>CM029447.1:4005716-5401619 GCA_017140165.1 Eucalyptus shirleyi | reverse complement strand
ATTGAGACCCCTCTGGAAAGCAGCAAGGGCGACTCCTTCGCCCACTCTTCCGTGCTCGGCTGCGGCTTGCCGCTGGCTTTCCTCTTGGACGGCCAGTTGGTAGATTCGGCCGAGCGAGGGCATGGGATCCATCGCTAAAATCTGCGAACGGAAAGATGAGTACGTGTCGTTCAAAATCAGTAAGAAACGGGTTATTTTCTCCCTCTCTTTGATTGCTCGATATTGTTGCAACGTGGATTCGGGACCCTCAAGGCGTTCTTCGGCCGCTTCCAGCTCGTTCCAGAGAGCGGAAATTCGGTTGAAGCAAGCAGCAACTGACGAGTTCCCTTGCTTCAGGTCCGAGATGGCTTGAGTGATGGTGAAGAGTTTCGCCGGATCGAGCCGCCCGTACATTTCTCGGATGTTCGCCCAGATCGTTTTTGAGTCCTCGGTTGGTGGAAGCCCTGCCGCGACGTCTGGAGCGAGGCAATTCCCAATCCAGGTACGAACTAGCTGATTACATTTTCGCCAGAGGCGTTGCTGTCGCTCGTCAGTTGGGTAAGGTACGATTCCATCTATGAAACCGTCTTTTTCTTTTGTGACGAGTGCTCGTCGGAAGTCCCGAGCCCAAGTGTTGTAATTTTCTGGTCCGGTGAGTTGTATACTGATGAGACGCAGCTCCGGTCCGTCGGCTGGCGACGTGTAGAGGGGGTCGCCAGGCTCGGGGCGTCCGCTGTTGAAGGGAAATCCATATGGTAAGAAAGCGGATTGAGATCCGGGCTGAAGAATTGGATACGGATTCTGTGGAGTCAATCCGGGTCCGAAACCCAGTCCCGATCCACCATTGGAACGAGTGTCCTGTGATGCACTATTTCCTTCGGGTCGAATTCCAGATCCCGATTCATTTCCTTCTCCAGGTAAGCTCTGTTGAGCCAATGCATGACTAGGTCCAGCAGGCCATTGGCCATGAATTGGATACCAGCTAATGTATGGCCATTGTTGAATAGGTGTCGGCAATGGAGCCGAAAGTTGTGGCTGGAAATTCTGGGTATCATCAATCTGGGTCTGAACGATCGATCTTGTGGCAGATTTTCAGTGGGATTGGTGAGCGATTCCTCCACAGGTGAGATCACTTCTTGGTCGTTGCTGCTGCTCGACTTGTTGCTCTGATTTCTAGCCATGGGTATCTGAACAATTGAATTCCTAACCGGTGTGTCAATCTGTTTTGCAGAAAGAGATTTTGCAACAACAATTGAAAACTACCGAAGGCAATTCAGATTATTTGCGGAAGCTAGGTCAGAACGAGTTGCTCTGATACCATGACAGGAATGGAGAGGAAAGGTGATTTTGTATATTTCTGTATATCGATGTACAAGTATAATCCTCCACTTATAATGTTAGTGAGAGGAAATAATATGGGAAATAAAAAATACACCGATTACATAATATTTTCATTTTCCTATTTTACCAAGCTAATCACTAACAGACTGATTCAATCACTGATACTTGAATTGATACTCAGAATCAGTATCTTCATATTTCCAACAAAGAACCTTTAAAAATATGGATGGATTTATAAATGAACCGATAAAGGTTGTGAAGGGTTCGTTGATTTTGAATAATAAAGTAAATGATAAAAAAAATTGGTACAGAGATTGGGAAAAATCGTGTCCAGCCATGTAAATTGTAAAAAATAAAGATAAAGATAAATTTGCAAAGAACGTTGAGTTTTATGATTGATTAGGTGTCTATGACAATGAGTACGATGTTGCTATTTATAATCCACAATCAACGGTTATAAACGGTTATTGAATTTAAAAAGATAACTTACTTATCCTATCTTCAAGACAAATATCTTTATAATTCCATTTGCGATTACAAGAAGTTACATTATTTATAATTTCACAGTATTATCTAAAGAAAGTTATATATATATACCGCTACTCGACAGTTACATATTGATATTTATGACTTCATCCCACTAAAGATTCTCATCAATAACAAAAAAGTTGTCCAAAAAGTCATAAACTTATTGTATGACGGCCGATTCAATCATAAATCTTTCAATTGTATTTAATTCTAAACCTTCTAATGAATTGCCAATTCAGTCATAAAGTTTTAAATTGTGTCAATTTAGTCCTAAACATTTATCTGATTTGTTAATTTAGTCTTGAACATTTTAATAATTTGTTAGTTTAGTTCAAAACTTTATCAATGATTTGTAATTTAGTTATTCCGGCCAATTTTAGTTAGAAATTGTCAAAGGGATAGTCAAGAATTCAAAAAATATGATTCTCCGTCCGAGAATCAAAAAAGAGAATCAAAAGTGCCGAATCAAAAAAAAAATTATTTCTATATTTTATTTTTATTTCTTCCTAGTATGAAATATATATTTGTTGTATATAGAATACATATTTAATTTTATGTTATAATTTAGTATTTTTATTTATTACATATTGTAGGGATATTAGTATAGTTTATACTATGGTTTATTATTTACTATATAATAAAAATTGATTAGTTAATATTTTTATTACTTAGTATAAAAATATAATTAATCAGTGAATGGTTTATGAAAATTCAATATCAAATTTATTTTAATCTAAAAAGGTAATTAAAAAAGAATTGGAATAGAAATTTTATATGGTTACCAAACGCGTTTCTATTCTTTTTCTATTTCAGAATCAGAAATTTTATTTGTTACCAAACGCGTTTTTTTACTCAGAATCAGTTCCCGGGAACAGAATCAAAAATAATCATTTCCTCGAACGAATCGTCACATTGGCCACTAACATGGACAATTTTGCAATTTTTTCTAAATTTTTTTCTTTTATTTTCCTTTCCTTTCCTTTTTCCCTTTTTCCCTCTATTGGCCATCGTTGGACCCATCGATGGCCAATGGAGGTTGTTGGCATTGAGTGGGCGATGTTCGTGCTTGAGGTTGGCAACCCAGCCATCAACAAGGGTCAACGATGGCCGGCACGAAAAAGGGAAGAAGAAAAAAGAAAAAAGAAGAAGAAAAGAATAAAAATTGTAAAAAATTGTAAAGATTATCAACATTAGTAATTTTGATTAAAATTGATTGGAAAGACTAAATTAACAAATTATTAAAAGGTTTAGGACTAACTTAATAAATTATCAAAAGTTTTAGGACTAAATTGACATATTTGAAAGATTTATGACTAAATCAGCACAATTAAAAATGTTATGATTAAATTAAATATCATACAATAGGTTTAAAATTTTTTTGGACAATTTTCCCCATCGGTAACTAATGTTTTCTTACTGTTGATAACTTTCTTAACAAGTCGTCATGCTTTTCAAGTTATTGATTGTTTTTCTTATGATGACTTATGTTGTTTACCAAACTCTACTATTATCAACAAATAATGTCACTTGTCAATTATTTAATCAAAAGTTGGTTATTTTTTTGGTGTTCGTAGCATTGTCCCCAACTCGCTTCGGAATAAGGCATTGTCGAGTGGGGAGACCAATGGAAACCTGGTGTCTCGCCGTGAAGTGGCAACCGGGAACTCAATTCTTTTCCCTCTCTCTCAAGATGGCTGATGAGCTACTCGATCGCCCTTTGGATTTGTGATTCTCCGACGAAATGCCGGAAATGCTTCCCTCTTTTAAAATAGATGGGGACGCCGGCGGAGAGGTTTTTTCCTCTCCTCGAAAGGCGGATGGTTGACACTCATTGAGTCTGAGTTGATGAGTTGACTTAGTTTGACAAGGAGTTGTGGTCTTCTTACGCAAATGAACTGAGCACATTGAAGGCCAACTGCCTTGCGGCCTTACTGGTAAAGGATTAGAGGATGGGGCCGGAGAGTACTGGGTTTAGGCTCTGAGTTTGATATCCGTTAGCATCGCGCACACATATACATAGAAAAGATGAGTGGGACGAAAAAAATGAGTACATTGAAGTCCCAATTTGCAAACTATCTTAGACTGATTTAGACCCATTTTCACGTATTGCGACTCATATCGTTAAAACACTTTCATATTTTACTCAATATAGGAAAATGCATATCTAAATTGAGGTGAGAGTGTAGAGTGAGAGGGCATTAAATCGAGTGATAAAGAATATAGAGTTATAGAGGTGGGTTGATTCTATATATATTGTAAACTCATTTAACACCCACATAATATTTAGTTTTATCATTTTAAACACATTTACTGAATATAACTAATTCATATAACAACTTAGCATATTATATATAAGTTCAGAAATTAGCCTATGAACCATTTTGTCATTTTGACAGATCATTTGTGGGATCTTCTCCGGAAAGTATCCCATTGGGTGGATGCTTTTTGCCACTTCTCAGTATTTCAGCATGCACATGCATATGAGTGTGTCTACATTCACATATTTGTATATTTTAACTAGGATTCATAGTCCTTTGACGTAGACATAGGCGTTAGACATTCAAGTCACGGACATTTCCACATATTATATCCACTGACAAAATTCTACGAGTCGTCAATGTTTCTAATTGATGTAAAATCGTGAATTATGACTCATTTGTGAAAACCACTTAAAAATAAGATAAATCACTTATAGAAAACAAAGTCATATTGACCAGTCTTTATAAACACCAACATTGTTAAAAAGAGAACACAAGTCATTATAAATGAAAAAGCATCATGTCGAGGCCATTCTAAAGAGTAAAGGCCGGACTTGCAGTGCTATGACACTGTCAAAACCAATTTAGCTAGAAACCGGAACACGGACTGTTTTGAACCATGCGAACACCAAATCTTTGTACTCGTACCACTTCCAAGACTGGTCTCTCTTGGGAATCGTGATGGTGAGCACGCGGTCGGCATTCATGGAAGCCGTGGCCTCGCTCACCCTCATCTTATTTAAACTCGGCAGCTCCAACTTGACGGGCTCGTCTCCTTGGCCGATCACCCACAGGTCACGGCCCCGCCGGATCTCCACCCTCACCATGTCTGGCGTCAGCCACGGCCTGTCCATCTTGTACACGTAGGCTGCCACTGTCTCTTCCTCGGTGACTTGGTTGTATGATGCGACGCTCCATGCGGCCTGGCCTTTCTGAGGATTGACGAAAGACAAACTTTGTGGTACCTGCGCAGGACGAGGGAAACGCATGATGGTGTTATGAAATCTTGATCCACTGATGCAATGCCGGTATTGCTTGCTCTTCTTATGAAGATGGAAGTATCGGAATTGCTAGTCTTTATTCCTTTTCAGCTTAGCAAACATGCTGTCTTTGGGCATTTTCTCATGAGAGATATCCTAGCTTTCTGAATCTGAAAAGAAGGTTATGGTTCTAACTCACATTAAATATCATTGCAAAACTATGTTTCAACCCACATTAAATATCTAATTAACCTTACAGGTTATGTAAGTTCCAACTCACATTAAATCCTCCATCAAATTGCAGACATTGCAATCAACCTTACGGGCTGTGTAAGTTCCAACTCACATTAAATCTTCCATCTAATTGCAGACATTGGATATCACAATGGCAAGGCACGAACTGCCATAAAAGCAATTCGAGGCCTCAAAAAAAAAAAAAAAAAAAAAAGGAAGCAAGTGACTTCTGATGGAGGCCCAAAAAGGAGCTTATGTGTACCCGCCTAGCTCTCATAGTAGAGACCGACCGTATAAGTCACACATTTGATGTTAGAGGAAACACCATTTACCAGGACAGGATACGCATAATCTTCATCAGCATCCTGAGCCAAGATGATCATTCAACATAATAGTATAATCAAAGAAGCTTCACGGCCTAATTAATAAAACGGAGCAAAGAAATTAAGAGGTTACCCACCGCGTAAAGAGGACGAGAATTCGCCCCCAAATCCTCCTTGGTGTCTGCAATCTGCAATGTTCGAAGAACATATTATTTGCAGCAACATCAACTCTCATCAGCATATTAAGAGAAAAAACCAACTCGTCGTGGATCTCAGTGGTAACATCTTTATGCTGAGCATCACTGAACCAATGGAAGAAGCTGATCTCGTAATGAAGAAGTGGGTGGGGAGTCGCAATGCATGAATAGAAAGTCTAATGAATATAAAGACAGACGCAGTCAAGATTATGAGAATTCGGCCCCAAATCCTCCTTGGTGTCTGCAATCTGCAACGTTCCAAGAACATATTATTTGCAGCAACATCAACTCTCATCAGCATATTAAGAGAAAAAACCAACTCGTCGTGGATCTCAGTGGTAACATCTTTATGCTGAGAATCACTGAACCAATGGAAGAAGCTGATCTCGTAATGAAGAAGTGGGTGGGGAGTCGCAATGCATGAATAGAAAGTCTAATGAATATAAAGACAGCCTCAACGATACACAAACCAAAATCAGACAGATTAACTAGCATGGTACCGGCTTGCGTGTCTTGTTATGTTTTTGGTCTATCTCCAAAAATTTATCACTGGCCTCCTCATTGATCAATCAATACACAAACCAAAACCAGACGGATTAACTAACACGATCATAAGAGATACGCCGTCATAATTAACCTAACAAATTCCAGCGCTCCAATGACGATGCAGATGCACAGAAGGGTCACTAAAGTTGTTCATCATTACAATCGGTGGCATCATGGCAATTAAAATCTGCTGCCGAAATTTCCAAAAGCTGGTTATTCTTCATTGACATTGCAGTGAGTTTCCATCAAGAAGGCAGGAAAATGCTAATTTGCTGCCATGATTATTAAGTAACGAGGGTGCAAAATGAAACTAAGACAGGGCAATCAAAAACAACTCTTTACACCAAGAGATTCTTTAAAAAATAGAGGAATTCACGAACTCAACTCACAAACAGGGCCAAAAGAACTGGGGTAGTTCCCAAACTTTTTGTTGACCTTTAGAAACTCGCATGCAATTAAAACGGGAAAAAACAAAAGAGAGAGACGAGAGAACTTCACATGATTGATGCAATGGGTACACGGCGCGAAGCCTGATTATGTACCTTTTCAAGCTCATCATGGACTTCTTGGGGCTTCTCAGAGGAGGGAACGAGCTCCCCTTCGATTTGCTCCGAATTTTCGTTGTCCCCTTTCCCCTTCTTTCCCCCGTCTCCGGCCATCATCCACGGCTTGCCCTATCTTCTCCGGCGTGCCTCTGCACAAATCAAAGCCTAAACCGAGCCCTCGCTTTGAGTGGGGGGTGGGGGGGCGCGGGGGAGAGAGAGAGAGAGAGAGAGATTGTCGATGGTTCTCTACTTATCTAATGATTATGGAGTCGGCTGTTTACACTAAAGGTGGTCAATCAAGGGAGTTTCAAGGAAGTTGGATGGCAATGTCAACGAAAGAAAGTTCGGTGCTTCTGGTTTAAGTTCAGAGTTTATGCCGAGCAGGCCTTGAATTTAGGAAAATGCGTTGTCCCTGTCGAGATCAGATCAAGACCCAAGAAACTTCCTGGAAATATAGACGTGGAAAATCATTGGTTTCTTGGCAGAGGGGCTCATAGAGAGGCTCGAACGCTGACCAAAGATTGTGGGAAAAGAAATAGATGAACGCTCGTCCTAACTCATTGGACATTAACTTTGAAACCCTCGAAAAGATTGTGGTGTAGCTAGGGCTGGCGAATGGGCCGTGCCAGCCCACGGTTGGCCGAGGCCCCTTTTTAAATTTTCAATTAAATTCGACAGAAGAAAAATTCGACAATATTCAATAAATAAAAAAAATTGAAAGAAATGCAAGCATTATAATGTTTTAGGAATTAGTGCATAATTACTGAAAAGCATTCATTCAATTAAAGAAGAATCAAATACAACCATATCTTCAAGTTTGCAAGAGAAAAATTACATGTATAAGTGCCCTAATAACAATTACACATAAATTATACATAAGGGGAATGCCCAATTAATTTGGTATTTTTGGTGTCATGTCCCTCACCATGAGTCGGATTATAAAGTGTTGTCATTGTCATTTTGTTCATGTTGGTCATGTTCAATTGGAGTCAATTGCAATGACTAATTATGCCCACATATAGTCATTTTCACATTTTTTTTTTTTTTTTTGCAATCAAGCTGCATCTACTTGTTCCCTAATCCGTTGGGTAATACTGGATATGGATCTTGATGGTACCATAGATGCTCATGGGATTGGTAAGTCATAAGCCATGTTCGAAAGAATTGAAAAACGCGAAACTCTGTCAATCCATCACCTCATAACATAGACGCTATCTTCACTAGCTCTCTTAATATGTTTGGAGTAGTTCGTTGCCAAGTGTGTCTCAAACTCGTTGCTAGTAGAAGATTGTGGAGGTGTTCTTGTTATGAAGCAAAGACCATACGAATTTTTAGGCAATGCTTCTTGAGGGCATCATCGCCATCTGTTGGGTGGGGTCCATCATAATGAATCAAGTGGTGTGTGCAGCATACACATCCTAATGACTTACAAGTGGATCCAATTCTTCACTGTCACCAATATCTTAATGACTTACACATCCTCACCTAGCCCCAAACTTTTTTAATAAGGAGCGAGGAGAGTTTCAAACCCCTTCAATTTGAAACTCAAGTCCACAACAGTGGATATAGAAAATTTGTTGGAATATCCTTGTAATATTTGAGGAAATTTACCTCCTTAGTGAAGAAGAAATCACCCTCCTTGCTCACTAATTCAGCCGACATCACGTATAGAAATGGAACAACACAATTGCTTGACGAATTGGTGCTAGATGACAAAGAATCCATTGCAGCGCCTGCAAGAAGTTTCTAAAGACTTTAGCAACCCTCCAAATTTGCTGTGTCCACGGCGAAAGAGCGATGGTTCCGTTATGAGTGACCGAGTATGGCACCAATGCACGCATCTCTTGGCACGCATTCTTCGACATCTTGTGCATTAAATACCACCCCATTCTTACGTGTAGAGGGAATTTGGACCCATTTGGTTCGGCTTTTGGGGAATGTATTTGCCAAAATGCAAATACTTTTGGGTGAATGGGGTTTTTCGAAATGCAAATATCGTTTGGTAAAATTTACATTGAGATACAACTTTGGCCAAAATACCGTTTGGTAAAATTTACACTTGTAAATGACTTTTATTAAATTAAAAAAATAAAAAAAAATTTGTATTATCTTTTTTTGAAGTTCGGCCACCGGATCACCAGATCGGCGGCGGACTTTTCGCCGGATCTGGCGACCAAATGGCCGAGCGCGAATGTTTCTAATTGATGTAAAATCGTGAATTATGGCTCATTTGTGAAAACCACTTAAAAATCAGATAAATCACTTATAGAAACAAAGTCTTATTGACCAGTGTTCATAAACGCCAATATTGTTAAAAAGAGAACACAAGTCATTATAAATGAAAGCATCATGTCGAGTCCATTCTAAAGAGTAAAGGCCGGACTTGCAGTGCTATGACACTGTCAAAACCAATTTAGCCAGAAACCACAACATGGACCGTTTTGAACCATGCGAACACCAAATCTTTGTACTCGTACCACTTCCAAGGCTGGTCTCTCTTGGGAATCGTGATGGTGAGCACGTAGTCGGCATTCATGGAAGCCGTGGCCTCGCTCAACCTCATCTTATTTAAACTCGGCAGCTCCACCTTGACGGGCTCGTCTCCTTGGCCGATCACCCAGAGGGCACGGCCCCGCCGGATCTCCACCCTCAACTCGTCTGGCCTCAGCCACGGGCTGTCCATCTTGTACACGTAGGCTGCCACTGTCTCTTCCTCGGTGACTTGGTTGAATGATGCGGCGCTCCATGCGGCCTGGCCTTCACGAGGATTGACGAAAGGTAAACTGAGTTCTACCTGAGGGAAACGCATGATGGTGTTATGAAATTTTGATCCACTGATGCAATGCCGGCATTGCTTGCTCTTCTTATGAAGATGGAAATATCGGAATTGCAAGTCGTTATTCCTTTTTGGCTTAGCAAACATGCTATCTTCGGGCATTTTCTCATGAGAGATATCCTAGCTCTAAACTAAAGAAGGGATATCCGAAACTATGAAATATCCAATTAACCTTACGGGCTATGTCAGTTCCAACTCACATTAAATCCTCCATCAAATTGCAGACATTGCAATTAACCTTACGGGCTATGTAAGTTCCAACTCACATTAAATCCTCCATCTAATTACAGACATTGGATATCACAATGGCAAGGCACGAACTGTCATAAAAGCAATTCAAGGCCTCAAAAAAAAAAAAAAACAAAAACAAAAACAAAAACCAAAGCAAGGAAGCAAGCGACTTCTGATGGAGGCCCAAAAAGGAGCTCATGTGTACCCGTCTAGCTCTCCTAGTAGAGACCGACTGTATAAGTCACACATTTGATTTTAGAGGGAAAAACCATTTACCCTGAGCCAAGATGATCATTCAACATATTACTATAATCATAGAAGCTTCACGGCCTAATTAATAAAACGGAGCAAAGAAATTAAGAGGTTACCATCGCCCCCAAATCCACCTAATTGTCTGCAATCTGCAACGTTCCAAGAACATATTATTCGCAGCAATATCAACTCTCATCAGCATATTAAGAGAAAAAAAACCAACTTGTCGTGGATCTCAGTGGTAACATTATGCTGAGCATCACTGAAACAATGGAAGAAGCTGATCTCGTAATGAAGAAGTGGGTGGAGAGTCTCAATGCATGAATAGAAAGTCTAATGAATATAAAGACAGCCTCAACGATACACAAACCAAAACCAGACAGATTAACTAGCACGGTACCGGCTTGCGTGTTTTGCTATGTTTTTGCTCTATCTCCAAAAATTTATCACTGGCCTCCTCATTGATCAATCGATACACAAACCAAAACCAGACAGATTAACTAACACGATCATAAGAGATACGCCGTCGTAATTAACCTAACAAATTCCAGCGCTCCAATGACGATGCAGATGCACAGAAGGGTCACTAAGTTGTTCATCATTGCAAGCGGTGGCATCATGGGAATTAAAATCTGCTGCCGAAATTTCCAAAAGCTGGTTATTCTTCATTGACATTGCAGTGAGTTTCTATCAAGAAGCAGCAAAATGCTAATTTTCTTCCATGATTATCAAGTACCGAGGGTGCAAAATGAAACTAAGACGGAAATAAAAAACAACTCTTGACACCAAGACATTCTTGAAAAAGAAGAGGAATTCAAGAACTCAACTCACAAACAGGGCCAAAAGAACTGGGGTAGTTCCCAAACTTTTTGTTGACCTTTAGAAACTCACATGCAATTAAAACGGGGAAAAACAAAAGAGAGAGACGCGAGAACTTCACATGATTGGTGAAATGGGTACACAGCGCGAAGCCTGATTATGTACCTTTTTAAGCTTATCATGGATTTATTGGGGCTTCTCAGAGGAGGCAACGAGCTCCCCGTCCATTTGCTCCGAATTCACGACACGCCTCTCTTCCCTGGCGTGACTCTGTACACATCAAAATCTAAACTGAGCTATCACTTTGGGGGGAGAGAGAGAGAGAGTAAGAGAGAACAAAAGACTTCGGTTTCGGGGGTTTATTAATAGTGCAGGCGCGCTTGAATTGGGGCATTTTCTCACGAGAGTGAAAGTCACCGCCCCTCTCTCTCTCGTTTTCCAGATTTCTCTCTCTCAGCCACAACATTTGTAACTTTAGTCAATTTCCTTCTTGGACAAGTGACGCAATTTTTGAAAAAAGAAAAAGAAAGACAGCAAGCTGTCGAGTAATGATTACAGACAAAAAAATTTGTATTGGAAGTGAGGGATATGCAAATTGCACTATCTCGATAGGATCAAATCGGCCTGTTGGTTCCCATTTGCGAAGATGTCAATTTGATTTCTGATTTTGAAAAGTGAAATTGATATTTCGACAGTCGAATTCGCTATCATATATATATATATATATGGAATAGATCCATCTGCCACTTTGTAATTATGAGTTTTGATTTGGAGTGTTAGAGCTCTAAGGATATTCTTATCTTTGAGAGAAACAGAGAAATTGGGGTAATAGTCAAAATGTATATGACCATTGCAGAGACTTGTCTCCACAGTCCCTAGTATGGACTTATTATAATTTAAGAGACGAAAATCTCGTAAAACTAAGAGAATATAAGTATTAAGACCTTCTTTTGTAAGAGGTTTGACTCCTACTTGGACTAGTCAAATGGCTCTCGATCTATGTGAGTGCTGTTGTTTGAGCAAATACGACAATTCCTAGGTCTATCAATTGGAATCAAGTTACTTTACCAGAACAATGGGAATTAGAAAACCAAATTCCCCAACAAGTTGTTCAAAATACCGATCCAACTAATGTTATTCAACATCTAGAAGGAAGAGTGACCATTAGGTTTCCTAGAGGATCTTTTGATTCAAGATCTAGTTCTTCTTTTCATACTTCTTATACAAGTATTTTTATTCTCCTAAGAAGGGGATGATTGGATTCTATGGTTTCACCATTATCAAGTTTCCACTTATAATGATGATCTAAAACAATTATTTCTTTTGGTTCGAGGAATTGTTCTTCTAACCAGTCAAAGAAAAATATATGGACTTCATATTCATATATGTAGTCGTAATATTTTTGTTTGATATTGTTGGGAATAACAGATCCCCAAAAACCGGATTCGACATTGAATCGAACCCCTAAATCAATGCGGAAGACGAGGCCCGAAAAAATCACGTATCACCGATCGTAAAGCACACCACGGATTCGAGCGTACCTTGTTAGCCACAGATTAGACACCGACGCCGATAGGAGGAAGAAAATCTGGCCCTGTTCGATCCGATGACGCCTTGAAGGGAAGAAGAAAGTGCTGTATGCCTTACTGTTTTTCTTTGGAGAGAGAGAGCGGGCGGGAGAAGAGAAGACGTACGTTAATTTTCCAAAAGGTGTCTTCTCTCTCTCTCTCCTCCCTTTTATACCTTCCCCCATCCACGGGCCCTATTCCTGTGGGCCAGGCTTTTTGGGCCCAACTTGGGCGGACGGGCCTTAAGCCCATCTCATATAAAACCATCATCTCCCACTCGCACATGGTGGGCCGAACAGGATTCTCTTTACCTCTCTTCAACATTCATACCGGTGAATAATCCGTGCGACCAACATACTTTGAGAGCTCGTTGCTATACATCTGTTAGGAATATATAGCAGCTCATAATGGGCGTCACACTCTGAGTAGATTTAGTATGCAGTACCCTAGATCGATCGATCACATTTATATCTCTCTTGATCTCTTTTAAACAATGATATATATATTGTATTCACAATTATAATTATCACAAAAACAGTTATAATTGGTCGACTAGTGAATACAAAACCACAATGTGATTCTCCAAAATCGATCTTCCTCTTTCCTTCAAACTCTCAATTTCAGTCCAGCTTGCTTTTCTAGAAATGTCCCATTAGATCGAATCATCTCATGACCATTGGCAACACCCTAAGATAGCAAACATTAAATAGAAATCTTGAGAATAAGTAAGAGTCATTAGGGGACTAAAAATTGAGGAACTCTTTTCCTCAAGAGTCTCAGACATCATAAAAGTTGAGATCAAACTTTTTGCCACTCTTATTGGTCGTCTCATGCATACACAGTATGAAATACGTATTACGGTATTAACTCCTTTCCCATGGAGCATATGTCTACACCTTTCAATACCGTACAGATGATAGTTCAGACATACCCAATGTCTAACTTGAGTTCATGTATCTACTCATTCACAAAATTCATTAGAACTCACATCTGGCATTATAGACAGATAAAGTAAAATATGTGGGTTATTTTACTTTCGGACATCTTTGGTAGAAGAACACCACAAGTGCCATAACTTGGCACGCCGGGACACTTAGGTGCCATAACTTCAAAACGGTACACTTAAGTGCCACTTTTTTTTTCGAGTGGGACACTTAAGTGCCACCTCCGGCGACCCTTGCCGGAAATCCTACGTGGCAATATTTTATTACTATTTTTTGCGTACGTGGCTCGCCGGAGAGCCGAGTCGGCCCTCACTCACCGTAAAACGACGTCGTCTGCATAATAAAAGCCACAAATCTTCCAAAAACGACGTCGTCTCCCCAAATGCCCCAAATCTAAAACCCTAAATCTCCCCAAGTGCTCGAATCCAAGCCTCGAACCCTAATTTTCATTTGCCCAAAATTCCTTCGTCAAATCTTAGAAATGGAGAGCAAGACTCGCAGCAGTGCCTCAATTTCCTCTCACTGAAGCAAAGGAGAAGGCCAGCGTTTCTGTTTTTGTGGGTTACCGAGTCCAAGAAGAACATCGTTGACTCGAATCAATCCTGGGAGAAAATTTTATGGATGCGCCGATATAAAGAAGCGTCAAAGTGCAAATACTTCAAATGGGTCGATGCGAAGTTCTCTGACCGAGTCACAAAGGTGATATTGGATCTACTTCATAAAAGACAGAAATCTCCATCTATGTTCATGGACGACTTGGACGATGTTGACTCAATGCAAGCTCAAGCGTCTTCAGTTAAACTTTTCAAGAATGAAGTCTCAATGCACGCTCAAGCATCTTCAACTAAACCTTTCAAGAATGAAGTTCCAATGATGAAAATTGAACGAAAGTGTTACCAAGCGTGTATTATGGTGTTGTTTTGCTGTCTATTGTACTTTATGATGAAATATAAAGTACTTGAAAATGAGAAAAAGTTTCTCCGACTGCCATAGTTAAAAATGGTGTTGTTGTGGAACAAGATCATTGTTGCTTTGTTGTTGTTTGTGCTGTCGTATGGACTTGCCATAAGTTTACCATCATCTTCTCTATTTTGATGCAGAATCATCTTCTCTGTTTTGATGCAGAGCAACATATACACAAGACAAACATGAATGATTACCCGAGTGCCATAAGTTGTATTTAGTAATCACGTAAGTGCTAGTCGCGATGAAAAAAGGATCACTTAAGTGTCAAGTTATTGTTAAAGTGATCGGTTAAGTGTCACTTGTAGTTAAAAGTGAACAGTTAAGTGCCAAGTTTTTTTAGAATAGGATCAGTTAAGTGCCAATTTTTTGTGGGTTTTCTGTGAAAATTGCGCCAGCCACCAGCATCGGCGACACCACCAACCATCACCACTAGCCACACTACACACTAGGCTGGAGCGCCACCACAATGCTGGTGGTGTTGCTGCACAAGAAGATACTAGTGCAAGCTGAGCCTTGCACTAGTTTGCACCAGTACACATGGTGTAAGATGTGCAAACCGCACACTTGTACTGTGTGTAGGTGCAAGCCGCTTAAGCCTATAACCCCCACCACAAACCAATAATCACCAGGCATCACCACCAGCCACACCAAAGCACTCCAGCCACCACATTAGCACCCCAAGAACAAACCGACTACCAGCAAACATCACCATCCACCATCACCGAGATACACCAAAGACTCCAGCTATCACCACGAACACCAACAAGAAGAAAGCAACAAGTAAAAGCGGAATCCATGATAAACAACAACATAAATTGACAAGCAGCACAAGATCATTTCATTGATATTTCATCAAGTCTGAGTCTGACAACATCAATGAATGACAAACTAAAGAAAAGTTTCAAAACAAAAGATAACCATCCGTGAGACTTTCTATATGCACGACAACATCATCGTTTACATAACTGTTTTTACTCCTAAGCTCCACAAATATCACATCTCATCTCATCAATCAATATGCACGACACCCCCGTTCGTCCTCCTTTCGATGGGCCTTTCACTTGATTCATAATTCTGGCACTCTTTTAACCGGACGTGCAACTTCTTCTTCAACCTTCTCAGTATCCACTGACTCAGATGGAGCTGCAAATGTCCTAGGCCGAATTGAATCAAAAGGAGCTGGAGCTGGAGCTGGGTTCTTTCTCTTATTTTTTGTTGGCACAGTTGATGTTGATGTTTTCTTTTTTGTTGGTGCAGCCGTCGATTCTTGAGTTGGGCCTGAGATAAGAACTTCGAACTTCTCCCAGTGCTACAAAAAAATAATAAATTGTTAGCAAAAATCTACAGCATAAATTAAATTAAATGCAGCCAATAAAACTTACATTGAGAACGACTGCCCAAGACGCTCATCCGTATAAAGGCCATAGCCATATTGTCTTAACCTCTTCCCAAGTGCCCCTCTTGTTTGAATAGGGGCGTCACTTTCAGGAACTTGTGATTTGTTGCCCCTTTTTCCTGCTTTCTTGGGCCCTTTAACTACAGCCGGGGCTTCTTCGACCAATTGTGCTGGGCGTCTTCTAGATGGCCTTTGTGCACCTGCCCCTTCACCTGGCCTTGTTCTAGTTGTCCTTCTGTGTAGCCCTTCAACTTCAGTGACACCTCCTTCTGTTGGGCCTTCTGGTGGTACTGGTGGTGGTACTTGTGGTGCCCCTTCCAGTGATTCTTCTGGTGGCTCCTGTGATGATCCTTGAGGTGGCTCCTGTGATGGCCCTTCAGTTGGCAGTTCAGTTCGAACTTGCTTTCTTCGAACCTGAGAAAGAGGCCAAAAGATACCATAAATATAATATCGAGACATATAATAATAAAAACTGAATACAAATTGGTTGAATTTAGCACTCGGGTATTTCTTTCGCGTTGAAGAACAATGATCGCACCGGCCGTGATCGCTTGGGCCAATCCTTCACTCCGGGCTGTGTTCTACCTTGCCTTCTTCGAATGTGCTGTTCGGTTTTCATGACTTACTGAGGTTCTTCTTGTGACCTAACAAACACATTACATACAAGGCCAAATAGGATATTATGTACATTTTTATGATAAACGACAATAAAGCAACATAAACATAAAATAAATTTCATGACTTACCGGGGTTCTACTTGTTGACTGAAGAACAGTCTACTCACTTGGCCCTGCTGTGTGCATTTCTCCAACTGTCTCTTCAGTAGGCCCTTCACTTTGCCTCAACCGTTATTGCTTCCTCAATTGACAACCTTTAATATTGTGGCCTGTTAGGCGACAATAAGAGCATGTGATCTTTGCACCCTGCCTGCCCATTCTTTGCTGACCCGAGACCTCTCCCTCCGCCATTCTTCGTCTTCGTTTTGTCCTTCCAATTGTCTTCTTCAGTGGCAAAGGTTGAGGTGCTTCATGATCCGTGGGCTCCCAAAACTTGCTACTTCTAATTGGCTGCATCATGAACTGATAGGAAGCAAGATATTTTGATTTATGGTACCAATCATCGATGTAATCATATGTATTGTCGCCCTTCAACTGGATGGCACATATGGCATGTGCACATGGAATTCCACTTACTTGCTATGCTCTACATGAACACTTCCTACTTCCTAGATTGACAACATACTTATCTGCACCCTTCATTATCTCATATCCGTCATCTCCATTCCAAATGGGATGACAATGCGTACTTGTAGCCAAGTTCTCATCCAATTTCTTCACAATCCTAGGACCATATTGTCTTGTCCACTTTGAAGCCTCATCTCTTTGTTTCTGCAGCCGAGTCATAACCGCAACTCGTATATCTTCAAGCATTGAGATGACTGGTTTGCATCTGGCATCTATTATCTTCGCATTAAATACTTCACAAATGTTGTTGTCGACGTTATCACACTTGAACTCCTCACGAAGAATGCCCGCACCAATGCTTCGGTTCTAGTTGAAATAGAGTAGCACAACCTTCCTTTGTCAACCGAAGCAGTCCTTCTTTGGCTATTCTAAAGTCAGCCATGTTTGCACTCTTTGCTAATTGCCAAAATTGCAATTGCAGCTTATCCCCTTTATACGTCTTTGCCCAATTTTCGTATATGTGCCGCGCACACATTCGATGTTCAGCATGGGGCAACAACTCGGCACGCCGGAACCAATCCCTGCAATAATTTAAAGTAAGAAATACTAGAGCAAATTACATGTTCATATTACAAAGCAAAGCAAACTATTGACTAAATTTTTCAAAAACTAAGCATTACCTTCGTTGGTCGCTCGTGAATGCCCACCCTTCCCCGTTTGTTATCTCCAAGTCAGCCATCGATTTTTCAAGAACCAAGACCAATTGTCCTTGTTCTCAATCTTTACAATAGCCCAAGCTAGTGGGAACATTTGGTTATTCGCATCTCTTCCAATCGCTGCCAATAATTCTCCTTTGCACAAGCCCTTCAAGAAACAGCCATCCAATCCTATAATCCGTCTACAACCAGCTAAAAATCCTCGTCTGCATGCATCAAAGCACACATAGAACTTATCGAACTTGGTCCCATGATTAGGAAGCGGTCTCTCAATCACCTCTACATACACTCTACTTGTAGGGTTTTGCAGCTTACACTCCCAAGCATACTCCCACACCTGCCCATATTCCTTAGCATACTGACCAATAAGTACCTTTATCACCTTTTGCTTTGCTCTTTTGCACTGATTCCTAGATACATTGATGCCTACACGCTCCTTCACCAGCATCCTAAAGTTAGCAAGTTTCAAGTTAGGCATCACCTTGATCACATCGAAGAAGTGCTTGGCCAACCATGCACTTGTTACCCTTTTGTTTTGAAAATTAATGGAACAAGTGTGTTCCTCTTGGTAGGCTCTAATCTGAAAAGACTCACTCTTCTTAACAAACGCACCGTAAATCTTCCATGGACAGTTTTGCTGCGAACACCTAGCTCTTACAAATTTCTTGGTATTTCTAATGAAATCAATATTTCTTTGTGCAGCAATGGAAGAACTCAGTATAGCTTCCCTAAATTGTATCGCATCATGGAATTTCATACCTATTGACAAAGTAGGAGACGCAACAGATGGATCATAGGAAGGAAACTTACTTTTCCTTCTACGCACAGCTCGTTGATCTTCTTCAACTTCGTCCTGGGAAGTTGCGGTGTCGATGCTTTCTTCATAATCTGTCTCCAGGACCTGACCAGCAACACCAACATCTGCAGGGCCTTCGTCTCTGTTTGGATGAACAGTTAAATGCAAAGTTGCAAATCTATCTAACAAGAAGTCCCTTTATTTTTTCCTTGACTGTGTAAGCTCCTCATCGTCGGCGTCACTTAAGATTAACAAATTTTCAGCTTCAGCCGCCAACCCTTCATCGTCATCGTCATCATCACCGTCACTGGATTCAGCTACTTCCCAATCTAATTCAGTGATGGTGACATCACCCATGTCACAATCGCTCTGGTGAACAGCATCTGCGCCCCTCTCCTCCCCATCCTGTCCATCATGACCTACTTCATCTCCTCCTTCTCCTACTTGAGTGGTATCTCTGTCATCATCTTCGTCGTCACTATTGTTTTCAACAAACACTTTCGCCTCTTCGCCATGAAGATAATGATATAAGACATCCCTAAAACCATTATCATCTTCCAAAACTCTCAAACCATCTCTCAAGCCTTTCCCAAGAACACAGTACAGTAACTTTTGTACTCTACAAGGCAAAAATGTCACTATATCCCTAACAAATCCAATATAAGATGCCTTCTTTATATCTACAAAGATAGTACCCTCATTCCCCCCTCATACTCCCACTCATCCTCCCCAATCACAAAATCTCCACCGTAGTAAACGATGACAGCAACATAGTCTTTATGCGCCATTTCTGCAACAAAAGAGGACAAATATACAATTAACTTTTGGGACCACATTCACAAAGAACAAACAATTGCAAGTGGAGGTCCCTACACTCTTTATTAAAGAAAAGAAAAGAAAAGAAGAAGAGAGAGGGAAGATGCGGTCAGACGACAGCTGCAGCTTGAAAACAAGAGGCCTCAGGACAAGGACAAATAAAAATAAAGATGGGACCCGACAACTGCTTTGATTATGCTGTCGCATTTCTTTAAAATATGGAGAGGAGAGATTCCTCAGCGTCCTCAACAATGCAATTTATTAAAAAAATCCAGAAGTCCCCATCCCCACAACCTTCGATTCGAACATGTGCAAAGTCCAATACTCGAACCCTAACAATCACCAATCATCACAAATTTCACATCCGACCACTACAAATTACTTTCGCACATCACAATTCAACACCCTGAATGAATCACACATCACGTGGATGAGGCGACGTCGAGCCCTACATTGAGCCCTAATTTTTCCCCGCCCACCCTACACCGAGCCTATATTTCAATGCCGCTCCTAAACTGTCAATTCAAACCCCCCAATAGGATTGTAGCACTACATCTCAGCCATGAATCTCACATCAAGCCTGACCTTTCCCAGCCGACCCCCAAATTTGAAGTCCAAGCCCTAATAAACGAGTCGGAGCCCTAATTTCACCACAGGGGAGAGGAAGAAGATAAAAAACCTGAGCAAATCGACGACGGCGAGCAATAACGGCGCTCGACGCCGGCGAGCGACAAAGGCGAGCGACAACGGCGAGCGATCACCTGCGAACGGCGAGCTGTGAACGGCGATGGATGGAGAGGACGTCAGACCCAGTGTGAACTGACGAAATGTTCAAATCCAAATAAACCAAACGAGGTCGTTTAACACTCAGGAAAAACGACGTCGTTTAGTTTGGCCAAATGCACAGTGGATGAGGCGACGTCGTTTTCCTCCTCCACGTGTGCTTTTTTTTTTAAAAAAAAATTGCCACATCAGTTAAGCAAGTCGCCGGAAAATGCCACGTCTGCATTTTGATCGGTTTTTGGCCGGATTGGCACTTAAGTGTCCCATTTTACTCCGATGATGGCACTTAAGTGTACCATTTTAAAGTTATGGCACTTAAGTGTCCCGGCGTGCCAAGTTATGGCACTCCAGGTGTCCCGCACTCGACATCTTTAGTATTATGTCCTCATCTTAACACTCAGTTAAGGCGACATATGTATTTTAAGCTTGAGCTCTCGATTATCACCTAGATAATAAGCTTAAAAAACAGTCTCATCTCTATTTATCACACAATAAACAAAGGCGATTACCCGTGTGAGTGGGCTAATCTTTTATCTGTCCGACATACTTCTCAACTTAAAATAATGCACTGAGCATTAAGATGCATAAAGATTATACATAGATTCATAGGCATTAATCAATGAAAAACAAAATTTCATAAATGTGAACAACTCAGGGAAATTACAATTCAGTACATCAGACTCTACGCAATCCTAGAGATTTTACATGACCACAAAACATATTTCTAGGTATTGGCTTTGTCATAGGATCTGCTACCATTCTATGCGTAGATATGTACTGTAAGTTCACATCCTTTCATGCAACCATATCTTTTACAAAGTTATACTTGGTATCTATATGTTTGGTCTTGCCATGATACTTTGGATCTTTGGTGTACGCTATAGCTGCTTAGCTATCACAGTTAACCAACAATGAATCTGCAGCATTCTCAATATAACACCTAAATGATCCAAAAATCTCTTAAGCCAAACATCTTCTTATACTACTGCTGATAATGCCGCGAACTCAACTTCCATCGTGGACAAGGCTATACACTTTTGTTTCTTACTGCTCCAACATATGGTGCCATTATTCGGTAAGAAAACAAATCCAGAGGTAGATTACATTTCATCTAAATCTCCTCTCCAATCAACATAAGAATAGCCTTAGAGTCGCAGATCCTTTCCTTAATAACTCAGCGCATTATCAGCAGTCCCTTTTAGATACCTTAGTATTCTCTTAACGGCTTTCCAATGTGCTGGACCTGGATTGGATTGGTATCTACTCACCATTTCAACTGCAAAACATATGTCGGATCTTGTACACATTATAGCATACATCAAGCTCCCAACATTACTAGCATAAAAAACATGTTTCATTTATTCCTTCTCTTGTGGAGTCCCTGGACACAGTCTATGGCTCAATCCTTCACCTTTTGCAATAGGAGTGTCTATGGGTTTACAGTCTTGCATACGAAATCGTTCAAGAACCTTATTTATATATGTTTCTTACGAAAGAGACAACGATCTCTTCGAACGATCTCTTGAAATCTTAACTCCAAGAATGTATGCAGCCTCACCCATATCCTTCATCTCAAAGTTGGAAGACAACCAACTCTTGACAATCTTAACAAACTCCATATTGCTTCCGGCAATAAGTATATCATCAACATATAATGATATGATCACAAATTGATCATTGGATCTTTTGATATATACACAATGATCCTCATCAATCATCGTAAAATCATATGCCATTATGGCATTATGAAAATGTATATACTATTGTCTTGATGACTGCTTAAGACCATATATCGACCTTAAAAGTCGACATACTTTTTTTTCTTAGCCTTTCACTATGAAACCAGCAGGTTGTTCCATATATATTTCTTCCTCTAATTCTCCATTGAGGAAAGCAGTCTTTACATTCATTTGATGTAACTCAAGATCCAGACTAGCCACTATTGCCAGAATAATGCGAATCGAGGTAAATCTCACTACAGGAGAAAATGTATCTTCATAATCAATTCATTTCTGTTGATTATACCCCTTCGCCACAAGACGAGCCTTATGCCTTTCAATCGAGCCATCAGCCTTTCGCTTTATTTTGAGAACCCACTTGTTCCCAATAGCTTTGCGTTCTTTTGGAAGATCAACAAGTTCCCAGACTTGGTTTGATTTCATTGACTCAATTTCCTCTTCCATTGCATTAATCCATTTTTCTTTACTAGGGCAATTCAGAGCCTCATTAATATTTCTTGGCTCATCCTCATCTTGTGGAGCAACCATAAAAGTTTCCCCTTCAATGTTAAAACGTCGACGGGGAATACTTTGGCGACTTGTTCGCTGTATGGAAGATTGTATACTTTGCACATCATTCCCCATCATGCTCCCACTTGGATTAGATAATGATGATGTCGTCTCATCATGTGGTTGCAATTGAGAATGAGTTGAATTCAATTCATCACTTCTCATATTACTCCCACTTGGACGAACTTCACTAACATCATTATCCTGATCCAATGTCTCAAATATGGAACAATCTTCCCCTATTTCGCCATTCTTAGGAAATTCATCCTCTAGGAATGTGACATCTCATGATTCAAACTCAGTTATACTCCCACTTTCCTGCTCACCTATGAACACATATCCTTTCGAGTGTTCTGAGTACCTTATGAAAATACTCTTCTTTCCTCTGGAACCCAATTTCCCAAATTTGTGAGAGGACTCATGTGTATGGCGGCACAACCCCATGGTTTAAGAAAACTTAAGTCCGGTTTTCTACCTGTCCATAACTCATATGGAGTGGAAGTAACTGATTTGGAAGGCACCCGATTAAGTATATACGCAGCAGTTAACAATGCATCACTCCAAAAGGTGATAGGCAAGTTAGCATGCGCCATTATGGACCTAACCATTTCCAGTAGGGTTCTATTTCTTCTCTCTGCAACACCATTTTGTTGAGGAGTATATGGAATAGACAATTGTCTTTCTATTCATTTTTCATCACATAATTTTCTGAACTCATCAGATAAATATTCTTGATGTCGATCGAATCTTAATGCTTTTATTTTCTTGTCTAATTGATTTTTTACTAGGTTCATAAACCTTTTGAAACAACTTATTGCTTCAGACTTATGAGAAATCAAATAGACATATCCGAATCGAGTATAATCATCAATAAAGGTGATGAAATAAATAGCTCCATGCCTTCCTCTCATATTCATTGGACCACAGACATCAGAATGGATTAAATGCAGAGGAAATTCAGCTCTTTTACCTTTCCCAAATGGTTTCCTTGTCGTTTCGTTTTCCCTTCTAGGCAATGCTTACATATGAGCAAATCGACTTTTTTAATATTGTCCAACAAGCCCTCTTTGACTAGTCTATTCATACGTTGTTGGCCAATGTGACCAAGTCTAGCATGCCACAAATTCACATAATTATCATAGGTATTAGCAGATGTGATAAGGTAATAACAAACATTTGCATTAACATACTCAATATCCAATACAATGAAACCATCCATAAAATAACCACAACCATAGTAGTTTGTATTTAAATACAAATCCACACCTCTATTATGGAAGTTCATATTAAAACCTAGTCTAACCAACACTAAAATAGACACTAAATTTCGACGAATCTCCGGAGCATATGGAACATCATGTAGGAACAAGGTGCGTCCACCACGCATGTTCAATTGGCAGGTGCCAATCTCTTTAACTTCATTTCTGGAGTTATATCCCACATAGATTCACTTAGTTCCAGTTGATACTCGTCGGAATTCCACGAAGGATCCTCTATCCTTCGCTACATGGTCTGTCGCTCTTGAATCTACAGTCCACAAAGGATTAGACTCAGTCAAGAATACAGAACTCGACACAAAAGTAAAGTTCTGAAAAATACAAGGGGTGTTTACCTTCTTTGGCTCACGACAATTGCGAGCATAGTGACCATTCTTGTCACAATTGTAACACCTCACCCTTGACATTTTCTTCACTTGATGACTTTTTCCTCTCTTGTGTTGGTTAACTTTTGATTTCGTGCAACAAGGACTTGATCCTTTGCAATCCCACATATTGAATGAATCAATACGCTTGCGCTTAGAGCTCAAAGCTCTTTCTAAGCTAGAACCAGCATTGTAAATGTCTACTTTCGACTCAAATGCCGTTAGACGGTCCTCTACTAGCTCAAGGTGGCGCACGACATCCTCAAGATCTTCCATAATATGGTCAAGAGCTTCAGTGCTTCTTGCTTTTCCAGCACATATTGGACTTTCATGTGCCAAATTTCATAGTTGTCACCATTGAGCTTTTCACCTTTGTTCAGCTCGGCAACTATGCTCTTTGTGGCTGAAGCCATTGATCTGAACACATCAGACATATGCACGAATTATTAATGCCTATCATTTATGCATCCCTTTTTTTTTACATAGACCTATCATATTAATGAATAATTTCAAGTAAGGCTTCAGAATCAAAAGGTCACTACGTTTCCAATCATCCTCCAAAAATCCTAACTTAAAACTATCATTAATATGATTGTCATATGCAAAATCAATTCTATGAAGCTACAAAAACTTCTAAACTACCCACAACTAATTACCCACAGCAACTAGCAATAACAGAAAGCAACAGATAATTGACATACAATTAAAAACAATAATGCTTTCAATTAATACAACTATACATTACACTAAGCAATATATACAAAGAAAAATATCAACATAAAAAGAGATATTCAACTATAAAAACATCTCAGAACTAATCTAAGAAATAAATAGGGAATGTCTCTTCTAATCTATCAGTCAAAATATCTGAGAAATTTGAAGGCACATTTGCCAACCATGGATAAACTTTTGGAGAACTTTCATGTCGCCTTCAAGGCGCATTCACTCTGCGCCATGTAGCGCTCAATCTAAGGGTTGAAGTTTTGGTTAACTCAATCCTATAGTACTCTCTTACAAAAGCTTTCACTAGCCTTCTATAACCCGGGACCATGTTGACCTCTCATAGCCGATCTAACACTGCTTGCCATTCAGCTGGAAGAGTGTTCATCAAAGCCGGCACCTTCTCAAAATCCGGCATAAGATAACCATTGTAGATGATTTCCTGTATCATCTGATTGACCCTAACCACATGTGATACTAAATCACCGTCATGCCACCGATAATCAGCTAACTCTGTCATCAGCTTTTTAAGTCTTGCAATTCCCTCGTCCGTTCTCGGGATTGCAGGTATTCTTGCATAACGCATCATAGTTTCTGCAACAAATGCAGAACGAAAAATGGATTACTTATAATCCATAATGTACAAAAGGGAAAATACATAATTTTCCATAATTCATGCAACAAATGCAGAATTAAAAAAATGGATTACTTATAACCCACATAGGCATGACTGAAAAGAAACAATTTTTTTTTGGTCAACGGTCAACGGTCAAAGTCAACGGTCAACGGTAACGGTCATCGGTCAACGGTCAACGGTTCATCGGGTGGCGTCGACGGGCGCGCGGGTCGAACCAGTTGGACCGGTCGGACTGATCGGACCGGCCGACCAGTCGGACGAACCGACCAGCATGTGTCGCGTGCGTGCGTGGGCTGACGTCACGCAGACATCACCCGCACGTGCCGCGCGCATGAGCGGGCTGACGTCACGCAGACGTCAACCGACACGTGCGCGGCATACGCCAGCTGGTCGGGTCGGGTCGCCTTCGAGTCAGGTCGGGTCGTCGGCCGGTGATCGCCCGGCCAACGGTCGTCGGCGATGACGTCATCAGTGACGTCATCATGTGACATCAGCACGCGTCGGTTCGCCGACCGGCGCGTGCCGGTTCGCTGGCCGCCGGCGCGCATGTGCCGGTTCGCCGCCGGCACGTGTGGCGCACGCGCTAGCCAATGCCAGCACTTCGGGCGCGTCGCCCGGTGACGCACAACATGTCACCGGACTCGTCTCGTCGACCTCTTTCTCCCTATGCCATTAGAATTCGATTTCGACTTACGAAAACTCGGAAAAATGGCCGAACAGTGCTCGGGTGTCGGGATTTCTCGCCCCAATCCGTACGGCCAAATTACTTTCGCGAAAAATCAATCAAAAAACATCAAATTGATCGGGAAAACGTGAACTAGGGCTCTGATACCAATGTTGGGAATAACAGATCCCCGAAAACCGGATTCGACACTGAATCGAACCCCTAAATCAATGCGGAAGACGAGGCCCGGGAAAATCACTTATCACCGATCGTAAAGCACACCACGGATTCGAGTGTACCTTGTTAGCCACAGATTAGACACCAACGCCGATAGGAGAAAGAAAATTTGGCCCTGTTCGATCCGATGACGCCTTGAAGGGAAGAAGAAAGTGCCGTATGCCTTATTGTTTTTCTTTGGAGAGAGAGAGAGCGCGGGAGAAGAGAAGACGTACGTTAATTTTCCAAGAGGTGTCTTCTCTCTCTCTCTCCTCCCTTTTATACCTTCCCCCATCCACGGGCCCTATTCCCATGGGCCGGGCTTTTTGGGCCCAACTTAGGCGGACGGGCCTTAAGCCCATCTCATATAAAACCATAAGATATCTTTTGCTTTATCAGCAAATGTTTATAAATGGCGTCAGGGGAGTATATATAGGATAGGAATAGAAGTGATCAGGAATAGAATAGGACAGGAAATCGATTACCCTTATTGAGAGGCAGCAAACCGACTTCACACACCATAAATAAGGGCTCTTGTGTGCGTGTTGTTTGTGAAGTGAGTGGACGAGAGACGTATGAGAAGCAAGTGAAGTGAGTGGGTGTGTGAATATAGTAGCGTGGAGAGTTTGTAATAGTATTTATAAAGGAGTGTTTATTTTACTTGTACAACCGCCTGCGTCTCTACAAAGAGCAACCGGCCTGAAACATCCGAGTCACACAATCTAAGCGAGTCGGAATTGACTCAGTTGTCGATGACCGGCTGTTTACACTTTCGGTGGGCATCGATGGAATTTCCTGGAAGCTGCATAGCGATGTTAACGAAAGAAGAAAGTTCGGTGGTTCTGGTTCCAGTTCACAGCTTACGCTGAGCAGGCCTTGAATTTAGGAAAATGCATTGTCCCTGTCAAGATCAGATCAAGACTCAAGAAACTTCCTGGAAATAGAGACGTGGAAATTCATTGGTTTCTTGACAAATTGGGTTATAGGGAGACTCGAAGGTTGACCAAAAGATTGTCAAAAAAGAAATCGATGACGCTCGTCCTTATTTATTGGACATTAACTTTGAAACCCTCGAAAAGAACGTGGTGTAGCTAGGGCTGGCGAACAGGCGTGCTAGCCCATGGTTGGTTGAGGCCCCTTTTTAATTTTTCAATTAAATTCGGCTGAAGAAAAATTCAATAGCATTCCAATAAAAATTGCAAGAAGTGCAAGCATTATAATGTTTTAGGAATTAGTGCATAATTACTGAAAAACATTCATTCAATTAAAGAAGAATCAAATACGAGTGTATCTTCAGATTTGCAAGAGAAAAATTACATGTATGACTGCCCAAATAATGATTACATAGAAATTACACCCAAGGGGAATGCCTAATTAATTCGGCGTCTTTGGTGCCCTGTCCCTCACCATGATTCAGATTATAAAAGCGTTGTCATTGAAAAATGTTTTATGCTGGTCACATTTAGTTGGAGTCAATTTGTTGCAATGACCAATTGTGCCTGCATATAGTCATTTTTACATTTTTTTTTCCAATCGAGCTGCATCTACTTGTTCCATAATCCATTGCTTAATACCAGATATGGATCTTGATGGTACCATAGATGCCTATGAGATTAGTAAGTCACGAGCCATGTTCTAAATAAGTGAAAAATGCGAAACTCTGCTAGTCCATCACTTCATGACATAGAAGCTATCTGTTAATATGTTTCGAGTTGTTCATTATCAAGTATGCCTCAAACTCATTGCTAGTGGAAGATTGCGGGGGTGTTCTTCCTGTTAGGAAGCAAATACCATACAAATTTCTAAGCAATGGTTCTCGAGGGCATCATTGCCATCTGTTCGGTGGGATCCAATCATTGCCATTTGTTGGGTGGAGTCCATCTTATTGAATCAAGTGGTGTGTGCATCATACACATTGTGGATCCAATTCTTCACTATTGTGAATATCTTAACGACCTAGACATCCTCACCTAGCCCCAGACTTTCTTAAAAAGGAACAAGGAGAGTTTCAAGCTCTTACAATTTGAAACTCGATTCCACAATAGTGGATATAGAAAAAAATGTTGGAATGTCCCCATAATATTTGAGAAAATTTACCTCCTTAGCCACTACTACTTCATTGAAGAAGAAATCACCCTCCTTACTCGCTATTTCAGCTGACATCAAGTATAGAAATGAAATGGCACAATTGCTTGACGAATCAGCGCTAGATGACAGAGAATCCGTTGCAGCACCTGCAAGAAGTTTCTAAAGACTTCAGCAACTCTCCAAATTTGTTGTGTCAACAGCGAGAGAGCTACAGTTCCATTATGAGTGGTGGAGT
This sequence comes from Eucalyptus shirleyi, assembly GCA_017140165.1. NCBI lineage: Eukaryota > Viridiplantae > Streptophyta > Magnoliopsida > Myrtales > Myrtaceae > Eucalyptus > Eucalyptus shirleyi. The sequence continues at coordinate 5,372,891 of CM029447.1, read as the reverse complement.
ACAGCACCGATGCACGCATCTCTTGACATGCATTCCTTAACATCCTGTGCATTAAATACAACCCCATTCTCACGTGTAGAGGGAATTTTTCAATTTGCCTTCCTTGTAGCACGTAGGAGACCTCCAACTCTTTATTCCTCAGTGGGGTGGGTCTAATCTATTTGACCCACCCACGTAAGCTGGCCATCGAGATTGTAAAACCGGCAAAGACCATCTTGTACGCAAAAATTAATGTGGTGGTTGAATTCGACTACTTGTGTCTTACACGCACAAGCTAAAATTGGTGTTCACCTTTGTGATTCCTCCTAATCATTGAGTCATCGTGTTTCGTCGTTGTCAAATTCGGTTTGCTGTTGGGGTGGAGTTGGTATGTAAACATTGCTGTTGCAAAACTCATTAAACAACTTGAATATGATCTGTTAGTGAAATCGGGATTGAGCTGGGATAATTAGAAATGTTTATCATTGTCCTTGTTCCCCATTGCGGTACTTAGAGTGTAATTAAATCGTTGTAAAGGAAAAATGAAAGATTGAAATTGACAGAAAGATTATAAAGAGCAAGAGCGTGAGGTAGTGACATCTGAGCGAGAATCGAGAAATGACGACAAATGAGAGGAGCCGTCCATAGAGGGAAATCTCTTTTCCCTGTAGTCAATGTTATATTGGGCGGGCCATTGTTCCTCAACAGTCGCTTGTAAGTGATTGTTTATTTCTTGAGGCCAAGCCTGAAAAGTTGAACTGAGGCCCAACCATTGAATTTGGGCTCAAGGACCGAATCGCAAAAAATAAAAGAAAATATCGGAGAGTAATCGATCATCAATCAAACTAACCCGTTAAGTATATCCTCTTTTTTCGCTTGGAAGATAGCTGAGTATATAAAAATGTCAATATAATCTTTCATGTAAGTTGATCTTGTCATCTTGGAAGACTATAGTTTACATATGCATGTAAGTGCATGGAAAATTATAAATTCGTTTACACGGATATCCAAATATTTCAATCCGACTAACACTAATATAATCTAAAGGTATTTGCGATTATAATACCTCACTTCCCATCGATGCAATGCGAAACTCAGCAGCATGGAAATTGGCAGCACCGTAGGGGAGTGGGGATCTATGCTTCAATTATCTTTCAAGATATCAATGCGAATGGTCTTGAACCTGAATCCAATGTCTCGGTACCACTTTCAAGGCAGGTCGCGCTTGGGAACTCTGACCGTGATCACGCTGTCGCGGTTCACCGAAGCCGTGACCCTGCTCACCATTGCCTTATCATTCCTCGGCAACCTTGCCTCGGCCGTCGGAGCATCCCTTTGACCGATCACTCGCGAGGCCAGTCCCCACCTGATCTCCAACCTCACCTCCTCCTTTAGCCACAGCCTGTCCACCTTGTACACGTAGTTCATCGCCGTCTCCTCCTCCGAGGCTAGGCGATACGGCATCGTCCCCATCTCGCTCCGGGATAAGGCATGGTCGAGCGGGGAGACATATTTTAATGACGTCCTGATATGCCCAGACGCATCCCCATCAAATGGCGACGGATAACTCATTTTCCCGACCTCTCAAAACCACTGATGACATACTTGATCTCGTTGCGAATTTGTGATTCACCCACTCGCTTAGATTGTGTGACTCAGATGTTTCAGGCCGGTTGCTCTTTGTAGAGAAGCAAGTGGTTATACAAGTAAAATATGTTAGAAATTTCCTATAATATGAGCTTACATTAATTAATTGATTATTTTAAATAATCGGATTAATGGATATTTCAATATATGTTAAACCCTTGAGTGATCTTATTGAATTACAGGCTGAGTTGAACAGTAAAGTATAGGCAATTGTATTTAACTATTTATTAGGGTTTACCAGATCATTTCTCTAGCCTATTAAAAGAGAGGTTATGCCTATCGGTTTCTTAATTCTATTGAAAGATGCTATATTGAAATAGGTCATAGAAAAGAAAATCTGGTATTCCAATAGATTTCTTATTATCAAGTTGATCTATTTTTCTTTAAGTGAAATAATGGCTCAAATATTAACATTTTTATTCTACTATACTTATCGATTTTAGTATTTTACAGTCATATATGAATCTTATTGTTTTTGATTAATTTGTTGCTTATGTGAATAATTTTTTACAAATTAAACGCTCCATCATAAATTATATTACAAACTCTCCACGCTGCTACACACACCCACTCGCTCCTCACACGTCACTCCCCCACTCACTTCACAAACAACACACGCAAACAACACGGCACTCCTCCCGTCACTCCCGGCACTCTCTGCGCACACATACTATCACTCTACATGCACCCTACACTGCCACGCTAAAGAACAAGAGCCCCTTATGACGCTGTCAAAACCAATTTAACTAGCAAGTAGAAACCGCAACATGGACCGTTTTGAACCATGCAAACACCAAATCTCTGTACTCGTACCACTTCCAAGGCTGGTCTCTCTTGGGAATCTTGATGGTGAGCACGCTGTCGGCATTCATAGAAGCCGTGGTCTCGCTCACCCTCATCTTATTTAAACTCGGCAGCTCCACCTTGACGGGCTCGTCTCCTTTGCTGATCACCCAGAGGGCACGGCCCTGCCGGATCTCCACCCTCACCTCGTCTGGCCTCAGCCCCGGCCTGTCCGTCTTGTACACGTAGTCCGCCATCGTCTCTTCCTTGGAGACCAGGTTGTACAATGTGGTGCTCCCCGGGGGCCAGCCTTCATTAGGGGCGACGAATTTGAAAGCGCAGTAACGCTGCATGGGACGAGGAAACGCATGATGATTTGAAAAATTCTTTCTCCCGACGAAGCCACTTAGGACAAAGAAGAGAGGAGAATGACGAGATAATCTGATATTCAGTCGACACCCGACGATCTCTAGTCCATCTAATTGCAGACATTGGATATCACAATGGCAAGGCATGAACTGCCCTAAAAGCAAGTCAAGGCCTCAAACCCAAAAAAGTAAGGAAGAAAGCGACTTCCGATGGAGGCCCAACAAGGAGCTCATGTGTACCCGTCTTGCTCTCCTAGCAGAGACCGACTGTATGAGTCACACATTTGATGTTAGATGAAAAACCATTTACCTCGCCAGTTTTTGCATAACCTTCATCAGCATCCTGAGCCAAGATGATCATTCAACATATTAGTATAACCATAGAAGCTTCATGGCATAATTAATAAGACGGAGCAAAGCGGTTAAGGGGTTACCTTGTTGCAAAGAGAATTCACCCACACAATTACCTTGTTGAAATGAGTAAGAGAATTAACACACAAATTCTTCCTGTGGTCTGCAATCTGCAAAGTTCGAAGAACATATTATTTTCAGCAAGATCAACTCTCATCAGCATATTAAGAAAAAAAACCAAACTCGTCATGGATCTCTGCGATAACATCTTTATGCTGAGCATCACTGAACCAATGGAAGAAGCTGATCTCGTAATGAAAAAGAGGGTGGAGAGTCACATTGCACGAATAGAAAGTCTAATGAATATAAAGACAGCCTCAAGGATACCCAAACCAAAACCAGACGGATTAACTAGCATGATACCAGCTTGCGCGCCTCGTTTTGTTTTTGGTCTATCTCCAAAACTTTGTCACTGGCCTCCTCATTGATCAATCAATACACAAAACAAAACCAGAGAGATTAACTAACGATCATATGGGATACGCCGTCGTAATTGACCTAACAAATTCCAGCGCTCCAATGACGATGCAGATGCACAGAAGGGTTGTTCATCATTACAATCAGCGGCATCATGGCAATTAAAATCTGCTGCCGAAATTTCCAAAAGCTGGTCATTCGTCATTGACATTGCAGTGAGTTTCTATCAAGAAGGCAGCAAAATGCTAATTTGCTTCCATGATTTTCAAGTAATGAGGGTACAAAATGAAACAAAGATAGGGAAATCAAAAACAACTCATTGCACCAAGACATTCTTGAAAAAGAAGAGGAATTCAAGAACTAAATTCACAAACAGGGCCAAAAGAACTGGGGTAGTTCCCAAACTTTTTGTCGACCTTTAGAAACTCACATGCAATTAAAACGGGAAAAATCAAAAGAGAAAGACGCGAGAACTTCACGTGATTGGTGAAATGGGTGTACAGCTCGAAGCATGATTATGTACCTTTTCAAGCTCACCATGGACTTCCTGGGGCTTCTCAGAGGAGGGAACGAGCTCCCTGTCGATTTGCTCCGAATTTTTGTCGTCCCCTTTCCCCTTCTTTTTGTTGGAAGATACACTGCATCACTCAAGATCATTCAGTATCGGATCCAATTGGATTCCAATTATAATTCCAATTATAAAATATTTACTTACCTTTCTTGTACACTCATTGTATTATATACATACAGGACAATGTACATTGAATATGCAGTGAATACAAAGTGAAAATTCACATCTTTTCTATTTGACAACATTCTACCCAAATTCCTTCAATTCTTTCATGGTATCAACGCAGCTTCTGATCCCAATCTAGCTTCCACATTGTTGATCGAATTGCCTTCTAATTCTTTTCTGTTCTTGTTACGGCGACATTCGCAAAACATAGCAACGTCTGGAAGGAATTCCTTTCTGTATCCAATCTGCAAAATAAAATCGTTGCAAAACAGACTTCATCATGACAGACCCACAAGAACTTACCTCACCCACTGAAGACCAATCGGGAAGGAACGAAGCACCACCAGATCCATCCGTTGTCACCTCCATGCCTAGCCACACGCCATGGCAACAGATTCCGGCTCAGTTTAATCCAGGGCTACCTCTCTCGGGGTATCTTTATTAATGGATGCCTTACCCATGGATCTAGGGACTAAACCCAGGTACATCATAGCCGAGCTACTAAGGCGTGTGGGTCGATGGAGGCCTACCAATCGATACTGGGGCAGGCTCAACTATCGGCCTTGAGTAGACGGGCGGATCAGGAAGTCCGAGTATGGGTCAGTCCTCAAATAATCCAGGATTCGTACCTTTTCCCTTCGTGGCCACCATGGGTCGCCCAAAACCCGGCGACGCGCTGTACGTCTCCAACACCGACGGCCCTAAGTTGCAGCTAATCAGCCACCCTCTCACAGAACCTGAAAATTACTCAAATTGGGCATGAGAATTCCGTCGAGCCCTCGTAACAAAGGATAAGGAGGGATTCATCGACGGAACCGTCTCGGTTCCAACTGAGGAGAAATTAGCACAATAATGGAAAAAGTGCAACCAGTTGGTAAGAACGCGGATTGGTAACTACGTCAGCCCAGAAATAGCAGCTAGGTTGCCTCCGACAAAGGATTCCAAAATATTTTGGGATAATATAAAAGAAATGTACGGAAAACTAGATCGGGCGAAAAAATTTTCGCTCCACCAAGCCCTATCCGAACTAAAGCAAGGAAACACATCGATGACAACGTGCTTCAACAAGCTGTCAGCCCTCTGGAATGAGCTCGAGGCAACGGAGGAAAAATTCAATGGACCCGAAGCCACTCTTCAATAGTACAAGGAGATGAGAGACAGAGAGAAGGTGACTCGTTTCCTACTCATCCTTAATGACTCTTACCTCCATTTCAGGTCACAAATCCTCGCGATGGAGCCTGCGCCTTCAATCGGGCGTATATTTCAACTTGCTGTGCAAGAAGAAAACCAGAGGCTTGCATTGACGGAGGGAAAGGGGGCGGAAACCCTAGCCCTTACTGCAAGAGCAGAAAGGGGTTCGTGAACCCTAGAAAGGAGACGTGAAACAGCTCTAGGGTTCGTGGAATAGAAGCTCTTTAAAGGGACCGCAACGGACGGCCACAATCGCATGCAACGATCGAATGGTTCAAAGGGGGCGCAGATCTATGGAGATCTGGACGGTGGAGATGGACTTCTCATTAAAGGATCCAACGGCGGGGAATTTTTGAAACCTTACGGGTTGACTCAGCATGGGCCTAATTCTTTTGGGCCTGCTTCGAAGAATTACAGACCAAATTCAAACGGGCCGAGCAGTTATGGGCCTAATTATTTTGGGGCAAATTCAAAAAACAAAGGGAAATTATACTGTGAATTTTGCAGACGTCCCTATCACACTGTAGAAAATTGTTGGAAATTACATGGGAGACCTGAGAAAAAAAGAGGAAGGAAATATCAGCGGCAGCATCCCAGCTCACAGGACAAGGCGGTCCAAATCAACCCATCACTCATGGAGAATATGAGTAATTGATGCAAACACTGCAAAAATTGGATGTTCAAAAGAAAGGAAGCAGCTTTACAGGTATTTCTCATTGTCAATTGAATAATATATTGAGAAGTACTTTGATAGTTGATTCTGGAGCCAGTGACCATATTACATGTGAGAAGGGATTATTTGCTACTGTTAATGATGGGTTGGATAGTCCTATTGTAGTGCAATTACCAAATGGAAGTATTGTTAATGTCACTATAACTGGGACAATCAATCTTAGTCCTGAAATCACTCTCACAAATGTCCTTTACATCCTTGAATTCCAATTCAATCTTATATCTGTGTCTAGAGCCTGTAAGGAAAATTCCTGTCAAGTTTCCTTCAATGTTCATAATTGTCATTTTCGGGCCCCTTCGACCGGGAAACTGATAGGATGGGGTGAACTATCTTAAGGAATGTTTTTCTGGAGAAGTTCGGCCAAGAATTTAGATGTTTTTCCTTATAATAAATCATTGTGTAATTTGACTACCAGTGATAAAAATTTCATTTTCCATTCCAGATTGGGTCACAGTTCATTATTTCCATATCCTCAATGTCATATTTGTCCACTTGCGAAATAATCACGCAATCCTTTTCCATTAAGTAAAAATCGAGCGGCCGATATTCTCTCCTTGCTTCACATTGATGTTTACCATACCATACACCGAATCATGATGGTTCTCGTTTCTTTCTCACCATTGTGGATGACCATTCAAGAGCCACATGGATTTTCCTCATGCAATCTAAAAGTCAGGTCGTGTCACATTTAAAGACCTTCTTTTCCTTGTCAAAAACTCAGTTTGGAAAACCTATCCAAAAAATTAGGACAGACAATAGGAGAGAATTCTTCAATTATGAGTGTACAGCGTTGCTGACATCTCAAGGGATCCTGCATGAGAGTTCCTGTACTTACACACTACAACAAAACGGAGTGGTGGAAAGGAAACATCGTCACTTGTTGGAAGTTGCTCGGGCCTTAAAATTTCAAGGTTCTATTCCAGATATTTTTTGGGGAGAATGTGTATTGACTGTAGCATAGCTGATCAATCGTATGTCGACTAAGGTCCTTAATGGTCGAAGTCCCTTTGTACTTCTTTTTGGGAAGAAGCTAGATCTTGATCATCTAAGAATTTTTGGATGTCTGTGCTATGCTTCTATAGTGGGACCCAAGGATAAGATGGGTCCACGAGCTCGTCGTTGCGTATTCATGGGGTATGCGACCATACAAAAGGGATATCGAGTATTTGACCCTTCCACAAGCGAATTCTTCGTTAGCAGAGATGTTCAGTTTTAAGAAGATTCGTTTCCTTTCTCTACCTAGGAATCAGACACACAGAGACAGCGACATTCTGATACTCCTCATATGGAAGAGCCACATAATGATCGGGGATATTTTCTGGTTCCTTATCCAGACAATACAAGCACTGATGCTATGTACACTATGGGCACAACACCCCTAGAAGAAGACATGGATCAGAACCTGGAAGAAGAGATTGCATCAGAATCTCATTCTGAAGATCTTATGGAAACTCCAGCACTTCAGTTCTCTTCTGAGGTCATCCAGCCGAGAAGATCAGGGTGAGCCACGCATCCACCAACTTGGACCAAGGATTATGTATGTGGAGTAAGAAATTCACCAGGTATTCTCTTTCCTATTTCATCTTATGTGTCCTTCGATCGATTATCCGAGGAGCATCGATGTTGCATTGCTCGGATTTCTGAAGAAAGAGAACCTTCAACCTATGATGAAGCAAGTACTGATCCACGATGGCAGATGGCTATGGAATCAGAATTACAAGTATCGATAGATAACCAGACATGGGATCTTGTCAGTCTGCCTCCACATCGCAAGCCTATTGGATGCAAGTGGGTCTACAAAATCAAATACCGAGCTGATGGTTCTGTTGAAAGGTACAAGGCACGGTTAGTGGCAAAGGGTTTTACACAAAAGGAAGGGTTTGATTATCACGAGACCTTCTCCCCAGTAGCCAAAGATGCTACGGTCCGGTCATTCCTTTCGGTTGCAGCTCATCGAGACTGGCCACTACACCAAATGGATGTCCACAACGCTTTCTTGCATGGAGATGTGGATGAAGAAATCTATATGGACATACCACCAGGTTTACGGAGACAGGGGGAGGATAAAGTGTATCGTCTCCGCAAATCCTTATATGGGCTCAAGCAAGCATCCAGACAATGGTATGTAAAATTCTCTGAGTCCCTGATCGTTGCTGGGTTTCGACAATCCAAGTTTGATTATGCTATTTTCACATGGACCAAAGGTACATCATCTATATACTTAATGATATATGTAGATGATATATTGATCATGGGAAATGATGAGGTAGCTATCAAGAGTTTCAAGCAATACTTGCACTCCACTTTTCATATAAAAGATCTAGGGTCGCCAAAGTATTTCCTTGGAATAGAAATTGCTCGTTCAGACCAGGGAATATCTCTCAGCCAGAGAAAATTCGCCTTGGAAATCATATCAGAAGCTGGATTGTCAGGGTGTGGCCGGCTGTAATTCCAATCGAGCAGAATATCAAGTTGACCACGGCAGAGTATGATACTGAAGTCTCTCAAGAAGTTGATCCTATACTGAGAGATCCAATGAGTTATCAAAAACTTGTTGGGAAACTTATTTATTTAACCATGACCAGGCCGGACATCAGTTATGCTGTGCAAACACGTAGTTAGTTCATGCACAATCCAAAGTAGTCTCACACGAATGCAGCACTCAAAGTGGTAAAATATTTGAAGAAATGCTCAGGCCTTGGAATCCTTCTCTCCAAGAAATGTGATATGAGGATGACTGCATACTGTGATGCAGATTATGCGACATGTCCGATGAGCAGAAGGTTGATAACAGGTTTTTGTATCAAGTTAGGGGATTCTTTACTTTCATGGAAGACGAAAAAGCAACCGACTGTTTCGTTATCAGCAAAAGCAGAATATCGAGCTATGGCAAAAACAACATGTGAAGTAGTGTGGTTACGTGTATTGCTTCGAGATCTTGGAGTGCAGCTTGAAGGACCAACCAAATTGTTTTGTGATAACGATGCAGCCCTGAAGCTCGCCTCAAACCTAATAGTCCATGAAAGAACGAAACACATAGAAGTAGATTGCCATTTTACACGGGAGAAGATCCAACAAGGGATAATCGAAACACTGGGGATTTGAACAGAAGAATAGCTAGCGGACATATTCACCAAGCCCTTATGTCAAAGCCAGCACGCGTATCTTCTGAGCAAGCTAGGCGTCTTGGACATCTACAAGCCACCAGCTTGAGGGGAAGTGTTGGAAGATACACGACATCACTCAAGATCATTCAGTATCGAATCCAATTGGATTCCAATTGTAATTCCAATTATAAAATATTTACTTACCTTTCTTGTACACCCATTGTATTATATACATACAGGACAATATACATTGACTATGCAGTGAAAATTCACATCTTTTCTATTCAACTACATTCTACCCAAATTCCTTCAATTCTTTCACTTTTCCCCGTCGCCGACCATCATTCACGTCCCACTTCTCTTCCCGGGCGTGCCTCTGTACAAATCAAAGCCTAAACTGAGCTCTCGCGCTTGAATTGGGGCACTTTCTCACTAAGAGCAACCGGCCTAAAACATCCGAGTCGCAATCTAAGGGAGTCGGACTTGTCCATCCAAATAAGCCCACGTCACTTCGATAACTTCGTTGTCGATGACCATGTTTCTCTGCTTAACCAATGCATTATGGAGCTTGCATGGTTTCTTGACGTGAAAATCGATTGGTGTCTTGACGTGACGGACAGGGGCTAGAAAGAAGCTCGAACGTTGACCAAAGATTGTGGAAAAAGAAATTGATGACGCTCGTCCTAAGTCGATTAGATTTGTTTGGTGAGCAGTTCCTGACAAAAGAATGTGGAAAAAGAAACGATTACGCTCGTCCTAAGTGGATTGGCTGTCCCCGACCAAAGATTGTGGAAAAAGAAAGTGATTACACTCGTCCCCAGTCGATTGGATTTGTTTGGTGGGCTGTTCCTGAAAATGACATGCGTCCTAAGTCTTATCGACCAGTCTTTATAAACTTCAACGTTGTTAAAAAGAGAACACGAATTGCATCATGTGAAGTCCATTCTAGAGAATGAAGGCAGGACTCGCACTCGCAGTGCAATGACACTGCCAAAACCAATTTAGCTAGAAACCGCAACATGGACCGTTTTGAACCATGCGAACACCAAATCCTTGTACTTGTACCACTTCCAAGGCTGGTCTCTCTTGGGAATCGTGATGGTGAGCACGCGGTCGGCACTCATAGAAACCGTGGCCTCGCTCACCCTCATCTTATTTAAACTCGGCAGCTCCACCTTGACGGGCTTGTCTCCTTGGCCGATCACCCAGAGGACACGGCCCCGCCGGATCTCTACCCTCACCTGGTCTGGCCTCAGCCACGGCCTGTCCATCTTGTACACGTAGGCTGCCACCGTCTCTTCCTAAGTGACCTGGTTGTACGATGTGGGGGCCCACACGCTCTGGCCTTCGCGAGGGGCGACGAAACGGAAGGATTTCTCAATTCTCTGCACGAGACGAGGGAAACGCATGATGGTGTTATAAAATCGTGATCCACTGATGCAATGCCGGCATTGCTTGCTCTTCTTATGAAGATGAAAATATTGGAATTGCTAGTCGTTATTCCTTTTCGGCTTAGAAAACATGCTGTCTTCGGGCATTTTCTCATGAGAGATATCCTTGCTCTGAACTTAAGAAGGGATATCCAAAACTACGAAATATCCAATTAACCTTACAGGCTATGTCAGTTCCAACTCACGTTAAATCCTCCATCTAATTGCAGACATTGGATATCACAATGGCAAGGCACGAACTGCCATAAAAGCAATTCAAGGCCTCAAAAAAAAAAAAAAAAAAAAAAAAAAAAAAAAAAAGCAAGGCAGCGAGCGACTTCTGATGGAGGGCCAAAAAGGAGCTCACGTGTTCAAGCCTAGGTCTCCTTCCAGTCTTACCCTGAGCCAAGATATCATTCAACATATTAGTATAATCATAGAAGCTTCACGCCTAATTAATAAAACAGAGCAAAGAAATTAAGAGATTACCACGCGAACGCAACCGAAAGAATTTGACACCAAATCCACCATGGAGTCTGCAATCTGCAACGTTCCAAGAACATATTATTTGCAGCAAGATCAACTCTCATCAGCATATTAAGAGAAAAAACCAACTCGTCGTGGATCTCAGTGGTAACATCTTTATGCTAAGCATCACTGAACCAATGGAAGAAGCTGATCTCATAATGAAGAAGTGGGTGGAGAGTCGCAATGTATGAATAGAAAGTCTAATGAATATAAAGACAGCCTGAATGATACACAAACCAAAAGCAGACAGATCAACTAGCATGGTACCGGCTTGCGTGTTTAGTTAGGTTTTTGGTCTATCTCCAACAATTTATCACTGGCCTCCTCATTGATCAATCAATACACAAACCAAAACCAGACAGATTAACTAACACGATCATAAGAGATACACCGTCGTAATTAACCTAACAAATTCCAGCGCTCCAATGACGATGCAGATGCACAGAAGAGTCACTAAGTTGGTCATCATTACAATCGGCGGCATCATGGCAATTAAAATCTGCTGCCGAAATTTCCAAAAACTGGTTATTCTTCATTGACATTGCAGTGAGTTTCTATCAAGAGGGCAGCAAAATGCTAATTTGCTTCCATGATTATCAAGTGCCGAGGGTACAAAATGAAACTAAGACAGGGAAATCAAAAACAACTCTTTACACCAAGACATTCTTGAAAAAGAAGAGGAATTCAAGAACTCAACTCACAAACAGGGCCAAAAGAACTGGGGTAGTTCCCAAAATTCTCGTGCAATTAAAACGGAAAAACAAAAGAGAAAGACGCGAGAACTTCACGTGATTGGTGAAATGGTTACACGGCGCGAAGCATGATTATGTACCTTTTGAAGCTTATCATGTATTTCTCGGGGCTTCTCAGAGGAGGGAACGAGCTCCTCGTCCATTTGCTCCGAATTTTCGTCGTTCCCTTTCCCCTTCTTTCCTCTGTCTCCGACCATCATTCACGGCTCACCTCTCTTCCCTGGCGTGCCTCTGTACAAATCAAAGCCTTAACTGAGCTCTCGCTTTGGAGGGAGAGAGAGAGCAAAAGACTTCGGTTTTGTGGGTTTATTAATAGTGCAGATGGGCTTGAACTGGGGCATTTTCTCACAAGAGCAAGTGGTCTCAACATCCCAGTCAAACAATCTAAGCCAGTCGGACTTGTCCATTCAAATAAACCCATTCAAAAAGAAATCGATCACGCTCGTCGTCCTAACTCATCGGACATCGACTTTGAACCCTCGAGAATGGAGTGGGATTTTCAACAAACCGCAAGGACAGTAAACGACGGGGACAAGCGAGAGCGCCAACCATCGAACGAGATCATGGCGGGTCATTGGTGAATCGGATGGCCGCAACGACAATTCAACTGAAGAAAAATTCGACAATATTCAATAAAATTTGCAAGATATGCAAGCGTTATAACGTTTTAGGAAAGTAGCGTATAAGTACTGAAAAACATTGGTTCAATTAGAGAAGAATGAAATACAAGTTGAAGGCTTTATTGGTATTGGGCTTAAGGCCCGTCCGCCCAAGTTGGGCCCAGAAAGCCCGGCCCACGGGAATAGGGCCCGTGGAAGGAGATAGGTATAAAAGGGAGGAGAGAGAGAAAAAAATACACCGTTTTGTTTAAAGGAAAAAACGTACATTTTCTCTCAACGTTCTCCCTCTCTCTCGTTGTTCTTCAAAGCGAAACCAGTGAGACGCTCGAAGGATTTCGCCTCCTCGGATCGAACAGGATCAAGTTTCTCTTCCTCTAACGGCGTCGGTGTTTAATCTGTGGCTAACAAGGTACGCTCGAATCTGTGGTGTGCTTTACGATCGGTGATACGTGTTAATTCCGGGCTTCGTCTTCCGCATTGATTTAGGGGTTCGATTCAGTGTCGAATCCGTTTTTTGGGGATCCGTTATGCCCAACATTGGTATCAGAGCCCTAGTTCACGCTTTTCCCGACTTGTTTGATGTTTTTGATTGATTTATCGCAAAAACCATTCGCCTTTACGGATCGGGGCGAGAAATCCCGACACCGGAGCGCTGTTCGGCCATTTTTCCGAGTTTTCGTAAGTCGAAATCAAATTCTGAAGGCACAGGGTGAAAGAGATTGTCAAGACGAGTACGGCGACATGTCGTGCGCCGTCGTACGACGCCGCACGCGCCCACACGCGCGGCCAGAAGGCGCTGCGCGTGGGCGCGACGCGCCCGAAGCGCTGGCAATGGCCAACGTGTGCGCCACACGCGCCGGTGACGAACCAGCACGTGCGCACCGGCGACCAGCGAAACGGCACGCGCCAGTCGGCGAACCGACGCGTGCTGACGTCACTCGCTGACGTCATCGTGACGTCACCCAACGGTCGGTAACCGTCGGGATGACGTCATTGATGACGTCAGCGCCGACAACGGTTGGCCGGCCGGCGACCCGACCCGACGGCGACTGACCCGACCTGATCAGCCTGGCGCATGTCACGCACGTGTCGGCTGACATCTGCATGACGTCAGCACGCTCACGCGCGAGGCACGTGCCGACTGACGTCTGCGTGATGCTAGCCAGCGCATGCGCGCGGCACGTGCGGTCGGTTCGTCCGACCGGCATGGCCGGTCCAACCGGCCCGACCGGTCCGTCAGATCCGACTGGTCCACCGACCCGCGTGCCCTTTGACCGTTGACCTTTGACCGACCGTTGACTGTTGACACAAAAAAAGAAGAAGAAGAATTTGTTTCTTTTTCAGTCATGCTTATGTGGGTTATAAGTAATCCATTTTTAATTTTGCATTTGTTGCATGAATTTTGGAAATTTATGTATTTTCCCTTATATTTATTATAGATTATAAGTGATCCATTTTTAGTTCTGCATTTGTTGCAAGAACTATGATGCGTTATGCAAAGATACCTGCAATCCCGAGAACGGACGAGGGAAATGCAAGACTTAAAAGGCTGATGTCAGAATTAGCTAATTATCGGTGGCATGATGGTGATTTAGTATCACATGTGGTCAGGGTCAATTAGATGATACAGAAAATCATCTGGAATGGTTATCTTATGCCGGATTTTGAGAAGGTGCCGGCTTTGATGAACACTCTTCCACCTGAATGGCAAGCAGTGTTAGATCGGCTATGGGAGGTCAACGTGGTCCTGGATTATAAGAGGCTAGTGGAAGCTTTTGTAAGAGAGTACTATAGGATTGAGTTGGCCAAAACTCCAACCCTTAGATTGAGCGCCACATGGCGTAGAGTAAATGCGCCTTGGTGGCGACATAAAAGCTCTCCAAAAGTTTTTCCATGGTTGGCAGATGTGCCTTCAGTTTTCTCAAATGTTTTGACTGATAGATTAAAAGGGACATTCCCTTTTTATTTCTTAGATTAGTTATGAGATGTTTTTATGGTTGAATATCTCTTTCTATGTTGATATTTTTCTTTGTATATACTGCTCAGTATAATGTATAGTTGTATTAATTGAAAGAATTATTGTTTTTAATTGTATGTCAATTATCTGTTGCTTTCTGTTATTGCTGGTTGCTGTGGGTAGTTTTAGAAGTTTTTGTAGCTTCATAGAATTGATTTTGCATATGACAATCATATTAATAATAGTTTTAAGTTAGGATTTTTGGAAGATGATTGGAAACGTAGTGACCTTTTGATTCTGAAGCCTTACTTGAAATTATTCATTAATATGATAGATCTATGTAAAAAGGGATGCATAAACGATAGGCATTAATAATTCGTGCATATGTCTGATGTGTTCAGATCAATGGCTTCAGCCACAAAGAGCATAGTTGCCGAGCTAAACAAAGGTGAAAAGCTCAATGGTGACAACTATGAAATTTGGCACATGAAAGTCCAATATGTGCTGGAAAAGCAAGAAGCACTAGAAGCTCTTGACCATGTTGTGGAAGATCTTGAGGATGTTGTGCGCCACCTTGAGCTGGTAAAGGACCGCTTGACGGCATGTGAGCCGAAAATAGATATTTGCAATGCAGGTTCTAGCTCAGAAAGGGCTTTGAACTCTAAGCACAAACGTATTGATTCGTTCAATATGTGGGAACGCAAAGGATCAAGTCCTTGTTGCAAAAAATCAAAAGTTAACCAACACAAGAGAGGAAAACGTCCTCAAGTGAAGAAAATGTCAAGGGTGAGGTGTTACAATTGTGACAAGAAGGGTCACTATGCTCGCAACTGTCGTGAGCCAAAGAAGGTAAACACCCCTTGTACTTTTCAGAACTTTACTTTTGTGTCGAGTTCTGTATTCTTGACTAAGTCTAATCCTTTGTGGACTGTAGATTCAGGAGCGACAAACCATGTAGCAAAGGATAGAGGATCCTTCGTGGAATTCCGACGAGTACTAACTGGAACTAAGTGGGTCTATGTGGGAAACAACTCCCGAGCTGAAGTGAAAGGAATTGGCACATGCCAACTGAATATGCGTGGTGGACATACTTTATTCCTACATGATGTATTATATGCTCCGGAGATTCGTCGGAATTTAGTGTCTGTTTTAGTGTTGGTTAGATTAGGTTTTAATATGAACTTCCATAATAGAGGTGTAGATTTGTATTTGGATACAAACTACTATGGTTGTGATTATTTTCTGGATGGTTTCATTGTATTAGATGTTGAGTATATTAATGCAAATGTTTGTTATTCCCTTATCACATCTCCTAATACTTATGATAATGATGTGAATGTGTGGCATGCTAGACTTGGTTACATTAGCCAACAACGTATGAATAGACTGGCCAAAGAGGGCGTGTTGGGCAACATTGAAAAAGTCGATTTGCCTATATGTAAGCATTGCCTAGAAGGGAAAACGACACGAAAACCATTTGGAAAAGGTAAAAGAGCTGAATTTCCTCTGCATTTAATCCATTCTGATGTCTGTGGTCCAATGAATGTGACAGGAAGGCATGGGGCTGTTTATTTCATCACTTTTATTGATGATTATACTCGATTCGGATATGTTTATTTGATTTCTCATAAATCTGAAACAATAAGTTGTTTCAAAAGGTTTATGAACCTAGTAGAGAATCAATTAGACAAGAAAATAAAAGCATTGAGATCCGATCGAGGTCGAGAATATTTATCTGATGAGTTCAGAAAATTATGTGATGAAAAAGGAATAGAAAGAAAATTGTCTATTCCGTATACTCCTCAACAAAATGGTGTTATGGAAAGAAGAAACAGAACCCTACTGGAAATAGTTAGGTCCATGATGGCGCATGCTAACTTACCTATCACATTTTGGAGTGATGCATTGTTAACTGCTGCCTATATACTTAACCGAGTGCCTTCCAAATCAGTTACTTCCACTCCATATGAGTTATGGACAGGTAGAAAACCGGACTTAAGTTTCTTAAGTCATGGGGTTATGCTGCCTATACACATGAGTCCTCTCATAAATTTGGGAAATTGGGTCCCAGAGGAAAGAAGAGTATTTTTATAAGATACTCAGAACACTTAAAAGGGTATGTGTTCATAGGTGAGAAGGAAAGTGGGAGTATAACTGAATTTGAATCACGAGATGTCACATTCTTAGAGAATGAATTTCCTAAGAAGGGCGAAATATGGGAAGATTGTTTCCTATTTGAGACCCTAGATCAAGATAATGATATTAGTGGAGTTCGTCCAAGTGGGAGTAATATGAGAAGTGATCAATTGCAACCACATGATGAGATGACGTCATCATTATCTAACCCAAGTGGGAGCATGATGGAGAATGATGTGCAAAGTGTACAATCTCCTCTACGGCGAACAAGTCGCCAAAGTATTTCTCGTCGACGTTTTGACATTGAAGGGGAAACTTTTATGGTTGCTCCACAAGATGAGGATAAGCCAAGAAATATTAATGAGGCTCTGAATTGCCCTAGTAAGGAAAAATGGATTCATGCAATGGAAGAGGAAATGGAGTCAATGAAATCAAACCAAGTCTGGGAGCTGGTTGATCTTTCAAAAGGACGCAGAGCTATTGGGAACAAGTGGGTTCTCAAAATAAAGCAAAAGGATGATGGCTCGATAGAAAGGCATAAGGCTCGCCTTGTGGCAAAGGGGTATAATCAACAGGAAGGAATTGATTATGAAGATACGTTTTCTCCTGTAGTTACCTCGATTCGCATTATTCTGGCAATAGTGGCTAGTCTGGATCTTGAGTTACATCAGATGGATGTAAAGACTGCTTTCCTCAATGGAGAATTAGATGAAGAAATATATATGGAACAACCTGCTGGTTTCATAGTGAAAGGCCAAGAAGAAAAAGTATGTCGACTTTTGAGGTCGATATATGGTCTTAAGCAGTCATCAAGACAATGGTATATACGTTTTCATAATGTCATAATGGCATATGATTTTAAAATGATTGATGAGGATCATTGTGTATATATCAAAAGATCCAATGATCAATTTGTAATCATATCATTGTATGTTGATGATATACTGATTGTCGGAAGCAATATGGAGTTGGTTAATACTGTCAAGAGATGGTTGTCTTCTAACTTTGAGATGAAGGATATGGGTGAGGCTGCATACATTCTTGGAGTTAAGATTTCAAGAGATCATTCGAAGAGATCGTTGTCTCTTTCGCAAGAAACCTATATAAATAAGGTTCTTGAACGATTTCGTATGCAAGACTGTAAACCCATAGACACTCCTATTGCAAAAGGTGAAGGATTGAGCCATAGACTGTGTCCATGGACTCCACAAGAGAAGGAACAAATGAAACATGTTCCTTATGCTAGTGCTGTTGGGAGCTTGATGTATGCTATGATGTGTACAAGACCCGACATATGTTTTGCAGTTGGAATGGTGAGTAGATACCGATCCAATCCAGGTCCAGCACATTGGAAAGCCGTCAAGAGAATACTGAGGTATTTGAAGGGAACTGCTGATTACAAGTTGAATTACCAAGGAAAGGATCTGCGACTTGAAAGCTATTCAGATGCTGATTGGGGAGGAGATTTAGATGAAAGAAAATCTACCTCTGGATTTGCTTTCTTACTGAACAATGGCGCCATATCATGGAGCAGTAAGAAGTAAACGTGCATAGCCTTGTCCACGATGGAAGCTGAGTTCGTGGCATTATCAGCAGTGGTACAAGAAGGAGTTTGGCTTAAGAGATTTTTGGATCATTTAGGTGTTAATGAGAAAGCTACAAATCCATTGTTGGTTAACTGTGATAGCCAAGCAGTTATAGCGTACACCAAAGATCCAAAGTATCATGGGAAGACCAAACATATAGATACCAAGTATAACTTTGTAAAAGATATGGTTGCACGAAAGGATGTGAACTTACAGTACATATCTACGCATAGAATGGTAGCAGATCCTATGACAAAGCCAATACCTAGAGATGTGTTTTGTGGTCATGTAAAATCTCTAGGATTGCGTAGAGTCTGATGTACTGAATTATAATTTCCCTGAGTTGTTCACATTTATGAAATTTTGTTTTTCATTGATTAATGCCTATGAATCTTTGTATGATCTTTATGCATCTTAATGCTCAGTGCATTATTTTAAGTTGAGAAGTATGTCGGACAGATAAAAGATTAGCCCACTCACACGGGTAATCGCCTCTGTTTACTGTGTGATAAATAGAGATGAGATTGATTTTAAGCTTATTATCTAGGTGATAATCGAGAGCTCAAACTTAAAATACGTATGTCGCCTTAACTAAGTGTTAAGATGAGGACATAATACTTACGATGTCCGAAAGTAAAATACCCCACATATTTTACTTTATCTGTTTAAAATGCCAGATGTGAGTTCTGATGAATTTTGTGAATGAGTAGATACGTGAACTCAAGTTAGACATTAGGTATGTCTGAACTATCATCTGTACGGTATTGAAAGATGTAAACATACGCTCTATGGGAAAGAAGTTAATACCGTAATACGTATTTCATACTACGTATGCATGAGACGACCAATAAGAGTGGCAAAAAGTTTGATCTCAACTTTTATGACATGTGAGACTCTTGAGGAAAAGAGTTCCTCAATTTTTAGTCCCCTCATGACTCTTACTCATTCTCAAGATTTCTATTTAGTGTTTGCTATCTTAGGGTGTTGCCAATGGTCATGAGATGATTCGATCTAATGGGGCATTTCTAGAAAAGCAAACTGGACTGAAATTGAGAGCTTGAAGGAAAGAGGAAGATCGATTTTGGAGAATCACATTGTGGTTTTGTATTCACTGGTCGACCAATTATGACTGTCTTTGTGATAATTATAATTGTGAATACAATATATATATATATATATATATATATATATATATATATATATATATATATATATATCATTGTTTAAAAGAGATCAAGAGAGATATAGATGTGATCGATCGATCTAGGGTACTGCATACTAAATCTACTCGGAGTGTGACGTCCATTATGAGCTGCTATATATTCCTAACAGATGTATAGCAACGAGCTCTCAAAGTATGCTGGTCGCACGGATTATTCACCGGTATGAATGTTGAAGAGAGGTAAAGAGAATCATGTTCGGCCCACCATATGCGAGTGGGAGATGAAGGCTTTATTGGTATTGGGCTTAAGGCCCGTCCGCCCAAGTTGGGCCCAGAAAGCCCGGCCCAAAGGAATAGGGCCCGTGGAAGGAGATAGGTATAAAAGGGAGGAGAGAGAGAGAAAAATACACTGTTTTGTTTAAAGGAAAAGATGTATGTTTTCTCTCAACGCTCTCCCTCTCTCTCGTTGTTCTTCAAAGCGAAACCAGTGAGACGCTCGAAGGATTTCGCCTCCTCGGATCGAACAGAATCAAGTTTCTCTTCCTCTAACGGCGTCGGTGTTTAATCTGTGGCTAACAAGGTGCGCTCGAATCCGTGGTGTGCTTTACGATTGGTGATACGTGTTATTCCCGGGCTTCGTCTTCCGCATTGATTTAGGGGTTCGATTCAGTGTCGAATCCGTTTTTCGGGGATCCGTTATGCCCAACACAAGTATATCTCCAAGTTTGCAAGAGAAAAATTTACGTGTGTAAATGCCCTGATTACGCAGAAATTGCACTAAAGGGGAATGCCTAATTAATTAGGCGTCTTTGGTGCCATGTCCCTCCCCACGAGTCGGATTAGAAAGCATTGTCATTGTCATTTCGTTCATGTTGGGCATGTTTAGTTGGAGTCAATTATTGCAATGACAAACCGTGACTGCATATAGTCATTTCTATATATTTTTGCAATCAAGGTGCATCTATTTGTTACATAATCCGTTGGGTAATGCTGTACATAGATCTTGATGGTACCGTAGACGTTTGTAGGGTTATTAAGTCACGAGCTATGGTCTAAAGAATTATAAAATGCAAAACTTTGTTGGTCCACCACCTCTCAGAAGAGCTGATGTGAGACACTTGATCGCGTTGCGAAATTTGTGATTTTCCGACGAAATGCTCCCCTCTTTCAAATTGAACGAACACGGCAACGAGTGGCTTTTTCCCTTCTCAAAACTCGAGGCTGAACAGAACGGCCTCGCCGACTCCGAGGCATGGATATGTCAAGGAAACTGCATGGGCATGGACTTATAGAAGAGAAGAAGATGAAGAAAGATGACGAGCCAGGATTATTTGTAAAACAGATAAAATGTGCTTTTCCTTATCCCACGTAAGAAAATTGAGAAGAAATTAGCCAATTTGGAAGCGTAAGCCTTCTCTAATATGTTGAAAGAAAATGTTGGGATGTGAGTTAGACCTCACAATATCTGCACGCGGGTGTGCAATTATTAGATGCAGTTTGTGTGCCCGCAGTTTAATTAGCATTAATCCATTTATTTTATTTTGTATGGTTCAATTATTTCCTAAATATACTCTAGAGAAATACTAGAATTGTTATTTAGTATTTTTATTTGAAATTTTATTGTATCCTAGAGGGTATTTTCCAGTAACCATTAGCAACATTATGGAATAAATAAATCCTTGAAAAATGTGAGATTACCCTTCAAAGCCCAACTTAATTGCTCTATTAATTCAAAGCCATATTTTTCCAACAAGGACTCATTCTTCTTCGTGTAATGGCAAAGAAACTACGGTTGGAATTTTCCAGGACAGCTTGCATGATTTCTTAACGCGGCGACTTTGGCTTTGACAAAGAGGGGTTAGAAAGAAAACTCCAACGTTGACGTTGATCAAAGATTGTGGAAGAAAAAGATTGAAACCAACCTCGGATGGAGCTGTTTTTGTTTCGAGTGAGATATTTTCAAAAGATTGAAATCAACCTCGCGTGAGATGACAAGAGGGGAATCTTCTTCCTTTTGTTTCTTATTTTCTTGAGGTACCATTCATTCTTAAATTGACCGATTCGTTTGGATATCGAACTAAAGATGCATTGAATCAATAGAACATCATCCAGATTTCTTTGTTAGAGTAAAGGTCGGATAAGACATTGATGGGATTTACAATATGATGTTTAGTATCTAGTAAATGTCCAAATGTAACATAGATAATGAGGGAAACAGTCTCAGGCGACTCCAGATCTAGTCCCCTGAGGCCAGCAACCTATGAGGTTGTGCGCTGGTCTTCTTCGAGGTGAAAACTGCACAGTGATTTTCTCTTCATAATTCTTATCTTAATCAATTATATCCCACCTTCTAAGTAAGATTTTTTTTTTTTTATCTGGACTATATTCAGGGATATCCAATTTGTATGTTTCCCCAAAAACCATAAGTATATGAATTATCCTATCTCGAGCTATATCTAGTGTACAAAACGGGGCTTAGAAGTTCTTTTAAGTATACTTGTCTTGCTCCACCAAATTAAGTACACCCCGTATGAATAATTTCTACTTATAGGTTGATTTTGTTACCCCTTGTAAGAGTAATTTCTACTCAAACACTAACTTTTGTTTAATCAGAGATAGTTAAACCCTTTCTGAATACTAAAATATTGACGGTAGAATTTTTCAAAACTTAAACGTGCTTTTTAGTTTCAAATTTATGGTGGAAAACCACTAATGAAACTAAAAAAGTGGTGATTTTTCCTACAGCATCTTTGATTAAATGATAGGGTAAAACGGATTTTGTTGGAATGAATTTAAACCGAAATCGGAACAAGGGCCGTCTTGAACCTAATAAGTCCTTGGTCCTTGTACTTGTACCACTTCCGAGGCCGGTCGCGCTTGGGGACCACGACGGTGAGCACACCACGCCTCTCATGGAGGCCGTCGCGGCGCTCAACTTCACCCTGTCGCTCCTCGGCAACTTCACCTTAACCGCCTCATCCCCCAATCCGACCAACCATAGGACCTGGCCCCACCGGATCTCCACCACCACCTCC
This sequence comes from Eucalyptus shirleyi, assembly GCA_017140165.1. Classification (NCBI taxonomy): domain Eukaryota; kingdom Viridiplantae; phylum Streptophyta; class Magnoliopsida; order Myrtales; family Myrtaceae; genus Eucalyptus; species Eucalyptus shirleyi. The sequence goes on along the minus strand of CM029447.1, from coordinate 5,350,313 downwards.
GCCCGGGTTAGCCACGGCTTGTCCATCTTGTACATGTAGGCCGACTCCGTTTCCTACTTAGTGACTTGGTCATGCGGTCTTGCCCCACACGCACCGGCCGCCTCGAATTCGAGAGGGGCCACAAAGAAACCCTTTCTTCCAAACTTCTCTACTTCAATTCATGATCGGCCAGCTGACAACATTTTCCCGAAATTCGATTTTTGCATATCTCTCTTCACTAAGAAATCCTAACTTCAAACTGATTTATGATATCAGATGTTAGGATTCGTCGTACAATCATAAAGAAAATAGAGAGTAAAAGTGAGAGAGAGAATTTAAGACACAAGGTTTTATCCAAGTTCACTCTTAAACTAGAGTCTAGGGTTACATCCAATTAAAAATTTTATTATAATTAGCATATCACACATCTTTGTTACATCACTCAATTGTAAGAGAAAGAAAATATACATACTAAGCAACCCTTCATAGACCCAAACTTTAACTATCAATAAAATATGAACTTAAATTATAAAAATCCTTTGACGTCATGGGGTGCTGCCTCCTACGATACGATAGAGAATACAAACCATACTCTAAAAGTTACGACACTTCGTTAAAACCAAGAGATCGGAACGTGGACAATTTTAAACATGTTAAATGCCCAGTCCATGTGCTCGTGCCATTTCCGATGCCGGTGCCTCTTGCGAATCGTGACTGTGAGCACGCCGTCGCCACTCATGGAAGCCACGGCCTGGTTCAACCTCATCTTGTGGTTCTTCCGCAGCTTTACCTTGATGGTCTCATCTCCCCGGCCCACCACCCACAGGGCGTTGCCCCCCCGGATCTCCACCCTCAGCTCGCCCTCCCGCAGCCATGGCTTGTCCATCTTGTACACGAACCCCACCACCGTCTCTTCTTCGGAGACCTCGTCGTACGTTGTGGTGCCCCACACGGGCTGCTCGGCGAAGAGTTGAGGGGCGACAAAAAAGAAGGCCGCACCCTCGATTTTTCTATGGGAATCGTCGATTTTGTTCCGGGTCCTATAGATTTTCTTCCAGATTCCATCCCGTTGGCCTGAGGGAGGAGCCGAGGACTGCATGATGACTTGTATTCTCTCTTTTTATCTCGCAACAGACTGGGGTTATGAAGCTGTGATTCGCCGATGCAATGTCCCCGCGTTGCCTCGCTCTTCTTATAGAGTTGTGTATGCTGGAATTGCTTTCGTCACGACAATGTATAGAAGAGAAGATGAAGAAGGATTTGCAGGAGTGGCTGTTTCCACTTTCCAGTTCGGGTAGTTGTCCATGGAATTTCCTGGAGCTTGTGGAGTCGGACTTGACAGAGACGGGACAGAAAGAGTGTCCGACGTAGAAGTTGGCCCAAGACTGTGGAAAAAGGAAGTGGTCACGCTCGTCCTACCTTGTTTCTTATTTTCTCAAGGTACTATTCATTCTCGAGATAATTATACAAACAACCTCTCAATTTTAATTTAATATGCAATATAATCTTTGAACTTTCAATTTATCAAATGTGATCTCTAATTTTTTATACATGGTCAAGTTAGTACCTAAGCTATATGATCATATTCAATATTATCTTCTTCTTTTTTAATTTAAGTTTAAAAACAACATTGAACATTTGCATATAGTTCATGGATCACATTGAATAAATTAAATGTTAAAAAAAAACATTGTAAATTAACTCAAAGTTCAGTAATCACATTACAAAAACTAAAAGTTTTGGGATCATATTGTGCACAAAAAATTCATAAATCATTTATGTCATTTTTCCTTCATTTGTATATTAATTGATACGTTTGTGTATTGAATTAGATGTGTGTTGAATCATAAGAAGTTCTTAGCTCTACTCATCTTGCTCCACCAAATCGACTACACCCCGTACGAAATAATTTCTGCTCAGGTTGATTTCTTTTCCCCTTGTACGAGTCGAGTAGTTTCTACTTAAACTCCGACTTTTGATTAACTAACAGATAGCTAAACCCTTTCAAAATACTAAATTATTGAGGGCAGAATTTTTCGAAACTTAAACATGCTTTTTATTTTCAAATTTTGGAGGGGAAAACAACGAATGAAACTAAAAATTTGACTAGAAATTGCTTAGCGAAAAGGAGGCCAGGCCAATTATCAGGTGGTGATTTTTCTGCAGCACCTTCGATTAAATGATAGGGTAAAACTGATTTTGTTGTTGGAATGAATTTAACTGGAAATCGAAACGTGGACCGTCTTGAACCTAACAAGTCCCAGGTCCTTGTACCGGCTCTCACCTTCACCCTGTCGCTCCTCGGCAACTTTACCTTGACCGCCTCGCCCCCCTGGCCGACCACCCACAGGACCTGGCCCCAGCCGATCTCCATCGCTACCTCCTCCCGGGTCAGCCACGGCAATGTCCATCTTCAACACGTAGGCTGACTCCGTCTCCTCCTCGGTGACCTTGTCGTACGCGGTTGTCCCCCGCACGCGCCAGGTCCCCTCGAATCCGAGAGGGGCCACGAAGTAGAAGGCGTCTTGATAGACTTCCTTATTCTCATGAACTTCCTCAGGATTCCTCGGACATTGTCTCAGTGCGTGCGTCGGAAATTTGCTGTTTAGATCTGGGCATGGATTCAAAGATGCACGCTGGCTTTTATAGCGACGAAGATGCCGGAATTGCCCGTCGCAATCTGCTGCCGGAATTGCCTGTCGGGATTCCCCTCCAGACGGAGCAAGCAATGCCAACAGATGCGATGATGGGAAACGGATTAGTCATTTTGGATTTTCCTATCGGCGCCACCAAGCCCAAAATTTGGACACAAATCAGGCAATGCCAATGCACTTAACTCAAGGCGCGATCCGTAGATTACTCGACAAGCTCATCGATCAGGAAGGTCATGATAATACAAAGGACCGACAAGACCCATCAATGGGATGTTTGATGAGCTTATCAATCGTGAGTTTTCACAAAAAGCAAAATCAAGTATATAAAATGAGGCGACGATTGATCAACTTTTTTTTTTTTTGTCAGTCCTATTCTATGCCTATTCTACACTCACTCTCAGACTTTTGCCTTGCCTCTTGCAAGGCGTGGGAGTCGAAACCCACTCCTGAAACTTACTCGTCCCCACCCCATCCCCCCCTGAGAATGTGGGGATTTGAACCCCTCACCTCCCCCTTCCATGTTGGAAGGGTGGCCACTGGGGCGAATCCCAGTGGTTGACAATTGATCAACTTGAAGCATACGCGAAAGTTACGGATCGGGTCAAGCGATGAGAGGGGCTTACCGATTGTTCAAAGAGTAGCCCGCAAGTCAGGACAGTTAGAAATTCTTGCAGACGGAGATCAAAAAGCATATAACGCAATGGCCCATTACAGAAAGAGTGAAAAAGAAGAAGAAGGAGAATAATCAGAAGCGATGAAAATAAAAAAACAGAATAATCACAGGCCATGAAGATATCACAAAAAATAAATTATATTGTAATTCCGAATATATGAGGATCGGAAGATCATTCGTAATTTTATAGATTGGGATTAGATTTCGCTTAAAATTTAAATTTGACTTTTGAATTAGATTCGGTTTCTCTCCTGAGTCTAATATTCTTGTCTGTCTATAAAAGCATTACAGTCGCATTTTGTAAGTTTTTCACTTTCTCTATGCTTTCATTCATCTTCATTGCTATTTCATGTTCACCTGATCAAGCATAGCCTCCAAGAATGTAAGCCATATGTTCCAAATTAATAAAAGTTCGTGGAAATCCTCCTTGTTTCTGATCTGTTGTTCGTGCATTATTTAGCAACTCAAAATTTAAATCCTTGAGATTTCAAGACACGTTAGAATCCATTCACTCTTTATTTGAAGCTGTACTTAAAAACTAAATTCGTCATCAATCATCCTCAATTGGACTTTAATTGCTCATTGACAATATCAAATGTTTGACAACTAGGGGTGAGCACGGTTCCCAGGTAGAACCGGGAACCGGGGAACCGAACTGGAGGGTTAGGTTCGGTTCCCGGTTCCAAAGACACCAGTTCCATTTTTCAAAGAACCGGCGTTCCCGGTTCCGGTTCTTATGGGAACCGGAACCGGAACCGGAACCAGTCATAATTCTAAAAAAAAGACCTAGCTTTCCCCACATGATTTCCCGCCTCTGCGATTCTTCCCCCCTTCCTCTTTTTCTCTCTCTCTCGCTCTTTCTTTTCTCCACTTTTCACTCCTCACGTCACTTCCTCCCCCCCTCCCCAACTTTTTTCTTTTCTTCTCTCTCTCTCTTCTCTTTCCCCCTCTCTCGGCCAAAACCCCACCCCTTCTTCTTCTTCTTCTTCTTCTTCTTCTTCCTCTTGCTGGCTGCTGCTTCACCCACCATCACAACGCTGCCCCATGCCCTACTCACCACCATCTCTTGGCCATTGAACCACCACCACCCACCGCTCGTCCGACGAGTTGTCTCGCCGTTGAGCCCGACGAGCTGTTGCGCCGTCCGCATTACCCCTCGCCGCCGTCTCCAAGCCACCATCACTACCTCTTGCCACCGCTCGCTCCACCGTCCGGGCCGTCGTTGCTTCGAACCGCCACCGCCTCCGCTAGAACCAAGCTCTTCCCCCCTTGGCCGTGGGTTGAGCCGCGATCGCCGCCATCTTCGCCGCCGTCACCGTCGCCGCGTGCTCGCCATCGCCGGACCTCCCTCGAAGATCGATCTGGCCACGAACGTTTCGATGGCGAAGTGCCGGTGGCCGGGCTTCACGAACCTCGCTCGCGGCTCGATGAATTGGATGGCATGTCGCCCTAATTCCTTAAAGTAAATGATCTCTTGGGGTGCTTGATGTTTAGGTATGGACCCTTTGGAGAGGAGGTTTCGAGAGTGCTAGGCGGTGGTCTTGTGCCAGGTTCGACCTACTTTTTTGTTGTATGGTCCGCACGAATCTGCTACATTACTTGAACTTTCACTTGAGATGTATGGAAGTTTGAAGATTTTAATTTTATCAAAGCTATTGATTTTGTTGCATTGTGGTTCTAAAGGTTCCTTAATTTTGGTGGGAGGTGATCCTAGTGTTGGCAAGAGTACTCAGTTGCTGCAAGTAATGTACTTAGATGATACAATAGAAATTCATAAAATATTTTAAGTTCTGTATATATCTACCTCCCTATCTAACCATTGTGCCCTACCTTGTCCATCTCATATATTAATACTGGAAGATGGCTGCAATGATTGCTAAAGGGCATGATCTTGGGAGATCGGCTCCAGTAGTATATGTCTCTAGGGAAGAGGTAAGTGGATTTTTCATGTTAGCCTTCTGCTAGTCTTTGCTGTCATGCATATTCATTCTTGTTGCCAGATCAAATTTGTTATTGCTTTCGGACGGTTTTTCTTGTTTGTAAACATAGGCTCTTGTGCATTTTCTATCTTAGGATTTATGTGACTTGTACCTTAAGATTTAGCCACGAGACAATTTTACTCAAGGAGTCTTGATAGAAATGAGGATATAGATTTTCTCTGATAGGCATGTGCTGTATGTGTTGCTTATCTTTTTTTCTGGCCAACCTGTATGTGTCATTGTCATATCACACTTAGAATCCACCTTTTCCCCTTCTGAGGAATCTCTTTGATTTTGTATTAGAGTGTGGAGCAAATTGGAAGTAGAGCTGACCGTCTAAATGTAAAAGATTCACATTGCTGTGTATTGGCAGGTACCGAAAATGGAGGCCCAACTATTGAATTATTTCGGCTTTTGGATATTCGCGCTCACTACGAAAATAAAACCAAAAAAAAAAAAAAGAACCTGTTGGAACCTGGAACCGATCCGGAACCTGTGACAGGGTAGGTTCCAGGTTATCGGTTTTGACGGGTAGGTTCCACGTTCCAAAAATTGAGGAACCTGTATACAAGGATAAGTTCCAGGTTTCAGACGGAACCGAATCGAAACCGGGAACCGCTCACCCCTATTGACAACCACAACCTTGCTAAAATTCACGTATTGTGTCCTATGGCAACCAATACCATAGTGAGAGAATAGAATGTCTCACCAATATACCACGGCAACTCCAATAATCTACGGTTGAATTTTAAATCGTTTATTTTGGCATTTTGAATGATTATTTTGTCTCTTCTTAGATATTTTAAATCAGTTTTGCGGCTTATACATTGAATTCACGTCACTTTGTCACAAAATCGCACGTTAAATTAACAACTTATAATTTATTTTATATGGATTATCGAACAATTTGATTTAATTTACAGTGATATAAAAGCTACAATATTTGCTGAGCTATAAGTCTCTTGCCACCGTCTCCATCACCATCCTCTCTTGTAACACGTCTGTGAATTCATTGAATTCACGTCACTTTGTCATAAAATATTTGCTGAGTTCGATGCGACGTCGAACTCGGCGGCATGGCAATAGGTGGCAAGGGTGAGATCCTTTCTTCCTTTTTTGAAATCTTAATGCAAATTGTCGAGCCTTACTGGGATCACCACCATGGGGGTTCACCGAAACCGTAACCCTGCTCACCCTCGCCTTATGTTCCTCGGCAACCTCACCTTGGTTGTCGGAGCATCCCATTGGCCGACCACTTGCGAGGCCTGTCCCCACCTGATCTCCGCCCTCACCCTCCTCCTCCTCCTCTGGCCACGGCCAGTCCATCGCTATCTCTTCCTTGAAGACTAGGGGTGCGTTTAGTAACATTTCTGTTTAAAAATTATTTCTGGGAATAGAAATAGAAAAAAATATTTCTGTTTTAGGGAACAATTTTTAAAAAAAAAACAAATTTGATAAATCTGTTCTAGAAATATATATAAAAAAAAATAGAAACACATTTGGTAAATTTGTATAATTTTTTTACTTCTTTTAATTTTTTAATATTTTTATTTTATTTTTTCTATTTTCTTTCTTATTTTTCTTATTTTTTTTCTTTTTTTCTTTTTTCTTCTTTTGGACGATCGCCGACCTCGGCCATGGTCGGCGACCGGCCGACGAGGGTCGGCGGCCTCGCCTAGCCACGGCAAGGCTTGCCGCCCCCGTCAACGCTCCGGCGAGGATCGCCGGCCCTCAACAGCGTCGCCGGCCAAAAAAAAAGAAAGAAAAAAGAAGAAGAAAAGAAGAAGAAAAAAGATAGAATAAAATGGAAGAGAGAGAAAAAATGTTCCTAAATTTTGTTCCAGAAACAAGAAATAACTTTTTTTTGTTTCTTGTTTCCATTCCAAATGTATTTCTGATAACAAAAAAATAATTTTGGAATAAAAACGCAAACAAACGTGTTTATGTTCATTTTTTGTTCCCAGGAACAAAAAAACAAAAATTTGTGTTCTTGGCAACAAAAACACATTTTAACAAACAGGCCCTAGGTGACTAGGTGACGCAGCTCCCTCGCTCGAGATAAGGCATAGTCAAGTAGGGAGATGTATTTTTCATGACATTGCAACATGCGTAGATGAATGTGAACAATCTCATTGGCTCTCTTGATATATTTGACCTCATTGGCTCTACTTTCTATGATAGGGAGTATAAGCCACACCCCAACACTTTTTACATATTGTAAACCTTACGAAATTTTAAATTGACTTATATTTAGTTCAGGACAGATTAACCCTTTTAAATTATTAAAATATTGACATGAAGAGTTATAGATATTTGATCATTTATTTTTCGAAACTTGAATGATATATATTACTTTCGAATTTAGGAGAGAAAACTAGGAATGAAACTGAAAGAGTAGCGGAGAAATGCTTGCAGAGAGGAGGCCAGGCCAATTACAAAGTGGTGATTCTCTACCGTATCGTTGATGGAATGACAGGGTCAAATTCATTTTTGTTGGAATTAATTTAATTGGAAATTGGAATTGATTGCTGGTTTTTTTTTTTTTTCAGTCATAAAGATCCCCTGATGGTGTGACGAAACTTACTGTGGATGAGTATGATTGGACTGGACTCTGATAGATCATTAGTCTCTCTTTTCTTTTTTCCTTTTTGAAATGATTGAAACTCCGGAATTGATGGTCGTGATGCCCTTTGGGTCAAGACTAAATTGACGAAATGCCCAACAAGCTCATCAATCACTAAGTTCATAATATTACAATAAACTTACCATATTCATGATGACATGTTTGATGAACTCATCGATCATGAATTTTCGAAGGTCAGAGTTAAGTGAAGTGTAAGATATTTTGTGATGATTGATTAACGGAAGCATGCACAGAAGTTCAAGACCAAGTTAAGAAGGATCCATCAATCAAGAATAGAATACATAATAGAATGGCTGATTTCAAGAAGAGCAAAAGCAAAAAAAGGAAAAATGAATATTCATAGGCAACGAACAAGACATCGCAAAAGTTACAACAGCATATCAAATGTAGATTCTAAAGACGTGAAGACTGGAAAATCATTCGCAATCGATCGATTAGAACTATATTTTCCCTAAAGTTTGAATTTGAATTTCAAAGTAGATTGGATTTCGTGTTTCTAATATTCATTTTTTGTTTACAAAACCATTCAACTCGTATTTTGTAAGTTTTACACAATTTCCTCATTGTTTTCATTATGTTGCTTGTGCATCATTTAGTAATTCCGTATTTTGCGAAGTCAAAGAGATTCAAGGCAAATAGAATGCATCCACTTTTAATTCGAAGTCATGTTTAATAATCTAATTGGTCATTTATCATTCTCGATTGGACTTCAATTAATAAGGATGCATTTGGTAATCATTCTATTTTCGGAAACAATTTCTGTTCAAAAATAGTTTTTTGCAATTCTGCTTCCTAGATAAGTTTATAAGTATTTGATGGCATATGGTAACTGTTGGAATAAAAATGCATTTGGTATGACTCAATTTTTTTGTGACTTAGAATTTATTTTAATTTTTAAATAATTTTATTACACTTTTCTTTCTTTCTTTTTTTCTTTTTCCTTCACTTCTACTTCTTCTTCCTCTAACCAGCAGCCGACCTTAGGGGAGCCTCACCAGCCCCCAACAAGGGGAACCTCGCCCACTGCGAGGCTTGGCCTCACCCTGGCCTAATGAGAATAGAATGTCTTACCTTTTGATTGATTCACTTTGATCATCCTAACAATTTAGGATATAGCTTCAAAAGAATAGATAAACGATTTTGGCGAAATACAAATTGCATTCAGTAAAAACATCTTGTGGAGTGACTTCAGGTTAAAAGTGCTAAATAAGTAGAACATCCTGCTCACATGAATTAGCACCCAAGCATTGTTGTAAAAGAAACAAAGCTTTGAAAGGCAAAATCAACCTAAAAACACAGCTTTGAAAGGCCGAAGATCGTGGATGACAATCTAAGAACCGATATTAAGAGACTCGACGACACTTTCAAAAAGCCGAACAATGGAAAGGAACTTCTTCGAGAGTTCGAGTTCTTGTGGCGTCACTGCTTCATTAAGACCAAGAGATCACATCGCGGACCGTCTTGAAACTTATTAAAAGCCAAGTCTTTGTACTGGTACCACTTCCGAGGCCTGTGCCTCTTGGGAATCGCGACGGTGAGCACGCAGTCAACACTCATGGAAGCCGTGGCCTTGCTCAACCACGTCTTGCGGTATTTCCGCAGCTTCACCTTGATGGCCTTGTCACCCCGGCCAATCACCCACAGGGCGTTGCCCCCCGATCTGCACCCTCAGCTCGTCCGCTTGCAGCCACGGCTTGTCCATCTTGTACACGAACGCCCCCACCGTCTCTTCCTCAGTGACCTGGTCGTACCTGTTGAGAAATCAAGTGGATGTGCAAGTAAAATAATCACTCTATTTTATATAAGCAATATTGTAAACTTTTTACACACACCACTCTCATACACCTCTCACACCTCACATGAACACAATTTCTTGCACACACCCACTCACTCTTTCTCACTCTACACTTTACACCACCTACTCCCACTCACTCACACACTCACGTACACACCCCACACTTTACGTACACACACTCCTCACACTTCACACACTCACACAAGGGGCAAGAACCCCTATTTATAGGGTGTAAAAGTCGGTCAGAAAATTCTGGAGAGAAGGGGAAGAGAAAATTCTGGAGAGAGGGAGAAAATTCTGGTGTAGCAGAGAATGGGGGAGAAATCTGGAAAAATCCAGAGAGAGAGAGAGAGAGAGAGAGAGGCGGTGCTCCTCTTTTTCTGACACTCCCCCTCACCGACTACTCTCTCTTAGCATGGACATCGAGGTCATACCAAGTTGCCTTCGAAACTCTTCGAATTTTACAGCTCCAAGACCTTTGGTGAAGATATCTGCAACTTGATCATCTGTTTTGGCATACTCCATCTTTATCTCGTCTTGTAATACTTTTTCTCGTAGGAAATGATAGTGCACTTCTACATGCTTGGTCCTCGCATGGAAAACTGGATTCTCCGCTAAGCTTATGGCTGACAGATTATCACAATATATCCGTGTAGGTTGATTTATTGGTTGATGGAGATCCTCCATTAGCTGTACCAGCCATGTACTTTCTTGTGCTGCCATTGCTGCTGCTCTATACTCAGCTTCTGTCGTAGATAGTGACACAGCTTGCCTGTCTTTTGCTACACCATGACACTACCGCTGATCCGAGGCTAAACATATATCCAGTAGTTGATCGTCGCGTGTCACGATCTCCAGCAAAGTCAGCATCGCAATGGCCTACAACTTCACATGATGCTTCTTTCCTATACGAAGCCCAAAATCAAATGTACCCTTCACATACCTTAGTATGCGCCGATCGCATCTAAGTGGGGCCTTCGTGGCTTCTCCATGAATCGGCTTGCTACTCCCACGCAAAGGCAATATCAGGCCGTGTTATGGTTAGGTAAATAAGGCTACCCACCAATTGCCTGTACATAGTTGAGTCTTCCAATTCTCGTCCTTCAGTTGCACATAACTTTACATTTCCATCAATTGGAATAGAAATAGGTTTGCAATCAAGCATCCCGAACTTGTCTAGAAGGTCTCGTGCATACTTCTGCTGACATAGGAATAATCCTTCATTGGTCTTCTCAATCTCAAGTCCCAAGAAATGTTTTAATTCTCCAAGCTCTTTCATTTGGAACCGCACTAAGAGGTTGGTTCTAATTTGGCATATCTCCTTTTCATTATCTCCAGTGATGATTAGATCATCCACGTAGATTAATACTATCGCAAGCTTGCCATCTTCTACCTTTACAAACAAGCTCGAGTCTGCTGGGGCTACAAAGTAGCCACTTTGCACCAGAAATTCAGCAATCTTCCCATACCATGCTCTCGGGGCTTGTTTTAAGCCATAGAGGGCTTTCTTTAACTTACAAACATAATCTGGATGAAACTTACTTTTGAAACCATCTGGTTGCTCCATGTATATATCTCGATCTAGTTCTCCATGTAAAAAGGCATTCTTCACATCCATTTGCCATAATTTCCACGACTTGCTTGCTGCAAGTGCTAGTAAGACTCGAACTGTAGTAATCTTTGCCACTGGACTAAAGGTCTCATCATAATCTAAGCCATACTTTTGGGAGAATCCTCGAGCAACTAGTCGTGCCTTATATCTTTCTATTGACCCATCTGGTCGAGTTTTAAGTTTATAGACCCATTTGCAAGATATAGGACGTACCTCTTTAGGTCTCGGTACTAGGTCCCATGTTTCGTTCTTTCTTAGTGCTTGTATCTCTTCCTCCATGGCTTTCCTCCATTCCATGTCTTGCGAAGCTTCCTCATATGTGGACGGCTCAACTACTCTGACATCTTCGGTCAGCGCCGCATTTGCATATTTGGGATTTGGTCTTCTTTGTCTTGTTGATCTCCTTAGTTGAGATTCCTCCTCTTCAGGTTCTTCCATCTGACTTGGTTGGAACTCTTCTGTAGTTCTTGGATGTACACCAGTTCGCCATGGGCTTTTTGATTTTTCTGGTGACTGTGTTCTGACTTCTTTTCTTCCAATTACATTATCATTTCCTTCTTCAATTTGCTGGCCCTTATCAATCTTGTCATTTTCTTCCATTCCTTCACGAATCTCTTCTTCAACTTGTTTTGAATTAGGTTGTGATGTCCACCAAGATGATAGTTCATCAAACACCACATTTCTGGAAGTGTAACACCTCCCTGTTATAGGGTCACAACACTTCCATCCTTTTCTTTGATCGTCGTAGCCCACAAATATGCAGCGAACCGCCTTCTTATCGAACTTGTTACGAAGATGGTCTGGCACGAATGCATAACATACACACCCAAATATTCTAAAGTGACTTACCGTGGGCTTGCGATTCCACAACTTCTCATAAGGTGACATAAAGCCAAGCCTTGCTTGAGGTAGTCTGTTGATCACGTGTGCTGCCGTCTTCATACACTCAGCCCAAAACTTGGGTGGAACACTCTTCGCATGCAACATACTCCTGCATGTCTCCGCCAAATGCCGATTCTTTCTTTCGGCAACTCCATTTTGTTGTGGCGTATTTGGGCAAGTAAACTGTCGATGTATCTTCCATTCTTGAAGAAATTTTGTAAAGTCATCTGATGTGTATTCTCCCCCATTATCCGTGCGAAGGCATAGTATTTTCTTGCCTACTTCATATTCTACTTTTGCTTTAAACTCCTTAAATTTGTTTAATGCTTCGGATTTTTCTTTCATGAAGTCGACCCGACGTACCTGGAGAAATCGTCAATGAATGTTATCATGTACTTTGATCCTCCGGCGACGGTTGCTTCACCGGTCCAAATACATCCGAGTGGACAAGCTCGAGAGGCATCTTAGCTCGAATTTGGACTCTTCATATGGAAGCTGATGTGCCTTCCCATACTGGCATCCAGCACAGATGACATCTTCTTGTACTTCCAAGTGGGGGAGACCTTTTAGCATACCTTTCTTCATCATCACCTTTAATGCCCAAGCCGTGCATGCCACAAATCAGGTGTTTCACTCTTTCGAGTTTTGTCCACGTATGCCGTCTGAGCTGACATCATGTAGACAGACTCTAATCGACGCCCCTCCATGATTGGTGTACCGGTTGGTTTCAAATTGCGGTACACCCTAACGTCTCTAGGACCAAACACCACATAATTACCTGAATCTGTAAGTTGTGCCACAGACAATAGATTCTTCTTCATTCCTGGCACATGGTACACATTTTTCAGTTCGACTTGATGCGAGCTAAATAGGGGTGTCATCATTGTTTGGCCCACATGGGTAATCGGCAACCTTGAGTTGTCTGCGGTGACAACTACTCGTCCACCTTTGTACTCGCACATGTTTGATAGCTTGCCTTGATCTCCGGTCATGTGATTTGAGCACCCCGAGTCGACTATCCAGTCTTCTTCATAATCAATCAATTTATCACTTACCGTGATGAGGGCCATCGCATCTTCTTGTTCCTCCATTGCAAAGGATGCTTGGAAATCCCACTCTTCTTCGCTATCATTTTCCTTGGATGCTGCGACATTTCCTTCAACTCTTTTGAACCGACAATCCTTGGCAAAGTGACCTACTCTGCCACACGTGTAACACCGTCCATTATGCCTTCTATTCTTCTTTTCTTCATTTTCGTCCTTATCGCGGTCTCGACGAGCTCCCCCTGGCCGAGGTCGATTTCCTTCTATTCGCTTTTGCCATTCTCCATGACTTTTCCACGGTTTGCCCTCTCTTGCACTTGCTCCATTTCTATTTTGGCCCTTGAACCCTCTTTTATTACTAAAGAGGGCATTTTCATCCTCCTTAATTGAGACCTTAGAAATTTGTTTATCTAAGGCTTCTTGGTTGGCCAATATATTCTCCAACTCTATTAGAGTTGGCTCATTTGCCCATCCACGAGTGGCCGTAACAATACCATTATATTCCGGCCTTAACCCGTGAATTATGATTCTTCTCATTCTTGTCTCGGAGATGGCATTCTCAGGATCTAATTTTGAAATTTCTTCACAAATAGATTTAACTTTAGAAAAGTATTGACTCACCGTCATATTTTGTTGCGAGATTGAGAGGAGCTCATTTTCCAGGCATTGTAACTTGGCATCGTTTGTCCTTGCAAACAGCGTCGCCAAGTTATCCCAGGCCTCCTTCAGGGTCGTCGCACTCTTTATGTGTTGCAGTAATTCATCTTCAACAGTCACGGCAAGCACATAAAGAGCCTTACCCGATTTTATATTCCATTTTCTTAATTCACTATCATTCGTGGGTGGGGTGGTGTTGCTCCCGCCAACAATATCCCACAAATCTTGTCCTAGCAAGTAATATTGTATGCGGGTACTCCAATTATTATAATTTGAGTTGTTGAGCTTCTCGATACCACTTACCGAACTCGAGAAATCCGCCATCGTGACTTGAGTATAATGCCCCGCACTATACCAAGTAAGCCTGGTCCCGGACCAACCGACTTCACAATCCCAGATTGTGCACTGGCAAAAAATCCGACGTCCTTCGCTTCTTCGCTCCTTGGCTCGACGATCCCTGACCGCCTTGCTCACCTACAATGGTCCCCGACCACTGTCTTCGGCCTCCAACGACCTGCTCTGATACCACTTGTTGTGAAATCAAGTGGATGTGCAAGTAAAATAATCACTCTATTTTATTTAAGCAATATTGTAAACTTTTTACACACACCACTCTTATACACCTCTCACACCTCACATGAACACAATTTCTTGCACACACCCACTCACTCTTTCTCACTCTACACTTTACACCACCTACTCCCACTCACTCACACACTCACGTACACACCCCACACTTTACGTACACACACTCCTCACACTTCACACACTCCTCACAATTCACACACTCACACAAGGGGCAAGAACCCCTATTTATAGGGTGTAAAAGTCGATCAGAAAATTCTGGAGAGAAGGGGAAGAGAAAATTCTGGAGAGAGGGAGAAAATTCTGGTGTAGCAGAGAAAGGGGGAGAAATCTGGAAAAATCCACAGAGAGAGAGAGAGAGAGAGAGAGAGAGAGAGAGAGAGAGAGGCGGTGCTCCTCTTTTTCTGACAGTACCCCGTCTCGCCCCACACGGGCTGCTAGTTGGCAAGGAGCCCAAGCGGGCCGACGAAAAAGCAGGCTGCATCCTTGACATTGCTCTGGGTGCGATCGATCTTGTTCCGGTGTTGCTGATCTTGTTCCAAACTAGATAGTACCAACACTCTTCGGAAGTTTTTTGTATCGTGTCGGACACCCGACACTCTTTGACACACTCTTCCACACTCGGTCAACATATATCGGAAAAGTCCGACACTTAGTTAACTCTTTTGACACTCTTCAACACGTGAGTCAAAAATTCGACATGCGAGTTTGAAATTCCGATACATAATTTCAATACACACCGAATCAATTTTAAAAATTCTCAATAAATGAATAGTCAAAATGTAAATATGTAAAATAATAAAAATAAATAAATGGGAAATAAGAAAAATCTAGTTTTCTCTTATATTCTAACTCTTATTTCCCGTGACAAATAATTCACCTTCAAATTTGTTTTTACTTTCTTTCTTTTTTTCTGACACACGCTAACACGGGAGTTTAGATTGTGAATTGTTTTTTTTTTCCCTCCAAGTTTTACAAAGCATTGGAATTGAGTTGAATTTCTCAAATTGAAATAATAAATGATATTAATAAATCGTGAATTAATGTTTTTAGTATAAATTCATTCTAGGCTCTTTTTTATTTTTTTTATTTGTGAATTAGAATCAATTTAATTTGATTAAAATAATCATAAAAATGATAATTTGTCTTGTATATATAAAATTATACTTTTAATATACAGCATGTCCCAACGTGCCAAAATTCTCTATTTTTTTTTTTTTTATAAACAACATGTCGACATGTCGTGTCGTGCCACTTGTTACGTGTCGGTGTCGGTATCAGTGCTACTTAGGTTCCAAATACTGCTCTATTGGTCTAAGAGAGGAGCCAAGGACTACATGATGGCTTGAAATCTCTCTTTTCTTCACTTAACAACTAGTGTTATGTAGGGGTGAGCATGATTCTAGGATAGAACCGAGAACCGGACCGTCAAGTCTAGCTCGATCCCTGGTTCTATAGGGATGAGTAGGTTCTCAGTTCCACTTTTTTGGGAACCGCCGGGAACTGGAATCAAGAACCAGAACCGAAACTGGAGAGTCGGGAACCAGGACCTGAATCCTAAAATAGCCAAATCTTTAATTTGGCTTTATTCTTCCATTTTTTTCCTTCTTGTTCATATCTATCGACAATAGGAGGGAACCGTTTTCTTGTTCATCCCTGTCAACAAATGTAGCTTGTTTTTATTTTCACCAAAGCCTTTTTTTGCTAAGTGAAGAAACAAGACCCCCATGAGGCATGGTTCTGCATTTCGTAGTGTGTAGCCATTTTGCAACAGACTAGTTAAGGAATGTTGTGCTCTTGAGGATCATCATCGTTCGTGTACTTACTACATGCATGTGAACTATTTCCATTTTTCCCCCTTTCTTTGTTTCCGGAAGGTTTGCTCCCATGTTGATTCGGATGTGCATGAGAGTCTATAATCTAATGACTGAAACATCTTGCTCCTTCTGTTGGAGAAATCTTTCCAGAATATTTTGAAGCTGACAAAACGTTTCTTTCAGTCTAAAGTCTGGATGTTCGGAGATCGTCAGTTTAAAGTCTGAAGACCTTGTTCTCCTAAGACTCAAGACTCAAGACCCAAGACTCAAGACTCAAGACCCAAGACTTAAGACTCAGGACTCAAGACTTAAGTCTATTCTCACTGACAGTCTTTCTAATCCAGTGACGAAGGAAATCCAAAGCCGAGGTTTATGGTTGAGGATTCGATCCTATCCTCTGGAATAGATTCTTTGGTTGGATAATCGTTTCGGATTCTTTAATCCTTATCTAAGATCGATTGAAGATCCGATGGTCGACGAAATAATCTTGGAAAGTTCTATTCATGGAAATCGAGATCCTGATTGTATGGGCGAACAGGATTGATGGGCTATCATCAGATTCCTTAAATAGCTCGGATGATCTTCTTGATTGATTCCGTCCAACGGGTAGATTGGAGGAATTCCTTTGGTAAGTGCCAACGGCTATGATGGCATGAAGGAGTATAAAAAGAAGTCGTTCTAGTTGTTTTAAGTGGGTGATTGATAGAAAAATTCCAGAGTCTGAAGATCCTTGATTGTTATTTGAGACTGTTCGAGTGAAATTGTATACAGAGAGTGTTTGTACTTCGTGACACCTTGAGAGAGTGTGGTAGATCATCTACACCTAGAATTCAAGGAAGATCAACACTGTAACAGCTCTTTGATTATAGTGGAATCCAGCCAATCGGCTGTCAGTGCAGAAGAGTGGACGTAGGCTTGAATCAAGCCGAACCACTATAAACTGAGTGTTCAATTCTCTCTTTCCCTTACTCAGTCTTGCGATTGAATCTTTAATTGTTTAAATATCGTGCAAGCTTCGAGAAATTTTTTATATACCTATTCACCCCCCTCTAGGTACTCATACTAGCAATATCACCTTCCAGATTTTGTCATCCTTAATTTCTTGAAACAAAATTACAGTGTGTTCTTACATGTAATGCTCTAATGCTTTGTATTTTCTTTATTGGATCTTGTGCCATTGTATGGTGTTGTTTAGTTTGAATGATTCAATTTTCAAGATAGTAATTATGTATAATACAAGAACAGTCGATGCATTGAAAATGATAAAATTTCATTAATACTATTCAACAAGTGCATATGGATACTTGTTCTTAGGCAATCGATAATAAAATCCTTGTTCATTTGTATTGTTGCGTTTATTTTGTTTTGCTTAACTAAGAATGAAACAAAAATAAATAAATAAATAAATAAAAACCTATTAGACTCTAAAACCTGTAACAAGCAGGTTCCAAGTTCTAAGTTCTAACGGGTAGGTTCTAAGTTTCAAAAAATGAGGAACCTATATCCGATGATAGGTTATAAATTCCAGACGGAACCTATAAGGAATCTAGAACCGCTCATTCCTGATCATTAGGCTTCAAATTGAGTTGAAATCGAATTGAAAATACGAATGGTCCTCTTCTCTAGGCAATAGGGACAAGTCATAAAGTTGTTGGGAAAATTGTTCAAAAAGTTGTAAACTTATTGTATTTTCGCTAATTCAGTTCTAAATCTTTCAATTTTGCTAATTAATCATAAATATTTTCACATTTTGTCAATTGAGTCCATCTAGCCAATTTTAGCTAAAAATTATTGATGTGGACTTCCAAAATTGATTGCATATACTCAATTAGCAAAAAATGAAAATGTTTAGGACTCAATTGGCAAAATTAAAATGTTAAAAACTAAATTGACAAAGGTACAATAGGTTTAAAACTTTTTGAATAATTTTCTCTGAGGTTGTTCATCCCGTTGAAATAGGCAACTGCCTAGGTCGGTAGTTCGGTACTTATATCAGCACTCAAGTAGTTCGGTGCTTATACATCCACATGGTCGGTTGCTCATGCCAGCAATTATTTCAATGTATCTTGTTGAGAAATCGAGTCTTGAGCTACGGTCTCTAATGCATTGTCCCTGTCAAAATCAGATCAGACTCAGGGAACTTATTGGAAATATGGACGTAAAAATTTATTCGTTTCTTGACAGAGGGGGTTATAGAGAGACTCAAACGTTGACAGAAGATTGTGGAAAATGAAGTCGATCACGCTCCTCCTAATTGATCGGACGTTAACTTTGAACCCTCGAGAGTGGAATGGGATTTCCGACGAACCGCAAGGACAGCAAATGACGGGGGACAAGCGAGAACGCGAATCATGGAACAAGATCATGGCGGGTCAATGGTGGTCGCAACGACAATGGTGGCGCACCATCGTCGTTTCGACTGCTTGTCCGAGTCGCACTGTCAATCTCAATTTCAACGCGGGCGAAAGAAGAATCATCGGTAAAATTTCACTTCTTCCTTCGAATTCAGTTGATCGCATGTTCAGTGGCATATTCATGTTCGCATTGAAAGTGCATGTGGTGTTAGCTAGGGCTGGCCAACGGGCCGTGCCTGCCCCCGGTTGGCCGAGGCCCCTTTTTAATTTTTCAATTAAATTTGACTGAAGAAAAAATCGACAATATTCAATAAAAGTTGCAAGAAATGCAAGCATTATAATGTTTCAGGAAAGTAGTGCATGATTACTGAAAACTATCCATTCAATTAAAGAAGAATGAAATAAAAGTATATCTTCAAATTTGCAAGAGAAAAATATGTATAAGCGCCCTATTAACGATTATAAAGAAATTACACCCGAGGGGAATGCCTAATTAATTTAGTGTCTCTGGTGACATCTCCCTTGCGATGAATTGGATTATAAGGCGTTGTCATATTCATTTCATTCATGTTGGGCAAGTTTAGTTGGAGTCAATTCTTACAATGACCAATCATGCCAACATATCGCCACTTCTACATTTTTTGCAATCAAGCCGCATCTATTTGTACCATAATCCGTTGGGTAATACCAGACATAGATTTTCAACCAAAAAAAAAAAAAAATACTGGACATGGATCTTGATGATACCGTAGACGCTGATGGCATTAGTAAGTCATGAGCCATGGTCCCAAGAATTGAGAAACGTGAAATTCTGCTGGTCCATCACTTCATAACATAGACGTTGTCATCACTAACTCTCTCAATATGTTTGGGGCAGTTTCTTACCAAGTTTGTCTCAAACTCATTGGTAGTAGAAGACTGTGGGGGTGTTCTTGTTATGAAGCAAGGTCCATATAACTTTCTAGGCAACGCTTCTGGAAAGGGTCATCGCCATTTGTTGGGTGGAGTCAAACCGAGTGGTGTATGCAGTATATACATTCTAGATCCAGTTCTTCACAATCACCAGTATCTAAACGACGTAGACATCCTCACCTAGCCCCAAACTTTCTTAATAAGGAGTAAGGAGCATCTCGAGTCCCTCCTATAATAATTGAGGAATTTTTCTTTCATAGCCAGTACCACTCCATTGAAGAAGGATCACCCTCCTTGTTCGCTAATTCCACCAATATCAAGTATAGAAATGGAAGGACACGGTTGCTTGACGGATCATTACTGGACGACACAGAATCCGTCGCATCACTGAAAAGTTGCAAGGAGTCCATAATAACTTCAGCAACCCTCCAATCTTGAGACTGGCAGTTCTATCATGAGCGATGGAATACAGCATCAGCACACGCATCTCCTGGCATGCTTTCTTTAAATATTTTGTGTCAAATGCCAACCGGAATTTCTCAACTTGCCTTCCCTGTAACATGTAAAGGACCTCCAACTCTTGATTTCCCAGTGGGGTGGATCTATTCTATTTGACTCACCCCCATAAGGTTGGCATAGAAAATGTAAAATTGGCAGAAGTTGTCTTGCATGCAAAAATTGATGCAATGGTTGAATTCAACTTCTTGTGTCTTGTGTGCATAAGCTAAAACTAGTGTTCGCCCTTGTAATTCCTCCCAATCATCTTATGTTTTGTGGTCGTCATGTTTGGTTTGCTATTGAGACAAAGTTGGTACATAAACATTGCCATTGCAAAACTCACTAAACGACTCAAGCATTTTTTGCCAGCTGAAATCAAAATTGAGTTGGCATAATTATAAATGGTTGTTGTTGTTTCCCATTGTGGTGCTTAGACGAACAATCGTTGTAAGGAAAAAGGAAAAGGTGAAATTGACAAGAAGGTTTTAGAGAGCAAGACCGTGAGGTAGTGATATGGGAGTGAGAATGGAGAAATGGTGAAAAATTATAAATTCGTTACATGAATATCCGAATATTTCAATCGAACGAACACTGATATAATCTAAAGATATTTCTGATTGTAACCCCTCGTTTCCCAGCGACGCAACGCCAAACTCAACAGCACAGAACTAGGCAGCGTTGCAAGGGAGTGGGGGATCCATTCTTCAATTATCTCTCGAGATATTAATGCGAACAGTCTTGAACCTAAATCCAATGTCCTGGTACTGCTTCTAAGGTGGGTCGTGCTTGGGAACTCTGACCGTGATCACCCCGTTGAGGTTCACTGAAGCCGTGGCCCTGCTCACCCTTCTCTTATGATTCCTCGGCAACCTAGCCTTGGCCGTCAGAGGATCCTTTTGGCCAATAACTTGTTGGAATATAATCCAAAAGAAAACACAAACTGTTTGTTACAATCAGAACATGAAATTGGAGGCGAGGTACGGATATCCGAATCTCCTTAAGGCAATTAGTTCCCGCCAATGGTGCTCCGCAGATTCACGAACTATGCCTCCCAAGATACAACACCTCGAACCTGTTTGGATTAGCACTATGCAAACAGGACTCAGTCGAACCGTTCAATTGAACTAGCACACTCAGAAAATTCAGAAGAGTAGAAAAGTGTATCAGAGCCTTTTTGGAATCGAGTTGGAAAAACCAAAAACCATAATGAAGCTCTATGCTCCCATCTATTTATAGATATTTTTAGTTCATGTACAGAAGAGATACATGAATTAAATAGACACATGTATCCACGAAATTCATGAATCAAGAGATACATGAATTCAAGAGATTCACGAATCCAGAGATACGTGAATTCAAGAGATTCGTGAACTCAATAAATACATAAACTAAAAGATACATGGATCTAGAAAATTCATGAATTCAATAGATACGTGAACGGAAAAGTTTAAGAAATTCATGAATCCAAAAGAGATACGTGAATAGAAAAGACGTATCTTAATTTATTGGCATTCGTTGATCCATTAACCATAATTATAATCATAATTATAACAATCCCCCACATTAATGGATCAACAAAATATTTTTGACTCGAAGGAATCTGAGCATACCTGTTGAAATACACTGCATCAAGATAGGTAGCTTTCGCTTTGAACCTTCTTTAGTGAAAGCCTATCAGACTTACTTAACTAGTCGATGGACTAAGCCTTGAATCGCCAGTTGTTTGTGTAAGCCTAGACAATAAACTTCACACAGAGTATTTCCAATTCAAGATTGGTTCTCGATTGTGTTCGTTCTTTCGGCCCTGAACCTCTCGGGATTCATGCGTGCTTTAGAAAATCTAGCCTTTAAAGATTTTCATAGAGTTGGCCAGCTCCACGCATATAGGTGCATTCCTATTAAAGATATCCTACCTTATCTTACTTGGATGTTATATTCCAAGTTATAGGAATCATTAAACGCATAGCGTACGCTTAATAACACTGTAGGAAAGCACTGTTGCATCATAGGAATGGGAGACAGTGCTTACATTAGAGTTTCCAAAATTTACGTTGTCCTATTGAACCTAGACCATGGGATCTCCAATCGCATAGGTTAGGTTTCCACCCTGGAATCTCTTTATTGGGTTAAGGCTCTTAAACCCATTCCCCTCGATGCGCAGTTTATTTGCTCTTTTGACAAACCTTTTGTCAGCGAATCCGCAATATTTTCCTTTGACTTTACAAAGTCTAAAGAAATTATTCCATTTGAGAGCAACTGCCTTACGGTGTTATGTCTATGACGAATATGTCTAGACTTACCGTTATAAATCACATTATGTGCCCTTGCAATTGCCGCTTGATTGTCACAGTGTATGCAAATTGCAGGCATAGGTTTTGGCCACATTGGAACATCTTCAAAAAAATGTCGAAGCCATTCTGCTTCTTCAGCAGCTTTATCCAAAGCAACAAACTCTGATTCCATTGTAGAGCATGTTATTAGAGTTTGTTTAGAGGATTTCCATGACACTGTAGCACCTCCTAGCGTGAACACATATCCGCTAGTCGATTTCGATTAATCAGAATCTGAAATCCAGTTTGCATCACAATAACCTTCCAAAATAGCTGGATATTTACCATATTGTAGAACATAGTCTTTTGTCCTTTTCAAATATCCTAATACTCTCATCAAAGCATTCCAATGCTCGTGACCTGGGTTACTAGTATATCTACTCAGTTTGCTTACTGAGTACGCAATATCAGGTCTAGTGCAATTCATGATATACATGATGCTGCCGATTACTTGAGAGTATTCTAGCTGTCTAACACTATTTCCAGTGTTCTTTCTTAAAGTTAGGTGTGGAAGAAAAGGATTGTTTGCATCTTTAATGCCGAATCCTTTAAATCTCTCAATTACCTTTTCAATGTAATGAGATTGTGTTAAACCTAAGCCATCGAATTCCTTAGAATTTTGATGCCCAAGATAACATCTGCAACACCTAAATCTTTCATCTCAAAGTTCCTCTTGAGAATGTTCTTGGTGATTTTGATGACTTCAATGTTATCTCCAAAAATTAATAAGTCATCAACATATAGACAAATAAGTACATATCCAACTGTAGTGGATTTAGTGTACACACATTTGTCACACTCATTGATTCTATACCCATTTTGAATCATTACCCGGTCAAATTTCTCATGCCATTGCTTAGGAGCTTGTTTAAGTCCATACAATAATTTGACAAGTCTACACACTTTGTGTTCTTGTCCTTTGACCTTGAACCCTTCAAGTTGTTCCATATAAATCTCCTCGTCGAGATCACCATTTAAGAATGCAGTTTTCACATCCATTTGATGTATCTGCAAATTGTATAGCGAAGCTATAGCAATCAACATCCTTACTGATGTTATTCTTGTGACAGGTGAATAAGTATCAAAGTAGTCAAGACCCTCTTTTTGTCTAAACCCTTTGGCTACAAGCCGAGCTTTGTACTTATCAATGGAACCATCAGCTTTTAGTTTTTTCTTGAAAATCCATTTACATCTAATTGGTTTATTTCCAGGTGGAAGATCAACCAATTCCCAAGTATGGTTACTTAGGATAGAATGGATTTCATTGTCAACAGCTTCTTTCCAGAAAGGAGCATCTGGAGATGACATTGCCTCTTTATATGTTTGGGGCTCACTTTCTAACATGTATGTTAGAAAATCAGGTCCGAAAGATTTTTCGATTCGAGACCTTTTACTCCTTCGAAGTTCGGTTTCTTTGGCCACAACTTCATCATTCTCAGATTCTGATTCTCTAAGCCTTTTCTGAGAAAGTTCTCCTTGATTTCTTTTTGCAGGATATATATCCTCAAAAAATTCAGCATCCCTTGATTCTAGGATTGTATTGACATGAATTTCCGCATTTTCAGATTTATGAACCAAAAATCTATATGCGCTATTATTTTGAGCATAACCGATGAATATGCAATCCACCATTTTAGGTCCCAACCGAGTTTGTTTCGGAGGAGGAATCGCCACCTTGGCCAAGCACCCCCACAATTTTAGAAAATTGTAGGATGGCAACTTTCCATTCCATAACTTATATGGAGTTTTACCTGTCTTTTTGTGGGGTATTTTATTAAGAATATAATTTGCAGTTAAAACTGCCTCCCCCCACAAGTTCTGAGGTAAACCTGAACTCAAAAGCATGGCATTAGCCATCTCCTTTAGTGTCCTGTTCAATCGTTCAGCAACTCTATTTTGTTGTGGAGTATAAGATGCAATTGTTTGGAGAATTATTCCAAAACTAGCACAAAACTCTTTCAAATTGATTGAACTATATTCTCCTCCTCTATCAGACCTAAGCACTTTGATTCGTTTATCAAGTTGGTTTTCAACTTCATTTTTATACTTGACAAACATGCTCATAGTCTCATCTTTGCTAGTTAGTAAATAAACATAGCAAAATCTAGTACAGTCATCCACAAATGTGATGAAGTACTTCTTTCCACCTCTACTTTCTATAAATTTTAAATCACATAGATCACTATGGATTAATTATAGAGGTTCACTTGTTCTTTCAATGGATTTGAAAGGTTTCTTGGCAAACTTGGCCTCAACACAAGTCTCACACTTGTAATGAGCATCCAACTCAAATCTTGGAATTAACCCCAAGTTTGCTATTCTCTTCATTGTACCATAGTTTACATGTCCTAATCTACCATGCCATAGATAAGGAGACACAACAATGCAAACTGAAGACTTTTCTTTATTAATAGTCTTTGGGTACACATACTTTGAGTTTACATCAATGACAGCCACATTGGCCTTAAACAGGTCATTACATAAGTACCCTTTCCCCACATACATCCCTCCTTTTGAAAGTACAAACTTGTCAAATTCAAATTGTGACATCCAGATTTTCGGGTTTTAATTTGACTGGATAAATAGAATCCTGTCTCATCGCTCGTCAATTTATTAACAGGTCCGAAATTTCAATAAAGAAATTATCGGAGGAAAAATTGAAGACCAAAAAGAAAATTGAAAGGAAAAGGAAAAGAGAAAAGGAAAATTGAAATAAAGAAATATGCATTTCCTTTTTTCTTTTTCTCTCTCTCCCTCTCTTTCCTTTTCTTTCTTTTCTCTCTTTTCTTTCTCTCTCCTCTCTCCTCTCCCCTCCCCCTCATGCGATTCCCCACCGCCCATTCTCTCTCTCTCTTTCTTTTCTACTCTTTGACCAATCAATGTTTATCTCCCCTCCTCTCTCTCATCTCTCTCCCTCGACATTTCCCTTCCCCCTTCCGTTCAAGCGAACCAGAAGCGGAGGAAGACCAAAAGCTGCAGCTCCGTCGCCGCCCGCTCGCCGCTTGCCGCACGCCGCCGGGCCACCGTCCGCACCATCCGCGCACGCCGCGCGCTCCGCCACCGCCCCTTCGCGTTTGCCATCCCCGCCGTGCGCCGTCCAGCTGCTGCCCATCCTCTGTCCAGCTCCGTTCGGCCACGATCCGGCCACCTCCGGCCACCGTGGGCCACCGCTCGGCCTCGCCAAGCTACCACCCGCTCTCCCGACCTCTTGCCGCCCCTAACCCTCTCTCTTTCTTGCTGTTTTGCGGCCGAACCAGCAAACCCACGGAGTGGGTATCCAGCTGTTCGTGGGCCGTTTTGGGCCGTTTCCGGGCCCCGAACCCGAGGCCCGCTTTGGGAAGAATTGTTCCTCGCGCCGCCGCCGTCGGATTGATCCGATTTGCGCGCGATTTGGTGAGTAATCTCACTAATCTTGGATTAATTGACTAATTATGCTTTAAGGTTGGTTTAGTTTTAATTAATTATATTTAAGTTGTTAGATTAGAATAAATTAGCAATTATTAGTCAAATGTGATGCAATTTAGATAAATTGATTGTGCAATTAGCAAGTAGACGTGGTCTACTATTTATTGGAAGCATCTCGGGAATTTTCCGACCCCTAATCGGGCTTCAATTTGGTGATTCGGGCCTAAGTGAGATTTTTGGGCATTTAAATATTAATTTTCGGAATTAAATTAAATAATTATTTATTTTTCGAAAATTCAAGGGAGATTGTCCGGAACCGGAAAATTATGCTGATGATTGTGGCAAAGTCCGTTTATTTAATCGGGCTTTATTTTGAGCTAAATTGAATTTTTAATATTAATTATTTAATTTTCGAAATTAATTAATTATTTATTTATTTCCTGAAAATTCAATTGGGATGGCCCGTGACTGGAAAATTATGTTGATGACTGTGGTGAAGTCCGTTTATTTAATTGGACCTTATTTTGAACTAAACGGAATTTTTAATATTTAATAATTAATTTTCGAAATTAATTATTTATTTATTTATTTTTCGGAAATTAAGTTTGAGATGGCCAACGACTGAAATCTCGTGCTGATCGTCGTGGCGCAGTCCGTTTATTTAATTAAGCTTTAAATTGTACTGAATTGATTTAATTGTGGTTAATTACTTTAGAAATGGGATGAATCATCATGAAAGGCTCGGGGCTTGATGATTAGATATATCACCTCGGAGAATGCACATGGCTCGGTGACGAAGTATGTCGCCTTGGAGAATGCATGTGGCTCGGTGACTAAGTTTGGCATCTAAAAGGACACGTGGGCTCGGTAATTTGATGCATTACCTCGGAGAATGCACGTGGTCCCTATGAGTACATTTGGCATCTAAAAGGACACGTGGGCTCGGTAATTTGATGCATTACCTCGGAGAATGCACGTGGTCCCAATGAGTATATTTGGCATCTTGAAGAGACACGTGGGCTCGGTGACTTGATGCATCGCCTTGGAGAATGCACGTGGGCTCGCTGATTCAAAATGACATTTTAAAGAGCATGTGGTCGAGTGGGACCGTAAAGCCATTGAGTATCGAAAGTGGTCG
The DNA here is from genome assembly GCA_017140165.1 of Eucalyptus shirleyi. Taxonomy (NCBI): domain Eukaryota; kingdom Viridiplantae; phylum Streptophyta; class Magnoliopsida; order Myrtales; family Myrtaceae; genus Eucalyptus; species Eucalyptus shirleyi. The sequence goes on along the minus strand of CM029447.1, from coordinate 5,323,356 downwards.
AGTGGGACCGTAAAGCCATTGAGTATCGAAAGTGGTCAAGTGGGACCGTAAAGCCATTGAATTTCGAAAGTGGTCGAGTGGGACCGTAAAGCCATTGAATATCGAAAGTGGTCGAGTGGGACCGTAAAGCCATTAAATGTTGAATGACTCTGAATAGCAATAGCTTGAATGACCGTGAAATGGTCAGGCTGTCATGTAATCGACGGGGTCGATTGATCATTGTTTTGATTTGATGTTGTGAATTGATTGACTGAATGGAAATGACCGTGAGTGGTCTTATTGGCATGTAATCGACTAGGTCGATTTGATCGATGCTTCGATCGGTGATATGATTGCTTGAGTGCCTATTGCGAATTGTACTGACTTGCAGGTGGGATCTGATGCTAAGGTACGTCTTCTGACTTATGCGTGTTTAGACAGCCTTTAGTATAATGGTTTACTAATCGGGCTTAGTGGGGTAGAACTCGCTGAGACGTAGTCTCATCCCAGTTTGGGGAAAAACATGTCAGGACCTCGTTGAGGAGCTGAGGAGGAATCTGAGAAGGAGAACTAGGAGGTGAAACCTGAGTAGAAGGACTTTTGGAAGAAGAAGATAATACCGAGAGAGATTTTGAGTATGACCTGAAGGGATTGAGATTTCATCTTCTTTTGTGAACCCCAATTGATGTGAATGGTTATGAAGTACTCTAGTTGATGTCATGTACAAAAGTTTGGTTATAAATTTCAATATGAAGAATATGGCCCTACTTTTCTATCCCATCGTTTTATTGTCTGGGGATTTTAACTGCTTCCGCATGTGCTTAAAAAAATGAAAGGGTCAGCGATACATTGTCCTGGGATATCACATTATAAAATCGACCAAGTGAGAAGGATGTGTGCGTGCCCGAGGATCGGGGCGTGACACAAATACAACTTTGAAACCCTTCTTGACAAGTATAGGGCCAGAAATTAGATTTTTCCGAATATCTGGTACATGCAGCACGTTCAGCAGGGCGACCTCCTTGCCAGATGTAAACTTTAGGATCACCTTTCCTCTTCCGGCGATCTTCGCTGATGCAGAGTTAGCCATATAAAGCTTCTCATCTTCTTCAGCCTTCTCATAAGATGAGAACATGTGTTTATTTGCATAGATGTGATTTGTGGCACCCGTGTCTAGCCACCAGTCATTAGTGTTCGACACCAGAGATGCTTCAGACATTACCACAGCAGACAGTCTCTCAATATTGTCATGCTCTGTCAAATTCAGTTGTTGGGTTGCACCTTCGTTCTTGCCTTTTTTCGGGCGCTTCTTGCAATCCTTAGCACGATGGCCAGGCTTGTTGCATATAAAACACATCCCTTGGAATTTCTGGAACTGCTCCTTTTGCTTGCCTTTTCCTTGAAAAGACATCTTCCTTTTTCTATCTTGCTTGGATTTGGAAGATTCCACAATTTTGGCCTTTGGCTCAGAAGAAGGGTTTGCACTCCTTCTATTGTCCTCCTCGATTCTGAGGCGCAGAATGAGATCTTCAAGGCTCATCTCCTTCCGTTTGTGCTTCAAATAATTTTTGAAGTCTGACCAGCCCGGAGGTAGTTTCTCAATCATGGCTGCCACTTGGAATGATTCACTAAGTATCATTCCCTCAGCCGAGATGTCACTCAGAATTAATTGCAATTCTTGAACCTGACTTATGACAGATTTAGAATCCACCATCTTGTAGTCCAAGAATTTGGCAACCACAAATTTCTTGGTGCCAGCATCCTCAGTTTTGTGTTTTTTCTCTAAGGATTCCCATAATCGTTTAGCAGATTCAATATTACAATAAACATTATAAAGAGAATTCACTAAACAGTTAAGGATATAATTTCGGCATAAGAAGTCCCCATGCTTCCAAGCCTCCAATGCACCGAGCGTCGTGACATCTTGCTCATTTGGACTAATTATCGGGCACACCTCCGATAAATATTTCGTCAGATTGAGCATGGTCATATAGAAGTACATCTTCTGTTGCCACTGTTTAAAGCCCACTCCGGTAAATTTCTCTGGTTTCTCATTAGTTGTAACTGGAGGTGTTGCCATCACGGTAGGCAAGGTTCGTTGAACCATCCCTCCAGAAACAGAGCCAAAAGCCATTTGGCCTACACTGTTATGAAAAACAGTCCCGGGTATACCAGTCATATGACTTGTACCCGCACCACCAAAATTGGTGTTGGCCCAAGGGCCCGTAGCATTGACTGCTACAAATTCAGACCCTGAGGGTTGAACATCTTCCATAGCATTGGTCGAATCGACCATAGGAACGTCTCCAGAAACATTCGGGACATTGAAGGGCACTTGGTTGTTTCCAGCCATCTCAATAATCTGACAAGAACAACAAACAATGAGTGAATAATTGCCTTAAGATTGTTGGAATATAATCCAAAAGAAAGCACAAACTGTTTGTTACAATTAGAACATGAAATTGGAGGTGAGGTACGGATATCCGAATCTCTTTAAGGCAATTAGTTCCCGCCAATGGTGCTCCGCAGATTCACAAACTATGCCTCCCAAGATACAACACCTCGAACCTGTTTGGATTAGCACTATGCAAACGGGACTCGTCCGAACCGTTCAATTGAACCAGCACACTCAGAAAATTCAGAAGAGTAGAAAAGTGTATCAGAGCCTTTTTGGAATCGAGTCGTAAAAACCAAAAACCATAATGAAGCTCTATGCTCCCATCTATTTATAGATATTTTTAGTTCATGTACAGAAGAGATACATGAATTAAATAGACGCATGTATCCACGAAATTCATGAATCAAGAGATACATGAATTCAAGAGATTCACGAATCCGAGATACGTGAATTCAAGAGATTCGTGAACTCAATAAATACATAAACTAAAAGATACATGGATCTAGAAAATTCATGAATTCAATAGATACGTGAACGGAAAAGTTTAAGAAATTCATGAATCCAAAAGAGATACATGAATAGAAAAGACGTATCTTAATTTATTGGCATTCGTTGATCCATTAACCATAATTATAATCATAATTATAACATAACTCGCAAGGCCCCTACCCACCTGATCTCCATCCTCACCTCCTCCTTCAGCCATAGCCTGTTCATCTTGTACGCGTAGTCCATCGCCATCTCTTCCTCGGAGACCAAGGGATACGACATTGTCCCCAACTAGCTCCGAAATAAGGCACGGTCATGCCAGGAGACGTATTTTAATGATGTTAGAAACTGCGAAATTTTATAGAACCATTACTAACTGTTCAAAAAGCTTAGGCTCTAAAATGAATGCATAGTTTAATATTTAATTATTTCAATACTCCCTTTCACGCTTAATCTGATCTTATTGCCTTAAACTAAGCAGGAACATATTAATTGAGGAGACAAATGGAGTCTAGAAAGATTTGAACTAAGGATCTCCAGCTCTGATACCAAATAAAATTTTGTGGAGCCATTGTTAACTGTTTTAAAAGTTTAAACCGTTAGGTTAGGTGAAGACATTATTTAATATTTAATTATTCAAACAAAAATGTATCTACATGAAGTGGCGATTGGGAACTCAGTTTCCTAACCTCTCAAAACGGCTGATGAGATAACTCGACCGTGCTACGAATTTGTGATCCACTGACGAAATGCCCAAAATGAAGGGGAATGACCTCGTGGACCCTGAGGTGCGGATGGGTCGAGGAAACTGCATGGGCATGGATATATAGAAGAGAAGAAGATGAAGAAACATGACGAGACAAGACTCGTTCTTCTTCGTGGAAATGGCGAAGAAACTAAACCACTCGGGGTGGCCTGCACAGAAATGGTCAGCGGGAGGGGGTGGGGAGTGGATGGGAGATTTTTCTCTGCTTCTTCGATGCACTGCGGAGTGGCTGTTTCCAGTTCGGGTCGTCGTCCATAGAGTTTCCAGGAGCTTGGTGGGTTTGACTTGACAGAGGAGATGGAAAGAGTCTCCAACGTCAAAGTTGACCGAAGATTGTGGAAAAAGGAAGCGATCACGCTCGTCCTACTATGTTTCTTATTTTCTCAAGGTATTATTCCTTCTTTTATTTCAAACTTTTAATTTGTTCAACATGATCCATAATTTTTTTATACATGTTTAAGTTAGTATTCGAATTATATAAAGATGTTCAATGTTATCATTCCATTAATTCAAATTCAATAACAAGATTAGACATTTCCACATAATTTAGAAATCAAATTGAACAAAATGAAAATTCAGAGACGATATTGCATATTGGCCTAAAGTTCAGGGATCATGCTGAACAAAAAAAAAAAAGTTTTGGGATCATATTACATGTAAGAAGTTCATGATTCATTTGTATCATCTTTCCTTCATTCTTAGATCAATCGATTTGTTTGTGCATTGAATTAGACAAGTGTTGAATCCAGAACTCCCTGTACAAAATAATTTCTACTTAGGTTGATTTCTTTTCCCCGCTACGAGACGAGTAGTTTCTACTCAAACTCTGATTTTTTATTAACTAAGAGATAGTTAAGCCCTTTCAAAAATAATAAAACATTGACGGCAGAATTTCTCGAAACTTAAACCTGCTTTTTATTTTCAAATTTAGGGGCGAAAACTACGAATGAAACTAAAAATTTAACTGGAAATTGCTTAGGGAAAAGAAGGCCAGGCCAATTATCAAGTGGCGATTTTTCTGCAGCATCTCTGATTAAGTGATAGGTTAAAACTGATTTTGTTGGAATGAATTTAACTGGAAATCAGAAAGTGGACCGTCTTGAACCTAACGAGTCTCAGGTCCTCGTACTTGTACCACTTCCGAGGCCGGTCCTGCTTGGGAATCAGCACGCCGTCGCGGCTCATGGAGGCCGTCACGGTGCTCACCTTCACCTTGTCGCTCCTTGGTAACTTCACCTTAAACGCCTCGTCCCCCGGCCAGCCACCCACAGGACCCGGCCCCAGCGGATCTCCACCGCCACCTCCTCCCGGGTCAGCCACGGCTTGTCCATCTTGTACAAGTAGGCCGACTCCGTCTCCTCCTTGGTGAACTGGTCGTACGTGGTCGTCCACCACATGTGCTGCCGCTGCCTCGAATCAGACGGGGGCCACGAAGTTGAAGGCGTCTGGACAAGAGCAAACAATGCCGACATATGCGATGATAGGAACCGGACAAGTCATTTTGGATTTTCGCATTGTCGTCACCAAGCCCAAAATTTGGGCAGAAAACAGGCAATGCCAATACACTTAACTCGTGGCATGATCGATAAATTACTCGACAAGCTTATTATGATAATACGGAGGAGCAACAAGACCCACCAATGAGATGTTTGATGAGCTCATCGATTGCGAGTTTTCGATGGGCAAACTTAAGCATATAAAACTCGGCGATGATCAATGGACTCGAAGCATGCATGGAAGTCAAAGATGGGGTCGAGTAATGGGAGCGATTACAGATCGTTCAGAGAGTAGCGCGCCAGTCAGGACAGTGAAAAATTCTTGCTGATGTAGATCAAAAAGCACAACGCAATGGCCCATCTCAGGAAGAGGGAAGAAGAAAAAAAGGGAACAATCGCAAGCGATGGAAAAAGGAAAAGAATTATCACAAGCCATGAAGACACCACAAAAATAAAATCATATTGTGATTCTGAAGGTACGAGCATCGGAAGATCATTTATAATTAGATTGACTGGGATTAGATTTTGTCTAGAATTTAAATTTGACTTGCGAATGAGATCAGTTTTCGAGTCTAATACTCGTATTTGTCTATAAAAACATTTCGGTCGTATTGGATGAGTTTCGTTCATCCTCATTACTAGTTCATGTTCAATCGATCAAGCATAGCCTACAAGAATGCAAACCATTTGTTCTAAATTAATAAAGGATGATGCCATTTCCTTCTTGTTTCTAATTCGTTGTTTGCGCATTATTTAGCAATTTGAAATTTGAATCGTCAAGATGTCAAGACGCATTAGAATCCATTCACTTTTTATTTGAAGTTGTACTTAATTAAATTAGTCATCGATCGTCCTCAATTGGACATTAAACACTAATTGACTCTGCTTGCCCTAGCCTTATGTTTCTCGGCAACCTCATCTTCGCCGATCACTAGCAAGGCCCATGGCCACCTGATCTCTGCCCTCACCCTCCTCCTCCTCCTCCGGTCACAGCCGGTCCATTGCCATCTCTTCCATGAAGACCAGGCGGCACGACATCGTCCCCAACTTGCTCCGGATAAGGCATAGTCAAATGGGGAGACCTAATTTAACGACGTCGGCCGGCCGGCCTCATCGACTTTCTTGATATGTTCGACTTATTCATACACGACATTGATGACGTTGCTCGTTAGATATTCTCTGGTACGCCGAGAGCTACTGCGAGTGGTATCTCCCGGATGCGTTTCTTTCTTTCCTGGGTCAGCGGCTGAGAATCGACTGAGATACCAATAAGAGTCTCTTGCAGAATAGAGGATCACGTATAAGCGTGTGAAAACGCCAGCACAGACTTATAATAATAATTTTAAAAAGTCAAATCATAGTTTTATACATTTTAACTAGGGTTGATCAACCACCAACATAAATGCAGGCTTCGGAAATTCGATTCGCGGATGTTTTTCCTCGAAATTCTGCAAGTCGGGGGATGTTTCTAGTTGACATTGATCGCTGAACATGGCTCGCTTGTAAAAACCACTTGCAATCTAATAATTCGTTCATAAATAAATTAGTTCCGCAAACCAGCCTTTATATACTAAATATTGTTAAAAGAAAAATTGGCGGGCCAAAGTAACTAACGATGATATGGCCGCACGGTGGTCCACCTCAGCCAACGTTGTCAATAATTAAAAGATGATGTTAAGTCCATTGTAATGAGTTTTTTATTTTTTATTTTTGTCAACAAAATTTTATTGATTGCTTAAAAGGGTATTTGAGAAATACGCAGACTTCATAGTAAAGTAAGGATACGTCAAATACCACCACAACAGTCCATCTCTTGTCACTTTCTTGCTTCGTCACATTCAGCTGCTTGGCTACATTTCCACCTTTGCCTTTGTTTAGGTGCTTCTTGCAATCCTTGGCCAATGACCAGGTTTGTTGCAAACAAAAAACGCCCCCTAAAAAGACTTTTTCCTCTTCCTATCTTGCTTGGAATTGGAAAACTTAACAGAATTGGCCTCTAGTTCCATTGGAGGGTTTGCATTCTTTCAGTTGTCCTCCTCGATTATCTTCACAGCTCATCCCTTTTCATTTGTGCTTCAAATAATTTTTGAAGCCTAAATTGCCCGAAAGCAACTTCTCGATAATAGCCACCATTTGGTATGATATACTACATAACATTCCCTCAACAAATATGTCATTCAAAATTATTTGCAATTCTTGGACCTGGTTCATGACAAATTTAAAATCCACCATCTTGAAGTCCAAGAATTTGGCAATCACAAATTTCTTGGTGCTCGCATCCTCGGTTTTGTATTTCTTTTCTAAGGACCCCATTGTTGTTTAGCAATTTCAATATTACAATAAATATTATAGAAGGAGTTTACTGGACAGCTAAGGATATAGTTTCAGCATTGGAAGTCCCCATGCTTCCAAGCCTCCGATGCCCTGAGCATCGTGACATCTTGCTCATCTGGACTAATATGGGGCACACCTCTAATAAGTACTTGACCAGATTCGGTTAGGGCAGATAGAAGAACATCTTGCCATTGCTTAAAGCCCACACTAGTGAATTTCTCCAATTTCTCATTTAGTGTTTTACTAGAGTTGGTATCATCAGATTAGGCAAAGCCTATTGAACCATCCCTCCAAAATTTGAAACATACGCCATTTGACATGTATTGTTTGAAAAACAATCTTGAGTATATCAGTCAAGCAACTTATACCCATATCACCACAAATGGCTTCAACCCAAAGGTTCACAACATTTGTTGCCACAACACCAGTGAGGTTTGAACATTACTGGTCAAAACAACCATAGGAACATTCTCAAAAACATTCCAGACATTATTGGGTACTTGATTGTTATAAGCTATCTCGATTTTTTGATAAATCCAACAAACAATAAAAAAAATAATCGCCTTAAAATGTTGGAACAATAATTACTAGTGGGGAAACAATACGCAACATTATTTGTTGTAACCAAATCAATAATAATTCTAAGAAAGTGATAACAAAATAAATAGAAGGTGAGGTACGACTAATTGGATTTCCTTAAAGCGATTAGTTCCTATGAATAGAGCCAAGTAGCTTCACGAGCTATACTTCCTAAGATTCCTATGAATAGAGCCAAGTAACTTCATGAACTATACTTCCTAAGATACAGCATCCCAAATCCATTGGTATCAATACTATATGAATAGGACTCTATTGAACATTTCTTAAAAGTGTCACACATAGAGAACGACTACAAAGAAACTAGAAGACTACTTTGAGGAGTTTTTGTTGTGTTTTTGAACTAAAAGGACACGTCTATTTATAAACAAGGGAAGCAGTCGCAGAAAAATGAAAGGACATGAACTGAAAAATCATGTCAGTTATGCTCACGTTAGTTAAGCCATTAACCCTTAATAACAACAATATTAATTCAAAAACTATACAGCTGAATGAAGAGTCACGTTGAGTCATAAATCCATTATTACATCATTCATTTTTATTTTAAAAAAAAAAACAAAGAAACTATTGCAAAAAGGACTGAAGAGACATAACTGTTGCACGAAACTAAAGAGACCCATACGTTAATGCATCCATTAACTTATCCATTAAAGCTTCAACATGTGACTAATGTTGAGCCATTAACAACATATAATCACAACAGAAATTACGACAAACATCCACGTAACAAATTCTGCATACAGCCTCAAAAGAACCAGACGAACGACCTGGTCAAACCTTAAAACAAAGCTTTGGAAGGCAGAAGATCGGGGATGACAATCTTAGAACTGATATTAGAAGACTTGACGATGCTTTCGAAAAGCCGAACGATGGAAAGGAACTTCTTCGAGAGTTGGAGTACTTGCAGTGTCACTGCTTCGTCAAGACCAAGAGATCCTGACGCGGACTGTCTTGAACTTATTAAAAGCCAAGTCTTTGTACTGGTACCACTTCCGAGGCCCGTGCCTCTTGGGAATCGCGACGGTGAGCACGCCGTCGGCACTCATGGAAGCCGTGGCCTGGCTCAACCTCATCTTGTGGTATTTCCGCAGCTTCAGCTTGATGGTCTCATCTCCCTGGCCCATCACCCACAGGGCGTTGCCCCCCCGGATCTCCACCCTCAGCTCGCCCTCCCGCAGCCATGGCTTGTCCATCTTGTACACGAACGCCGCCACCGTCTCTTCCTCGGTGACCTGGTCGAATGCCGTGTCACCCCACACGGGCCGCTGGTCGGCGAGGAGCCCAAGAGGGGCAACGACAAAGAAGGCCGCGTCCTTGACGTTGTTCTGGGTGCGGTCGATCTTGTTCCGGGTGTCACTGATCTTGTTCCAGATCCCGCCCTGTTGGTCTGAGGGAGGAGCCGAGGGCTGCATGATGGCTCGAATTCTCTCTTTTTCTTCACGTAACAATTGGTGTTATGGAGCTGTGATCACTGGCGCAATTTCCCCGTGCCGCCTCGCTCTTCTTATATAGATGGAAATGCCAGAATCGCATCATCACGACCCTCAGATCGAACGTACTTTGATTGGTTTCCTCTAGTTTTTTTAACGATTCACCTTGCCGGCGCCGAAAGATCAATGCTGCAAGTGCCGAGTCAAGCTCAGCCAGGCTTATCGACGTCCCTCCACCTCACGGTCTTCTCTTAACTAACGGAAAATTATGGGGATGACACCATAGGTTTTACCAAAGGAAATTTCCTGGAATCCTACTAGCAAGATCCTTTAAATTTAATATTTTTAAAAATAGTTAATATCACCGAAAACCTCAAATTGGTACACCAGTCACAAATTTACCCTTGGTTAGTTTATATCAACTTTTATCATCAAATTGCTGAGTTAAATAACATATAACAGTTGAGGAATATATCAATTTCGGGTTTTACTCTTCGTTTGTCACAAGTTTACCAATTTGCGGTTTTTCGTGAAACTAATGATGAGTAAATTTGTCGTAAATGTCCAATTGGATTAATACCGCAAAAAATCCCAAATTAGTACACTTGTAACAAATTTATCCCCATTAGTATCCACTAAATTTTACCATGTGACACGTAACAGTTAAAGGATATACCAATTTAGGGTTTTAACAAAAATATATTAGTTTGAGATTTTTTGCTATATTAATCTAATTTATTGGAAACTAACAAAGGGTACTAGTTTGTGGTAAATTTGTCTAGGTGTACAAGTTTGAGATTTTTGGTAAAAAAAAAAATTATCTTGAGGTAAATTCGTTGGTTTATTGTGGTATTAACCCTAATATTTAGTTTTATACCTTATATATATTACTATCCATCACACAAAATTTGGGATGTCATGGGCCTAATCAAGTCCACTGGGTCAACCGGGTTGGCCCAGGATCCTCCGATCGTAGAATTGCACTATAATTTGCTAATTGGGCTTGGCCTCTTGGATTAGTGGGCCAAATGAGCCCAATTGAGAATTGGCCCAACGGGTTGAGATTAGAAGTTGATCAAAACAAATCAAAAGTCAATCTTGGATTAGTGAAGAAATCAACACCTAAGTTTAGATAGAAATTAATGTAACTCCAAAAACTTCAAAAAAAAAAATTGAAATGACTTTTTTTTTAACCGAGAAACGGCCCTTGTCACGATGCCCCTAATCTCGAATTTTTACCTTTATAGACGTGTCAGCAGTCTCGACCTTCTAATCGGAGAAAATCCATAGGCCAACCCCTCACAAGCTCGTCTCCACCTAAAATCCAGCATCACCTCCTCCTTGTTCAGCCACGGACGTCCATCTTGTTCACGTGAACCGTCACCTCTCTTCTTCGGAGACCTGGCCATTCACCGTCATCCCCCACTCACGCTGGCAAGAGATAGAGCAGAGATGGACAAGGAAGTGGTAATCGACCGCCACGCGATGTAACGTCTCTCCTCGGAGACCGGATGGTACGACATCGTCCACCCACACTCGACGGTAAGAGACGGTCGGGAGGGGCGACAATGTGCTAACAGGTTTCCGTCTGACGTGCTTCCAAAGCACGTCTGTGGAATGGTGTAATTCAACTCAGCAGACAGCGCAGTGCCCGCCAGTACTCATAGCACAGGTACTTACAGCCATATTCTTAACAAAAGATCCACGACAACTTGGAAGTTTACATATCAGATATTGAAGACAACTGACGACTAAAAATGAAAGCTGAAGAAGAATTCCAACATAAGATAATACCAAAGGCAACGCATGCGCTACGCGAGCAGTGGTGAAACTTTTATTTTATATGGATATCCGAACATTTCAATCCATCTAACATTGATATATGCTGAGAAATTTGTGAGCCAAGGGTCTGTTGCCACCACCTCCATCCCCATCCTCCCTTGTAACACCTCCCTTGAAATTGAACTCGGCAGCACGGCAGGAGGTGGCATCAGGGCTGAAAGATCTACTCTTCAATTATTTTTGGAATCTTTCCCGCCTGGGAACTCTGACCGTGATCACGCCGTTGCGGTTCACCAAAGTCGTAGCTCCGCTCACCCTCACCTTAGGCAACCTGGGCTGTCACAGCATTACTTTGGCCGATCACTTGCAAGGCCCGTCCCTACCTGATCTCCACCCTCACCTCCTGCTTCCCCGATGGCATGTCCGTCTCGTACACGTAGTCCATCGCAGTCTCTTCCTTGGATACCACGTGGTGCTGTGAGGCCGTCCCCACCTCGCTCTGGGATAAGGCATGGTCGACCGGGGAGATGTATCGCCAACTCCAGTCCTCGAGGTTTGCCCGCCCCATGGATTTGTGATTCTCCGAACCAAATGCCGAAACGCTTCCTTCTTTTACAATGAACCAGGACGTCGGCTGAAGTAGGAGGCCTCTTCTTTGAATCTCTTCCGGGTTTTGTCCTGTGGGTCTGAGGAAGCAAAGACAGAAACAGAAAGTTGATCAACGGTTGTGAACTAAGGTTTATTGTTCATGTCAACTCAATCGGAGACACGCATGATTTTTGAGCTGTAACTAGGATGGGGCAAGCTTAGAGAGGAGAGGACTTCACTTGAACCGCTTATTGTGCAGTGCATGGTGTTAAAATACGTCTCGGATTTGAGCACATTGTATGAAACTTGATCCGAACAAAAAATGCTGAAAAATATGGAAATTATTTGGATAAGGATGCGTTTGGGAACCATTTTTGGGGAAAGTCTTTAAGAAAATACAAATACCTTTGAGTTAAAAGGTGTTTTCCAAAATGTAACCGTGTTTGGTAAATTATACTTTGAAAGCTCTTTGTAAAGTATTTTGAGCAAAATATCGTTTGGGGAATTACATTTACAAAGGATCTTTGTAGTAAAAAAAAATTATCAAAAGAAAAATTTTAAAAAAATTGACCAAAGGGCAATGGCCGCCGACAACCTCCAGCGACCTCCGACGACCCCAAATCTGGGGCAACGAGGTCACGCGACACCGTCGCGACCTCCGGCGACCCTAGATCTAGGGCAACGAGGTCACGCGACGCCATCGTGACCTCCGGCGACCCCAGATCTGGGGCAACGAGGTCGCAAGAGGACCTTGCTGCCCCAGATCTGGGTCGCGGCGGGCTCGCGCAACCTCGCCGCCCCCGGATCTAGGGCAGCGAGGTCGCGGGAGGTCACACGACGCCGCCGCGACCCAGATTCGAGGGCCGTGAGGTCACGCGACCCAGATCGGGGGCGGCAAGGTCCTCCCGTGACCCAGACCTCGCCGTGGGTCGCGGCGGTTGCGCCACCCCCCGGCGTCGGTCGTCTAGGCGACGGTCGCCGGCGACCGCTCGCGAAAGAATAAGAAGAAGAAGAAGAAGAAGAAGACCGCTTGCCGCCCTAGATTTGGGTTGCGGCGACCCAGCCCTTAGTCGCGCCACCTCCGACGTCGGTTGCGCCACCTCCGGCGTCAGTTGCGCCACCCCCCGACGATCACCGGCGTCCCTCTAGCAGTTGTCGGCCGCTCATAGTCAGATAGAACCGAACCCCTCCGGAGAAGATGAACATTTGCGATACAAGGGCAAGAACCGGAAAAATAAAAAATTCATGAGGACAATTTCGGAAAATATATATATATATATATGAACAGTGCCCGTGTGGGCATGCCGAAAAAGCCAAAAGCCCAAGGCAAGTCCTCATCTGCCTTGGATTTTCAGCTTCACAATGCTGGCATTTAGGGAATGGGGGCTTAAAATTTTTTGCCAAACGGGCTGGCATTTACCCAAGTATCTTCAGGCCTCAAATGGGCTTTGGGAAATGGTTCCCAAATGCACCCTAAGTCAGCTTTGAATGAGACGGAAATTTGTTGAAGCACATTCTGCAAAAGAATAGGAGTCTCTGTTCTCAAACTGAAAAGTCCAACATGGACTTTGTGTTGGACTTGGGCTCGGTCAGCGTGCAGAGAAAGAGCAGAGGGGAAATTAAATTCTATTATAAGTTGGCCTTGTTTTTTTTTTTTTTTTTGAACAAATATAAGTTGGCCTTGTTGTTCATGCTGCGAGTCTTCTTGCGGCGGAGAGTTGTTTTTGACATGGTGCGCACTTTCTCGAAGCGCCCGATGTCGAGTGCTTGAAAGTGGACTTTTTTGTTCTTATTCATGAAATTACATCCAAGAAGATTTAATGTTTTCTTTTTTAGTAAAGGCAAGAAGATTTAATGTTCAAGCCAATTAAATCTTATTTTTTCTCTATTCTTTTCGTCTTCTTCCTTGGCTTTCGTTGGTCCCTGATAGTGGTCAAGCCAATTAAATCTTGTGAGTTTAAGACTCCATTCGTCTTGCGAAAAATGTGACGTTTTCGAAAAAAAAAATTCAAGAAGTCATTTTCTTGGAAAATAACCATATATTTTGGTGTTCAATTGAAATTTGAAGATAAATAGAGATTTTCTTCATAGACTCATTTTCAATTGTTTTGTTATTTTATCTTATTCAATTGATTTTTTAATTTTTAAATTTATTTATTTCTTTTCTTTTTTCTTTTTTCTTCTTCCTTAGCCTTGGCCGATTGCCGACCAGCCAAAGCCAAGTAAGAAGAAAAAAAAACAGAAAAAAAGGAAAAATAATTAAAAACTCAATTTTTTAAAAATATAAAAAATAAAAGAAAAAAATAAAAATAAAAGGAAAATGTGTTTGATGAGAGAAAGCGACATGAAAGAAGATATGGAAAAATGAAAAACATTTTTCCCCATTTTTAAAAGACTTTTTTTCCATTAATGAAAGATAGTTTCCTTAAACAATTTATTTTCCATGAAATGAACACTAGAAAATTTGAAAAACATTTTCCTGGAAATTATTTTCTATGAAACAAATAGAGCCTTAGATCTATTTAATTTCTACAAGATTGAAAGTTTATGTCACCAGGAATTTCAAGGCAAAACACTAAGTAAGATATTATGTGTAATTAGGGCTTCAAAAATACTAAGAATGTTTGAGTGACTTGAATATGATTATACTCTCCATTGTATCGTTTCATCCATAGTAGAATTCATTATTGCTCGCTTCGTGGACGTAGATCACTACGATCAAACCACATAAATCCGGTGTTCGATCTACTTGTTTTATTTTGTCTATTTTATTGTTTGATTACTTGCTTTCCACAACACATGGCTCACATGCTGCCAATAGATATTATTGTATCCATACTAGAGATTTGGTGAGAGAGAGAGAGAGGGAGACATGGAGGGTTTTTCCATAGGTATATTCTTACATGATGAAAATGCTACCTTGTCTATCGAAAAAGAAAACACACCGACTTTCTTTTATCTACCTAGCAGAATACTATGTTAGGATGATTCTCTTGTTTCATTAAAAGAAAAAAATTTGTGCTCGTAGAAATTTGAAACATCTCATCCGTGTTAAAAAACTATTGATTAGATAGGTTACCGATCACCCTTTTGTCTGGTAACTTATTTGTTATGAAATTATTTGAATTTTTTTTTTACAATTTACAAGTTATCAAGTTTTCTCACTAACTTTTACTTATCATCCTTACTACTGGCCTAAATTTACTTTAGTCTTTCTTTTGATTATTTACCAACTTTTCTCCAATTATAATCACCAACTTCTTTCGGGTTACTTCTCATTTAAATTCTTACTAACTTTTATTTGTTTTTTTTTTTTTTTTTTTTTTTTTTGCTAATTTATCAACTCTTGTGATCATTTCCCCACTTTCTGAAAGGTGAGGGAGTTTATTTTTCAGATCCGACTTCCCAAAAATAATGTCCTTTAAAAGACCCGTCTATGGTGAATTTTCATGAGGAATCAAGTCATACATCGATCATCCAAATTGTTTACCAAATGTGTTTCCATGTTCATAATTATTTAGAATATTGAACAGAAGCCGACGAAGGAAACATTGAATGATATTTTTAATGACATGAAAACTAATTAGAGATTAACCATTATGATTTTTTTGAGACATGAAATTTAATTAAGGATAAATGTAGCACCGATTTTTTGGTATTATACCGATGACTAACTTAGATAATAGTTAAGAATCAAACTTAATTGATAACTCACTTGGAGAAAAGTTTGATAAATCACTTGATTAAAGTTAGTAATTTCATATAAGAATTAAAAGAAAACTAAGATGTTGTGCGATGAGCTCGAGTTTAGAAATGAAGGGTTTAAGCTCCTTTTACTATGAAAGTTAAACTAGGGATGAATGGCAACTATATTTTGGCTAAGTTCAAGAGAGATGGATGTGGATTGATGTCGTCACGTCAACGGCAAACTTATTTTTTTGGTCATACTCATCTTTTTTTTTTTTTTTGAAAAAAATCTTTTCTCTTTTCTCTTTTGAAGAGTTGCTCCATGGAAGGGGAAAAGTTGACCGTATGGAGTCTTCCCTCAGTCGGCAAGCACACAAATCCTTTTCTCCTTTTTTTTTTCCCATCTTTTTCCTAATTGGACGGTTCATATTGATTTTGCCCGTGATTGCACATTGGAAATAGTCAAAAGTTTTAAAGGTGTTGGTGATAATGAAACCAATGAACTCTCCGTTGGATGGTAATTGGCAAACCTCATTTTATTTGTATTAGGGAAAAAACCACCAAAAATCTCAAACTTTGCCCAAAGTGACAAATTTATCCAAATTTTTTTTTGTGATATAAAAAATCCCGAAATTTGCTAACCGTGACACATTTACCCAAAAAAAAATTTTGTGACACAAAAAACCTTGAACTTTCACTCTTGTGACACATTTACCCTAAATTATAGGGCATTTTAGTCTTTTTACTTTTTAATTTTTTTTTCTTCTTCTTCTGTCTTCCTTCCACCCGCCATGGCGAAGCCGGCAGAGGGACACCAGCGTTTGGCAAGGGCGAGGGCACCCTCTCCAGATCTAGCAAGGGAGGCCCTCGCCGACATCGCTTCGGTGAGGGCGGCCCTAGCTAGCCCAAGTGAGGGCAACCTTGCTCGACGCCGGCGAGGGCAGCCCTTGTCGGACGCCGTCTTCCCTCCGCCAACCATGGCGGAGGGAAGAGAGAAGAGAAAAAAAAAAAAAAAAAAACATAAAGAATAAGACGAAAATGCCTTTAATGGGGTAAATGTGTCACAGTTTGCAAAGTTTTGGGTTTTTCATGTCATAAAAAAAAAAAAAAAGTTTGGGGTAAATTTATCACTTTGGACAAAGTTTGGAGTTTTTTGTGGTCTTTTCCCTTTGTATTATTATAGAAATCTTATCTAATTACTCACGATGTGTGAAAGAACCATACCATGATTAGACAGCACCTTTGGACATTATCCCCTCTTTAATTGTTTTTCCTCTTTCTGTCATTTTCCTTTTGAATTTGTTTACCTTTGAATTTCTAGAGCTTTTGCCATCAAGATTTCTTATTCATTGGCTTTTCTTATGGGACAATGCTTTTGATTACTTTTTCTTCTATCACCTAACCATCTATCTCACGGCAAAAAATTTCAAGTGCGAAGAATTTAAACCTAAAAATAACTACGTGGTCTAGACATCCAATTTTCCGTGGTTACGACTTCAATTGCAACCTTTGGACATTATCCCCTCTTTAACATGTTTTGATGCCCTTCCTCTTGTATTTCGACTCAGTATTTTGAAAAATAAAGAAAAAAAAAACATAATCGGGCTAGGTCCACTCAAGCCCATATGGTGCAGATTTTTCATCAGCTTTTCTAGACCCTCGGTCCAAAGTGTTCCTTTTCAAGTCTTCATATTCTTTCCTACTGTTATTTTGGGATCAACAAGTACTCTTGAAATGTAATGGCAATTCATCGCCCCTCCTCCCCCCGGCCCCCCTCAAAAAAAAAAAAAAAAAACCAATGACCATTCCATATGGCATATAAAATAGTGTTAAGGCCTTGAGATAATTGAGTAGGTGTTTAGCATACGATGCTAACAATGGTTAGTGAAGTTAGGGACTCGGTGCATATGATCTGTTGAATCACTTGAGACTTACTAATGATTTTATGCTTGTCATTCTTTTTATTCCATGTGCTTTGTGTTGGTAGTTTGTTTGTAAAATAAACTAAGAGGTGTCTTGTCCCACGTCGAAAAAATGTGAGTGCGCACGTAGAAGAGATTTAACACTGATCAATTATCATTATTTTTTTTTTATTGAAAAATTAGGATTTATTTTTATAAAAAATTAACCATAAGTCGTGTTGAAACTTTGTGACTATTCACGAAGAAGTACGGTTATTTTTTTGTTTATTATTTATTTAATTTCGAATTTTTATTGTTTCATCCAACGGTTACTCAAACTTTGTACCTGTTCAAGCATAATTTCTTAATCCTTAGAAGGTTGTGTCTGCTTGGATATAACTTCTTGTTTTTGCTTTAAATTACTGAATGTGTATGTTCGATCATAATCTTCTTCTTTCATTTTTTGTTTTCTTTCGAAAGAATATACAACCATTATTTCTAATCGTTTCCTTTGAGAGACTCTGGAGAAATATTAGAATTATTATCTAGTATTTTCATTTGAGAAATACTAGAAATACTAGAATATAAATTTTCCAAGGACCATTAACAACGTTGTAAGACAAATAAATCCTTAAAGAAAGTAATATCACACTTCAAAGTCCAACTAGATTATTATGTCCAGCTCAATGATCCGACTTCATTGTTCTACCCAATTTGAATCCATATTTTTCTTTACACTTTGGAAAGCACAGAAGGGTTGTTCAATCGCTTCACACTTGCAACATATTGATATGAGAACTTGCTCAATTTTCCTAAGATTTCCTCCTACTTTAGATGTGAATTGAGATGGTCATGTGTGAACTACCACGCTCCTAGGCGTTTTTGATTTGTGGAATTCTATGTAGCGGTTGATGGTCAAGGCAGAAGAGGTAATAAATAAATCTAAGGAATAAGTATATTAGAAGTTCTAAAATTTGTCACAAAATTATAATGGAGTCCAGGCGGGCTGGATAAAGACTAGCTTGGACACCTTGTGGCCGCAACTATGGGACTAGAAAAGTCAAATGTACATGTACGAAAAATGCAAGGAGAATCTCATCTGAAACATTTGAGGTCAAATTTGATCATCTAAAGTCAAATTAAAGGTCTTTGCATAATTATGAACATGATACATAAGAGAACCTTCCAATGATGGACCTTGTCTACCAAACCTAATCACGACCATGCAAATATAAGATTCATGATACTTAGGGATGAACGATTTCAAATTTCGTACAGATTTTATATGGAACTTATTGGTTGAAATAGATTTCTTATTCTTTAGAACCTGGAACCTACATTGCATACTCTAAAACCTATCCTGTCACAAATTTCAAGATGAATTCTAGATTCCACCTATATTATTAGTTAAACAACTTTTGTGAACCATCACTCTTAATTACCATAATGTATAGTTACAATTCATGATTATAACTTATATTTAGATACATGAAAAATATGAAACATTAACAAAGTAAAAGTTGCAGTCATAAAATGAAAGCTTAGACTAGTGATATCAGATTATACAACCATCATTGAACACCTTGGAATACATAATCACATGAAGGTATAAACCAAGAAAAATTTAAAAACTTATTCTAGGTTTTAAGTTTCCTATTTATCCGAACAGGTTCCCACTAATTTAGTTTTTGTTTTTTTTTTTGTGATAATAACTTGTTATCAGTCACAAATTTTTAAAGGAATACACTTCAAAACAATTTATAATAATTTTTTATTTGATTTTTTTATAATTATTATTATTCTCATAACAGATTAAAAATTAACATCTAATTATTTTTTTAAAAACTACCGACATGGACGTCAACATCGGTGGACCTCGTCGCTTCGGTCGTTGCAGATCTCTCTCTTTCGTGAAAGGTCTCGGAACCCCATCATTCTCGCCGCGTCAAGCACTGCATTCCACCGACCAAAAAAAAAAACACTGCATTCCACCCATTCACACACAGAGAGAGACATGTTATCGCGGCGGCATTTTTCAAAAACCCTGCTGTAGCATGAAGAAAGCAAGGGGTGATGTGAAAAACGAGGCCCAAAAAGTCAAGCATCAGTCTGTAGCTTCGACTCCGCGTGGTGCAGCTGGGTTGAAGCTTTTTATGAGATCATCAGGTTGAATCGGAGCTCCCATCGCGCTCTTGCTCAAATCTTTCCCTTTTCTTCTTCTTCTTTTTCTTCTCTCTTTGAAGAGAACAGAGAGAAAAGGAAAATTTGATGACCGAGCATATCTCAAGCAGAGCCCGTGAAGTCCAACGGAGCGAGCCCATCAATCGCCCTTCCTCTGCTCGCGCTCTCCTCGTTCTTCTTCTCTCTGGCCGTCTCCGATCCTCGAATCACCGAAGCGGGCCGCATCTGTGAGAACTTTACTGGGATTTTCGCTGGAAACGTTGTCTCCAACGGCATCGCCGCCATGAGCGAGGTCTCTGACAGCATCGCCGCCCAGGGCTGGGGCAAGTACTCCCTCCCCTCGCCGCCGCCAGCATTGTACGGCCTCACCCAGTGCCATGGGGACTTGACTGAGACCGAGTGCCTCCTCTGCTTTACCGAGAGCTGGACCCGGATCACCCGCTGCCTCCCCAGCTTTGGTCGGCTCTACCTTGACGGCTGCTTCCTCCGTTACGGCAGTTACGACTTCTACAACGAGACCGTCGATCCAACGCGCGACATGCTCAAGTGTAGCTCCAATTTGACAGCCCCGGCAGAGAGAGTGGCCGAGCTCTCGGATAGGGTGGACCGGGTCCTGAGGAATGTCTCGGCCAGTGCAGTGCGGAACAAGGGCTTCGCGGTGGCTGGGGAGGACGGAGTTGGAGGAGTCGCCGGGGTATATGCTTTGGCACAGTGTTGGAGCACGCTTGATGCTGGCAGTTGCAGATTCTGTTTGGAGAATGCAACTTCGATGGCGAGAAGCTGCGCACCTGGAGAAGAAGCGCGGGCCATGAACGCGGGATGCTTCCTCCGTTACTCGACCACCAAGTTCTACGACGTCCCTCATAGCGGAGGTAACAACTAGTGTCCTGATCTCTGGTTTACCGACTTAAAAGATGGCTTCCTCGCCATTAAAGAAAAACCGATGCTCTTCTATGTCTGCTGTCAGATTTCGATTTTTCCAATTGTGGTTTCCTCATGTCGGTCGATTAAGGCACTTCTTTTAATGATATTTTTAAACAAATTTCTCTTTTCATTTTTTAAATATCAAATTATTTTATTATTTTTCTTTTCTTTTTTTTTTTCTTTTTCAACCAATCACTAGCCATGGTGACAATCGGTGTCACCGGCGACTGACCTCATGCGAGATTGAGCTCGAGTCTAGCTAGATCGGCAAGGCTCAAGTCTTATCAAAGGTCAACAAGACCTCGGCATTGCCAGAACAACGAGCTCATCCCTTGCCTATGGTCAATCGTTGGCTGTCGCTAAGGCCGGTGATCAACCAAGGTAGAAGCAAAATATAAAAAGAAAGAAAAAAATTAATTTTTTAAAGTAATTTAAATTTTGATTTTTTTAGAAAGAAAAATGATTGAAGTTCTTTTTTTTTTTAAATATTCCTATAAGGACAAAGTTTCATTAATTCAGGACCTGAGCCTAAGTGCTAGGGACTAAAGCTGGAGTTTCAAGGCCCAAGCCTATCCTTTATGGATGCTAGCTCAAGTACTAAGGCATAGGGCACAAGCACTAAGAGTTCGAGCTTAGCCTCAATGGACCTGGGTATAGGCACCGAGAGCCTGGCCTTAACCCAAGTCTGGTCTCAATGGACTCGTGCCCAAGAGACCTGGTCCCAGCCTCTATGGATCTAGGGCCAACCTTGATGGATCCAGCCCAAGCGTTAGAGACTCAGGAACTAGCGTTGGGATTCTTGTGTTTAAACGAAGAGTTTTAGATCCAAGTGCCAATACCTAATAATATTTTGAAAAAAAATTTCTAACTTTTTCAAAGATGAAATCATAGTTTTACATTGACTAGAAAAATATTTTTCATTGACTCATTTTCCTAAACGAATCGAATGCCAGGGAAAATCTTTTTTAGAAAAATATTATCCACGAAACGAACATAACCTAAGAGTGCATTTGTTTGACGAAAAGTGTTTTCTCAAAATTAATTTCTGAACTTTCATCCATTTAGTTTGCCAAAAATGATTGATCAATCGAAAACACTTTCCGATCAAGGAAAATATACACGCATAAAATTAGAAAAGTGAATTCCTCAATCTAAGAAGGTAAATACACTTTCAAAAATTGCTCATGGGGAATTTTAAAAAATTTTATTTTAAAAATCGATTTATTTTATTTTCTTTTCTTTTCCTTATCTTTTTTCTTTTCCTTTTTCCTCCTTCGCCGATCGCCAGTGCAAGCCCACCTCAGGCAAGCTCAAGCCTTGCTAGCCTCGTTGCAACAAACCCTAGGATTTAGCTAGCACAAACTTGCTCAAGGCTGGTCAGGTCAGCCCTTGTTGGGCCTTGACGACGATGCTAGTGGCCTATCAAGGCCTAATGCCTAGTGGAGGAGGAAGAAGGAAAGAGAAAGAAAATCAAATAAAAATTATTTAAAAATGACTTCTTCTTTTTTTTGCATGAGATTGAAATCATTTTCCAAACGCGAAAAACACTAGAAAACATTTTTAGTCATATATCACCAAATAAAGGAAAATTAATCATTTTCTTAAAAATTGATTTTCCAGAAAACATTTTCCTTTTTCTTGAAATTTTCCCCCAAATGAACACACCCTAAGTTTAATTTGATTGATCTTATGATTCGATGCTTGCCAGATTTTTGGAATTATTAATGAACTCGCTCATCTCAACCTGATGTTGGCTTTATCATTTCGCAGGTTCATCTAGGGTCCACATCACCATAGCAATAACCTCATCGGCTACTGCAGCGACTTCACTTGTTCTCATTGGTGCATACATTGGATACAAAAAGTACTCCAAGAAGAAACAAAGTAAGCAATTTGGTTCAAATGCGTAAAATGATCTCTTAGTAATTCTTGATCACAAGCTTGATGACACGAATTTCACATTCATCCTTATTCAGTGCAAAATAACCTCATGCAAATACGAGCGAGCAAGAGCAAGTTTAGCTTATATTTCAAGTACAAGACACTGGAGAAGGCCACCAACTTCTTTGATGACTCGAGGAAGCTGGGCCAAGGGGGCGGTGGTTCCGTGTACAAGGGGATTTTACCTGACGGGAAGGTCGTCGCGGTTAAGCGGTTGGTGTTCAACACATGCCAATGGGCGGATGACTTCTTCAATGAGGTGAACCTAATCAGTGGGATCCGACACAAGAACCTCATGAGGATTTTGGGATGCAGCATCGAAGGCCCGGAGAGCCTCCTCGTCTACGAATATCTTCCTAAAAGAAGTCTTGATCTAGTTCTTTTTGGTAAGTAGTTGGTTGTTGCATAACTGCATAACACACACAACCATCATTTGATGCCAAGAAGAGATGCACCCTTCACGACGAGCATTGGTTCAGCTTGCATTCTTAGTAACTGGCTTCTTGTATTGCAAGCAATGCTTCTATCTTATGATTTTCAAGTCGAAGGTTTCAAATATCTACTCCATTAGTGTCTTGCCTTATTCAGTTATGTCTGTCCCGCTCCGCTCTGCTTGTCTTTCTACATAAGCGAATAGAATCTATTGTTGCAGTCAACGATGCGACCCCCGTCCTAACTTGGGAGGAGAGGCTGCACATCATCATAGGAACAGCTGAGGGCCTCGCATATCTTCATGGAGGTTGTGGAGTGAAAATCATCCATCGGGACATAAAAACCAGCAACATCCTCCTTGACAAAAATCTCACAGCGAAAATCTCAGATTTCGGGCTTGCCCGATGCATTGCTCTAGATAAGTCTCATCTTAGCACAGGAATCGCTGGCACACTGTAAGAATGCCTTTTCATTACCAGCCTGCTCGAAACCATAGTTGGCACTTTTTATGTCCTTAATTTGACAAGTTTGGCCCCTCAAAGGGGTTTCGCGTATCATCCTTTCCTTGCACTTCATATCTTCTTTGAGCTAAGTATGGTTTATATCTAAAAGAAGATTGACTATGCAGTGGTTACATGGCGCCTGAATATTTAATGAGGGGACATCTAACGGAGAAAGCCGATGTTTATGCTTTTGGGGTGCTGGTTCTTGAAATCTTGAGTGGTAGGAAGAATAGTGTGTACACACGGGGGTCAAGCTCGGTACTACAGTTGGTAAGGTTGCTTGTCCCTACAATCATGAGAACTTAGACTGACATTTACTTTCCTAGCCATATTGATTTTCCCAACAAACTCTATCGTTGGTTTCTACGTTAGTGCTAGTAGATTTATCTTCACATATAAGAGAGCCATGAAAATTCATGATTGCTTTGCAGGTATGGAAGCATTACAAGTCAAATAATTTAGCCGCGTGCATTGATTCGGCCTTACAAGGTAAATTCCCCATGCTGGAGGTGTCGAAAGTGCTCCAAATCAGCCTTTTGTGCACTCAAGCCTACATGGAATTGCGACCGCCCATGTCTGGAGTCGTCGAGATGCTCCATGACAAAAACTGTGTACTCCCCCAACCGAGCCAACCCCCGTTTGTCAATGCTAGCTTGATGTTTGACACATCCAGCAGCGGAAGCTCTACATGAACACATGGCTGTTCAGCCAGCTCACGGCATCCGAGGTCTCTTCCAGCTTGACAGGAAGCCCTCAGCTTTGCTCGTTGACCCTTTAGGATTGGGACCTTTCTTCTTCTTCTTCTTCTTCTTCTTCTTCTTCTTCTTCCAACAAATACGAACACTTTGCAATCGACTAGCAGTGCAGATTTTAGTGACATCATGGCATGAATCGAATTATCCTTACTTGGTTAGCAGCATGTTCAGATGATGATGAGTCCAATCTTAAATCGATAAATCACGAATATCCCACGAATATATGAATCTAAGTGAGATGCGATTACTCTGTTTTTTCATAGTTTTACGTCTTGATTAGACAATCATATCATGTTGGGATGTTTCGATTCTAGAGTTAGTCATAGGTTATGTAATAAAAGGAAAGAAAAAGTAAAAAAGAAACGAACGTTGTTCTGTTTTTTTGGTAGTTTTATGTCATTTTTTCTTCTCTTTTTTGGTTGAAATAATTTTATGTTGCTTCAAAATCCGCGACTGTCTCACTTACCCTTTGCTGCCCATCGCTTCGGCGCATCGTCGCATGTCCTCTTTTCCATTGATTTCACGGAAAAAAAAAATGATGACAAGAAAGAGAAATTATGCATTCCCAATGGTGATGATTGAGCGGGACAGACTCTGAAGAAAGCTCTTCCTCCGACGATGAAGGTGACGATGTCCCTGAACCAGAAGTCTCAAAAGAAGAAGAAGAACTTGAGAGAGAAGAGACTTTGATGGACGCTAAGAAGAAAAGCAAAGCAACCATCACCATTAGTCTTCAACAAATGCAAAAACATCTCGTACTTTGGGCACGTGCGATGTTAATTCATAATTGTATATCGCAAATGCAACTGAGCCTAAAATCCAACTTTTTTAGAGTTGAATCCCTTCATGAACATCATCACTCCCAGTATAGATTACGTGAGGGTAGAGAAAGGGAGGAACATGGTACTCGCAAATGTTCAGGCGGCGGAGCTGGTGATGCTGGGACTTGCCAGCCACCATGAGGGTGTTGGAATCCAACTTCTTCAGCAATGCTCTCATGATTTTGAGATTGCTTCCGTCCATCGGCAGAGCTGTAAGATATAATGAGATTATCTCTACGATATTCTGGATATTCTGGAAATCTTTAATATTCTAAATATCCTTCTTATATCCCGGTATCTATAATATTCTTGATATATTTAATATTCTGCATATCTTTATGATTGATTATAATTAATTATAATTGATTGTATAATATTTTATTACTGTAAATAGTCTCCCTGTAGAACTTATAAATAGGCTCTTATATAGATCGTTACAAATCATAAAAATATATAGAAATTCTTTATTCCTCTATTCTTAACTTGGTATCAAAGCCTCTTTCTTTGAGGATTTTTATTTTTTGCAATGCCAGCTGAATAGGTCACGTTCGCTGCACGAAGGTGTCGCGTCGCTCTCGTTTCTCCGCAACTTCCGCTGCTTGTTTTGTCACCAACCCAGCCGCCACATGCTATCGACTTGGAACCATCACAGCCATACATTGCAAGTCTATTTTGGACTTATTCAGCTGGTTATATTGACGATACAACACCACAGACAGATTCTACGTCGCTCAAAGAATCCAACCAGCCAAATCACACCGCCAACCGATGCCGCACATGCCCACACGCGCCACTCTAAGCCTCTGCACGACGCAACTTAAGTCGGCCGTGTATTGCTAACATGATCATTGCATCATCCTTATGTCACCTGCCACCTCATCCGCCATGCCAACGCCACGACATCGCCACGATATTGCCACGTCATCTGACTAGAATATTCTAATTTCTATAATTAATAATAAATAATTAATTAATACTACTTATCTATTCATTTACTCATCAAATTTGATTGATTGATACGAGTTGATTTTCTATTACGATAAATCGACGAAACAATAGCTAATCCAATAGCTGCTTCGGCAGCTATAGTGCCATGTCATTGCCACATCACTGCCACGTCATCATTTGACCATTGGCCATTGACTAGAGTTGATAAGAGTTGACTGAAGTTGACCGATCGGTTCCCGAGGTATTCTGACGTGCTGATTTCATGATGAAAGGCCCTAGTCTCGCAAAGAAGATGAAGAATCCCTCATCTCCTCTTCTTGGGCGTCTCTTGATTTATGAGCAGAGAGGACTGAGAGAAAAAGAAGGGTCGACACAGAGCGAGCAAGAGAGCATAAACATTCAGAGCATCTTCCGTCCCAACTGAGTGTTAGATGAGGGTCATGTTTTGTCTGATGGCCCGGGAACTGCTCTTTTTTCGTGGCATGGAGACAAGCTCGATCAACGGCCTCATCCTTCTCTTGTCTCTTTTTCCTTCTCTTCTTTATTCCGCGGGCTTTTTTCGGTTTCCTCTCGCGATCTGGGATGGCCTACTAGTTGGAAACGCAAATATCATGAGTCGGATGAGGGTTCCGCATCAAAAGGCACCCCCCCACCCCCAAGGCCCCTCCCCGAGACCCGACTTGACTTAGCCCGAGAATTAATTGTCATCTTTTGAGGTGTGGCAATATTAGATCCGGATCTAGCCTAGCCCGCCCATTTGGTCAGGCCTACTGGGGGTGTCGAACCTGTCTTTTTTCTAGAGGTAATCTGTTTCTGATTGAGTCAAAAAGGCGGTTCTCGATTCCAACGGATTGGAGGTGGAAGCTAAATTGGTTCGTTCTTCTCAAGATTGATCAAAAGAACCGACCACTTTTTTCTTTTCTGGGGAAAGAACTTGAAAAGTTATAAAATGCAAAATAAGAAGAAATAATCTCAATCTCGGTAATAATTCTTCTGCATTATATCTTTAAGGAGGTCTAGTTCAGTGTCTCGTGAGACTTTATTACCGTTGAATCGTTTCTTAGTGCCTCAGATCTCAGAATTTCTGAGTCATTCCACATGCATTAAGGATTTTCAGTTGCCTTTGGGATTACTTAATGTGGTATTATGTAACGTGACGACCTCTCATTAGGAGAGAGTATCAACTGATATGGGAGCAACTCTGCCAGCATGGTAGTTTAAAGCACACGCTTTAAATTCGTGCGAGCGGTCGAAAACAATTATTTCATTTACATGCATAGTGGATATCACACCTTAGTTCATCCACTTCCATCACACAAGTCTCTCTCTTTGGATCCAAGGTAAGAACTACAAGCACCTCGTTTTACACCTTGCTGGAATTCCAGCAAGGTGTTGGTGAATAACCATTAAAGACGCTCATTGGTGTTGTGAAGGTTACACAAAGAATAACTCCTCTAATTACGTGGGAGTTACAAGTAATAATTCTTCCACCATCACAATATCAAACCGTGGAGTAATGGAGAACTATAGAGGAAGACTAAGGTTGCGCATGGCAACATTTCTTGGCTGGGGAACAATTTTTTTTTTTTTTTTTCAGAAATAGTTTTTTTCTATTTCTATTCTGGGGAACAATTTCTGAACAAAAAAACCCGTTTGATAAGTGTACAAAATTTCTATTTCTAGAACAAAAAAATAACAAAAACACGTTTGATAACTACACAAAATTTCTATTCCAAATTTTATTTTTAAAAAAATTAAAAATAAGAAAAAGGAATAAATTAGATATTACATAAAAATTGAGAAGATCAAAATATCATTAGATTAATAATACATTTGATTAGGTGTAAGCATTCTAGTCGAATATGCTTGTAACATAGGTGGTATTGTAATGGAACGTGAGCTATTATTTTATATCTATGTGTGAGGATCTTTACTTATGTTTTATAGCATATTGAATTTATGTAGCGCTTTGTTGGAATTAGTATTCACAAACTGATTTTTTGAACTATAATTCTCAATAATATTTTTTCTTTTTGCAAATTTTAATGTTTGGTATAGCAAATATTGCGAAAAAAGCACACGTGATATTGTCAGCCAAATTAATTTATGCTCATTTCCTTGGGACTAAGTTTTTATTTCCTTGGGACTAAGTTTTTACACTTTAAAAAAGAAAATTGTAATTCTAGTGCATGCGTGGCTTAGGGATTTTAGTCTCTTCTAATCTTGACATGGATGTCGGGTTGGGGTTGGAAATTTCCAGCTGTTGGAATGGTGCATGCATGGCGTGGCTTTATTGTCATTATGCATTTAGTTAATAGTATGCTCCTAAAACACTTAGTAAAGACCTTGGTCTCTTGCATTTTGAACCGTCGATGCATCCTATCTATATGTTACTTTTTACCTTGCTTATTCCGAATTACCTTGCTGTCGTTATAAGGTTTTTGCTAATTTTGATAAGGTTAGGTGTTTTTCTTCTCCTCTTTTGTTTTTTTTCTTTCTTGACTAGCATACAAGCTTCGGACGGCGGTTTGTAGGTCTCGAAGCATCAACTATACAATAGCTTACCATTTGCTTATCTTCTATTTGTCCACATTTATGATTCAATGGCATTTATACTCATGGAGATAGAATTGGATGACCTTAATACTATTAATAGAAATGTATTCATAATAGTTTACAAACACATCGCAAAAGTTTTCACCAAAAAACAAAAAACACGTCGCAAAAGTCGGAAATAAAAAGTCATGAAATCTCTTGCATATTGTGATCCCTTACCATCACATTTGCAATATTTTTCCTAATCATGTTTATCCCAGCCGCCTCATTACGTGATGTATCATCTACAACTTTGTCTTCTGTAGATCCAAGTGGATAATCCGGATCTCCATAAAGGGCAAAGTTCTTGTCCATCTTGTCTTGGTCGTGAATATAATTATGAAGAGTGCAACATGCGATTACAATATATGCTTGCTTTCGAATTGAAAATGGAGGCATGTGTCTCAAAATGGAGAAGCAATTTTTTAATGCCCCAAATGACCTCTCGATAACATTTCTCAATGAATAATGCTTATGGTTAAACAATTCTTTTGTTGTTCTGGGCCGTCTCATTCTACCCCTATACTCATTCAAATGATACCGTTCACTTTTAAATGGAGTTAAAAATCCTGGAAGTGATGCATAACCAGAATCTACTACATAATATTTCTCTATAATAATATATATACATAAATTTGTTATGATATGCAATAGTTATACAATCATAAAGAAAATCACTTAATATAGACAAAACAAATACCTAGTGGTGGTCGAGGAAATTGCAATCGAGGAGTCTCGAGTGCTGCCGAGAGAACCCGACAATCATTGGCAGATCCTTCCCACCCAGCATATTCGAAAGTAAATTTCATATCAAATAAACAAGCACATATCACATTTTGAGTGGAAGTCCATTTCCTGCCTCTAAATGAGATTTGTTTTGATATAGGGACAAATGCATTAATGTTAGTGCCATCAATAATATCAATGCAGCCCTGTGATTTTATGAAATTATAGCATTAGACAATATTATCAACTATATATATTTTAATAATGTAAAATTGATATTAAATTCATACCTTAAAGTAACATGTGTAGTTAGGATCGATAAGAATCTCCTCTAGAACAATATCAAAAGAAAGCGGCCTGATAATCTCTTTTGATAATTTGATAAACGCTTTTAATACCAGAGTGAAGAACTTACTAATTATTTGTCCCGAACATTGAAATATCTCACATAAATCTCTATTTGTGTTTTTGTGACCAACCATAGATAAGAAAATCTTAACTTGTTCATCTACCTTTACATATCGAGTATCTTTCAGCCAGCCTCTTGCCTTCATTATATCACATAGGTTAAGAAAAACATGTCTCTCTAATCTAAATGCTTCATATATCCTATCTGAATGTCCATAAACAATTTCCCTTACCCATTCGACTCTTGATAATTTACTGTCCATAATACAAAGACATGTCCAAACTAACAAGAGATAACTATGATATTATTATGTCAATATCAAAGTCATCCAAATACCATTCAACTGCCGTTACCTCTTCATTAGACGCATTATTTGATTTATCTTCCATAGTATCTATGCCATTATACAAATATA
This sequence comes from Eucalyptus shirleyi, assembly GCA_017140165.1. NCBI lineage: Eukaryota > Viridiplantae > Streptophyta > Magnoliopsida > Myrtales > Myrtaceae > Eucalyptus > Eucalyptus shirleyi. The sequence continues at coordinate 5,293,259 of CM029447.1, read as the reverse complement.
AAAAAATCAATATAGATATATGTAAAAATAAAAATAAAAAATAATAGAAACCAATAACGTAAGTAATAGAGTGAAAAGGCAAACCAAATATAAAAATTCAGCACAATCCATCATATCCAAACCACAACACAAATGCAAAAGTCTCAACATTAATATCTTGAATAATAAAATAACAACCAACAACATAAAAATAAAAATAAAAAAAAAAACATAATCTAATAAAACTCCATGCAATCCACGACACATTTCCTAACATCCACTAAAGACGTTGGAGAAGTCCATATCTCATTTCAGTTGAGGTTTTGATAAAAGCCTCCCTCCACGTGGCATTATCGCAGACTCGCTCCACTACTTTGCTATAAAGATCTTGGTCCAATATGGGCATGGCAAGTAGGGTATCAATTACCACAGATATGAAGATGGGTCTATAAGTGGTGATGTCACTTGTGAGTTGATAGAACCACTCACAGATTGATTAACCCTACTTTTGATTTGATCATCTCTTGCAAGGCTTTGCAGGTGCTAATAACATCAAATGATTGACTATTCATTCTCCTCTTAGTATTTGGAGTTTTATCCATCCTATATTTGGCATAAACTGGAGTAAGAGTTTTGTCAGATATAACATCTTCCTCATTAACATGCTGTGCACCAAAGTCCTCCGGTCCATTGTCTACATCATCACCACCAATGTTAAGTTCAACCAACATCACCAAATCTTCGGCATTTCCTACTGCATAGTCATCAGTAGCATATGTATCACCAAATACAATACACAAGTCAGGATATTGAGGAAACCCATACTTCTTGAATTTCACCAACTCAATATTATCCTACAATTTTTACAATGATGACATATATTGGCAATACAATTAAACATATTGGATGTACATATATAGTGCTATGAAAATGATCAAAGGTTAAATCATACCTTGATATGAGATTCCCATATGCTTGGATCATCAACGACAACTTTTTTGTTCACATTATCCCAACCAAATCTGGATTGTGAAAGAAACTTCTTAAAACTAGTATATTGTTTTTTCAATTTGTTCACCTTATTCTTCAACTGTACTGCAATATATTGAAGTTCTGCTCGTTTGTTAAATTCTATCTGTATGTTATTCCATCCCGCTTTGTTGAAAGTAGAAGAGATGCGATTTCCTTTTTTGACCTCTTCTACCAACAAACTGACAAACATGTTAGTTAAAGGCTCAGTCCACTTTGCGGGAATGTTTCTTTTTGAAATGCCATGTAACCTTCACTAGTTGAACATCATATGAGTTCAAGACAATTAAAAAGAAAGTACAACATGTTGCTGCCTTCTTTTCTCATCACCATCTTTTAGACTAAAGAAAGACACAAGCATCAAAATGTCATTATAGCTCTAAACATTGGATAGCTATTCAGTGCATAAACATTGGGTAGATATTCAATGCAATGTTTGAATTCTCAAATGTTTCATTCCATTATTGTATATTTTTTCAAGACAATTTGCTCCTCAAAACAAAGAACAAGCAAGATCAGTAAACAAAGAACCAACAAAATCAGCAAAACAGAACTAGCAAAACAAGAAAACAACAAAATCAGTAAACACAAATCAAGCTGAAACTACTGCAGAATTGACAGATTTCAAATGTATTTTTCAGCAACCAAACAACATCCATTATAGGCGTACGACATATCAAATCGAAGCTCTAGAAGTGTATTTTTTATGTGTAGAAGGGCTCAAGGTCAAAAAAATTCATCTCGCACTTCATTTCAGCCAAAACAGTAAGTCCATCACAAAGATACAAAATTGCAAAGTAATACAAATCAAGCTCAATCAAACTTAAGTTCATGATCATTGATCGTCAATCCACAAAAAATCATCAAATAACATCAGCAATCACCAGATCTAAGCATGTTTTGTGAATCTAAAGTCGAATCCTAAGCTCGATTCGTGAATCTAAACATAACATCCAGCAGAAAATCAGTTCCTCACCAAGCATGACTAAATCATTTGTTTGCACCAGCAACATCATATCAAGATAACCAGCTTTATGTATTACTTGAATCCTTACCATAAGAAAGCACAATTCAAGAGAAGGACAAGCAAGGAAAGCTTAATACAACATCACAACAGAAGACAACCAATATCTCTAGACTCATAACCAAGATTCAAACAAAAAAGTACCAGATAATTGAACCACAAAGCCATTAGTGAGGACGGAAGTGATACAACAATAAGCTTTAATAGGCAAACTAATCACACATGATAACAACAAATCACAACAATGATTCACTTTACTCATTACTAACAGCAATAACCAAGGATCAGGTACAAGAAAGGAATCAACTAGGAATGAGCTTCAAATTAACGAAAACACGATTACACTAATGAGCAGAAGGTTGTCTACATATGATAGACTAACTACCTCTTTGCTTTCCTACTTGATGCGAGACTAGATGTTAGGAAAAAGAATCTCAAAAATACTTTCTAATTCCTACATGAGATACTCCAACAAGAAAGACAATGAGCATTGCAAACTTGCAATTAAATCAAAAATCAAAGCAATTATTAGCACATAAGGCGACATCCTCATTAAGGTGCTCTCATTTATAAGCGTTCATCCCCTTTGCTTTATAGTTTTGTAAGGTTGGGCATCCCTTGCTAGTTCATGAATGAATCAGATAGATATAACTTTGAATCTATGAGATATTTCTTGATCTAAAAATTGCCACAAAAAGTTTGATGAAGTACATACCCAAAGCTTCACACAAGCATCAATGACAACTAGGATCAGGCATATAAAAATAATAAACTGAACATGTTGTTCTAGTAATCAATACTTCAGCAGCATTGACAGATTACAGCAGAGTTTCAGGTGTGCAATTGATAGGGGAAAATAGAGAAAGAGCGAGCGTCATATCGAAAGAGAGAGACAGATCGCATAGGCCTTATTCAATCTAAATCAACCATAAAATTCAGTAAATATATGTGCATAAGGTGCAACATGCTTATCTACATCCAAGAAATGAAGCTTTCCTTCATTTAACATGCATATCCCGAACCATTAGGTCTAGGTATCCACTCTACCTCCATTGATCAAGGGCGACACAAGCACGAGGGAAGCAACGTGAGAAAAGCGAGCACAAACAGAGGCAACGCGACAAAGGCGACACGGTTCAACTTCAAAAAATGTGAGAACCACCACTAGAACAGGTACAATGAAAATGAATCAATGCAACAAACCTAATTTAGGGCAAGACGACCACGAGGAGACATGACCAAAGGCGATGCAAGCGGGATAAAGGTGACTAGAGGCGACTCGCATAAAGGTGACCAGAGGCGACGGGATTGGACGCAACCGGCTCGAAAAGAGGCAACCCAACCGAAGTGTCACATCGTAATCCTCCACTGCCAATACCACAAACAAACGATAATAGGAAAAGCTCTAATCAGCAAATGCGATTTAGAAATGACATCAAACGTCGAACGGAGAAAAACCTCTTCAACATCTCCTATCCGTCAATTCGGCAGGCTCAAATCTCATTGACCTTACATCCACTAAAACAACGCTTCGCACTGCGTGACACGCTCCGGCGAAGCGGCACTCGGAGAGCGCGCACCGGACAATCCCAACTAGAGCAAACGCATGCAAACAAGCACTAGAGATGCAATCGAATGAAAATCCAGTTACGAGAGACGATGCAAACAGAGAGGATGACCGCACCATCGGAGAGCGCGAAAATGGGAAAAGAAAGAAAGAAAGAACCAAAACCGCGGCGGTGGCGGCGGAGGAGGAGGAGGTGGCGGGACTCACGGAAATCTGGAGGCAGTTCCGAGCGGTGGAGTGGGTGATGTACGAGACCGCTGACGACGGGATTGACAGCACTGAAGAGAGGTGAAGGCAACGGGACTGGACGCAACCAGCTCGGAGAGAGGCGACCCAACCGAAGTACGAGACCGCTGATGACAGGACCGGCGACGACAAGACCGGTGGCAACAAGACCGGTGGCGACGAGATCGGAGAGAGGCAACCGGAGATGAGATTGGGGAGAGGCAAGCGGATGAAGGGAGAGGTGAAAATGGAAGATCATGAAAGTGAAATTAGGTTTAGCCCAATTTGTTTCTTATTTTTGTTCTTGGGAATTCTTGGCCGGGAACAAGAAGTAACTTTTTTTTACTTCTCGTTTCTGTTCCAAAACCATTCCCGGGCTAAGTTTCTATTCCCGGAAACAAAAAAATAATGTGCCATTATCAAATGGGTTTCTATTCTTTTTTTGTTCTAGGGAACAAAAGAATAGAAATTTTTGGGAAGGTTACCATGCGCAGCCGAAGGGTTTGCTTTCTCCTTCTATGAAGAGGTAGGGCTTCTCATAAGCAAATAACATAGGACATATAAAACACTGAAAAATAGTCCCATCATTTTAGAGGAACCCAACTCTTGCTCAAGTAGTATGAGTTTGCCAATGAGTTGTTTACGGGTTTGAAGAAATATTGTCGCTTGGACCCCTAGAGTGCCAAACGTTGGCACAAATAGACACTTAAGTATCAAAAGTTACGAAAGTGACACTTAAGTGCCAAAATCGGAGTAAAATGGATTACTTAAGTACTAATCCGGCCAAAACGCCGACGTGTCAATTTTCCGACGAAGTAAGTGTAAAAAAATGACGTCGTTTTGGTGTTGACGTGGTAAAAAATTAATATAAAAATTATTTAAAATATTTAAAAAAAAAATACAAGGATTAAAATATTTATTAAAAAAAAAAAAACCTCAACCGCCGCCTCCTCCCCACCGCCGCCGTGAAGGACCGGCGACGGAGGGGGGAGGATCGGCCGGAGTCGCCGGGCCTTGACCAAGGGTCGACGTCATTTTATTATTTTTGTTTGTTTTCTTTTTCTTTTTCCACCAATTGCCAATTGCACTAACAATCGGTGATTAACCTCAAGCAAGGTCGAGCTCGAGGCTCGAGCCTTGTCAAAGGTCGACAAGACCTCGGCATTGCTAGAACAGCAAGCTCCTCCCTTGCCCGTGGTCAATTCCTAGCCATCTCCGTGGTTGTAACTGAGATAGAAGTAAAAAAAATAAAAAGAAAGAAAAAACATTAATAATTTATTTTTTAAAATAATTTAAAATTTGAATTTTTTAAAAACAAAAAAAATGAAATTTCAATTTTAAAAAATATATTCTCATAGGATAGAAGTTTCCTTGATTTAAACGCGTGATGATTTTGAGTTCTTTTTCGCCCGTGACACTGGCGATTTAGCGTTGCAATGCCGACGCTTCTTGCTCATCTTATAAAGACCGAAATTCCGGCATGGCTTGAAAAGCCAAAGCCTTGTAATGAATGAAATGCCGGAATCGCTTGTCGTGATTCCTCTTGGGGCTGAGCAAACAATGCCGTTTTTGGAGGAAAAAGTGGCGGAAAAAGAAGGGACAGGACCTCGCGAGCGGCCGGCCGGCCAAGGGGAAGATCAAACGGTCCGTGCGAAGTGGCCGCCGCTTTTGGGCCCAAGGGGACGATCAAATGGTCGAGAGTGCAATGGCAAATTCGGAGTGCATAACAATTACGAAATCTCGCTTTATATATAACACGTTGGGCATACGCTTCGTACATATATGACCATTGGTGTGGTATGTATAAAGAGAAAGGAATATAATTTTTAAAGAGTCAAGTAATTATTTAACCGAAGGATACGCACTACGGGTTCTTAAAGATGTGTAAATTGAGCAGTTACTCAATAAAAAGAACTGGCAGTAGGTAGTTTTAAGTTTTGATCTAAGGGTGAGTTTGGAATATAAAACATGAGCCAAATGAGTGTTTCCCTTAAAATTAATATAGATAGATGATTTAAACAAAATATCCACTAAAAATACTCTCATAAAGAGAACATATTATATTATCTTTACTATATATCATATTTACCTAGAGATAATTATCCAAAATGTTATAATTTTTTTCAATTTAACCAATTTAATCATAAATATTTTAACATCCAACCAATTTTAATTGGAAATCCTTAAGGTGGACGCTAACTATAGGGAGGTTGCAATTTTTTAACAATCTTTTCTATGTTTTTCTTCTTCCTTTTTTTTTTTTTTTTTTTTTTTTTAAACTGAGGGGCAGCAACCAGCAAGGGTGAAAGCCCTGGCCTATGGCTGGTAACCTCCACCAACCACCACCAAAGTTACAGACCAACAGAGGAAAATAAGAAAAAAAATAAAAAAAGGAAAGGAAAAAAAATTAGAAAAAAATTGAAAAATTTTGTAAAAATTGTCAACTTAAATGCTATATAAGACAATTGGCATCAATGTTAATTATTTTCAATTAAAAATGGTTGAAATGATTATATTAACAAATCGTTAAAATATTGATGACTAAATTAGCTCAATTAAAAGATCTGAATTGAATTGACATTCATTCAACAGGTTTATGATCATTTTGATAATTTTCTCTAATTATCTTAATCGCTAATCAGGCAATTTTTTATAGAGAAGTGTCGCGTCCTCTCTATTTTTATTTTTATTTTTTACAAATAGCATACTCTTGTTGAGTCTTGGCTCCATTCCGTCAGTTCGTGCGGGCTTTTTAGCCTGCAATGGGCGACCACTCGTCATTTTTGGCTTTAATTGACAGAATATTACATTCAAGCACTCCACTTTTCATTACAAGTTCATGACTTGAGAAAACCAAACTACATATGTATGGATTTATTTCGTACTAAACTATTTTAACATTCTCTATTTCGCATTTCATTGTTATATTTTTTATTATATTTCCTTTTAATTTAGATCAATATAAAGTATACAAACAATTCATTTTATGAAATTTCATATATACATGCAAACCACACGGATTGAGTGCATCGAATAACGCTCCATCCATATAATGGCAATCCGACCAATGATGTTAATCTGAGTTGGATTCACCTCATTCAAGTCAAACACTTAATCACTCAACCAAGTGCTTGGAGAGTTCAAACCAACATTTTCATATAATAATACAATAATAAAAAAGCAAAATCAATGGAAAAATTCAACAAAAAATTCCAAAATAAATTAGAAATAGAAACGCTGTTCTAAAATAAGCTTCAATCATCATATATCTCTCCCAACACTACCCCTCTATCTCGAAAGGATTTGAGTGTCACCCCTTCTCTTGGTGCGTCCTTCCTACTTGCATATGCTTTAATGCATGTGCACTTCTTACCTAAATGATGCATTTTATTCTTGAAGATGATTAATACAATTTCTTGGACGACCTTAATGTTAAATTGAGAGCTCGGTGACTTCATTGCACCTTCACATGCATGAAGTGAAAGTTCAACATGAATAAAAACATTATCTTCGACATCTCCAATTTCTCTCAAGAAAAAGTCACTTTGGAGACATGGCATAGTGGAAGTTGACTGTGAGACCCAAATGGCTCAAGAACCAACTTTTCCCCACCAATAGTAACTACAAGAAATGGCCATCTTTCCAAGTTGATGGCTACCCCCACCCAAATTTATAAACCTTCAATATTGTCGATAAAGTACTTCAAGTTGGTTCACATGCCCAACTTTTCTTTGGTTTAACTGTTCTGTTCGGGCTCTCTAAGAACTGCGATAAGGCCGATGATATGGACAAACTGTGCGCGTGCTTCCCGGGGAAGAGAAGCGACAAAGACGGAAAAGAGAAGTTGCCGCGACGCGGAAAGAAATCCAGGGAATGGAGTAGGTAAAGAGGGCCCATAGCAGCAGATGCGACGCACAGGTTGTGGCTGATATTTGCTTTGCTGAGGCAAAATATCTCGATGTCCTCCGTCTGGCTTATCAAGGTCTCTCGCTGATCTGTCTTTGTTTGTGTTACTGGATTCTGGTAAAAAGGGGAATTGTAGGTGGGCTTTTTCCGTGCCTACCTAGGAAGATGTTATGCGTTTTCTCATCAGTGGATGGCGATTTCCGTAAAGCATCGTGCAAACAGTTCCTTGCTTTTAGCTGTTTTACAAAAATTGTGGACCCAAGAAACGGTGAAGTGCTGTGTTTTCATTGCCCAAAATGGGGCCACTCGTGTTTTGGAATGAAAGGAAAGATGAAAGGTTGCTTTTAATTGATACTCATCTATCTTAAGAACCTACAAAAAAGTTGGATTTTTTCTCTTGCCACCAGCTTCATCCTTATCCTCCACCTCCCTTCCTATCGATGCTATTAGGATGCACGTGTGAATGAGTTATATTAGAGAAATCTCACATCGAAGAATTGATATGTTATAGGGTCATTTATATATCATAGTTGGTCCATAACTCATTGGTTTAAACTTTTGAGGAAATATAGGTCCAACTAAATATATTGATGGGCTCGAATTGGGGCTCCCTCTTGACAATCTCCTTAGATGGATTTTTGTTGTACATTCCCAACAAATAATATCAAAGCCTATAGTTGCAATTTTCGGACAAATGGACGTTGTGGTGTAGCAATACGAGCTCATAAGTTATGCAGAAGGATACTTGAATCAAGAAAAAGCAGGCCTAACACTGAGCTTACACATGAGGGGGAGATCAGGCAAGTGGGTGTTGTGGTGTAGTAATACGAGCCCATAAGTTAATGCAGAAGAATACCCAAATTAAGGGGAAAGCGATCTAACACTAAGCCCACACATGAGGGGGAGATTGTTAGAATACACTTGTGAGTGAGTTATGTTAGAGAAATCACACATCAAAAAATTGATGCGATATATAACAATTAATATATATTTTAGTTGGTTTATAACTCATTAACTTAAGTTATTGAGTAAAGTGGGTCAAACTAATATAGTGACGGACTCTAACCTGAGCTCCCTCTTGGCAATCTCTTCAGGTGAAGTTATTGAATTTCTGCTACACGCTGCCAACAAGTGCAACGCCAAACTCAACGACAATAGGTGGTAGTGATAAGGAAGATGTATTTATCAATAAATTTTGGAAATCTTGACACAATCTATCTTGAACCTAAATCCAATGTCCTCGTACCACTTCCGAGGCAGGTCCCGCTCGGGAACTTTAACCTTGATCATGCCATCATGGTTCGCTGAAGAAGTAGTCCCACTGACCCTCACTTTATGATTCCTTGGCAACCAGCTATTAGAGCATCCCTTTGGCTGATCACTCACAAGCCCCGTCCTCCTCATCTCCTCCACCGGCCATGGACCATCCAAATTGTACACGTAGTCCGTCTTTGTCTCTTCCTCGGAGACTAGGCAGTAAGGCGCCATTCCCAACTCACTCTAGGATAAGGCATTGTCGAGTGGGAAGGAGTAACGAAATGCCATCCATGTCAAGCCATCCGCATCTTCAGGTCTTGGTGGCTGGCAATTCATTTTTTTGTCCTCAAAATGGCTAATGAGCTGCTCAATCACCCATGAATTTGTGATTTTATGACGAAATGCTTCCCTCTTTTAAGATGAACAAGGGCGTTAGCTGAAATGGAAGGCCTCTTCTTTTGAATTCCTTCCCCGGCTTGTCTTGTGGGTTTGAGGATGTAAGAGAGAAATGTATGATGATTTGAACTTTCTTTTGAAATCAGGATTTACTGATGAAATGCCTATTGAGGTTGACCCATATCAATTATGGATGGGGCTAGAAGTCAATTAATAAGTGTAAGAAAAAACCTCAACTCTTGAACTAGCTTTTGAGGTGAAAGAGATCTAAGATCACTCCACACTATTATCAAAATTTAGGTTTGCCAACAAGTTTGAACCCAAATAAAAAAGTCACACAAGAGAATTACGGGTTGTTGCGCCTCCAACCTAGGATCCGATTTGTGAGGGGGAGATTGTTAAGATCGTCCTACATCAATTGTGAAAATGACTAGTGGTCAATTAATAAGTATAAGAAAAGTCTCACCTCTTGAGCTAACTTTTGAGCTGAGAAAAGTCTAAGATCACCCACTAATGTCGACTTTGCTTGCTCTTTTTATAAAGATGGAAATGTCGGCATGAAAAGCCAAAGACTTGTGACAATTGAAATGCCGTAATCGCTTGTCGTGATTCCTCTTGGGCTAAGCAAACAATGTTGTCTTTGGAGGAAAAAATGATGGAATAAGCGGAGATGGGACCTCGCGAGTGGTCAGGTGGCCAGGGGAACGATCAGACGGTTCGTGTGAAGTTGCCACCACTTTTGGGCTCGAGGGGACGATCAAATGGTCCAGAGTGTAATGGTAAATTTGGAGTGGACACCGAATTTGAAAGCTTGCTTTATATAGAATATGTTGGGGCATTCGCTGTGTAAGTGCATCATCGCGAGTATGGTACGTATAAAGAGAAAGGAATAAAATCTTAAGGAGTAGAGTAATTATTTAACTAAGGGATTTGCATGACTGGTTATGAAAGATGTTTAAGTTGAGTTCGATAAAGAGAAACTAGTAGTAGGCAATTTTAAATTTTGATGTAAGAGCAAATTTGGAATACAAAAAGTGAGACAAATTAGCGTTTCCCATAAACATTAATATAGATAAATGATTTAAACAAAATATGCGATAAAGATATTCTCATAAAGAGAGCACATTATATTATCTTTGATGTAAAAAATAATTATCTAACGATAATTACCTAAAAAATCTTAAATATATTGTATAGACGTTGATTCAAATCTAAACTTTTAAATTGGTCAATTTAATCACTAACATTTTGATAATTTAACAATATAACTATTCTAACCAAATTTGGTTAGAAATTGCTGAAGTGAACATTGACTATCAACATGATCGGTACTAATGTAAACAACTTCTGCAATAATTTTTAAAAAAAAAAAGATACTTTTTTTCCTTTTTTTTTTTTAAGTTAAGGGTTGGTGAGGGCATCACAAGATTCACAACCTCCACCAGACGGATCGATAGAGAGAAATAAGGAAAAAAAAAGGAATGAAAGGAAAAAAATTCAATAAAAATTTAAAAATTTTGAAATTTGTCCACGTTAATACTGATCGGGTTGCGTAAGACGGTTAGCATCCATGTCAATGATTTCTAGTACAAAATGGCTGGAATGATTATATTGGCAAAGTGTTAAAGTGTTAGGTTTAAATTAGTCAAATTAAAACGTTTTAAACTGAATTGACATTCACACAATAATTTTAGGATTGTAGTAGCTCTCTCTTTATCCGAATCTCTAATCACCTAAAAAAAAATAAAAAAATTATATCATGACGTGATCTATAGAAAAATGTAGCATACTCTTGTTTTCTTTTCTTTTTTCGAATAGCATAGCTTTTCATCCATTGCATGTCATAAGACACATCGATTTTTAAGTGGAGCTGACTAGGCTCCATCCACCACGGGAGCTGTTAAGTTGGTAACGTGGTGGTTTTAAACAATATTATCTGCTGTTGTTTTGTCTTGGTTCTATTCTGTCACTTCCCACGGGCTTTTTAGCCTCCAATGTGCCACCACTTGTCAGTATGGGCTTTAATGGACAGAATATTACATTTAAGTGCTCCCCTTGTCATTGCAAAGTTCACGACTTCATGTGTGTCAATCTGTTTCATATTCAACTATCTTAATATTCTTTATTTCACATTTCATAGCTATATTTTTTTAATTATATTTTCTTTTAATTTAGATCAATATAAGGTATATGACACTTTCAATCTGATGAAATTTCATAAATACATGCAAATCACCCTGATCATGTATATCAAATAAAGCTCAATCTATAGTATGGCAGTGATAATCGATAGTGTTAATCTGAGTTAGATTCACTTCACTCAAATTAAACATTTAATCACTTAGCAAACTGCTTGGAGAATTCAAATTAACATTATCATATAATAATAACAATGATAATAAACACGAATCGATGGAATAATTCATCAAAAAAGTCCAAATTAAATTGGAATTAGACAAATTGATCTAAAATAAGCTTTGTTCATCATATATCTTTCACAACACCACCCCACTTTCTCGAAAGGATTCAATTGTCAACCCACTTTTTGGTGCTTCTTTCCTAATTGCACCTACTTTAATGCATGCGCACTTCTTACCTAAGGATGCATTTTATCCTTGGAAGATGATTTAAGACAATTTCTGGGACGACCTTAATATAAAATTGAGAGCTCGTTGACTTCATTGTTCAACTTTACATGCATGAAGTGAATTTCAATATGAGAAAAACATTATCTTTGACATCTTCAATCTCACTCTGAAAAGGTCACTTTGGGGACATGTTGTAGTGGAGGTAGACTCTGAGACCAATGGCTCAAGAAATAATTTTTCTCACCAATGATAACTCCAGGAAATAGCCATCTTTTCCAGGTTGATGTCTACCCTCCCCACCCAAAATTTATAATAAGCCATTAATGTGAGGACTTACTGTAGATTCAGGAGTCAATGATTGTCAGTGAGGCCAGAGCAATAAATTTGCACAATCAGCATAGGACGGTTGACTCACTTTCAAGGCATTGTTCAGTGAATCAGAATTGAGTGGCAGGCTAGACTACTTCCCATGTGCAGTAACATGGTCAATAAAGTACTGCAAGTCCGTTCCCATCCCAAACTTTCAAGTCCCCAGAGACTTATTCTTTTCGTCTTTCTCGGGTCTGATCGTTCGGATAAGTCTTTCTAAAAGCTGCAATTAGGCCGATGAAATCGACAAGGTGGGCGCTTTTCCTGCGAAGAGAAATGACAGAGACGGAACAAGGGTCGCTAAGATTGCAGAAAGAAAGCCGTGGAATTTGTCTTGGTAAAAAGGGGCCACTAGCAAGCTGCCAGGTTGTGGCTGATGTTTGCTTTGCAGAGACAAAATATCTCAATGTTTCTGTGCTTGGCCTATCAAGATCTCTCACTCATCTGTCATTGTTTGTGTAATTAGATCGCGACGAAAAAGGAAAGCGTTGGTGGGCAGTTCTAGTGCTTACCGGATGAGATTATCCGTTATCATATCCATCTATGGCGATCTCCTCGAGCATTGTTAAAACCATGCCTTGCTACTAGCTGTTTCTCAATCACTTTTGAAAAAATAGACCAAAGAAACAGTGAAAGTACTGACCTTTCATTGCCAAACTGTGACAACTAGTGTTTTGGATTGCAAGGAAAGAAACATTGTTGCTTTTACTAGATACCCATCGGTCTTGGGGCTAGAAAAAGTAGGCTTTTTCTGCCGCACAAGCCTTCATGGTATATTGCTTCCCCCAAAGCTGCGCCCTGCTTCAGTTCTGTCATCCTTGAGTGATTCAACCATATTTAGTCTAACATCATCTCAAGAACATCTTGATGATATTCTTTGTTGGATTATTACAAAGAAAACTTGGAGAAATCGAAGAGGTTTAAAACATCACTGTTTTGATTCAGGATGCACTTAAGAAACATCTCTCAAGAGACATGCAGAACTAGTACAAAATTCAGAAAAAAGCTCTCTCCATCTCGTTCGAATAATTTACAAGAGTTATGTACATGCGCGTGCATTCAACCTAATTAGCACACAAGAAAAGGAAACATCCCCATCGGGTTAAAACTAACTGGCTGCAAACTCCAGCAAGTCACGGTCTATCGCTATCCTCTGCTTGTCTCGGCCATCAAATGTCTTGCCTTTCTCTGTTCTAAACGATGCAAGTCACTGCAATCACCAAAGAAAGATGACAGCCCAGTTTCAAGAGTTTTCTGTAGTTATTTCTACCTGTAGTTATCATGAGCTAAACGCAAGAGCTCTCGTGGAATTTGATAGATCTCGACAAGGCTGCAGGGTTAGCGCACAAGACAGATGCGGTTTCTGATACGTGATTTTTCTCCTCGCCCTTCGATTGGAAGCCCTGAAACAACCCGTCCTTTCCTAGCCAGTCCTTCTTGATCCCCAGAGTAGCCCATATAGTACTTTTCGCTGCCTCGCTTGGGTCATCTATGCGTAAAGTCTTCGGGACCAAAACACATCCGTTCTTCCGTTTCCTGGGCTCGTCTTCCACAGAATCAACCTTTTCAACCATCTCGCCTTCTCTTGCATGCTTCCCAAGAGTCGGCGAATCTGGCCCTGAATTCGATCCCTTTTGGCTCGGAGGCGACAACAGAGGGAAATTCCAGCTACTGTGGAGGCCACAGTTCCAAAGCGGCGCAGGGTAAATCGGCACAGCAAATCCTGGAGGATAAAAGGGTGGTGCAAGCATCGCAGGATTCCATGGATAAGGCTGTGGAACACCCGGATAGCATGGAAACTGAGGATGGAATCCATTGGCACTGGATCCCTCCAGATTGGAATTCCCACTTCCTTCATCTGTCAAGTTCGAGACCGCGACAGAAGATCGGCTAGAGCAATCGTCATTCTTCTCTCCACTTCTTTGCGGGACCGAAACCCCATTCCTTCCGAAGTCACAAAACCCATTCTGCATTCTGTTCATAGCTGATCCTTCCTTGTTGGAGAGATTCAAGGCAACAGCCATGGAATCACCAGCAGATGGATCTAAGCCGAAGGTGAGAACAGTACCATTGATCTTCCCATTTGGGAGGTGAGTCCCGTTCGGAGCATCAATTCGAGCTGCCTGAAGAGCCTCAGAGAGTGTGATCTGGCGATACTGCGAAGCTGAGCTCTTGCTCTTGCGGCGCCCAGCTCCCACGGGAACGTTCCGCATGGTACCGCCGGCCGTCCAGTATCTTTGGCAGGCCTTGCAGAAGTGCCGGGGCTGATTGACGTTGTAGTTGTTGTAGTAGCAGAACTTGGTGTCCATGCTGTTGCATCGCGGGCAAGGTAGGATCTTGTCCGGCTTCTTCAGGGGGGGCTTCTCCTGCGAGTTCGACGAATCGCCCTGTTCTTGATCGGTGCCGGAACCTTTCGTTTTAGCAGATTCTTCCTCAATAGAGGGTGTTTTGGGGTTCACCGTTTCTGGTGAAACTTGGTCATCATCTTCTTGCACTTCCATGGCAAGGTGTTCAATGGAATGACACTGATGACATGACAAAGTGGAGGGAAATCAGCACTAAGCAACGGATGTAAAAGTCTCACCTAGGAAAATTCTAGAAGACAATGATGCCCAGCAACAGAACAAGCAAGACGCAACAGGAAAGAATGCGAAAGAGCATCTAGAGAATGCTTTTGCCATCATTTCTTGACTAAAATAATGCCATCCCTCTTCTCATTGTTTAATTGCCCTTATCTAAAGCTAGAGTCTTGGAAAGTTCTGTAACGTGACACTTGACATCGATCCGGTCGCCTGGACCGGCGAGATATGGATGAGTTCTCCAAGAAATTTGACATGATTAAGGAAAAAGACAAAGATTTAGTGACTTAAAATAGTGACAGATCCGAAACATGCGGCCTTGGACCGATGCATCTGGTCCTTAAAACCATTATCAGCTCACATGTGATGTCTAGTACTAGAATTTAAGAGCGTATGCGGAATTTCTCTATCCGCATAGTATAAATTATGCTCATCATGGCTCATACCAGAAAGTATACAGCTAAAAGGCCTGTCCATTCCGTATTTTAAACAGGGAAGAGGTGAAGATTTCAATCAATTTCAACTAAGGCGAAAACCAAAAGGGTCTTTCTTGACCAATACAGACACAGATTATTCATCCCATATTTCGATAAAGACAAAATAAAAGAAAAAGGGAAAAGAAACAGATCTCTTCCTTCCTTTCATACTTCCTTGAAAATTTTAATTTTTTGGGTCAAATTTATGTTTTTTCCCCCTTTTTTCTGGATGAAACTAGCAGGGTCGTTAGCCGTCTTCGTTTCATGCTGCTTTAAGTAGAGACAAGATCCCTAAAACAAGCAAAAAATTAACCTCGCGAAGACTGGTCAGTTCCTCTCGTCTTCACTTTAAACTTTTCTATGCCTTCAACTTCGTGGATCAAATCAAAAACCAATTCACAGACTACCATCGAAAAAGGAAGCTGAAAATAGCAAAAAAGAATTCCAAGATCTCGAAAAAGCTACACAGAATCATCCAGAGACAGAGCACCACACCCAAGTACAGAAAAGCAGAGAGACAGAGAGTAGATGGGCAGTCCTCGAATTGCACAGACACCCCACACCCGACAAACCGTACCTTCTCGGAGCCTTCGTCGTCCTCCTCCGAATTCACGCCCGAGTAAACCACGTCGTCGCCGGAGGAGGCCTCCGGCGACTCCCCGGCGGACGACAGGGGGATCTTCTTGCCGAAGAGCCTGATGGCAGGGTCGCTCGTCATCTCCACCATTCTCTCTCCTCTCTCTTCACTGTATACTCGACTCCTTCTCCCGAGCGTTGCGGCCGCGTTTCTCCTTCACTGTCGTGCTTAGCGGGTGTGTGTTCGGGTTCCTGGGGTTGACATGGAAGGGGAAGAATGTTAAAGCGTCAAGCCTTTAAAGTCTCGTGAGCTCCTCTGTTTCTCCATGGGAGAGAGAAAGACAGGCAGGGAGGTGGGCGCCACGTCAGCGGGGGGGGTGGATTCTGAGCCACAAGTTTTCGTGGCCTTGAGATTTTCTCTTCCTTAGGCCTGCGGGTTTTGATTCTTGCGGGAGGGTTGCACCGAAAAGATGGTGCACCCACTTTTTCTTTTCTTTTTTCTTTTTTTTTTTGGGGGGGCCTTTTTGTGGGTGTCCGGACCCGACCCGACAACGACCGTTCGGGCTCGGATCTAGCCGAGGTGGGAAAAAAGGTTGGTGGGGACTGGGAGAGAGGAGTCAAGCCGTCTTTGGGAGAATCCGAAAAAGGTTTCCTCGTTTTACCGAGGCAAATTCAAACCTGATACAACACGGTACGGCTTGACTTAACTCGAAATTAACATGAATTGATATGTTTTCAATTGCCTTTAGTGGAAAGGTAATATATAATTATGTTCAAACATTTCTATAGCGACTTAAGATAATACGAATGGTGACAAGCACAGATTGCCGATTGTGTATGATTTAACAAGTGACAACATAAAAGAAATCTTATTTTAGGCGAATTGTAGCTCTTTGAGGATTCAATCTATTTTGAGAATTTAACAAGTATTGCGGCTCTCCCTAATGAATATCTTATACAAATAACGATAAACTAATTATTTATCTATTTTATATTCAACTATTATTGTTGTTGTTGTTTTCGTGAAAGGTCATGTCCTTACTTGTATGGTTTATAGAAATGAATGAACAAACAAAAAATTTCATCCTCTACACAAAATTTCATTATTAGTTGTTGTTAATAATGAAGACATGTTAGTAACAAATTTACTCTTTATTAGTTTTTATACAGTTGTAATAAATTTACCCTACACTAATTTTCGTTAAATTTTACCGTCAAATTATTCAGTTGGATGACACATAATAGTTGATGGGTATATCACTTTGGGATTTTACCATTTATTTACCAATTTATGATCTTTCATGACACTAATTCAATTTAACAAAAATTAATAAAGGGTCAAATTTTTACAAATATATCAATTTGAGTTTTCTAGTGGTAAAATAATTAATTTAAATAAATTTATCATAAATATACTAGTTTTGATTTTTAAGATAAAAAATTAATTTAAGGTAAATTTTTCGCATGGTTTGATATTAACCCTTATTGGAACTAATTTGCTTACACGTTGATTTCAATTAACCACGCCAGCTTTTTTGTCTACCGACCTGTCGCTCTAAGAAGTCACCATTAGCCGCTTTCTTTTTTGGTCGAAACCATTAGCCACTTCGCATGTCATGTTATGATTGGTCTTTTGTGTTTAATGATTGGTTTTTTAGGTCGATTTCTTCTGGCTAATTCAAAAAACAAATGAGAAGTGGTGAGCCTAACAAGGACAAAACACTTATAATAATACGACGTGGGGCATAAATAATTGCGCAGCCCTTGTGTGGCCTCACGCGACAGCAGCTTCTCCTTTTTCAAACTAAGGAATATCCCTTATTCGCAACCAAAACACTTTTCCTTAATCAATTATTTTAAACAATATAAACAATAATTTTTAGAAATTTATTTTCTAAATCTTTTATTTTTCATTAGAGAAATGAACCCTTAAACATAAATCATGTCAATCATTCTCAAATCAAAGGAGTTTTTCCCCAAAACTTGATGTTTACCAAATTTCGGGAAATTTTATTTTTCTGAATGATGAATTATTTGGAGTATTAGCACTTTGTGTTTAAATGAAGCACCTAAGCACCTCTCTAGTAGAGTTGCAATAAAACCAAACAGGATCAAAAACCCGAATTGGACCTCGAGCTTGAAATGGCCTAGCCCAGCTTGGCCGGAATATTTTTAACAAAAGAAAGTTATGTATAGAATTAGAAGAAACAAATTACATATAATATTTGTGATTTATTATTTATGAACCTCAACAGAGTTATCATAATAAATTAATCATGTTATGTTAGAGCTGAGATGTGAAAATTTTGCTTCTTCAAATGAAATATGGGAATTTCAAGTAAATTTGTGTTGGTTATTTAATTGATGTAAGGTATATTTTTGAAATTTAAAAATGAAAAAAAAATACTTTGGAAAATATAACATTTTGAAAAACAAAAAAGATAGGTTCGAATGAGTAATTTCGATTAGAGCCTTCTTCTTCTTTTTCCTGGCTAGGCCAAAAAACCCTCTAGGCCTAGCCCATCCTACCCATTTGCATCCATACCGTTAAAATTAGGTATATAAATTTTGGTTGAAACCCAAATCTATGTAGTGCCGATGCTAGGATTGAGTGTGATTTTAGAATAGAACCAAGAACCTAAGAATTGAACTGACTCTCCACTGGTATGATTTCAGGTTCTATAATATGTATGATAGGTTTTAAATTTAAAAAAAAAAATTGAGAGTCTATTTTGACAAAAAAATTTTAAGTAAAATAAGAAACTTGGAATAAGTTTTTATGTTTTTCTTATGCCATGTCTTCGGATACCATGGTGTCTAATGTTAAGTATGTAATATGAAACCACAAATTCGAGCTTCCATTTCCAATCCATAAATGAGACATCTACTATAAATTGTGATCAATAAATTGTAACAAAATTTTTACGGTGATCATTAAGGATGATGATTCAGTACAATTGTTTGATGAAAAATACATGCAGAACTTAGATAAACTTTAGAACCTATGACGGGATAAGTCACACATTCCAAATTCCAAGTTCCAAGTAAAATTTAAATGAAAACTGGAAGTGTTCATCCTTACTCATTATACTTATCAAACATAGCGATTGCCCATATCACGTGACCGATCTGTATCGAAGACCACAAATTTAAAAATAAAATAAAATTGTGGAGCTATCTATCAAGCATCTATGGAAAACAAATCCTCCAAAGGTATTCAACTCACGTGGACCTCCACGTGCGACCACCAAGTTCATGCACCTACATCGCTATTGCATTTGCATATACTTTCCCCCCCCTCTCCTTCAGATAAGCCCGGGCTTATCGCCACGTCAGCACCCCACGCATAAATCTCCCTTTTTCCCCCCTCACGCGGGGGGCCCACCAACGGTCCCCAAAAAGCTGGAAAAAGCCCCCCCTCGGGGGGAGAAGAGAAAAGCCGGGAAAAAATCTTCCCCCGCGCACCCCCCTCCGATCGCGCGACACTGCAGGACACGTGTGACCCACTGACGAGGATTAACCACCCCCCGGCCTCGACTCCTGCTCCCCGCCCCAGCGCCCCGACACGTGTTCCACTCTACCGCTCCCTGCTTTTACTTGGGCAGTGCGAGCTCCACGTGGACGATAAGGAAAAAAGAGGGAAAAAGGGTCAGGCCCGACAACTTTAGTTACCTAGTCTTTTGGTCTTTCGGTGCCGAAAAGTCAACCGAGATTTCTCTTCCCAGGGCTTAGTTTAGTTTAGTTTAATTTAATTAATTACTTTTTGTAAGTGGCGTATTGTGTCGTGGGTAAACTAAAGAAATTTCGATCGTGACGTGCGATTAGATTAAACTTATATTGCATTCGAGGGGCGGCCGCGTGGACGGTTATGCATCTTTGATTTGATTGTACTATCAGCCGGGGGATATGGATTGATCGACTATTTTAATTTTGTTTTTTTTAAAAAATAAGAATGTTTTCTCTAAAAGCGTGATCTTGGTCATCATGCAATTTGGGAGGAAGGGGAGATGGTTGTGATCATCTAATTAAGAATTGGGCCTCATAATTATGGGCTCGAGGCCCAGGTTCGTGGCCCAAAAGAAAGTCTAGGGCTTTTTGGAAGCAGACGTGTGGAGCTCATTACATGCGGGCATTTATCACGCATCAAAGTGATAATTACATGCGGGCCCATGATTTTCTCTTCTATACAATGTCTATTTATGGCAACGCGTCATCATGAATGTAGGCATGTCTTTTGACTTAAGAAGAAGAAGCGTTTTTATAAGGAGTGATTAATTTCATAATGGGTAAGTTTCAAAGTTGAAACTTGGAACCTATCATATTAAAACTGATTTCTAGTTTTTGGAGCCTAAAACCTACCCTATTTGCCATCACTTTGGAACCTATCTCGTTTTTCCAATCCAATTCTAGGACGTACTCGAGAACCTATTTTTTCTTATGTTCCCTTTTATGGTTTCATTTTTTACAGCAAAATAATATGAGCAATAAATCAATTCAAAATACAAGATGAAGAGCAAATATCTACATCTACCAAAAGCAACAATTTATAAGATGAGCACATACTCGCGTACAATTATAAATGATAAAAATTTCAAATATGTAATATAAAACATAAATTATAAAACTCCATCCCTCATTTATTCATAAAATTATTGGTCCATCTCTAATCACCTAAAAACAAAACAAACAATATAGTTAAATTTGCCATTAACTTATATAAAACCTTAGCCTAGACGTTAGAAATAGAGAAGTTAGGGTTTTCACTTTTCTTAATTTTATGAAATCAATTCTGAAATCGGTCTTGTCAATCTAGTTCCCAATTGGGTCTTTCCTCATAACAGAAAACCAGACTAATTCCAAAAATTTGGAAATTGGGAACTAAACCTGTTTTCAACATAGTCTGGTCAATTGCACACCCCTAGTTCTCATGCAGCCACTTTGTGTTTATCTTATGCTACCCTGGGTTTTTCCCTTTTTAGATAATCAATGGACATGAAGATAGAGTCCGACCACTTGGAGGCTCACAAAACATCTTACAAGAGTCATGTACCATTTAAATTTGGGCCTTTGATAGATGCATGTGATCTTGATACAGAGTAATTTATATACAATTGGTGAGATTTAAGAAAATGACCTTCAATTTTTATATTACAAAATCTCCGGATCTCCACACTGGCTGCATCAGCTCTGGGGGTTGATCGACAAAGCCGTGCACGTTGTACTTTTCCAACGGAAAAAGTACCCCACCATTTAAGACAGGAGCTTCGAGCTTAGGATTGCATTATGTTAGAAGCACAATCACATTCTTAACATTCTAAGTATTTCTTTCTCTATGGTGCAATAGAACTAAAAAAAGTTATGAAATATTTTTAGGATGCTTAGGCATGTACGTTTTCAAAAGTCGTAAAGACAGCATAATGTCAATAAAGCTGTCATTTATGTATTAAGTCAATTGCAATGACCAATTTTCACAATTGTCACATGATTTATGACAATTGAATAACATGGTGTTTTTCACTTTGGAGCAAAGAGCAGCGCCCATCTTTCTCAAAAGATTGTCATTTTTATTATCACGTGAGCACGGATTAATCATGCTTGATAAAAAAATTAATTTTCAATGCATTAATTATACATAATAGAACAAGAAAATGCACCAAATTGTGAATTTTCCATGTATGGGCATTTAGCAGGTGCCTTGATACCATTCGTTGACAAATTCTTTCTGATGTGAAAACATGCAGTTACACAAAAACGTGAATGGGCTTTTGGTCTTGCCGTCAAAGTGACAATTGCATGCGGTTCTCATGATTTTCTTTTCTACACAAACAAAGTATGAACGTAATATATGGAATGTCTATTTGTTGCAGTGCCTCATCATGAATGAAGGAATGCCATATGTGCTTTGCCTGTTGACTTAAAAGAAAAAGTATTGTTTTCATAAGTGGGGATCGATTTTAGAATGGGTAAGTTCCAAGAACTTGGAACCTATTTAAAATTGGTTTCTAGTTTTTGGAACCTAGAATCTACCCTATTTTCCATGGAACCTGCTTTAGAACCTACCTCATTTTTTCGATTAGAGTCTAGGGTTTATCGGAAAACATACTTTTTCTTTTGTTCCCTTTTCTGGTTTCATTTTTTAATATAAATTATAAAATTCCATTTCTCATTTATCCATTTAAACATTTGGTGCAAATTCTAATCACATGAAAACAACGTAACCACCATTGTTAAATTTGCAATAAATTTATATAAAACCTCTGCTTAGAGGTTAGAAATAGAGAAACTAGGGTTTTTACTTTTCTTAATTTATGAAGCCAATCGTGAAGCCAGTCTAATCAGTTTGGTTTAATTCGATTCTCAGGGGGCCTACATTTGGACTGGTTTCAAAAATTGGGAACCAAGAATCTAACCTATTTTCAAGGTGGTCAAGTCTAGTTGCACACTCTTAGTGTTCATGCAGCCACTTAGTGTTTCTCTTTTGACTCCAAGATTTTTCCTTTTCTTGATAATTGAAGGACAAGAATGTAGAGTCCGAGCACTTGGAGGCTCACAAAACATCCTATAAATGTCATGTATCGTTTAAGTTTAAGCGTTTGACACAGTGCACATAATCTTGACATGACATAGTTTATATATAGTTAGTGAGATTTAGACAAATGACCTTCCATGTCTACATTGCAAAATCTCCAGAGCTCCACACTGGCTGCATCAGCTCTGGGTGTTGACCAACAAAGTCGTGAACGTTTTATTTTTCCAATGAAAAAAGTACCCTGCCATTCAAGATAGGAGCTTAGCCTTAGAGCATAGGATTACATTATGTTACAAGCACAATCACATCACGAACATTCTAAGTTTTTTTTTTTCCCTCTACATTTTAATAGAACTAATTTTGTGGGTTTAAAAAGGGTGTAAGCTATCAAATCTTTTGGGATGTTCGGGCATGCTTGTTCTGAAAACTCATAAAGGCGGCATAATATCAACGAAACTGTGATCATCTAATTAAGAATTGGGCCTCATAATTATGGGCTTGAGGCCCATATTTGTGGCCCAAATGAAAGTCTAGGGCTTTTTGGAAGCAGACGTGTGGGGCCCATTAAGTGGGCTTCTCTTCTTTGTACCTTGTCGTGTAGTAGTGGCTGTAAAGAAGGTAAAATAAATTAACGAGTAAATAAATAGGGAAATAGTTGGCCAAAAAAAAACAAATAGGACGATTAAGGAGAAATCCTTCTACGAGTTTATATGCGGTAGAATTATATGCAACGATCCTCTAATATCATATATCCTAAGTAGTTGCAAAATCAGGTGGAAAATGGTACATTTGATTTTGCTTTGGTATATGTTGAAAGCCAAGCGATTGCTTAAATAGTAGTTTAATCCCGCTTATTTTTGAGAATCCAAAAGTACGATGATAGTTAGTCGGATACTTGAAGGGGAATCAGAACAGCGGCCAATCATCATAACTAATTCTCACTTAAATTTGAATTGCTCAGCACAATAACTAAATTCGCAATCATCGGTTCCTGAGCCAACAGAGCGCCGTCGCCATCGGACAGTTCTTGGGGTGGGTGAGTTCACACATGGCTACACGAGCTGCTACTAAGAATGGGAGGGAGGGATGGGGAGGGAGAGGGAGAAGAAATGCTTAAAAAAATAATAATTAGATCGATTGTCAATGTAAAAAATTACTTACACATTTATCATTGAATGAGTGACACATGTATATTTGAAACTAGTTTTGTAGTTGAATTTTTCCATATAGAAGTCATCCAATTGTGAGTGCATGAATTGACGATAGATCAATTAACAAATTTTACCTAAAAAATCGTTGTGTAAATAAAGAGTATATGTGCTTGGAGGCCTCCATGAGTATATGTAATATATGATGAGTGGCATGAGTTGAGCACTATGACTTTCTACTTGGCTTTAATGATGGTGTTTTTCACTTTTGTAGCGAAGCGTGTGGTGCCCATCTTTCTCAAAAGAATGTCACTTTTTATTCATCCTATAAGCGCGGATTAACCATGCTTGATAAAAGAAATTAATTTTTAATGCATTAATTATACATGATAGAAAAAGACAGTACACCGAATTATGAATTTTCCATGGGCATTTAGCAAGTGCCTCGATACCATTCGTTTAACAAAATCTTGCTAATGTGAAAAGCTGTAGTTAAAAACGTGAATGGGCTTTTAGCCTTTCCAGCAAAGTGACAACTACATGCGGTCCCCATGATTTTATCTTCTATACGCAAAAAGTTTGAACGTAATATGTGGAATGTCTATTTATTGCAACGCATCATCATGAATGAAGGCATGCCTTTTGACTTAAGAAGAAGAAGCGTTTTTATAAGGAGTGATTAATTTCTTAATAGGTAAGTTTCAAAGTTGAAACTTGGAACCTACTATATTAAAACTAATTTCTACTATTTGGAGCCTAAAACCTACCCTGTTTGCCGAGGAACCGATTCTGGAACCTATCTCATTTTTCCAGTCCAATTCTAAGACGTACCGGAGAACCTATTTTTTCTTATGTTCCCTTTTATGGTTTAATTTTTTACAGCAAAATAATATGTGCATTAAATTGAATCAAAGTACGAGATAAACAACAAATATCTACATCCACCAAAAGCAACGATTTATAAGATGAGCAAGTACTCACGTACAATTATAAATGATAAAATATTTAAATACGTAATATAAAAAATAAATTATAAAACTCCATCCCTCATTTATCCATAAAATTAGTGGTCCAATTCTAATCACTTAAAAAAAAACAAACAATATAGTTAAATTTGCTATAAACTTATATAGCCTAGAGGTTAGGTTAAGAGAATTTAAGGTTTTCACTTTTCGTAATTTTATGAAATCAATTCTGAAACTAGTCTAATCAGTCTAGTTCCCAGGTTGGTCTTTCCTCAAAATAGAGAACCGGACTAATTCTAAAAATTTGGAAACTAGGAATTGAACCTGTTTTCAGTACAATCTAGTCCGATTGCGCATCCCTAGTTCTCATGCAGCCACTTTGTGTTTATCTTATGATACCCTAGGTTTTTCCCTCTTTTGATGATCAAAGGACATGAATATAGAGTCCGACCACTTGGAGGCTCACAAAACATCCTACAAGAGTCATGTACCATTTAAATTTGGGCCTTTGATATATGCACGTGATCTTGATACAGAGTAATTTATATACAATTGGTGAGATTTAAGAAAGAGACCTTGAATTTCTATATTGCAAAATCTCTGGAGCTCCACACTAGCGGCATCAGCTATGGGGGTTGACCGATACAGCCGTGCACTTTTTACTTTTCCAATGGAAAAAAGTACCCCACCATGTAAGATAGGAGCTTAGAGCTTAGGATTGCATTATGTTAGAAGCACAATCACATTCTTAACATTCTAAGTTTCTTTCTCTATGGTGCAATAGAACTAATTTTGTGGGATTAAAGAGGTTGTAAGTTATCAAATCTTTTGGGACGCTTAGGCATGTATGTTTTCAAAACTCGTAAAAATGGCATAATGTCAATAAAACTGTCATTTACATATTAAGTCAATTGCAATGACCAATTTTCATAAATGTCACAAGATTTATGACACTCGAATAAGATGGTGTCTTTCACTTTTGGAGCAAAGCGTTTAGTGCCCATATTTCTCAAAAGAGTGTTGTTTTTCATTATCTGGTGAGCACGGATTAATCATGATTGATAAAAGAAATTAATTTTCAATGCATTAATTATACATGATGGAAAAAGACAGTGCACTGAATTGTGAATTTCCCGTGTATAGGCATTAGCAAGTGCCTTGATACCATTCGTTGACAAAATCTTTCTGATGTGAAAACATGAGGTTACACAAAAACGTGAATGGGCTTTTGGCCTTGCCATCAAAGTGACAATTACATGCGGTCCTCATGATTTTCTTTTCTACAGAGACAAAGTTTGAACGTAATATGTGGAATGTCTATTTGTTGCAGCACATCATCATGAATGAAGGCATGCCATATGTGCTTTGCCTATTGACTTTAAGAAAAAGTACTGTTTTCATAAGGGTGATCAGTTTTAGAATGAGTAAGTTCTAAGAACTTGAAACCTATCCTATTAAAATCGGTCTCTAGTTTTTGGGACCTATAATCTACCATATTTGCTGTGGAACTTGCTCTAGAACCTACCTCATTTTTTCGATCCAATTATAGAGTTTACCGTGAACCTATTTTCTCTTTTGTTCCCTTTTCTGGTTTCATTTTTTTACAGCAAACTAATATGAGCAATAAAACAATTCAAAGTAAAAGATGAACAACAAAAATCCTATCCATCAAAAATAACAATCCGAAGATGAACACGTAGTCATATCTAATTATAAACAATAAAAATGCAAACATATAATATAACTTATAAAACTCCATTTCTCATTTATCCATAAATGTATGGGTGCAAATTCTAATTACATGAAATCAAAATAACCACCATTGTTAAGTTTGCAATAAATTTATAAAAAAAACTTATGTCTAGAGGTTAGAAATGGAGAACTATGGTTTTTACTTTTCTTAATTTTATGAAACCGATTGCAAAACCAATCTAGTCGGTTTGGTTTGATTCAATTCCCGGGTGGGCCTACGTTTAGACTAATTTCAAAAATTTGGAATCAAGAACCTAACCTGTTTTTAAGTGTTCATGCAACCACTTAGTGTTTCTCTTTTGATCCCAAGGTTTTTCTTTTTTTGATAATTGAAGGACACAAATGTAGAGCTTGGAGGCTCACAAAATATCCTATAAATGTCATGTATCGTTTAAGTTTTAGTGTTTGACACATGCACGTGATCTTGACATGAAATAGTTTGTATGCGGTTAGTGAGATTTAGACAAATGACATTCCATGTCTACATTGCAAAATCTCCAGAGCTTCCCACTGGCTGCAGAGCTCTGGGGGTTGACCAACACAGTCGTGACTGTTCTAAATTTCCAGTGGAAAAAGTACCCCACCATTCAAGATGGAAGCTGAGAGCGGAGGATTACATTATGTTACAAGCACAATCACATCACGAACATTCTAAGTTTTTTCCCCCTCTACGGTGTAATAGAACTAATTTTGTGGGTTTAAAGAGGGTGAAAGCTATTAAATCTTTTGGGATGCTCAGGCATGCATGTTCTGAAAACTCATACAGATGGTATAATGTCAATGAAACTGTCATTTATGTATTGAGTCAATTACAATGACCAATTTTCACACATATCACGAGACTAATGACACTCGAATGAGATGTTCTTTTTACCAAAAAAATTAGTATATAAATAAAAGTTTGTATGTAATTCAGCAGCTTCCACTCTAGCACTTATACCTATATTGTTGGTCATGACATGAATGATGAATGCTTCCCATTAACTTTCACACTTTATGGCACTTCCATGGCAAAAGGACCACCCTTTTTGTAGCCATTTTAACTCCACTCTTTCACAGTGTTTTTTTGCCCCTTGGTCCTGGTCAACAGCCATCGAATTAATCATAAGATACAAGAAACCCTAATTATAATCCCCACCATACCATTGACTTAAAAATTAGTGCAGCCCAACACTTCTCTGCTAGTGCACATTACCATCATTGCTCTTGGGTCATCAGCCACTTTCATTAGTGTGTTTTTAACTTTTCCCACCATCCTGACTTTTTAAAAATGTGGTTTTATAGTGTTCGTCGCCACTAAACAAACCCTAGACATGAAATGTGCACCCCATTGGTATGGGTGTTCACATCTGCGGCTCTTGTTACGGAGTTTGTGGCGCAAAAGTGAGAGATCCTGCAAGATTTTCCACAAAATCTTTGCTTTCCTATCACCTTTTTGGAAAAGGCAGACACATTGCCCCTTTTCCCTTGAATTACAAGACAAAAGACAAAAGACGAGGACAAGAAAGTATATAAATGCAGTACATCCTCTATCACTGAAAAAACATCCATAGAAGCTGTCGTGCCTAGAGACGTTGAGGCAATGGCTTCTTCCAGGGCCTTCCGCATGCTGGTTGCATTACTAACATTTTCTCTGCTGGTGTCTTCAAACATTGCTGTCCCAATTACAAGTGAAGTCTCGAATTTTCCTTTACAGCTCCTACCTCTGTCTTACCCTGCTACTCTGTCTTGTTGTTCAACTGATGACAAAACGTTTTCTCAACATATGCAGGGACAGGGAGCCTAATGCATAGGCCTAGAGTTCATTATGCAATCCCAGCAAAGGTGCATGTGGTGAGATATAGAGTTGGATAGATGTTTTGCTCTTATTCATTGGTACTGCAACTTAAGATCATTATGCCCAAGACAATATCTCTACTTTACTGACCAATTCATTTTTTGGTGGCCAGATGAAACAAGGAAGAAATCTGGAAGGTTCAGTGGTCAGCAGAAGGATGACCGTGAAGCTCAACGATTATCCAGGGCCGGGTTCTAACAACCGGCACACTCCAAAGGCAGAGTCTGGAAGTAATTGAATTGACTGTTAGCTCTCCTCTGTATCAGGAGTGAGCATAGATTTTAAGTATCATGTTGCTGTGGGGAGCATCAGCTTCCTTAATGTTGATCGTGTACCAGTACAGAGAATTCTTTTGTCCTGTGGGTGACTGAAAGGTGATCTAGACTTTAGATTAGAAATAGAATACCAGGTTTCTGAGGTAGTTTCTGAGGTACTTCTCGTGTTATTGAAATGAGGGGAATGAAGCTAGTCTTCAGTAATTGTTTAGTGTGAGAACGTGAATGATGTCAGCTAAGAGCTTTGCTCAGTATGTTTCTATAGAAGCCTATAAAATTAATTCCAGATTGTTAACGAGACTTTCTGATCCATCTTCATAGTTTTTCGTTTCAGTGTATGTTTAAAGCAATTGTCATCTTCATACTGGTTGATTAGGGACATAAGCAACAAGTGACACTTTGCAATAAAGAAATGACTGGTTATCGTTTCTGAAAGACAGATTGAATCCTTGAACTAAGCTTTTCACTTGCTATCTCGTGTTGTTACTGCAAGCATCTGAAACTTCCTGCACTACTATTGGTCATACTTAGGTTATTGCAAACTTAGGCTTTAATCTTAGTTTCGAATCATCTGCTTCGCCCTTTCTGGGGGCATATGTAGTCACAAGGCAAGGAATTCGCATGATATTAAGTTAAATTGCTGTCTGTTTGATTATCAGTGACCTTGCTTGTGGCGAGGAATTAGCCTACCGGAGCGGAAACTCGCAGGATCCAAATATACTGCTGAAGAAGAGGTAGAATTATAAGTATTTTCTAGTTGGAGCATCCACGAATTTGATCAATCACAGCTCATGCTTGGTGAGCAGACATAAATGTAAGTTAACCTAAAAGCATATTCTTTTTCGACCGTATGGACGAATGCCTTTGTACTGCTTCAACTGCTTTCCAGCTATCTTTCCTCCGCAAAGTCAATATACTACACGCACCGACGAGCATAAAATATTGGGAAAACTTTCTGTAAGTTAGGTATTCAGCCATCAACTTTCTCCAACTTATATCGCATCCAATTTAGATTTATTTAATCTGCTACTTTGCTTATCAGCTCAAAGGTTCTGGCATCTGGACTTTGTCTTGCGTGCTCCATTGGTCAAGTGTGGAAACTGGGTTGCAAAGTGAAAGTTGTACACGCCCAATTCCTAGACCTCCATTTCCATATTTTTTTTATCTATCCACTTCCCTCTACACCTTGCTGGCTCTTTTCAGTGTAGAGGCCCAAGTCAAGGAACCGAAAAAGTTTTGATTTCTTTATTGAATCTCCTTCTTAATTGACAAAAACATGTTTGTTGTTAACCAAAGGTATTGCATTTCTTTAAGTTGAAAAAGGACATTCCATTTGGTAAGCGATGTTCCCATTCTAAACTGCATCAGAGGTCACAAAACATTTTTCAACCAATCAATCCCAGTCAAATATCTGCTCGTCGACAAAAAAGTGTAGGCAGAGAAAAATGGTTGATGAATTAACAAGAACAGCTCGCATTGTGGAATCATCTTAAATTAATGAGAAAGCCTACAATCAAACAGAAATTCTCATTTCATTACACTATTCAGCATACACAATGATAGGATTTCTGACAAGGGATTAACCCTGTGGGGATGGAGCCGCAAAAGGTGCAGCAGATGGAGATAGGTTACTTGGCGATAATCCCATCTTTCTAATGAGTTCATTGGCTATCAACTCATTAGCACTCTCTGTAGGATGGTACTCATCCCAAAACACGTACTTGCTTCTGTCTTTGCACAATTTTGACAACGGAATACACGTAAGAGCAGGTCTAATTTTCCCCCAAGAGCAGCAGGGAGAGTCGGAATTGTTGAACCCTGCATGAAATGAAGATCAAATGGAATGAAAACATACAGATAAAGAACTCAAAATCTTATGCAGATTCTAGGGAGCTCGATGCAGGTGTGTGCTTATGGAGTACCGTGTTTGACGGGGTTGCTTATAAGGTCATTGACAACATCATAAGCATCGCCGAATCTGAAACTTGCGTTTGGAAGCTTGCTTGACACGTCCTCTAACATTTTGCTTGTAGCTTGATTGAAACTGAGTGCTAGTTTGTTTGTCCTCTCTTGACACCCTCCAGATGTGCTAAGCACCCTCTGGAGGGGAATGCAGCCCATCGGCCCTAGCCCGAACGCCATCAACTGCCGCGCGCCTAAGCTATGTAGTAACTGCGCACATATTTCTGAAAGTCAAAACTTTAAGGAAAATTACAAGAAACAGAGAAAAGTTACGTGTTATCAGCATCGAAATTAGCTGTACCGTGAGTTGTGCTCGGAGAGTTTCAGTTAAATAGGTGACAAAACTGTCATCGTTATACGTATACGAGTCACTGTAAACAGGCATCAAGTAATTGTTGATGAAGTCATTGCTTCCTAGAGCAACCACATAGAGAGATTGCTGAAAGAACTTCTCCGCTTCATCGTCACCTATCTTTTCTCTGATCAGCTCTTTGGTTCCTTGGAACAGCTCGATTTGCTTGTAAAGAGAGAACCTTTGAATCTTTAAAAGATGCAACCGCATTCAGTACAAGAACGTACGCAACATCTTCAAGAAAGAAATTGGACTGAAGATATCGGTTTTTTCGCTACTTACAAAGTAAGTCCCTGTCTCATTCAAGATTCCTCCACCTCCAGAGGCATAATTGACTCCATTCTGCATTATCGTGTCCTCGGTTAAGGACGGGTCGAGGAATGCAGGAGGCCTCGGAAGACCCATCTTATCACCTGCATTAACAACCGTGATCCTGCAAAATTTCAGTAGGAGAAAACGCAAAATATGAACTCCTAGGAGCCTCCAGAATTGTAATAAGTTCAAGCTCAGAGAATTGAAAAAATCTTACCGATTATATCAGCGACGGTGCGGCCATTACAGAACCGCCCGTTGGGCATTCCATTGCCAAAATCGATGCCGTACCACGGCAGGTTCGCCTTGGCAAGTCCCTTCGAGAGGTAGTCATTGTTCCCAACATCCGAGAGGGAATCGCCGAATATGAACTGCACGATCTTGCACTGGCATCCGCCCGTGGCAATCCCTAGAACCGACAGGGCCAGTAACGTCGCAGCGAATGTGAATTTCATGATCGGAAACTCTAATCCTTAACTAAAGTGAAGATCTTTGGTGCTGTTCCTGAAAGAACAGAAAGGAAGCAATTTAAACCAGCCAGAGAGGAGGGAATATGTGAGGAGGGAATGTTTCATTTTTCAATGAGTTTACAAAAGTCATAGTAGATAAGTCTGATCAACCACCAACCGCTAGGGACTGAAACCTACTGCAACCGCTTGACCATTTTGGTTGCAACCGTGTTTTAAACTCGGGAACCCAGATGATTATCATAGGATTTGGTTGACCGTGAACGGAAGCAAAGGATCTGTTTGACTAAGGTCTTTTTAGGATTCTTTCATTTGCACCAGTTCAAATGATTGAAGCGGTGAGCTCACCCACCATGATGCAACATGTACCATGACATGATTGCAGAAGTGGGCAGGTTCTGTTTCATCCTGCTGAGCAACCGTGTCCGACCTTGGGAAATTTCATGCCAAGGTTGACATCCATTTGGATGGGTAGATTCGGCTTCTGGCGACGGCTTGTCATATAATTATATGAATCAAACTCGATTCCATACATCTGACGTGCTTGCCAAATGTCTAATTCTTCTTCTTTCAAAAAGAAAATGTCTAATTTTTTATAAAATTTTCCGATGAAGCATCGAAGAAAAATTCAGCATGTCTTTTACGACTTTCTTACGCTTGAATCTTTGTAACATTGAAAAGTTACATATGATTTCTGAACTTTGATTCAACATACGATGTGGATGTAGTTTCTAAATTTCTGATTTATTTAATGTGATCATTGAGTTTTCATCCAACTGTGTAATGTAATCCATAAATTTCTAATTTGTTAGATGTGGCTAATTCGACTTTTGGTACCAAAAGTCATTTTTATATATGCACTTGTCATTTTCATATAATTCAAAGACTTAGTTAATTATACATCAAAAGTTCATGAATCACATAAAATAAATTGAAAATTTAGAAATCACATTAGACGAAAATTCATAAATCACATTAAATAAATTAAAAATTTAGAAATTATGTTACATCAAGAACTATTTATGTCGTTATCGAAAGATAATTGAACGGCATGCTATGATACTATATCGAAGGTTCGAACTTGTCCTCGCATTTGGAACCATACTAGAGATCTTGCCAAGCCCGAAAAGAGCGATCCCCATTGGCTGCGTTAACACGTAATCACAAAATGCATTATGTGGCACGACGTGAGCCCCTCGCTCTCAATACTTCTTTCTTTTTTGGATTAATGCGTGACAAACATATGTTAGTTTTAGTTAAATTTTACTATTAAATTATTAAGTTAAATGACACAAGTTGAATGGTATACTAATTTGGGATTTTACGCTCCGTTTGTCACAGTTTATAATTTTTGTGATTTTTTTGTGGTATTAATCCAATTTAGCGGATGGTATATTTATTACAAATTTACCAGTTTTGGGTTTTTTGCATTTGGGGTAAATTTGTTATAAACGTACCGGTTTAGGGTTTTTTATGGTCAGTCGGGATAAATTTGTCATTAGTGTACCAATTTGAAACCCTTAGGTTTGGGTTTTTCAGGGTATTAACCATTCCTTTTTTTAGTACTTGAACCCTTGCAAGACCCCCAACTCATGTGCAAAAATCCTCAATTAATTATATATCAAAATTTTATGAATCACATTAAATAAATTAAAAATTCAGAAATCATATTAGACGAAAGTTCAGAAATCATATTAAATAAATTAAAAATTTAGAAATTATGTTACATCAAGAACTATTTATGTCGTTATCGAAAGATAATTGAACGGCGTGCTATGATACTATATCGAAGGTTCGAACTTGTCCTCGCATTTGGAACCATGAGCAGAGATCTTGCCAAGCCCAAAAAGAGCGATCCCTATTGGTTGCGTTAACATGCAATCGCAAGATGCATTACGTGGCACGACGTGAGCCCCTCGCTCTCAGTACTTCTTTCTTTTTTTTAGTACTTGAACCCTTGCAAGACACCTAACCCATGTGTAGAAATTCTCAGTTAATTATACATCAAAAATTCATGAATCACATTAAATAAATTAAATATTCAGAAATCATATTAAATAAATTAAAATTTTAGAAATTATGTTACATCAAAAACTATATATGTCGTTATCGAAAGATAATTGAATAGTATGCTATGATACTATATCGAAGGTTTGAACTTGTCCTCGCATTTGGAACCATGACCAGAGATCTTGCCAAGCCTGGAAAGAGCGATCCCTATTGGTTGCATTAACATGCGATCGCAAAATGCATTACATGGCACAACGTGAGCCCCTCACTCTCAGTACTTCTTTCTTTTTTGGATCAATATATAATGTGATTTTTAAACTTTTTAATTTGTTCAATGTGATTTATGAATTTTCGTTCAATGTATAATGTGGTCTCTCAACTTTCAATTTGTTAGATGTGGTTAGTTTGACTTATAGTTTACAAATTCAGTTGATGATATATTAAAAGTCAAATTCAAAGATCACATTAGATGAAAATTCAAGAGTCATATTAAATAAATTAAAAATTCGATAATCACATTACATGTCAAACTAAATTTTAAGAAGCATTTGTGCCGTTATCGAAAGGCGATTGTACGACGTGCTACGATACTTATACGTATCAAAGATTGAATCCCGTCCTCGCATTTGGAACCATACGGAACCAAAAATAAAGATCTTGCCAAGCCCGGAAAGAACGATCCCTATTGGCTGCGGTAAGGATCCATGGCTGACCCCACAACACACGATCACGAGATGCATTACGTGGCACGATGTGAGCCACTCAACCTCAGTACTTTTTTTTTTTTTTTCCAGTACTTGGAAGTTTGGAACCCATGCAAGACCCCATCCCATGTGCAAAATCCGCCCGCATTATCCACATCGCAGATCTCCACCCTCCATCTCTTAATCCAACGGCCAAAACTCCCTCCTATCCCCAAACCATATCCACCGAAATTTCCACAAAACCCCCCAAATTAAATAGAATTCCCACCTTTAAACCCCAAAATTATAAAAAATCTCTCAGTCCACTCCACTCCCACTCCCTTTCTCCTCCCCGGAACCGCCGCCGCCGCCGCTGGAAAATGGCCACCACCTCCTCTATCTCCCTCAAGACCTTCACCGGCCTCCGCCAGAACACGGCGGAGAAGCCCCACTTCGCCGCCGCCGCCGCCGTTACCGCGGCCCGCCGCCCCGC
This sequence comes from Eucalyptus shirleyi, assembly GCA_017140165.1. NCBI lineage: Eukaryota > Viridiplantae > Streptophyta > Magnoliopsida > Myrtales > Myrtaceae > Eucalyptus > Eucalyptus shirleyi. The sequence goes on along the minus strand of CM029447.1, from coordinate 5,258,503 downwards.
CGCCAGGCAATTCCGGGTCCTCGCCGCCAAGACCAGCCCCAAGCTCGCCAACCGCAACCTCCGCGTCGCCGTCATCGGCGGCGGCCCGGCCGGCGGCGCCGCGGCGGAGGCCCTCGCCAAGGGCGGCGTCGAGACGTTCCTCATCGAGCGGAAGCTCGACAACGCCAAGCCCTGCGGCGGCGCGATCCCGCTCTGCATGGTGGGCGAGTTCGACCTCCCGCTCGACATCATCGACCGACGGGTCACCAAAATGAAGATGATCTCGCCGTCGAACGTCGCCGTCGACATCGGGCGGACCCTGAAGCCGCACGAGTACATCGGGATGGTGCGGCGGGAGGTGCTGGACGCGTACCTGAGGGAGCGGGCGGCCCAGAACGGCGCGACGGTGATCAACGGGCTGTTCTTGAAGATGGACATGCCGGAGGACAAGAACGCGCCGTACCGTTTGCATTTCTCGGAGTACAACGGCACGAAAGGCGGGGTTGGAGAGAAGAGGACGCTGGAGGTCGACGCCGTGATAGGGGCCGACGGGGCCAATTCGAGGGTGGCCAAGTCCATCGGCGCTGGCGATTACGACTACGCCATTGCTTTTCAGGTATGTTTTGGTGGTGGTGGTGGTTCATGCAAAGCTTGAAACTTTGAGCTCGATGCTGGGAATCTCTGTTTTTGAGGTGCTCTGATTTTGGATGATGCAATGATAGCCTCATTGATAGCCTCATTGAATCATGGTGATGGTTAGGAATGCTGTTTGGTATTTATCTATTCTATTATGCTGATAAATGCATATGTTGGTCTCTCACATATGTTGGAGTTTGCTGATTGAAGTACACTAGGCTTGATCATTTCATCTTTAGGCAAAGCAAAAATTTATGTTTAAGCACAATGAGAAACAAGCAGGTTGAAATTCCTGCAATAAGTAAGCAGGTTGGAAACTATTCTGCTGGTTACAGGGTTCGAGTGGACTGTGTAAATGGATAAAGCTTGCATGTTCTTCTTCTGCTAATTGGTTTTTCCGCCAAGTTGTGTGTTTACCTTTGAATGACTTATCCTGGAGTTACGATGATGGGTTCTTGTTGCTTAAAAACAGCTCAGATGGCTGTATGCTTCTTCATCATGGATAGTTTGTGGACTTGTTGCAAGTTCTCTGTAGACCAAAGTATAGTTTCTCGTAAATTATTGTGATGTCTGACTCCTGCATTTTCAATTTGCTCTGTTTTATACCAGGAAAGAATCAAGATCCCCGATGATAAGATGGTGTACTATGAAAACCTAGCCGAGATGTATGTCGGCGATGATGTCTCGCCTGACTTCTATGGCTGGGTTTTCCCCAAATGTGACCACGTGGCTGTCGGTACTGGCACAGTGACGCACAAAGGAGATATCAAGAAATTCCAGCTAGCTACAAGGAACAGAGCCAAAGACAAGATCTTGGGTGGAAAGATCATCCGAGTGGAGGCACACCCCATTCCTGAGCACCCCCGACCAAGGAGGTTGTCCGGAAGAGTGGCCCTAGTGGGTGACGCTGCTGGGTACGTGACGAAGTGCTCAGGTGAGGGCATCTATTTTGCAGCAAAGAGTGGCAGAATGTGTGCGGAAGCCATTGTTGAGGGCTCTGAGCAGGGGAAGAGAATGGTGGAGGAGAGTGACTTGAGGAAGTACTTGGAGAAGTGGGATAAGACTTACTGGCCGACCTACAAGGTCTTGGATGTGTTGCAGAAGGTATTTTACAGGTCAAACCCGGCGAGGGAAGCATTTGTGGAGATGTGCGCTGACGAGTATGTGCAGAAGATGACTTTTGATAGCTACTTGTATAAAACTGTGGTGCCTGGGAATCCACTGGACGATTTGAAGCTGGCTGTGAACACCATCGGGAGCTTGGTGAGGGCCAATGCCCTGAGGAAAGAGATGCAGAAATTATAAGCATGTGAAGAAATGGAGGGTTTTTGGTACATCATCCGGACCTTTTTCGCCTCTTTCATGGTTCATTCCGCACCGCTTCAACTAGAGAACAAATCAAAGATGGCTCTGTATCTGATTCAGGGACATTCATTTTCGTTTTTGAAGTTAGTATTTCTTTCTAGTATATACAATTATCAGACAATTTGTGCTGTCAACAAGGGGTATTGTACATCTCTAGCTCGCTGGCGCTTTCTGTTTCATTGAGTTTATCATGATATCAGAAATCTGAGCCGCCAAAACTCCGGGGTACTCTATTTCCTCTAACACTCTTTAGGCATGTCTCCATGACATTCTTCATGGGCCATGGAAATTGCAGTCATGATGAAATCTCAAATGGGGTCAAGTATTTTTCAGCAAGGGCGATGCAGCAGAAGTACTTGGGTTGGTGCCATAAGAAGATGAGTTCATTCGCTAGTGCAAAGCTGCATTCTGTACATGAAATGGCCAAATTAAAGGGCGATGTTCCAGTCTGCATCGACATCAGAAGCTGTCTAAAAGGTCAAAAAACTATCAATGAGAAAAATGATGAAAATGATGTGGCCATTTAGTCAGAAAATTTATAAAAATGACACTGCATGATTACTTGCCTCACCGAGTAAATTGATTGGTTTTGGCAATGCGACGTATCTTTCCTATCAGTATCAGTGGCTTCACTGCGGCTTCATCTGATGTGATTGATAAAGTTCAGTCCTTTGACTCAACTATGTTTTTATCATTCGTACTCTTCAACCTTAATTATTTTTGGTAGCCACAAAATATGATGATTGTTAAAAGGGATAAGTGTAATAAAGTTCTAAAATTCATCATGAAAAATATGACAAAGTTTTAGAACTTTTGAAAAAGTGTAATTAAATTCTAAAATTTATTACGAAAATACAGTGCAATCATAATTTGTCAATTTGATTTGATCGAGTCTTTTATTTGGTTGCATTTTAAAAATTTTAGGACTAGATTACATTTTCATAAACTTAATTACAATTTTTTAAAGTTTTATGATTCAATTATACTTTTATGTCAAGATTTATGATTTGATTATACTTTTTAAAAGTTTTATATTATATTTTTGTGATAAGTTTTAAAACTTTTAGTACATTTGTCCTTTTAATACCAAGTCGTGCTTCAAATGCGATTCAATTATGATTTATTAGCAATTCATAGGAGATGACTAGGCTCAGATAGATGTGCTGCAGGAAGACACTTCATTGAAAATCATGACATTCCTCGCGAAACGAATCTCATGAAATTGCATTTGTTTTTGGAATCGAACTCTAGACGTGAAAAAATTCCAACCGTTCTGCTGATTCAATCAGTTGCAGAAACTGAATTGACTAATTTCTAGAATTTGCTCTCCTTTTTTAATCTGAACCTCCCAAATCAAAACATGCAGAATGACGTTACCATCACATGAACTCGACGAAAAGGGCAAAAAAAAGGCAAAAATATCAGCAACACCAGCAGAATACGCACCTCAAAAAGGGCACGTAAAACGAGCGGCCATGATTTGCGGCGGCAACAGAGAAAGTTGGCAGCTTGTTCTTGTTTAGCACAGCAGCGAGGTGTCTTCGGTACGCAAGAGAAGGCGAATGGTCCGGAAATATTCTTCTTGCATCTTGGCGTATGCACTACGCATGTAAGATAGCCGTTCCCAAGATTTTCGCCCAGGTTTTGTGGAAGAAAGCGGCGTGATTTTCGCCCACAGTCCACAAGGAACGAAACCCGGAGAAAAAAGATTAGGTGGGTCTTGAATTCGCTACCGTGCTGATTGGAATTTCTTTGTCCGCTTGGTTGGATTCCTCGTCTTGATTTGTGGGTAAGCTTTGTTTGTGATTCTTGGCGGGCTGGCTTTCTGGCGACGGCGGTGCGAGACTCGTTCTTGGTTTTCTTCTGGTTTGCAAGATTTGTCTCTGGCCCTTCATTTTTCTATTCGGGGTGTGTGCGCGTGTGTGCTTGTGTGTGTTTGTGCTGGTGCTATTTGTGATGGTGGAATTGCTCAGTCGAGTTGCTAGTTATCTTTTGTGGGATTCTTGTTTATGTCAATGTGGGCAGAATTCATTTTCCCTGCAAACCTGAGGGTTTCTCTGCGTTGGGGTGTGCATTTGCTATTCGCTTTTTGACGGGAAAAAGAATGAGAGATGCCGATTTACTTCTTGAAATGGAAATTGGTGAAGTGTTTTACCGGTTCTAAGGAAGACGAATCTTCTTTGGAGAGCGAAAGGTTCGCTATTAGGCTGCAGGACAAGCAAGCTTGTGCTCTGATGACTTGATATTTTTTTCTTGGGAAAATCACTTGCTCAGTGGTGCATTTGAAGATGAAAGATTCGGATTCGGATCTATTATAGAATAGCCAGGTTTTCTTGATGTAAAGATCATGCTAATAAAGGATATTGCCATCTTGCTTTCATTGGATGACTACAAGTGCGCTGATTTATGTTTCTCAACTGGCTGGAGATTCTGGGTTGCAGTTTGTTATGGCTTACATTGATGACCAGGCATTTCTCACATAATGTCTTCTGTTAGTTGCACAAAGGGAACATTTTTTTCTGTTTTTAACATTTAGTCTGTGCTTAAGATTCTGTCTTATTCATTGTCTTCCATATGAATCCTTTTTGAATGATTTTTTGTGGCTGTTAGATATGGCATCAACATCAGCAGCTACCTTGTTAATTGGATCAACTCTTTCCTTTGGCCACAATTCTGGTTCCCTTGCTCAACCTAAGCCCTTTGGTGTGAGACTTGCATCCCATACATCTCTTGCAAGCTTCAGTGGCCTCAAGGCCACCACTTCAGTGAGCTGTGAAGCTGAGTCATCTTTCTTAGGCAAGGAAAGTGGTGTGGCCCTTCAACAGTCAGTTGCCCATAAAGCGCAAAAGCAAAGCCAGAGGTTGCAGTATCATCTGCAGCCACAGGCATCTTTCAAAGTGGCAATTCTTGGAGCGGCTGGGGGAATAGGGCAACCATTGTCACTGCTTATCAAGATGTCCCCTTTAGTCTCAGTGCTTCATCTTTACGATATCGCCAATGTCAAGGGAGTCGCTGCTGATTTGAGTCACTGTAATACTCCCTCGCAAGTTCTGGATTTCACAGGAGCTTCTGAGTTACCCAATTCCTTGAAGGGTGTGAACGTTGTAGTCATACCTGCTGGAGTTCCAAGAAAACCGGGTATGACCCGTGATGACCTCTTCAACATCAATGCGAATATAGTTAAGAGCTTGGTTGAAGCTGTAGCAGATAATTGCCCTGATGCCTTCATCCACATAATCAGCAACCCTGTTAACTCCACTGTGCCAATTGCAGCTGAGGTTCTGAAGCAGAAGGGTGTTTATGACCCAAAGAAGCTTTTTGGCGTCACCACGCTAGATGTTGTGAGGGCAAACACCTTTGTTGCCCAGAAAAAGAACCTAAAGCTCATTGATGTGGATGTGCCAGTTATAGGGGGACATGCTGGAATTACGATTCTGCCCCTGCTTTCAAAGACAAGACCTTCTGTTAGTTTCACGGATGAAGAAGTGGAAGAGCTAACAGTAAGGATCCAAAATGCTGGGACAGAGGTGGTAGAGGCAAAGGCAGGTGCTGGATCTGCTACTCTGTCAATGGCATATGCAGCTGCTCGATTTGTTGAGTCATCTCTTCGTGCTTTGGATGGAGATGGGGATGTGTATGAGTGTTCATTTGTTCAGTCAGATTTGACTGAGCTTCCATTTTTCGCATCCAGGGTTAAGCTTGGAAGGAAAGGGATTGAAGCACTGATTCCATCTGACCTCCAAGGCTTGACTGAGTATGAGCAGAAGGCCCTGGATGCGCTGAAGCCTGAATTGAAAGCCAGCATTGAGAAGGGTATTGAATTTGCACAGAAGCAAAAGTTGCTGCCTAAGTTCTATTAGCAATAAGACAAATGAAGCTCTAGGTCTCAATATACGTGGCTTAGAGAAATCATGGCTGTCAATTTTGTTAGGATGCTTTCCTTTGATAGAAAGTTTGAAGGACTTTTACTGATGATGAGATGCTTTTATGAGTGGTTCATGCTGGTGTTGTGGATCGAGCGGAGGTAGTGTTTCTATTATGAGCATGTAGCACTTTTTAACTGACCAATGATACCACCCGTTTCAAGGGATTGATCCAATTGAGATGCAAAATTTTGATATTTATGTCTTTTCCCCTCTTTCAAGTTCATGCTACTTTGGTTGTGCCCCATATTGTTGCTTCTACGTTAATGAGAGCCTAATCTTCGAGTTTCTGTGTTCCTTTGGATTATCTTGGGATGGCTATTTTGTTCGTGATTGTGTTACATGTCTTTGGATGATTGGAGGGATGTTATTGCACCTAATTACTCGTGATGATGAATATTTTTCATTATATCGTCTCTTATCGATGTTGCGGTCTTATCCCAGTAAGTTTTCCACTCTGAATCTCTTCTTGACGCACTTGAAATGGCACTGGAGTGGTATGCTGGATAAAGAGCAAGCAAACTCCCGATCCAAGCTTCGAATAGTTGTCTAGGCTAATATGGAGTAGGGATGCTTCTCAAAAGGTCAACAACCTGTGAAAACACAGTTGGAGAGTCGAAGTAAATCGGATCTCACTTATTGAAATGCACACAAAATTTATGAATGATAACCTTATGCATAGAAAGGTTGCTTTTAAATAAAGCCATCTTGTAATGAGGCCGTGTGCCTTGCAGGTGCTGCAAGCCTGTGACCAATTTGAACAATTCTGATATCACTCAAAAGTGAAATAAGATGCAAGCTCATCAACGCAGCCATTATTGAGATCTGAGTACGTTGTAAGCAGTTTGACAACCTTTCAAATGCCTACGCAAGGTGCTTGTGCTACCAATTCGCTTTCTTCAGGGTCATGTTGATGAACCAGCATAGTCCAGATTGTGTATCCTCATAGACTAATTGTTCCAAAAATGGTTCTTGGATCTTGCTACTTTGTCACGTGCTTTTTTGCTGGAGATGTTAGGTAAGATCCTGTCTGCATAAATTTCCCCCCTTCAAAGTGCCTCTCAAAAAAAATTTCAGGTGGCTTGGATGAATTCCTTCTGCATAGTTGCTACAGTTCAGCAATGCAGACGATGGAACTATGAAGAGGGAGCTGTTCGGGCATCTCAGGCTCTAAGACATCTCATCCAATAATACAATGGTCCTAGACACTCGTACTACCAATCCCAAACGTCTCCCCAAGATAAACTCACTGGTGCTCTAGCCAACTCTGTGTACACCATGTCCATGATCCAAGTCGAGCCAAATGCCACTGTTCTCGAGTACCTGTGCTAGAGCACATTTGTTGCATCTTCTGACCTTTAGTATCCATCCCTACCAATAGTCATTGCAGGAGCAATGTCCTCCTTGAAAGTGATGAAGCCTAGAACGATCCCTGATTACTATTATCCGGTCATAAACACTTGAAAGGACTTTGGCAAAGTTGTGGCAATCCACACAGATCCTGAGATTGTTAGCTAATCGAAGAGTTGTGCCAGGTGGAGTTGCAAGGACGCCAAAAGCAATAGCTAATTTCTCACTGTGATAAGAAAGCCGATAACCCTTCTGTTCAGAGCTTAGATTATGCAGCTCAGATGATATTTCTGGGACATAACCAGCAATCTTCAGCTGACTCCCAATCTCATCTAACATAGTATAAATTTCATTTTGCCGCAGGTGTGACACATCATCCACAGTGAATTCATGCACAATTCCGTTCAATGTGATTGTTGTACATCCAGGTGTTGTCTGAATCCCATTCTCTTTCATGAACTTTCTGACTTCTGTCACCTTTTCCCAGTCACCAACAGAAGAATAAATGTTTAGTAACAAAACATAATCCCCTGCTTCTTGAGCCTTGAGTTCAGTTAAATGCCATACTACATGTTCTCCAAGGGCAACGTGGCGATGAATCCTGCAAGCCCCGAGTAAGGTCCTCCATATCGTTGAATCAGGCTTGCTTGACATCGACAATATTAGTTCATAGGCCTGATCAAGCGAGCCAGCTCGACCCAATAAGTCAACCATACATCCATAGTGGTGGACATTTGGCATTATTTTGAAATCTTTGCTCATTCCCTCAAAGAACAACATTCCTTCATCAACCAATCCACTATGACTGCAAGCTGAAAGTACTCCTGTGAACGTTTGATCATCAGGAACAACATTTGCTCTCAGCATCGCCAGGTACGCTTCAATTGCCTCTTTTCCCCTCCCATTCATGGCTAAACCAGAAATCAGAGCACTCCAAGAAACCACATTCTTAACTCGCATTCCCTTAAAAACCATGAAAGCCTTATCCATGGATCCACACCTCGAATACATTGTAATAAGAGAGTTACAAAGCTTGACAGCATCACCATAGCCTCTTTCATCAATATACTCATGGACCTTTCCACCGAATTCCAGCGCATTCAAGCTAGTGCAAGCCTGAAGGACATGCAAGCAAGTAACATCATCCGGTTGGCATCCGCACTCTCCACCAATCATAGCATCAAACACCGCTAACACATCACGGGTCCGGCGATTACGTAAGTAACACGAAATCAGCACGTTCCAAGCAACCGTGTCCCTCTCGGGCATTTCATCAAACACCGCACAGGCTTCCTCGCTCTTATAGCAAATCGAGTAAAAGTCCATCAAAGCAGTGAGCAAAAGGCTGTCGGATTGATGCCCGTCCCTCACAATCCTTCCGTGAATCTGCAACCCACCCGTCAAAGACTCCATCTTCGCACACGATTTGACGCAAAAAGAAGAGGTCAGTGGGTCAGTCCTCTGGCCGAGCCGCCGCATCTCTCTGTACAAGTAGAGCCCTTCCGCGGGCGAATCGCTGCCGGAATAAGCCCGAATCATGGCGTTGAACTCGGCCAGGGACGGGTTCTTGATCTGAGAGAAGAAGCGGCGGGCGTAGGAGACGCGACCGAGCGGCGCGGACGCGGCGGCGCGGGACAAGAAGCGGAGGGAAATGGTGGGTTCTTCGAGGGAGCGGGTGCGGAGGATGCGGGCGTGGATTTGGCGCAGATGGGAGTCGTGGGCGCACGACTTGATCAGAGAAAGCAAGTGCTCCGTCGCGCCCGGAGAGCACGAAGAGGGAACCGCCGGGCGCATGTGTTGGGCATCGAGGACGACTGTTGACAGTACTGAAACCAGCGAAGAAGAAGAAGAAGAAGAAGAAGGAGAGGAAAGAGAGACGGAGCGACTGGAATTGAGGGATGCGAGCAGCTTCATGATCTCGTTTCCCTTAGTGGGTTGACGTTCCTCCGCCACCGCCGGCCGCCAACCGCCGGCGATGCAGGACGCCGGCTGGTTCAACCCCACGACGAAACCGGAGAGAGTGATCGGTTTCGAACCGAAGACGAGGAATGCTGGAGGAGGCGTTCTTGCTCCATATTTTAGGACAAGAACCGATGGAAGTTGGCAAGACAGGTTTCTTCCTGCGAAACGTGCACCGAATCGCTGTAGAACGGCGCGGACTCGAGGGGATGCCCCCAGGCTGATGTGAACACGCTGCGCAGCAAAGTTTTTTTTTTTTTTTTGGTAAGGTAAGATTAATATTGACTTTTAACCAATAAGGACTATACAGCAAATCTCGGCACCAACAAAACTTGCACTCAAGGCGACAATAAGTCAGTCCGAGTGGAAGGGTGTCGAGAGCAAAAGAGAGAGGGGAAACCAAAACAGTGGCAACTCTTAAGCAAACATTACAAATGAAGATCTTACACATTGGATTGCTAATATCGCTCTAGGATTTATCTACCGGTTGTATGGGGTTCCTCGGTACCCAAAAAAAAAAAAAAAATCTGACACCTCGGAAGAGAAAATAGAGGGATCAAGTCAATTAGGTTGAATCCTCCTATTCCTTGGTGTGTCCACCACATTGCTGAACATAATTGCGTAGCAAAGTTTTTCTCACTTTTTTTTCTATAATTTTTTTTTATAATTTTTTGGAAAATTTCCATATAAATATATAAAATATCTTCATTTTTTTCAAATAAGAGTTTAAAGTGAATATTATTTTTAAATAACATAAAATATTCATATCAATCTTGAAGAAATGCCTAAAATAATTATAATTATTTTAAATAAGAATCTAGTATTACCGACTCATCAATTGACAAAGAATTCCAACTGATCAGGGGTGCTTGCGGGCTGAGATGAACACATTGCGCAGCAAAATTTTTATCACTTTTTCTCTATAATTTTTTAATTATTTTTTTTTGTAATTACAAATTGAAAAACAAATGTCTTGTTTCTGTTTAATGAAAAAGATAAAATGGTCTATCTCAAGCTCTCTCTTTGTTTCCTTTTTCATTCACGTTGAATTTTTATTTTCATTTTTCACACGGTCGAATGGGAGTGGACTTTATGTAGGGACCAATAAAAACCTCGTCATTTTTTTGAAATTTCATTGACATCCACTAAAATAAGCCCCGCATGTCTTGTATGTGGTGGCTCAATTGCATGTATCCCAAATTCATCTAAATCGTTAAATCTTATTAATCATCCTTAAGAGTGAGTGGTGAATCTGGTGATAATATCCAATGGACCGGTAAGTATATTCGCCTCACGCTTGCCTTACAAATACAAAAACATGCAAGAAATTCGACTTATGACGTCCATTGCGAAGCCCTTTATTGATGAAAATGCTATCTAATTGCTGATTTTAACAGCCTTTTTTCTTGAAAAAGATTAGCATAGCTCTTTCAAATTTCCGGATCAAATTACCTTCCCCTAAAGTGAAATTACAGATGGATCTCCATAGTGATCTTGAGCCAAGATATGGTGACAAAATATGCGCAAACCATCGTTGTCCTCATTTCATATCTAATCAAACAAGATAAACAACTGCTAAAAAAAATAAAAATAAAAAGAGGAAACAGATCAAATCTACATGCTATCCTAGGTCAGACATCCATAAGAGCACATATACGAATCTCGTGCATATATCACGATGATGTTCATGGAACAAGCTTCCTCTTCTTGTAGTTGGCCTTGAAGCACGCCTGCCTCAGCCTCCTCGTCTTGTCCTCCAGCTTCAGGTCGGGCGCTTCCTCCATCAGCTTCCTCTCCCTCTCCAGCAACTCTATCGCCTCCTGCAGCTTCCTCTCGTCCTCTCCACATCCCAGTTCCTACAATCGGTTCACGAAAATCCATTCATAAAGTGGCGCAGCGTCAAATCATCGTCCTTGCGGGTCCAAATTCAAGAAAGACTAGAACTCTGGAGGCGTAGATATGGACCTGGACGTTCTTGATAAGGGTTTGGAGGCTCGTGAGCTTCCGGTGGGGCCACCGGCGGATCCCGACTTCCCGGCACCTCTTCTTCAGGAGCGTCAGCCCGACGTTGAGCTCCTTGGCGGCTTGTGTGATGGGCATGTAGAAGTACTCGGAGATGGCTTCGCGGGACAACATCTTGATGCGGGTCCTGGTTTCCAATTCTTTGCCATCACGTTCCACACTTAATCTTGACGATCCATTACCCGTAGCCATGTCATCAGGCAAGCCTGCTCGATCTCCATGGGTACCCGACGACACCACCTTTTTTCCCGTCGTCTCGAAGAACCCGTTAATTTCCTTAATTTCTTCTAATAACCCATTCACTTCGCCAAGGTGAATGGCATTATCTGCAATGCCAGTCAATGAAATCAGAAGCAAAGACTACCATACATACTCCAAGAAATGTATCAGAGAGTTAAAATCCACGCCTACCTTCGACGACATCAGCATTACTGTGCTCAACAATGTTTAAATTGGAGTACCAAGTCTCATCTGGATATGATGTCGCCAACATCGGAAAAGACTCGTGAATCGACATATTATACTGCCAATCGAACGAAGAAATATACGTTCTTTGACTGCTTTATTTTCATATTTACAGGGGAAAAAGAGAGAGAGAGAAGCGTGTTAGGACTCTTTATATATGCTTTACTACTGCACCCAAAAAGCAAATGAAAGAACACAAGAAGCGGAAAGAGAAAGAGAAGACTGGTGTGATACCAGATTCCAAGATTAGGCAAGTGATCATTCGAAAAAAACAAAAGGTCTTCATCTTTTGCGATGAAGTCGTAGTCGGAGCCTGACGTCTCGAGTTTCACTGCTTGGTGGTGATGACTGGCCATCGCCAAGGTTGTTCTCGCGCAACACTGGTGAATTCTCCAGCTTTTCTTGTACAACACTGGTAATTTCTCTAGCTTTTCAGTGGAACCGGCCGAGATGGCGAGTGGCGCTTTGTGTATAAATACAGATGAATGAACACCAACTGCAATTAATGTCATGGGCGATCGTGCGCCGTCCCGCGGATAAAACCGGCCATGCATATGCATGAACTACCATCATCAATCTCATTTATTGGCTAAACGCGTGTTTCTCTCGATCTTTTGAGAGTTACGAGATGAATTTGAGAGAGAGAGGAACCTAATAATTATGGGAAGGTTGCGGAATCATGCACTAGTTCTTCGATTCCAAGAAAATCTGGTAGGCTTTGGGAAAACAACGAGGATTCTTGGGTTGTCAAACCCAAAAAGAATTCCACTTGCATGGGGGCTAGCGTTTTGTTGATGAGGGTTGGATTCGGAAGGAAAGTGCGGGAGATGTAGTACATGCATGTACAAAATACGTACGAAATACGTCATGACATAATGCGGTTTAACAATTATCTGCTGTATCTTTTGGTGTTAATCCATAGTTAATGGCGGCTATAATGCATGAGTTAATGACTTTCAATGATGAGGGGTTTAACTTCAATGGGGGGGCTCGTGGAACAGTTACAACGTTTGGATCTGCTGGTACAGGAACCTCAGAAGTAGCCTCCATGCCCTACAAGGATGTTCCAAACAAAAGTGCAGTAGCCAGATATTTCCACGTATGTATCTACGTAAATACGTATGTATGAAAGTACATAGTTCTGAACTTGGACCCAAGTCAAAAAATCAGAAGGATTTATGTATATCTGTATAGTCAGCATTGCAGATAAAATGCATATGGTGTTCGAACTGTCGTGCATGGTCATCCATGAACTGATGATATCTTCCACTTTGTTGCCATGATACGCTTTTAACTTTTGTTTTCTAAGTAAATAAAGGAGATATGTTGCGGCTGTAACCGTTAGTTTCATCCATTACTGTGAACTTAATTAGGATTCAATCCAGACTTTTATTGCCTTCAAAGGGTCCCGCAAGATGATGAGGGCAGGGTTGTGCAGATAGCTGCGGCACAATGCCAATGGGGAAAACCCTGAAGTAGTTCGAGTACATGAGAATCGTCGAATCTGATGAATCATGAGAATCGTCGAATCTGATGAGTTGATGCAAAGAAGAGCAACCTTGCCACATGAAGTAGCGCGAGAAGATTTGCTCGAACAATAAGAGAGCATAAGGCAAAGCATTTCTGAATTCGCTTGCCTTTGCCATTGCCAACCAGGACTGCGTAGTTCTCAGCAGTTCACTTTCAGTAACCTATTTGGAACTGAAATGTAAGAGTCGGAGCACCATCCGGGGCGATGAACCTCAACCAGAAATCTACTTAATTTGATGATGACACCAATCACGAAAACTAGAACTCGGCTTAGCCGAGAAATGCAGAGCATCATGTCTTTAGGACTAGTCATTGTTCATAGGCTTAACCCTTTGCTTTTCCGCTATCAAAGTCAAGTAAGGCACCTCATCGGAATGAAGCCCACAAGCCGGTTGATTGAACTCAATAACATTAGTCAATATTCGCCTTTAAAGTCACGCTTGATCCAATCGGGCTAGAACCAGCATTGCATTCTGCATTTCATGATATCATAGTGTAGTACACTAAAAAGTTGCGCAAGAATCCGAACCCTTAGTTAAGAAATCACTACTCTCTTTGAACAAGAGCTGTTAAACAAGAAAATGATGCATGACTATCCGACACAAGCATATCCCGGCAGCACAGCATGTGCATGTGCATTTGCAATAGCATAGCAAAATAAGGGAGTACGACAAAAACCCCTGGTGCTAATTTTTCTTTCCAAGCCACATCAGCAACAGGTTAACATTGACATCATCATAAACCTCAGTGTTTTCCTCTCCTGCCCCTTCCACGACCGCGGCCGCCTCGTCCACGACCTCCTCTTCCTCCATGTCCTTTGTCACCACCTAATGCCCTGCTGACCCCCTCTTTGGCTTTCATTTCCTCCGGCAATGGGATTATGTGGTCCACGCACTTCCTGAAGCTGAAATCATCCATGGAGTCATCTTCCCTTATAAGGAAGAAGCACTTACTTTTGAATGTTGGATGAAATCGGACTTGAAATGCCTTGATTCCTGCACCTATTTTTTTCTCTGGCTCTGAATGCCCCTTCTTAATCAACTCCAGCAACGTCATGTACTCATACTGCATTGTGGGAGGAAAAAATTAGCATAAAGCATGGGCTATCGATACGATTATAAAGCCAAAAGCTCCAAAAAATTGAGATGTAACATGCAATTGGTTTGACTGAATCCACTACATGATTCGAGTATGACTCAATCATTCAGTATGTGATTAAATTCTTTCTCTTGGACACAAAAATCAAGCTAGTCAGTCGATGTGGTGATCACTTGTAACTAGCATGATAAAAATGTGCATCACACACCTAACAAGTAGGTAAGAGATCCTATCTGTACATTACCCTTCGCATGATCAAGATACTGCTTCTATTGGGCACATTACCAGCACAACAAGCTGCCCAGGACTTCCTAATGCTTACCAGACAATCTTCCCGGCAAACCAAACTTATAATAGCACTCACATAAACAATGTGCTCAGCATATCGCAATAGACCATTTCCAAATTCCAAAGACAGAGACCCGTATCTCCTCATTCATCGTACCAGTTGAACAGGGTAGTTCTGCCTTGTTTTCTAATCAGAAAAAATCACTATGTCACCCTCAAATAAATTCCATTCCACATAGCTCGAGTGAGATCTCCATCTAAGTGGAGAACACTGACAATACACAGCCTACTTTCAGCTGACCAATGTACAAGGAACAACTTATCTTTCCTCAGCAAAAATCCCAGATTTCTTCTTCTTTTTTCTCAGAAAGAACAGTGGATGGTCAAATTGATCTTGCCTCAAGCAGTAGGGAGGACATGCAATTCACAAGAAAACCCAGTTCCTTCTCTTCTCATTGACAACCCAACATCAAAAATCGCCTAAAGGCGAGAAATTTGTTCGATCATTTCATAGCCATTCAACCTCAGAAACTAAGAGCTTCCGAATTCGACCGATTCAAGTCCAACCGATCGAACCATCGCCGACCCATCACAAACAAATTGCGGCGCTCAAACGAATACACTCCAGAACAATCAAACGCTTGAATTGAACTCACACTCTACCTCCAATTGCTCAACAGAAATGCACGAAATCCAGGAAAGAAATCGCAAGCCGAAGCTAAGCATTCGCATCGTCGCCGTACCTTATTGACATTGACGTTGGCAGGCCAGAAATGGAGGAACTTGAAGAAGTAGTCGAACATCTCCACGGCCGACCCGAACTCTTTGGGCCCGACCTTGGCCGGACCCGGACCCTTCTCCAGGCGCTCCTCCTCGACGGACTTCTCCTCCACCTTCTGCTTCTTCGCCGCGCCGCCGCCCTCCTCCGCGTCCTCCTCCTCCCCTTCTTCTTCTTCCTCCCTCGGGCGCTTCGCCTTGGGCTCCTCGCCGCCGCCATCTCCGGCCGCGGCCTCGTCGACCTTCGGGTCGGGCTCCCCGGCCACGAGCTCCATGTCCTCGGCGGCCGGTGGGTTCTCCCCGGCGGCGAGCTCCGGCGGCACCTCCTCTGCCATGGCGACCTAAAACCCTTAAGCAGCGATTGCGCGGTTTGCGTAGGGTTTTTCTGCTTTTTGCGGTATTGGAGGTTAATTTAAAGAAAATAAGTTGGCCAAAAGAGAAGGAAAAAAAATAAATAATAAAAAGGTGAAGAAAAGAAAAATAAATAAATTGGTGTAATGGAAATGTTAGATCTTCGCAATATCGATTATTCGCTTTGATGGAAACTATAGTGTAATTTTTTTATTTGGATTTATTTAAGTGTCCCCAACACTTATTAGCAGGAATATATAAATTACCATAGATTTATTGCATTAAATTTTTAAGAATAGTTGATGCCATAGAAAACCCAAACTATACTCACCGTGACATAAACATATCCAACTTTTGTTGTGTATCTAAAAATGCTACATTTGTCCATTGTGATGTGAATATCCAATAAAAGATTTTATATTATAAAATATCCCAAACTTATACTAATATTTATTCTAGATGGAACTGTAATAAAAGATATATATGTCATACATATATAAGTTCGAGTTTTTACTTGACAAAAATAATAATTGGAGATATCTGTGTCATGATTGATAAATTTAGGAATTTTTGTGACACAAAAATAAATTAGAGCATTTGTGTTATATAATTTAGAATTTTTGGTGTTATTTGCCCTTCAGATTTGTAACATAAGTTACATGCCACACGATATAAGATTGAAAGATTCAAACCATTATCTTCGAAGCACCAAAGTTAGTTCAACAATATCATCGCAGTACCCAAATCATGATTATTTTCACATTCTAATTTGAAAATTCGAAGCTAAATTATTGAATGTGAAATGGGGTTGGGTTGAGAGAAAGCCCATGAGACCATGGGCTCGTTTCTCTTTAGGCCCATGGATGAAGTATTAACCTCTTGTTCAATCTCTCTAATCCATAATTTCACAATTGAGTCACATAGACTGTCCCGCTTAGGGCGGTAACCAAAAACCTTTCTTGTGGTGTTTATTTTTTGGAATCGAAAACTATACTAATTAACCCTAAAATCGGTCTGGAATCAAACTAGCTAATTTTAGAGTAAACCCAATTAAGTCAAAGTCAAGAATTGACTAGTAAGATGGGTTCGATTTGATTCATTTCCTGATTAGAACCAATCATTCAAAGTCAAGAATAGGGAACTGAACCAATCCCCCATGTGAATTGGCTAGGTACTTGTCTTGTGAGATCGGTTGGGTTTGATTCTTGGATGAAAGTGACCGGTTGCTCATCCCCAGTTTATATGCCTAGTAAATAATTCATTCCTTTCTTACTAATTAACCCTAAAATCAGTTTGGAATCAAACTAGCTAATTTTAGAGTAAACCCAATTAAGTCAAAGTCAGGAATTGACCAATAAGGTGGGTTCGATTCGATTCCCTTCCTGATTATAACCAATCAATTCAAAGTCAAGAATAGGGAACTGAACCAATCCCCATATGAATTGGCTAGGTACTTATCTTGTGAGATCGGTTGGGTTTGATTCTTGGATGAAAGCGACCGGTTGCTCATCCCCGGTTTATATGCCTAGTAAATAATTCATTCCTTTCTTACTTTTTTTGGGCTGGTGAAGTTAAAATGACTAGCTGCAGAAGATGGGGGCAAGAATCTCTCCAATTGCACAAGACGGGAATGCTTTTTACCTGATAAGCGCGTACACGGCAAGAACAAACGGGTCAATGGTCAATGAGATCAAAAAGTCCCGACAAGAACCCGAGGTCGTAAATTAAGGTCGCCCGTGCTGCTTCTTGGAAAAGGTCCTCGGTTTGAACGCGTCAAATCTTCCCACGCCGTGATAACTGCCTTTCATAGAAAATCAATAATTCAGAAAATTAGTTTTGGAAAGTGACTGTTACCATCCCTCAGAAAATACTATCAGTTAACATATATTATCTAGTGATGTAAACGATTACTTTTATAAATATAATTTTAAATTTACGTTTTTTTTTCTGCAAAATAAACGCGTCAAGTAAAAGTCGCCATAAAATGATTCTTACCTTCGGTTGGTGGAAACAAGTTTTTTTTTCCCTAATCGAGGAGCACAAATTTCAATGTCGACTGAAAGTCCGTCATCAATTTTTTGAGCTGAGTGTAGAAATTCATATGTATTTTTAGTTAAATAATTGTAATTATTATATATAGCTAGAAGAACTTTCGGGATCGATAATAGGGTTAATTCTTTTATTTAACAATTATGGAGGATAAGCGTGAAAATTTTGTTAACTGAACGATGCGCCTTTTACTTGTGCATGGTTCGACATCTAGATGGCTATTACATTATAATAATCAATGAAATATGATATATCCACTTGTAATTTAACAAAATAAAAAGCTGTGGCCCCAACACCAAGGCGAAAAACGTGGCGTGCGGCCTGCCTGATTTGCCCAAGAAATGGTCAATGAAATCCATCTAGAGTTTAGTGGTTGGCAAACAAGGGTATATCAATAGCAACACGAACTCTCATCCGGGTCTCGACTCGAGCACGAGCTCTATCTAATGTCTACCCATCGCACGTGCAAATCCTCAGGAAAGCTTGAAATTGTATGTGCATACAAAAGCTCTTCGCAATGACAAGTCGTAGATCATCACACAAGACACAGGAGTGCAAAAATCCATTAGAAAAAAGCGAGGATTGACCAACACATAAATAGGGCTCTCAAAATAGGTCACGGACCCATATTCTAATCCATATTTATTTAAATAAGTCATATTTGACTTAAAATACGTGCCATGATGGGTTTTAAAGCTAAAAATATATGATAGATTTTATTAGAAACTTTCAACCCATATAATAAATAGTTCATGCTTAACTTACGTTGATCATTCTTTGCCGGTTCTTCCTCATCCTCTCCAATTTCACGACTGGTGGTGTTCTCCATTTGTCCACTTTGTTTTGTTATTGTTAGATTTTCTTCTTCCGGTTCACAATTTCACAAATATTATAACGTCATTTTCCGAGGGAAACTCAAACATTTCATTATCACCATCTTCATGCCCTTGTTCATAACCCTGTCCCTTAAGCATTCTCATTAATTTGACAAGTTGGCACATGGAGTAGCCCATTCTTTGAAGGCAATAGTTCGAGGAGAAGAGTTGGTAAAATTGGATTTTAGATTGATTCGAATCACTAAATTTGCATCAAATATGAAAATGGATTAGAACATATAAAAATAGATCAATTCAAGTTGGACTATTTAATGTCCGATATACCAAACTCTATCAGTTAAATTAATGCAATAAGTAAAAAAATTGCACATCTAGAAGGCCTATAGAACTTGGCAATTTGGCCGGGGGTCATCAAGTGGCCTAAGAAAAGGTCCACGGACTAAGAATAAGATGAGTTTCTAGATAATTAAAGGAAACGCCGGCAGAAAATCGGAACGCGACCCCGTGACGGCGGTTCTTAACGGCCGTCAGTCCTTCCGTCCCCCGCGGGCGCGGGGTCAAGACGGCGGAATCAAACGTCGGTTTCCACGAAGCGGACTTTCGGAAGAGTTAACGTCAATTTCCACGAACCGGACGTGCCGAGGCGTTAACGTCCCCACCCACCGGCCGGTCCGTCGTCGTCGCGCGTACAAAAACTCGCTCTTTCTCCTTCCTTCCTTCCTTCCTCCTCTTCTTTTCTCTTCTCTTCTCCCCTTCCTTTGCTGAAGCTCGCCTTCTCTCTTGGAGCTCCGGACCCGACCCGGTTTTGCTCAGGTACGATCCGGTCCTCGGCGGCGTCGGATTCCGGCCGCGTTCGATCTGGTGCTGTCATTGTTGTGTTTTTTTTTTTTTTTTTTTGGGGAGAATTAGGGTTCCGGAGTGCCGATTTGGGTGGGTTTTTTGGTGTCGTCCGGACGCGAATGGCACCGCCTGTTGTGCCGGATTGTTGATGGGGACGAGGTGGAGGAGTCGTCTGCGGGTGGTTCGTTTTTTTTTTTTTTTTTTTTTTGGTGGGGGTCAACCGGGGGGGGGGGATCCTCGAGGTCGTCGGGGTTGTCGAGGTTGAGGATCGGGGTTGTTTCGCGGTCGATCGGTCTGGCGTTTGTGAAGTCCGTCGTTTCGATTTCTCCGGCCGGTTGCCGAGAGCCGAGAGAGGGAAGTCAAGATGGCATTTTTGGTCTGTGGAGATGGGGAAAGGCCCGGTCTTTGTTTCAGTATGTGGGGTGCATTTGTGGGGAATGATGGATTTGTCATGCGAAAGACGGGGGTTTTGTCTTAGAAAGTGATGTCTTTTTAAGTGGTGCTTCGGTTTCTCATCGAGTAATTGGTGAATCTTGTTTTTCTCAGTCTACAAATGGAACGCAACAGCTTATATTTCTGATTCTATTTTAATTAGTGTAAGTATTGAATAATAATAGAGGATGGGAATTTAGCATCCAGGCGGGGAGTATCTTGAGATAATTACAGTCATTGATTTTTTTCAACAGTCAAAACCGGTTGGTTTTTAGATATAAGATGTTTAAGTAGTTCTCCTTCCATCATGCTTCTGTGCCTTCAAAGCGACTTAAGTTGTGGAAATTGACTGTTGCTTGGTTTTGGGGGTGTGTTTTACTTGGGATTGATCCAATTTTCTGTTGAATCTTTTGATGTATCAGGAAATTTCTTCATAATCGGAATGAGTGAGCATCTTGTCCTCTGTGTGGATCACTTCGTTACACCCGAGAGATCACAATCTCTTGAAAAGGCTGCAAAGCCTGCTGGAGAGGGTTCATCTTCTCACACTGCTGATCCGGCAACCTCTGCTATTGAAGTCGAGGATATACAAGTCGTCAACACAAGCGAAGAAGAAGAACCTCTCATTCAGACTGTTGAATGTCGCATTTGCCAGGAGGAGGATAGCATTAAGAATTTGGAGACTCCTTGTGCTTGCAGTGGCAGTTTGAAGGTTTATGCTTTTTTGGGTCTCTTTTTCCTTTTTTTTTTTTAAAGACATAATATATTGTTATTTGTGGTTTTCTTCATAATGTACCAGCTGCCATGTCACATATTTACATGGCTATTTTTGTGCTTCCAATCAGGGTAGTGGTATACATGCTTGATTACATCAGTTCTGAGGGTTGTATCCGTGGGTGTTGCTGCTCTGTGTGCTTTAGCTTTGCTATGTTAATCCAATGGGGTAGAAGGTGCTGAAAAGTTTGCTTGTTCTTATAGAAGCCTGACCTCAGTGTATCTGGTCTGGAAGCTTTGGAAAATTACAATGAGAATATCTCATCTTTTTTCTTCTATAAAATAGAAACCTGAATGTTTACTTGAGCATCATTAGCGTATGATCAGATGCACTGAAATCCTGGTCCAACGGTTTTGTTTTCTTTTGTGTGTAGTATGCTCACAGGAAATGTGTGCAGCGGTGGTGCAATGAGAAAGGAGATGTAATTTGTGAAATATGCCATCAGGTAAGCCCCTCTTAGCACCTGAAACTTTTTTTACAACTATATAATTTGTTGGTTGCTTGATGCGTATAGGTGCTCACATATGAAATCGGCAATGCTCAGTAAAATTGCTTCTTGAAATTGCATTAGTCTTTTTGTTCCCTTCCTCTTCAAATATAATTATGACGTAGCGCAGTTATAGTCTTTCCAATGGCTGCTAGGTTGTATGCTGCATTGTACTAGGATGATTTGAAGAAGAGAGAATTTATATTCCCCTCTCATTTTTCTTTATAAGTTCTGATCTGCCTCTGACTGCTCCATAAAATAAATGGCAATTTGTCAAATACCGTACTGCCTCCAACTAAATACTGTATGACTCAATATTGTCTGCATGCAGTTACTAAAATTATCCAATTTTATGGATTATTGTTTTTCTATTCCACTTACCGGGTAGAGGCTTGTTTGATGTTACCATTGTATGGATTGATGGTCACTTTCTGAGTGGCAGAGTTTTTCCATATTTACTGACGCTAGGGAAATTTCATTGTTGATGTTTAGGCTTATGAGCCTGGCTATACAGCCCCACCAGCTCCCCCGAACTCTGAAGACGCTGCAATTGACATAAGGCAAGGGTTTACTTTAATATGCTTGTACTATTAACTAGTTAGCTTTATTTTAACTTGCTGCAATGATTTATGGAGAATGCAAACTACTGTGTGGATCATTTTGTTGTGTAGGATTGATGTTAAAAAGTTTGACATGGGTTGGCTTCTAATTTGCACTTGTCAATGATTCATTTTTCCTAATAATGGCAAAGACTCTTTTTCTTTTTCCAATTATAATTCTTTTTGACTTTTTTGGCGTTAAAGATGTTGAGGACCTCATAAAGTTTCCTGAATCGGGTGATTTTTCCCTTTTGTTTCGGACACACTTGCCATGACGGTAGATAAAGAAATTATTGCATATCAGTCATATATTTCCAGCCAAAATCCTATGAGTGGAATTACTGTCCTCTCAACTTGCATCTTCAAGAGTTTATTTTCTTAGACATTTTGCAGAGGACAGGATGGTAAGGTAAAACCTTAGTGCATTGAGTGAGTGTTTTTTTTTTTTTTTAAATATATATTTTATTTTGAAGGAAAAAGCTTTGTACCAGGTCAGATTTGATCATATTGATGTCTTATATTTCATGTTTGATTTGCAGTGAGGGTTGGACGCTGGCTGGTGCTCCTCTGGATTTACGTGATCCTCGTATTTTGGCAATGGCTGCAGAACGCCATTTTCTGGATGCAGAGTATGATGAATACGCTGACAACAATGCAAGTGGAGCCGCATTTTGCCGCTCTGCGGCTCTTATTGTGAGTCATAAATTATAATGGCCTTGTTTGTCATGTGATTTGGAGATGCATTACATTTTGATAAAATCATGTCACTTAACATGGGGCCCTGAAGTGGCAATGTGTTTCTGATTCCTTGAACTTACAAAATTTCAGTTTATGCATGCACACTTCACCTGCTTGTCAATTTAAACAAAAATCAAAATTCATTCATGAGCGCAGGGGGGGGGGGGGGGGGGGAGTGGAAGGACTTACGTCTTTGCTTCTCACAATATTATTCTGACATCACACTAATGTCAAAAAACTGCGCTTGGATTTTGCACTTTTTCCTTTTTTAACGAGCTTTACCCTTTTGATGGCAGTTGATGGCTCTTTTACTCTTAAGGCATGCCCTATACCTCACCAATGGTGATGACGAAGATGATGCATCTGCATTTTTCTCTGTGAGTGTTCTATTTTCTTATTAACTACTAGAGGTTTTATCAGTTATCTCTTGTGGCATTAGTTTACTGGTTTTTTCTTTCCAGCTGTTCCTGCTTCGAGCTGCCGGCTTTCTTCTTCCTTGCTACATTATGGCTTGGGCAATAAGTATCTTACAGCGTCGAAGACAAAGACAGGTTTGGAGTGACACTTTCATTTTTATATTTTTAATTATCTTGAAGGAAATTTCATCCATCTTTTGATCCTGTTAATACCTTAAGTTTATGCATAAGTATTTAAGAATTTGCTAGAGGAAGCATGTTGACTACTTGGCATACTTATTTCTATCAATTTGCTAGATTAAGACACGTTAGCAGATAACTTTGGAAGTGCACTATCTGGCTGGTGTCAAGGTTGTGCAATGTGGTTTTGGTTCTTGTAATCAGTCTCTCTCTCTCTCTCTCCCTGTGGAAAAATTCTTATCTGTCTCAGCTGGGAGTCTTGTGCATTTTTTTTGTTGAACTTGCAGTTTGATATCTGTCCACAGAGAATAGGGGGTTTGTCTCAGTGGTGGCCAAACTCTTGTTGTTTCATGACTAGGTGATTAAGTAAGCATCTACTGGTAAAACTGTTAAATTTAAATGATTCTCGATTCCTTGAACCAGGAAGCCGCGGCACTTGCAGCAAGTGAAGTTGCATTCATGCTACAGGCTGGACAGCATCGTGGTTTGCAGATCACAATAGAACCAGGACCTTCGGTGATTCCTCATCAGGAGCCAGTCCAATCATAGGCGGCCAAATTTCTGGACATCTGCATTACAGAAGAGTGTACTTTTACTGGTGGTTCTAGCAGTGAGAAACAGGGAATATATAATCTATCTATTTGAAGTGTGAAGTATGCACTCTTCACCTGAAAATACTCTTTGAGGTTACATCAAGATTTTCTGTGTACATAATCTCCAAATCTCGCTGGGGGAAGTTTGTTTTCACTGTTTATAAATCCGGATAGTCACCTGAGCTGTTGTATCTGCGAGATGCTGTGTATGAGATAATCGTATTTGCCTTTTATTGTTGAAAATTTCTGGGTTGAAGAGGAAGCATGTCTTCATGCTTAATCTTTTCCTTTTTCTTTGGTTATTCTGGTACTTTTCGGGTGGAAATGGACGATTTAATTCTTTGTTACGAGTGTGGTGGTATTGTGTCTACCTCGATTTCAAAAGAACTTAGCATTCGCGCCCGGGAAAAATTTCAGCTATTGCTAGTCATTGCCTTTTTCGGGTGGCATTCTGTCTAATCCGAGATGGAGGCAAAGCAAAAGCGCAAAGCGAGTTCGTGAAGAACATGAAACTCAAGACTAGCAACTTTTTCGGTTGAGTGGATGGGCAGAAATTCAAAGTTAGTGGGGGAAGCAAGCCTTGGTTTTTCACTTTTCGTTTTATGCCTTTCTTTTTCTCTGGAATAATCTGTTGGACACGCCCTCGTCCCCCCCTATTTTAGGTTTGCTTTATTCTTCTTTTGGTGCTCGGTTGGTCAGTCACCCTCCATTTTGAGCATAGATGCTGCAACGGCTTGGATAATATCTAGAAAGGACTAGTTAGGCACATTTGGTATAAAAAAGCTGGAATGAAGTGGGAATGATAGGGAAAGAAGAATGGGATCTGGATCGGTAGATCGCGTGCGACATTGGCATTTTGTGATTGTTATATGCCCTTGCCACGAGGGCCGGATCGACAAAAGACGAATAATTGCTGTACGACAGCCAAATGGCGACTGTTTTAAGGCAATCCTGGGAGACGAGACAATAGCCATGTCGGCATCAGCCCCGCATGTTGTGCCGTCTTTACCTCGAGTTCCAAAGACTTCCTTTTCCCTTTTTCTGGCCGTGATTTTGTTGTGATGACCCTGAGGAATGCAAGATGCTCAGCACAATGGGGAAGATACTTGGCTTCCCCTAGAATGTAGGCAGGTCTCCAGGTTTCACTTTTGTTCAAACCTGTCAAGAGTCTTCCTACACAGCCTTACTGGCTTCCATGGCAGGCTTATCATTGGGGTGGATCTTGAATTGTCTTTATTTCTCTCGGGACCCCACTCTCTACTTTACGCTTTTTATTATTCCTAAATGCAATAAATAGTGAGACACAGGCTTACTCTTCAACCATGAGCTACAGAAAAAAAGACAGTCATAACTCCAGTAATACCACAAACCAGTCAGTTGAGCAATAACCCCTTCTTCCTCCTGCTTTGCCCAGTTTTCCTCATGGGACTTGGAAGTTCCAAGGTGGCAATTGTTCTCATCTGTTTTGGAGTCCTAGCCCTTTTGGCACATAATGCTTCAGCCACGAGACGTATGGGTCCTCATCTTAGATTGGAGAGAGAGCAATCAACTTTCCATGACGGCCTGCCTAATTTAACAAGGAATCTTTCCATGGCCGAGCACCTACAGGAGCAAACTGCAGCACCTGCGCCTTCAACGGCATTTGACCCTAGCCAAGCAAACAAAAGAGGAATTCCAGGAGGATCCGATCCCATTCACAACAGATATGGACATTCTTAAGCCACAGCTTAAAGAGCAGAGAGCTTACCAGGTAATATCTTGGGAAGGAAAGGGTGCCTCGTTATGGCGTCGAACATTTTGTTTGGAGGATTACATGCATTTTGGCAGATCTTCTGTATATTTTTATATAAGTTTAGGAGTCTTTTGTCAAGGTTAAGAGAGGCGGTTCAAGTCTTTTAGATCAGCACCCACTCATACAGCACACAAGTTACACATAACAACTGCAACAGTAACTTCGTTATTTGCATATAAGGTTCTTTCCTACATGTTTTGAGATGAAATGCTGGACAATGCTTATGCTAAAATGATAGACAATGCTTCTGAACTATTTCACTCAGAGATGATTTCATTCTGGCAACTGTTGCATTTGGTTTAGATGCTGATAATTAGGAACATAACAACAATCAGTTTCCATGTGATGTAAATTTTCTAACAATAAACACCCATCTCTAATATTTACCGGAAACAAGTACTCATCTAAATGGTCGTCCTTGATACCAATGAAAGTACAAAGAAAACCATGATTGTGAAAGCTAAGCCATCAAGATGGACAAAAGAAGAGAATTTCCTCCCATATATATAATTCACAATCTTATGTGGTGTAAGCTTAAGTAGCTGCTCTAAAGTCAGTTACCCTTAAACAGTCGCGATCTGCGGTATCTATTCTCTCTGTGAAGTTTGATCCGCCCCGAAGATATCTTCCTGGAGACTGCTTGCCAAATCATATCTACCGCATCACCGGGTTGGGATGGATATTGGAATTCAAAATGTTGTGCAACTTCTTTCAGTCTCTCCCACATCTTGGTCCATTTGTCCTCTTTTATTCCACGGAGAAGATTTACCAAGTAACCTTTCTTTACCGCATCAGCAGCACGGACAAATAAGCAGAACTCTGAATAGTCCAAAACATCTTCAAATGGTAATTCAATCTCATCGCTGATTATCACAGGGACACAATGATTTACAATGGCATCGAAAAGGCGATTTGAGGAGGGGGTGTCACCAGCGATATTCAAGCAGAATTTAGATGAAGCCATTCCTTGGCCTGCCTTGTTGATCCCATTCCCTTGAACACTTCCAAATGCAAAGTGCACGCCCTTCTCATCTTTGAGAAGGTAATACAATTCTTGACGAATCGCACCTCCCTGTAAAATGAAAAGCATTTAGACATAGGTGATAGGCAATTTAAAGCTGAAAAAAATGTGTGTGGATGCGACAGGAAATAAACCAAAAGATGATTGATTTCAGTGGAAAATGGCCTCTTTCATGAGGCAAGCTGAAAGAAGCAACCTCATGCCAAAATAGGAAGAAGGTTCGAGATTTGGACAGAGACAATATAAGCTCCATCGTGATCTCCACAAAACTGCTTACGTAATAAATCCTTGTCAACTGGTAAAATAAAATATAATCAATTTAATAAAAAGCCAAAAGGCACTTACATCTTTTCGGTAAACTGCTCCTTGAAAATATGCCAGTATAGGGCGCTTACTGAATGGAGCAGATGCATTGCCCCGTATGGTTCTCACAACATGCTTGTATGGAGCAATTATATCCTTCTCAAGGTTAGCTATTTCCGCTGGATATCTACCAAAATCGGCAAGCACAAACATTGCAGAACCCAATTTCTTTCTCACATCCAACATGCTATTTGGATGGTGGGCTACAATGATATGATTCTTCCCACCCATCTGCTTCCACTCATCCCGGCCAGTTAGATACCGCACCAGTTTACTCTGTAACATCCTGTTGACACTAATTTTATCCTTCCCATGAAGCTTAGAATGGCGATTGTAACTGAGAGATGAGAAGAACGGCACAAAGATTATGTCTGCTAGGCTCGAATTATTCACTCTGATAGCAGTGCATGGTCTATCGATGTCCAGGGTTTCCGAGGATAGAAGATCAAGAGTGAGCCAATACTCTATACTATGCTGTAAATTCAAGCCACCAGGATAAGTTGGGATTTGAGCCGGATCTTGGACATTTGGCCAAGTTTCACCAGCGTATCCCTTCCATCCCAGCAATCCAAAATGAAAATCAGGAGGCAAGTCATACATAAAAACTTTCAACAGAACCTGATCAGGATCGCATGCACCTTTTCTTTGCCTTTTTTGAGAGATAAAATTTCCGCCACTGTCCGTAAAATTAAAACCCTCTCCTTGTCCTTCTAGACGGACTTTATGCTCAATTTGCGAAGTCATGGATGGTAGGGAGGAAACCTCAGCCTGTTCATTTTTTGCACTGGGTTTCAAATAAACGGATGTATTATTAACAAGAATCAGCTTCAAGACTTTGGTAGATATGGTCGAAGTATTACTGAATTCTAGGAGGAATAGAGAAGAGAGGATCAAAAGGAACATGGAAGTGGTTATTATGTAAAAAAGGAACCTCGAAGGGAGCATGCTTTTCTCCGACATGCTGGATTCGAAAGGAAAACAGTTAATGCTTCTCAAGTTTGATCTGAATGCATCAAGAGCTATCAAAAGACACTTTCCTACTAATCAACAAGCTACAGATTTCTAGAAAACGTTAATTCTCTTTCAGGAACCTATGCATGATCACCCCCACTTTTTGACCACCCGCTCAATGTTTCAACTCCGGCTCCTCGAAGAGAACATCCAGACTTCCTAAACAATAACTCAGAAGTCCCCGATTCCATTACAACATGGAAACCCGGTCTCAATCCCTAAAACCCTCAAGGGTTTTGAGAGAGATTCCGACAGCAGTCTGATTCACAACATCTTCACCAGCAAACCAAACCGTCCACGACAACCAGAAAAATCAACATATTTCCTTCTCCAAAGTGGGCATGATAAAAAAGGAAAGAGTTGGTTCTGCAGAATCAATAAAATACCAGAATCTTCCCTCGCTTATGTTCTCACTCCAAGATTCTTTCTTGGGATTGCAAGAACATTAATGGCGGAACCTTCATACCATACAAGAGATAAAAAACCCGATCATCCAATCACCTCCGTCTCTGCCAAGAATAAAAAGAAAGAGCACAAAGAAATGCTATCAACCTTGAACAGAAGCTCGAAAAATCGAAACTTCATCAACTGGGTTCTCAAGGACTGCGATCATCTGAACTGGGTCAATCAGTTCTTGACAAACAGGTGAAGAGAGATTGATGTACCTGGACACCGCGGCTGATGCTCCGAGGGTTGAGGGGTGCTCACAGACTGTACAGCACAAAAAAAGAAATGCATGTCCTGTACATAAATATAAAGCGGAGGCTAAATTGATCGAAAAGCTGAAGAAGGGTTTATTAACAAGTCCCTTGTACAGGTTTCTTGTATCGCTTAATTGTCATTATTTAACTTGATCATGCCTCCCTCTTTCCTTTGTCAGCTTATGCTGCTGCCGCGGTGGCGCGCACCCACAGAGAGAGAGAGGGAGAGACTTTTTAGTATTAAATATAGTCTGAAATGGTATCTTTACTAATTAAATCCTCCCTAATTTCCTTCGGAAGCAACCCCACTTTGGCACTTTTCCCAGTTCCCCAAAACTTAAAAAAACTATTTCCTCACCCGCAATTCTATATCTGAAATACAGACGAATTCTCAAATAAAATCATTTACTTTCTGCACTATTTGATTATCTGTTGGCATGTCACGATCATCCGTTCGGTAATACTTGATACAATCGGGATTTTCTCTGATGGTTTGGTGGGGAATGGAGAGAGGCACTAGCTGGCTGTGATTGGTCGATTTTATGGTAAGACATCATCACTTTTGTTGGGGTTTGGAACTTGGATGAGAGGGAGGTTCAACTAATCGACCAAGAAGTCTGTTGATGTGGAGTTGGTTGGTTCATGCAAGTTGGCTCGACACAACCACATGTTGAAGCAGACTTTGTCCAAGAAAAGAATCAATTTTTGCTGGTAAGCAGCACGTCTTTCTTTCTTTATATTTGTGTAAATTGCCCAAATTAGAGAATTCTTTTTAGCGACTTGAAAAGGTACACCCCCCATTGCTTACGGCCGAAAAAGAAACAGAAAAAGGCTCGATTGCTTGGAATGGAACCCCATGAATTAATGGAAACAATTCAAAAATCCTAAGCACGGTCAACTCTACAGTTAGCTTTGTGTGGAGGAGCTATTACCATTATTATCATGGATCAAAACAAAAAGATGTTCTTCACTTTACCAAAAAAAAAAAAAAAACAAAAAGATGTTCTTCAGGGATTTTGACTTTTCAAGTTAAATTTTTAATTTGTCCAAGCTATTTTTGTTTGTGGAGAGCTCATGATGTTAGGACACTCATGAACCAAAATATCAGAAAGAGAAGCGAAGAAATGTGACGGGGAGGAGAGTAATCAGAGGATGGAGGCGAAATCGGAGATGGGCTTGGCTGCTCTTCGCAAGGTCCGGAGGGCGCGTGCAGATTTTCATGGCTGCTTATGTTGAGAAAACTTTCTCATATATTTTGAAAATTTACAAAATCTTCCGTATGCATTTAATAATTCTGATGATGAAATTTCTATGTAATATTTTTGGAGCAACTCGGATCAAATTTCATTCATTAAACTCAGAGACTTAGTTGTCTATTCAAGAAGTTCTGATTCTCTATGTCAAAAATATTGTTATGTCATGATCAAGGACAACGGTATAGTTTGTGTGAGGATTGTCAAGACAATGCACACCCTAAGACATTACGAGAAGTTTTTAGATCTTAACAATTAGTTTGGATTATGTGAGCGCAACGCTAGTAATTTGGCCTGGATTTCTTTCTAAATATATTAGTTGTCTATCCAAGAAGATAAATATCAATGCAATCTTTCCATAAAAAGGATTTGTAATTTGAGTGATAGTCATTTGGAGTCAAGACTTTCTTTCCTAACGAGAAAGTGTGCTTATGGAAACCCAACCTCTCTTGTATGGATAGTTGAATCGAGGAAGACTTTAATTTGCAATCCAAGAAGCAATTAGATCTTCTCATATCATTTATGTCCAACGGTTAGTTTGGATATCGATGAGAATAAAAGGAGATCGTGGTGTTGAAGGAAGTATAAGATTTGAAGTCTACAATTCCAAAGTTCAAAGAGAGCTTCAATATTACATGATTGTCTTCATGAGCTTAAATTGTAAAATCTAAGAGGTCGTGTCGCTAAGAGCGTGAGATCAGCAGTATTGATCCCATATACTTGAGTAGAGAGTACTTAGACATTGTAATTTCTAGTTGATTCTCTAATGAAATCCAGCCAATAAGGGCCTGTTTGTTAATCATCCAAATAGTACATGACTTTGATTTTTTGTTTCCGGAAGTAGTTTTGGAACATAATCGCATTTGGTAAATTTTTGTTTCCGAAAACAAATTTCTATTTTTTTGTTCTCGGAAGTAGATTTGGAACAAAATCAAAAATTAAAAAAAAAAGTTGATTTTTATTCCCGAGAACAAATCTAAGAATCAAGACCATATTTCTCTTCTTCTTCCCTTTTCTTCTTCTTCATCTATTGCCATCCTGTGGTTGCCATCTGCCACCATTCGTTGCCGTCCACCGTTCGCCACCCACTGCCGCCAGTTGCTAGCAACTGGTCCGGTGAGCTTGTCAGAGGCAAGCCCAGCCACCAGTGAGGCCAAGCCTCGGCGGGGCTGGGCGAGCCTCGCAATCTGGTGAGGTCGAGCCTCATTGATGGCCAGGCGGGCCTTGCCCAGCCCCAGCAAGGCCGGCCTGGCCACCGGCAAGGCTCGGTCGACGAGGGTCGATGACGCTCTGGTGAGGTCACCGACCCTCGTCTGGCAACCGGCCACTTGAAGAAGAAGAACAGGAGAGAGAAAGGAAAAAAAGAAAAAAGAAAAAATTATTTAAAAATTAAAAGAAAATGATTTGGAGTATAAATTTTGAGCACGATACCAAACACAATTCTATTCCAGAATTAAAAATTTTGGACAGTTACCAAATGACTTAAAATGCTTAGAAATTATTTTCGGGAATAGAATAAAAAAGAATCATTTCTGATTATAATTTGTTCTCGGAAACATAATCGTTATCAAATGCGCCCTAAGCCATTAGTGATTAGTTAGTGCGGGAAAGTGGACGCAGATTTATCATAAACGGAATCACTATAATTGTTGTATGCAATGTTCTCTATCCTTTAATCTTTCATTTATTATGCTCGATAGTTTATTGCATGCATTAAGGTCCAATCAATGTGTAGTTCATCTTCAGACGTTGTTCATTTGCAATATTGAACTCAATTGTTATAAATTCCGCTTAATCACCCATTTAATCTCTTATTCACACCCTTTAGGTTGTTCTAGCCCCAACAGCTTGTGTAAGCGAAATATTAGAGATTCTTAAGATTTTTTATATGATTTTTTTTAGGCTAGAGACAATTATGATATTATTGCTGATTTTCCATATCTTTCAAGATTATATGTATATCTCTCTTGATTGTACATGTCTTGATTAATATATATATATTACATTAGATAGTTGTCTTATAAAGCCTATAAATAGGCATATGTTCATTATAATATAAAAAAAATACATAAAATTCCCAATTCTATGTTTTGATTTATTATTCACAACTTGGTATTACAGCCGACGTTCCTTAGAAAATCTAAATGCACCAGGTGCACATTGCACCCCTAGCAAAATAAATCCATCTCTCTCTTGATATTGTTATGTCTCATCTGCATCTTCGCACAATATCTTTTATTAGTTATATGTCCCAAAGCAACCATGTAATAGTTACATGTTAAGGATTATTTAATGGCAAAGAAATATTCATTCATCATTCAATGAATGAGTTCATAAGATTAGTTAGGGCTGAATCTATTCTTAATGGGTTAAGAATATGTGTTACAAGTTTGAAATTATACTAAATCTTTAAATAGTTCCCGGTTGATGAATCATTAAGAGGATACTAATGATCCTACTGAGACCGGTGTATTCTCAAGCTTCATCATTTAGTATTAGATACCTAAGGGGGTGATGAGTCAAAAGTCATTAGGTATTGCAATATCCGAACTAGAATTGAGTGCTTGTCTCACACAAGTTCACTAAACGCAATGTGCATATAACGATTGGCAACATGAAAACTTTTAATGGGGTCAATATTTGATCGTTCATGCTTTAGTTTGGTGTAAGATCTTTAGACCTAAGGTATGATGTTACTTGTATGTTGGATGGCTGTGATTCACAAATGCGCATATTGACGCTTTGTCGAACCGTCTCTATACTTGTTAGTCATAATTTATTCACATATGAAGGCACATATGTGTACAATATGGAATTTGTCTTCTTATTATATATAGGTATACAAGATTGATATCATATACAATCTAATCGTGACATTATATTGAAATCCTCGACCTAGATTGTAATTGAGAATGAATGGTTTGTGTCTCATAGAAGACATATCAATTAGACTTTGGTATATGATTAAATTGGTGGGTTGATCAATAATTCCATGGCCTTTGTTTAATTGAGACATGGTGAGATAGAATGATTGAATTACATGATTGCCAAAGTTGACGTGTTCATTATGTTTTTGAAACACTTCACATTGTCTACGTGACCATGATATATTGCTAGATATCACTCATGGTTTGTAAGATTAGGAGATTGATATGGACAATCAATTCTTTAGGTTGTGCTAATGTGTTAGTACAAATCTTACTACTAACTCAGTGATGAACTTGGAAATGTTACACACCATAACTAATTAGAATGGCGTTGAATGAGAGGGACAATATTGCAAATGTGTTTGTAGCTGAGCCATAACTAATTAGAATGGCGTTGAATGAGAGGGACAATATTGCAAATGTGTTTGTAGTTGAGCAAATCGGATTGAGTCGGACTAAAAATAAAAGATCTGGAAAGAGCTTCAAACTTTACAAATTTTGAAGCGAGTTTGAGACTTTACGGCTGAATCAAAGATCTAAAGTGCGTTCGAATTCGATAACCAAATTAAAAATCTGAAGTGAGTTTAGAATTAATAGTCGCATTAATAATCTGAAGTAAATTCAAAATCAATGGCATCGATAATGATATGAAGTGAGTTCAAAATTAATAGTCAAATTAATGATCTGAAACGATTTCAGACTTAACGGTGACAGTGCTATTATGAACACCTAAAGGGGGGTGAATAGATATGAAAACAGATTTTTCGAAATGCAATGAAAAACTTTACTTTTAACCTAAGTCTGATTGACTTCAGACTTTGCAGAAGGATTCAAACTTTAATAGTTATTTCTAAGCGTAGAAATATATTATAATAAGTAAAGTAAGGAGTTCAGGGAAAAGAAGATGAACATAGAATTTATAGTGGTTGGGCTTAGATCAAGCTTACGTCCACTCTCCCACGTTGACAACCTTCTGGCTGGTTTCCATTAAGAATCAAAAGATAATTTACAATCTTGTGATCTCGACTTTATAGTGGAGAGTTTCTACTATTTTCACAAAGTCTCTCTTTGAGTACAAATTTGAGCTCAGTATAAGGAATAACAAGTAAGTGGGAAGCTTAAGATTTTGGAATTCTTCTTTTACGCACACGCTATCGAACAACTAGAAAGGCCTCCTTAAATACTCATTCGTGCCTTCTCGATCGTTGGAACTTTCCAAATGAATTCTTCCAATCAACCCGTTGGACAAAATCAATCAAGGAGATCTTCGAGTCATTTGAAAATTGTGATGAAAGCCCGTTAATCCTGTTCGCCCATACAATCAGGATCTTGGTTTTCATAAGTAGATTCTTTTCAAATTAACTTGCTATCCGAAAAGATTTGATGTATCTAAATTGATTCTAATAAAGATAATCAATCTTGTAGGTAATATTTCCAATCAGAAGACCATATATATCCTGTACGAACCGAACCCTTAAAGAAAGAAAGATAATCTCGCATTTGGATAAGTCGTTATTCTTCTTTTGCGTTCATTCTAGAAGTTATTAGAATGGACAAACTTTTGTTGTAAGATAGATTTTGACACAAATTCTGGTGATCTTTAGAATATAACTTAGATAAGTTTTGTCAGCTTCAAAACAACATAGGAGTTTTCTCTAACAAAGGCTAAATTAAAGATTCGAAACTATTTTAGATTTAATGGTTATATTAATGTTTAGAAACGGTTTCAAACTTAATGGCCATATCAATGAATAGAAACGGTTTTAGATTTAACGGTCACATTAATAATCAGAAATGGTTTTAGAATCAATGGGTAGTTTAATAATCATAAGTGGTTTTGGATTCAAATAACCAATTAATGTTCTAAAATGGTTTTGGATGTAACGGTCAAATAAACTATTTATAATAGCTAGAAAGTTAATGCCTAGAATAAAGACTTGTAACCATTATAAATTAATGCCTGGAATAATGTTCTATAATGGTTATGGAATTAATATTTGAATCAGTGTCTGAAACGGTATCAGAACTTACATGTATCAAGTGATATAGCCGAATTAATTATTTGAAGCGGTTTTAGAGTTAATGAGCCAATTTAAATGTGATTTGAGACTAATTATAAAAGGCAATTGAGAGAATAGATCATAGGATGATCAATGATTGACAATCGATAATTGAGAGTGTTGATAATGATCAATCAAGTCATTCTCATACGAGAGCAATTGCTAGTACTAATCATAGTGGTGAGATCTTTTAATTTCTTTTTACTGTTCGACGTGAGATTGGTGGTGTGTATAAACTAGAGCTTGACACTTGTTGGCTGAATCTGAAGAATGTTAGAACCTACATATGAAGAGATCGAGCGTTTTGAATCTAAAGAATGTTGGAAGTAGTATTACTAGAGGACATTAGACGTTCGTGATCAACATTCCAAGAATGTTAGAATTGGTGTTACCAGAACATCAAACTCTTGTGATCAAAATCTAAAGAAGTCAGAACCAACATTATGAGAACATTAGACGTTCGTAGTTAGATTATGAAGAACGTCAGAAACAAATTTTTTTGAGTAAGAACCAAAGGTAATGTGATTACTTTACTTCTCATTTCTACATATTTGTATTAAAATAATCTAACAACGCTTTTAAAATATGTGTATGAAAGTTTTTACCAATCAAACTTTGATTCAAATTTACCTATGCATGTGTTTTTGTTTATCGAATAAATCCCAACATCTTTCGCTGAGCAAAGTCCAACTTGTTTCGTTTGTTGTAGCCATGCTAGCCACATGAGCTGCATTTGTTAGGTTAATGTCTTGACACGAAAGCCAATTGCAATAGACACGTGTTATTTGGTTCAAATGCCTATGATTTTTGACTTTTCAAGTCTCATTTTGAGAAGCTGACACCACCACTAGTCTTACCGCCCTCAAACAAACCAAATTTGGTAGACGCTGCCTCCCATAGCCTCGTCGCGGATCCACCGAGTATGATGCATGGTAGTGTCCTTAAGTTTTCATAACACCCTCTAGCATTAATTCAAACTCTAGTTGACTTCTTTGAGCTCATCTTGAGTTTGCAGGGATATTAGCCATATTATATTATAGATTTTAAAGATTTTCTACAGGATATTTTCTTATATTAAAGACAATTATGATATCATTGTTGATTTTTCATATCTCTCAACATTACAAGTATATCTTTTCTAATTATGCATATATTGATTGATATATATATTGCTTTAGATAGTTGCCTCATAAAACCTATAAAGAGATAAATATAATTTTTATTATGATATGTCAAAAGATATAGAAAATTCCTTCCATTTTTTGCTTTCTTATCCTTAACTGCTTGGAGGAAACACGCCCAAGACTACGTCTTTGTCATTGTGGTTGCTGTTGAGCGAGAATCTATGAGAGGGTTTAGTGTTGATGTGTTTCGGTTCTGTTCAAGTTTACAGCCAAAAACGAACAACCCTCATGATGTCCGATTATTTCACATATTATCCGGATCATAAGGAGAATCGATTGGAAGGCTCGAACTTTGTCGGATTGGTTTGGGCGTTTTTGATACCCTTATGACCAAGGGCTTGTATTAAGGAGCCGGATATCAAATTAATGCAATTTTTTACCTCTGAAAATCTTAATCTTTCTTCCTCAAGTGACATGCTTGCCGCTAATTGAAAATTTCTTGGAACAGAAGTAAAAAGAGAAAAGAAAAAGGAATCCTTGTAGTAAAAACTGAAAAGCAACAGGAAGGATCCAAAGTGAAAAGGTGTCGGCCATTGCTGCTCACTTCCCAGAAAGGGAACCCAATGTACGAAAGCGAATCGGTGAGACCACAATGGGCCGGGGACTATTTTAAACGGGTCGGACCTTATCGTGACTGTAGGCTGGACCTAATGGGCTCAAGATAGCCCAATAGAGGAAGACCATCCAGTCAGAGCCCAATAACTTTGAGTGGGCCCAATGCGAAGGTTCATATGAGATTGATGGCCCAACAAAATTTATTGATTAATTGGCCAAAGTTTACAAGAAAAATTCCCATCTAAAAATTAGTCATCTGGATATGTAGCATGCCAAAAATTGTGTTCTCCATTCAACATTTGCCAAGGCCCTATCAATGTACTCAAGATACGGCTTCCTATACAATGGCCTGTTAACTCTCTGCAATCGAGGGCCATACATCTGTTCGATTAAGTTGGCCTGGATCAATACTTCCAATTTGATGAGTATATGTAAAGGATCCATGGATAAAAATAGAAAAAGCATGAAAAAAAGGCTCGAATGGTACGATCCCTCCGTCACCCTAAAATGAAAGGGGCGATCTCATAGTTCTTGATTAGTGAAGATACGTTGTTAGATGCTCCATTTTGTTTTCCCATTGAGGCCGAGCCTAAACCTATGCTTGAGAGATAGTTGTCCATACATTGATAAGGGATGTATAAATTCTTGAGAAGAGAGGAGCCGTGGGGGGTCCCCTTTGGACCACTCAAATCCCACGGGTGAATAGAAAGTTGGGCCCCCATTAATTTCTTTGGGTTTCATTCTTGCAAACGTACTCCCCAGATGGGATATTTAACACGTTAGCTACAGCATTACACAGGTCGATACGCATACCACCTAGTATCCATTGTTTACGGCTACTGGGGTATCTAATCTCATTCACTTCCCTAGCTTTCGTCTCTTAGTGTCAGTCGCCATATAAGGAGTCCACATCAGCATCGTCCGAAACATGACACGGACAAAACGATCCCATGTCACCAATCTCTGACTTTTCAATCTTAGGGTACAAATTTATCTATCTAACACCTGCTCGGAATTGATGAATGGAGGAAGCTTATACTTTTCTCGATAATCATTAATAGACATAGGCATCGGGTGCTTCATCAAATGGCTATTTAATTAATAGTGCAGCTGAAGCCCCCTAAAACCTTATGTTTAGTGCTAAAAATATGAGTGGATAGAAATGCAATTTATATACTCGAGTAATCTCTTCCATTTTGCTAATGAGAAATTTTTTGAGTATGTGACCC
This sequence comes from Eucalyptus shirleyi, assembly GCA_017140165.1. Taxonomy (NCBI): domain Eukaryota; kingdom Viridiplantae; phylum Streptophyta; class Magnoliopsida; order Myrtales; family Myrtaceae; genus Eucalyptus; species Eucalyptus shirleyi. Next base: position 5,220,719 of record CM029447.1, on the reverse strand, counting down.
AGTCGTCCAAAGAGATTAAAATGTCTTTGTATTCATTCTATGATGGTGTGGTCGATAGAAATCTTACGTGCGAGATGAAGTATTTTACGAGGTCTAGCAGCAATCCCTTTTGCTCTGATATCGACTTGGTATTATAGTAAGGTAAAGATTTCCCATACGATAGTAAGCCGAGCGAGAACCGATCGCGAGAAGGTACAAAGCCTCACATCTCTCTTTACTACTTTGGCTAACATATGCTAAATAGCCATGGTGTTTCAATCGACCCAGCCGACAAAAACGGGACGTAAAATCCCGTAACGGAAGGATGAAAAATCCGCATGGAAGTCGGCTGAAAAAGCTTAGCTATTTTCGTGCTTGTGTCATTGATGACGCGTATGAGTTGGGGAGGTCTCTTTGGCTTGGACGCGTGTAAAAAAATACACGTGAACTGGGAATGGACAGGCATGTGTTTTAATAAGCAGCACAGAAATTGAATAACTCATTTTGGGCGTCTATATGATATGCTCTTCTACGACAATGTCCTTATAAGGAAAAAGAGAAAATTGAATACTCTTTTCTGCATTGTATATTCATAAATGCACGTATAAAGCTTTTCTTCCTTATTGGTTTTATGTGGTGAAGAAAGCAACTGAGGGGTTTCTATCAGGAGAGAGCCTACTTGTATTTAGGCAAGAATACTGTGCGCACACCATGGGGACCATGGATTATCTTCTTTGTCTTGTACGTGTAGCATTTGATCTCTCTCTCTCTCTCTCGCACTCTCTCACATGGTTCTTTCAAAATACATAACCTTTTTGCTGGGATATAAGCAAGTTGGCCTCTCTTAAACGGGCACATGGTACTGTCCCACCGGCCAAGGAAATTAGAGATATGCATGATGGAGAAAGTATCGAGTCCCAACTGTGTATGGTCCATCTAGAGAACAAGTACCAAGTTTCTGGACAGTATTTCTAACAGGACAGTATTTCTAACAGGACAGAGAGCCATAATACGAACAAGGATCTAATCATTTTATATGTCAGATATATCACGCGATAGTGACACGCGAAGAAGTAAGTTAATTTTATGGAAGAGTTTCCTAAAATTCCAAACACAAAACTAGTCGGGGTGCATGTATTTTTTTATATAAGTAATGCGATTGAACGATTACACCACGTGACACCGTGATCAAGTGAAATACTTTGTTAGGCTAGCTGTAATGTTCATTTATCTGATGAACATGGGCTCTCATGATCCCATACCTCCAAATTTAATGACCAATTGGGAAGAAAGGTCCTTTCCTCTTAAATACTCATGGAACTTAGTGGGAAAGTTCAGCGCTTCTTTTCCATTTTTCAGTTTTTCATGGTGGAACTGTGACTTTTCTTCTGTGCAAGCTGGTAAAATTAAAGTCTATATTGTTATCTACCAGCCTGTGAAACTTGGAAAAGGAACACGGCTTAATAAATACTTTTTCTGGGGTTTTGACAATTCAAGTGGGTGAATTAAAGCAAGAGCTGTACCCCATCTGTGGGCTGCTATTCTTCTTTTTTCTCTTCCTCCTTTTTTCTTCTAATCTGTTGAATGATGCTAAGAATACAAAGTACATGCAGAGATTAATACGCAAAATCATCACATTGTTTATCACATGATGAGCAATTACAATGAAAATTGCTCTGTGGACCGTGGACACAGGTTGCATATAATTGTTCATGAACAATTTGCATCTGGCATTTTGTTCTCTCCTTTTGGGTTTTTTGCCTTGCAAATTGATGATACTGTTCATGAGAAACCTATGGGTAGAGTCACTGTGAGATGGCTGTTTTTCACAGATTGGGCTACAATGAACGTGACGGTAGGTCAAGAGAGTCTGTTGCAAAATGAAAAAGAACGCAAAAAGTCAAAAACCCTCACATGTTCTCATTTATGACCCTCATTATGCATATTCCCAAGGCAAATTTTGGGTTTGATTCTCCGCGTTGCTTCTCCTTCATCCACAAATACAATTGCAGAGAGAGAGAGAGAGAGAGAGAGAGAGAGAGAGAGAGAGAGAATGTAGAGATTCCACAGTACAAACAGTGCCTTAACTACAAGTTAGGTTTAGGCGATAGGGAGTGATGCATTGGCTATTGTATCATTACTCCAAGAGCGTAATTAACTTATACAAATTTGTTACATATGTGCATGGCTAATTTGATGATTAATTACTAAAGGCAATGAGCTGATAATAACCCTAACTTGGGTAAGTTTCAAGTTGTGACCTGAGTCAAGTCTCCTACGGTGTTCAGCATGATATAAAAGAGAGAGCAAGGTGTCACATTCGCAAAGACAAAGAATTGCAATATGCATACTTATATATGCACCTGTTTGTCAAACTAGAGTACCTTTAAATTAAAATACAAGTCATTATTACTTTCAAGTTAAAATCAGATCTCCCACACAAATTTGAGACACTTAACTGGCCCTAAATTTGTGAATACGAGTCTTGTTAACAAGTGCATACCTGTTAAAATTACTTAACGATGAAATATTCAATTTTCAAAATATTGATTTTATGTAACAACTAACTAGATAGAGATATTGAATAAACATTGAAGCTGGCGAAAGCAACCTAGAAAAGGATCAACAGTTTTTATCTTACTGGCAAAATTAACTTCACATGTACCAGAAATGCTTTCTAGGGTCATCTAACATTAAGCCATAAGTTAAATCCTCTCCATCTACCCGAAGGGCGACAAAACAATGAATAAAATTAGACGCTTGCCTGAAATGAGATATACTTTAGATTCAGTCAGCTGCCGGTCAAACCCTAATTTTGGATTAATTCAGCTCCAAAACCATAATCTGTAGTATCTTAAGTCTTCATTTGTTTTATTTGCTCATTAATCAATGATGTGCAGGCAACCGGATGTACAGTGTCTCATCCACCATGGATAGATCCAAGTTTGACATGAATTTTGAGCAAGGATTCAATTATCACCTAATTTGTACGCATGTGTTAGAAATATTTTAATCTTCGTTGAGATCATGCAGTACGAAGGAGGTGTGATAATATTACAAAAGTGGCGACACAAAGATTTATTTATGGTAGTTTTTAGTACATATAGCATATCCACAAATAGATTTGCTTAATTTACACTTTTTTGTGATCTTCCATAAGGCCAGGGTAGTCAGTTATAATTCTTGGCTTAGGCTTATAGGAAGATATAGCAACTCCTACGCAACTCCATTTCCTAAATCCTTGAAAAAGAAAAGAAACATAGAAGAAAGAAAATAAAAACATCTGACAATTTCCCCTTGTTTCGTTTGTCCAAAACTTCAACTCAAAACAAAGCAGTATCCTCGTCTAATGACATGCTATTGAGCTGATCCTCTTGGTCCTGAGGAGCGACTATTGCTCCATCATCAAAGAGCCATTTCTCCAGCAATGTGAGAGGCACTTGCTGGTGGTGGATCTGGTCCAACACTGGCTTGTTTTCCTCCTGGAAGACACACCCTTGGTCTGGCGTCAAGTTCGGTTTCTCATCTGGCACCGATGCCACCGATTGAGAGCCGTCAGAGACCGAAGAATTGAAGCTGAGCAGCGAGTACTCGAGGCCCTGATGGTGATCCGGCGTTGTTGCACCTTCACTTGAGCTTGAACCGCTAGTTGGAATGAAACTGTTGAAGGAATAATCTTGAGCGGCGTTGTGATTAACCCCTGGGGATGATTTTGTGGCTTGGGCTGATTTGGCGGAGTTCTTCATCCACCCTTCAAGCAATCTTGCTATGTTCTCTGTATTTGATGCATAAGTGCAGGATGATGCCGTTGACGGGTATGATGGTCTAGTACCGTTGCCAGAATCAATGTTGTGGCCATCATGATCAGATGGCTTTGAGTCAGCCAAAGGGCTTGGTGATGATTTGTCCAGAGACAAAGCCTCGCAGAGAGCTTGTTTGGCCATTTGGATGTCTGTCTGGAGCCTCCTCTCCCACTGACCCTTTGAGATGGAGTGGGAGCTGGATCTGAACTCTTCATGGCCATGGCCGTCCAGGCCTGGTTGGAGCTTCTTGAGCTTCTTCTTCAAGTGGGTGTTCCAGTAGTTCTTGATGTCATTGTCAGTCCTCTGTGGAAGATAAGAAGCTATAGCTGCCCACCTGAAAAAGGAAGATTTAGAAGAACAAAACCATTATTTATTATTCCTTTCACACATAAGAAGATGAATTAATTAAATTATGAGGATATGGTAATTAGTTTGGAAGTGTATCAATCCCTTTCGGGATTTGCAAAGTTAGATAGGATCAATTAGAAATTTTGAACTAGGGTATTTAGTTTTTTCTTTACCTGTTACCAAGAAGGGCCTGAAGATGGATGATCATCTTTTCCTCATGATCAGTGAAGTTGCCACGCTTGATGCCAGGCCTGAGGTAATTAGTCCATCTAAGCCTGCAGCTCTTGCTGCATCTAAGCAAACCTTTTGAAACACCACCAAACAAAACAAAGAAATAATAAGTCGAGAGAGAGAGAGAGAGAGAGAGAGAGAGAGAGAGAGAGAGAGAGAGAGAGAGAATGAATCTTAACCCTTTACATGTTATTAACTCGAGAAAAAGGAAAATGGCAGACCCAACTGAGGGAGCTACAGGTGCAAGCCCATTAATACCCAAGAATTTAATGAACAAACCAACCAAAGGAGAGCATCGGCGATATCAAGATGAGACCCCCAAAGAAACAAAGTGGAGTGGATCGGGGAAAGGGAAAGCTCACAACCAGAGAGAGAGAGAGAGAGAGAGAGAGATGATGAAGACGGAATTTGCAAAAGAAAAATGCATTAATCTGTATGGTACCTGTATTGGTGGGAACAGATCTCCAATTCCCAGGTCCATGATCCTGGATGTAAGAGACCAGGATGATGTCTTCTTCTGGAGTCCACGGACCTTTCTTCACTCCAATCTTGTCACAGCATGGTGGTCTTCCCATTTTCTTTCTTTCTTTCTAGTGGAACGGTCACAAATCTTCTCTTCTTCTTCTCCTTCTTCTTGGATATATCTCTCTAGAGCAAGAACGATGACCTTATGTTGCTGTATGAGGAAATTGCGCAGAGAGACAAGCGTCCAAGTTAGGGGTCGCTCTTTGTCTGCTATCACATATATATAGAGAGTCGGATCAGGAAAAGAACAAAGGGCAACTTAGACGCTGACCCAGAAAGAGGTAAAAAAAAGGATACCACACCCACATACACACATTACACTCCAAAGTAGTCAAAACGGACAGCAATGAGCATTTACTCTCTTGCTTGCAAAAAGTCAGCTATACTTAGACTCTCTCTCTCTCTCTCTCTCGCTCACTGTGCGCCTCACAAAGCCGTGTGGCATTGAATACGGGCACCGTGTTGGCACCGAGAAAGAAGAGAAAGTCCAAGAAACCCTTTTTCCTTTTGTTCTTTCAAACGGGTGTGTTTCAAGAAGCAAGCAATTACCCTCAGTGAATTTATTCGCGATTCATAGTAGAAACTTTGTCAACTACGGGTCACTGGTGTTTCTTTTTATATACTTTTGGTGACGGTGCTGAAAAAAAAAAAAAAAAAAACGTTTTTTCTCTGCCACAACACACATACAATGTTCAAGAGATCCATAGTAATTACTAAATTTCAGTCTAGGTCTGGCGATCACAACATGAATGCAACAGCAACTGTTCTGTCCTTCGGGCAAACTTATTTGGGCTAACATACTGTGTTTTGGTTAGCTTCTTTGTATACGGACAATTTAATTTTGTCTCTCTTTTACTTATGGGGATGTGAAGGGTTTATTTGCTGCTGTATTGAAAATTGACTCTCTCTTGGCGGTGCAATAATTTTACCGTTCGGCCTTAAAAGTTTTACAGATGGAATAGCGGAGGACACCTCGTCGCAGTCATTAGTGAGTCTTGAAAATGCATCATCCGTTAAGAGGAAAAACAAGAGAATCGTGCTGATTAACTTCTAGGCTTTAAGAACCCATTAAATTTTTGTGGGCTACTCGCTCTTCGATGATTAACGAATTGATCACAAATTTATTGCCCACTTTTGCGAAAATAGTTTTAGAGAAACTACCACGTTCGTGCAAATTGCCCTGGTAATTTAAGACAAAAGAATGAGGCAGAGAGAGAGAGAGAGAGAGAGAGAGAGAGAGAGAGAGAGAGAGCAGAAATTACGTAAGGATTTCAAGTTCCAACGGCTGGTCACGATAGCTTAAAATAAATATATGTTGCTTCCAATATTAACTTCGAATTAAAAGCAAAATAGTAAATTGTCTGATCAGATTTTATCAACACTCGACGATTACAAAATGCACATCCCTTTGGTACACATTTGTCCTTTTCATTTGTTTGATGACGCCTCCAATGCGAAGATTCCAAGTAGGCTTTGCTTACTTACTACAATGTGACTTGTCGAGGGTTAGGGTTTCCGTTATTAGATAAAGTAGCGTTTTATGTCAACGCAAGTACGTCGATTGAGGGAGCAAATGCAATTTGAAATCTGGAAAATGGATTAGTGACACGTAACAAATGCCTGTCATATCAGTCGGTCAAAATCTTTACAGGTCAATTCAAGTAGCAAATTGGTGCAGTGAGAAGTATACTACCAATGTTTTTTTTTTTTTTTTTTGGGCGAATACCAATGTATGTTTTAAGGGCACTGACTAAGGGGGTGTTTGTTAAATTTTTGTTTCTGTTCCTCGGAACATAATATTTATTCTTTTATTTTGGGGAACAAAAAAAGAATAGAATCATGTTTGTTTACACTTTTTTTTTTGTTCTCGGGAACAAATTTATAATAGAAACAAGCAGTACAAAAAACTTGTTTATTGTTTTTTAGAACAATTTCGAGAAACATTTATTTTTTTCTCCCTTTTTTTCTTTTTTCTTCTTCTTTTTAAAAAATTAAAAGAAATAAAAAAATTATACAAGTTTACCAAACATGTTTCTATTCCTTTTTTATTCCATAAAAAGAAATTTTGTGCAATTATCAAATGTGTTATTTTATTCAAAAATTGTTCTCTAGAATAGAAATAGTTTTTTCTATTTCTGTTTTCAGGAACAATTTTTAAGAAAAACGTTACCAAATGCAGTCTAAACATCCATATAGAAAAAGTTTTGCATTTCCAAAGTATCATTTTTGACATGTTATGTACAACCACTGTAATTAATCTTTCTTAGATATAGTTGGACACCTTTTAAGAAGAACCTAATGTGAATTAATCGGGGAACACACCGTAATAATCTACGGAACCAATAATTGAAAAAGGACACAATTCGAGAAGTTAGCATACTGGTGGATATATAATAAGCAAGTTAATCTACTCATGATCTACTATATTTCAACTTGTGAGTAACTTGAACCCTGTTAGATTCTTTTCGAGTTTACATCGAGCTAGAGTAGTTAATTCAATGGAGCTCGAACTTGAAAATATTTTACTTGAGCAGCTCGCATGGCTAGTTGAGCAATGAAATATTTTGTTATTTTTTAATCACTTACAGATATAAATAAACAGATAAACTTGTTAACTCTTCAATTGCTGTGTACATTTATAATTTGAGCTCGAGCTCGAGTTTAATTCTAGTCTCGACTAAAACTTATTGACTAGCTATAGACTATGTTTGTTATACTTCTTTAAATAGTTGTGTCGATGTGAATTTTTGCAAGAGAAATAGTATGCAGAAAAATCTAAGGAATAAATATTTCATATCAATCAACTTCTTCGCTTAAGTTTATGGGAAGTTTTATTTATAGTGGACCGAACCCCATCATGTTTAATTTGTCCACTGATTAAAAGAAAATATGAACCGTAAAATTGTAATATTTATGGACTCATTGTACAAGTACACGCAACATTTCAATCCAGTAAAATAATATCAATAACAATAACCATGAAAACATAAGTAAGAATGTAAATTACCCTCTCTTGATAGCTTTCTTTCGTTTGTCGCAATGTTCACATTTGCGCCATCGAATTATTGAGAAGAAGGGGAGCAAGCTATTTGTGTGATATTTATAATGTTTTCTTCTATCTTCCATTTGATCATATGAACTTATAGGGAGTTAGAGGTGATTTTTTCAAGATCATTTTCCAATTCGATAAATCCAATTTCCCCTCTTTATGGAAATTCTCCCTGATTTTATATTGTAACCGATGTTGTCTATCCTTTTATTTCGACAAGAGTTGATGGATATCTCATCATTCACAATAATGTGTTGCAGAGAGAATTAACACATGGTCATCTTACTAAATTTAGAAGAAAATCACAATATTTCTTTAATCAATAATGCATATCCAGAATTTCCTCTATTTATATTTTTAGAATAGAAACATTCATGTATTATTTCCTTTTCTATGAAAATTTCATTGCCAACATTTGTTTGTTGGTATATTTTGCATTTTTTTTTTATGTTCGAAGTTAATTACTTGTACTAAATTTATAGATTATGATACAGTTGTATCGTGATCATTCGTTTGTAATGTTTAGTTATATTACCATAGTAAATTGTTAGTGGCCTCATACTTTAACATCTTTACGAGAAAAAAAAAATGATATTTAACTAGAGCAAGAGATGGTGTGTGTAGAAGCTTCAATAATATCGCAGTAAAGATGTAAAAATATGTATTACGATAGTAATTTTAGTTAAACAAAAAGAAATAAAAATAAAATAAAAATCACCAGAATGATAATAGATGATTACAAATATTTTTAATAAATTGATGAACTTTATTGGATATACTGAATATCGATTGTTATTTCTTGATATTTACAGGGTTTTTTATGTGATATTTTTAATCCAAATAGTTTTAAATTTATTTTATTTTTTCAAATATCATAGGTTGTTATGCGATCACACTCACACTTAAATATTCCTTTTCCGGACATGGACCACAATGGCCATAAAGAGCTTTGTACAAGCCAACTCATCCTATTTTTCAAATCTCAAGATTATAGATTGATTGCAACATTCAACAAAGAAAATATGTATTTTTTCTACAATTTATTAGCAAAATATTTGCTATAATCACTTAGTTAAATCCTCCATTATAAAGTTGCTGGAAAAATCGTGCGTCATGTGGTATGTTGCGACTAGGGAAAGTGGACGATGAGCAAACGAATAGTTTAACTTTAGATTGATCACATACATTTGACGTGAAAACAAATCATTTATTGATTAAGCAAACCAAACCAATTATGTTACTTAGATATCTTAGGCATCAATCATTAATCCAATTTAACTTATGCTTGTCTCCCTTCGTACTAAGAAAACCACTTTTAGAGAACAATATCCGTCCCTGTACTTTCTGCCAATGTTGGAGGGGAATTTGATAGGGCATGCCATGTATGGTTAAGGTGGCATTCTCCCTTTTGTATGCAAATCGAAATAATCATATAATTAACCCCTCCTAACTATTCACATACTAATTCGGAAAATATTTTCTCCGCTCAATTTTTGCCGAGTGGATGTAGGTGCCTCCAATCACATCACAGAATCAAATCTGCACTATTTGTACAGTCTTGACGTATCCAATGACTCGTTATCAGTTTGAACTCAAATCAATGTATTTAAACATATTGCATCATAGATTTACATGCTATTGGATGCATACCTCCATCACGGGTCGTTATATGTGCATGCGCATCAAACAAGCGACATGTACCTACTTCGACAAGAGGTAGTTGTGTTTAATTGAATCAAACCAATTAGGTTCAATTTGAAATCCCACAGGTGAGCCGATAATGATGCGAGACTTAATAGCTGTGGCGAGCAACCATCATGTAGGAGATTTCTCCAGAAAAGAAACCCCGGCATGAGCTAGGGTTCCACACCTCCTCTCTTGAAAACAGAGCCACTATATGACAGCATAATCGTTGGCTTTAGATTCACATTCTCTTGTCGATGGCCCCTTCACATGCTCGACACGAGCCGTTGGATTTAGGAAGATTATATGTGCAATTAGTCCCACATCTTCTGGAAGATAAGGCAGAAATATTAGGCCTTGTTTTTTAGTTTTTGTAATGTAGTTTTTTTTTTTTTATATCAATGTGTAATACGTGTTGCACGGTGACAGGAGAGGGACGGGGAGAGAGAGAGAGAGAGAGGCATCTGGCTCACTGAGTAAGACCATATTATTGGGCTTGGGCCCATTAATTAATGATTGTGATGACACAACGAAAGAAAAACAATAACAAAAAAGTGTGTAATTATTTGTCTTCTACATTTATGCGCTATATTAAATTCTTCCGTACTACTGTGCAAATAAATATATAAAATACGTAGAGAAAAGGGGAAAATTGTATAAATAAGGGGTTATATTACTAATCAGAATATTGGGATGCATATAATATATATGCAATATTTGTTTTTGGACCAAATTTCAAAAGAAATTCCTAATTTGTCTACGAAAGTGATAGACAATTGCTATCCATGATGAATAAGGCACGAATTCTGTGGAATTGTGCAAAGCCAAATGCAGTGTTTTAGGTTGGATAGTGTGAGGACGGGGGTTATATACTGCATCTCCATTTGTCTTCACCTCCATATTAAATGGTTTTGTGTCATTGTACCCGGAATTGGAGCTGGAGACATATAATTAAAGAAGAATTCATTATCTTAGGGTTATGTTAGACGGAGGTTACAATGACACTTCATATATCAGTACATTTGTTTCCACATTAAACCTCAAGAAAAGTCAAGTCTATACGATATCGATGTGATAGAAATCGCATACCTTCATTAGACGAGATCATAAGGGAAATCCCAAGTCTGAGCTTATTAGTATATCCGTTTGAACCCGTCTTTGCTTAAAAGTTTTAAGTTAAGAAATTATATTAGTTGCTTCACATTACGCCATATCTCTTAAGGGATAATTCATTTGCCTAGCACCCATTTACACAAGCACCTTAAGACTCTACGTACTTTATTTCGAGAAACTAGAAAACCCCCAGTATATGTAAGGAATGGACATTTCTCTTATTCCTTTTTTGGATTAAAAAAAAATGAATATCAAGATAGGCAATAATGAAATCGATATTTGCTAAATCCGACGAAGAGATGAAATATACTTAGTGGCTCTCTCAATTGGTCATCATTTATAGAAGTTGTTATAATACACGTGTAAGTTGTGTTAGAGAAATTTTAATATATTTTAATTGGCTTATCACTCGTCGATTTAAGCTTTTGAGTAAAAGTGAGTCCAGCTAGATATATTGACAAGCTTGGACTTTAGATTGACAGGCTCGGACTCTAGATTGACAGGCTCAGATTTTGGCTCTCTTTTGGCGATTTCTCTTAAAAAAAGTATCAGACTTTTACAATGCGCTTCTAACAGAGATAGTACATGCATTTTTCACGTGCCTCTCTATATTGTTGGCTGTTGCAAATTGAATTATGATTGAGTTATATCGTAAGAGATCAGATATGAACAAGATATCGTACCATATCAATTGCGAGGACAACACTCGAGTGCCCCGTTATAGATGATCAAGACATTATTGTATCTTTGTACGGAGGAATTCACATACTAAGTTACCCCAAAGCATGGCTTGTTCAAATCCTTCGTATACTGCCAAATAAATTCAAAAAGTGGGAAAAAAAGAAGTTGTTTGTTGCACTAGGAACATTGCGTATGTCTTTATTCAAGTTCGTGTTCAGCAAAAATACAAAAGAAATAAAAAGATATGATGAATAAAAGGGAAACCATAGAAAATGGAAGCACTTGTCTACATTAGTCCGTCGATTACGACAGCACATTTGTCTCGATGTTAGGACAGTTGTCCTCTCCTAGGAATGATGGCCCTTTGGAGCCTTTTAGTACGCAAAAATTATCAATTTTTTTTAAATCTTATATATTTATGTCAATTCAATTATTAAATTTTTAATTCAAATAATTTAGTCCAAATTTTTGAAATTTATCATTTAACTCTAAACCTTTCAATTGTACTAATTTAAATCTTAACATTTTGACTATTTATTAATTTAGTCTTAAATCCTTTTATGATCTACCAATTTAGGTGTTGTTTGATAATGTTTTGGGAAATATCCATTTCTATTATTTTGCTTTTCTGGAACAAAAATAAAATAGAAACACGTTTGGTAATTTTTTTGTTCTCAGGAATAGATTTAGAACATAAACAAGAAACAAAAATTGTTTATTGTTCCTAGGAGCAATTCAAGAAACAAGTTTTGTTTCTTTTATTTCTTTTTCTTTTGCTCTCTTCTTCCTTAGCTGGTTGCCGGCCCAATGATGGCTGATGACTAACTAGACGAGGCTCGGCGACCTTGTCGGCCCTTGGTAAGGCCCTCTCAAGCCTCGCTATGGCTAGGTGAGGCTCGACCCAGCCCAGATCTGGTGAGGCTGAGCCTCGCCCAACTACGGCAAGGTCGAGCTTTGCTAGGATAGTGAGGCTTGACCTCGCTTGACCATCACGAGGCTGACCTCGCAGTGGCTAGGCGAGGTCAAGCCTTGTTGTGGGGGAACTTGCCGGTGGCCGGCAAAGCTCCCCAAAGGCTAGCGACCTCACTGGCCCTCATCTGGCAAATCATTGGTTGGCCATAGCGAAGGCCGGCGACTTCGCCAGTCCTTGTCTGGCCAATCGTCGATTGGCCATGGCCAAGGCCGATGATCGGCTAAGAGGAAGAAAAAGAAAAAAAAAAAAAAAAAAAAAAAGGAAAGAAAAAAGAAAAATGTAAAAAAATTATTAATATATATTCTAAGTCACAAAAATATTTTGAGTTGTACCAAGTCCTTTGGTAGGCATATATCATACCAAGTGTATCCTTAGAATGTTGACGCAAAAAAGAAAGAAAAAAGAAAAATGGACGCCTTTTTTTGGTAGGCATATATCATACCAAGTCCATCTTAAAATGCTCATAAACTGTTTTCGAGAACAGAAATAGAAAAAATTATTTATAAAAAGAACTATTCCCAAGAACAAAAACGTTACCATGTTGACGCAAACAATTTTTTTTTTGCATTTTTTAAAATTATTCCATTTTTTAATTCTTTTCTTTTTTCTTCCCCCCCCTTTTTTTTTCCAACTCTTAGAGGTCATCGGCCACAGATGAAGGCTAGTGACCTTTGCTTGGCTTGAGCAAGGGCATAATGGCCCCTACTAGGTTTAGGTGAAAGCGTCGTAGCTCTCACCTAGATCAAGTGAGGCCATTGCCACCATTACCGGTTAGCAAGCAAGAGTTGGAAAAAAAAGAGAGGAAAAGAATAAAAAATATAAAAAAAATTATTTATGTCAACGCCGATCGCTTTACATAGGATAACTGGTGGTCATGTTAGCATTTTCTGGGCAAAATTGGTTGGAAGGATAAAATTGATAAATCATCAAATTGTCTAAAGGTTTTAGGCCAAATTGGTCAAATGTTCAGGACTGAATTGGCACAATCTAAAAGGTTTATGATTCAATTGGCAAATTGTCCAAAAACCTTGGGATCAAATCAACATGAACGAAAGGTTGCATGTTTGAATTGGCACGAGATTTTATTTTATTTTTTTTGGGGTGGGTGGAGTAATTTCTCCCTTCTAGTACTTAAGATGGAGTAATTTCTCCGTTCTAGTACTTCAAGAACGCAATGCAGAGATGGAGACAGGTGCGAAGATGGGAGAGTTCGTGCCGGACTCTTCTTAAATCGACGCTCTCTCTTTGACCCTTCCTTCCCATAATTCCTCCACTTCATTTTACTTATTCATCTCGTCGTGACCATAAATACAAGAGTCCGATTCATTCATTGGGCGGGCGTTGATGTGGACGGCACCCCGTTGTACACCGTCAGGCCCACTACCACGGCCATGCCTCACGCCAGCATTCTCGGCCATGTTCCCACCTAATGACACGAGTCGGATTTCTCATTTCTCAATCCCCCCTCCTTCCAATTCACCATGCATATGATGAATGGAGAGAGCAAGGAGTAGGGACTTGCAGTGTTTTGCCTTTCCAGAAATTTCCCTTTTTTCTGTACCTAAAAAAAAAAAAAAAAAAACGACCCGGTTCGGCGAGGGATTGCGATGTTTTAAAGGCGATTGATGAGAAAGACGGGATTACTTATGGTTTGCAACGAGTATGGGAAGCCCACCACTCCAGGTGCCTTTCCTTTCCTTTCTTTTGGAATTTGATTACCGGTCGCTGAATTATTTGTGCACGATTGTATCGAGACCTGTTTCACTTCGTACGGAGTGACAAACATGATTAGACAGCGACATGGGTTATCTTTTTTATTAGCTAATAAAATCCCGAGATTAGTTTCCGTAGTTAGATTGCCATCAATTTCATGTCGTACAATGAAATAATGCGATTCTTAATCACTCCCAAGTCTTGGGTTTGTCACTGTACTAGATCGTCCCCACGTGGCTTCCCCATCTCATTTGAACTCCTATCTTTCCCTCCCTCCGTAGATAATTGGCCGCCCTGTCCCTCATCAGAGAAACATCGACCCACATCGACCTGTACCCACCCGACGTCGAAATTCCGTCCCTCTCCTCCCCGTTCTCCACCCTTCCCGGTTCTGCGGCGGCCGTGGCGGTCGCCGGGGGCCAATGCGGAGCAGGGTGGCGGGGCCCCCGCGGACTCCACGTCGCCGTGCCCGACACGTGTGTGGTCCCTAGAGATACAACGTAGTATCGAACGTAGTGGGAAAGGGAGGACGGACGGACGGACGAACGGGGTAAGGGGAGGAGGGGGGACAGATCGGGGGATGGACCCCCTGGCGAGGAATTGATTGGGCTTTCTGGTAGGTGCGGATTGTAGCCCACGCCCTAACCAACCCCTCCGGGGGGACCCGCGGAGGGGGGCCCATAAGAGGGAGTGGGGGGCCCGCTGACTTGTCGCGATCCCGCTGGAGGAGAAGGGTGGAGCGGGGGAAGCCTTTGTCGGCACATGCGGGCTGGTCGCGACACCTGTCTCCATTGGATTTAATGAAGGGGGGAAGAGATGATCATGGGGTTGATGAGGTCTGGTCCGTTCGAGTGGCGGACGCTCGTTTGGGCCCGAGGCCCACTTCTGGCAGGGGAATGGAATTGACGTTGCTTGATCTCAAAGTTTAGGATTGACGCTCCCACCCCATTTAAGGTTTGGTGCTGCCCTGTCTTAAATGGAAAAAGTTGAACGTGCTCCAACGGTCCGTTTGCTCGGGGCCACCGGTGCAGCAACCTCTCGAGGTTGTGGCCGTGATGGAGCCGGAGGCGACTATCTCGAGGGATTTGAGATGCCGGGATGCCGGTTCCTGCAATGTGGATTCAAGCATTTCCTGCTCCTCGGCAGAGATGCATGAGGGGAGCTGAGAACAGATTTGCTGACTAGGTAGGGTCAAAAATCATGCGGCCAGGGCATCATGTCCGCTGACATGGGTTTTGTGGCCTATGTGCAATGAGGTTGGTAGAATACTTGGTGAGCCGGAAAGCGGGGTCGGGTTAACTAATCTTTTCAAAGTCGGGGTCCAGGTGGCCCAGAGCCGATATTAACCGCGAGTTACTTTTCCCAACCGTACACTGGGAATTTATACAGGCGTGTGAAAGTAGAAAGTGGATATGCTGGGGGATCTGTCATATCACGCTAACAAGAAAGAGTGATCAAGGAGGATCCTATCCAAGGGGGAAGGGATCATGGCCTCTGTTCTGCATAGATATATACAAAAACATCACCAACATTGCAGCCTCTCTATACCAGAGAATATCTTTAATATTTTGAGGCGAAAAGCCTCTGCTGAATGCATGAACACTAAGCGGATATATCTTATAATGTGGGGAAATCAATTTGACAGAAGTACAACAGGAAAGTAGGACTTGGCAATAAAGCTTTGTGTTTGTTGCAGATCCATGGACAAGTTTTTACAGTATGAATTTAGACACATTCGATCCCTTTAAACTCTAAAGCTACTGAAGTAAAATCTTGCTGTAGCTTCCAGAGTATATGTTTATGCGCATTATGAGATCTCTGGTGGCAAAGAGTCGAACTAATCACTGTCTGTAACATATTGAGATACTAAAGCTGCAAACATGGAGATATCAAATTGAGAAGCTTTCAAGATTCAAAATCTCCTGCAGAAAGCGGTACAGCTCCTCTGCAACGATAGATGGGTACTCCTCCTGTGGCAAGAGCGCACCTGGAACCTCCACGAATTTGGCAACCCCTTTGGCTCCTCGAAGGGCTTCCATCTCTGCTTTTGACCTCCTAGGAGAGCCTTCAGTTGACATGACTAGGACTGGCATCTTTCCCTCCAAACTGGCGAATAGCTCAAGAAATTCCTCTCGTGATTTCACGGGGTCAAGTAGACCTGTCAAGAAAGCGGCAGGCACATATCGGGCACCTGGTCGTTTTGTTAGCCCATACCTGCTGTCGATGATTTCTGGTGTCACATTGTCTGGGTTTGCATATACATGAGATTTATACTGGGATTGGATTGCCTTCTCATTGCTGACCAGTGCGTTGTACACCATCCAGCCCAGAGCAGGGGCTCGTAGAGTGCCTCTAAGCAAACCGTACCTGATAGAAAATCGAGCATGACAGAGTAAACTACTTCTGAACTCAGGGAATGGCGCTACTTACAGGGATCAAGGGGGACAATCTTTTTGAAAGGCTACTCAGAATGACGGTGGCAAGGATGAGCCATAGATTTAGTACATAGTGACATTTAAATATGAACTAGCAGAGAATGCGAAACCATATCTCATTTTTCAACATGAAAAGTGCCTTGGTGATCTAAATGCTTTGAGGAACAAGAAACCAAGTCCATATTGTTTCCAGGACAGATACTAAATCTGCACTCAAATCTTTTAGCAGATAACGCAACAATAAGCATGGGTGTGGATTAGCACAATGCATCACACGGGCCAAGACTAAAGTAATTAGCTTCTTTTTCTCCTCCATTTTTCTCTTCTTTTACCTTCAAGCGGTTGGCTTTATCTCTGACTTGCCACACTACACCACCAAGTAAACAAGTATGCACTTAGCCTCCCCCTTTTCAAACTGTTAGATATAGGGCTGTACAACTGGTCCGGTTCTACCTTGGAATTGGACTGGATCGCCCATAGAAACAGGTCTGATTTCCGGTCCCAAATTTTTGGAACCGGTATTGTGTGGGTAGGTTCCAGTTTTGGGTGTTGAACTTACCCACCCACCCAGGAAACCGGTAAGATTTTTTTTTTTTTTAATAAGTTGGACAAAGATGATTTATTATTCTTAAATGAGATTAAGTTCTCTATTGCTTTATATTTCTGGTTGGTTTGTATCAATGTTTTACTTTGAGCCATTTTGTTGCTCATACTATTTTGTTGTAATTGCTATTTGTCTTTCTTTTTTTTTTTAAAAAATGAAGCAAAAAGAAAAAGGGAAAAAGAAAAAAGAAACCGGTTACTGGATAGCAGCCGGAATCAGATCAGACAAACAGGGTGGGTTCTAGGGTTGGTCCCAAGATAAACAGAGAACGTTCAAGATTTCAAAAACTGGAAATCGGTTCTAGTGGGGTAGAAGTTCCAAATCTAGAACCTACTCAACTTGCAACTGATCACCTGTAATTAGATAACAACTCCTACCTGGAAAGTGAAATTATAAAAAGAAACAAAAGAAACCCAAAATTACCTTGTTTCCATGTTGGAGTCTCGGCCAAACACAATAGGGAGAGGCCCAGCCCATGTCGGAGCAACCGCGGCAATGGCTCTAGGCTTCACCAAACCCTTTTTTGAAGCACAAGCTACGATTGTGGCAGCATGGCCTCCTCCAAAAACCACCAAATCATTTGCTGGTAATAACACAAGAGAGTTAGTGACAGTATCATCTGTACAACTTGAGAGACAAACAAGCCATATTAGAAGATAAAAGCTTTAAACAGAGCAGCAGACAAAATAAACCAGTAAGTAATTAAAGACGACTGAAATTTTAAGATAGCTGTGAGCAAGGTTGAAACTATTGAGCTCAATTTGCTTGTCCTTGTACAAAGCAAGCCAGAGTAAAGGTTAGATCATGGAGCAGCCTCATGGCTGCATATACTAACCTCTTTTACTATATTGAAAAGAAATCTATCAGAATAATTAAAATTTTGTCTGTCCAACACCTTTAGAATTCTCTGACCCTCATAGAGAAAATCATGGACACTTCTGTAGCACATGTATCCGTATGTCAATCACCTTGTTTGCTTGATTGTACAAGGACATGATACCTTGTTAAAAGCATTGTAGGATTTCAACTGTTAAAAAGGTTTTATCACCAACACACCAGCACACTATGGTGTATGTAGTTGAAAAAGTTTCAAATGGAGGCTTCAATGAAGTAAATGTAATCATTTACATGTATTTTACTTGGAACACACTACCTGAGTGACTAAGAGGGCTATCAGGCGCATTTATAAAATCAACCAGGAATTTCTCCATGACATCCGCATCATAGTCCATCTTTAACCGATCAGAGTAGCCCAGACCAGGCCAATCCACAATAGTAGCATGCCAATTAACTTTACCAACTTGTTCGACTATATCTTTGGCCACTAGTCTCCATTCCTCTACAGTACTCACATCAGATATTGTCGGCACCATGAGGATATCTTTAGAAGCATCAGGGCTTTTGCTTTCATGCTTTTCGTAGTGGATGTTGATATCATTGTCCTTGAACTTCCACAGCCAATTGTTGGACTGAAATCAAATTGCAAACCATAAATAGCTGATGTCCACCTATTTGTAGTCACAATCATGCACTGCTTTATGTAACAACAAAATCATGTAACGCCCAAATTTTGCATGACAAGTTGGCCACTGTTTAATAATTGAGTTGCAAATGCAGGACCATCTAACCCTATAATCTAAGTCAAGATCAGCCAGTCTGCTTGCCTCTTTGTCAGGCAAATTTGGTCAGTCAATATCAGTCAGTCTACTTGCCTCTACATCAGACAAATTTGGTTAATATCAGCCAGTCTGCTGCACAACCACCAAAAATCACTGATAAAATGCCACTTCACATTTTACATTTAATTCCATAGTACAAGCCAACGCAAGCAAAGCAGCTAAAACATGAGTGTGATAAAAATCGCTATTCAAGAGGGAGACAAGTTTACATTTGCGAAACTTAGATCATTGGCAAACTGCCAAACACCAATTATCAAGGAGAATTGCACTAAACCTACTGTTGTATAAAGTAGGCATTCCAAAAGACTTATATTCTCACTTTTACTAAATTCTATTGAGTTTAAAGCAACATTGAAAATAGAACTTTGGTGAAGAGCCTTTGGTGGTGGAAGTCGAGCAAATGGACCATGAACAAAGTCCAGAATATTCGCTTCTTCACGAAGTGAACTTGAGGCAGTGGCAAGTACATGAGCAAGCTGGAAATTTCTACACAAGTAAGCAAGAGGTAGCTGAGTCCAAGAACCATGTTGACTTCAGAAGCCAGCTTGCATCAAATGCAATGAAATGGTCCTTGGCAGCAGCTTGAACCAATGAGAGACAATCTATACTCGGTCCCATAGATATATGTTAATGTGTTTGATGTACTTCTCTCAGAAACAGAATGCGTTTAAGAAAAGCACAAGGTCGCAAGGTTTCAAATGTGAGTACAAGTGTTCAGACAGGGAGAGCAATAGAGAGAGAGAGAGAGAGAGAGAGAGAAGGACTTGTTGTATCAAGATAATCATGCTCTTCCTATATTGCCTCAATAGCCAAGTGCACGCAAATTAGACGGTCTGTTGTGTCTTGGCGGATCGCTGCAACATACCTTCTCCACTTTACGAAGGGCAGAATATATCCTCGAGGACAGTTCTTCCACAAGAGAGAGCAAACATTTCATGGGTAAACAACACTTGAATTGAAAAACTTATCGCCAACTAGCAAATCATTCATGGGTTAAATAACACTCGAATCAAAAAACCCATCACGACCCATCAATTGTTTCAACCGCCCCCCACCCAATTAGCTCAGCCAAATTCAACCACCCAACAGACAAGGTGAATTAAGGTAAATTGCAGGACTAGTACAAGCGGCACGTACCCTTGACGAGCTCGCGGGCTTGTCAGCAACCGAGGCGCTGGAGTAATCCACGGAAGCCGAAAGGGCCTTAATCGACATGGGTCTTCGCACAGAGCAAAGTGCTTTACGGGCCTTCCAGTGAGCGAGCGCATGAGAAACGCAAAATGCTGCGCAAGAAGAAGCCATTTATCTTGCGGGCGCAACAAAAGAGGATCTTCAGAGGCGGCTTAAGGAAAGAACTGGGATTTGAGGAAGAAAGATGACAAATCGGATGAACTGGAGCCGTCCGAACAGCGAACCACACCCAAGAAGCCAGCCAAAACCAAGATCTTTCAGGACGTTCGTGACAAAATATCACTTTCCCCCCCCCTCGTTTTCCTCTTTTGGGTGAACGGCGGATCTCGATTCTTTAACGGTGATCCGAAATTTGGGCACGATTTTCTTCGACCATCTACCGTAGACGGATTAAAGAAATATTTAATGTTATAAATAGTGGCTCGTATAGGAGCTAAGCTAAAATTCTTTGAGCACGGTGTCGTCAATCTAACGTTCGTGCTACTTTAGTCTCTTTCATAAGATTCGCACAGAGGTTCCTGTTCAACTTACAAAGCTGATTTACTAGACATGTCCGTACGCGAGTATGTTAGGCTTTCTTGTCTTATGCTTCTTTCCAGCCAGCCTGCCTTTGCTTTTCAGATTTGCTGTTCAAAGGAGAGTTTTCGTTTCATACAACTCGGAAAAGAAATTTGCATTGTATCAGCTTCTTCTTCTTCATTAGGTGTGTTTGGGAACCACTTTTGGGGAAATTCTTTAGAAAAATGCAAAAACTTTTGAGTTAAAGGTATTTTCCAAAATACAAACTGTGTTTGGTAAATTGTACTTTGAAAGCTCTTTATGAAGTACTTTGAGCAAAATGGTGTTTGGGAAATTACATTTACAAAGGAGATTTGTGATAAAAAAATTATCAAAAGAAAAATTAAAAAAAAATTGACCGGCAAGGGTAGTGGTCGTCGGCGACCTCTGACGACCCCGGTCCTTGGGCAGAAGGTTGCGCGACGCCGTCGCGACCTCCGGCGACCTCGGATCTGGGGTGGCGAGGTCGCGCGACCTAGATCTGGTCGCCGCTCGAGCCTCCGGCACCAGATTTGGTCGTGACCACCAAACCGGTGACCAGGTGGGTAGCGCGGCCCTGGCGAGCTCCGTGCGGAGGTCGCAGTGTAGCAGGCGACGATTGTCGGCAACAATGTGACTCGTGGAGGTCGCCCAACTCTTCAACGAAGATCGCCTAGGTCGCGGCGTCCCTGTAGCAGTCGTTGGCCCGGAGAAGATGAACAATGTTTCATCCAAGGGCATGCATGGGAAAAACAAAAAATTCTTGAGGACAATTTTGGGAAAAAAAAAGGTGAACAGTGTCGCGTGGGCATGCTGAGAAAGCTAAAAGCCCAAGGCAAGTCCTCACCTGTCTTAGGCTTTCAGCCTTAAAAATACTTGCTTTTCCATTAAGTCCCTTCCAAAGTGTTTTGCCAAACACCCTTTTTTTTTTGCCCAAGGGGCTTTGGACCCTCAAGGGGCTTTAGGAAGTGGTTCCCAAACGCACCCATTGAATGTGCACCGAGACCGACTGATTTATCCATAAAATCAGATTTTTCTCTGAATTTCTTCTATGTTATGATTGTTGGATGTATATTTTAAAGCTATCATGTAATAGTTACATATTAGGAATTTCGGTTGTACTATCATTATTATTTAATTAATAGCAGTGATGTATTCATTCATTTGTTCAATTAGTTTATATTTACGAATGATTTCATAAGACCACCCAGCATTGCGGTGTAGTTGGCTCAAGCATTTGTTCCTCTCGCAAAAGGTCCATTGTTCAAATCCCAGTTGCGTCGTGCTGACTTACACGGGGAGTAAGGGTGGTGGTGACTCTGCTCCTCCCTAGGGTTTACTCTGCTGCGAAGCGGCGCATAGGGTTCCTTAGGTCACAAAAAAAAAAAAAAATGATTTCATAAGATCAGTTGTAAATAGACCTATTCTTGAGATGTTAAGAATATATGTGACAGGTTCATAATTAGATTGAATCTTTAAGTCATTCCCAGTCAATGGATTATTGAATAAATATTAATAATCCTATTGAGACCGTTGTGTTCTTAACTTCACCATTCAGTATTGGATACTTAAGAGAATGATGAGTCGTAAGTCATTGGGTATTGTGATGCCTAAGTTAGAATACAAGTGTTTGTATTAGACCAATTCATTGAACATAACACATATGGAACGATTAACAACATGGAAGCTTTTAGCGTGGTCAATGTCTAATTGTTCATACTTTGGTCTTGTGTAAATAATCTTTAGACTTGAGGCACATTGTTAATTTGTGTGTCGATCAACTATGGTTCACAGGTGTACGTAATGTTGGGTTGTTGATCCATCTTTATATCTGATGGTCATAGTTTGTTCATATACAAAATTGCACGTATACGTAATATGGAATCTATATGAGGTATAATAATGATACCCTATGCGATCTAATTATAACACTACATTAAATTCCTCGGCCGGAGTTGTAACTGAGAATAAATTGTTTATGTCTCGAATAAAATACATGTCAATTAGATTTGTGCATATGATCGAATTGGTGACTTGACAAATATTCCATGATTTTTGTTCGATCGAGACATAGTAAGATAGAAGGATTGAATTACACTATGGCCAAAGTTGATAAGTTCATTATGTTCTTAATCAAGACAATTAATTCTTACTATCAACTTAGTGATGAAATTAGGGATGTCATATACCATAAACAATTAGGATAATGTGGAACAATGGAGAAATAATGTTGTAAATGTGTTTGCAATTATTGTAATCGAATTGAGTTGACCTGAAATTAAATTAAATGAGATTTAATTTAATTTGTATTATAGTCATGAGGCTATGTGCATATGATGCACATGCATGCCCAAAATGAATATATTTTAAAATATTCCAAATGCACACATAAAGATTATGTCTTTTTTTTATATAAAAATGATTATTTATTTATTTATTTATTTAATCAATGTGTACACAGTTAGCAATTGTTGCTGACCATGTGCAACGCACATCACATATGCATGTTTTTAATAATAATAATTATTAAAAAAATAGGGGAGTGCATGGCATGATGGTCAGCAACAGTTGCTGAACATCATGCATGAAGCATTGTGCATGAACAATTAGCAACGGTTGCCGATCATCCCATGATCAACATTCATTGTTGATTGTGGAATGGTTTCCCACATGTAGCAACGGTTATTGAGGGTGCGCATGGTAACATTTCTTGGCTGGAGAATAGTTTCTTTTCAGAAATAGTTCTTTTTCTATTTCTACCTCGGGAAATAATTTTTGAGTAAAATAAGGGTTTGATAACTATACAAAATTTCTATTTTTGAAATAGAAAAAGAATAGAAATGCGTTTGGTATTAAATGATTTCTTTTTTATATTTGTTTTTTATTCTTGTTCACGAATCGTCGACCGCTGACCGTAGGCTGCAGTTGCCCGTCGCCGCCCGTCGACCGTAGGCTACAGTCGCCCGTCGCCACCATTGCATGACCTCTAGCGGGCAACGAGCGGTCGGCGGCGGCGAAGGGTGGTGGCGGAAACGACGGTCGGCGGCGATGACTGACGGGCGACGGTTGGCAGTGGCGGTCGGCGGTGGCTCCAAGCGGTTGGAGGTGGCCATGGCAAGAGAGAGGAACAAAAGAAAAATAAAAAAGAAAATTGGTTTATTTCTATAAATTGTTCCTGTTTATTTCTATAAATTGTTCCAGGAACAGGAATCAACTTTTTTTTTTTGTTTTTCGTTTTTGCTCCAAATCTATTTCCAAGAACAAAAAAAAATAGAAAAAATTATTCCTAGGAATAAAAGTTTTATCAAATGGATTTTGTTGTTTTTTTTGTTTAGGGGAACAAAAGAACAGAAATCCTAGGAATCAGAAATGTTACCATGTAGAGCATGATTATGATTATCAATAACCGTTGCTGATTGTAGGGCATTTTCAAATGCCGCATAAAAGGAGGGCATAATCAACCGTTGCTGAAAAGAGAGAAGCATGTGTGTTTTGTGTGTTGGTACGTGAGAAAGAAAAGGGATTCTCTCTCATTTGGGCTGTGCCTAAAACATCAAGGATACATAGGATTGTCTCCACGAGATTGCAAGCACAATTATAGTGGTGATTATCCGAAAGTTCTCTCTTCCATTCGACGTCCATTGGTGTTGTGTCTGAACTAGAGGTCCGACGTTTGTGGGGCTCGAACTGAAGTACATCCAAACCAATTCATTTAAAGCTAATTTGTTTAACTCCATTTTATATTCATATTTTTGATTAAAACGTATGAACAATGCCTCCGGAGAATCATGTATAGAAATATATCATCTTTGTTTCCATTGTGTTTATGTTAATTTTATCTATACATGATTCATGAAACCCCAACAATGATAACAAAGTCACCTCCTTTAATTTTTCTTTCTTTCTTTGTTGAACCTTCCGATGGAGGGCTATAAATATGCAAAATCATCCATCTCAAGCATCCCTATTTGAATTCAGTCAAATGAAATGGCATTTTGGAACACATCATAGATATTAGTGAGGCTCCATTTGTCTAAAGCATTGATCTGACACAGTTACAATCATATTCGGTTCATGATATGTTAAATAACCGAGAGCTATATCAAATATATCGATATTCTGATGTACTATGATGATTGAGTTAGTAATTTATATGTGGCTGAGAGTCTGATGGTCTCTCAAAATAATGAAAATGCATGATTTCCTAAATTTTAGAAAACGACATGATAGACATGTTGTCAAATTGACCTAATGTAGAGCCCAAGGATTATCAATCATGGTCTTCAAATTATTTGATTTCAATCTTTTTCCCAAGAGAACAAATTTGGCTAGCCTAAGAGGATGTTGGCACAAGATATGAGGAATCAATCTAAAAAGGACTAGCTTTTCTTTTTTATTTTTTGTTCTAAAAATAAGGACTAGCTTGGAAAGAAAGTTACTCGGCAACTCACATTAAAATATCCCTAATAGTAAAGATCAGCCATCCAACAATACAAGATCTAAATTGACTTCTAGTAGTCCAGTTCAGCTGATTTGAAGCAAATTTTTTTCCCTGCAATGGGCTATATTGTTCAAAGAGGAAAAAGAAATTGTAACGTTGGAATTGACGGCCAAATATGATTGTCAGAAATGTTGGGTATTTACATTGCAAGATTGACAAAAGCATTTGATGATCTTCTTGCGTAGTTAGATCCTTGGTCATGCTCAGCGAAGTTCCAAGTTACAAGCAATCGGTTTTTTACACAACTAGTGAAATCGATGATCAATACCTACATAATATAGCATGGAAGGACGGAACGATTGACTAGTTTAGTGCTATCATAGTAAAAGAATTGATAGAGAAGACTGATATATAGTGGAACATTTGAAGTGAAATTGATTGGGCTGTGGCTTACTCCGCAAGCATATGCAGATTACATAGAAGTGCAATCAAATATAACACGTGAGAATGACGGACGAAGTTACTGCCTTATCATCAAGGAGACCCTCATAAGCATCAAGCTGTTGCAGATTTAAGAGCCCTGGCCCTTTTCAATTGAAGAACGCCCGCCAGCTTCTCATGAGGACGCATTGCCTCTTTCACCAATGGCAATTCGGTTAGAGCTTTCACCCAGGAGGTCACCCTTGTATACTTCTCATGGTCCAGAAATTTTACACCGAGGACTTCTTCCTGAGTTTTATGAGCACCCAATATTGAACAGACAACAATGTCCAGGAGACCGACGTTGTCACCATCGATAAATGGCGATCCCCCTGCATAATTGCCATTGATTCTCTCTTCCAGCACCTTCAGTTTCTCGTGCACTTCCTTGACAGCTCTCTCTTGCGCTTCTCCATCAGTTTTGAGCACAGAGAATATGGCCTCAAACAACTGCAGTTGACAACTTCTAATCATAAACTTGCCTGATCTCTAGTTTGATCTCAACTTTGTTTTAACCTGTCTATTTTGCAAAGAGGAAATCTTTCGTCGTGACAAATGCTCCTCTTAAAATTTTGAGAATTTCTCGTCCACGATGAGTAACTACACATTAGGCAGTGGCCTACCTATCTCAAGGTAATAGCAATTGAAAAAAATACAGCAGGTTGATACAACTATCGTGTGTCATTGTTATCACCGCTGTCGTATAAAGCTCCCTCGGTCACGTGGAC
Source organism: Eucalyptus shirleyi (assembly GCA_017140165.1). Taxonomy (NCBI): domain Eukaryota; kingdom Viridiplantae; phylum Streptophyta; class Magnoliopsida; order Myrtales; family Myrtaceae; genus Eucalyptus; species Eucalyptus shirleyi. Next base: position 5,194,526 of record CM029447.1, on the reverse strand, counting down.
ACGTTCTCGAGATGTTATTGGGAATAATGAAAACTTTATCCTCATTTCCTACCCCATGTCTTATAATTATCTGCATGTATTTGCTGCATAATTTTACAAGTCAAAGATTATCACTACGAACAAGTGCACTCACTCATTGATAAATCATGTAATGCTGCAAACGAAAAGGCATACTCTGTTTTTCCCGTGACGATGGAGTAACGCAAGAAATGTACATTTACACGCTGAGAATTTTCATCGAACATATTGCTGGAAAATCTACACTAACCTGCTGTTGCAGAAAGCTGGCCCAGAAGCGAACTTTCGCTCTTTCATGGGGATCGTGGGGCAAGAGGCGCGGACCCTCCTTCCAAGTCTCATCGATGTACTCGATAATGACCAACGACTCGGTGATGGGCTTGCCGTTGTGAACAAGAACAGGGACTTTCTTGTGAACAGGATTGTACCGCAAGAGCGCTTCACTCTTGTTTGTCAAATCTTCTTCCATGAATTCATACTCAATCCCTTTCACTTTCAGAGCTAGTTCTACCCTCTCGGTGAACAGACTAGCCCACATTCCATGAAGAACCACTTTGTTTTCTTCTCGTGCCATCTCTCTCTCTCTCTGTGGGGGCGTCTCTATCTATGAGATTTAGATTGGACGCGGAGGTCTCATGGGTTTTTAGTGCTTTAATAGACAATAAATTGTTCTATTCAACGTTGAATTGAAAGCATCTTGGCTTGTTTGACAAGAACCATGGACTTTATAATAGCTTTTTCACGAAAGCTAGTAGGTATTCTCTGCACAAAATTGACCGTATACATAATAAAGAATTTTATCACCTTGAATGCGTACAGAGACTGATTCATCGATTTCTTGGTTGATGAGCTAGATCCTTCACGAAATTTCTTCGTTGATTATAACGACAAAGTGCCGCTCTTTCATTTTCTTTTTCCTTTGTTGAACCTCCCAACGGGGAATCATCAAGCTCCAGAAGCATTTATCTCAAGTATCCGGTTTGGATGCAGTCAAACGAAATGGCACTTTGGAACACATCATAGACATTAGCGAGGCTCCATTTAGCTAAAGTATCGGGCACAAGGCCATTACAATCGAAAGTTTGAGCCATCACATGTGGAATAACTAAGAGTTGTTTATCAAATATATCGATGTTAAGATGTACCATGATGATTGACTTAATATATCGCAATGTAAATGAGTGATTGAATAGAAACAGCATGGCAGATTTACTAGTCAAATCCACCTGATGGAGAGCCCATGGATTATCATTCAAGGTCTTCAAATTACAGATTTCATTCTCTTTCTAATAAGAACAAATTTGGCTAACCTAAGAGGATGTCTTGTCCTTAGAGCAATTCCACCGGGGCACAGGTAAAGGTAAGCATAGTTCGGGTTGAGCCACTCGACCAACACGCAGAATGTTGGTTTTCTATTTTTGGGATTGGAGACCAACCTTGTTGGGCTTGGGACCAAGGATCAGACTGAGCCTATGGGTTAGTCGAGACCAACCAATTATTTTTTATTCATTTTTTGTATTCCTTGAAAGGACATATATATTCTTTTAAATTAAATATCATTAATAATGTGACTTTGAATAGTCAAACTATGAACATTGGTACATATTAAACATAAATCTAAGATTAGGTAACAATAGAAATCTCCATTTGCAGATTGTTGAGTTGCATTCGTGAGGCAGACCAAGAGAGGCGAGCCATTTCACTGGCTGAGTTGCACTCATGAGGAGAGGCCAGAGGCTATAGGCGAGAGAAGAGAGGCGAGCGGTGAGTAAGGTGAGGGAAGAGAGACAAGTGGTGAGTAAGGCAAGTGAATAGGGTTTCTATTTTTTTCATTTGAATCTGCATTGGGTTTCTACCTTCTAATTTACACGAGAGAACCACATAAGAAAGAAAAAAAGTGGAGGCACAAGGGTTTAGAGATATGTATATATATATATAGGTTTGGATTGGACCAATTTTAAAGGCTCAAGACCAAAAACTAATCTACATAGTGTAGGGTCTAGGGGTCCTAGTACCAAGGATTGACCCAATCGGGTTGGGAATTAGACCGAGACTAGTTGGATTGGGCCAGTTTATGGTTAGTCCAGGGTTAACCCTGGACCAATACTCACCCCTAGGCACAAGAACATATCAATATGAGCGCGCAAGAACTCATATGACAAGACTAACTTGGAAAATGGAAAGAATATTTTTTAGGCAATTCACATTGAAAACATCTCTAGTCATACGAAGATCAGCTATCCAGTAGGCATGATCTAAATTGACTTCGATTGGCCTAGTTCATCTGACTTCAGGCAAAAATCTTTTCCTAGCGATGAACTTTATTGATCAAAGCTAGATTCTTCATTGTGTTCGGTGAAGTTGCAAGTTGTAGGTAGCCAGATTTTTATGCAGCTAGTAGTATCAATAATTAATGGCTACATAATGTAGCACAGTAGGATGGATCAAATAGCTAGTTCAGTGTTCACAGTAAGAGAATTGAAAAAGAGACGGAGATGTAGCGAAACATTTAAAGTAAACTTTAGTGGGCATTAGCTTATTTCTCAGATACATTCAGAAGACATAGAAGTGCAATCAAACGTGATATGTAAGATTGACTGACAGAGTTCCCACCCTTATTATCAAGGAGACCCTTATAAGCATTAAGCTGCCGCAGATTTAAGAGCCCTAGCCCTTAAGAACTGAAGAAGGCCAACCATCTTCTCATGAGGAGGCGTTGCCTCCTTCATCAACGGCAACTCAGTTAGAGCTGTCACCCAGGAGGTCACCCTTGGATACTTCTCCGGGTCCAGAAATTTTATACCAAGGACTTCTTCTTGAACCTTATGAGAACCCAATAATGAGCAGACAACAATGTCTAGGAGTCCCACGCTGTTGCCGTTGACAAATGGGGATCCCTCGGGGTAATTGCCCTTGATTCCCTCTTCCAACACCTTCAGTTTCTCGTGCACTTCCTTGACAGCTCTCTCTTGCGCTTCTCCATCAGTTTTGACCACAGATAACATGGCCTCAAACAACTGCAGTTAACAACTTCCAAACTTAAAAACTTGCTTGAACTCTGGTTTCATCTTTTGTTTTATTGGTCGATTTTGCAAAGAGAAATTATTTTGTCGTGACATAATTTTGAAATATTTTCATGCTCCATGAATGACAATTAGGCAGCAGCCTACCTACGTAATGACAATTAAAGACAGCAGCATGTGGATACAACTATTGTATCAGCGTCATCTTATGATCATAGTTACCGAAAGCTCCCTCGGTCATGGCCAGATTTTACTGGGAAAAAGAAAACTTGTCCTCAATTCCTACTCCATGTCATTTAATGGATTATCACTACGGTCGAGTGCACAAACTAATTGATAAACAACATGGTAAATCATGTAGAGATGCGAACAAAAAGACATAATCTGTTTGTGCTATGACGGTGGATTAATGCAAGAAATGATTATGTGCACGTTGAGGAACTTCCTCAAACATTTTGCTAAAAAATTTGCACTGACCTGCTGCTGGAGAAAGCCAGCCCAAAAGCGAACTTTCGCTCTCTCGTAGGGATCTTGGGGCAAGAGGCGAGGACCATCCGTCCAAGTCTCATCGATGTACTCGATAATGACCAGTGACTCGGCGATGGGCTTGCCATCGTGAACAAGAACAGGGACTTTCTTGTGAACAGGATTGTACCTCAAAAGTGCTTCGCTCTTGTTCGTCAAGTCTTCTTCCACGAACTCATACTCGATCCCTTTCACTTTCAGAGCTAGCTCCACCCTCTTGCTGTACGGACTAGCCCACATTCCGTGAAGAACTACTTTGCCCGTCATATCTCTTTCTCTCTCTCTATGGGCGTCTCTCTCTGAATTTCAGATTGGATGTGGAGGTCTCATGGGTTCAGTGCTTTAATATAGGTGGAGCCGAAAGCATCTCTGGCTTGTTTTCCAAGAACTACCCCATTATTAGAGCTTTCTGACGGCAGCGAGAGGCTTTCTCTGCAAGAAATGGAGATGAACTATTGAACTGAGAGTTTCTTGGACAGTATACAACTGAGAGAACATTATCTGATGCGGAACCTTTCCATTAAAAAATGGAAAAGAAAAGGAGAAAAAATGTCAGAAGATTAGATCCTTCTTCCTCCTCGTTGACCCAGATCGTTTCTTGAGCACCGCGAAACTCCCGTCGAGCTTAAGGATGATTTTTTGCCTTAATGGAGCCTTGCTAACGTCCATGATGTGTTCCAATATGCCATTTTGTTTGACTGCATCCACTATCGACGCTTGAGATAGATGCTTTTGCATATGAATGATCCTTCATTGGATAAGTACAGATTATTAATTCCGTCGAAAAGTTCTATTTAAAATTACTCACCTTGTGTGTGTACTTACAAGAATTTTTAAAACCAAGCTAAAAATTAGATAACAATTACGTTTTGGAATCTTGACACAAGCTATACAAGGAGCGAATTGATAAACTTGAGGACCAAAGTGTAATTCTCCTTTTAAATTTCATACCATGCTTACGTTCGAGATGAGGTTTCGCGGTTTCTTGATAAACAAGAACGATCTGGGTCAGAAGGATCTCATCTTCTGACATTTTTCCTCTTTTTTTTTTTTTTTTTTCTTTTCCACTTTTAAATGGGAAGGTGACGAGTACATTGAGTTGAATCCAGAGCTGATAATTTTCTTTTATATGTATTCTGTCTATATCTTGCATAGAATACCTGCCACTTGCTCTCGTCAGAAAGCTTTAATAATGGCGATGGTTCTTGTCAAACAAGCCGAAGATGCTTTTGACTCCACGCTTCATTGAACAACGCTTTTTATAAAAAGCACTAAACCCATGAATCCTCCACGTCCACTCTGAAACTTAGAGATAAAGACGCCCAGAAAGAGAGAGAGAGAGAGAGAGAGAGAGAGAGAGAGATGACCGGCAGGGTAGTTCTTCACGGAGTGTGGGCTAGTCCGTACAGCAAGAGGGTGGAGCTAGCTCTGAAAGTAAAAGGGATTGAGTATGAGTTTGTGGAAGAAGATTTGACGAACAAGAGTGCAGCCCTCTTGCGGTACAATCCTGTTCACAAGAAAATTCCTGTTCTTGTTCACAACGGCAAGCCCATCGCTGAGTCGCTGGTCATCATCGAGTACATCGACGAGACTTGGAAGGAGGGTCCTCGCCTCTTGCCCCAAGATCCCTACGAAAGAGCCAAAGTTCGCTTCTGGGCTGGCTTTCTCCACCAGCAGGTCAGTGTAAATTTCCTGCAAAATATTTGATGAAATTTCCCAACGTGTACGTGATCATTTCTTGCATTATTCCACGGTCACAGTACCAGCTGATTAAGCCTTTTGGTTCACAGCTTTACATGATTTACCATGTTGTTTATCAATCAGTGTGCGCAAGTGTTCATAGTGATGATCTTGACTTGCAAATTTATTGAGTATACATTGGATTAATGTGAAGTAGGAAATGAGGACAGTTCTGTTTTTTCTATATAAAATCTCAAGAACGGGTGTCGGCACGGCTGAGGGAGCTGTATATTAGCGACAATAACCATAACACTGTACAGTTGTATCAAGCTGCTGTTGTCTTAGTTGCTATCACCTTGAGATAGGTGGGCTGCTGCCTGATTGTTATTCATTGAGCATGAAAAATAGAAAGATGTTTCTTTTGCAAAATTGACCGATCAAAAAAAAGTAAGATCAAACTAGAGTTCAAGCAAGTTGATCATTGGAAGTCGTTAACTGCAGCTGTCTGAGGCCATGGCCTCTGTGATCAAAACTGATGGAGGAGCGCAAGAGAGAGCTGTCAAGGAAGTGCATGAGAAACTGAGGGTGTTGGAAGAGGGAATCAACGGAAGTTATCCTGGGGGATCACCATTTATCAATGGCGATGGCATGGGACTCCTAGACATTGTTGTCTGCTCAATATTGGGTGCTCATAAAGCTCAGGAAGAAGTCCTCGGCGTAAACTTTCTGGATCCAGAGAAGTATCCGACCGTAACCTCTTGGGTGAAAGCTCTAATCGAGTTGCCACTGGTGAAAGAGGCAATGCCTCCTCATGAGAAGCTGGTGGGTGTCTTTAAATTCTTCAGGGCTAGGGCTCTTGAATCTGCAGCAGCTTGATGCTTAGAATGGTCTCCTTTATAAAAAAGATTGGAACCTCGTTTGTTACACCCACATGTTATATTTGATCGCGCTTCTATGTAATCCATATGTTTTGCGGAATAAGATATAGCCCAATAAAGTTTACTTTATATGTTCCACTACATCCTGGTCTCTCTATCAATTCTATTGTGGCGATGACGCTGAACTAGCCATCCATTTCATCCTACCATGATATGCTGTGTTGCTACAGATAATTGATACTACTAGCTCCATAAAAGAATGGACTCTATGCAACTTGCTACTTCAGTGAACACAACGAAAGGATCTAATGTTGCAAGACGATTATCACATGCTTTTGCCGATAACCTCCTCCTGCGGTGTATCCCTACATTTCTGATAACCATAGTCCAATGTCAACTCCAACAAAAGAATTACTATTTTTCCCTCTTTGCACAATACAGTCCATAGTTGTGAACGTATTTCTGCTTGAAGTCAGGTGAACCACACCGATTGAAGTCAATTTAGGTCACGTACTATTGGATGGCAGATCTTTGCATTGTCAAGGATACTTTCAGTGTGAATTGCCCAGGGACTTTCTTCCTAGTCCGGTGGAAGTGCTCTGGGGACGAGACATATTCTTAGGATTGCAAGATTTGTTCTCACAGGAAAAGGAATGAAATTTATAATTTGAATGCCATGAATGATAATCATGGGCTCTGTGACATCCAGAATTTTCGGTATTAATTTCAATTGAATTAATCAAGTCATTTTTATGCAATTGGAGCCGGGGATTAAAATGGAATATAAAATTGAGATGCGATATGAGCTATTAGATGAGGAGAATATTTAATGGAAGCATTGAGACCAATTGAGATGGATTTAAAGTAAATCAATTCGTATGCCCATGGACGTAACATTTTTAAATTACCTTAAAGCTTCTAGAAGGGGCAAATTTGTCAAGAAATGGTGAGTGGAACGTGACATCACATGATGTCATGGTGATGGTGGGCCAATTTGTTAGATTAAAGAAAGGCAAAAAGAAAAGAAAAAGCCCCCCCTCCTTCTCTCTCCCTCCCGTGCGATTCCTCCATGGGCATTTTTCATCTTCTTCTTCCTCGGACGCCACCAGCAGCTCGATGCCCCGCTTCATCCGCCCATCCGACCGCTCGCTCAACCGCTCGTCGCCGGCCGTCCGCACCCGCCGTCGCCATTCCGCCTTGGCCGCACACCTCCGTCTTCTCTCCTCCCTCTCCCGTCGGTTTCCCCCTCCATCTCTGCTGTGCGAAGACCAGAGAATGGAGGAAGGAACCGAGCAGCCATGGCCGTTGCCGCACGTCGCCGGAGCCGTCGCCGGCCGTCCGCAACCGCCCGTCGCCGAAGCTCGCGGTTGCCGTGTGTCTCGGCCCGCCTCTCGCCGTCGCCCCTGTTTCAGCCGAGATCCAGCAACTTCTTTGAGTGGCTCGGGCCTTCGCCGGAGCTCCCTCCGCCGCCGTGCGCCCCCGCCTTAGCCCGCCGGAGCTCCGCCTAGTCCGTGCCGCCCTTGCTCGCCCCAACCGGCGCCGGATCCGCCCCATCTCCGCCCGCGACCAGCAGCCAAGAAAATGGGTATGGCAGCGGGTGTTTGGCCCGCTTTGGCCGCCTTCCCGAGCCCGGATGCTCGGCCCGCTTTGAGGAAAGCCGATCCTCGTGTCGTCCTCGTCGTTTTGGTCCGCTCGGATCGTTAATCGGGTGAGTTTAGCTCACTAAATCTCGCTTAGAAGGTTAATTATGCTTTAGGTGTGCTTAGTTTATGTTAAGTGTGATTAGGTGGTTAGTTTAATTTATTTAAGTGTTGATTATATTAATGTGTTTGATTAGCTTAAAGTGAGTTTAATTTAAGGCTAAATGAAGGTTTACATTAAATAAAGCTTGATGTGACATAAAGAAATTTACTTTTGATTTATTTAAATATTTCGAAATTATTTAATAATTTAATAATATATCATTATTCGAAATTATTAAAATATTATTATTTAATTATTTTCGGAATAAATTTAATTATTTATTAAATTCCGAAAATTTTGTCGGGACCCTAAATTCTCGAGAATTTCGTGCCGGTCGCTTGTGTATTCGGATTTTGAAATCGATGGTCGGATATTATAAATTGAAGGTGGATTGCGAAAAATATGAATATTATTATTTAATTAATTTTCGGAATAAATTTAATTATTTATTAAAATTCGAAAATTTCGTTGGGACCTTATTTGCTCGAGAATTTCGTGCCGATCCTTTGTTGTGCATTTAGAATTTGAATTTGATGAATGGATGTGGCGAATTGAGTGTTGATTGTAATAAATATGGATTCTTTATAAAATTCTAAGTGTGGAAATTAATAGGTGATTGGTCGTAATACGCCACCTATTAGAGGTCGTAGGTGATGGGGCGTGATATGCCACCACGATAGAGGTCGCTGGAGTGGGGCGTGATATGCCACCTATTAGAAGTCGTGCCCGATGAGGCCGTGAATACCACCTATTAGAGGTCGTGCCCGATGAGGCCGTGAATTACCACCTGATTACAGGTCATGCCGAGTGGGGCCGTGATGCCACTGATTCTAATTTAGCCGAGTGGGCCCGTGATTAAGAGTAATGATTGATTTGCTGAATTGATATGTAATCGGCCAAGTCGATTGATCGCTGAGACGATCCAAGTGGTTGAATTGTTCTGATGATGTGATTGTGCCATGGTTGTTGGTTATTATAATTGCACGTGGTTGGATTATATAAACTGTGCTAACCTGCAGATGAAGACTAATGTGAGGTAAGTCTTCTGTGTGATGTGGCTAGGCCACCCGGGGCATATTTTCTTTCTAATAGGGGTTTAGAGGGTTGAACTTGCTGAGACATTGTCTCATCCCGGTTGTGGGATTAAAATTTCAGGTCCTCGGTGGACGGAGCGACCAGATAGCTTTGGTTGGCCTTGAGGAGTTGCAGAGGTGAAGTCATAAGATTGGAGAACGTGTCCGACTTGTAGGTCGTAGGACAGTTCCTTTTTAAGAGCCGGTCTTTTGTAGACTTTTGGCTATAGGCTTCTGTCTATAATTTTGTTGAATTATGAAATTGATATGTGGTGGTTTTGTTTCCTGCTTTTCTATCCCGTATTTTATTGTCAGAGGTTTTATAATACGTTCCGCTTGCGCAATATTAAATGAATGGGGTCGGCGACACTACCTGGGAATGTTGCATTCGAATGACCATGGTGGGATGTTGGCGCGCTCGAGGTTCAGGGCATGACAGGCTCTCAATTTGGTCTTTGACAATAAATATTTCATGTTGTTTCCTAGAAAAAATAAAATCATGCAGTTACATTGTAATATCGTCGGTTCAACCATTATGATACATCGGGACATTGATATGTTTGATATATACACCTCACTTATGTCACGTGTCATGACCAAGTATGGGTCCTCAAGTTAATCCAATTGCTTCTCATTTAATTTAGGAAAAATTTCAAGTAAAGACCTGAATTAGGAACATTTTCTCAAAGGAGGACTTAAAGTAGATCTTATTTCAAATGAGGGCCTAAAGTGACTAATTTAGTCAACTCGGAGCAACAATATTCGAGGGCGTTTTCGTCATTCTATTTTTTTCCCTTCTCTTCCATATTCATTTTCTCCTTCCTTCTTCATTGGCACCACTGCACAGCCACTTCCGATGAAGGCCTGAGTGGCTTGCACGACAACAACGATGGTTGTTCTCGACGTGGTGCAACTCAGTCTGTATCCCAGGCTCGATTCCGGTTCTTGCTACATCTCCGGATAAGCAAAATTCAATGGATATGACTCTTTGATATGTACATTGCTTGTGTGTGGTCTAATTTTAGGCGATTGTTGGGCTTAGGTGCATGAATGTAGTTTCAATCAAGATATGCCATTTGGGGCTGAGACATCGCTTCATGGTGTGGCTTACGAGAACGAGCTGCTTTGCTTCTATGGCAACCACGGTCCCGATTGAGAAGAGAGAGAGTGGTCATGGCTTCGAGGAAGCACTAGACGGTGCCCCGGTCACGGGAACGAGCTGCTTGGCTTCTACGTGGTGTTGGGGCTTAATGGCTCGTCGAGCCTGTGTATTGGAGTTGGGTTGCGTGTGCAGGATCATGCGGCATGGGATCTTGATGAAGAAGGAATTGAAGGGACAGATCGGGGTGTTCGCAACATCCACGAGTGGCCAGGGTTGTCTGAAGATTTGGGGCCTATGGTTCAGAGCTCAAAGCTCAAGCAGCTATGGCCATTGCCGAGATCTTGGAGATATGGAGCCCATGGTCTTGAGTGAGAACAAAAAGAGGAGCTATGGCGGCCATTGCCAAGAATAGCCACCTTTGTCGTCGTGGAAGCCACTCAAGTCATCATCGACTTTCGCTTTCAACGAAAGTGGCTGGATAGTGGTGCGGAAGGAAAAACAAAGAAGGAATAAGAAAGAAAATACCCACGATGAAATTGCCTCCAATCATGGTATGTGAGATGCACATGTTTGCCGGTTGGCAAAAAATTGGTCGGCCAACGAGTTGAAGCCCTTATTTGAGACTACATTGGTCACCTTTGGCCTTTATTTGATATAAGCTTCACTCTTGGCCATCTTTTGAAAAAAGGACTTTACTTCATGTCCTTATTTGGAATTTTCACTTAAATTTATTTTTGCTACAACCTTATATTATGTATAGCTCGCGTTAATTTATCCTAAATTGTAATCTAATGTGTAGTAAGAATGTGAACTTCTTGATATATGCACATGGTGAGTAATTTTGATAATGGCTTTTCAACGGAATTCATTTATACTAATCCACATCATCTCTTGCCTTGAACCTTCCTCGTCACATCATTAGGCTAAGCTAGAGTTTTGATTTTCAAATTGAAAGACAAGAGTCTTTTAGACCATACACCTTTATTTTAGGAATTTTTGAAAGGAGACTGTAAAAGAAAAGTGTTTAATAACACATCTACAACCCTAGCTTCTATATTATTTCCTGTTTTGTTATTTCCTATTTTCTTGTTGGATATTTAGATCTTGTGGCTCACCGAGCGGTTTTAGAGCCCTTTTGGATTGTACTTTGGTGTTTTTGTTGAAGATAGTGAAACTCCTCTCTCTCTCCTCGTGGTTTTTCCCGTTTTGGATTTTCCACGCGTCATGTGTGACTTCGATTTTCTTTCATCCTTTGCTACTTGTTCTTAGATTGATGTATCTTTGATTAGCGTTTTTCTGCAACATTATCAAATAATCTGCAATGAAATATCTAAGAAACTATTGAAGAATGAATAGGATTAGTACCAATTTTTTCTAATTCATTTCTGCGAATTTCCTGTAATGCATTTTCTTCTTTTTCATTAAATAAATTTATTTGGATATAAAACTGAAGTAACTATTGTTCCCAACAAATATACATAACTTATTTGAGTCAACCATAAGTAATTGTGTGATTGCTTGAGCAGTTTCTTGTGTCATCCAAACATTAGATTCTCAAAGCAAATATAAATTAACAGGTTTTTCCCATCATCCTTGATAAGAAACAAAACAACAAGAACAGAAAGGGGAACGGCAATTAATTTCTTCCACAGGAAATCATACTTAAAGAGGTTCCTGTTTAACTTACAAACTAATTAACTAGACATGCTTTAGGCAGCCGGACTGGGGATTTCTCAAGCTCGGCACCGATGGCTCCTGGCTGGATGGAGATCCAGAAGAGTCTATAGCAGGAGTGATTTTCCGAATTCGAGTGGTTTTCTGGTCGCTGGCTTCGCGAAATCGGTGTGCGCGTCCTCTGCCCTTCATGCCAAAACCTAGCAGTGATGGATGCACTCTTGTACTTGCTCAAGAACACTGGGCTGAACAAACCTTCTGATTTGCGCGACGAAGTTCAAACTGATAACTTTGTCAATCATATAGTTTATCACCGGCAACACTGAAAGCCCATGGGCCTTGCCTAGCGTAATCGAAGAACTGTCAGCAGTACTTGGTCCATCTGAAAAAGGTGGAAGTTGTCCATTGTCCCCGGGAATTCAATCAACTTGCACATTGGGTCGCCGAAGCCCACCATAGAAGGACCCTTCCTCCAAGTTGGTTAACTTTATCTCCTCAGCCCCTATGGAATATTTTTAGTTCAGAAACTCCGATGTCATGTTTTAGTTGTGTTCATTAATTAATAGAAGCGTTTATTCTCGATGCAAAGAAAATAGACATGCTTTGCGCGAGTATGGTAGTCTTCGTTGTTTTCTTCTTCTTTTCTAGCAAACTTGCTATCAGGCCCTGATCCTCGAGCACGCATACATCCTTCTACCTGGTCAATTTTAGAATGCGATGTCTCAGGATTATGTATCGCCAACCCTTCTATTTTTTAAACACATGCATAAGCAGTTATAAATTTCCAGACAATAAAACAATGGGATAGGAAAGTAAGGTCAATCCACAACCATACTTTTATATAGAGCATAACTCAAAATAAATTCACAACTGTTCACAACTTTAAAGCCTCACTCTATCTACACATAGACAGGTTCACAAAAAGAGAATAGGTTCTCAATCCTCATATGGGTCGTACTTAGGATCATCATGATCCTCTTTTGACTCTTCTTCACTAAATTCGTTTCCTTTAAGCTCTTCATCTTTTTCTGGCTCATCGTCATCTTTCGGTTCCTCCTCCTCGGGCTCATCTACAGACCTGAAATGTTATCTCACAACCAGGATGAGATTACATCTCAGCAAGTTCTACCCTACTAAGACTCGATTAGAAAACCAATACACTAACCGGGCTGCCTATACACGCACAGGTCAGAAGACTTATCTTGGTCTCAGATTCAACCTGCATATTAGCACAGTTCAATAGGCACTCTAGCAATCACATCATAGATCGATATCTCGATTGATCAACTTAGTCAATTACATGTCAACATGACATTTCCCTGGTCATTTCAATTTAATTAATCAATTTACGACATCAGATCAAGCAATAATCAATCGACCTAGTCGATTATATATCAGTCGGATCATTTCTAGGTCATTTCACTCCTCACTATATAACCTCCAATTGTACTCTTAGTCATAGAGCTACAATAATGCTCTCAAGCATCTATTCGCCAATGTGACGTACAGTGAACACTTTACTATGCTCTCGAGTATCGCTTTCACCAAGGTGATATATTGATCACAGAGCCACCATAAGACTTTATTATGCTCTCGGGCGTTTTTTTGCCAATGTGATATATTGATCACAAAGCCAACATAAACAATTCACTATGCTTTCGGTCATCTTTTTTGCCAAGGTAGAGCCAACATAAACAACTCACTATGTAATGGACATCATAGTGCATTCTTTAAGGCGCCGTTTTCACCAATGATATTCTCAATCACCAAATCACGTATGTCCATGATAATACATGTAGTAGATAGTACTCGTGTGTTTTTTAAGGCCGATTTTCACCAATGATTTTTTTTTTATCACCAAACCACGTATGTCTATACTAATGCAGGTAATAGATAGCACTCATGCTTTTTTTAAGGCATCATTTTCACCAGTGATTTCCTTATTATCAAACCACATATGTCTATACCTTGTACTTGATTGGTCTTAGCCAAGAGTATTCCCAGTTTGATCTCACGATTCTCTCCACCTTACAACTCATCAAAGCATTATTAATGCTAAATAACCATACTCGGCCATCTACTGATCAATCATTCAATTCCACTCAATTTCAATCAATTTAGGATAAATTCCTAACATACCACCTTTAACTCAATTCCACGTAACGTAGAGCTCAAATAAATAAATGGATTGCACCACAACAATTAGTACAAAATTCCAATCGTCGACTATCTTTGCCTAATTTCTGGAAAATAAATAAATAAATAATTAATTTGAAAAATTAATAAATAATTATGAAAAATCCAATTTATGCCCATAATGCCTAATTGAAGCCTGATAAGGGTCGAGAAAAATCCCGAGATACATTTAATAAACAGTACATGCAGTTCTCTAGCTAAGTACACTAACCACCTAACTAATATGTAATGCAATTAACTAATAATCACTAATTCATTATAATATATCCACCTAATCCTACTTAATTAACACTAATCAACCCTTAAGCATAATTAGTCTACTAAGTAAGGATTACTGATATTACTCATTTGATTAAAAGTGAAGACTAGAACACTGCGACGTCGGCCGAAATCCAAATTTTGACGACGTTGGGACACTCGGGCCAGGTCAAGAAACCTTGTAAGCCCACAGCAAAAAGGCTAGGCTTGGGCCTGTTTCTTGAGCCAATGGGCTGAACTTCAAGTGGGCCCATCTTCGAATGGGCTGGGAAAATTCACGGGCTTCAATTGGTTGGGCTGGACTGCTGAAAATGGGCTTCAAGTGAGCTAGACAACAACTGAAGATTGGCTGAAACTACGGGCTGCAGCTGCTGACTTGCGTGGGCTTGGAGACTGCTGGAGTTTGTTGGGCTGCTCGCTCACTTGGGCTGAGCTTGGTACGCTGCAGCAGCTTGCAGGCGAGCTGGAGAATGCTTCATGCGGCTGGAGCTTGAAGACACACGTGGCTGAAGGCAACGGCTTCAGGCGTGAAGACCGAAGGGGATGGAAGCTGGCAGGAGGAGTCAACGAAGGGGGCAGCTCTGTTGGGGCTTTGACTAACAGTGGTGGGGGCTTGGACGCGTGGGCGAAGTGGAGGGGAATTCGGTGGAAAGCAGCAGACGTTGCTGCTGGGTTGATTGGATGTGGCTGCTTTTAGAAGTTGTAAGAATAAAATTAATATTAGACCTATGTTTATTACTAATTCTTTGTCTTATGATTTTACTAATTTTTTGCCTTATGATTTTATTACAATTTATAGAAATTGTTCTTTTTCCTATGAGAACCAATCTAGCTTAGCCTAAGAAAATGTCTCATCCTAAGAGCAAATCCAGGCACAAGAGCGTAATCACGCATACACGAAGAACACATCTGAACACAACTAACTTGGAAAGAAGATACTGGGCAATTCACATTGAAAATATCCCTGGTAACACAAAGATCAGCCACCCAATAGTACATGATCTAAATTGACCTTAATCAGTCCCATTTAACTGACTTCAAGCAGAGATCTTTTACCCGCAGGATGGACTGTATTGTTCAAAGGAAGAAGAAAACGTCCGAACATGCGACACAAAAGTTGGCATTTTACACCATAAAGGGAGGTTATCGGCAAAAGGATGTGATGATCTTTTGGCAGAATTATTATCCTTTTTTGTGTTCAGCGAAGTTGCAAATTGCAGGAAGGCAGTTTGATATATAACTAGTTGTATCAATAATCAATAGCGACAATATATAGCACAGTAGGATGAAATGAATGGCTAATTCAGTGTTAATGTGGTAAAACAATTGATAAGAGAGACCGAGATGTAGTTGAACATTTGAAGTATACTTTATTGGGCTATGTAGCTTATTCTGCAAACACAGTCGGATTACATAGAAGTGCAATCACATTTAACATGTGACTTTGATAGACGAAGTTCCCACCTTTAACATCAAGGAGACCCTTACAAGCATTAAGCTGCTGCAGATTCAAGAAGCCTAGCCCTATAAAGCCGATAAATGGCCACCAGCTTCTCATGGGGAGGCATTGCCTCTTTCACCAACGGCAACTCGGTTAGAGCTTTCACCCAAGAGGTCACCGTTGGATACTTATCCGGGTCAAGAAATTTTACACCGAGGACCTCTTCCCGAACTTTATGATTACCTAATATCGAACAGACAACAACGTCTAGGAGTCCCATGTTGTCGCCGTTGAAAAATGGGGACCCCCCAGGATAACTGCCCTTGATTCCCTCTTCCAACACCTTCAGTTTCTCATGCATTTCCTTGACAGCTCTCTCTTGCGCTTCTCCATCAGTTCTGAGCACTGAGCCCATGGCCTCAAACAACTGCAGTTCACAACTTCCAATCATAAACTTGCTTGAACTCTAGATTGATCTTACTTTTGTTTGATCGTTCTATTCTTCCAAGAGAAAATCTTTCTAGTTCTCTACCTCAATTAGGCAGCAGCTACCCATCTCAAGTTAATAGCAATTAAACACGACAGCAGGTTGATGCGACTGTCGTCAGTATCATGTTATCATCGCTGGAATATGGTTCTCTTGGTCGTGCGGACATAGGTTAGGAGATTTTATTGGGGAAAAAGAAAAATGGTCGTCTCCATGTCTCTTAATTACTCACATGCATGCTCAATATATTTGCAAGTCAAGATCATCACTACGAACAAGTGCACATACTGTTCAATAAACAAGATGGCAAATCATGAAAAGCTGTGAACCGAAAGGCATAGTCCATTTTTCCGGTGACGATGGAGTAATGCAAGAAATGATCAAACATTTTGTAGGAAACTTTGCACTGACCTGCTGGTGGAGAAAGCCAGCCCAGAAGCGAACTTTGGCTCTTTCATAGGGATCTTGGGGCAAGAGGCGAGGACCCTCCTTCCAAGTCTCGTCGATGTACTCAATAATGACCAGCGACTCGGCAATGGGCTTGCCATTGTGAACAAGAACAGGGACTTTCTTGTGAACAGGACTGTACCGCAAGAGGGCTTCACTCTTGTTCGTCAAGTCTTCTTCCACGAACTCATACTCGATCCCTTTTACTTTCAGAGCTAGCTCCACCCTCTTGCTGTACGGACTAGCCCACATTCCACGAAGAACTACCCTGCCGGTCATCTCTCTCTCTCTCTCTCTCTTTCTGGGCGTCTTTATCTCTAAGTTTCAGAGTGGACGTGGAGGATCCATGGGTTTAGTGCTTTATATAAAAAGCGTTGTTCAATGAAGCGGGGAGTCAAAAACATCTTCGGCTTGTTTGACAAGAACCATCGCCATTATTAAAGCTTTCTGACGAGAGCAAGTGGCAGGTATTCTATGCAAGATATAGACAGAATACATATAAAAGAAAATTATCACCTCTGGATTCAACTCAATGTACTCATCACCTTCCCATTTAAAAGTGGAAAAGACCAGAAAGGAGGAAAAATGTCAGAAGATGAGATCCTTCTTCCCCCTTGACCCAGATCGTTCTTGTTTATCAAGAAACCACGCGAAACCTCATCTCGAGCATAAGCATGGTATGAAATTTAAAAGGAGAACTACACTTTGGTCCTCAAGTAGAACTTTTTGACGGAATTAATAATCTGTACTTATCCAATGGAGGATCATTCATATGCAAAAGCATCTATCTCAAGCGCCAATAGTGGATGCAGTCAAACAAAATGGCATATTGGAACACATCATGGACGTTAGCAAGGCTCCATTAAGGCAAAGCATCATTACACGGTCATTATCTTACACAGTTACAATCATACTTGGTCATGACATGTGACATGAGTGAGGTATATATATCAAACATATCAATGTCCTGATGTATCATAATGGTTGAACCGACGATATTACAATGTAAATGCATGATTTTATCATTTCTAGGAAACAACATGGAATATTTATTGTCAAAGACCAAATGGAGAGCCCATGATTATCATTCATGGCATTCAAATTATAAATTTCATTCTTTTTCCAGTGAGAACAAATATTGCTATCCTAAGAATATGTCTCGTCCCCAGTGCATTTCCACTGGACTAGAAAGAAAGTTCTTGGGCAATTCACACTGAAAGTATCCTTGACAATGCAAAGATCAGCCATCCAATAGTACGTGACCTAAATTGACTTCAATCAGTCTGGTTCACCTGACTTCAAGCAGAAATATGTTCACAACTATGGACTGTATTGTGCAGAGAGGGAAAAATAGTAATTCTTTTGTTGGAGTTGACATTGGAATATGGTTATCAGAAATGTAGGGATACACTGCAGGAGGAGGTTATCGGCAAAAGCATGTGATAATCGTCTTGCAACATTAGATCCTTTCGTTGTGTTCATTGAAGTAGCAAGTTGCACAGAGTAGGTTTTTTCATGGAGCTAGTAGTATCAATTATCTGTAGCAACACAACATATCATGGTAGGATGAAATGGATGGCTAGTTCAGTGTCATCGCCACAATAGAATTGATAGAGAGACCAGGATGTAGCGGAACATATGAAGTAAACTTTATTGGGCTATATCTTATTCTGCAAAAACATATGGATTACATAGAAGCACAATCAAATATAACATGTGGGTGTAACAAACGAGGTTCCAATCTTTATTATGAAGGAGACCATTCTAAGCATCAAGCTGCTGCAGATTCAAGAGCCCTAGCCCTGAAGAATTGAAAAACACCCACCAGCTTCTCATGAGGAGGCATTGCCTCTTTCACCAATGGCAACTCAATTAGAGCTTTCACCCAAGAGGTTACCGTTGGATACTTCTCTGGATCCAGAAAGTTTACACCGAGGACTTCTTCCTGAACTTTGTGAGCACCCAATATTGACCAGACAACAATGTCTAGGAGTCCCATGCCGTCGCCATTGATAAATGGTGATCCCCCAGGATAACTTCCGTTGATTCCCTCTTCCAACACCCTCAGTTTCTCATGCACTTCCTTGACAGCTCTCTCTTGTGCTCCACCATCAGTTTTGATCACAGAGGCCATGGCCTCAAACAGCTGCAGTTAACGACTTCCAATGATCAACTTGCTTGAACTCTAGTTCGATCTTACTTTTTTTTTTGATTGGTCAATTATGCAAAAGAAACATCTTTCTATTTCTCATACTCAGTGAATAACAATCAGGCAGCAGCCCACCTATCTAAAGGTGATAGCAACTAAAGACAACAGCAGCTTGATACAGCTGTTGTCAGTGTTATGGTTATTGTCGCTAATATATAGCTCCCTCAGCCATGCCGACACCCGTTCTTGAGATTTTATATAGAAAAAAACAGAACTGTCCTCATTTCCTACTTCACATTAATCCAATGTATACTCAATAAATTTGCAAGTCAAGATCATCACTATGAACACTTGCGCACCCCTGATTGATAAACGAGATGGTAAATCATGTAAAGCTGTGAACCAAAAGGCTTAATCATCTTGTACTGTTACCGTGTAATAATGCAAGAAATGATCACGTACACGTTGGGAAATTTCATCAAACATTTTGCAGGAAATTTGCACTGACCTGCTGGTGGAGAAAGCCAGCCCAGAAGCGAACTTTGGCTCTTTCGTAGGGATTTTGGGGCAAGAGGCGAGGACCCTCCTTCCAAGTCTCGTCGATGTACTCGATGATGACCAGTGACTCGGCGATGGGCTTGCCGTTGTGAACAAGAACAGGGACTTTCTTGTGAACAGGATTGTACCGCAAGAGGGCTTCACTTTTGTTCGTCAAATCTTCTTCCACGAACTCATACTCAATCCCTTTCACTTTCAGAGCTAGCTCCACCCTCTTGCTGTACAGACTAGACCACGTTCCATGAAGAACCACTCTGTTTTCTTCTCCTACCATCTCTCTCTCTCTCTATATCTGGGTGTCTATCTCTGAATTTCAGTTTGGACGTGGGGGCTTCATGGGTTTAGTGCTTTATATACAACGGGTTGTTCGACTCAACACTGAGTCGACGGCATCTTTGGCTTGTTTGACAAGAACCATGGCCATTATTACAGCTTTCTGACACGGGCAAGTCAAAGGCGTATTCTGCAAGAAATGGAGGGAATAGATATTGACGAAAATTATCTGCTTTGGATTTGAGGTAATGGGTACACTGCCCGAGTATCGCCTTCCCTTTTAAAAATGGAAAGAAAAAAAGGAGAACATTTTTCAGAAGAAGAGATCCTTGTTCTTCCCCGTTGACCAAGATCGTTCTCGTTTCTCAAGAAACAGCGAAACCTCGTCTTGAGCGGGAAGCAGGGTCTGGAAATGACAAAAAGGAGAATTCCACTTTTTGGGTCTTCGAGCTTATCAATTTGCTCCTTTGTCAGTAAATTTATTTTCACTTCACCTATGTATTTTGTGCAGCTTGTGTCAATATATCCCAAATCGTAAAGTACGCACAAGGCGAGTGATTTTAATTAAACTTTCCGATGGAATTGCCAATTTGTACTTATCCACATCTTTTGTGGCATAGTTATGGATATTTTAAACATTCGACTTGATTCCCTCCGCATTTATGTCTCTAGTCTAGGCTAAACAATTATCAATTGATCTACTATGCAGAATCTAGAATGAACAGAACTAGCACAAATTTATAGATAATTCGTTGCTCCCTCCGTGGCAAGGATGTTGTCATGTTCCGACGCAAGTTCAAGCGCAAGATCAACATGGGCCACCTCAAGGACCTTCTCAGGGTTATCGATCCGAGCCATCTGATCAGTATTGTGAAGCTGCTTGGCGCCTTTATCTCCGACGACAACACCTTCTTCGTCTATGAATTCGTTGGTGGTGCTAGTCTCTCCATTTGCCTACAAAACCCTAAAATGCCCAATTTCACGGTCCTCGTTAAGGATGCAGATTGCCACCAACGTCGCACATGACCTTGATTACATCCACAACAACATTGGCCTCAACATGATCCTCGTCCACAACCACATCAAAAACAGCGGCATCATGGTGACAAAGCCATTGTTCAAAGCCAATATCTGTCACTTCGGGATCACCTAGCTATGCAACGAGGCTAACGAGAACAATGTGCTTTGGGAGTGAGCAGGTTTGGCAAAGAGTAGTGGCGAGATCAGGGAGGAGGGGGTTGGAAATTTTGTATTGTTATTGTTGGAATTCAAGTTGGCGGAAGACAACTTACCTGAATCCGATGTGCAAATAGCAAATAGCCCCGGAATGAACGTTGAATTGGGAATAAATCACGAACAACACTTCCTCACGTTAGTCTAGATGCAATCACAAGGAAAGCACCCGATTTCCACGGTGTAAATGCCGATCGTTCTTGCAAAAGTGAAATGGAATTCCTTTCTCTTCTTTGATGGAAATAGAGAGAAAATTTGGTGCGAATGTTTTCCAACCAGTCCAACAGTTGTGTTCGGGAGGCTTTTATACTCTTCGTACCCCTCCATTAGTGACTTTCCATCGTAACGTATTAAGACGAAACGGTGCGTTTCGTTCGCACCATATCATGGACGTACCGGTTAAAGTACAACAGTTATCAAATAAATTTGTATTCTGGAAACTTTGTGTCATTATCAAATGCGGTTAAATATTTTGAAATAAGTTTATGGAATAGAAATAGAAAAATTTATTTTTGGCCAAAATTGTTTCTAATAACAATTTGATTATCATTTGTCCCCTTACTTGTCGATGTAAACCAGCCTAGACTTTGCTTATGCGTTTTGCTTTTGTTTGAAGTGAAGGGGTTTCGTTGAGCGCGCTAAGGAAGACGAGAAGGAGAGAAAAGAAAGAAGGTGAACTGGAGAGTCAGCTCAGCCGTAGGAGGAAGAAAGAAGAACAGAGAAAGAAAGAAAAAAAAATAGCTTTGGACAAAAATGCCCTTAACCATAACCTGAAAAGTGCATGTGAGTATATGCCCACTTAATCCCTTATTTGAAACTGTGTTAATCACTTTAAACTTTTATTTAAAATAATATCCACTATAAGCCTTTTTTTGAGGATCACACTTTAGGTCAATATGTGAAATTTTTCCTAATATCAATGGTCGATAGCAACATAATATACTCTTATTTAAAATAATGTTCACTATGAGTTTTTTTTTTTTAGGATACACTTTAGGTCATTATGTGAAATTTTTCCTAATATCAATAGTTGATAGCAACATAATGTAACATAGTAGGATGAAAAGAACGGCTAGTTTAGTGTCATCGCAGTAAAAGAATTGGTAGAGAGGTTGAGATGTAGTGGAACATTTGAATTGAACTTTAATGGACAATAGCTTATTCCGCAAATGCATTTGGATTACATAAAAGTGGCATCAAATATATAATTTGAGTGACATAGATTTATGATTAAGGAGACCCTTATAAGCATCAAGCTGCTGCAGATTTAAGAGCCCATCCCTGAAAAACTGAAGCAGCTTCTCATAGTGCCTCCTTCACCACCGGCAACTCCTTTAGAGCTTTCACCCAAGAGGTCACCCTTGGATACTTCTCCGAATCCAGAAATTTTACGCCGAGGACTGCTTCCAGAACTTCAAGATGTCCCAAAATCAAAAAGACAACAATGTCTAGGAGTCCCATGTTGTCGCCGTTGATAAATGGAAATCCCCCCGGATATCTGCCCTCGATACCCTCTTCCAACACCTTCAGTTTCTCGTGCACTTTCTCGACAGCTCTCTCTTGCTCTTCTCCATCAGTTTTGATCACAGAGGCAGTGGCCTCATACAACTGCAGTCAACAACTCCCAATCTTAAACTTGCTTGAACTCTAGTTTGATCGGTCTACGTTGCAAAGAGAAAATCTTTCTATTTCTCATGCTCAATGGATGACAATTAGGCAGCAGTTACCTATCTCAAGGTAATCGCAATTAAAGACAACAGCAGGTTGATGCAACTGTTGTCGGTGTCATCCTTACCGTCGCTGTAATATAAAGTTCTCTTGGCAGTGCGGACACACGTTATCGAGATTTAATTGGGAAAGAAGGAAAACTTGTCCTCATTTCCTATTCCATGTATATTAATTACTACTCCCTTGTACACTCAATAAACTTGCAAGTTAAGATCATTACTACGAACAAGGGCACGCACTGATTAATAGACAAGATGGTAAATCGTGTAATGCTGTAAACGAAAGGTTTAATCCGTTTGTCTTGTGACGATGCAGTAATGCAGGAAAAGATCGTGTAGCCGTCGAGAAATCTCATCAAACATTTTGCAGGAAAATTGGCACTGACCGGCTGTTGGATGAAGCCGGTCCAGAAGCGAACTTTGGCTCTTTCGTAGGGATCTTGGGGCAAGAGGCGAGGACCCTCCTTCCAGGTCTCGTCGATGTACTCGATAATGACGATCGACTCGATGATGGGCTTGCCATTGTGAACAAGAACAGGGACTTTCTTGTAAACAGGATTGTACCACAAGAGTGCCTCGCTCTTGTTCGTCAGATCTTCTTCCACGAACTCATACTCGATCCCTTTCACTTTCAGAGCTAGCTTCACCCTCGCGCTGTGCAGACTAGCCAAATTTCCGTGAAGAACAACTCTGTTTTCTTCTCCTGCCATCTCTCTCTGATTTCAGATCTGGACGTGGAGGATTCATGGTACAGTACTTTAATATACAACGCGTTGGTCAACTCGCCGTCGGATCGAAAGCAATTGTCAAACAAGAATCAGGGCCATTACTGCGGCTTAATGAGCAAGTAGGAGGCATTCTTTGCAGGAAATGCACCGATTACATATTAAAGAAAATTATCTGCTCCGGATTTCCGACATTGTCTTCGCTGTACGAGGATCGCCTTTCCATTTAAAAACGGAATAGAAAAAGGAAAAAAAAAATCCGGAGGATGAGATCGGGCTTCCTCGTTGACCAAGATCGTTATTGTTTCTCAAGAAAGCAGCAAACCTCGTCTCCACTGCAAGGAGGAGTAAGCGGTTCCAGGTTTCGGTTTGGTTCCATCTGGAACCTGGAATTTACTCTCGGATATAGGTTTCTCATTTTTTTGAACTTGGAACCTACTCGTAGAACCAAGAACCTGGAACCTATCATGTTACAAATTATAGGGTCGATTCTAGGTTCCAACAGGTTTTTTTTTTTTTTTTTGTAAGATTTGAATTATAATGTACACGCATACTTTACGGTAACTTCCCACATCTTAGCAAACATACCAATACCAATTGTCAAGAATCTGGACATACATAATCAAAATTAATAAGAAGTTTCCAAAGAGGAAATGAGATGCTTGATTAACTATAATTATTGTATCCACATATGTCAATATATGTGCACTAAAGCTTAAATCGTCACATTTGTCATATGCCATATGCCTTTTTAGCTGAGTCAAATGAAAATGATGAAGCAAAATATACTAAGGAGATGAAAAATCAGAAGTGCCAACAAAATCTCAAATTTTCATTTACTCCATAGTGTGAGCTCTGTAACATTTCCCTGTGATTCCTTTGGCACAGCAAAACCCTGCAAAGACATGAATGAAAATCAGTCAAAATCTTAAGTAAAGACATCGGAAAAAAATTCAATATCGATAATACTCCATGAAGCATGCCATTTTGCCCATCTAAAGACTCCTAAACTCTTTGACAACATAGTTCAAAAATTCAATGTACATAAGAGGAGTCTACATTCACATTACGACAAACAAAGTTGCTCATTAATCAACTTCTGCACAGTTAAAGCAGCACAAAAAAAAAAAAAAACTTGCTTGACTTCTCAACCGCTGGACCCATTGCAGATATGACACCACCAACTCTATTTATCGATGATAATCTTCGCATTAAGACCATCCATATCTGGAAAAAAATGAAATTAAATAAAATATTCACTTATTAGATATATAAAAATAATTACAATATATAAAGATATAAACATTACTTACCCAACCTTTACCAAAAAAAAAAAAAAAAAACATTACTTACCCAACTCAAATTTTTTTGCATTCTTGATGCACTCTTCAACATCAAGCGGTACACAAATGACTCTCAACTAATCTTGAGTACAAATCAAAACTTCCACTATTTTGAGAGTTAAAGAACTTTGAAAGCCATTAAGCACATGACCCAATGTACTAAAAGTTGACTCTGAAGCAAAGGTAGTTATAAGGATAGACAAAATATTTTGAGCCATCAAAGAAATGATCTTATATTTTAAGTTATTAGTCTTTCACCAAATCAAAAGGTCAAGATCAAGATCCTTTTTTTTTTTTTTCTTGAAGATACTCATCAAGCTTAGACTTCTTGTTACCACACTCTTATTCATTTGAGTATAAAAACATTTTCTTCTAAGTTTGGCCGTTATATTTCTTTATTCCTTCATTACCACCCGTATTGACATTGGAACCACTACTACTTGCACCCAAATTATGGCAACCAAAATTTTGATCACCTGAAATAAGATAATATTGCTCATAAAATTCATACAAACGCTCCAATGTATCATTTACCTTGTAATGCATCTCTTTAATTTTCGATTCATCATCATGAATTTGTCCATACAAGAAACTTACATACTTTAACTTGACTCTAAGATCTAACACAACCGTAATTAACACCATCATATTCAATTTATCCAAGCTTCCATAATATTTGTCAAATCTTTCTTTCTTTTTCACACTCATAACTTGAAGCTTAGGATCTGAAGCATCAACCATATCTTTCAAATATCTATACAAAAGAGCTATCATTTCAAAATAATCATTTGAAGTAACATATGAACTTCTAAACATCTATTTAGTGGCATCATAAAAAAAAATTAGAAATTCCGAAAGAATAATATCATTTTCCCGATCATTATCATTAGGAGTTTCATAATTAAGCTCACTTACAAAAAATGAATCGTCTTCTTCCATCTTTTCGAAAGCTTTTTTGAACTTTATGACGGTATCTAACATGAGGTAAGTGAAGTTCCATTTAGTGGTAACGTCAAGAATTACCGAACCATTATAAGTGATTCGTTCTCTCTCAATGCAAGATTGAAATCATTTGACTCTTGTGGGAGAACTTCTTACATATCTAACCACATTTCGGATATGTGCAATAGAGTCATGTACCGTAGTTAAGCCATCTCTCACAATCAAATTTAATATATAAGTTGTACACCTCATATGTAAAACACTGCTGTATAATATCAACGACCTTTCTTTCGAAAGTTTTTCCCTCAAATAGCCAATTGCAATATCATTCAAGCTAGCATTATCTACGTTAATTGTGAACACATTTTCTTCTATTCCCTACTCCTTAATGCATTTCTCCATAATTTTCCCAATCTTCCTACCCTTGTGACTATACATCACCACAAAGTTGATGATTTTTTTATGCATATTCCAATTTTCATTAATAAAATGTGCAATAAGACATAAATAATTCAGATTTTGTTTGTAACTCCATGTATCGGTCGTGAATGTGATCCTAGAATTAATTTTTTAAAAATAATTTTTCAAAAAAGTTTTTTCACATAAATACAACTTCATGCAATCTTTTGCCATTGTGAAACGTGATAATTATTTGAAAAGAGGTTGTAATTTAGTAACAAATTCATGTTCAACCAAGGAAAAATGTTGCTCATCAAGAATGATGAATAGAGCAAGCATTTGCCTACTTCCTGATTAAACGACCATGTCAATAAAACGCTATCAGTACTAAAATCTTCTCCTGCCTTGCTAGCCATGTCGACATTACATGGTGCAAAAAATTTTACCTCTTATCTACATTACGTGAAAACCTCTTACAAGTGGTCAAGTGTTTCCTCATTATAGAAGTACCATTAATAACACGATCCTTAAGCACAGATCCACAATGAATGCACTTCACTTGATATGTTTTTCCATCCTTATCATTGATTCTTGAATAATAATTTATCATATATTACATTTGGTACTTGCTCAAGATAGGATAAAGTCAAATATAATGGGGATATGGGTAGGAATTCTAATTTAAGAAATAAGAAATAAGAAATATAAATTTATTTTTAATTAATTTTATTTTAATTTATATATTCAACTTTAATTCTATCTTATAATAAACATTCAATTTATAAATTAAATATTTATATTCATTATATATTTTAGGTATTTTTGTATTTTAGGTATGTTAGTACAGTTTACTATTTGATAAAATTTTATTAAAGAATGATGAAGGGGAAAAAAGAAATAATAAAGAAAATAATATAAAAAAAGAGGAAAAATAAAATAAAAATAATTTAAGGAATAATATTATGAGAGATTTTTACTATCTCTGTTTATGAATATTTAGGTTCAATCATAATGACATGCCATTTATATCAAAAAAATATACATGATATGGTGTGAATATATCCGACTTTAATACTATGATTCACCAAACAATTGACAATATATAAAAAAAAAAAAAATCATAGGATTTTATATCCAGTTTTATCCCAATTAGAAATCCGGACAACTAAATGTAGCCAAATAAAATTATCTGCTCCGGATTTCCGACATTGACTTTGTTGTACAAGGATCACCTTTCCATTTAAAAATGAAATAGAAAAAGGAAAGAAATTTTTAGAAGATGAGATTGGGCTTCCTCATTGATCAGGATCGTTCTTGTTTCTCGAAACCACCAAACCTCGTCTCCATTGCAAGCATGGTTTGAAAATGAAAAGGCTAACAGAATAAGTTATTCATAAACTTTTGATCCAATGTATAATGTTCTCTCCGAAATAGTTTCTAAACTTTAGTCTAATAAATAATATCGTCCTTAATTTTTTAATTTATTTAATGTGGTCCCTAATTATTAATAAATATTTAATATAATATCTGAATTATATGAAAATATTCATAAAATTTTAATTTATTTAATATAATCCTTATTTAGGGATCACTTTAAACTTCGAGCAAATTTTAGGAATCATATTAAATATATTAAAAATTCAGGAGTCACGTTGTATATTTGATCGAAATTTAGGGGTCATTTGCCCAAAATAAGAAAAGGAAAATTACATTTTGGTCCTCGACTTTATCGATTTGCTGCTTCGTATATAGCTTGTGTCGTTTTTATCTTTACTTCTAAGTGTCATCCAATTTTCAGCACGAATGTGAAATTTGTGGAAGCATGTGCAAATGTGACTTTTCAGCATAACTTTTTTTTTTGGTACTACATTCCTTCTCTGGTCTCGTTGTGGAGATTTTTAAATATGATTCCTTCCTTGTCGTATCACATGTCTAGGCTAAACAGCTATCGATTAATTTACAATGAAAAGAACTAGTACGAATTTTATGTAATTCATTTTCTTATTTTATTTACTTGGAAATAAATCTGAAATAACCACCATGCCAAACTAACTAATCATATATTTTTTATACAAACGTAAATAACTGTGCAATGAATTTACCAATTTCTTGTGTTATTGGAACATTAGATTCTCAATTCGTTGGAAAATTAAAAGTTTGTTTCAATTTAAAAAAAAAATTGCAAAAGAGAGATCGTTAAGAATTGAATTCCTTCCTCATCATATCATATGCCTAGGCTAATTAGCTATCAATTAATTTACAATGACAAATCTAAAGAAACTGTAGTAGAATGAATAGAAATAGAATGAATTTTATGTATTATATTTTCTTCTTCTACACTAAATAAATTTACTAGAAAATAAATCTGAAATAACCATGCCAAACAAACTAGTCACGTATTGTTCGAATCAAACGTAAATAATTGTGCGATGAATATATCAATTTCTTGTGTCATCAGAATATTAAATTCTTAATTCACAGAAAAATTAAAGTTCCATTTGAGGAAAAAAAAATGTATTATCAAGAATGGGATTCTGAAATAACCACTATGCCAAACAAACTAGTCATATATTGCCCGAATCAAACGTGAATAACCG
The DNA here is from genome assembly GCA_017140165.1 of Eucalyptus shirleyi. Lineage (NCBI taxonomy): Eukaryota > Viridiplantae > Streptophyta > Magnoliopsida > Myrtales > Myrtaceae > Eucalyptus > Eucalyptus shirleyi. The sequence continues at coordinate 5,166,035 of CM029447.1, read as the reverse complement.
TGCGATGGATATATCAATTTCTTATGTCATCAGAACATTAAATTCTCAGTTCACAGAAAAATTAAAAGTTTGTTTCAATTTAGAAAAAAAAAAAAAAAAAACAAAAGGAAAAAGAGATTGTCAAGAATGGGATTCGAACCCATGCCCTTTCGGACCAGTACCTGAAACTGGCGCCTTAGACCAACTCGGCCATCTTGACGTTCTGTGTCACCTTGTTCCGACAGAATCTACATATACATTATCTCCCCGCTCATCTTCAAAACCTCAATTTTCGTTGTACTCTCCTCTCCGAACCCAAATGAAATCTCTCCTCCTTCGCAACATCCGCGAGAAAGTTTCGTCATCATCCGCTGTAAAGCTCAGGCATTCCTTGGCCGTCATCGACCCTCCATCGCTCATCGATGGAGAACCCGAACCAGCTGTCGCTCCGGTCGATCCTCTTCTTGTCATCTTCGATGATTATATCAAGTCTAGGCAGTGCACTGCGCCAAACACGAAAATTTTGCATGCCCAGTTTCTCAAAACGCGTCTTTTACAAACCCAAGTGGGCATTGCGGATTCTTTGATGGATTGCTACTGTAAATGTGGTGCCACAGGATATGCACTCAATCTGTTTGATACGGCTCCTCAATGGAGTGTTTTTCTTGGAACATTCTCATTTCAGGTTTCAATAAGAAATCATTATTCTTGGAGTCGTGGAAACACTTTTGCAGGATGCATAAGTTGGGTTTCGATGCTGACGAGATAACTTATGGAAGTGTTATCTCGGCTTGTACTGCATTGCGAGCTTCCTGGAATGGTATGCAAGTCTATTCTCTGGCATTGAGGAAAGGTTTTCGTGCGAATGGTTATGTTCGAGCTGGGATGATTGATTTGCTGGCGAAGAACCATAGGTTTGATGATGCTCTGAGGGTGTTTCGTGATGTGTCGTGTGAGAATGTGGTTTGTTGGAATGCTATAATTGCAGGGGCAGTTAGGAATGGAGATAATCAGATTGCTTTGGATCTTTTCCAGCAATTGTGTCGTCATGGCACTTTTCTGCCCAATAGTTTCACTTTCCCTTGTGTCCTGACGGCCTGTGCTATGCTTGAAGACCTTGAGACTGGAAAGATGGTCCAAGGGTGGATAATCAAGTGTGGAAATTATGACGTGTACGTAAATACTTCGCTTTCTGATTTATATGCCAAATGCAAAGATATGGAAGGAGCTATGAAGATATTTACTCGGATGCGTTTCCGCAGTGTTGTTTCTTGGACTGCCATGATTTCAGGTTTTGTGCAGCTGGATGATTATATTTCTGCGGTCCTACTGTTCAAAGAAATGAGAAGTTTGGGGGAGGAAATAAACACCTTTACTATTACTAGTTTACTTAGTGCTAGTGGCAGACAAGGATTGACTAAAACTGCCACACAATTCCATGCGTTAATCATTAAATGTGGATTTGACCTGGACCCTGCGGTGGGGGCTTCATTATTCAATATGTATTGCAAAGTTGGAGCTGTTGATTCATCCGAATTAATACTTGACGAAATGGAAAGGATGAGAAATCCCAATAATCATGCAGTTATGATATCTCTGCATGCACAGGCTAATGATGCTGAAAGGGCTGTAGAATTGTTCGTGAGCATGTTACGGGAAGGTGTGAGACCAGATAAGTACTGTACTTCCAGTCTCTTAAGTGTTGTAAATGGATTAAGCTTGGGGAGACAGGTCCACTCTCATGTTATTAAAAGTGGCTTGGTCTTTGATGTCTCAGTTGCTAGTTCGCTTTTTACAATGTATTCTAAATGTGATAGTTTGGAAGAATCATATGAAATTTTTGGGCAAATTTGTGAAAAAGACAATGTCTCCTGGACATCTATGATTGCTGGTTTTGCTAAAAATAATCTTCCAGATGAAGCAGTTCGACTATTCAGAAATATGTTGCTTGAGGGGAATAGTCCTGATCAATCAACCTTTATTGCAATTTTAACCGCAATCTGTTCACTAAAGTTAGTACACAAAGGCAAGGAAGTTCATGCCAAAGTTATTCGATTAGGGTTTGGTGAAGAGATCACAGTTGGCGGTGCTCTTGTTATGATGTACTCCAGATGCGGATATTTGAAATTGGCAAGAAGGCTACTTGACTTACTACCCTTGTGGGATGATGTTGCATGTTCGTCAATGATTTCAGGGTATGCCCAGAATGGGTACATTGAGGAGGCATTGTTGATGTTTCGCAAGATGCTCAAGGCTAATTTTGCTGTTGACTCCTTCAGTATATCATCTGTTGTTCAGGCTGTTACTCTCACAAACAGATTAGACATAGGAACACAGCTGCAGTCTTATGCAATGAAAGTAGGATTGGACTCCAATGCGGCTGTTGGTAGTTCACTAGTGGCAATGTACTCCAAATTTGGGGGCATCAATGAATGTGTTAAAGCATATGATCAGATTGATGCGCCTGATTTAATAGGTTGGACAACAATGATCATGAGTTATGCCAGACATGGAATAGGTGAGGAGGCCTTGAAGCTCTTCGAGCTTATGAAGAGAAAGAAGATGAGACCTGATCCAGTGACTTTTGTTGGGGTTCTCTCGGCTTGTAGCCACAGTGGTTTGGTTGAAGAAGGTTATTTCCATTTTGATTCAATGGTTAAGGATTACGGCATTGAGCCTAACTACCGCCACTATGCCTGTATGGTCGATCTTCTTGGTCGCTCAGGGAGACTTAAAGAGGCTGAAAGGTTCATCAGCAACATGCCAATCAAACCTAATGCTCTGGTTTGGGAGACACTGCTTGCTGCTTGTAAATTACATGGTGACATTGAGCTCGGAAAACTAGCAGCAAAAAAGATCACTGAGTGCGAGCCATCTGATGCTGGAGCTTATATTTCTTTGTCAAACATCTACGCTGACATGGGCCAGTGGGGAGAAGTCATGAACATTAGAAGCTCAATGAAAGGAGCTAAAGTAAAGAAGGAACCTGGTTGGAGTATTGTTTGAATAAAAATACTTTGAGACTTCAATTTGGTGGATGTCCAGATCTTGTGCAACTTTTTGTGCCACTTTCATGCAGTGATCGAGGATTTTACCTGATAAAATATATTTGAGGAAGCAAACTAGTCAAATATATGTTTGCTTCCATTGTGTATACATGCGTCAAGAAGAGGATCCGGATTCTGGATACTACATGTCATAGCCCATTTCTTGAACCTTCTCAGGCTGGCAATCCTGACAACAGACAGATGTCAGTTAAACAATATCTTCTATGATAATTTTGTTTCCCTACTTAATGTTATAAGCTTGTGAGTCAGCATCCCATTGTCTTAAGTACTTAAGTTGAGCTTACCAGCACTGCATTTTGAGCATGTTTAACCATTCCTTTAGATTAACAGAGTAGTTTATGCAAGGGGAATTAGGTGGTGCGGTTAACATGACCAAAGGAACCATGTTCCTCAATCGCTCTCTTGTATTCAACCATAGTCTCTAATATTGACTTCTTATAGTAGGAAGTAGTGCTTGGAGTTCCCAAGCATCTTCTTTATATGAACCATCACTTCATTTTTGCCAGCTCCCTCTTTGCTGGCTTTTGCTTTGTAGGACTGTTTAAGATGCGAAGGCTGGGTTTCCTTCAATACTCGATAGCTTATTGATTGTTTGCTCTTCTGCGTGATGCTCCTCTTGACCATGCATTTTTTTCGTATTATCACAGTGGTGTAATGGAACCATGCAATGATGCTGGATTTTAGATGCTTGATTCAGGCATTATCAAATCATGGTGTCGCCTGCAAACCTTAGAACAGTGCGGCGTGTTGCTTTCCTGAAAGAAGCATTGAAAGTGGAAAGGTAAAGAATAAATTTGTTCTTCCCGGTGATAATTTTTCCATCGTTTCCATAGCTGTTCATGTTATGATCTTAGTATATTTTCACAGAAGATCCTGCCCGCGTCTTTGATTGCAGCAGGATGTCAAACTTACCGACATAATCACACTGGATGTTCTTCCACGCAAAATCAAGTGAGCTCTCTCATTTTCTCTCTGTATCTCTCCCATAAATGGTCAGAACTGGAGAAACAATGAAATAAGTCTAAAGACTGACCTAGCTCCATCTTTGGCAGGTTTGGGCCATGGGCAAATACAGTGATGATAGACCAAATGATTGTGAATTGGACTAAATCAACTGGATACAGGTTTCAGAGTATCCAACGGAGAAATCACATATGCCAAAGTGGGAAAGTAGATTTGTTAACCACGTGTTTGCAGATGATCCAAAGCATTCAGCCCTTTATCTATCAGCCTACATAGTAATTATTGGCCTTTTAAGTTTTGGGTGTGAATCAACTACCATTACACGGAACCGTTCTCGATTTCAGAAAAGCTTCTCTTTGTTCCGAAATGGATTGCTTCATAAAGGAGAAGATGGTAGTGGCTGACCAGGTCATAAAGCGACAACTAAGATCAGAAATGGGAATATTCTTCTTACATGTGGCATATCATGTTCATTTGCTTTGTAAGGATAGAGTTCATTTGCTTTGTAAGGATAGAACGGTACAGATCTGTTAAAAGAGACATTTAGCATTCATGGTATCCACAATGAAGAGGTTTTCTTTCCACTTGTATGTGATACAAGACAAATTGACGTCTTGAAAAGTTTTGTGCAGCACAGGGAGGACTCCAAAACTTAGAATGGAAGCTAATATTACGTTCCTTGTCATTGCTAAAATAAGATAGGACGAACGGTTGTTTGAAAAGGAAAAGGTGATTGGTAAATGCAAAGCATACACGATTACAAGTACCTCCAGGAAATAAATATGTATAGTGCTGAACCAAATATGACATATGATGACTATCTCCCATCCTCTTCGCAGGCTTGTAAATGATTCCGCCCATCATATCACAGTACTAATGAAACAGATTTCACTTCCAGATGCCCACCAGCACAAAGCTCTCGTTCTTATGCTGCACCTAGCCTTGAATGACTAGTCAGCAGAGTTGAGGTCACGTTCTCATTTTTATAAGCCTGTCCTCACTGGTTCATCCTTCTCCATTGACTGGCCTGCATATTAGTAAATTTGAACAGGCATCCGTTGCAATTCATTTTCCATGTAAACCAATCTTGAAATACGCTGCAACCTCATCAATCAAGAATGAAGTGGATGAATCTGAAGATGTGAGTTTGAGTTTGTCTAGCTCTGTATGTAAAAATTAATGGCATCACTAGTTCAAATCACTCAAGCCCAATCAACAATCAGAGCTATCAACTTCATAGGTTCTCGTTCAGAAAAAATTTAAAACTGTCAAAGGCAAGGGACATTGCCATATTTCTCTAAGCAATTTGGTAGAAGTTTACAATATTTGACAAGATTATCTGACATATATATGGTTGATTCTTAGAGAATAAAAAGAATCTACAGGTTAAACGGAGTGAATGAAATACACAGCACTAAGATAAGTAAAAATGAAAATGTCCCACTATTTCTTTTTACCAAGAGAAATGAGGATGTACATTACCGAGACTTAGCATAGTGCCTTGCAAGTTACCAGAGTTTGAGCGCACAAATGTGTTCAATCTCAATATCTGGTGAACTCAGCCTGAAGAGGCCAGATGGGCAGGATTCCTTGTAGCGCAGATTTCTGAGACATGGGGAATTCTGAAGTGGAGAGGAGGGAAGAGTAAGCATTATATGGAGCACTACCATATCAGGAAAAAAGAAGTCTTTATTTCACCAGGAATGAGAATTTTAATCACCAAGAGGTAGCTAAATGCCTTACCTAGCTTCCATGGCAACAGAGATTGAAGCCTCAATAGTTGAATGAAGATGATCTCGGCCCAAGTGAAGCTACATACCCAGGACTATCAGTGGAGGAGCTTGCTGACATGTTGGAATTCTGTCAACAAAGGAAAGAGCAGCCTATGACAGAAATATGATTCTATACATGAGTGCTCATGTAGTTTGACATATTATTAGGATGTCTCCACATCCTTGTAAAATCCTGTTGAATGTCTTCTTTGTTGATATGCCAGTAGACCTTTTCTTACATGGCAATAGAAATTGAAGCTTCACAAGGTTTGCAACTAAAATCATGCAAAATGTATGAATGTTCCATGCATTCAAGATATCGATGTATTAACAGAAGAGGACATCTTCTTTGGATCACGTAAGAATCTACTTGGAAGCATATTCTTTAGCATCTTTTTATCCCGAACACCCTCATGGAGAAGTTCATAAGTATAATAAGTTATATGGCTTTTCTTCAACAAGTCTTCCACAAGAATCTTAGGCGCAGCCACCTCCTTTTTGTCAGCCTCAAAAATAGTGTTCACTACCTCAGGAACAATACCTTTGTGAACCATAAGGTGAATGATCCCAACAGCCTCACGAACCCTATGCTTCACACAAAGGCAATTTATTACTCGTCCAAATGAAGCAAGCGTTGGAATAAAACCCTTCTCAATTTTTTGTAGTAGAAGCTTATACCCAGAGTCAACATCCCCTGCTCTACAGAATCCATCAATCATCACACGATATGTGTAACTGTTGGGCATGCAACCTTTGACACTCATCTCATTAAAAAGCTTTGCTGCCAGATCAATTTTTAGTTTTCCAAGAAAAGCATTGATCATTATATTATATGTTGCTGTCGTATGAGAAACCTTATAGTGCTCCTCCACTTTCCTGAAAAAGTTGTAGGCTTCATCAAGCTCCCCTTGATCACAAAGACCATTAATCAGTGTGCCAAAACTTACAATATCTGGTGCAATCCCCTTTATTTCAATCTTAATGAGCAAATCCAAAGCTTCCTTTACTTTACGAGCCTTGCACAAGCTCTCAATGAGTATATTGTAAGTAATGATGTTGGGGATGCACTGTTTCACTATCATTGTGTCAAATATTTCCATCACATGTTCATATTTTGAAGCCTTGCATAGGCCATTCAACAATGAGTTATAGGTGATCACATCGGGAAAAACACCATGACTGCACATTCTCTCTATAATCTCAATTGCACTATTCAACTTCAATTGCTTGCAAAAGCCATCAACCAACGTATTGAAAGTAAAAATGTCAGGAATGTACCCTCTGGCTATAGCATCATCCATCAGGCCATAAGCATCAGATACACAGCCCATCTTGCAAAGTCCATTAATAACAAGATTGTATGTCCATATGTCGGGGGAACAACCATTTTCTGACATCTCAGTCATTAATTCCAAGGCTTCCATTATAAGCCCATTCTGGGACAAGCCTCTGATCACTGTATTGTAGAGAATAACATTAGATTTCACTCCTCTTCTCGATACCTCATTAAATAAAGCCATAGCACGCCTGACATCACCATCTTGGCAGAATCCACTGATAAGAGAACAATATGTGAACTGATCAGGCACAAATCCCTTGAAAACGGCCTCATTAAGAATTTTATTTGCATTTTCTGTCAGACCAACTTTGCAGTATCCATTGATTATAGTATTGTATGTATAGTCGTCCGCCTCAAGCCCAAAATTCACCATTTTACGCAAATAGCTCTCAGCTTCCACAGCCCTAGAATTCTTACACAAGCCACCAATTAAAGTGTTATACGTGACAACATCTGGAGTTAATCCCTCTCTAGTTACATTTTCCAACAACTTCACAGCCTCAACAAGAGCTCCTTTCCGGCAAAGTCCTTGAATGAAAATATTGAATGTGAACAAATTTGGACTTGATCCCCTCTTCAGGACACTGGCAAAAAGCTTTTCGCTCTCCTGGATGTCCCCATTCTTGCAAAGTATATGAATAAGCTTATTGAATATTGTGATATCAGGATAAATATCTAAACTAAGCATCTCAAGAAACAATTCATATGCCTCACATCGGTAATTCTCTACATAGAACCCACCAACGACAGTACAATATGCAACAGCATTGTGCTCACAACCCTGAGAAGTCATATTTCGGAGAAGTCTTAGAGCAGCATGAGGCCTACCTGTCTGACAAAAGGACTTTATCCTGATTGTGAAAGTGTACACATCTGGGGCAATCCCTTTATCCCTCATCCTCAGATAAACTTTATGGCCCTGATTAAAGTAACCATTCTCAATAAGTATATTCATGATTGCATTGTAAGATTGGACAGACGGCTCGCAACTATAGAAATCCATCCTCTCAAACACATTGACAGCTTCCTGAATCTTGCGTTTCCTTCCATAACTTCTCATGGCCCCAATATAGATTCCTTCGAGTAAACCGCTATCGATGTTTGATCTCACCTCTGTAAGCAAATTCTCCATAGCCTCAAACTCCCCATGAAACCCAAGCTTTTCAATCATGCATTTGTAAGTCGACAACGTGTGCTTGAAGTCATCTTCTTTTCTGACTGAATTGAACATCTCCAATGCTCTGAGAGGATCTTTTTGGTACCTAACAACTGCAGCCACATGCTTCGGAAGTATAGCACGACGCATTCCAAGACCGGCTGTCTAACAACAAGACAGCTCGAAATCCATCAACCATGTGAACATTTTATCTGCTCCATTCACATACATCCCTGTGATCCCCTGAAACAGACAGAAAGACACATAAGTCATGAGTTCAACCAATTCCTAGATCAAGGAAAGAGAGCAGCAAAAAGGATGAAACCAGAAAGTGATGCCTTGAAAAATCAGCACCCAACTGATCATTCTCTTGAATCACATACAAAGTTCGGAACTTTTCCACACGATTAAAAGAATTGCAACAGCGGGTGAATAGATCTTTTCTTTGTTTCACCTCAGTTTCCAGATCATCATTTATTAATGAAGGAAAATCTTTCCAAGAAACTAAGCATAGACTTCCTTTCTTGGCGAAACAAGAAAGCGAATTGAGACATAGAAATTTGAAGAGAATTGAGTGTACTGCAGGGAAGGAAACACCACCCAATTCAAGATAATCTGTGAGGTTTGCAGAAAAGTTTGAGTCTAGTGGATGATAGTTGCATCAGCATGGGAGGGGCATTGCAAGGGTTTGCTATTGAGCATGGAGGGAAGACCAGTAAAAGAGGACACCGTGTTTTCAGAAATAGAGTGACATTGAAGAGTGTTGTATTTCACCATTCCAAACTCATTTTGTTGAAACCCAACTAAAACCACCAGAAAACCATCAACCACAGAGAGCACACAAACTTATTAGAGAGTGGTGAAGGATTCAAGATAGAGACCACCACACACACCACGTACACTCAAAATAAGTAACTGAAAGCAAGAAAACTACAATAAAATGAGTACATTTGTTGGAAACTGAGTCTTTGTAATGAAAAAAGGATTAAAAGTCATGTTAACAGAAAACAAATTTTGTTTTCCCCTTCAACATCCACTAATCCAACAATGATTTCATCGAATCTGCTCTACAATCGCACGTGCAAACTCAACATTTCACACCGGAATTTCGTCAAACGGGTTATGGGCATGCACATTTCCTCTGTATCCCGTTGCTGAACACTAGCTTGCTCTCCTCGCACATGCTAAACGACGTTCCCAAACTGCGTTTGAAATTCATGTTCATAGAAGAATGATTGCAACATTCACTCTGTGCTGCTCATCAAGCTCACGATTTCACCTAGGAATTCCATCGAACACATAACAAGCACGAGTACTTTTGCATGGTAAAACTCTGACAAACGCGAGGAAGTCGCATATCGCAAAAGAAGGGATAAACCAATCAGGTAGGACTCCTACCCAGTTGAGCAAATCCAACCGACGATGTCGAAATCAACGCGAAAATGGAGAAATGATGGAAGGTGGCTTTGAGGGATCAAACGAGAATGGTGAAGGTGACCAAGGAGGAAGGAAGGTGGTGACTGGTGAGGATGAGACGAAACGAAGCGAAAGTAGTTATTTTATATACCAAAAATAAGACCATATCATATCACATTCGCGCGAATGAAATGTCATATTATTTTTACGTATCGTTAGATAGAGTGGAATAGTTAACAGATGAAATATTTTTATACAGTATTTTAATTAATTGGTGACGTTGGCATAACTCCCCTTCCCAAAATATTTTATATATATATAATTACATTGTTTGTAAGCATGTTTTTCCGTTTTTAAAACAATTAAGATAATTTTTTTGATAACATCATTTTAGATAATGTCAATTTTTTTCACACGCTTTTAAAAGAAACGGCAATATATACATACTTATTTTTTGAAACTTAAAATATATTTTATATATCATGAACTTAGAATCTATGTGTCACAAGTTATAAAATTTACCTGAGAATTGGCCAATTTTTTCTTTTGTATTTTTGTTTCATTTTTAGTTAAGCAAATCCAATAATATGCAATATTCTAGAGGTGGCTATCATGGCATATAATAGAGCATAGAAACTCACCAATGTCCTGCATTGCACTTCATCGAATGAGACCACAAAATGTTGATACCAATAATTAGAGAACAAAGCAAACTCTTTTTTTTCTTTTTCTAGGTCGGAGTAGAGATCAAAGCAAACTTATAAAAACCCACCATTCTGGTTTTTCAATTCCTCATCCTCACTCCTCGATATTGCATTATATTCATCTTGTATCACTAACACAACTTGTAAAGCAATTAGCTAAAATCTAATGTTTTTTCCGATCCACTAATCTCGTGCTATTTTCTTTTATGGACACCTCTTTTATAATAAAAACTTTCATGGACATGAATCTCTTGTAAACTTAACTAAAAAATTTCACGATTAAACTTCATAAAATTTCATACAACGACGTCGTACCGAGCAGCCCTCCCTCGCCCTTCCGAGAACCAGGTGAAAACCAAAAGGAAAAGCTCCTTCACCTTCTGCAAAGCCGACTCCGATCGTCTTTGAAGCTGCGGAGCAAATGGAGTCGCCGGGGCAATGGCTGGAGAAGGCGCTGCTGGATCTCTGCAAGCGGGCGGAGTCGGGTCTGGACTTGGACAAGGACGTGATCTCGGGCCTCGTCTCCTACTGCGACCTCGCTCAGCCCTCCGACGCCAAGGAATACCTCGACGTAAGAAAATCTCTCACCTTTCTCGCGTTTCCTGCGTCTTTTTTCGGTCGCCCGCGATGGTTGGATGGTTTCGCGAATTTGGTTGCTCGCTTTTTTTGATTTCTTGATCGAATTTTAGATGGGTAGAGCAGAGAAGATGGAGCATCGTCCTGAAAAATCTTAGTTTTTAATCTGAAAACCGCTTCAGAAATCTTGGGCCTTTTGTTTTATTCGTAGGAAGAGATTATGTTACGGTGGATTGACAATTGGTTTATGAAGGATTTGTTCCTCGAGCAAATGGTATAATTGGCTGTAAATTGGTTTCAACTTTGTGTTTTGAAATTTGTTGCTCAGAATATTATCGGGCGAGAAGTGGGGAAGGGCGTGATCGATGAATATCTGCGGCAAAGAGGCTATTCAGATCTCAGTGGTGGTAGTGGCGGCGTTTCTGATGTTTCATCCTCGAAATTACATGCCTATGTCAAACCGCCCTCAGCTGAAGTTTCCGTCCCCGGTCCCAAGAAACCCCCTAGAGTATCTAAAGAGGCAGCTGGCCCGACTAGTCAAGAGAAGTCGGCGGTGACCAGAACCAATGAGCCGAAACCTGCGAATCAAAGTAGTTCTCGGAAAAAGAAATCTGGGAAGGTCGTGTCGCTGGCTGAGGCAGCCAAAGGTTCCATTGTGTTCCAGCAGGGTAAGCCCTGTTCATGCCAAGCCCGCAGGCACAAGTTGGTCAGCAATTGCTTGTCCTGTGGCAAGATTGTTTGCGAGCAGGAGGGAGAAGGGCCGTGTCAATTTTGTGGTGCCCTTGTTTTGAAGGAAGGAAGCCAGTATGCTGGTCTTGAACAAACTGTGCCGGTCCTCACAGAAGCTGAAGTTGCTGCAGAAGCTTATGCCAAGAGACTTGTGGATTACGATCGGAACTCTGCAGCGCGTACAACGGTTATCGATGACCAAAGTGACTATTACGAAATTGAGGGCAACAGCTGGTTATCTAAGGAGGTATTTTCATCTTTAGGAATCTTGATGAGATGAGAGATTGAGTTCCCTAGTTGAGGCCATTTTTGAAATTTTTTCATCCTTACAGGAGAAGGAGCTCTTGATAAAGAAGAAAGAGGAGATTGAGGAAGCTGAGCGGGCCAAACGAGGCAAAGTGGTGATGACCTTTGACTTGGTTGGTCGCAAGGTGAGCACATTTCTCTGAAGGAATTTTGATGAATTTGTCTAATTCCACACGACTTTAATCTTAATGACTTTCCCAAAAACAAAACTAGTGAAAATGTCTGACTGTGCTGTGCATACATTATTGTGTTCCGGTTCCATAGCAGCACAAACATATTGTAAGAGCCCTTCAGATTATCATACTCTTTTTTTTAGGATTTAGAATGACACTGTCACATTTTTGTGGCTTTTCGTCTTGATGGAAAACACCTGGAATTGGTGAATGATGAGTTCTGATGGTAAGGTTAGTAATGTATCTCAAGTCCACTGAAAATTAGCTGCTCTTATTGAAAGGGAAACCAATGATCTTTACTTTGCAATGATCAGAGTGAAAGCTTCCCACATGTTTTATTAAACTGCTAATCTTATCATTCACGGATTTTCAATGTGTTATTTTCTAATTCGTAGTTTCAGATGTTTTTATTAAGCTAGCATGATGTGGAATGGGTGCAGGTCCTCTTCAATGAAGATGAAGTTTCGGAAATGGAATCGAGGAGCAGTATATTAAAGCCTACGGATGAAAGGGAAGTGAACAGAATAAAACCAAACCCAGCCCTTCAAATCCAACCCATTTTTATAGATCCAGGCCGGATGAAGAAGCCGGATAAGGGTAAAGTGCCGAACAAGAGTCTCAAAAGCGGATTATGCTTGGAGATCACTGGGAGGGTGCAACATGAGAGAAACGAGTTGAAACACTTCATTGTCGACGACCATCTGGAAACGACCTCAAATGGAAAGTCTTGGCATGGGCCATCAGTGAGTAGGGGATCGCATATAGAAGATGGAGTCGAATGTTCTCTAGAATGTAACTAGCGTGTAGCAACAAGGGAATAGGGGTCTGCAGTACTTGTGTTGGTGAGAAACCCTTAAAACTCATCATTCTTATACGGCGGCATCTACCGGTTTGTTCACCAGCTTTTTCTCATTGAATCCACATTTTGTCACTACCTATGTAAGGCCGGAATGGCAAAATGAATGTTTTCAGTTTTAAGTGGATTGGTGTAAGTCTGGAATAGCTGCTCCTTTGGAAGTGAAGTACGTTTAGAAGTCGGCTATCATGCGTTGGTAGTCTCACTCGAGACTACCAACGCTTGTTATTGCCAAACATGAGAAGTGATACGGGCTTGGTCTTTTTGGTTACCTTTTGCATAAAGATGGAGGCTGGAGGCTGTCTCGCTCGAGACGGCTGGAGCGCTTGGAGAAGAGTCTCCGACCGATTGATTCAGCCATTGGCCTATTTTGACGAAGTTACCGAGCCCCATACTTGGTCTAGGTCTAGCTTAAGAGGAACAGTCTTCTTAATCTAAGCATCATCACCTTATTAGATCTTTATTTACTCGAGATAAGTTTCGAGAACGGACAGTGAAGAATGCGAAAACAAAGTATGAGTGGAGCAGCATGAGCCTTTGTTTCTATCTGGTGTTTTTTTTTTTTTTTTTTTTTTTTTTTTTTGGTCTAATTCTATCTGGTGTTGCAAAAGCTGAAATTTGATTTGAGGGCACTAATGGATGCGACCACGAGGGCACTAATGGATGCGACCACACCACCATCGTCGATGATTGAAGAAGTTGAAGAGAGAGTGAGAGATATTTATGCCACGTCGGAATAACAATTTTCCACATTGGACTTTTGTTTTAAAAATATCATTAGAAATCAAATTTTGATTTAAAAGGCCTTGTAGGATGAATTGTTGGAAGACATTGAAGTGAATGATTTTTAATCTATTTTTGACTTAAATTACTGAAAAAGAAATTATGAAATTCAATTGAATGCCTTGAGAATATCCCTACATTTAAATCATATGAATATACATCACTTTTTCCTCATAAAATCTTCTCAACATTCCATGCTCTTCATAACCCTCCAGAGTAACTACACCGCTTGAGCCTTGACGTGCTTAAGAGGAAGGTTTCAACAAATTGCCGAAGTTCGACCCAAAAATACAAAGCCAAGATAAAGATACAAAACGATACAAAACTTATAAGAAACATCGGAACCAACAACAGGAAAAGATCAAGCTCACGAAGCCGAAACATCTGAACAAAAAGCTTCGACACAGTGTCTGCGTCGGCAAACAGCAATTCCATCCCTCATGAATATACCATTGTTTACCAGCTTCAGTTGATGATGGCTGGTTGCTGTGAACGGGGGAAGAAGAATGCAGAGGAAGATACTAATTATGTATAGAAGTTCCTACAAGCGTGTACTTTCCGAACATGAAAAGTTACCAACCGAAGTGAAAAAATTAATTTTCAATGAATTGAAGATTTTTTTTAGGATTACTTTTCTCAATGAAAATTTCCTGATCAGGCAAAACGTGATATTTGATTTTGGATGGGAAATTAGATCTTTATTTAATTCTCACCCAAATCACAAATCCCAAACCTATCCAAACACGTCTTGAATTAGGAAAGGTTTTATGAAACGTATCATGTAATTTGGGTGATAATTATCAAAATCAAATCACATATTTTAAAACTATAAAATTCCTTGTTGAATTAGGAAATATTTTTTTGCAAATTGGCCTTCATATATGTGTATCTAATTCTCACCCACATCACATATTCTAAAACTTCTTACCATGGCCTCGTTAAAAAGAACTCGCGTCTTGCTCTATATGGAAACGTTCTCAGTGAAACGAGGCGTGGTTTTTTCAACCTTGTCATGGGCTGCCTTGGCATGGTGCAAATCCCCAAGCTCGAGTGTCCTCACCTCCAAGGATGGATGGCTCTTGCTCTCGTCAAGAGAGATTTTGTCCATCTTCCTCTTCAACTTGATAATCCGAGATCGAATCAACCTCCTTAGTGTAATTGGCTTATAAGCGTCGGGACATTCACTGCAACTCCCACATCCTTGAATTGCACCGTCTTCATCATGAGCATGCCTATACACCCTCTCAACAATTGAATCATAAACAACACATTCATTGTAAGGTTGACCAAAATTGGACCTCACACTGTTTCACCCATGGAAATCCAGATTTCAACTCAACATGGTAAGTATCTATGCAGAAAGCATCTTGTATCGTGTGGACTTGAAGGGATGATTAGCTACATTCAATGTTAAAGATGGACCATGGAATGTCATCCTTTGCAAGGATAAGTCCATCAAGGTATGAAAACTTCATCTAGCCGTAACTCAAGGGAGAGATTTTTTTGCAGCCAAGAGAGGACACCACGGCACAGTACAAGAATTCTTCAAGTTAAAGGATAGAGATTATTTGTCCGAGCGGGAGAAAGAGGCTGCTGACGTCGACTGTACTTACTGCACTCACTGCTCGGGCGACTTTGGCCCGATGGCGATGCCGAAACAAAATCAAAGAGAGGGTAAGAAGATGAAGTTGATTTCGCTATTAATGTGCCGAAGTTCAATGGATCATGTTGCTCAAAACTGATTTGTTAGAATGATTTATTTTACTGTGCTTACCATCGAGTTTGGATTTGACAAGAGGCCTCTAGATACTTTTTCCAGTAGTCAGAATACTTCTGCTGTTATTCACCTTGTTAGTTGAGCTACAATGTCCTGATTTTTCTTATATAAATTGTCCGACTTTCGCTTAAGTTTCACTGATTTAGTTTCTAGAGGGCCGAGCACTGGGATAAAACTGTCCCGACCGTGCAAATGCACCTGAATCGTCAGTACGTTCATGTCTAAATGATTGGCTGGATATCCATTTACACTTCATGAGGAAGCAACCTTTTTCTCATTATATTAGGTTCTTCAAGGCCCTCAAGAGTAACTACACCTGCGTACATCCTATTTTACCAATGTACACTTGACGTACCTCATGCGCACAAACTAGCTTTGAGGAAGGTTTTTGACAATCGAAATGGACATAGACACCACTATGAATTGTTAAACAACTATGTTAGACAGAGACTTCTGCACCAGCAAGGCCGGCAAGCCTCTCCAGCACTGGTTGAAACACCAACTACTTGCACTTCAATATCGGTTCATGTTCCTCCATTTGTCCTTCAGGTCCACCTGAATAGAAAAGCTCCAGTTCATAATGCAGTCAATCTATGGTGTGATGAGATTTGAGCATTACCTCAGTTCTCTCCTCAAAAATGTGGCGGTAGCAGTGTAGGATGAGCTTCCAATTTCCTTTGCCAAACCTGGATTGCAAAAATAATATAACAATGAGATAATGCGATGTTTTTTTACCAACTTGGGAATCAAAGCACACGACACCACTTCAACACAAAAGCACCCAAAAGTCTATGGACAACAAATATCAACAATGAGACCCTTATGCTGTTAATAGATACTGCAAAAATTAACACTGTACCTCTGGACACCATTCCTCAAAGTTTCTTCTTCCTCCAAACTCCATCTCTTTACTTTTCTCCGTCCAGAAACTTTCAAACTCCGAGTCAATGGCTTCCTCAATGGAGAAACAGCACTTCTTCTTGGGCTGGGTAATTGAACCCTATCTGAGCCCGAAGGTTCTTCAGGGGAGCCTTCTATTGAATCGTCCCACTGAAAAAATTATCATTTTCAAACATAATACGGCTATTACTATCATATCGTCAAAAGACCCAAATAAAGAAGAGGCATTAGGCATCAGTACAATTCTGCATCTGCAAGAGTTGATCAGCATTAAGAGTACTTACTTTCCATTTTTAAGGCTATACTTCATTGCTTCATGAATCAGTTAAATGATTAGCTATACTTTTAGATTGACACGGCTCCATGATGGCCTCATTTTTATGCCAGCCAACTTACAAATATAGTTCTAAATTAATCCATAGAGGATTAAACTTTCAGCAGATCAAAGCTATAATTAACTTTGTCTTCATCAATGTAAGATGAAGAAATCCTACAACAGCTAAGCAAAATCTCCAAAAAGATTAAGAAATAATGTGAAGAGAGAAAGAGCAAGACATGATACCACCGACTACACATGTACTGGATTTGGCACACCTCACAAAATCGACATTACTAGCTAATATGTCCCCTGTCAAAAGTGAGTAGAAAGAGGAAAGAGGCGGTTCAGCATCCTCTATGCTTGATAGCACTTCATTTTTACCTATCACAGAGATGATGAGCAAGGACAATCCAGAGTCTAATGCAGCAAGTATGTTCGCATAGTCTAAAAACATTCTTATGACTCTTATGACATGTAGACGTATATTTCCTGAATCTGAAGAAGTTTTTGAGTATCTACAACCAAAGAAAAAAGTTACAGAAGATTAAAAGACCTTTGTTCTTCAAGCTTTACTAATTATCTTCAAAATCTGGAAGCGAACATTTTCTTCTTCTCACAAATAAAAGCATCCGCCCATTCTTCTAGCTAATAACAAAATGAAGCATTAATGATGTATGCAGGGCATCCCGTCGTTGCATAAATGCTGGCAAAGTATCTTACACAAGGGAAGAGTTATTTATTTAGACAGACAAATGCCGACACCAACACCAAGTTTCAATAACAAATTAAGTTGCACAATTGTTATATGCTTCAAGCCATAACTCTTGTGAAGTAGACACAGACATGGATAAAAAAGCACACGTTCGCACATACACATAATAATGAAAAAAGTATGAAGAGGCAAAACAAAATGCAACCATTAGTTAGATACCTCATAGGTACGGGAAGAGGTGTTCCTCTCAAACAAACTAGGTTTACACTGCTTATTCTGATGGCTGGTTGACTGGTTGACATGATTTTCTTCACCGCCTGGAACGGGCCCAACATTCTGCTCGGCGGAGGCATCAGATGAATTAACATCTTCCCTAATCTGTGCTTCTGCACACTCAAAATTCGTAGACGATCCAGCAGCATTTTGCACAAGGGAGTCGGCCAACCGTATCGCATCAGGAAGTGGGTCCATGACTGCTGCTCGCAGCTCCATAGAACTAGATTTGAGTGCCTCTTGAACTCTACTAACATCAGGCGAAGAGAGCGTATCAAATCCACTATGTGATCCAACATCTCTTCCAGTTTCCCCATTATCATCAATGATCTTAACTCCCACTTTGGATCGCCTATGGCGGGCAAGCTGCTTTCTTTTGATCAATCCCTCATCTGGCTTCGATGTTTCTAAGGAAAACAACTTGATACATTACCAAAAACCCAATACCAACTTGTTTCCAATGCTCCAATAACAATCAGCCAGAACAGAATAAGATCATCACAAAAGGACATGCCAAAAAAGAACAATTGAAATGTAGCAGAGCAACTAAGTCCAATAGAACAAACCAGGCATTTCCCCATCATCTTCTATCCTTACAGCCGGCCTTTCACTATTCAGACTGGCACTCGCTCTAACGTCGAGCAAATCATCGCGTTTGCCAGCACAGGATTCCGCTCGATCGTTCGCGACAACCAGTTCTCTACACGGATTATCCTCCGCCATCTGGCTCGCCGCCACCTCGAGGAAAGAAGGACCCATCCTCCCCCACGCCTCCCCCAAATACGCCCTAACCGACCTGAAAGCATCGCCCCTTGTGTTCATCGCCAGCACGCTCTCGCGCTCCCCCCCATCGCGCATCGCCGCCTCGACGCGGCGCCCCCACCGGAGCAGCTCCGGCGAGAGGAGCCCGCTCTTGACCGCCGACCCCTCCATCCGCCGGACCCTCCCCCGCCATATCCTCTCCACGGCGCGGGAATACTCGCCCCCTCGTCCACCCGCCCGTGCAGGAACCTGGCGGCGCACTCCACGGCGACGGCGCGGTACGCCTCCCGCATGGCGTCGGAGACGGCGGGCGGGGGACCGCCGCCGCCGCCGGCCGCCGCCGTCCTGTCCACCTCCTCGATGGCCTCGAGGGCGTCGAGGGTCTCCTCGGAGACGGAAGCGGCGTCGACCTCGGACTGGATGGAGCGGAGGAGGACGGACTTCTTGAGGCGGAGGTCGGAGTCCGGGAGGGGGAGGACGGCGAGGGCGAGCTTGACGGCGCCGTCGTCGAGGCGGGGCTGCCGGAGGAGGAACTCGAGGATCCACCGCGAGATGTCAAGGTCGATCTCCATGTAAGAGGAGCAAGAACGTGAGAGAAAATACGGAACAGTGAGGGCAAGTTTTCCTGGGAAAATATGGAAGGTTAGGGCCTGTTTATTTACAATTTGTTTATGTTTCTGGAATAAAAATTTCTGTTTTTTTTGTTCCTTGGAAGTTTATTTACATTTTTATTCTAAAATTATTTTTTTTTCCCAAAAACATATTTGAAATAAAAATAAGAAACAAAAAAATGTTATTTTTTATTTAAATAAAATCTAAAAACACTTCTCTCTTTTTCTTCTTCTTTTTTCTTTCTTTTTTCTTTGGCCGGCGGCCTCGCCTAGCGGGGAGGCTCAGCCTCACCGGGCCACCGCCAAGTCGGCGTCGCCTAGTGGTGGCCCGACGACGCCGAGCCTCGCCGGCCGCTGGGCAAGCTCGGCCTCGTCGGATCTAGGCGAGCTTGAGCTCGCCCAGCCAAGGCGAGGCCACCAGCCCTCGCCATGGCTGGGTGAGGCCGCCGGCTCTCATCGGCCGATCGTCGGCCATGGCCGAGGTCGGTGACAGACCAAAAGAAAAAAAAAAAGAAAAAAGGAAAAATAAATAAGAAAAATAAGAAATAAAATATAAAAATAAAATTAAAATATTTAAAAATTAAAATAAATAAAAAAATTATATAAATTTACAAAACTTGTTTCTATTCTTTTTATATTTTGGAGCATTTACTAAACGCGTTTTTTTGTTCAAAAATTATTCTCTGGAACAGAAACATTTTTTTCTATTTCTGTTCCCAAAAACAATTTTTAAACAGAAACGTTACCAAACGCATCATTCGGAACCGAATTAGAAGTAAAATAAGACCTAATTCAATGTGAGGGCAAGTTGGTAATTTAAATGGGTAATTTGATTACATGGTCTAATTGCATTTTTTAGATGATTCAACCTTAGACCATATGTTCCGACCAAAGAAACAAAAAACCTTAGACCATATGTTTCATATCTCTTATTTTAGTTATCTCTTGTATTAATCAAGGCATATTAGGGCGTCGGACCTTTTGACCCTAAAGGTAGTTAGATCCTTAATATCATCTAATCTCATACATTATATAATTTGTTATACACGGTTGGTTAAATGAATTTTGTAATGTTGAAATAATATATTGTGAATAATATTGAAGAATCTCGAGTGGGATATATATTTCGATGCATCCTACGATTTTAGATTTATCGATTGTCGTGTCTATATTATTACATAATCTATGTTTAGACCTTAGGAAGCATTTATAATTCATGATTTACAATTTTCATGTTTGGGACAATGCATGTTAGGATAATTCATAATTTTCATCAAATAAGAATCAAATAACAAAAAAATGTCATAAGGATTTTCATATAGATTGCATATGAGAATCAATGCGTGTCATAAATTGCCTATTACTCAGTGAGTCGAGTGAGTAAAAATTAAGGCTTATCTTGTAGGAGAGGGAGGAGGAACTCGAGCATCCACCGAGAGATGTGAGAGGAATGAGCAAGGAGAACCGGCGATTGAAGTCCAAGTGGGAGCAGGGAAGGAGAGAGGAGGAGGAAGAAGGTGAGAGAAAAACAAAATCATGGTCATTTTCCTGGAAAAATAAGAAAAAGAATGGGTCGGGCTCCAGTGAAGAGAGGTCATTTACACAAACCGATTTCCATGCAAACAATCCTGAACTATGAGTACTATGAGTATTAGGGGTGAGAATGATCCAAGTGAGCAATTCCTGCTTTGGAATCCGGAATTGCCCACTAAGCACCGGTTCTGAAAAATTAGAACCAAAATCCATTCGTTAGTTCCATAGATCCATTTGGAAATTGAACTGCCGATCCAGTTTAGTGGATCCATAGAATCGGTCCCTATCCCTACAAAACTTGTTCAACCTTATATTTGAGTTAAATTATGAGTCATTGAATTTGATTAAGGATTGAAAACTATAAGGTAAAATGTATAGACAATATTCGTTAGCTAAAAACTAAATTTCTTCGAAAGCCATGGTGTGGCCCTTTTAAGGTTTCCTGTCACTGAAAACATGTGAAAAATTGGACTCCACATTAAAAGTCTTAGCCTCCATAGAAGTGAAAATATTGATCGTTTCATTTTTTTCCAACATCAACCTAATTTAATCATAGGAATTGCTAGGAAGAGATTTAATTATATTCTTAAAAGGAGCCATTGGCTCTTATGGACATCTCCAATTGCTTCTCTCCTTCTTCTAGGTTCGTTTATTTTGTTTTGGTTAATAAAGCGAGTAAATAGATTATTAGAATAAATAAATAAAAAAGTAGGGGGTTAATCGTATTACATACCGAAAAGAAAAAATTAGTCAATAATGTCCAATAACTATATATATTTGGTCAAAAAACTATAAAATAATCAAGTAATTGATGTGGAATTTATGTTTTACACACACACACATGAGTCTAAGTGGGTGGGTGGGTGGTTCTATGCCTAGAATCGGAAACTAGATTAGTATTCACTGGTTCCACTAAATTGGAATGGAGAACTAGACTAGCTCTCATGGAAACCGCTAGTTCCGGTCTGGTCTGATCCAATCATGTTCTAGGCGATCCAAGTGATTCCCGATTCTATTGCACACTCCTAATGAGTGTGTCTTAGCTTCGACTCTTAGCTATTGTGCTTTTGACTACTCATAACTAAGAATAGTACCCACGGCATACACCTTTGAGATGGGCTAACATCTAGAGGCTGAACCATAACCCTTGCTAAGCAAATTTGTGGCCTTTTTTTTTTTTTCTTATCAAGAGAAGTGCCGGTTGAGGATACATTGATTTGGATTGGTTGTCTTGATGCAGACTAACAAAGGCAAGGGTTGGGAGGTCTTGATTTAGTATGGTTGGAATTCTTTTTTGGTCAAAAGTATGGTCGAAATGTTTGCCAACATCATTTGTTGTCAAGTGTCGATTTGAAGCTCTAAAGAGCCTTGGCCTTTAAATTGTTGGGAGTGCACAATATAAGTTTGAAACCCTCATTTGGAGACATTGTCAAAAGGGAGCCCAAGTTCAAGCTTGTTAATATATCAAATTGGACTCACTTTCACTCAAAAATTTAAGTCAATAAATTATGAGTCCACTTAAATATATTAATTACTCTATGTCGCGACCTTCTCTTGGGGGGAGGGAACATGTTTAGAAGTATTGCCTAAAGGATGGGCTAACGCCCATTATTAGGTGTGGGCTCTCTCAAACTCTTACCCCGCGTGACATTGGGATAGTTTTTAGGAATTTTGCACAAAAATGAATCGCCACTAGCCTATTGGGATCGGCTAGAAATCAAGTAAAGCACAGAGCTTACCACACTTCCTACGCAATCAAAGAATCTAGGGTTGGATTTGCATACCACTAAAGCATCATTCTAGGCCCACAACAAGGAGAAAGAATCAAATACAATAAAGAGTAAACTTGATCTTACTTGCAAGAGTCAATTCATGGACAACATTGGGTGTTTCCTTAGACAGTGGAGGAAGACTTTTGAACTCTGTCAGCAAAACCTGTACAGTGAACATTTCTCTTCTTATTGCGTACAAACAATGACAGATACACATATAAGAAAGACAGCACATTTTAAAGCAGGGGCCTCAGTCAATACTTTTCTCTACACATTAAATTTGGCAAGCAAACTCTCCATACAGTAACATTGTACAAAGCAAAATCCACTATGATTAGAAATCACACAAATGAAGACCTCCAATATGTTCTCACTCAAACCTCGCCCTAAATGCGCAGAACCTGTGGGCTTCAAGCATTAACAGATGCAACTCATGCCAGGGAAGGGCTTCCTGAACTCAACCAATTCAAAATATGCACACCGCATACTGTAAAATATGACATGAGTCTTGATGTACAGAAGTTAAGAACAAGATCAATCTGAAAAGGCTTGATATTGGTGAAGACAGTTTTTTTTTTTTTTTTTTTGTTGCAAACAATGTCAAAAAAGCCTTTAACATCATGCACTCCAACTGAAACAAAGGTTCTTACTCTGTTCATATAACTTTCTCAAGGCATATAGATCCGACCTCACATCTTCAAATTCCATATTTATAGCCAAGACTCCTATCAACCATTCTGTACGGTCAGTCTGAAAGTGTCCAATTAAAAAACAAACTCCTGAACCAATACTTGACAAAGCAAAAGAACATGGTAATATAGAACTTGTGTGCAGAAAGAATGAGGTAACTTGATCTTCATCACAACATTGTTCTGCATGCAAATGAAACCTAAAAGATGGATTTCTAGATAAGTCATTCTCTAGTGGTAGACGGGAGGTCATAGAAAGTTTGAGCCTAACCAGAACCATTTCTGCTATTCCCTGTATCTAAATCGGGACATGCATCAGAATATGTAAGTTAATGGAAACAACACGCCACTTGCCATCTAGAACACACTCATTCAAAGATACCCGATAATCAGAATGCCACTTGAATTTCCGTAAATTATTTCTCGAAACTAAAAACTGCCTGCCCCAATAACAAGGAGATGAACAATCTTCCTATGGAGAATGCACTAGCTATTCATTTTCGCCAACACTTATAACAGCAGAGCCCATCATGTCTGGATGAATCAAATAAGAAACTGCCTCTGTCAATGTACCAAAACCCAAAAGGATCTATTTCCTCCATAGTCTTAAGCCAAAACCCCAAGCAATTAAACTATGGTTCTCACCTACCTAATGAACAAGTTCACCAAAACAGAATGGCTCAAAAATCGCAAGTGCAGCTCTCTCCATTCTCAGCTCAGAGATCAGAGTAATTCAGACAAACTTTATCAGCATCAGGAAAGCCTACCTTCGTGTTGGACAGCTCAGATTTGCGGGTCGACTCAAGTCAAAGAAACAAAACGTCGGAAGTGACTCCGGATCTAGTAACCGAAACCAGAACCCTTGAAGTTGTTCAAGCGCATAAACAGGAAGGATTCCTGCGGAGCACCCGAAGAAAATAAATTCACGCTCGAAATGGATTATAGCCCACGAAAAAAAAAAAGAATTATAATTGTAAGCCTTTTAATCTGAAGTAACAGAAGTTAGAACCAAGTCATTGTTTATGTAGAAGTGATCCCTGGAGCCAATTTTCCAATCCAACCCCAGCTTAAACAAAAGAAAAATCAAATCTTGACGAATAAAGTGCTTCCAGTAACCCGATCTAAACTGCGCAGAAGGGAAAGGGGTGCGAGGTGGAGAGAGAGAGAGACGCAAAAGGGCCCTAAACAACGAGAAAACAGGGGCGGCCTTCAGTGGGACATTTCATCGAACAGGCGCCGTGCGCCGCGGATTCAGAAACCTTGAGTTCGGCCGAGGGTCACACGCGAGTCTAAGATCTAAAGAAACAAGCCAGGACAACGGGAAACACAGCAGGGGGACGGGTGGTGGCCGGAGCTCGCCCGCACCGGTCGAGAGGAGCTCCGGCCGGCTTGAATCGAAATAACGCACACAAGACGTTCGACGAAATGCCTACCTGAGTTTCGGGGGTGACGATGGCGATCGGCGTCGGTCCGGCGGCTCGCCGGTGACGGTAGGGCGCCTCAGTGAGTTTCTTCTCTCTCGGCTTCCTCCTTCGGCCGCTTTTTCCTTCTCCTCCTCTCCTTTTCTCCCTGTTTCGCCCCTTTCTCTGCCCTCTGTTCTTCCCTTTGCTCTAGTTCAGAGGGAAGAGCTGCGGCGGACAAAGGCGGGCAGACGGGACTCCAGCGACGGTTCACTGCTCCCCCCAGTTCCCCTTCCTCCCTCTCGTTCGCTCTCTGTTTTTTTGTTTTTTTCTCCTCCCTGTTCTCTCTTTCGATTCCTCCTTTTCCTCCCCCTGTTCTGCTTTCTCCTTTCCGCCCAGCTCGCCCGCGTGACTTCGCTCGACCAAAGTCTGATTTTATTTTATTTTTTATTTTATTTTTTTCAGGGAGATCGCCAAAAGGAAACCCAAGTTCAAACCCGTCAACCTATCCAATTGGATCCATCTTAACTTAAAAACTTAAGTTAATGAGTTACAAGTTAACTTGAATATATTAACTACTTTACACTTCATCAATTTTCCGATATGAAACTTCTTTAATATAATTCATATGTACATCCTAACAAGAATCACTAAGGCAAAAAAGTAGAGGCAGTCATATGTTGATCGGCCTAGTTGCGCTATGTCAAAATGAAATTAAGTGTATAATTTATGCTCATAATCAATAAAAAGATGAAACGATCCTTAATAGTTCTAAGTAGGGGTCGAAAAAGATTATTACTTTAAACTACACATGAAATCTTCCATTTGATCGGCAATAATAGATAAGATAAATATAGATATAAGAGACTTAATATATTAAATCTACGTGCATTTTTATGCTTTATCAACATAGCTTAGCAACAATGCACTTATGAACACTTTTTGGGCCTGATTTTGATAGGCAGGCCCATGGAGAATAAGGCTTTGTTTGGCAAGTGAGGGTCTCATTCGGCTCCTATTGCAACTCCTGTTGCAGCCATCTAGAAAGCATTAACACTTTCCTAAAAACTTTGTGTCATATTTGACACTCTAACACCATCCGACACTTGGTCAATAGATGTCAAAAAATCCGATACTTGGTCAATTCTCTTGATATTCTCTGACACGCAAGTTCGAATTCCAAAACAAAATTCCAACATGCGAGTTTGGAATTTCAACACATGATTTCAATTTTAAAATTTTTTTAATAAATGATGAGTCAAAATTTAAATATGTAAAATAATAAAAAGGAAAAGAATAAAAACCCAGCATTCTCTTTTCTTCTCACTCTCACTTCCTGTAATACATAATTTATCCCCTAAGTTTGTTTTTTCTTCTCTTTGACATACTTTGACATGTGAGTCTAGAATATGGGTTGTTTATTTTTTTCCTCCAAATTTTATAGATTATTAAAATAGAATTGAATTTGCCTAATTGAAACAATAAATAATATTAACAAATAGTGGATTAAAGTTTTTGGTGTAAATTCATTCTAGACTATTTTATTATTATTATTATTATTATTATTATTATTATTATTATTATTATTATTATTATTATTATTATTTATGAATTTGATTAAAATAATCATAAAATGATAATTTACTATGTATATATAAAAATATATATTTAAATATACAATGTGTTCCAATATGTTGAAATTCTTTATTTTAAAATAAAAAAAGACATGTTAACATGTCATGTGATGTCACGTCTTGGTGTCAATACTATTTAGGCAAATACTCATACCTTGTCAACAAATTGTGCACTACTATGAGCATCTCTACTCTTGCAAACTTGTTACTGATGGTATGAGTGAGTGGTTTGATTCCACTTGAAACTTGAAACCTACTCTATTACTGATTCTAAAGTCAATTTTATGATCTATCCAAGTTCCACCTATATTATTGATTGAACGATTGCGGTTGATTATCATATTTAATGACCACCATTAGCCACAATTTATATGTAGTTACACGAAGATTATGAAATATTTACAAAATAAAAGTCTTAATTATAAAATGGAAGCTTACACTAGTAATTCCAAATTACCACAAGATCATGGGAAGACATAAATAAAGAAAAGCACAAAAAAGTTATTCTAAACTTTAGGTTCCACCTATCTAGAAACGAGTTTCCCAGTTTTTGAAACCTACCATACATACCTTAGAATCTAAAATTAAACATATTTTTATTGGTTTGGTTCTTCAATTTCAAGTTCTACCCTGAAAATATACTCTCCTCTATCAAATAGGACATAGGTGAAGGGCGAGATCAGCCTCGACAAGCTCTCGAAATGAGATGATTCCAACATGTTCGGCCCTTGCTATTCTACATCTTCTTTTTGCTTCTTTTAAATTTTAGTTTTTAAGTCTAATTTTAATATACTTAATCAAAAAATTGCATTTGGACCAATTGTATTGCCCTCATCCTTCATGTTTTACTTAGGAGTGAGCGATTTCAAGTTCTGTTTAAGTTTCACCTAAAACATACCCGTTGAAATGGATTTCTTATTTTTTGAAACTTAGAACTTACTCTACATACTTTAGAATTTGGAAACTACCCCGTCACGGATCACGGGTTTAGTTCCAAGGTCTACCTAGGTTTATATATATTATTAATTGAACGATTGTAGTAAATTAAAACATTTAATAACTACTACTTACTGCTTCAATTCATTGGCCATAAAGACACACAGAAAATATGAACATTAATAAAGTAAAAGTCTCAATCATAAGATAAAAATTCAAACTAGTGCTTCCAAATTATACGCTTTATCATTAACCAGTATAGAATATTGCAAAATTGCACAAAGGCATGAATTAAGAAAAATATTAAAACTTATTCCGGGTTCTAGGTTACAGGTTTTAAATTTCAGGTTCTTCTAACTAAAAACCTAGAACTTACATGTTGAAACAAATTCTTTATTTTTTTTTTTAAATCTGAAACTTACCATACATACCTTAGAATTCGAAACTCATATATTCCAGTGGTCCAGTTCTCAAGTTCAATATTCTACCTTAAAATTATGCTCACCTTTAGTTTTAGTTACATCAACACTACATAGGAGAGAGAAAATATAAAAGAAAAGCCACGTTAGCATTTTTCGTTAGTCAAATTGGACGGAGTTAATGAAATGACTCAATTGCACTAATTTGATAAGTTTTAGGATTTATTTATATTTTGATAAGTTTTAAGATTTAATTATAATTTCATGATAAGTTTTAGAATTTTTAATGTGTTTATTGAACACGGGCCGTCCAAGAAAAGAATGCTTCTCCGCCCCCCTCTCTCAGTCGAATGTCTGCGAGACTTAATGCGTGGGAAGGATCCGAAACGTGTCCTTCAGCTGAGATTTTTCTCTGCCCCCTCTGCGTCTATTCGAAAAAAGTGTATAAATATTAGGGTGTATTTCTCTATGGGAGTCTAAATCCCTCTTTCAAGCAGTGTATAATTGTTTTCAAGAAAGAATTTCTGAACGCCAGTCATGCAAAAAATTCAAAAAAGTACAAAAAAAAAATCATAAATCTATTGTAGTGATATCGATATAGTTCAAAATTTTTCAGTTTAATTAATTTTTAATTTTTTTTTCATATTGATACAAATTCAATCTATTTGGCCAATTTAGGTCAGAAATTACTAACGTGAATATCAATCATCTTATATAACACAAATAGTGTTGATGTGGATATTCTTTATAATATTTCTTTTCATCTTTCCCTTTTCATTTCACCAGTTGCTAGTGATCAACGGCTGAGCAAAGGCCACGGCCAGTGAGGATCAATCTCGTTGGCACTTGCCTTTGTCCAAGTGAGGCCAGCCCTCTTGGCCATCGACAAAAAGAAAAGAGAAAGAATAAAAACACAAAAAAAAAAGGCAAAGGATTCTAACAATTATTAAAATATAATTAAAAATATTTACATCACTACCAACTGTACTACGATTGGTGTCTATATTAGTGATTTCTAACATAAATTGACTGAATGGACTAAATTGATACTATTGTGAAAAAGTTCATAACTAAATTGGCCCAATTTAGAAAATAATTTAGAAAAATGCCTTAATTAGGTTGTTAGAATTTAGTAGTTGGGGTTAGTTTAGTTTCATTTAGTTAGTATACTTATAGTTTACATATTCTAGTTGATACATTTTACAATTTTAGTTTTCATAGATTAATCTTCTAGGTAATAATTTGAACTTGATTTGAATTTAGGTCATGGGGGATCATGCCTTAGGGCTTATAACATGATCATGTATATTTTTGCGCAGTGTGTATCGGATTTTCATTTTTGTACTTACACTTTGAGCTTTTAAATACTTGGGTGTTTAATTCTTGTCATTTCGATAGATTGTTTGTTAATTTTTTTTTTTTTAGAATGGCAAGGTCTAGTTTAGAATCATAATAAACTCCTCAAGAACATTTGCGTGATCACTTAGTGATTTTGATACATTTAGGATTATAATTGATAATCGAGATTGTATAACCATTTAGATAAAAACCTTTCAATTTAGTGATTCTAAGAATGCGCTAATAGACATTAGCATAATCAAATCCCCAAACTAGGATCTCTGATTGTGTAGGAAATGATACGAGTTATTTCTAGCCGACCCTAGATGGCTTATAGTGACTCTCTGAAATATTAAGTTGTTAAGGACTAAAAAAATAAAAGCGCGAGGTACGTGCCTTTTGAGTAATATCTTTAAACCTATCCTCTTTTCCCAACGGAGAAAGGAAGGTCGTGACAGATGGTTAAAACACGGATTCGACGACACACGAACGTGCACTCAAGCACACACGCTCATGGGTTCAACTAGGAGAAATCTCATTTTATAAATATCCATGTGTCAATCATATAATATGTCCCTTATTTACACATCAAAATTTTGATATGTACTCGATTAAGTTAAAAGAAAAAAAAATATTGGCATATACTTTAGGTAACCTACGATATCACAATTCCTTCGCTCATTTTTGTTGTTACTGTATTTTAACTTGGGTAATATGGGAAATGACTTTCCCATGAATTGGCAATACGTTTCTCACAAATAATATCCAACTTTTCAATAGCATGATTTTTTATTAGATGTCTCGCGATAGTGGTAGTCTTCGCGAGAATGTCATATAAGGTAAAAAAATATGATTTTTTTAATAAAAAAATAAAGAAAGAAAAACATAAGGTATAGACATCTCAATAAATTCAAGAGTTTTAGTTGTTGGATGGGGAAAAGGAATTAGATATCCTAGGATACAATCACCTCGTGGGATATATACTCACATCAATCAAAATTGTCATTCGTTGATTAATTTGGGCGAACAAAGTTAAGTAGTGAGATGATAATGCGAGAAAGTCTTTTTTTTTTTTTTTTTTGCTTTCATTAGGTTTAAGTACTATCAAGAATGTTCTTGCTTCTATTTTCCAAACACCAATACATTGTTAAAAAGTTTATCACCTTAATAATTAATGAAAAATTGGTTAAAAACAAACCTTGATTAAAATTGGTCAAGAGACCACATCATTCTTTTATTCTCTCGAGTGTTTTTTTTCTCTTCTTTTTAAATAAAGAAACTTTAGGTTTGGCAATAATAGGATTAAAACGTGTGAGTTTCGAAAATAGATTAAGAATCGTGTGAAAATTCTCCAGAGAGCACATTACTTTTTACTAAATTATGGTGATCTCTTCATCATTCAATTTTATTTTATTCTTTGGAGCAGTACTAGTATTTTTAGGTGAGATGAAAAGCAGGTGAATCCCACACATTATTCCTATTAATTATGAGCATGGACGTCCATGGAGCTCTATTTGTTAAAAAAATTTATTGAAAAAAATATTTTTTTTAAATATTCTTTTTAATAAATGAAAAATATTTTTATTGCCCATGAAGATATTTAGATATAAGTTGTTATTGATAATGAACATTCATCACTAACTTTTATGCTTAGAAAAAAGTCATGTAAACTGTTTTTTTTCCTAGACCGTGAGTTCGGAACTTTCTCAAAACTGTTTAGAACTTTCTGTTTATAGAAGTCATGTAAACAGTTTAGGAACTAAACGAATAGTTTAGTTTATGTTTAGAAAAAAGTTATGTAAACTATTTAGGAAAACAGTTTTAGTTCCTAAACAGTTTACATAACTTTTTCTAAACATTATAAATTCTCCACCCTCCTCACAGAACTCACCCACCAAAATTTTCAGAAAGGAAGAAAAAAAAAAAAAAAAGAGTAATTCAAAATGACAGACCTCCACAATGGCACAAGCGGATCATACACCAATGTATCTTATATGCCATATTTGCTATGTTTGGCCTCGTCATGGTGATCTTCTTGCTAATACCTACCTCTATGCCCCGGAGGTTGAGCTCAAGCCCTGTCTCTTCCCTCTTGTCCCTCGACATCTTCACCTCTTACATCACCGACCAATGGAACATCACTCTCTCCATCAACAACCCCAGCAAGCTCATTGCCATCCAGTATACTCGCATGAAGCTCCTTTTGAATTTCAATGACCACCTCCCTTCTCTCATCCCTCCGTCATTCCTCCTTCATCCAGGGCCCCGACAACATGACCACTGTCCGAGCCGAGGCTCTGTTGAAGATCGATCATCAATGACTTGTATGTGAGGGACCTGGTGCGCTCCTTGAAGGGCGAGGAGGTGACCATCCCAGTGATCATGGAAGCCAAAGGCTGCACTTGGGTCTGTGCTGGGTGCCTGTGTTTGACCTACACGCCTCATGCACAGACGTGAACTTCACTGCTCCAACCAACGGCAAGGGCAGCAGAGATTGGATGACCCTTGGAAGGCACCTAAGTTGCTCGGTCTTCAACTTTTTTCCATTCTGGTAAGTATAACCTCCTGCTTAGTTTTGCTTCTTGTTGCACACAAAAACATAGGTAGCGTAGCCCAACGCCAGATGCCCATGCTTAAGGCATAGGCTCAGCTCGACGGCATGTGAAGCTCTGCCATCGGAAATGAGCTTTGTCAAGGAGGTTGAGCTTCAGCAGCAGCAACATGTCCAACAAGTTTGGCTCTGTCCACCTTCAGGGTCAAGAGACTTGTCGTGATTCATGAGATGGCGAAGCAGAGAAGATCGTTGGTGTTGATTTCCATTTTTCAAAGATGGGACGTCATTTTTCTTATTTTTTGATATGGACTTTCCGGTTCGAACAAGAGATATCTTCCATGATCGACGAATTTTTTAGTCCCAAATATCGGAAATCGATGAAGAAAGTATTCCTGAAGTTCATTTTTTCACACTGACAGTAATCATGTCGTCTACTTTATTCTGTTGATATAAACAAAGTTTGATTCTGTTATGATGTTCTCTTTTTTTTTTTTTTTTTTTTTTTTCTTTTTTCAGATTCTAGAGACTCCGGTGGCTTCTCCAAATCTGGGTTGGGCATCAGTTGAAGCTCATACACCTTTTCCAGTGGCAAAGGAAAGTAACTTCATTTGATGACAATTAGCCATTACTTTCTCCTCCGTTATCTGTTTCTTACTTTAGTGAATTTTTATCGATGTAATCTTGCGGAGCTAGGATTTTCCTACACAGACCATTCCCTACATCTATAAATCTCGTGATGACAAATAGTTTTTAGGTTGTCTCTTCATTTGGGATTCCCGTTCCTTAATTGATTAAAGGTTCTTTAGTCATGTGTTGGTCTTTGCCTACTATTATTTCCAACAAGATATCTTTCTCAAATTCTCCAAGCATTTTGCTGATGATGTATCATTATATGCATTCTGACCATTGGTCAAGAATTCATTCGACAATGATGTATCGTTATACGCATTATGACCATTGATCGAGAATTCATTCAGCCAGGCGAGGGCACCTCTTTTTGATTACAAATGAGGGGAGGGCACCACTTTTTATAGTTGGATGGTTACAAATGAGAAGAGGGCACCTCTTTTTATACTTGAGGCCCTCGGATTACAATCATTGATTGAGAATTTATTCGGCGGACGAGATCGTACCACCCAATCTACCAATTACTGACACTAATGGCCGGAGAGTTTTAGACTTTGGCTCAATTACCATATTGTCCGCCCTTAGAACATTCCGGAAGAGCTCTTGTTAGGAATCCTAGCGATTGCAGGAGGTCCTCCTCGAGAAGGCACATCCCTTTAGCTACAAAAACCTCTTGGCCGTGACACTAGCTTATCAAAAATGAACTGAAATTACGAATTAGAATAATACTGTTAGCTGTTAAAAGAACATGTAGGAAGCTTTCCCTCTGATTGCAAAGGAGCGACCATTGGTTTTGCTCTCTGTAAGAACAGCTATTTTGGACTGAATACACATTTCTAACCTTGCCATCACTACTCATCATTCACCAATTCCACTTCCAGGGTTTCACCATCGAGATGAAAAGCCACAAAATTGTGACACTGTCGTTCTTAATCTTAAAAAAACAAGAGTACTAAAATCTGAAGGACTCTTACAATATGTTTGGCTGCCATGGAATCGGAAAAGAATATCAGATGCATAGCAAAATTAGACATGCTCACTCGTTTTCATTCATTTTTTGGGGATTGTTGGCGAGATTAAAGTCATGAGGAATCAAATCGGACAATAACATCACACAATCGCAAATAACTTAAAAAAGACGCAGAAAACACGAGAAATATAAGAAAATTTGATTAAATCGGACAGTTTTGCATGTCTAGCATGGAGAGAAACCTTCTTTGACATGTATTCCTATCTTATTATTTTTGGATCGCAACTCGCACGTGTTCAGGTCCCCTTCGCATCACAACTTGAGTGTCTATAATTGCAACTTGTCCCCTTATATTCAACTAATGGATCGCATTCATTCCATTGGCATCAACTCCAACCAAATTTTGTTTGGAATTCCAGTTACTTAAGACTTGTCGAAATGGATCTCAAACCCATTTATTAATCCAAAGTTATTAAATGGGTCATAAATAGGTCAATTCAAATTTAAGGTGTCTAGTCATAATAGGTTATAAATTAAAAAGCTCAAAATTAATGGGTCTAAATGACAAAAGTGAGTGGTTTTAGGTTCCAAATATCAAGCAAAATATGTTCAATAATTTTGGAATCTAGAACTTATCCTACATACCCAACAATCAGGAACCTTGTTATAGATTTTGGAGTTTACCCAAATTTCATTTGTACTTTAAATTGAACAATTGTAGTGAATCATTACCTCTAGTAACCATCAATTGCTAATTCATTTATCACAATTTATATTTAGACACACAGGGATTATAAACCATTAACAAAATCAAAGTCTCAATGATGGATGTTACCGAAAATGAAAGTTCAGATTAATGGTTTCATATTACATACTCATTATTGCATGCCATAGAATACTGTAGGATCATGTGAAGATATAGAATAAGAAAAATACAAAGACTTGTTCCAAGTTCTACGTTTCAAGTTTCCAACTTCACCTGAAACCTAAAACCCACCTTTCGGAATAGTTTCCCCAATTTTTTAAATTTGAAACCTATCATGCATATCTTAAAACTTGAATTGGATTGGTAGGTTCTCGATTCTACCATGAAATCATGCTCATCCTTACTAAATAGGTAATATTATGAACCCATTTCCAACCCATGAAATCGGGCCACTAACTCACTCTTAATGGACACCCGACGTTCTTCTTCGCTATCAAACTCTCTTCTCTCTCTCTATGACGTCGCTTGACAGCTTCTATTGGATGAAGGACGAGCTCAGCTTCACGGGGATTGCGGTGGAGTGGAGGGTCTTGAGGGAGACGAGGGTGAAGGAGATGAGGGTCAGAAGGGCGAGGGTGAACAGAGACGATGACGACGATTACGGCTGCTTCTGCGCCACTGACATTGCCAATCGAAGCGATTGAAGATTTGAATTTCAGCAAGAACCGGGAGGAGAATTTTCGGATAGAAAACCAAAGTGCGTCAGGTCTTTAAGGACGAGGAAAAGAAAGCCGTCGCCAAAACAAATCGTTTACCGGCCGCTTCCCTACGTGCCTCCCGTGTCCCAGGAATTGGAGGCGTTGTGGCCCATCTAAATCTGTCCAGACCTCAAACCTTTGACTCGTGGGAGTGATCCAAAATAATTTACATACAATTAGTGGGATATAAAAAAAGTATCTTTTTTTCTTTGGCAAAAAGGAAAAAGAAAACCTAAAGTGATAAATGTTCTATACACAAGTTTCGATGGTTCCACTTTTTTGCCAAGAGCGAGCGCAACGATGAAGGTGATGACAACATCGCATGTACATAGAGATCTATAAACCAATCATCTAAAGGATGAAGTAAATATCCGTTATTAAAAATTTAGTTAAAATAATAGTAATATTTGAAATAAAATAAAACTAGGATATAACCCCACCGGAACATAAAACTTCATGAAAGTATGATAAAATCATGTTCTCGCGATTCAGATTGAAGTTGGATTATATCTTAATTTATTGAACGTGATTGAGCATGATAGATAGCATTTAGAATGAAGAAATGAATTGTCACACTCTTTGGTACTAAAAAATAAGGGGGCTCGAGATGGATCCTCGGTTATAAAAAAAAAAAAAATGATTTTGATTTGTCAAGCTCGCACATAACCCCTCAAATTGTTGAAATTGTAATATTCTTTGCAACTTGTCCCCTGAATTTACAAATCGATTG
The DNA here is from genome assembly GCA_017140165.1 of Eucalyptus shirleyi. Classification (NCBI taxonomy): domain Eukaryota; kingdom Viridiplantae; phylum Streptophyta; class Magnoliopsida; order Myrtales; family Myrtaceae; genus Eucalyptus; species Eucalyptus shirleyi. The sequence goes on along the minus strand of CM029447.1, from coordinate 5,130,795 downwards.
CAGTGCGTCCCTTGGCATTAGTGCCGAACAAATTTTGCTTGGAATTCTGATTACGCACTTTACTAATTACAGAGGGTAAGTTCGTCGTATAAATGTGAACCTATAAAAAAGAAGAAGAACGATTCGGAAATTACGTTGTATGTGAGAGCATGTGAGTAAAGTACCAGCGAGAGAAAGGCTCGAGACCTTCCTAGGGTGGGCAAAGTGTTATAGTGGCGAGAGATTCAATTAGAGCGAAAGCTAGATGGGCTGTTGAGAATGGAAAAAGGTATCAAGATCCATGAAGACAAATGGATGTCTATTGGAGTGTTAGGGGGACCAACAAAGTGAGAGGAACCCACTCTATTAGCAGGTTTAATTGAGACAGGAACGAGCAGATGGAATGAACAAAAATCACAAGAGCTTTTCCTAGAGAATGTTATTCAAGCCACCCCTATCAATCCATGTCTAGAAGGTGACAAGTTTGTTTGGACCAGTAATAACTGGCTTTTGAAAGCCCCTTCAATCCATTTAACTGTGTTTGGCAATCAAGATAAAATTTAGATTAGCATGAAATTTATCCTAATTTGTGTTTGGTGTCTACTTAAAACATGATAAAATCATATATAAGAGGGATATAGATATGACAAAATTATCTAATGGAGGAGGTGAGATAAATGTGAATATGATTTTTAATATCCATAATAGGAAAGTTATTTTTCTTGAATGACGATCTTCTTAAATTAATAAAATTAAAATTATATTTAATATAAATAATATTTGAATTCTAATATATGAAATTCAAAATAACAAAAAATAAAAATTTAGTATTTTTATTTAATCTTATTTTATTTATATATTCGAATTTAATTCTATTTGATAATATAAATTCAATATATAAATATAAATATATGTTTATATTTATTACATGTTTTAGGTATTTTAGGTGTATTAGCATAGTTTACTATTTGATAAAATTTTAATAGAGAATGATGGAAGGGGAAGAAAGAAATAAAAAGAAATAAATTTAAAAAGAGAGAAAAATAAAATAAAGATAAAGTAGGTATGAGTGTCACAAGAGATTTTTACCATCTCTGTTTCTAAATTTTTGGTTCACTTATATTAATATGCCATTTATACCAAACAATATACATAATCTGATGTGAATATATCCAACTTTATTATTGTAATTACCAAAGTATGCATAAGATCTAGCAAAATATCTGAATTTTATATCTTAGTCTATCAAATTGTACAATGGTTAGAAATTTGAATGACCAAACGCAGCCTTTGGGATTTGCTATATTTTAAGTCTTGTTATTGCCATTCTCATAGTACTTTAGTTGATTGAATGAAATTCAACTTTTTCGACATAAAAATAAAAATCAAGTACTGGCAAGAATTTAAATGGAATCAATGCAAATGCATGATGGTATAACTAGTCACCAGATATGTGAGAAAAATGAAGTGGCAATCATCAGTACAGGATACATTGCAATTGATTTGAAAAAGTCGGGATAAATTGTAAAAATTGAAACTTTAGGTCTAGATAACCTATACAGAGAATGGCAAAGATGTTTTGGACATTGAACCATGTCTTCAAGCTATTTCGATTTAATGATTTGGACATCAGTGGATTAGCCAAAATCCATAGACTAGTTGGTGATAATTGACGTAGGCCCCGTTTGGTTCAACTTTCCCAAAGGGCTTTGAGCTCCCAAAGCCCCTTGAGAAAAATTTAAGGGTGTTTGGTTCAACATTTGAAGAATTCTTGGCAAAATGCTTGCTTTTGAAATGTTGAAAGCCCAAAGTAGGTAGGGACCTGCTTTGGGCACTTCAGCATTTTCGGCATGCTGGTCCTCATTTATTGTTCATATTTTGACCTTTTTTTTTTTTTACCAACATCTTCCCCATACCCCCTACCGCCGGTGGCCAGATCTGGCTGTTGACGAGGTTGCCCGAGGTCTAGGGAACCTAGATCTGGCTATCGATGGGGCTGCCTGAGGTCGCGTGACCTCAGGCGGCGCTACCTGGGCCTCACCGGCGGCTAGATCTTGGTTCATGCAGCCTCGGCCAGCCTCGCTGGTGCCCCAAATCTGGTCGTTGGTGGTTGGCCCGCCGTTGATCAACGGAGTTTCATCGGATTTTATTTTTATTTTTTAAAAAATAATAAAAACCCTTTGCAAATATTGGGTTTACCAAATGGTATTTACACCAAAGCTACTTTCAATGCCCTTTATATTATACTTTGTCGAACGTTCGAGCATTCTTGAAAATCTTTTTACCCCAAAGGTATTTGCATTTGGTCAAAGGCATTTGCCTAAAGCCGAACCAAACGGGCCCATAGGGTGGTTTAAACTTAGATGGGCATTTATGATATAAAGTGTTCGATTGTGATTTTATGCTGTCTAATGATAAATAAATAAAAATACATTACATTTAAATTTGCGTGAATATAGTGCAATAGTCATATTTTTGGTATACAGATAATAATTGAGACGTTACATTATTAATTCACCAATGAAAAAATGCGAAATGAGTAAAAAATTAAAATATTATTTACATACGTACACACACATAAATGTATTATTCGTTTTACAATTAAGAATCGATGTCCATCCCTCAATTTTTTTAAAATTAATCCCTCACTAGATGTTCTGTTTTTCAAATATGTTGAGCATGAAAATGTTCTGTCATGATATTTGAGCCCTTTAGATAAAAACCGAGCGAATCGAAGGAGTACCTTACCCGAGCAATGGAGATCGCTGGAGAAGGGTTCTTAGAAAATTAACGTCGATGGTCGAAGGGGAAAGGGAAGGAGCTGTGGATGGAATTTGTCATGATTCCTCTGGCTGAACTATCACGGGGTTCGCCGGACTGGAGATCGCCTCGTCCCCGCTAGAGATTGAAGCCCTAGCCTTGTGTTGCGTTCCGCACTGGTGTACTCAGAAGCTAACTCCGATCCGTGGGAAGAACGCGATCTGCGAGCGAAGTTAGTCACTGATAGCTTATCAGTGTTCCAGCAGGTTGAGGGCTCTGACCCAAGCCCGGTCCAAACCTCATTGAAGTGGCTGATAGCCTATGAGATACAAGTTAAGTTCTTGATTGGTTAGCCAAAGCCCAACGTAAAATGACCCTCCCTAATGATTGAATGTCTAACCCACCTGATATGTCGTTACAGGGCTTTTTATATTTCCAAACCCATAATCCTTGTTATCCTTTTAGGGAAAAATTACTAGAAGAATCATAATATATGATTGAAGATCCTAATTACAATGCTGATCTTGATTATGGATTAATTGATTTAGTCAGTCGATGATTAGTTTAGTAAAAAGGAAAGCTGTAATTCCAACATATTGTTTCCTCTTTTCCCTTCATTCTTTACATTATAAAATGTCCAATGTTTTTGTATACAGGAGATACACAGAATATTTTTCCTCCATTCTTCCTTTCAATTTCTATCATGGTTTCAAAGCTGTCTTTCATGGCCTAGCTTCCACATCTTTCGAATTGCCTTCGCTTCCCTTTTTCTGAGCTTATTGCACCTGCAAAACAATCAGTAAACCGAATAGGAATTCCATTTTTTCTTGATATCATGGCAAAGAACAAGAATTCCTAGAACCTGCTGGTGGAGGAAACACCTGCCTTACCGCAGAATCAAACCCAACATCTTCGGAGCAAATCAATCTGCATGAATAGGAGCGAATTCCTATTCAACATTCTGATGATGCCCAAAACTTAGTCGGGTCTGTTTCTGCCCTGATTGAAATTCCTGGCCCAAATTATGATTCTAATCTTGATTACGGATTACTTGATTTAGTCAATCAGTGATTAGTGTAGTAAATGGGAAAGTTGTAATTCTAGTATATTGCTTCCTCTTTTCCTATTATTCTTTACATTATAAAATGTCTAATGTCTCTCTCATTTCCACGGCCAAGTGTGGGAGTTTCCTGGATCACCCAAAAAAAAAAAAAATGTCTAATGTACTTGTATGCCTAAAATATTTTTCCAACATTCTTCCTTTCAATTTCTATCGTAGATATACTGTATTTATATTAATTGATTCCTAAATCCATAAATAAGTTTTCAATGTTCGATCACGAATACATAGAAATTACTTATCGGCTTCGTTGTTAATCTGTCAGCTCACAAATTGGATTTTTCTGATTTTCCAGCGAAGCCGCATGAACGGAATTCAATTCTTAAATTCTCTTTTTAAGTCATAGACGTTCTCTTTCCTCGAGCACTATCTTTAACTCAAGATTGAAAAGTCAATCGAATGATGGCCAAATTTCAATCGTCGGAAGTCGGTGGCCCCATGATGCTTTGCACATATCTTTATTTATTGTTACTCGAGTAGCAACTCGCACGTGTGGGGCTTGCCTGCGGGCGTGTTGGTGTGGCTTCCTATTGATTGCTCGAAATTCTGTCGCCTTTACTTGGTCGATGCAGAGAAACGACGGGCTTCGCACGTATTTCTATGTGTTATTCTTGGCTAGCAACTCGCACGTGGGGTGGCTTCGGATTGATTGCCTGACATTTAGATTCCTCACTTGCACGTGTGGGGCTTCCCCATGGAAAAGACGATGCGGCTTCCTCCTGAATGCTCGAAATTATGTCGCCTTCCTCGCACGTGCGGGGCGGCCCTGGGACATGTTAGCTCGTCTTCCCATTGACTACTCGAAATTCTGTCGCCATACTCGTCCGATGCATGGAAAAGGTGGTGCTTCCCACATAATTTTATTTAAGAATAAATGCAATGAAAATCCTAAAATTTATCATAAAAATATAATTGAGATCTAAAACTTTCAAGAAGTGCAATCAAGCTCTAAAACTTATAATAAAAATATAATTAAATTCTAAAATTTTCAAAACATACAATCAAATTTTAAAATTTATCATGAAAGCATAATTAAGTCATAAAACATTTCAAATGTGCTTAAAAAACTTGATCGGATTAATTTGACAAGTTTTTGGACTATAGGATCCATATATACTTTCATGACAAATTTTAGAATTAAATTATATTTTTTCGAAAATTTAAAAGTAAATTATACTTTCATGACAAGTTTTAGGATTTGTATTCCCTTTTATTTGTTATTCTTGATTAGCAACCCGCACGTGTGGGTTCCCTGCAAAAACGATGGTGCTTCGCACATACTTTTATCTGTTATTCTTAGTTAGCAACTCACACGTGTGAGGCTTTCCTGTGCGCATGTTGGCTGAGCTTCCTATTTGTCGCTCGAAATTCAGTCGCCCTACTCGTATGTGTGCGCTTTCCTGCTGGAACGATCATGCTTTGCACAATTTTTTGTTTAGCTATCCTTGGTTAGCAACTCGCACGTGCGGGGATTTCCTGCGGACATGTTGGCTCCGCTTCCTATTGGTTGCTCGAAACTCAGTCGCCCCACTAGCACGCGTGGACTTCCCTGCTGAGATCGCGATGTTTCGAATCTATTTTTGTTTCGTTAGTCTTGCTAAGCAACTCGTACGTGTGGGGCGTTCCCGCGGACATGTCGGCTGGGCCTCCGATTGGTTGCGCGAAATTCATTCGCCCCACTCGCACGTGTGGGCTTCCCTGCTGACGCATTGATGCTTCGCACCTATTTTTTTTCGTTAGTCTTGCTACGCAACTCGTACGTGTGGGGCGTTCCCGCGGACATGTTGGCTCGGCCTTCGATTGGTTGCTCGAAATTCAGTCGCCCCACTCGCACGTGTGGGCTTTCCTGCTGGGACGATGATGCTTCGCACCTTTTTTTTTTTTTCGTTAGCCTTGCTATTGCTAAGCAACTCGTACGTGTGGGGCGTTCCTGCGGACATGTTGGCTCGGCCTCCGATTGGTTGCGCGAAATTCGGGCTTTCCTGCTGGGACGATGATGCTTCGCACATATTTATTCTTAGTTAGCAACTCGCACGTGTGGGGCGTTCCTGCGGCCTCGTTGGTTCGGTTCCCTTATTTATTGCTCAAACTTCGATCGCCATACTCGTTTCTCGGTCCTCTAAAAAACTTAGACAAAAATACCAAATGAGAGCAGATCCCATCCAACCCCGTGCGGCGGATGATGATCCAGCTTCACCGCGGTCCTGCTGGTACAAGCTGATCATCGGCCGCTGTATCGCATTTGCCAGGCCCTCTATTCTTGGCCTCCTCATGGTCGTCTTCCTTGCAATTCCCGCGGGAACGCCACCAGAGCTTGAGCTCAACCCAGGCTCTTCCTTTTGGTCCCTCAACATCTCCACTTCCTACAGTAAGCTTATCACCGTCAAGTACACTCACACGAAGCTCCTCTTGAGTTTTGATGGCCAACTTGCTCTCTCTTGTCCCTCCATCGTGTCCACCTTCACTCATGGCCCCGGCTGCGTGACCTCAGTCCGAGCCAAGGTCCAGTCAACGCTGGCGATCGTCACTGACTTGGGCGTGAACAGCCTGGTGAGCACGTTGAAGGGCGGAGAGGTGAACATATACGTGGCGGCAAAAGCCGAGCGGAGGCTGTGGGTGGCCGTGTTCCACGTGGACGTTTCGTGCACGGGGTTGAACTTCACAGCTCCCACCGACGGTGGGGGCGACAGCGATTCGATGGTCCTCGGAGGCACCCTGAGCTGCTCGCTCGACATCATCCCTCAACTCTGGTAAGAAAGATTTACGTCCTGCATGGTTTGGTGTTTCTATTATCGTGGCAGTTGTTTGCTCACCATCTCGTTATAACCAACTCCTCGGAGCTGTCACTGCCTGGTTGCGGTGGCGATGACTGGTCGAGTAGTGCTGGTCAAGAACGACGGGGCCCCGGCATGGTGTGCAGCACGGTGGCAGTGATGCTGTTACTCGACCCTCCGCCGATTTCTCCGGCCTAGTTGGCGGGACCGTCAAAGAAGAGGCCGGGCTTCCGGCCCTGTATGGCTGGAGGTAGTATATGATGAGAACGTGGTCCGCGCGCAGGCCCATTTGATTCGGCGGGTACTGGGCCTGTTTGGTTGATCGTGGCCCGTTTGATTCAGCGGGTGCTTGCCTTGCTTGATCCAGCGCGTGGCCTTTTTGATTGAGCGCGGTGCTTGGCCTTTTCATTGTTAATTATTAAACGATTTCCTCCTGTTTCTATTTTTCAGATGCTGGCGGAGACCGTGGCTTCTATCTATGCATTTGGGCATCACTTTGGGAGGTTTCTTTTTTCTACCTATTATTTTGGCAAATACCTCATATGCTGAGGACTCTCCGTCTGATTTGTTGTTGTTGTTGTTGGTTTATGTAGTACTTGTTTTGAAAATATGTATTCTCAGAATATTTTATATCTTCGAGTCATGCCCAAGAAGCATGTTTTTTTATATGTCATTAAAGATCAAGGTTTTGCAAGTTTTGTACTTTCAACTTTTGGTTGCAAAGGAGGTAATAGACTCAGCCTCGAATAATTAACCGAGTAATTAAGTGCTTTGATTTGAATGCTTGCAAATCATGTGTTTAGATTACCCCGTTTTCCACTCAAAGTAATGTTGGGATTCGTGAACATCACCCTATGGAGAAGTAGAACCCTTGTGCGAAATCCATGGACATGAGTTTTTATGTTAATTCGTGGGGATTAGTTCAGCAAAAATATGTTCAATGAAGCGATGATGCTTAAATTAAGGAGACTGTCCGTTCCTTTGAAGCTAGACCCGGACTGAGCTTGGAGTTAAGCGCTTCTCCTAGCTCTTTGCTCGTCATTACCCACCTTTTAAACATACTTCGCTTCCAAAGGCGTGGCTATTCCGGACCTAAACAAACCCACTTAAAACAAAACACTTGTCTTTTGTCATTCCGGCTTATGAGGACTTGATGAGAAAAAAGTCGAGAAAATATTGGGTAGGCGTATTTCCATCAATGATAGGTCACTTCATTAATGATCGACATATGACATTGTGGGTCTCACTTGTCGAATGACTTCCTCTCTTCTCTCTTAGCTCCCAACCACTGCCTCCGCCACCGTCACCTCTCCAATTTGTTGCTTGCCCTCTCCATTCTCTCCCAAGATGAGTGAGGAGGAGATCATGGCCCTCGGGCCCAGTCCTAGATTACCACGTCGTCCTCCCCCAAACCTGTATTCAATCAGCTACGCCCAGAACTTTGTTCACGGTAGGAGATTGTCGACATTCGTCAAAGCTTATTGATTACCGAGAGAGCTGAAAACGGAGATCGTAAGAGGAGGAGGAGGAGGAGGAGGAGGAGGAGGAACTTTGTTCACGGCAGGTGATTGTCGACATTCGCCAAAGCTTATTGATTACCGAGAGAGCTTAAAACGGAGGTCGTAGGAGGAGGAGGAGGAGGAGGAGGAGAGATCCTGAATCGATGGAATAAGAAATCCCAAGATCTAGACCCCAACGGACTGAATTTCCCGTTCTATTATTTTCTTTCTCTTTTCATGTTCGTATAAGAATGCAGCATATTCCTTCGTATAGGAATGACGAGTTTTAAGGCTTTCTTACCGACGGTGCTAGCAGTAACTACCCAATTGACGCTATCATGCTAGAGACATTCTAGAGAACATTCGGCTCCGTCTTCTAAATGCAATCCCCTGCTCACGAATGGCCCGTGCTAACACTTTCCATTTGAGGCCGTTTCCAGATTGTCATCGGCCGTGAAAGTGTATGAATTCGTTTCCCTTGTGCTGCACCCTTCCGGTGATTTCCAAGCATAATCCGCTCCTGAAACTCTTGTTTGACACTTTTAAAATTCAAACTATTTTAATTACAATAATTCTTATAAAATACTGTATCTGAGAACTAGGTCATGCCATTCAATGATGAACCAAAGCAATATTGTATTTTGCTTGTGTGAATGGGATATGATGTCGTACAAGATGCGGGTGGAAAGTGGCGGTCTCTCTCTAGAAAAGCCTTCGCAGACACAAAGTCAAGTTTGGCCGCTTTCTTAAAAGCTCGCGTGCTCTCTCCTGTGTTTGATGGTTTCTGGGGGTTTTACTTGGGTTTTCTGGGAACACAGCATCTTTTTTCACAGGTCTTCCCTTTCATAATCAACAGCAAACTTTAGCGATGCAACTATCATCCGCTTGGCTCAACGTTTTTGCATCCGACAGAGATTATCTCAAGTCGAGCAATTTCTTTCCCGGCGAAACAGGCAATTCTCTCTTGCGTTTGTTTTCTTGTTTTGCCAAGAAAGGAAGTCTATGCTCAGTTTCTTGGAAAATCGTTCCCACGTTGATAAAAGAAGAACTGGAAACGGAGGGGAAATGAAGGAAAGATCTAGGCACCCGCTGCTGCCATTCTTTTCATTGTGTGGAGAAGTCCCAAATGCTGTGCTTGAGTCACGAGAATGATAAGTTGAGTATGTCAATTTTCCATGGGGGGACCAGAAAGCACACAGAAACCACCGGGGGTGAGAACTGGGACCACTTCGACCATGTAGATTTCCATCTGCAAAAGGAAGATCAGAAAAAATAAAGGGAATATGACAATGCATGAGTTCTTTTCTCACGCAATTGTTTCAAGAAAGATCCTAAATTATGTGATAAGGGTCAAAATCCAATGCCAAATTTCTTCCAGCACCCATCTGACCCTTCCTCAACCGGCCACTAAATGACGTTTTCACATCGACATTGCAATTCATTGGTATATCTCAATTTATCGAACTAAAATTAACTATGCTTTATAGTTGGCGTTTAAAAGAAGAGATATACTGTCGTGCCTTTCGGTTCTAGAAAATGGTTTTTGATTTGTCACGTGATGCCCGAACACTAACAACTAATTATACAATATCGCTTTGATTAATGTATCATAATTTAAATTTTTACTTGATAAATTTATAGGAAAATAATTTCTTCGCTAAAATTATAAGTAGCCTGTGATATCATGATTCCTTCTATCATTTTTATTGTTATTGTATTTCGCTTTGGGTAACATAAGAGTTAACTTTCAGATGAATTGAGCAGTACGTTGCTCATAAAAATCTTCAACTTTCAAACAACGTGATTTTTTTATCAAGAAAGTTTGCATGGAAATGTTATTTTCAAAAAAAAAAAAAATCAGTAGAAATGTGTTTTTTCTGGAAAAGAGAAAAGAAAAGCATAAGGTATGAATATCTCAATTAATTGGTGAGTCCCACTTGTTGGATCGGGAAGAAAACATTATATGTGCTAGAGTATAATATGGCATTAGTACATCAAAAAAGTATTACATTTTAATTAGCCGCTTAACAAGCTTTGTCATAGAAAACGGGACGGAGATTATATAGTATTAGATGGGCATATGCCGTCATTCTACTAAATAGTGCGTGAAAAACAAATTCGACATTGTTAAGATAAAATCTATAAATGATGACGACAAAAATTTACTTGAATTGTATTAAAATAGATTGCACACAATAAATTTAACTATTTCAATTATAATTATTTATAAGAAAAAAATATTGTATCTGAGAACTATGTCACGCTATTTAATAATGAATCAAAACAATATTGTATTTTACCAGTGTGAATGGGAGACGACGTCGGACACGACGTGTGTAGAAAATGGCGGTCTCTCTCTAGAAAAGCCTTGGCAAATTTGAGGTCAAGTTTGGCTGCTCTCTAATAAGTTTGTGGTCTCTCTTCTGTGCTTGATGGTTTTCCAACAAAATGATTTCCTGGTTGCTCATTCAATTTCGGGGCACACAGCATCGTCTTCTGCAGGTCTTCCCTCCATGATCAACAGAAAACATTAGCAACATTAGCTCCCATGGCGATCCAACTATCATCCGCTCGACTCGACGTTCTTGCAGCCCTCAGCAATTATCTTGAGTCGGGCGGCGTTTCCTTCCTCGCAGTACAGTCAATTCTCTAGCAAATTTCTCTCTCTCTCTCTCTCTATTTTGTTTTCTTGTTTCGCCACGAAAGGAAGTCTGTTGAGTTTCTTGGAAAAGTTTTCTTTCATAGACGAAAGATGAACCGGGAAACAGAGGGGTAAAGAATAGCATAGGATTCGATGATGCCATGGAAATTACTATAAATATTCTTAATATTTACCTATCCCTATTACATTCAATAACTCACTTGATCCATCACGAAACAATCTTTCAATCTTACAACCTAATTCCCGGATTTATGGGATTATACACTGTGGTTTTCTGGAACTTTGTCGCGGCAAGAATTAGAGTGGATTTGTGGAATTTACTCACTTGGCGAATTCCTCGTACTATGGGAGGATCAGAATGTTGAAGTAGTTAACTTTCAGTTTTTTATGTGTCAATAGTGGAGTCCTAGTCAATAGGAAGTGGCTTGTTTTTAGGAGTTAGTTTCTACACATGTTCTGGTTAGTGGGGTATGTTAGTGGGTCTTTGTTGTTGTTGTTCTGTAACTATTTTCCTGCAAAGTGGTTTGTATGTTCTGCCTATTTTATAGGCTTTGTTCTGTTGAATATTGTGACGAGAGTTACTGCAGCAACTCTCTTGTGTGTGCAACTCTCTTGTGTTTGTGTGTTTTCTTCTCTATGTTTATTTGAGTAAATTTCAACAGTGGTATCAGAGCCACAACAGGGAAAAAAAAAGTGTTCGAAAGGAGTCTTGAGTGATCAAACACAAGAGCAATAGTGGTTCTTCTTTGCAGCAGTAGTGATGGCCACAGAGAACTTCGTACAGCCTGCTATACCTCGCTTTGATGGTCATTATGACCATTGGAGTATGTTGATGGAGAATTTCCTCAAGTCTAAGGAGTATTGGGACGTTGTTACGTCTAGTATTGTTGAACCAGACGAAGGAGCTCAGTTGACAGCAGCACAACGGACAGCTTTGGAAGCAGCAAAATTGAAGGATCTTAAAGCCAAAAACTATCTATTTCAGGCTATTGACAGATCCATCTTGGAGACAATTCTCTGCAAGGACACCTCCAAACATATATGGGATTCCATGAAAAAGAAATATCAAGGCTCGGCAAGGGCAAAAAGGTAGCAACTCCAAATGCTTCGTGGGGAGTTTGAATTGCTAAGAATGAAATCGGGAGAAACAATCACGGATTTCTTTTCCCGGACAATGGCGATTGTCAATAAGATGTGAATCCATGGAGATAAGATGGAAGATGTCACAATAGTCGAGAAGATTCTTTGATCTTTGACACCAAACTTTAACTTTGTTGTCTGTTCTATTCAAGAAGCCAAAGATGTTGAAGAACTCTCAATTGATGAGTTGCAAGGATCGTTATTGGTCCATGAACAAAATTTCTTACAGCAAGAACCAGAAGAGAAGGCATTGAAAGCCTCAACTGCAAATTATTTTTCATCAATAGCAAGAATGAATAGTGGCAGAAGCAGAAGAAGGGGAACCAATGATCGCCGCAATTTCAATCAAAAATTCGATGGTTATTTTTCTCGTGATTCTCAAGGCAGAGGACGAGGACGTGGAGGTCGACACTCAACAGATTTTAGACCAAAGTCAGTAGAAAAATCCAAAGTGGAGTGCTTTCGATGCCACAGGTATGGGCATTACAAATCTGAATGTCGAACTAATTTAAATACACAAAGTATGGAAAGGACTAACTTTGTAGCAGAAAAGAAAGAAGCATAAATTCTCCTATCGGTGTGTCAGGAAAAGGAGAAAACTTCTTCAAACTTGTGGTATCTTGATACTGGTTGCAGCAACCACATGTGTGGAGACAAGAAAGCATTCTCTACATTAGATGAGTCGTTCCGCACCACAGTAAAATTTAGAGACGACTCTACCACGCCAGTCATGGGGAAAGGGACGGTTACAATTGTTCCTAAAGAGACTTCAGTACATACCATCAAATAAGTGTTTTATGTTCCAGAATTAAAAACCAACCTCCTAAGTGTTGGCCAATTACAAGAGAAGGGCTATGAAATTACACTCAAAGGAGGTATTTGTAGAATCCATGATGAGAAATTGGGTCTAATTGCTCGAGTTACAATGACTGCCAATCGGATGTTCCCACTACATCTTCATAGCACTTCCCACTCATGCTTTGCTGCAAGATTAAAAGAGGAAGCTTGGGTATAGCATTTCAGATACGGTCATCTTAGCTTTGGTGGACTACAGACATTACATCAAAAGAAGATGGTGGAGGGACTGCCCCCAATCACTGCTCCATCCGATATATGTGAAGACTGTGTTGTTAGCAAACAACACCGTGCTCAATTTCCACAAGGAAAAGCATGGAGAGCAAAGAAACCGTTGGCGCTGGTCCATTCAGATATTTGCGAGCCAATATCTCCAATTTCTAATGGAGGTAAATGGTATATTATCACTTTCATTGATGATTATAGCTGGAAGATTTGGGTTTATTTTTTGCATGAAAAATCTAAAGCTTTTGAAGCATTCAAGAGCTTCAAAACACTTGCTGAAAAAGATAGTGGGAATTCAATAAAAGTCCTTCGCACAGATCGCGGTGGCGAATACAACTCGGGTGCATTTGTAGATTTTTGTGAGAAGCATGGCATTAAGAGACAACTCACTATAGCTTATTCACCACAGCAAAATGGAGTTTGTGAACGGAAGAATGACACTATTTTGAATATGGTGCGGAGTTTATTGACAGCAAGTGGAATTCCAAAGAGCTTCTAGCCCAAAGCTATTAATTGGAGTATTCATCTTTTGAACAGAAGCCCGACTCTTGCTGTTTTGAATATGACACCTGAAGAAGCTTGGAGCAGACAAAAACCAGCAGTAGATCACTTCAAAATTTTTGGGTGTATAGCCTATGCTCATGTTCCAGATCAGAAAAGAAAAAAGCTAGACGACAAGGCAGTTAAATGTGTTTTTCTTGGCATTAGTGATCAATCAAAAGCCTACAAGCTTTATGATCCTATAACCAAGAAAATCATCATCAGTCGTGATGTGATATTTGATGAAGAACAATTGTGGCCATGGAGTGAGAAAGGTGTTGAAGGACAAATTCCAATGAATTTTGAAGATGATGAAGTGCCCACAACCAGTCGAACCATCACAGAAAGTTCACAAAGTCAAAATGCTACTGCAGAAATTGAAGAACGGCCACATCGAGTTCGAAAAAGACCCGCTTGGATGAGTGATTATGAAGTAATAGGGTTGACCAATCTGAAGATCCACTTACCTATTTTGCTTTATTTTTATATTGTGATCCTACAACCTATGATGAAGCTGTGCAAAAAGAAAATTGGAGAATTGCTATGGATGCAGAAATTGCAGCCATTGAGAAGAGTAATACTTGGGAGTTAACAGAACTTCCAAGAGGACACAAATCAATCGGGGTCAAATGGGTGTACAAGACGAAGTTGAATAAAGATGGCGAAGTTGACAAGTATAAGGCATGCTTGGTCGCAAAAAGTTACAAGCAAGAATTTGGAGTGGATTATAAGGAGGTGTTTGCTCCCGTGGCAAAACTTGACACAATCAGATTGGTGATTGCATTAGCAGCACATAATTCATGGCCTATCTTCCAATTGGATGTGAAGTCAGCATTCTTACATGGTGACATCAAGAAAAGGTATTTGTTGATCAACCTTCTGGTTATGTGAAGCATGGTAGTGAACATAAAGTTTATAGACTGAGAAAGGCACTATATGGGTTAAAACAAGCTCACTGAGCTTGGTATAGTCGCATTGATGCTTATTTTTTGAAGGAAGGATTTTAAAAATGTCCATATGAGCATACATTATTTATTAAAGTTGATGATGGTGGAAAACTGCTTCTGGTATGTTTGTATGTGGATAATCTCATCTTCACAGGGAATAATAGTGTCTTGATCAACATATTTAAGAAGTCTATGATGGATGAATTTGAGATGACTGATCTTGGATTGATGCATTATTTTCTGGGCATAGAAGTAATCCAATCTGCAGCTGGAATCTTTCTTTCCCAAAAGAAATATGTTCAAGAAATTTTAGACAAATTTCAAATGAAGAATTGCAACTCTGTGACCACACCAACTGAGGTTGGATTGAAGTTATTGAAAGATTCTGATGGGAAAAAGGTGAATAGCACACTTTTCAAGCAAATTGTTGGAAGTTTAATGTATGTGACAGCAACGAGGCCGGATATCATGCATGGTGTGAGCCTCATAAGCAGGTATATGGAACGTCCAGCAGAAATACACTTGCAAGCTGTAAAGAGAATTTTTCGCTACTTGCAAGGGATTGCAACTTTTGGGCTTTTTTACAAAAAAGGAGAAAAATCAGATTTGTTTGGCTTCACTGACAGTGATTTTGCTGGAGATATGGATGATCGAAAAAACACTTCTGGCTATGTGTTTATGTTTGGTTCAGGGGCTGTCTCATGGTCTTCAAAGAAGCAGCCAATTGTTACTCTATCAACAACTGAAGTTGAGTTTGTAGCTGCCACTTCAAGTGCTTGTCATGCTATCTGGTTAAGAAACATTCTTGGAGAACTTCAGTTTAAACAACAAGAAGCGACAACAATATATTGTGACAACAACTCAGCCATTAAACTTTCAAAGAATCCAGTTCTACATGGAAGGAGCAAACATATAGATGTGAAATATCATTTCTTGAGGGATCTCACAAAAGATAAAGTGATAGATCTTGTTTTCTGCAGAAGTGAAGATCAACTTGCTAATTTATTTACCAAGCCTCTCAAAGTGTCTACATTTCAGAAGTTGAGAAAGCTACTTAGTGTTTGTTCATTGGATGTTCCAGATTAAGGGAGGGTTTCTTTTATTCCTTTAAATTGTTGTCTGCAACATCAGTTTAAGGGAGGGTGTTGAAGTAGTTAACTTTCAGTTTTTTATGTGTCAATAGTGGAGTCCTAGTCAATAGGAAGTGGCTTGTTTTTAGGAGTTAGTTTCTGCACATGTTCTGGTTAGTGGGGGTATGTTAGTGGGTCTTTGTTGTTGTTGTTCTGTAGCTATTTTCCTGCAAAGTGGTTTGTATGTTCTGCCTATTTTATAGGCTTTGTTCTATTGAATATTGTGACGAGAGTTACTGCAGCAACTCTCTTGTGTGTGCAACTCTCTTGTGTGTTTTCTTCTCTGAGTTTATTTGAGTAAATTTCAACACAGAAAGCACGCGGTAACTCTAAGAACTCAGTCAAGTTCGATTAGGGATATTCCAGTTCGAAACAAAAGATTACAAAAAAACAAAGTCATATTTAGAAAAAGAGATCGAAAATACATTATGTGTAAGAGAAGATGTGATTGAAGTTCGGCCAAGAATTTAGCCGGAGCCAACGCCAAATGCACATTGATATGTGACTCCATGGCTGGCCTGAGAAAACACCTCATGTTTACACTATTCGACATCGGTTTTCATAATGCTTCTCTTTAGGGAGTTAGACATTTAAAAAAGAAAAAGAAAGGTGCAAAGACCATATTTTCTTGCTGGTGCTGCATGACTTTTAAGGGAACACAAGACTAACCAGGGAAGACTTTTTCCAATGCCAATATGTTATGGGTCAATCAATCTCACATTCCCGAACTTGTGCAGCTTCAGAATTTCTCCCAAGTCAGCCTTACATACAAGGACGCTTGACTCACGAAGTGTATGAAGAATGAAGCATGAATGTATATTCACTTGTGAATAAACCAGTACAATTAAAGGGGAAGGGCCCCTATTTATACAAGTGCAGGACTAATCTTAACCGTTGATCTCTTACTTGATCTAACATTGGGGTTTGAATCCCACAATCATTACATAGACTGTACCATAAGATACTCAAGGGCTCCTAGGCTTGGGGAAGCCCAAAGGTCATGCGTCAGAGGGAACTGGAGGATCGCCTACCCATGTCTGGCATGGGAGCTCAAGAGTCGTGGACTGGTTCTCGTGTGGATCATGGGCTTGTCCTTGCATGGATCATGGCCTGTTGTTTTGACGTCTTGCATCATGCTCGTCTGTCGGTCTGTGTCAAATGCCTCCAATTTTGGCCTTCCCATTCTTTTTGGATAAGTAAACTTATTAACTTTAAACCTCTCGGTTGCATGCCTATATAATGCTGGAGTGGCAATTCTCCCCGGTATCCCAATAAAACTTCACACACCAAGAACAATTTAATAAGACAATTCGATATGACAGCCCCCCACGTCACCCCACCTATGCGAGGAATAACCCGGCATCACCATCACTAGGGCTGCCGCAATCTGACTGATACAAGCAGATCATCGGCCACTATATCGCATTTTCCTTACCCGCTATTCTCGTTCCCCCTCATGGTCATCTTCCTTGCAGTACCTACCACAATGCCGCGGTACACTCACATGAAGCTCTTCTTGAGTTTCCAAGGCCAACTCGCTCTTTCTCGTCCCTCCCTCGTTCTCTCCTTCACTTTGAGCCTAGCAATGTGACCACAGTCCAAGCCGAGGCCCAATCGTCCTTGGCAATCGTCAATGACTTGGGCACGAAGGGCCTTGTGAGCACGTTGAAGGGCCCAAAGGTGACCATCGACATAGTGGCGAAAGCCAAGCGGAGGCTGCATTTGGGTCCATGGTGGGTGCCCGTGTTCAATGTATACGTCTTGTGCATGAGCGTGACCTTCACGGTTCCACGCGACGGCGAGGGTGGCGGCAATTGGATGATCCTTGGAGGCATCCCGAGCTGCATTCCTGATGTAACATTTGGCTGGTGGGGCCCAAAAGAAGAAAAAGGAAAGATAAGTTGAAAAGTCAAAAAAGTAAAAAAGGAAGGGAGGGGAGGGCTCGGTTAAAAAGGACAGCAGAGAGCTCCTTCGACCAAAAAGGAGAGAAAAAGAAGAAGAAGAAGAAGAAGAAGAAGAAGGGGGAAAAGAAGAAAGGGTTTTTGGCACGTGCATACCACGGATGTCTTGCCAAGCCGGCTTAACTTTATAACGCAGCACCCGGTAAGAGATTAGGCCCATTATTCGTCCAATCGAAGTAATTTATGGGTTTATGGCTCCAATTCGAAATATTTGGAAAATAGAGCGGCGAAGTCCAATTTTGGAGTCGTTGAGCTGCGTATTTTTGTAGAAATGATAGTTTAGGGTGTTGTGGAGCCGTGGGATTTAATGGATCGTGATTTGAACTTACGGTTTGCTCAAAACAAAATTTTGAAGTTTCCCGCGCACAGTGAACAGTGTGCGTCCAGCAGTTTCAAGCCCTTATTTTGTTAATTTTCGGTTTGATTGTGGGGCGGTCAAGTTGGGATTATTGTAGTATGATGGAAGAGCTCTCTATTGCCTATAAGTATGTTAATAACGGGATTCGATAGAGAAAGTTATAGTATAACTAAGTTTTACACACAAGTGTTGTGTTACAAACGACTTGAATAATTATTTTTGGTATGCGATTTATTAGCGCATAGGAATCATTTTGTTAACATTTAGACATAATATAGCCGTTTCGTGGTTGATGTGGCGTGCTACCAAAACTTAATGTTGATTCTCGCTCATTTGGTAGGATCGCGAGATCGAAGGATCAAATAACACACACGTTATTTGATTTTGGGGCATCCTCAGGTGAGTAGTACTAATGTCATCTTTGGTTTTGTGTAACTCATGTACTAAAGTAAGATTAACCGACATATACTTGTGAGGAAATGAGGACCTATTTGTTATATATTGATGGATATAGTGCTCGGTGATTTTGAGTTATGGTGAGATGATTCGACAAATCTCTCTTGCAGGGTTATGTATGTTGTTTAGGTACAATCGATTTATGTGGTTATATGATAACTATTGAAACAGGATATGTGTTGTGTTGACGAAATCAAAGGTGTGGTAGTAAAGGACTAAGTGCTACACGATAACGAAATTTCGTGTGAGCCACCTCTAGAGCCTTATAGTCAAGGGCTAATTGCTACATGGCGACTTGAGTCACATGGGAGTCACCTCTAGGGCCTTGTACTACTGACATGCATAGTAAAGGACTAAATGCTACATGATAACGTAATTTCGTGGGAGCCACCTCTAGGGCCTTGTACTATTGCTATATGTGGTCGAGGGCTAAGTGCTACATGATAACACAATTTCGTGGGAGTCACCTCTAGGGCCTTGAGTTTGGATATTGAGTGTGAAATGAACCATTGATATGAGATAGGATGAGTTCATGCTGGTTTTGTTATTATGGATGAATGGAAAAATTTGGCTATTTGTTATAGCTAGGTTGAGGTAACATTTAACACATTTTGTTCTTGCAGGTTATCATATTTTGTTTGGTGATAATGAGTCATGCCTTGAGTTTTAAATGTGTAATGTGAAAATTTGATATGCTTTTATGATATATACTACTCACTGAGCTATGGTTGCTTATTCCATTCATCTTCCATGTTTCAGGTCCCAAGGTTAGCAAGTAGTAAGGCGAGAGCGCTTTTGGAAAACTTTTGGGAGTTCTATTTTGGGTATGGTTTAAGAAAGTGGTGTATAT
Source organism: Eucalyptus shirleyi (assembly GCA_017140165.1). Lineage (NCBI taxonomy): Eukaryota > Viridiplantae > Streptophyta > Magnoliopsida > Myrtales > Myrtaceae > Eucalyptus > Eucalyptus shirleyi. The sequence continues at coordinate 5,111,539 of CM029447.1, read as the reverse complement.
AATCTTTGCTAGTGGTTGGACTAGTTGAGTTTTAAATGTATATTCTTTTTTGTGGATTATAGAAACTCTAATGTTGCAACAAACTTGTTAGTTATCTGATATGTATATATATAGCTTGAGATATACATAATTCATGGAAGGTTGGCCATGTCATCCCCAATCCTTGTAGTTTTGGGGTGTGACACCTGACACCATCACTCTACTCTGGTAAGAAAACTTACAAGCACGTGAGTTCCCTTAATCAAGCTTATGATTTATGATTAAGTGGTCGGAACAATTTATGGTTATGATATATAGTGAGTGCTTTTGTTGCATTAAACACTCATTTAAAGTAATTTTTATTTGGTTTTATCGAACTATTTTGCATTACCAGAAATCATCTTGGCTGTTTATTCTATTAATATAAACAAGGTTTAATTATCGTGATATCGTGTTTTTGCTTTTTGTTTTTTTTTTTTTTTTTTTCAGATTCTGAAGACTGGCTTCTACAAATCCGGCCATCCACTGCACTGGACGGTTCTTTCCTAGACTATTACTTTGGCAAATACTTTAATTTTTGTTTTAGGTTTATGTGTATTTCTTTGTTAAAAGTTGTATTCTCTGGATATTTACCGTGTGGAAGAAATAGTTTGTACTTTACTTGTCTTTAATTTGTGAGGTTTTGCAAGTTTTCCTCTTAACTTGGTTACCGATCATGCTTTGCATTGGTATGCAATCCCAAAGTTCGTATTGCTTTTTCAGCTGGAAAGGAGGCAATCTCCAAGAATTGATTGAGTAGTTAAATGCCTCAATTGGAATTCTTACAAAATCTGCGTTCAGATTATGGTGTTTTTCACTCAAAATAATCTTGGGATTCGTGCATATCACCCTATGGTGAAGCCTTGTCCAATATACATGGACATGACCTTTTATATGCATTCGTGAAAGATTAGTTAAGGAAAAAAGTGCTTAAGAAAGTGCATAAACCTAAGTTAAGAAGTCCATTTGCTCCTATGAAGCTAGACCAAGACCAAGCTTGAAGTTTGGTGGCTTTGTCAAAAGAGACTGAAAATAGAAGCCGATGGCTGACTCAATTGGTTGGGGCGCTCTCCTCCGAGCACCACGCTTGTCTCAAGTCTCAACAACCTCTCTTCATCTGTTATGTAAAATGTAACCAAAAAGATCAAGTCCGTGACATTTCCAATATCCGGCATATGCATTTTAAGGATTTTTTACCAACGATCGTAGCACTGGCAGATCCCTATTACATTGACCCTACGTGCTAGTGACATTCTAGAGAACATTCGGCTCCATCTTCTGAATGCAATCCCCTGCTCACTGATGTCCCGTGCTGAGACTTCCCATTTGAGGTCATTTCAAAATGGTCATCAACCATGAAGCGTTTCAACTCGTTTCTCTCTTGCTGCATCCTCCCGGGGATTTCCAAGCATAATCTGCTCTTGAGACTCTTGTTCGGCACTCTAGCCTTATCCTTCGTGGGGCCTAGATCTATAAAAATTGGTTGACTTCTAAGGACTGGGTCCGATTTTACTCTGTTTCACTTCCCTTTCGTCTGAAGGCTTTAATCCGCTACTCCTCGGTTCCATTTCTGAAACTTCATCTTCACTGAAGAGGACCCGCACACATTCCACATCATGCTAGCCTGAAACTGCTGATGTGAAAAGAATTGAACATCCGCGAATGATATTATAAGCAGTTAAAAGAACATAGGAAGCTTTCCCTCTGATCACTGCATAGTAGTGATCATTAATTTTGCTTCACAGCTAATTTTCAGTGCACACGAGACGCATAACTAAACTTGCCATCAGAACTCATCATTCACCAACGCCAGCTGCCAGCCATTGAGATGTAAATCCACAAAAATGCTGAGTGTCATGCAAACAGAGCACAACAATCTGAAGGGCTCTCACTATATGTTTGTACTGCTGGTATGCATAGCAAAATCAGACATGCCCACTAGTTTTTCTTTCGTTTTTCTAGACGAGGAAGTCGGTGAGATTAAAGTCATGTGTAATTAGACAGATTCATTAAACTTCCTGAAAAGAATGTACTTAACTTGCGACGAACCAAGTCAAAGATCGTGACCGCTTTGCTTCGTTCGATCCACTCAGCTTCCTCGATCTCCTCTTTCTTCTTTTCCCAGATCTCCTTCTCCTGTGAGGACGAGAACATTTCAGACAAGGCCTCTCGAGTAACGAAGTAAATCTGTCAGCTCGTCGAGATCTCTTAAGACGAAAATACCTCCTTCGATAACCAGCTGTTGCCTGCTATTTCGAAGAACAAATCATTCATAAACTAATTGTCCAACTCACCGTGGAGATCCAACCTCTTCCTACAAATAAAACAAGTGCATATGCGTAGATGCTCCATGTGATATTCGATATTAGAAATCAAAAAGCAAGAATCCCAATTGACAATAACACCGTACGATCGCGAGTGACTGAAAAAAGGCGCAAAAAACACAAGAAAGATGAGAGATTTACGTTGAGGTACCCTTTGGCGTCGGAGGGCCGAGCGAGGTCGCAACAGGAGACAGACCGGATTACGTCTTGAGACCCCGAGATTGCGTCCTTTGTCCAAGTCAAGACCCGACTCTGCTCCGCTGCAGAGCTCCAGAAACACCGTTCACCAGCCGGCAGTCACTGCCCACGCGATTCCATCGCTCTGCAATTTCAAAGACAATCAAAGCTGGACTTCATGAAAGGTAAACGTAGCTTCCTTTTCTTTTTCTTTTTCGGGTCAAAAAAGGAGCTTCCTTTTCACTTGGTTCTTTCTTGGAAGGGCGAGGAAAGGGCCCGTCGGACTCAATAGGACGGCAGAAAGTTTGTCTTTTTGTTTAAAATAATGAGAACTTATAAGGGGCATATGGCAAAATTTATACTTTTTTTTTATTTCTTTATTAGTCTATTCTCCAAAACAAATTTATAACATAAATTCATTTGAAAACGAAATTTCATTTTTTTATTTGTAAAACATATTTCTATTTTAAAAATAGATTTAAAGTAAAAATCAGAAGCTAATATATTTTTGGAATAAAAGTAAGAAATAAAAACTTTTATCATCATTTAGAGGTACATGACAAATCAAAATTTCTACTCCAGAAACAATTTTTCTGTTCTGCACTGCTTTCGGAATAAAAATCTGTTTGATAAATTTATTCCGTTTTTCTATTTCGGAATAAATTTATATTTCAAAAATATGTTTGGAATAGAAATTAGAAGCTATTTTTTTTTTTTACTTCTCTATTTCTGGAATAGAAATAAGAAATAAAAAAAAATTCATCGTTTATCAACCGGTCCTTCATCCGTTGCTGCCGACCACGAATCCATTTGCCGCCCCGCCCCTTGCCCGCCGCTCGCCGCCACCACCGGTCCACTGATGGCCGCGACCATTGCCTTCTATCACCACCAACCGTCGATCCGCCGTCGTCCGAAAAGAAGAAATTTTGTGTCGTTGTCAAACGAATTTCTATTTTTAGAGTAGAAATTTTGTGTCGTTATTAAACGAATTTCTATTTTTAGAGTAGAAATTTTGTGTCGTTATCAAACGGTTATTTTTGCTTAGAAACTCTTCTAGAAATAGAAATAGAAAAATCTATTTCTGTTCCAGAAACTATTTCCGGAACAGAATGGTTGTCATGCACGCCCTTACTTTCGTCGCCACTTGCCGCTCACCCATAAGAGAGAGAGCAGGTATTTTTTAAGTAAAAATAACTATTGTATAAAAAGAAAAAAAAAAGGGAACTTTAAACAAATAGTGAACAATATGTATGTTCTTCCTTTTTTTACGAAAGTGAATTCTTTTTTCAAGAACACAACTCCAAGGCTTCAATCAATCCCTCTAAGACTACAACAAGTATTTAATCTATGACGAATAAAATACATCCGTTTTCCTGATGTCCCTTTCAATTGGTGTTGCATGTATTTTCAAGCCCATTTCCACGTTTGTTTTTAGAATTCGAGATTTCATATTTCAGTTCGTTTTTAGGAATCCGTTTCCTTCGCTCAGGAACACAAAACTCTCACACTATTGCTCATTCAACCTCTCCTTATTGCTTAGAAACTATCCGGAGCATCAAGATTTGGTTGTGGAGCCTGTTGATCGCAACTAGCTTAGTCACATCATTGCTCATTCAAGAACCTTTAACTATAATTGAAGTGCCTTGATCCCCACAAAGATGTCAATGTCTTTCCTGAGTGGAAAACGTTGTTTCCTTGTTTTTCTGTCTCGTGCAAAAAGTCTCCCCCACCTTACCCACCTTTCATTTGCACGGCCCGTAGTTTGTTTTGCCCCGATAAAGGACCTTCAATTAATATATATTTGGTATTTTACCGGTCTTTTTAATTTTTAGGGCCGCAGACCATTCAAACCGTGTCCCTGTATTCACATTTAGGAATATGAATCTCATTGACCATTTATGCCATTTTGTGTTGAGGCGTGTCAATTCAGGACCGCCATATTCATAGCGTGTCATGATTGGGCTCATAAGAGATCTCTTGTCCACATAGCATCGTGTTCGACATAGGTCTGAAATTTACTACCTCCTTCGCTTGTAAGTTACCACAGCGGAGCAGATATGAGAAAAACATGCGTGCGGGAGAGGGAGCCCTATCTGACCAAAGGAGGGAGGGGGAGGAGGGAGGGAGCGAGGGAGGAATTAATAGTGACAATACAGGAAGACAAATAAGATTTGAAAAATTCGAATTTCGTGCAGTCTGATATCATGTGAGATATAGTGAGATCACTATTAAAAGTTTAAATTTTTATAATAACGTGTGGTGTAATATTTAAATATTTTATCGATAAAGTGACAATGCTTAGATTAAGAAAACTCTTTCTCTGCTCCTATGAAGCGAGATCCAGACACAGCATGAAGTTCGGTGGCTCTGTACGAAGAGGCCGAAAATGGAGGGCGATGGCTGACCCAACTGGGCGGAGCGGCTCTTCTCCTATCACCGTTTTTCTACCTCCCTGATCGACATTTTCAGCTGAAGTCGTGCATATACAGCTCGAAGATCCAGCCTCTCCATCTAAACACCAGATCCTCTCCGTATTCTGTCATCCTCGACTGATCCCCCTCAAGTCCACTTGCCATCATGTCTCCATTTTCTCGTTGGTTTCGATTTTAACATGCTTTTAAACCATTTTTTTCCTCTTTAAGTTGACTCAGTTTCCAATAAATGAACTCATTTCGTTGGAGTTTTCTTGCTTTCAATTAGATTTCTTTTTTTGGGCTACGCGGTGCGTTTAGAAAGTGGAAATCTCTCTCTTGAAGCCTTTGCAAATATGTGTGCTCTCTTTTGTGTTTGATGGTTTTAGTTCCAGGCTAGAGCCATTTTTTCATGAGCCTCTATGACACAAACAGAACGGTGGCTTGTTAAATAAGCAGGTTATTAAAGTAATTAACTATTAAATCACATTTTTGTCTAATAACTTAAACTTTTAAAATAGTTGGTAGTGATTTTTTTTTTCGCATATCAAGTCCAAATTTGTTGATGTTTAATATTTTCATTCAAGGAATTTGCAGGAAAGCCGCTCTTGTTGAGGCAGTGAAGTTGTTGGAAAGTGTAACTGCGGGGGGTCTAACTCCACATGTCGTCATGTATAACACTTTGATTGGTCGTGAATTGCGGGCTTGATCTAGACGGATATAGACAGAACCCCATGATCCATGGATCCTGCAAAGTTGGTCCGATAGAAATTGCAAATAAGATTCTCAATGATGCAGTTTTCAAGCGACTAGTCTCGGATCAGTTCGCATATTGTTCTCTCATCTGTGGGTTCTGCCAGGATGGTGATGGCAGCCAGGCTATGACTTTGATTAAAGAGGTTTCAAGAAGAGGAGTGAAATCTAATGTCGTTCTCTACAATACAGTGATCAGAGGCTTGTCGCAGAAGGGACTTATAATAGAAGTATTGGAATTAATGACTGAGATGTCCGAAAATGGTTGTTACCCATGCATATGAACATACAATTTAGTTATTAATGGATTTTGCAAGATGGGGTCTGTATCTGATGCTTATGATGCTATACCCAGAGGGTACATTCCTGACAATTTTTACTTTCTACACATTGGCTGATGGCTATTGTAAGCAGCTGAAGTTGGATAGTGCAATTAGCGAGAATGTGCAGTTATGGTGTTTTCCCGGTGTGACCACATATAATTCTTTGTCGAATGGCCTGTGCAACAAGACTTCAAAGTTTGAAAATGTGATGGAAACATTTCATGGTTGGGACATGGTGCATCCCTAACATCATTACTTACTATATACTCGTGCAAGGCTCGCAAAGTAAAGGAAGCTTTGAATTTGCTCGATGAGATGGAAGTAAAGGGGAATTACACCAGATATTTTGAGTTGTCACAGTGGTTAATGGGCTCTGTGATCATGAGGAGCTGCAGTAAGGTTTCTCTTACGAAAGCAACATGCAATACCTTGATTAATGCTTTTCTGGGGAAACTATATATTAATCTGGCAGCATTTTCTTTCTAATGAGATGAGTGTCAAAAAAGGAATTAAAAAAAAAACCAGTTACACGTGCTATGTGATGATTGATGGATTCTCTAAAGCAGGGGATGTCGGCTCATGCCCCCTTCAAATTCCGCGTCCTCATAAAACATCATAACCAAAGACTTATAGGGAAATGTTTTTTGCATGACCGCCCCCTTACAAAACATTACATCACACCGAAAAACTTGTAAGGAATTTTTGTTTTTGCAGGTCTGCCCCTTGCCCCCTTTAAATTCCGTGTCGTCACAAAATATCACACCGAAAAAATTATAGGGAAAATTATTTTGCATGTCTGCCCTGCCCTCCTTAAATTCTGCGATCTCACACCAAACAACTTGTTAGGGAAAAAAATTTGCAAAGTCAAAAATCACACTAAAAGGCTTGTAGGGAAAAACGTTTTTGCAAGTCTACCCCCTGCCCTGTTTAAATTCCAAGTGAGCGGTACACCAAGATTTGCCAAGTCAAACATCCAAAAGAGGATATTCACTCTTAATCTTCCGTTATTAAGAATTTATCGTACCCTCTACTCGCCCATGTTGGCTTTGGCCTCCCTGCGCAGTACGCACATGTTGTCTCTCCTTCCTATTCATTGTTCGAAAGTGACTCGCCCCTTCATTCATTTTCCCTTTCCAGCAGAGGAGATAAGCACGAAAAATGGGGAAAATGACATTGTAACCCTCAGGTTTTCTCCAAGATTGTAACGTGTCACGCGTTGATGTGTCGATATTTGCAACTTGTACCCTGAATTTCAACGAATTGATTGCATCACGTTCCTTGGCATCGACTATGACCAAAATTTGCTGGGAATTCCTATTACGCCGGGCAGCACCTAACTGATTACGGAGAGCAAGTTCATTGTGTAAGTGTGCACCTATAAAGAAAAAAATAAGTAGAAGAACAATTGGAAAATATATTATATGTGAGAGTATGTGATTAAAGTACCGGCTATTATTTAAGTAGAATCTACACAAATGCACGATGAATAGAGTTTTGGAACGTAATTTCCAACGGTTGCTATATTTATTTCTCATGGATATAGAGCCTTCCCTAATTATGTGCAGTCCCATGGTCACATTTGTGAGAAAAATTTAGTCGGCATCATCACTATATAGAATACATTACAACCAATTCCCAAATAGCCTGGATAAATTGTAAAAATTGAAACTTTAGGTTGGGGGATGTGCCCGGCCTTGAAAATGTACACACACCAAGCAATTACACGACCGCTAGCAACAAGGACAGGCCAGGATTTAATAATCAACAAGATTTCGCGTACACCCTTTTGGTGAATCAAGTACCATTTCATTTATTCATTCATAGCATTAACTTAATAAAGACGGTTGGACCTTGAAAGAAATGCGATTCTTTTGACGTTTGTTTTCGGAATCGCCTAGCCACACGTACGATTGCTAGCTAAAGAGGAGAGCCATGCCCGACTCGGAACACCAACTCCCCCCCTCCAAATTAAAACTTCACACATAAACACCTACAAAAACAAGAAGACTAAACACGAGAATTCCAAATGAGACTTGCCCGCCCCAGCCCACCCTGTGCGAATGACGATCCAGCATCGCCACCACAGTCTAGCAGCACGCTGTACAATTATTCTGCCGTGGTCTTTAGATACCAAATGACCAGTCGAAGCTGATCATTGGCCGCTATTAAGAATTTATCGTACCTTCTATTATTCTCGGCTTTCTCAGGTGCTACCATCGCTAGCCCTGGTGTTATTTTCGGTCTCTGAAAACCGTTGCTGGCAAAAGCTCGCGGGGACCTATAAGGTGTGTCCCTGGCTATTGCCGAAACAATGACCACCATGTTTGAACAGTACACTGTCCAGGGTTCATCAACCACCGTGTGACTCCTTTTATTTTTTTGGTCAGATAATCCTGTCCTTTCAGTTGTTAAGAAAAGAATAACATTCAAAGGCAGGCTTGCGAATTTTGAGGGTTTTTTGGTTAGTGCCCTGTACAGCTAAAGAGCATCACAGGCTTCTGGAATCGCTGCCTAAAAAGAAGGGCCTGGGAAAAGGTGGGTCACTTTTGAATTGGAAAAACAGTAGCTAAAGACCCGGGGGGGGTGGGGCGGTGGGGGGTGGAAGAGAGAGCTAGGCCTTCTGGAAAATTTGTTATTTGATTTACATCAGTTTTTCGTTCAAAAAAAAAAATACATCAGTCAAATTGCCCCATCCTCCAAAAGCAAAGCGAATAACAATTTAATATAAGTTATAAATTCTTGAAGGAATGGGCCCGTAACAACTTATTATTTTTTATTTATTAATTTTTTATAATTTAGAATATATTGTTATTCTTACAAAAAATTAAAGACTATTATGTAATCTTTTTCTTTTTTCTTTTTTCCAAAGTGGACTGACATTATTGGTTGGATGTATCCAATCTCCAAAAAGACCATGAAGAAGATGTTGGACCTTTTCTCTCCCCGTCCCGAACGAGATAAATATCCATATATGCAACTTGTCCCCTGAATTTCGAAATATACATTGCATTGCGTCCCTTGGTATCGCCTCCGACCACATTTTGCAGGGAATTCCGTGCAACATCTGACTAATTGCAGAGGGGAAGTTCGTCGTATAAGTGTGTACCAATAAAATAAAATAAAAAGAGAGTAGAAGAACAATTCGAAAAATACAATGTACGCGAGAGCATATAATTAAAGTACCGGCAAGAATTTAACTCGAATCGACGCAAATGCATAATGATATAGAGTTTTGGAATATATTTTTGAGCAAACACTATATTTCTTTTTCACGGACGTAGAGCCTTCCTAATGGCGTGCAGTTATGTGATTAGATTTGTGAGAAAAATGTAGTTGGCATCATCATTACAGATGGGAGCAAGGACGGGCCATAATTTCAAAATCAACAACTTTTTTCGTTTTCGGTCTAAAAAATCAACAAGATTTTACGTGTGACTTTTCGGGCCCATGCAAAGTACTCAATCGTTCAGCCGATCCGTTTACTTAACACAGACGGTTCGACAAAAGAATGCTAAGCATTCTTTTGTCCGCATTCTTTTGTCGTCTGTTTTCGGAATGGCCTTAGCCACACATGCGATTTTTAAGCTACGACGAAGAGCCCTCACCAACTCGTAACCCGTACTTCCACCTACAGGAACACCTACGGAAACAAGAACACTTCCACCTAACAGAAACGCCTTGGAACGCCTACGGAAACAGGAGCCCTCCCCCTATATAAATAAACACCTATAGAAACAAAACGCTGAGATCCGCCCCCTCCATCCCCACGCTCAACTCGAGAATTCCAAATGAGATCCGCCCACCCCATCCCACCCCATGCGAATGACGATGCGGCATCACCGCCGCGGTTTGACTGGTACAAGCTGATCATCATCCGCTGTATCGCATTTGCCGGGCCCACTATTCTCGGCCTCCTCATGCTCATCTTCCTGGCAATACCTGCCGAAATGCCGCTGGACCCGGGCTCTTCCCTTGGGTCCCTCAACATCTCCATCTCCTACAGTAATCTCATCATGGGTGAGTACGCTCACATGAAGCTCCTCTCGAGTTTTGATGGCCAACTTGCTCTCTCTCGTCCCTCCCGCGTGTCCAACTCCACTCAAGCGCCCGGCTGCGGGACCTCACTCCAAGCCAAGGCCCAGACAACGCTGTCGCTCATCACTGACTTGGGGGTGAATGGCATGGAGGTGACCATCGAAGTGGCAGCAAAGGCCAAGCGGAGGCTGCGCTTGGGTCTGTGGTGGGTGGCCGTGCTCGACGTCGATGTCTCGTGCACGTACTCGACCTTCGCAGCTCAGTCCAACAGTGGGGGCAGTGGCGATCGGATGATCATCGAAGGCACCCTCAGCTGCTCGCTCGACATCATCCCTCAACTCTGGTAAGAAAAGTTACAAGTTCCAGTTTCGTATTTCTATTATCGTGGCAGTGGTTTGTGTTCACCATTGAAGTTGATGAGAAGCTGTCGATCCTTAGTATAACCAACTTCTTGGAGCCGTCACCACCTGGTTGCGGTGGCGATGACTGGTCGAGTCATGCTGGTCAAGAACAAGGCGGCCCCAGCGTGGTGGGCAGCACGGGGGGCAGCCATGTCGTACTTGAGTCTCCGCGGAATTCTATGGCTTGGCCGGTCTGGTGCACCGGTGCTCGCCCTGCTCGATCATGAGCGCGTGCCTGGCCAGCGCGTGGCTTGGCACTTTTTATTGTATTGACATTATTAAACTTTGCTTCTCACGGTCGTTTGTTGTCTTGTTCAATTTTGTCAGATTGAGGTTGGTGACCGTGGTCTCTATCTCTAGAGATCCATGCATCCGGGGCATCACTTTGGGAGGTTTCTTTTTGTGGCATATTACTTTGGCAAATACTTCATGTGCTGAGGATTTTCTGTCTCACCCGTTGCTGTCTCACCCGTTGTGTACTCTCTAAATATTGAAATATTTCTCACATGTCATTAAAAATTCGAGGTTATGCAAGTTTTCCCTCTTTAACCTTGCTTCAGATCATGCATTGGCGTACGATCTTGAAACTCATTTAACTTTTTCGGTTGCAAATGAGACAACAGAGTTGGCCTCAAATAATTAACCGAGTAATTATGCAACTTGATTCGAATGCTTCCGAATCATGCGTTTAGATTACCCCTTTTTTCCACTCAAAGAAATGTTGGGATTCATGTCACACCGCCCTTTGATGAAGTCTATTTGCTCATATATACATGGATGTGACCTTTTATGCGCATACGAGGAGATTTGTCGGGAGATTGAAAAAAATAATTAAGGGACTATTATTATATTATTTGCTCCTTAAGGAATTTCCCTCGCATTTAAGAAGAAAGATTGGGGAGTCCAAAAATATTATTGCCAGGAATGATTAGAAATTCAATATTTGTGAAAATGGCATATTTTTGAGACTTTGGAAATACAGGGATCGCGGTAAACAAGGATTCCTCAATTATCTTACGAGCGAAATAGTGTCAATCTCAAATCCACGTAAATCTTAGTTTTTTTTTTCTTTTTTTTCTGGGCTTTTATTTGTACTCAATCCGACCCCATGTACCCATTCGGTGAATGGTTATTATAGTACCCTATACGGCAGAAATTTTTGGAGATGATGACGATTGCGGCGACGATTGCGATGACGATTGCGATGACGATCACACTGGGGGCCACTCAAAACCCATAATTCTTCAGGCATCTTCCCCCTTGAGCTGCTCTTGCCACGTTGTTGTGGGGAGTTGCTGCCAACCTCCACTTCCCACGTGCCCTTAGCTAAAGGGCTTCTAGAAAGAGTACACGTGGATTCCTTAATTATTTCGTAGTGGACAAAACCGTGTCATTCTCAAATCCATTTGACCTTAGTTTTTCCGTGCCAAGCGAAGGAAAAACCTAAATTGTATTGAAATTGATTTTGTTAAGACTTGATTTTATTTAAAGTGTGCACAAGCTGATTTTTTCGTAAAAAAAGAAAAGAAAAATTCAACTATTGATTCAAGCTTATTCCTAAATGCTAACCAACTTTCCATCATATCCAATGGCCATTTGCAACAGAATTTCTAAATTCAATTCATTTGAAGGTGAAGAGTCATGATTGTGTTTGTTTTTTGAGATGAGCAATAGAAGAATGTCCGATAGCTCAGAAAGCTACGGAGTGATGGAGAAACAATCCGATAACAAGTCGAGAAATATGATGAAAAAAAAAAATATGATATTTAGTATGTGTTTGAATGGAGTGTTATATAAATCTATTCATAGACTTTTCAAAAGATGAATATTTAAGATAACAAAGTATCAATTACAATCAAACGGATCAGCAAGAAAAATATACAGAAATCTTTTAATTGCACCTCCAACACGAAGAAAGCTACCCATCTAGGTCGATTGCTTAAACCCTGCAGATGGTTGACGATGGGATTCTTCGTCCCGAACATCCCCAATGGCACCTCTCCCGTCACTGTCCCGGCAAGACCAACAGCATCGCAATAGCAGCAAAAGCGATGGAGCTCGGCTACGGCGATGGCGTCGCAAACAAGCTTGCGAGAACGGATGTTGCAAAGTCGGCGGTACGGTTGGGGACGAAACTAGAACCTCCGCACCCACAGCGCGTACTGATCACTCGAGGTGCTCGATTACAACGTGGGCGCGTGTCGCCCACCCCCACGTCCGATCGAGCACGCCGCATTCAACATTGACTTTGTGCCCCTTAATTTTTCGTAATTCTTGTAAAAGTAGTTAAATGATTTTTTAAAGTCACTTTGGCACGCTTTAAAACGACGAGGACAGCACATGGGAAGTGTATGCAATCAAAAAAGTGTCAAAAAAAAAAAACTCCTAAATTTATTATATTTGTATCGATTTAATTATAAATATTTTTGATCTAGTATTAGTTAAACTATAAACCTTTAGACTTAACATTAATTTAATCTTTTCAATTAATTTTGATTAAATATTGTTAAACGAATGTCAATCGACTTATGTAACATGACTAATATTAATGTTAATAATTTTTAATAATTTTTTTAATGTTTTCTAAATTTATTTATTTATTTATTTATGCTCTAGTGAGGCAGCCTCACATTAGACTAGCGAGACTTGGGCTCTTGCTAAAGGCTAGGAAGTTGTGGCCTTCGATCTAGCGACTAATAAGGCCCAACCCTCACTAACTTAGCATGAGGCTACTCTCGCGGCCTCTAGCGAGAGTTCAAGCCTCGCCAAGGGCTTGGGGAGCCATGACCTTGTCGGATTTGGCAAGGTTGGGTCTCGTACAACCATGGTGAGACTTGCCAGAGGTCGTCGAGGTTGAGTCAACCTTCTTGAAAAATTATTGTTCATCATCTTCTCCAAACTAAGCTTCGAGCTCGAGTGGCCATGGCGACCACAGACTTCGAAGCTAAAGAAAAACCCAAAATCCTTTTTTCAAAAAATACCGTTCATCATCTTCTCCAGACCAAGCCAGGCTTCGAGCTTGAGCGGCCATGGCGACCGCAAACTTCGAAGCAAAAGAAAAAGCCAAAAAAAAAAGAAGAAAAGAAATACCGTTCATCGTCCTCTCCCGGCCAAGCCAAGCTTCGAGCTTGAGCGGCCATGGGGGCCGCGAACTTTGAAGCTTGGCATTGGCCACTTGCGACCACCCGCGAGCTTCGAAGGTCGAGGTCAGAACCTCAAGACAAGCTTCGGGATAGAGCGGTCATGGAGGCTACTGTTAAAGCATATAAACCAAAGTCGAAAACAAATGCTGGAGATCAAGAGCCAAGCTTGGATAGAAACAAGGAAGATGAAGTAAAGAAGTTCAAATTAAAGTCAAAGCTAGATACTGATGTTCGGGAGTTAAGTTCTGGTGTAAACAGGGGAAGTAAGACAAGGCAGACTGCTGGCTTGGGAAGTGCAGAAACAAATACCGGTGCTAATGATTCAATCAAGGATGGAAACGATAAACTCAACTCTACTTGCGAGGCTAAAGAAAAGAAGAACAAAGAAAGCATGAGTTACATCAACAACACGTGCTCATTGAATAATAGATATTCAGTTTTAAGTCAAAACCGAATACTTTCCGTGTTCTGTTATTTTCCCTCCTTCTGTTTTCAGTTCTGGTAAAACAGTTGTACAAGTTTTGTTTCTCGCTCGCATATAAATTCTGAATGTACAAAGGACGAATACAAGAAACACTTTATGAAGCTTTACTCTCTCTCTCTCTCGTTTCTGAAGAGCAAGAGAACCAAATACAGAAGTTCAAGATTGTTCCTTCTCTTCTTGGGTCTTCATCTTTGTCAAGCTCGTTTCTTCATCTTCTCTGTTTCTCTTTTCTGTTCGTGTATTCTTCACATGGTATCAGAGCAGTTTATCCTGGAGAAATCACCTCGATGCTGCATCAATATGATTGAATCCACGGCAACTTGAAGTCAGGATTCAAAGCTTCATAGATCTGTGAGTAAATGATTCTCATTCTCATCTAGATCTACATCATAAATAGGTGTACTACAACGATACTCCTAAACTAGCAAGAGTTTGAGTTTACAAACTGAACTTGTTGAAGATCTGGGAACAAAGAATGGCAGCAAGAAACTTGAAATATCCATTCCCTATTCATGTCAACATCTCGAATTTCGTTACCATCAAGCTAACTGAGGAAAATTTCCTTCTATGGCAAGATCAGTTTCATAGATTCTTAAGGAGTCAAGACTTGTTTGGGTTTGTTAATGGAGAAGTTCTATCACTTGCTAGAACACTGCAGATTGAAGAAGGGAATCAAACAATTGAAATCCCTAATCCTGATTATAATGATTGGATCAAGACAGATCAGTTAGTGTCCTCCTGGATTAGTGGTGCTGTCTCCGAAAACATACTCAGTCTAATAATTGGCCTAAACACAGCATATGAACTGTGGCAGACCTTGCTCAATCGGTTTACCCAAAAATTTGTGGCAAAGGAGTTTGAGTTAAGGGGAAAATTACAAGCTTGTCAGAAACGTGATAGATCTTTATCAACATATCTCAGAGAGTTTAAGTCTGTATGTGATCAATTGAATGCAATAGGGAAACCAGTGGATGAGCTGACAAAACTATTTGGTGTTTTGGAAGGTCTAGGGTCTGAGTATGAGAGCTTTAAAACAACAATCTATTGTTTAAAGCCACAACCTGAATATGATGAAGTAATTTCACATTTGGAAAGATTTGAAACAAGGCTACAAAACTACTCCTCGAGTCAGGTCAATCCAAATTTAGCATACTATGGCCAAAGGAAGAATGAAGCTATACACAAAGAGGAGTTTAACAGAGGTTTCGTACAGCAAAATAGTAGTCTTGGAAGTACAAGAGGATATAGTCGAGGAGGAAGAAGTTTTGGAAGAGGAAGATCATTCAATAACAGATATAGAAACTATGGTTATCCTGGAAGAAACAATACTTCGAACTATGAACAAGGCAGTCAACAGTTTAACCAGCTTAATACCTCCTCTGCTTTGGGGTCTGGTCAGGGGTTCAGACCATATAATGGCTCAGCTCAAAGGTATACAAATACCAAGACCTATCCTTCCTCAAACTTCACTCTCCATAAAAATGCTCAGATGGAGAAATCAACAGAAAACACTCGACTGGAGTGTCAAATCTGCAGAAGACCAGGTCATGATGCACTTCACTGCTGGTATCGTTTCGATAATTCATACCAAGCAGAGGAAGTTCCAACAGCCTTAGCAGCCCTACACATCGAAGATTCAAGTGGAAATGAGTGGTATCTAGACACGGGTGCAACAGCTCACATTACAGCCAACTCTGGTATTCTTCATAATCCTTCTAGATACCATGGAACTGATACAGTGATGATTGGAAACGGATCATGCTTGCCTATCATCTATACTGGTGATACATTGTTGCATACTAAAGTGGATTCATTACCTCTGAATGATGTGTTAATTGTTCCTGATATAAAGAAGAATCTTCTATCTGTATCGAAACTAATGGATGATTATCCATGTTCTTGTGTCTTTGATAAAACTGGTGTATACATTAAGGACAATTACACCAACACAACTCTGCTGCTTGGAAGGAAGGTTAAAGGATTGTACCGAGTTGATCCTCACACCACGGAAGCATTTCTAACTCAGAGACACAGAGCTCTAGGAGAGGATCTATGGCATCAGCGTTTAGCTCACACCAACCTGAAAACACTGCAGTACCTGCAAAATCAACAACACATTTACTGTAACACTCGAATACAGAATATATGTCAAAGTTGTCAAATTGCAAAACATACTGCACTACCATTTCCATTGTCTGAATCTGTAACATCTACACCTTTAGAAAAGGTGCACTGCGATATCTGGGGACCTTCACCAGTCATTTCATTTCAAAACTTCAAGTATTATGTCATCTTTGTAGATGATTTTTCTCGGTTCAGCTGGATTTACCCGATGAGAGCAAAAGCAGACTTCTATGACATCTTTATTCTATTTCAGAAACAGGTCGAAAATCAACTTGACTGCAAAATCAAGACCTTCCAATGTGATGGTGGAGGTGAATTTGTTAGTCACAAGTTTCAGACACATTTACACAGCCATGGCATTAAACAACAAGTGTCCTGCCCTCATACACCTAGAACAAAATGGTGTTTATGAAAGAAAGCATCGCCATGTTGTTGAGTTAGGGCTAGCTATGCTCTATCATGCTAAAGTCCCTTTAAAATATTGGGTTGATGCCTTCCTGACAGCCATTTATATCATCAATATGCTTCCTACACCAAAGCTACAGATGCAATCACCATATAGTAGACTCTATCAGAAAGAACCGAGCTATGATCATCTCAGAGTCTTCGGCTGTGCTTGTTTTCCTTGTCTCAGACCCTATGCTCAACACAAGCTAGATCCACAGTCTCTTACCTGTATATTCATTGGATATAGCGAACGTCACAAAGGATACATATGTCTTGTTCCTACTACTGGTCGAATATACATAAGTAGACATGTTATCTTTGATGAAAGGTTCTTTCCTTTCACTAAGACTCGTGTGACAGAGAACACATCCTATACAACACTATATTGACTATGGACAGAAGAGGTAAAATTTATGGATCCAGTAGACCGAACTGATATCTCTTCATCTACACAAGATTCTATACAACAACTGCATAATAATGGCATCAATCATTCTACTTCATCCTGTTTGCCTCCTGAAGAACAGGACAACCTTACTTCAATTACAACAACACAGGCTGAAGTTCCTACTCATCATGATCATTGCTTTTCACAAGATCGGGATATATCTAGCACTATAACTCATCCTGAAGCTGTTCACTTGGATGGAAACCATATCAACCATGCTCCTACTACTTCTACTTCACACGGTACACTTACATCTCATCATATGCAGACTCGGTCAAAATCTGGAATTATCAAAACTAATCCTAAATATGCTTGTCTTGCCGAATACAAAGTACCTGCTGAACCTAAATCAGTTAAGTCAGCATTAGCTAATCAAGGATGGTACACAGCTATGAAAGAAGAGATGGATGCTTTACATCAGAATCATACCTAGATTTTAATTCCTCGAACAAATGACATGAATGTGATCGATTGCAAATGGGTGTTTAAAACCAAATTAGCATATGATGGAAGTCTTGACAGGTTAAAAGCTCGTCTTGTAGCAAAAGGATTTCACCAAGAAGAAGGTGTAGATTTTACTGAAACCTTTAGCCCAGTTGTTAAACATGCTACAATTCGGTTAGTTCTATCTGTAGCCATTATGAATCAGTGGCCTATTCATCAACTTGACGTCAAGAACGCATTCCTACATGGCACATTGACTGAAACGGTATACATGGAGCAACCTCCTGGATTCATACAGTCACAAACACCTAATCATGTGTGCCTCCTAAAGAAATCTCTTTATGGTCTTCGACAAGCTCCTCGTGCATGGTTTGATAGGTTTAGTACCTTCTTACTTGAAAATGGTTTTGTCTGTAGTTCCACTGATCCCTCTCTGTTTATTCTTCACAACAGACAAGACACGATACTTCTCTTACTGTATGTGGATGACATTGTCTTAACTGGGAGCTCACCCTCATTACTTTCAAGTTTAATTCATTCTCTAAGCCTTCAGTTCCACATGAAAGATCTAGGATATCTTCACTACTTCCTTGGCATTGAAGCTAAACGCAACTCTAATGATCTGTTTCTCTGTCAAACCAAATATGCAATCGATCTTCTAACTCGGGCTAAACTGCTTGATTGTAAACTAATCTCTACTCCACTATCTCAGAGACCATATGTCCTGCAATCTGATTCCATTCCCTTATCTAATCCTCTTGAATATCGAAGTCTTGTTGGTGGTCTTCAATATCTAACATTGACTCGTCCTGATATTGCCTATGCTACAAACATGTTATGTCAGAAAATGCAGCAACCAACTATTGCAGACCTTCATAACCTAAAGAGGGTTTTGCGGTATGTTAAAGGAACTCTCAGCTGTGGTATATTTCTTCACTCTCGAAGCTCCAAACAACTTTATGGTTTTTCAGATGCAGACTGGGTTGGTTGCACAGAGACTAGACGATCTACAACTGGCTTCTGTACATTCCTCGGCTCCAATCTCATTTCTTGGACAGCAAAGAAACAGCCTACTGCTAGTCGGTCTTCTACTGAAGCAGAATATCGTGCCCTTGCCTCTGCAACTACTGAGCTGACATGGATCAGCTTTGTTCTTCATGATATTGGTCTGTCACTTTCTTCACCAACTCGTTTATTCTGTGATAATCAATCTGCTATTGCTCTTACTGCTAATCCCATTTTACATGCCCGCACCAAACACATCGAAGTTGACTTTCATTTTGTACGAGAGAAGGTTGCTTCTGGCTCTCTCAATGTGTGTTATATTCCAAGCACTCACCAGCTTGCTGATATTTTCACAAAACCTATCTCACGATTTGCTCATTTTGAGATTCGTACCAAATTGGGAATTGGTTCTTTACCCCTTCCCAATTTGCGGGGGGATGTTAAAGCATATAAACCAAAGTCGAAAACAAATGCTGGAGATCAAGAGCCAAGCTTGGATAGAAACAAGGAAGATGAAGTAAAGAAGTTCAAATTAAAGTCAAAGCTAGATACTGATGTTCGGGAGTTAAGTTCTGGTGTAAACAGGGGAAGTAAGACAAGGCAGACTGCTGGCTTGGGAAGTGCAGAAACAAATACTGGTGCTAATGATTCAATCAAGGATGGAAACGATAAACTCAACTCTACTTGCGAGGATAAAGAAAAGAAGAACAAAGAAAGCATGAGTTACATCAACAACACGTGCTAATTGAATAATAGATATTCAGTTTTAAGTCAAAACTGAATACTTTCCGTGTTCTGTTATTTTCCCTCCTTCTGTTTTCATTTCTGGTAAAACAGTTGTACAAGTTTTGTTTCTCGCTCGCATATAAATTCTGAATGTACAAAGGACGAATACAAGAAACACTTTATGAAGTTTACTCTCTCTCTCGTTTCTATAGAGCAAGAGAACCAAATACAGAAGCTCAAGATCATTCCTTTCTTCGTTGAGTCTTCATCTTTGTCAAGCTCGTTTCTTCATCTTCTCTGTTTCTCTTTTCTGTTCGTGTATTCTTCACAGCTACAAGCTTTGGAGCTTGGCCATGGAGGCTTGTGACCACCCGCGAGCTGCGAAGCTCGACCTTCGAGCTGCTTCGAAGCTTGGCCTTGGTTGCTTGCGACTACCAGCGAGCTTCGAAGGTCGAGGTCGAGCTTCAAGCTAGAGCAGTCATGGCGACTGTGAGCTTCGAAGCTTGGCCATGGCGGCTTGCGACCACCTGCGAATATCGAAGCTCGACCTTCAAGCTGCTTCGAAGCTTGGCCTTGGCGGCTTGCGACTACTCACGAGCTTCGAAGGTTGAGGTCAGACCCTCGGCCAAGCTTCGAGCGAAGAGCGGCCATGGCGGCTTGCTACCACCCGCGAGCTTCAAAGGTCGAGGTCAGACAAGCCAAGCTTCGAGCTGGAGACGCCATGGCGGCACGTCAAGCTCGACCTTCTTGAAGCTTCGTTTTCTGGACAAGAAAGTACTGTTCTTCCTTGCGGAGAAGACGATGAACAGTGCAAACTTTTTTTTTTTGGGTGATTTTTTCTGTTTCTTTTTTCCATGTGGACATCAGAGTCATTTGCACCTAGAACTGTCATGTCGGATCCATCAGTTTTTAAACGGTGATTTTGAACTGGAGTCTAAGGGAGGGTACATGATTTAGAGTTTCATAATGACCATAATTTAGATTTTTTGGTGATTTTTTCCCATAACAATAATTCAGCACCGATTCCTAAATTAAGAAGATTATTTGCTCCTTGAGGATTTTCCTTCACGTTTGATGGATGGTTATTATAATCCTCTTAATGAAGATTGAACTCTTCCCCACTAATCCAGCATAAATTTTCACTCTCAACCCATAAAACGAAGAATGAGAACGCAAAATTTCCACCGACCAAAAAAGAACACAAAATTTCCATGTCGCTGTCCAATGGAATATCTTTCTTTCCATCAAGAACCGCAGACAGTATCATAGCGGTCAAGTACTCCCTCACGTGAAGCTCCTCTTAACTTTCCAAAGGCGGACTCACGGTCAATCTTCACGCGGTGGGGCCCATGCTGGTCCAAGATTGCGGGTTGGCTCACTCACGCGCCCCTAAGAAGTGGATAAATCTTTACAAGTTGCTCGCGGAGGGAGTTGCGGACCACGCGCCAAAGGGCGCCTAGGAAACATCATCGGGATGGGAAAAAGTACACCTGGATTCCTCAATTATCTTGTTGGAGACTTGACCGTGTCATTCTCGAATCCATTCAGACCCTAGTTTTTCTATGCTAAGCGAAGGAAAAGAACCCGTGGGCCGTGGCTTCCTCAACTTCGCTCAATTTTTTTTTTTCCCTGAAATTCTCTCGAAAATGCATAAATTGTATTGAAATTGATTTTGTTAGACTTGATTTGATTTAAAGTGCACAAGCTGATGTTTTCATTAAAAAAAAATTAACTACCAATTCAAGCTTATTCCCAAATACTGACCAAATTTTCAAAATATTTAATAGTCGTTTGCAACGAAATTTCGAAATCCAATTCGTCTGAAGGTAATAAGTCTGGTGATGGTGCTCATTTTCCAAAATGAGCAGTGAAAGAATGTTGGATAGCTTGGAAAGCTACGAATTGGTAGAGAAATAATTTGATAACAAGTCGAGAATTCTAATGAAAGAGAGAAAAATATGATCTTTAGTATATAATCAAATGGAGTGTTGCATAAGTCCATTCATAGCCTTTTCATAGGATGAATATTTAAGATAATAAAATATCATTTACAATCAAATGGGACCACCGAGAAAATATATAGAAATTTTTTAACTGCATCTCTAACATGAAAAAAACTTCCCAATTGCTTAAACCCTGCAAATGATCGACGATGTGATTCTTCGTCCCAAACATCCCTAACGACACCTCTTTTGTCCATCATTGTCCTGGCATAACCAACAGCATCGGAATAGCGATGCAGGCGATGGAACTTGGCTATGGCAATGGCATCGCTAACAAATGCATTACGACGTTTTGAGAAGAACGTAGGCCTTTTAACATGTCAATACCATTCGGAGGCTATAACTTGAATACTAGCCAAAGAACTTCTAACCCTCGAATTCAACTATTTCTACCAGGCGAGCCCCCACCACCACCACTACCCATCACGCACCTGCCATTTCCAAAAGCAACAAGAGATAAATAAAATTGGATATCTTCAGTTTCGCTTTTGTAATTCCAACATTCATTTTAGTAATTTCAGGGTGATGTAATATTACGTGGGCGATTATCACGTGGGCGATCGAGCACGCCGTACTCGACGATGATTTTGAAGTAGTAATATGTATTTTTTAAGTCACTTTTGTCACGCTTTAAAACGACGAAGAAAGCACCTGGAAAGTAGAAAACCGCCGTGGGCATCCGCAATCACCCTTGCAGAACGAAAAGAGTTTAAAATAAGAAGTCCTAAATCTATGATATTATTATCAATTTAGTCCTAAACATTTTTGATTTAATGTCAATTTAGTTATAATTTTTTTAACTTTGTGTCAATTCAATTTTTTCGACTAATTTTAATTAGATATTACTGAAGTGGACGTCAATCGAATTGAATTCTTGCATTGGGATTGGTCATTCTTGGAAGAAGTTTCCGATCTTCACATATTCCCGGATGACGAAATGAATAACATGAGATTCATGATTAAAGTGTTCATGAATTTTAAAGTCATAAGTGAATTTAATTGTGCAATGGGTATTTCTATAGACAAATAAATTATTTGGAGGTATTATATTTTTTTTTGTCATAAAGAGAATTTAATTTATTGGAAGAGTTACCAAAAAAGTCATAAATCTATTATAATTATGATAATTTTTTTTTTGCCAATTAAGTCTTCAATTTTTTACATTTGTATTAATTCAGTTTATTCAGTTAATTTTAGCTAGCCAATGGTGAGGTGGACTATGATTATCCTACGTGGCATGACTAATACCGACATGAAAATTTTCAATATTATTTTAATAATTTTTAAATTATATATTTATATATTTTTTTTTTTTTTCCCATTCCCATCATCTTCATGCTTTGGCTAGTCATCAAGCACTAGTGAGAGTGGCCCCACCGGCCGCTAGCAAGGTCTCCACCTTTCCTCACAGTTAGTGAGACCTTGGTGAGGCTAGCTTTGGCTAGATCTAGGTAAGGTAGCCTCACCCTCGAGGCAAGGATAAAGAAAGTCAATTTTAACTAGACCGGTACTCATCGGTTCCACTAAATTGGAACTAGAAACCAGTCCTCATGGAACCGCCAGTTCTCGAGCAATCTGGTTTAACTCCGAACGATTCAGGTGATTCTCAATTTTTTTACACATCTTTAATTAAAAGTCTCTTCCGTTTTGTTGAACTGGCTATATTAGAGGCATCCAATATTTTCTCCTCTTTTTTTTAGGTGATGCGATTGCAGAAAAATAATAACACCCCCACTCTCTCTCGATGCGACTGCAAAGAAGAGAAAATATATTTTCTCAGAAACAACACCCCCTTTTCTTTCTTTTATGATTACCAAAAAAAAAAAAACTAACCTCCCGTGAGCCTCCCTCTCTCACGACTGCGAAAAAATAAAAAAAAGAGCCCCGCCTTTAGCTTCTAGAAAACCGAGAGCCTTTAGAAAAACACCAGAGCCCGGCCTTTAGCCTTTAGAGAAAAACCGAGAGCCTTTAGAAAAACACCAGGGCCCCACCTTCTCTCTCTCTGGACTGCGAGAAAGAAACAGGGACACCCGTCTCTCTCTCTCTCTGGACTGGCCAAAAACCAAGGATTTGGCGGCTGCAAACAAAGAAAAGGACACACCCCCTTTCTCACTGCAAAAAACCAAGGATTTCGGAGAAAAGATTTCGCGACTGCAAATGATGACAAGGAATCTCCCTTTCGCGACAGCAAATGATGAAAACCACCGCCCCCCTGCCCCCTCCCTCTCGAGAACATCTCACTGCAAAAAACCAAGGATTTCGCGACTGCAAATAATGAAAAGGATGCCCCCTTTAGAAAAAAACAGGAGCCCTGCCTTCTCTCTCTCTAGACTGCCCAAAAACTAGACCCGTTAAACTGGTGGGTCGGGTCGGGTTTGGGTCGGGTCATAAATGGTC
Source organism: Eucalyptus shirleyi (assembly GCA_017140165.1). Lineage (NCBI taxonomy): Eukaryota > Viridiplantae > Streptophyta > Magnoliopsida > Myrtales > Myrtaceae > Eucalyptus > Eucalyptus shirleyi. The sequence goes on along the minus strand of CM029447.1, from coordinate 5,087,876 downwards.
CGACCCAAATCGACCCATTTAACCTGTTTATTGCAATGCAAAAAGTTTGACCCATATCCGACCCGACCCATACCTAACACATACCCGATCCATTCAATTAAACTTAATTTATTATATATATAGATATATATATTTAAAAAATGGTATTGCTAAAATAATTTTATACAACGCAAATTTAATGGACAATTTTTATAATTTTTAAAATAATTATTTTAAAAAATGGAATTTTAATTATTTTTTTAAAAATAAAAATTTAATTTTTTTAATTTTTTAAATATAACTTTTCTTTTTCTTTTCTTTCTTCTTCTTCTTCTTTTTCTTTGGCCGGCCGCCGGGCACAACAACGGCCGGCGGCCACCACGAGCCTTGAGCTCGCCCCGGCTCGCCGACGTCGGCGAGCTCAAGGCTCGCCAGATCCGGCGAGCTTGAGCTCGCTCGACGCTGGCGAGCTCGAGTCTCGCCAAATTGGCGAGGCTCGAGCCTCGCTGGACGTCGGTGAGGCCGTCGCTCGCTAGATCCGGCGAGCTCGAGCTCGCCCGACGTCGGCAAGCTCGAGTCTCACCAGATCGACGAGGCTCGAGCCTCGCCGGACGTTGGCGAGGCCATCGCTCGCTAGATCCGGCGAGCTCGAGCTCGCCCGACGTCGGCGAGCTCGAGTCTCGCCAGAGCCTCGCTAGACGTCGGCAAGGCCTCCGCCTCCCCAGATTCGGCGAGCTCGAGGCTCGCCGGCGTCGGGCGAGGCCTCTGCCTCGCCAAATCCAAGGAGCTCGAGGCTCGCCGGCGTCGGGCGAGGCTCGAGCCTCGAGGTCGCCTGGCCGGTCGTTGGCCATCGCCGTGCCGGCGAACGGAGGAAGAGGAAAGAAAAAAAGAAGAAAGAAAAATAAAAAAAGGAAAGAAAAATAAATGGGTTGCACAACCCATCTTTAGACTTTAATGGGTACCCATTTAAGACCCATTTATTTTAGTTCTTTTATTTTTAAAACCCATGAGGGTACCTTATTTCTCAAGGCCTGACCCATTAACGACCCATTTATGCTTAAATGGGTCCATAAATGGGTTGCACAATCCATTTAACACCTATACCAAAAACCAAGGATTTCCCAATTCCCCTTATAAATTCTGCGCCCTCCTCAAAAACTTCACACAAAGTTTTCAGGGAGAAAAAAGAACCCCCATATGACGGACCTCCGCGCCACCCCAACCCCACCGGATAATAATCCAGCATCACTGCGGCCACTGCAGTCCGATCGGTACAAGTGGATCATTCTCCACTGCATCTCATATGCCATACCCGCTTCTCTCGGCCTCGGCATGATTGCCTTCCTGGTAATACCCGCTTTTATGTCTCCAGAATTCAGGCTCAACCCAGTCTCTTCCCTCTCATCCCTCAATATCTCCACCTCCCACGTGACCGCCCAACGGAACATCGCTCTGTCTGTCAAGAACCCCAGCAAACTCATTGCCGTCATGAAGCTTTTCTTGAGTTTCAATGGCCATCTCCCTCTCTCTCGTCCCTCCCTCATTCCTACCTTCATTTAGGACCCACACAATGTGACCACTGTCCGAGCCAAGGCCCTGTCAATGATTGCCGTTGTCAATGACTTGGGTGTGAAGGGCCTGGTGAACTCGTTGAAGGGCCACGAGGTGACCATCACCACGTTGGTGACGAAGGCCAAGCAGAGGCTACGCTTAGGTCTGTGGTGGGTGCCCGTGTTCGATGTGTACGCCTCGTGCATGGGCGTGACCTTCACTGCTCCAACTGACGGCAAGCGTGGTAGGAGTTGGATGATGCTCGGAGGCACCCTCAGCTGTACGGCCGACATCTTCACTCAACTCTGGTAAGTATAAGTTCCTGCTTAGTTTTGTGTTACTATCGTCGTATCAGGGCAGTTGTTTGTTCGAAGTTGATGCGCAAAATAAAACAAATGAGAAGCTGTTGATGCTTAAGCTGGGGGTGCCGCTCGGCCACGGCCACGCTCTTCTGTTTTTTTTTTTTAATCAAAGGCCACGCTCTTCTTGAACTGCTTCTTGTTACACAGGAGCCATCGATTATCACCACCCCGTCTCTCTCTCTCTCTCTCTCTCTCTCTCTCTCTCGGTGAGCTCGCTCTCTCTCTCTTGGTGAGCATTAAGGAAACATTGAAAATGACAGTACAATCGGGGATTTGAAAAAAAGAGCTGAAAATTAATTTTCATTGTTTGAAAAGAAAATTCCTATTTTGATTTTTTTAAATAGGTATGCACTATTCATGATATGAGATCTAAGTGCCCGTTTGGTTCAACTTTGTGGAAATGCCTTTGAGAAAATGTAAACATCTTTGAGTTAAATAAGTTTACCGAAATACTACACCGTTTGGTAAATTACAATCTCAAATAGTATTGAAAAATAACTTTAGAATAAACACCGTTTGGCAAAACTCACATTTGTAATTGGTTTTTGCTATTTTTTTTTAAGTCTAAAAATAAAATCTGGCGGCTGGCTAAGCGTCGACCAACTGCCGAACAGCCAGATCTGGCCTCTCGACGGCCAAATTGGCTGCTAAGGTCGTGACCTCAAGCAGCGTCGCTTGGTCGTGCAAGCTAGGCAACGCCACCTAAGGTCGCATGTGAGCCAGGCGACGCGCGTACCCAGGCGGCGTTGTTTGACTCACATGCGCTAGGTGATGCCGCCTAGGTCACAGGTCGCGCCACCCCAGGCAGTGGTCACCGGGGACGCACGACCCCCACACGGCGGTGGCAGCTGCCGAAGAAGCTAAACTCTCAAGCGGTAGGGAAGACAAAGACAATCGGGGAAGAAGATGAACAGTAATGGTGATGAAGAGTGAACTCGCATTTCCGAAAATGCCTAATACTCAAAGCTAATCCGGACCTGCATTTGACTTTCAACATTGGGAATGCTGATATTTAGTCAATGAACTTTCAAAAATAGTTGCCAAACACAAAATATTTTTCCCAAGAGGCTTTGGGAGCCCAAAGTCCCTTGGGAAAATTGAACCAAATGAGGCCTAAACGTGCCATACCATCAAATTTTAAATAAATATTTTGTCGAATTGAAGTTCCATGAAAGAAATATATTTACAGACCATAAATAACTTATTTTTTCTCACCTGATTTTTTTGTCGGCTTTCATATTATTTTCTTAGTGGTTAAAACAGGCACCCTAATTTATTTTTAAGTCTTATTTACGCGATATTGACCAAAACTAACCTCATCTAATGGAATAAACAAATAAAAAGATGAACCACCAAAATTAGGGAAGTCGTCATCAAAAGTCAATGTCGGGTTGTCGAACCTTGTACTGGACCGACCAAAAACGACCTCGTACTTGAGAGCAAGAAGGGCCCCCCAATGGCATATTTACTGAGGATACCCTTGTCTCTCTCTTCTCTCTTTTTTCTCATCCTGCCCGCAGCCGCCTCCATGCCCTCCCGCTGCACGTCGGCATCGCCACCGTCGAAGCCGCCGACGCCACGCTCAGCACCGGCCGCTGCCGCATCTTAGGATGCGCAGCCCCGAATCGCTGTCGCTGCTCCACCTTCTTCCTCATGTCGCCCTCCTATATTCTTTCCTTTTCTATCTTTGCCGCTCAGAGACGTCCCCCGGCAATGTTCGAGTCGCCGCCGCCAGATCTGGAGGTGTTGCTCGGCGTCTATAGCCAAGACCTGGCTCGACTCCAAGCTTAAACAGATAAAAACATATGCGGCGTAGCCTAATGCCGACTGCCTCGGGCTCAGCTGGACAGCGCGTGAATCTCCGCCATCGGAAACGAGCTCTGTCGAGGAGGCTGAGATTCTGCAGCAGCAATATGTCCATCAAGATCGGCTTTGTCCACCTGAAGACTCGCTGTGATTCGTGAGATGGTGAAGCAGAGAAGAATGTCAGTGTTGATTTCCGTTTTTCAGACCTAGGACGTCGTTTTTCTTATTTTGCGACATGAACCTTCCGGTTCTAAGAAGAGATATCTTCCATGATGAACGAATTTTTCAATCCGGAAGTTGACGAAGAAAATATTCCCAAAAATCATTTTTTCAACCGTAATCATCTTGTCTACTTTATTCTGTTGATATAAACAAAGTTTGATTTTGTTCCGATCTTTTTTTCAGATTCTAGAGACTCTGGTGGCTTCTCCAAATTCGGGCTGTCGGTTGGGCATTTGTTGGAGTTGTCTGTCCTAGCCTTTTTACTTAAAATACTGTTACTGGTTTATGCTGTACTTCTTTCAAAAATGTGTATTTCTCTTAGTCTCTCAAATGCTGTTACTTAGGACTCTGTCCTTTTAACTTAATATTTTGGGTCATGCCCTGGCATACAATCTCTCCTACATCTTTTCCAGTGGAAAATGAGGCAATGAGAGTAAGTAGTTAAGCGATTTTATTTGATGACAAGACGCCTTTACTTTTGCCTCCATTATTTGTTTCTTACTCTAGTGGATTTTTATCAGTGTAAATCCAAAAATCTCACGGTGCCGAACAATCTTACAAGTTCTCTCTTCATTTGGTATCACCGTTTCTTAATTGCTTAAAGGTTCTCTAGTCATGTGCTGGTGTTTGCGTACCGTTATTTTCAACAAGATGTCTTTCTCAAATTCTCCAAGCATTTTGCCGGTGATGTATTATTTTATGCATTCTGACTATTTGTCTAGACAAACATGCTTAACTACAGTTGTCCGCTTAAAACAGAAAACACACGTTTTGCAATTCCTGCTCCACAACTGTAAAAAAGAAATACGGACTTGATGAGAAAAAGCGGGCAAACGAACCGCCGTACGGGTCTTGTCTATGCCATTGTATAATAATGATGAGTTTCCAAAACTTTCCATTTGAGGTCGTTTCCACATGGTCATCAACCATTGAGTGTTTCCACGTTGATTCTCTCTTGCTGCACCCTCCTGGCGGTTTCCAAGTATAATCTGCACTTGAGACTCTTGTTTGGCACTTTAAACTTGTCCGGCTTCTTCATCGGGCTTGGATCTATATAAAAATTGGTCGAGTTCTAAGGGTTGGGTTCGGTTTTATCAGGGTCTCTTTCCCTTTTGTCCAGCGGGATTCCATTTCTGAAACTCCATCTTCATCGAAGAAAACCTGCACCCATTCCACATCATGCTAGCTTATCAAAAACAAATCGAAATTACAAATTAGAAAATAACTCATTGAACATCCATGGACGATACTGTTAGCTGTTAAAAGAACATGTAGAAAGCTTTCCCTCTGATTGCAAAGAAGCGACCATTGGTTTTGCTTTGTGTAAGAGCAGCTAATTTGGCCTGGAGACACATTACTAACCTTGCCACCACAACTCATCATTCACCGATTCCACTTCCTGGTGTAAAGCATCGAGACAAAAAGCCACAAAATTGTTAATGTGTCGTTCTAAATCTGAAAAAAACCAGAGTACTACAATCTGAAGACTCTTACAATATGTTTGGCTGCTATGGAACTGGAAAAAGAGTCGCGGATGCATAGCAAAATTAGACACGCTCACTCCTTTTTCTTCATTTTTTGCAGAAAGCCGGCAAGATTAAAGTCATGTGGAGTTTGACGAATTCCTAAAGAGAATGTACTCACCTTGCGACCATCCAAGTCAAGGATCACGACCACTTCGCTTCGTTTTGCCCGCTCAGCTTTCTTGATCTCCTCTTTCTTCTTTTTTGAGAGCTCCTTCTCCTGTGAGGGATTAGAACGCTTCATACAAGGCCTCAAGTAACGAAGTAAACTCTCAACTGATCAAGATTCCAAAAGGTGATATACCTCCTTCGAAAACCACCTGTTGCCCTCAATTTCTTAATGGTCTCTTTGGTCATCGATAACCATTGCACATGCTGCAGAGTTTCGATCATATTCCACGAGTCTCTTGGTGTAAGCTTCTGCAGGAGCTTCAGCCTCTGTAAGGACCAGTTAGATCCGTCAAATGGGTGGGTTGGGTCGAGTCGGGTCGAAAATGGATTGACCCATATTTGATCCATTTAACTCGTTTTGATCTATATTCATGTAGTGTAAATCAAATGATCCATACCCGACTCGACCCATACCCAACCCATACCTGAACCGACCCATATTTGCTAAAACCTATTAATATTCTAGGAAAACCCACACCTATTATATGCTAATTATATTAAAACTTGAATTAAATTAAAAAATAGTAAATAAAATAAAAAAAGTAAAAAAACCTATAAATTGAAATATTTATAAAGAATTAGACCATGCACACGCTTCTCTTGTTTGAAGTGAACATACTATTAAGTAACTGAAAATTGTAACATGAAAAATCTTTAATTAAATCTAAGAAAGCTCATTTTTATGATTTTTTTATATATAAAAAAAAAGTATTGCTAAAACACTTTTATGAAATACAAACGTAATGGAAAATTTTTATAATTATGTTTTTAAAAATATAATTTATAATTATTTTTATTTTTTTAAAAAAATAATTTTTAATTATTATTTTTTTCTTTTTCTCTTTTCTTTTCTCTTCTTCTTCGGCCGGCTGCTGGCCACGAAGACGACTGGCGACTGGCCATAGGAGAGATCGAGCTCGCTGGTGTCGGTGAACTCGAGGCTCGAGGCTCACCTGTCGTCAACAACGCTTGATCTCGTCGATCTGTCAAGGCCGAGGCCTCGCTGGTGTCGAGCGAGGCTCAATCTCGTTGATCTAGCGAGGATGAGGCCTCGCTCGACGCCGGCGAGCTTAAGTCTTGCTAGATTTGGCGAGGCTCGAGCCTTGCCAATCGTCGATGAGGCCAAGCCTCGCTAGTCGTCGGCAAGGTTGGGCCTCGTCCAATTTGGTGAGACTCGAGCTCGCCAGTGTCGGGTGGGGCTTGATCTCATTGATATGGCGAGGCTGAGGCCCCGCCCGATGCCGACGAGCTCGAGTCTCGCCAGATTTGGCGTGGCTCGAGCCTCGCCAATCATCGGCAACCATAGGCTTGCGTGCTGGTGAGCTCGAGCCTAGCTTGGCCTGTCGTCGGCCGTCGCTTTGCTGGCCACTAGCTAGGAAGGAGGAAAAAGAAAGAAAAAGAAAAGAAAAGAAAATTGAAATATGAAAAATAATTATAATTTTGATTTTTTTATTTATAAAAAAACACATTTTTATAAAGTTAAAGAGGGAAAGATTGTGTGGGGCTTGGATTGGAAATTTAGAAATGGATTCTAAAGTTCCAACCCACTTGATATTTTAAATAAGTCGAAAATGGGTAACAATTTTTTAAATTAGAGTCGCTTTTTTTTACCCATTTTTAGTTGAGTTTTTAAAAACCTTTGATCCATATATAACCCATATAAATAAAATATGAGTTCAAAAATGGGTCATTTTAACACCTCTAGGACCAGTGCAGTTTGGTCAGGACTGGTATACTGGCTTCCTTCCTTCAAACAAGTGCATCGGAGTTACGTTGCCCCTCTCCCTCCAATCTTGCCACGGGATGAGCAATTCCTCCCCAACCTGTGGATGAGCAATTCCTCCCCAACCTGTGCCCGCAGGCTTGGCACGAACAAGGCTTACCTTGCTGGAGCACAATGGAACCTTTGGTTGCCTCAGCTGGTGATACGACCTTCCCAGATTTCTTTTTCCGAGAATTACTTTGAATCTCCGGTTTTGACTCTTTGGTTCCGGTAACTGCCGCCTTTTCTCAACTACTCAAGCCAGCAGCTCCTTTAGATGCTCTAGGCGGTTCTCCGATACCAGCAGTGGAAACTTCAACTGAGTGCAGTTTGACATAGGCATATAATTACGCGAACGAAATGCTTGAAACGCTGGTGCGATCTGAAATGGCCTCTCCACCGTAAATATTCATCGATCACACTTTTCCCTACTTCTTGCCAGATATCGTTCTGAGCGAAAATTCCAAATCACAAAGTTAACACCCATTCACAGCCAATTAAAATGTCTGCTCAAATTTGAGGTATCTAACTTGGGTTACAAAATAAAAAGCCTAAAATAAATGGGTCTAATTAAAAAATGTTATGAACCCATTTCCAACGTCGCCGGTCGGAGCTTTCAGGGATCAATTGGAGATTTAAATTTTCAGCTAGAATCGGGACGAGGATTGTGCAGGAGGATGTGTGCGAGATTGGGGAAGGTTTCTTTCTTAATTGAGGGGACGATGGATTAAGGGTCGGGATTGTGATTCTCCAGCAGAAGTTCTCTTTATTGTTTTCCCTCTAGAGTGAAACTGGGGAAATGGAAAATGATGTAGTCCATCCATGAAATTGGAGAAATTTCCAAAATAGCCCTGCACTCGGACAGCATTTTCAAAGTACCCATATACATAAATTTTTTCTCAATTTGCCCCTTCAAAGGAACTGAAATCTTTCCAAGTGCCCAAAAATTGATCTGGCGCTTTGAAAAGTGCATGTGAATTTCACGTGCTCTATTACTCTAAAATATGAACTTAAGATCTCATACTTTGATATTATATGAGATTTTGATAGAATCACTTTCAAATGTTTTATGAATGTATGATTTAATATTTAATTATTCTATCATTCTCCGGTGACACATTATGTTATTGTCAATTTATGATCATCTAGCATTTTAAAAAAATATTCATAATCTTGTCATCTCTTGCTTGATTGCATTGGTTGGATTATGCAAGCCATTCTTCATATTTATTGTTGAGATTGTTAATGTTGATGGGGTAATCGTTGCCACCAAAACTAATGCATTCATTGCATCCTATAGATCAAATGAGTAATTGAACAAATTTGTGCAAATAAAAGAATTACACAAATAGTGAAGCAAACAAATCCTTAGTTTATTTCAACCTGATTTAATTGCAAACAATTCGTTCACTCAAAATCGAATCCTTGCATTGGGATTGGTTATACCTGGCAGAAGTATCCAATATTCACATGATACCAGATAATGTAACGTATGTCGTCGTCATGCAATATGAATAATTCATGATTGAAGAGTCCCTGAATTTTAAAGTCACAACTGAATTTTTTGTCCAACTGGTATTATAGCAGACAAATAGATTATTTGGAGGTATTGGGTTTTTTTTTTTTTGGTCATAAGGAGAGTCTATTATTATTATTATTATTATTATTATTATTATTATTATTATTATTATTATTATTATTATTATTATTATTATTATTATTATTATTGGGTTTGATCCTAAATATATTTTACAATTTACTGTGTGTCTTCTATGCTGTGAGGAGGTTACAAAATCTGCCTCCTTACTCATATGTTTCCATCCCAACCTAATGAGGAATCGGACTCCTTATTTCCTCTTTCTCATGTGAGAAGGATGACGATTGAGACAACTCTCAATGATTAAGTTTAATCAGTTACTAAGGAAATCTTGAAGAACCCATGAAGCGGGTTTCATTACGAAGACGAGCCCAAAGGGCGGAAGGTGGAAAATAAAGCAATTGGAGGCATTGCTGAAACGTGGGAAAATGATAAGACTGCGATTTTGCCCGATGCACGGGGGTCACAGGTGTCTGCTGGGACAACTTGCGTACAAGGTTGTCAATTTGTATATCTTAAAAGTCGTTAGTTCTAACCTTCGTAATGCCATAAAATCAGAGTAACCTTTGTTATGTTCGCCATAAAATATGGATTAGGAACTTCGAGATGGATGGGACTTGGAAGTCAATGATGATCATATTGTTAATTTAATAATGGGAAAACGTGTGATCGGGGGAAGGGCATCATGACCTCAATGAGCTCTAGGAGGGTTCGTTGGTTCTAAAAGAATTACCGGAAAGATTTCAAACGTATTGTAATTATATCAATTTAGTTTATTCAATCGATTTTGATAAAAAATCGTTCACATGGATATCAACTGTCTTACCTAGCGTGGTTGGCATTGATGTAAATAATTTTAAATAATATTTTAATTTTTTAAAATTATTTTTTATATGTTCTTTAATTTTTCTCTTTCTTTTTTTCTCCTTTCATTCTTCCTCTAGCAGATCACCAAACTTTGGTAACCGGCCAAAAGCAAGGGCTGGTGAGGTTGGCCTTGTTGGCCACTAAAGATGGCTAGCCTTGCCTGTTCTTGGTGAGGCCCGACCTCACCGTCGTTGAGCAAAACTTGCCATTGTCAGGCTAGCAAGGGGCCCTTGCCTTTGGCTGATGAACAAGGTCCAATGACCGACTAGAGGAAGAAGGGAAGAAGAAAAGAAAAAAAGAATAGCGATTTTTGATTAAAATTGGATTGATAGGCCGAATTGATACAAATATAAAATATTTATGACTAAATTGGTATAATTGCAATAGGTATATGATATTTTTTGTAATTCTTCTATTGATTCCGCTAAGCCGAACCATATATATTATGACGTTTGAATTTCATTTGGGGAGTATCACTCACACATTGTGGATCACATCAAATCACACAATATCTAGCCTTTTTTAATTGCTCAATAAATAAAGTATTGAATATTATCTCATAGCCACAAACGCTCACGTCTTGGAAAAATGCCTCAAATGAATGAAAACTCTCTAGGACAATGTTAAAATAGTATTTCACATCACTTAACAATGGGTCTCACGTACTCTTTATGCTCATATGGTCTTCATCTACCTATCGATTTAAGTTTTTGTGTTGGACTTTTTAATATGATATTAGAGCTAGTGTTATCCTTTTTGCAAATTTGCATCTCTATCTCTCGTGAGCTCGCATTCACGTGAGAAGATATGTTAGAATATTACTTAATATTGCTTGACAATAGATTTTATATACTTTTTATATTTTGTGATTTTTTTAATCCATCAGTATCATTTTTTAATTTAAGTTTTATGAGTTGGATTTTTTACTGCACAAGATATTACCATATGGTCCTCCTGCTCTGGGTCCGACAGGTCCGCTTTTCCTTTCTTTTGTGCGGCTGACAAACTTCCAGGCACGGCTGTTCTGTAGAAGTCCACTGCGGAGTCAAACTTAATTGACATGTCGGTGTGATCATGTCCCCCTCATTTTGAAAATGGGGAACAAAACAAATATATCACGAGGTTTTTCTCCTCAATTTACAATTCTACCCAATCGAAATTTTCTCATTGCTTTTACGAGAAACCTAATCCTGGCTAGATCAATTAATTCAAGAGTTCTAAGGAAAAAAAAAATCAGTAATCCCTAGGCTCTCTCGAAAGCGACGGGCAGAGAAAATTGGAGGATATGTAATCTTACATCACACAAATTAGCATTAAAGTGAGTTTTTGGAGTCACTGTTGTTTGTCTAGATGCTATCATGAAACCAAAGCTGTCCCAAAACACGCTTTCAGCTCACGATTTTGAAGGACGAAGGTGGATTTACCCACGGTTTGACGCGAAGAAAAAAGCAAATTTCCCGAGAAATATCAAGATATTAAGATATCATGATTTTTGTCTCTAACTGAGCATCGTAATATGTTCATTTGTAACCATGTGTAGACATGGAAGCAATCATATCAGACACATGAAACCCTAAAATTAAGACCATACACAAAGTGAAAATGATCAAAAAAGTTCTGAACTGATTACATTTGTACTAATTCGGTTATAAATATTTTAACTTGGCTAGTTTAGTTTTAAACCTTTTGACAATTGGCTAGTTTAGTCCTTACAATCAATTTTATTTAAAAATCACTAATGTGGATACCGATCGTCTTACGTGGCATGACTAGTAGAAATTCCAGTGTTGGAAACATTCATGTCCAATTTTAGCATTGAAAACACCGATTGTTATATTTTTTTTTATCATGGATTTGGCGATCCACAAAGAGAAAATATTGGGTTACCATTGTTGTGACAGCACATTAAATTATGAGTCCATTGATCTTACGACACGTGTCATAAGTAGCCCTATTATCATAGGAAATTTGAACTCCTCTCATGGGTGTCCTCTCTCCTATTCTATATCCTCTCTCCCTCTCCAACTCACGATCGAGCCCTCGTCCAATGAATAAACCACCACATTGCCCCTTTGGCTTTGGCTCATCTATTGCCTTCGCCTTCTCTAAATCATACGATTTTTTCACCTTGTCCGTTTGTTGTCCAAAACCCTTTGAAGATGGGTTTGATCTTGCTGGTTAGGAGTTTAAGGTAGCATGGTGGTTCATTGTGATTTAGCGATGGCGAAGCGGAGCAATGGACGTTCCGGAGCCAAAGGTAGCACACCAGTTCGTTGGGCGAGGGCTTGGTCATGAGTCGGAGGGAGAGAGAGAGAGAGGGGGTAAAGTCGGCAGAGTTGGAAGGGGCAGCAATTCAGCCACGACGGACGAGTCGAAGTCAGAGGGGTGGCGTGGTGGTTGGTTCATCGAATCGGAGGGAGGCTTGGTTGTGAATTGAAAGGAGAGAGAGGGGGCAAAGTTAGGAGTGGCTAAGCGCAGAGAGAGAGAGAGAGAGAGAGAGAGAGAGAGAGAGAGAGAGAGAGAGAGAGAGAGAGAGAGAGAGAGAGAGAGAGAGAGAGAGAGAGAGAGAGAGAGAAATTTTCTCTAATAGTGGGGTCCACATGTGACACATGTTGCAAGCTCAATAGACTAATAATTTGACGCACTAGCACAATAGTGGTACTCAATATTTTCTTCAATGATTAGTTTAAGTAAATGATTAGTCTAAGTACACACATTCCTCTCAAAGACTTACCCCAATTCACACGCATGTAAATTAAAGAAGGGAGATTAGGTCAAACTTTTTTTATTGAAAATTTCTCTAATGATGACTCCATTTATGAGAACTGATCCATTCATCACAAGAAAAAATTGCGTTAATATATATATATATATATAGACACACACACATACCGATCCAATCTAGATGAGCGGGTGGGTGATTTCACGATTAGAACTGAAAACTAGACCGGTTCTCATCGGTTTTACTAAATTGGAACCAGAAAAAGGATCAGTCCTCATGGGAATTGCCAGTTTTCAAGTGGTTCGATCTAGCTTCGAATGGTTCAGGTGGTTCTTAGTTTTTCACACACCGTTAATTGAAAGCCTCTTGTTTTTTGTTGTGATGGCTATATTAGAGGCATCCAATATTTTCTCCTCTTTTTTTTAGTGATGCGATTGCAGAAAAACAAGAACACCCCCGCTCTCCCGATGCGACTGCAAAGAAGAGAAAATATATTTTCTCAAAAACAACACCCCCTTCTCTCTCTTTTACGACTACCAAAAAAAAAAAACAACCCACCCCCCGTGGGCCTCCCTGTCACACGACTGCGAGAAAAAAAAAAAAAAAAGAGCCCCGCCTTTAGCTTTTAGAAAACCGAGAGCCTTTGGGAAAACACCGGAGCCCAGCCTTTAGCTTTTAGAAAGAAACCGAGAGCCTTTAGAAAAACACCTGGGCCCCGCCTTCTCTCTCTCTTTGGACTGCCCAAAAACCAAGGATTTAGCGGCTGCAAAAAAAGGAAAGGATGCCCCTCCCCCTTTCTCACTGCAAAAAACCAAGGATTTCGCGACTGCAAATGATGACAGGGACGCCCCCTTTTCGCGACTGCAAATGATGAAAAGGACCGCCCCCCCTCCCTCTCTCTCTCACTGCAAAAAACCAAGGATTTCGCGACTGCAAATGATGAAAATGGGACGCCCCCCCTCTCTCTCTCACTGTAAAAGACCAAGGATTTCGCGACTGCAAATAATGAAAAGGACCCCCCCTTCCCCCTTTGGAAAAAAACAAGAGCCCCGCCTTCTCTTTCTCTGGACCGCGAAGCGAGAAAAAAAAAAAAGGAAACCCTTCTTTCTGGACTGCCCAAAAACCAAGGATTTCGCGACCGCAAAAAATGACAAGGACGCCTTCCTGTCTATTTCTCTCACTGCAAAAAACCAAGGATTTTGCGATTGCAAAAAGAGAAAGGACACCCCAACAACCCGCCCCCTTTCTGGCGACCGCTAAAAAACAAAGATCTCTAAGGGTGATCGGTTCCCGGTTCGATCCGATTCCAAGATGGAGTCGGGAATCGGACCGGAGAACCGGTTCCCAATTTGGGGAACCGGGGACTGGACCGTTTGGTCCTAGGACCGGGAACCGGACCCGACCATCGGTTCCGGTCCGGTCCAGTATAGTCTAATAGAATCAGCACTTTCTTTTTTCACTAAAGAACAACCATTTACTAAAGAATGACCATACTCTAGACCGATCAATCCAATTCGGTTCTTGAGAGATCTAATAAAACTACTCACATATGTCAAATTTCACTTGCGTGAATATCAATAATAGTTTATGTGTTTCATGCTTAATTTTAAGCATAAAAGCCATGAACAATTTGAGTAAAATATGTGCTTGGCTTAGGTTTTATAGATAATCTATCTTCTATGCTTTGAATGTTTAGTCGATGTTAGACTCTTTGAGGCTTGAAGTGCCTTGTCATTTGCAAGTGAGGGGAGCAAGAGAGAGAGTGTGAGCATGAGGAACTCTTAGAGCCTTGTCCCACATCAAATAGAAGATAAAACTAACAAATAAGTTTTCTAAGAGCTTTGGTGGTCTCTTGACTACATAAGAGGTTGTTACCTCAATTGTAATTCCGATTGCAATAAGTTTCATATATAATATTCATATATTATATGTGTTTATATATTATATGTATATAAATTATATATAAAAAAAATTCAATCCAATCCGGTCGATCTGATTGGTTCGGTTCCCACCTTGGAACCGGGAACCGGACCAATCGGCCGCCGGTTCCAAGATTAGGAACCGGGAACTGGACCGCCGACCATGGGAACCACCCAAAACCGGCCGGTCCGGTCCCGGTTCGGGTGGTTTCCGTTGCACACCCCTACTCGCGACTGTCTCTCTCCCTCTCCCTCTGCACTGCTTGTCTTTGTGTCTGATCAAAAGGGAAGACTCTCAAGGAAGACATGATGAACAGTGCCCAATTCCCCTTATAATTCCGATCCCCCAAAAAAAATACCTATCCTCCGTACTCACCAGACCATGTGACAGCGAGACATAATGAACACATTGAACAGTGCCCAATTCCCCTTATAAATTCTGCGCCCTCCTCAAGAACTTCACAAACAAAGTTTTCAGGGAGAAAAAGAACCCCCATATGACGGACCTCCCCGCCACCCCACCCCACCCGGATAATAATCCAGCATCACCGCGGTCGCTGCAGTCTGATCGGTACAAGCAGATCATACTCCACTGCCTCTCACATGCCATACCCACTACTCTCGGACTCATCATGGTTGTTTTCCTGGCGATACCTGCCCTTATGCCCCCGCAATTCAAGCTCAACCCAGTCTCTTCCCTCTCATCCCTCAACAGCTCCACCTCCCACGTGACTGCCCAATGGAACATCGCTCTGTCTGTCAAGAACCCCAGCAAACTCATTGCCGTCAAGTACACTCGCATGAAGCTCCTCTTGTGTTTCAATGGCCAGCTCCCTCTCTCTCGTCCCCGCCTCATTCCTACCTTCACTCAGGGCCCCCACAATGTGACCACTGTCTGAGCCGAGGCCCTGTCAATAATTGCGGTTGTCAATGACTTGGGTGTGAAGGGCCTGGTGAACTCGTTGAAGGGCAGCAAGGTGACCATCGACGTGGTGATGAAGGCCAGGCGGAGGCTACGCTTAGGTCTGTGGTGGGTGCCCGTGTTCGATGTGTACGCCTCGTGCATGGGCGTGACCTTCACCGCTCCAACTGACGGGAAGCATGGTAGCGATTGGATGATCCTAGGAGGCACCCTAAGCTGCACGGCCGACATCTTCACTCAACTCTGGTAAGTATAAGTTCCTGCTTAGTTTTGTGTTACTATCATCGTATCAGGGCAGTCGTTTGTTCCCCCAATGGAGTTGATGCGCAAAAATAAAAAAATGAGAAGCTGTCGATGCTTAAGCTGGGGGTGCCGCTCCGCCACGGCCACGCTCTTCTTGAACTGCTTCTTTTTACACGGGAGCCATCGATTATCACCACCCCGTCTCTCTCTCTCTCTCTCTTCGGTAATGGGACTTCGGTCAAAGCTCGAAATTGGTAGGCATTGAGGAAATATTGAAAATGATAATAATCGGGGATTTGAAAAAGAGAGCTGAAAATTAATTTTCATTGTTTGAAAAGAAAATTCCTATTTTAATTTTCTTTAAATAGGTATGCACTATTCATGATATGAGATCTAAACGGCTATACCATCAAATTTTAAGTGAATATTTTATTGAATTGAAATTCCATGAAATAAATATATTTACAGATCATAAATAACTTATTTTTTCTCGCCTGATTTTTTTGTCGACTTTCATATTATTTTCTTAGTGGTTAAAACGGGCACCCTATTTTATTTTTAGGTCTTATTTACGCGATATTGACCAAAACTAACCGCATCTAATGGAATAAACAAATAAAAAGATGAACCACCAAAATTAGGGAAGTCGTCATCAAAAGTCAATGTCGGGTTGTCGAACCTCGTACTGGACCGACCAAAAAGGACCTCGTACTTGAGAGCAAGAAGGGCCCCCCAATGGCATATTTACTGAGGATACCCTTGTCTCTCTTTTCTCTCTTTTTCTCATCCTGCCCTCAGCCGCCTCCATGCCCGCCCGCTGCATGTCGGCATCACCACCGTTGAAGCCGCCGACGCCACGCTCAGCACCGGCCGCTGCCACATCTTAGGATGCGCAGCCCCCAATTGCTGTCGCTGCTCCACCTTCTTCCTCATGTCGCCCTCCTATATTCTTTCCTTTTCTATCTTTGCCGCTCAGAGACATCCCGCCGGCAATGTTCGAGTCGCCGCCGCCAGATCTGGAGGTGTTGCTTGGCGTCTATAGCTGAGAACTAGCTCAACTCCGAGCTTAAACAGGAAAAACATATGCGGCGTAGCCTTACGCTGACGCCCATGCCCTAGGCATAGGCTAACTGGACGGTGCGTGAATCTCCACCATCGGAAACGAGCCGCCATCGGAAACGAGCTCTGTCAAGGAGGCTGAGATTCTGCAGCAGCAACATGTCCATCAAGATCGGCTTTGTTCACCTTTAGGGTTAAGAGACTCGCCATGATTCGTGAGATGGCGAAGCAAAGAAGATTGTCGGTGTTGATTTCCATTTTTCAGATACAGGACGTCGTTTTTTTTATTTTGCGACATGGACTTTCCGGTTCGAAGAAATGTTTTCCATGATTGACGAATTTTTCAGTCCGGAAGTTGACGAAGAAAATATTGCCAAAATTCATTTTTTCACACTAACAGTAATCATCTTGTTTACTTTATTGTTGATATAAAAAAGTTTGATTCTGTTCTGATGTTCTTTTTTTTCAGATTCTAGACTCTGGTGGCTTCTCCAGATTCGGGCGTCGGTTGGGCATCTGTTGGAGTTGTCTTTCCTAGCCTTTTTACTTAAAATGCTGTTAGTAGTTTATGTTGTATTTCTTTCAAAAATGTGTATTTCTCTTAGTCTCTCAAATGCTGTTACTTAGGACTCTGTCCTTTTAACTTGATATTTCGGGTCATGCCTCGGCATACAATCTCGAAAGCTCCTCCATCTTTTCCAGTGGAAAAGAAGGCAATGAGAGTAAGTAGTTAAGCGATTTTATTTGATGACAATTTGCCATTGCTTTTGCCTCCATTATCTGTTTCTTACTAGTGGATTTTTATCAGTGTAAATCCAAAAATCTCACGCTGTCGAACAATCTTATAGGTTCTCTCTTCGTTTGGCATTACCGTTTCTTAATTGCTTAAAGGTTCTCTAGTCATGTGCTGGTGTTTGTCTACCATTATTTCCAACAAGATGTCTTTCTCAAATTCTCCAAGCATTTTGCTGGTGAAGTGTTATTTTATGCATTCTGACTATTTGTCTAGATAAACATGCTTAACTACACCAGTCCGCTTAAAACAGAAAACACAAATTTTGCAATTCCTGCTCCACAACTGTAAAAAAGAAATACAGACTCAATGAGAAAAAGCCGGCGAAAGAACCGCCGTACGAGTCTTGTCTATGCCACAGTATAATAATGATGAGTTTCCAAAACTTTCCATTTGAGGTTGTTTTCACATGGTCATCAACCATAGAGTGTTTCCACGCTGATTCTCTCTTGCAGCACCCTCCTGGCAATTTCCAAGTATAATCTGCACTTGAGACTCTTGTTTGGCACTTTAGACTTATCCGGCTTCTTCATTGGGCTTAGATCTATAAAAATTGGTCGAGTTCTAAGGGTTGGGTTCGGTTTTATCCGGGTCACTTACCTTTTGTCCGGTGGGATTCCATTTCTGAAACTCTATCTTCATCGATGAAAACCTGCACCCATTCCACATCATGCTAGCTTATCAAAAACAAATCGAAATTACAAATTAGAAAATAACTCATTGAACATCCATGGACGATACTGTTAGCTGTTAAAAGAACATGTAGAAAGCTTTCCCTCTGATTGCAAAGAAGCGACCATTGGTTTTGCTTTGTGTAAGAGCAGCTAATTTGGCCTGGAGACACATTACTAACCTTGCCACCACAACTCATCATTCACCGATTCCACTTCCAGGTGTAAAGCATCGAGACAAAAAGCCACAAAATTGTTAATGTGTCGTGTTAAATCTGAAAAAAAAAACCAGAGTACTACAATCTGAAGACTCTTACAATATGTTTGGCTGCTATGGAACTGGAAAAGAGTAGCGGATGCATAGCAAAATTAGACACGCTCACTCCTTTTTCTTCATTTTTTGCAGAAAGCCGGTAAGATTAAAGTCATGTGGAGTTTGACGAATTCCTAAAGAGAATGTACTCACCTTGCGACCATCCAAGTCAAGGATCACGACCACTTCGCTTCGTTTTGCCCGCTCAGCTTTCTTGATCTCCTCTTTCTTCTTTTTTGAGAGCTCCTTCTCCTGTGAGGGATTAGAACGCTTCATACAAGGCCTCAAGTAACGAAGTAAACCCCTCAACTGATCAAGATTCCAAAAGGTGATATACCTCCTTCGAAAACCACGTGTTGTCCTCAATTGCGTAATGGTCTCTTTGGTCATCGATAACCGTTGCACATGCTGCAGAGTTTCGATCATATTCCACGAGTCTCTTGGCGTGAGCTTCTGTAGGAGCTTCAGCCTCTGTAAGGACCAGTTAGATCCGTCAAATGGGTGGGTTCAATTGGGTTTGAATCGGGTCGAAAATGGGTCGACCCATATTTGATCCATTTAACCATTTTTTACCCATATTCATGTAGTGTAAATCAAATGATCCGTACCCAACCCAATCCATACTCAACCCATACTTAAACCGACTCGTATTTGCTAAAACCTATTAATATTCTAGGAAAACCACACCTATTATATGCTAATTAAATTAAAAATTTGAATTAAATTAAAGATGGTAAATAAAATAAAAAAGTTAAAAAAACCTATAAATTGAAATATTTATAAAGAATTAGACCATGCATATGCTTCTCTTGTTTGAAGTGAACATACTATTGAGTAACTAAAAATTGTAACATGAAAAATCTTTAATTAAATCTAAGAGAGCTCATTTTTATGATTTTTTTTATAAAAATAAAATATTGCTAAAACACTTTTATGCAATACAAATTTAATGAAAATTTTTTATAATTCTTTTTTAAAAATTTCTATTCACTTGTGGGATCCGGGCAGTTTGAGGGATCCCTTCCCAAACTGTACAAGCTTCTTCCAAAGCATACGGTTTTCTGGATGTAATTAATTATTATTTTTTATTTTTCTCTTTTCTTTTCTTTTCTTCTTTGGCCCACCGCCGGCCACGAAGATGACCGGCGACCAGCCACAAGCGAGATTGAGCTCGCCAACACCGGCAAGCTTGAGGCTCAGCCTCACCGACGACTAGCGAGGCTCAAGCCTTGCCGATTTGGCGAGACTCAAGCTTGCTAATCTAGGGAGGCCGAGTCTCGTCGGATCTGGCGAGATTTGAGCTCGCTAGCGTCAGGCGGGGCTCGATCTTGTTGATATGGTAAGGCTGAGGCCTTGCCTGACACCGGCGAGCTCGAGTCTCATCAGATTCGGTGTGGCTTGAGCCTCGCTAGTTTTTGGCGACCATGGGCTTGAGTGCCGGTGAGCTCGAGCCTAGCCTGGCCTATTGTCGGTTGTCGCTCTGTTGGCCACCGGCTAAGAAGGAGGAAAAAAAAAAAAAAAAGAAAAAATAATAAAATTGAAATATGAAAAATAATAATAATTTTGATTTTTTTAATAAAAAAACACATTTTTATAAAGTTAAAGAGGGAAAGATTGTGTGGGGCTTGGATTGGAAATTTATAAATGGGTTCTAAAGTTTCAACCCACTTGATATTTTAAATGAGTCGAAAATGGGTCATAAGTTTTGATTCACTTTTGACCCATTTAAATTAGACTTGCTTTTTTGCCCCATTTTTAGTTGAGTATTTAAAAGCCTTCGATCCATATATAATCTATATAAATAAAAAATGAGTTCAGAAATGGGTCATTTTAACACCTGTAGGACCAGTGCAGTTTGGTTAGGACCAGTATACTGGCTTCCTTCCTTCAAACAAGTGCACCGGAGTTACGTGGCCCCTCTCCCTCCAATCTTGCCACATGATGAGCAATTCCTCACCAACCTATGCCTGTGGGCTTGGCACGAACAAGGCTTACCCTGCTGGAGCACAACGGAACCTTTGGCTGCCTCAGCTGGTGATACGACCTTCCCATATTTCTTTTTTCGAGAATTACTTTGACTCTCCGGTTTTGATTTGGTTCCGGTAACTGCTGCCTTTTCTCAACTACTCAAGCCAACAGCCCCTTTAGATGCTCTAGGCGGTTCCCCGATACCGGCAGTGGAAACTTCAGCTAAGTGCAGTTTGACAAAGGCATATAATTTCGCGAACGAAATGCTTGAAACGCTGGTGCGATCAGAAATGGCCTCTCCACCGTAAATATTCATCGATCACGCTTTTTCCTACTTCTTGCTAGATATCATTCTGAGTGAAAATTCCAAATCACAAAGTTAGCACTCATTCACAGCCAATTAAAATGTCTGCTCAAATTTGAGGTGTCTAACTCGGGTTACAAAATAAAAAGCCTAGAATAAATGGGTCTAGTTAGGAAATGTTATGAACCCATTTCCAACGTCGCCGGTCGGAGCTTTCTGGGATCGATTGGAGATTTGAATTTTCGGCTAGAATCGGGACAAGGATTGTGCAGGAGGATGTGTGCGAGATTGGGGAAGGTTTCTTTCTTAATTGAGGGGACGATGGATTGGGGGTCGGGATTGTGATTCTCCAGCAGAAGTTCTCTTTATTGTTTTCCCTCTAGAGCGAAACTGGGGAAATGGAAAATGATGTAGTCCGTCCATGAAAGCTGGGAAATTTTCCAAAATAGCCCTGCACTCGGTCGGCATTTTCAAAGTACCCATATACATAAATTTGTTCTCAATTTGCCCTTCCAAGGAACTAAAATCTTTCCAAGTGCCCAAAAATTGATCTAGCGCTTTGAAAGGTGCATGTGATTTTCACGTGCTCTATTACTCTAAAATATGAACTTAGGACCTCATATTTTGATATCATGTGAGATTTTGGTAGGACCGCTTTTAAATATTTTATGAATGTATGATTTAATATTTAATTATTCTGTCACTCTCCCATGACACGTTATGCTATTGCCAATTTATGATCATCTAGCATTTTAATAATATTCATAATCTTGTCATCTCTTGCTCAATACATTGTCTCAAAGTGACATATGGATGTTCATATATTGCAATGGTTTGATTATGCAAGCCATTCTTCATATTTATTCTTGAGATTGTTAATGTTCATGGGGTAATCGTTACCGCCAAAACTAATGCATACATTGCATCCGATAGATGAAATGAGTTGTGCAGATGAAAGAATTACACAAATAGTGAAGCAAACAAATTCTTAGTTTATTTTGACCTGATTTAATTGCAAACAATTTGTTCACTCAAAATTGAATCCTTGCGTTGGGATTAGTTATACCTAGCAGAAGTATCCAATTTCCACATGATACCAGATAATGCAACATATGTCATTGTCATGCAATATGAAAACATGAGATTCATGATTGAAGTGTCCTTGAATTTTAAAGTCACAACTGAATTTTTTGTCCAATTGGTATTTCTGCAAACAAATAGATTATTTGGAGGTATTGGGTTTTTTTTTTTTGGGTCATAAAGAGAGTCTAATCTTTTGTTTTTTGGGTTTGATCCTATATATATTTTACAATTTACTGTGTGTGTTCTATGCTGTGTGGAGGTTGCAAAATCCTGCCTTCTTACTCATGTGTCTCCATCTCAACCTAGTGAGGAATTGAACTCCTTACTTTCTCTTTCTCAAGTGAGAAGGATGGCGACTAAGACAACTCCCAATGGTTAAGTTTAATCAATTGCTAAGGAAAGGTTGAAGAACTTGTGAAGCGGGTTTCATTACGAAGATGAGCCCAAAAGGCGGAAAATAAAGCAATTGGAGGCATTGTTGAAACATGGGAATGCTAACCTTTCTAAGTCTAAGATTGGGGAAAATGATAAGAGTGCGATTTTGCCCGATGCACGAGGGTCACGAGTGTCGGTTGGGACAACTTGCGTACAAGGTTGTCAATTTGTATATCTTAAAAGTCATCGGTTCTTACGCTTCGTAATGCCATAAAATCAGAGTAATCTTTGTTATGTTCGCCATGAAATATGAATTAGGAACTTCGACATGGATGGAACTTGTAAGTCAATGACGATCATATTGTGTTGCGACCTACCCTCGGGGGGAGAGACCAGGTTTAGGGATATTGCCTAAAGGACGGGCCTAAAGCCCATGTTTAGGCGTAGGCTCTCCCAAGCCCATACCCCGGTGATATTGGGATATTCTTAAGAAATTTTGTACAAAAGGAGTCGCCATTAGCCTATTGGGGTCAGCTAGAAACCAAGTGAGGTATGGGAGTATACCCTACTTCCTACGCAACCAGAGAATTCAGGGTTGGGGACTTGATTATACTAATTAACCAATTAGTGCCATTTCGGTACCTAATCTTCTTCATTTTAACAAAATGATTTTTGGCAGGCAGTTTGGATTGATTTTATACTTATCCATTAACATATGAGGTGATTATGTGGGTGCACAATCATTAAAGTAATGATCATAGTCACCAAGATTCTAATTACAGTAAAATTGAACACGTGCAATTGAATGTCCACAAACATAATTAAATATGCAAATTAAACATGCTATATAATCAATATACGAGCAAATAAAGGCTTAATTACACTAAAAAAAAAGGTAATACATAGCAATTCTTAACCAAATCCTACATTTTTTAATTTTCGAAAATTTTTAATTTTTTTATAATTTTTTCAAAAATATTTATAAAAATATATTTTTTATTTTTTAAAAATATTATTATAATATTATAATATTATAATAAAAAATGACCCGAGTTAGATCCTGGGTTGGTTCCAACTCGGTTTGGTGAAAATGGCCAAGCAGAAACCTAGTCGGGTTGGGCCTGATGTGCAGGCCCAGTCCGGTCTAATTTTTTTTTTTTTTTAAAGGAAGCCCATAAACCCATAAGCCCACATGCAAAAATAGCCAAAATCTGGTCCAAATTGCTAAAAATCCTACCCGTTTCACGGCCCGCACCAGACTTGTTTTTGTGCCCTCTCCTCCAAGGCTTATTCGTGGCGACGAAGGAGGATGGTTGGGACGCCGGCGACTCGGCTGTGGTGGCACGGTGGGCGGCGGACGATGGCAGTAGTGGCAGGAACGATGATGGTGGCTGGGACGGCTTCGGGTAGGAGGGTGGTGGCTCGGCGAGGATTAGCAAGCAGGAGCAGAGGCAGCGTCGCAGGGACTTGGGATTTGGTGCTCGGGCATACGCGTAGGGACGGAGGCGTTAGGTCGTGGCAGCAGCAGGCGTCAGCATTCTAAGGTGGCGAGTGGTCAGTGACGGAAGAGATCGGGCATTGCGGTGGTGGTGCTTGGAGGTGGGGACTAGTGTTGGGCAGCGTCGATGACGACACGACAGATAGTGGTGGCTAGGATTTTAAGA
Organism: Eucalyptus shirleyi; assembly: GCA_017140165.1. Lineage (NCBI taxonomy): Eukaryota > Viridiplantae > Streptophyta > Magnoliopsida > Myrtales > Myrtaceae > Eucalyptus > Eucalyptus shirleyi. The sequence goes on along the minus strand of CM029447.1, from coordinate 5,064,000 downwards.
GGGGCTGGAAGCGACAGTGGTGGAGGCGAGCAGAACTGTTGGGCCTAGCGACGACGGTGGACACGGCGGCAAGTAACTCGACATGACGTTGGGGAGGATGGGCAGAGCTTCGGTTGTTGGTGCGGCGGTGCTTGCGGTTATGGGCGGTGAGCTCGGGATAGCGGAGCTCATGGCAGGGGGTGCTCGGCACGACTTGGTGAGGATCAACAAGCGACGCGTCGAGACAGAGGGCAGCTGCGGCTCAAATGGTGTTGGGTAGCGTCGGTAACGCCTCCTCTCTCCTCCGACAGCCGCCCTCCTCCCCGAATCCTCTGTTTCTCTCTCGGTTCCTTGAGCTCTTTCCTTCTCTCTGTGCTTCTGTTTCCCTCTGAGTCTCCTCTGCTCTCTCTCTGCTTCCCTTCTCTCTCTGTCTCTCTCTCTCTGTTCTTGTTCCCCTTCCCTCCATCTTGCTTTGCTATTGCTATGCTTTTTTTTTTTTTTGGCTGCACCTGCTTCTCTCTAAGGTTTCACTGGCGAAGATGGAGGAGGGAGAAGGTGGCATGGGTTGGGCCAAGGCGAGATCCAACTCGACCCTTTTCATGTTTTTTTTTTCTTTTTTTGTTGTTTTTTTTTGGTGACTAATTCCTAACTTTGTACACGATTAAATCCTAAATAAAACTGTAAAATTTATGTGTCAACAATTGCCCCTCTTTGAATGGAAGCTCGAAGAGGTTCTATTCAATAATAAAAGACACCTAAATTATTTCGGCGATAGAGAGACCTTGGGTGCATGTCATGCGTCAGGTTGATGGAAATGACTCATAACTATGGAAGCACGTCTTGTCAATAAGAGGAAGAAAGACCTCGGCTACAGTATGCCATGTCATAAGAAGAAGGAAAGACCCCGGGCTACAGAAGCACGTCATGTCATCAAAAGAATAAGAGAGACCCCATGCTACAGAAGCACGCGGTGTCATAAGAAAAATGAGAGATCCCGGGCTATAGAAGCACGTCGTGTCATAAGAATAAGAAGAGACCCTAGGCTACGGAAGCTCTTTCTGTCATAGGAAGGACTCCCGGCTACAAAGCACTCCGAGCTATAAAAGCTCTCCAAGCTACAAAGCTCTCCGTGTTATAAGAAGGACTTCAAGTTACAAAGCACTCTACTATAAAAGCTTTCCGGGCTACAAAGCTCTCCGTGTCATAATAAGAAGGACTCCGGGCTATAGAAGCTCTCCATGTCATAGGAAGGACTCCGGGTTACAAAAGCTCTTCGGGCTACAAAGCTCTCCGTGTCATAAGAAGAAGGACTCCGGGCTACAAAGCACTTCGGGCTACAAAGCTCTCTGTGTCATAAGAAGAAGGACTCCTGGCTATAGAAGCTCTCCGTGTCATAGGAAGAAGGACTTTGGCCTACAAAGCACTTCGGGCTACAAAAGCTCTCTAGGTTATAAAGCTCTCCGTGTCATAAGAAGGACTTCGGGCTACAGAAGCACTCCGTGTCATAAGAAGAAAGAGAGATGAAGTCTCACCATGTAACAACGAGTTTCGACTGGGTTGAAAATACATGGTTTGAGGAAAACCCATGAACCTTTGTAGATGATGTGGTTTAAGGTTGACCATGAACCTTATGAAAAATCGTAGTTTAAAGATAGATTCATGAACATTTTAAAAGCGTGGTTTAAAGATAGATCCACGAACCGTGTTGTTTAAGGATAAATCCATAAACCTTTGTAGTTTAAGGATAGACCCACTGTCGCGACCAATTTTTTTTTGGGGTTTAAACCACTTGGGGTTTGGCTAATGGATTATTAAGCCTAGACTTAACTCGGGCTCTCCCAAGCCCATTCCAATTCGCGACTTAGGTTCAAGTTTTTAATATGCAATTGATATTTCAATCAAAAGTCGCCACTAATCTATTTTTGGTGGGTCGATTAGAAACCCAAGTAAAGTAATGGGAGTTTTACTTTACTCCTACGAACCAGAGATTTGTGAGTTCGGGGACTTGGTTACGTTAGATTTCTCTAACGCCCTTTCGGTACCTTTATCTTTTATTTTGAAAAAATTGTTTGGCAAGCAATTTGGATTGATTTTAAACTATCTCCCTAACATGTGAGGTGTTCATGCAGGTGCGCAAACCACCAATTTAACACCCAATAAAGCAATTAAATAATGCAGAACTTACCTCAAAGCAACGAAAGCATCTGCAGCGTTAAATTAAAATCCACATCAACAATCTTAGATATGATTTCTAATTAACACGCAATTTCTTTTCTTTTTGTTTTCACTTATTAAACGAGACTATAGTCCATATGCAATGCAATGCTTTTAATCTAATATGAAATGATATGGCATGGCAACATGTCCTAAACATATGAATAAAATTTTTATGATCTCTTAATGAACATGCAATTGTTAAATATGCAATTTAAATTAACCAAAATGACTTAATTCTAATGACGTGCAATGCAATGCAATGACGTACAAAATTATTTTAACTAAAATGACATGCAACATTGCAATTTAATATGCGAGCTATATGTTACGCGGCATTTATTAAATGACCTAATCTAATGATGGACAATTTCTAATTAAATGCATCTAACAAAAATCACTAAATGACGTGCATTGTATGAAACTAATTCTATATGACGTGCACATGATTTTTATTTTCCTAATAAGTATGCAATCTATTTAGGGGAAATTATCTAAACCTATAACATGCAATCTTAACATGTAATGACGTGCAAAGAATGCCCTAATTTTACATGACATATGCATAATGACTTTTTTTGTGTTTTTCCTTTTTTCCTTTTTTTTTAAATTTAAATTTCGAAATTAATAATTGCCAAATAGTTAAACATGCAATTTAGACTAGTGAAGCAGAAATCTAACATCCTAATTTTTTTTGTATTTTTCATTTTTTCAAAAATTCGAAATAAATAAGTTTCCTATTCTAGACATGCAAAATAATCTAAAACAAGTAACATCCTAACATGCATCTAACTCAAATATTTTTTTTTCTTTTACGGGAGCAAACAAATAAAGCATCAAGAACAACATGGCACCAAATCAAGCAAGACATCATCCACGTCCATTTAACTTTGGGAACTAAATTGACGAATCATATCTCGCGCATGAGATCGGATTGGCCAATTTTTAAATAAAATCACGAATCATATCTCGAGCGTGAGATCGGATTGGTGATTTTTCGTACGATTGCGGTCGTATTTTGAGCGTGAAATCGGACCGTCAATCATATGTACATTGTGAAATTAGGAAGATTTCCCAATTTAAAAGGCTAATCGTGTTGCGAATATCATGGCATATTGGGAATTTCCTTCACGTGCACCAATGAGTATATCAAATAAGGAAACAAAATTTTCAGAAATTAACATAGACAAAATTCTTACCTATCCCAAATATTTGCTTCCAAATTTAGCCTGCGAACGGCGGCTCGTGAATCACGATAGGGGCTCAATGTGATGGTGCAAGGACAGCTTGCTGTGGTGTTTGCTGCGACTAAGGAACGGTTCTGAATAGTAGCCGGGGTGTCGTGGAGTACAAGATGCGAATAACGGCCTTTGCTTGCTATTTGTATGCTGGTCCAACTCACGTCAAGAAAGCGCGAGATGTGGCTTCGCAGGGATTGAATCACCAGACTTCATTGATCACTGCGGTAGGAAGAAGGTATGACATGCATGGCCTAGACGTCGTAACGAAGTCAGCAACAACGTTGGGATAAAAGCTTCGGCGTCACAGATGCAGCTGGAGATGACGGCCCAAAAGGATGAATCTCGGCACCACTAGGATCAGTAGAGGGCGACACTAGCAAAAGTCAGCGGCGTCCTTTGCAACGCTGAATCGTGAAGCTGGTAGACCCCAATTGCAGCTACGAAGACCCACTCTCAAGAAGAAAACCTCAACTCTCTCTCTCTCGTGTGTTCTCTGTGTATTGCTCCGAAAATCCTCCCTCGTCTCTCTTAGTTTACTGCTCTATTTATAATATGGTAGCTCCAAGTCGATTGAATACGTGCTGAATATTCCCTTTTTGATTTTATTTCTTCAAATTGAATATCAGCTTGCAAGTTTTGTCGATTTCTCCCCTTTCTTGCCGTGAATAGATCCATGGGCATATCCAACAATATTTCTTTCTCTGTCCTTGAGTTGATGTAGAGAATTCGTTTCCCTTTTGCTCAAGCTTATGGATGTGTGCGATTTCTTTGATGGTGCACTCTTTCTTGTTTTATAACAAGAAATAATATACCAATATATTGACTCTTTCAACTTTCTCGCCCGTATCCCTTTTCTTTCCTATTCTCTACCGGCTTTCGTTTCCACCGCATCCTTCCTTTCCTTAATTACTGAAAGTCGCGTGCCCACACAAAATTGAAAGAATTTTTGCATGGGTCAATGGGTCAAAACTTTCGCTTAACAGAATTAAAATTCTGGCATTAAGAGGGTGCGGTCATCATAACCTTTCAATGAGCTTGACCCCGTTTTTTCATCCAGTGGACTGGAGATGTTTTGAAGCCGCAGCCCGCTGTGAGATTGTGTTCCCATTGTCACCGTACAAGGTCATTTGCATCTCCATCTTCGACAACTTCTTGGGCGCATTGGACTGATCATTCTCCACTTGATCCTACGCTTGATGGCCGCGTAGGGGAACGGTGTCCAGCCACCTTTGTTCTCGATCATGTAAAGATCATGGCCTACTATTAGAAGCTCCCTTGTGACTTTCAAATCCTCCGTGGCTGATCAATTGCAAATGTAATAAAAGAAATGCTCCTAAAACTATATGTTATGCAAATTTTATAGGTTAAAAATTAATCACTGATTTTTATGTAATAAGTAAGTGACTGGGTCGCCAAAATTTAGGTGTCAACACCAACGAACCTTTGTAGTTTAAGGATAGACCCATAAAACTTGTGGTTTAAGGATAGACCCATGAACCTTGTGGTTTAAGGATAGACCCACGAATCATTGTGGTTTAATGATAGACCCATGAACCTTGTGGTTTAAGGATAGACCCATGAATTATTTGGTTTAAGGATAGACCCACGAGCCGTGTGGTTTAAGGATAGACCAACGAATCGTGTGGTTTAAGGATAGACTCACGAACCTGGTGTGTTTAAGGATTGACCTACGAACCGTGTGGTTTAAGGATAGACCCATGAATTATGTGGTTTAAGGATAGACCCACGAACCTTTGTAGATGACATGGTTTAAGGCTAACCATGAACCTTTGGTTTTCAGGGAAGCACCCGCTAACTCCTTGAAATTGCATGGCTTCACTGAGGAATCCTGTCAAATTCAATTTGAGCAAATGTCATTAGGGACGACATCAAGAGATGTATTGGCAATATTACAGTATAAACTGAGCAAATTAAGCTAAGTTTGACTGCTTTGAAAAAAGAAAAAAACATTCGATGTCAATTAGCATCATGTGACGCAAAATTGTCATCTTGCTCGAGAATATATCATTAATCATCAAATTCTCTAGGAGTCAGGTTCTTACCAGAACGGCTACGACTCATGAAAAAGGCTCATTGAGCATGCCAAACTAGAGTTTCTTAGTCAGAAATGGTCTCTCACACACTCTCGATAAAATGGCTGCTTGATCTCATCCATTCATGTGGGAGATAATTGGTTGCTGAGGATATCTCAAATAACCTATGTCAAAGGCTTCTAGAAACATTCGCAATGAGCACAATCTGATCGATCAAAAAGGTCTTTTGAAAGGACTACAATATAGGCTCGATTAGGGCTTACACAAAGGAATGATTACTTTGAGGCCAATAAATGAACATTTGCCGCTATCTTCATCGAGTTTATGAGTCGAAAACTTGGAAGATAAGATAAGATAAAATTACCTCCACTCCTTCAAGCAGTAGCTTCTTTGTGGTATTCTCATTTTCACTCAAACCATCCCAATTAGAAGAGACTTCGGAAGAGGGTTGTAATGTTGGCTTGGGAGAGGCTTGAAAGCTTAAAACTTCCAAGAGGGTTTTTAAGAGTCGGTAATCATCATGGCATCATGACCAGGTCACTCGATCTTAATCATTTAGCTTTTGAAACACGGCACATCTCGAAAGGCCCTTGACTAATCATTTTTGCATGAGAGCTTTGTTCCTTTTTCTAATTTCCTTTGCACTTGCGATGATTTTTTTATGTAAGCACCTGGACTTTGATAATTTTTCTTTTCACATAAGATGCAGCTTTTTGGCTCTTTTTCTTGACAGGCATTGGCCTTACCAAGCACACTGCTTTTTCATGCCCCATAATTTGTCGAACTTTTCACTCGTTGAACTTTTGGAGCTCTTATGACTTTCGAGATGCTTTTCATGTTTTCTCGTAAATGCCAATTGTATGTGGTCCGTCCTTATACCTTTTGCCCCAGTGAAGGGAGATGATCACCGCTCGGGGTTTAGAAATGAATAATTAGGCCCAACTTGGTTAAAGCAATGGGTATTAGTGTTTGGGCAGAGAAGGAAATGCTCTTCTTTACCTTGGGATGAGTCAAGCTTTAATGAGAATTCCTCTGAAGCTATCACTAGAATATTGATGCAAGTGAAAGTAATAGAATCTTTCTCAATCTTTCACTCTACAATATGATCATAACCCCTTATGCTACCCCAATGTAGGGTCGTTCTCGACAAGGGTACTTTGAAGAATCATCTTTTTTTTTTTTTAGCCCAAAGAGGTAGCAAGAGATTAATACAATGCTTTGGATTGATGAAGGAAACGCCTTTATCATTTTGATTTTTGTGCTCAATGTGAATGAATCATTCGTCCTAAGAGAATGTTGCTTTTCACTCAACTCTAAAAAATATTTGAAGGACGTGTTTGGAAATGGCTTATCTTTCTTTATCCTAAGCACTTTTTGTTTGGCATGGTTAACGTCTCCATTGCACTTTGTCGAGATCATCTGAGTAGATCAATCTCTATAGCGAAATTTGATTCAAAATGAATAACCCACAAAACGAGAAAACAATTTTGAGATAAAAATGATGCTAAAAAAGTTTGTAGAAATTTTTTCCTCAATTATTCATTTGTGCACTTGTCTCTAGGAAAGCACCAAAGGTTCTTTTTGTAATGGAAATTCTCCATTTTTTTTTTTTGAGAAGAATGATACTTACCTGTGGCATGGTGACTCGGTAACCCTGTAAAGAATGTGAAAGAATATGTTAGTGCAAAAATCTTTAGGGATTGAGATGTTGGAAACGATACATTATTACCCTCATTTGCTTTCATCCTTTGGGCGTTGACATTTCTTGGATTCACCTTCGTGGATATGTCAAGGTGCATTTGCCTTTAAGTGTTTGATGTTTTCCTGATTCCTTGGTAGAAGGCGCCGCTTCTATGATCAAGGTGCAACTTCTTTTTTTCATTTATCACCCTGTAAGAAGGGGAGATGAAATGAGTTATCTCCATTCTTAGTTAGGTTCAATTGAGGAACGATACATCATTCTTGATGAATTTGACAATGTTGTTCCAGCACACTTCATTGGTGGGGAGATGGGAGATTTTTTCTAAATCAAATGTTGATCTCCCACTCTATATTTGATAAACATTTGTTCTGTTTGAATCCATCTTGTATCAAAGAAAGGGACATGTCATTTTTTATGCTGAAGAGAATCAAGTTTAAGAATGAGATACATCTTTTTCAAAGTCGAGCGATTAACATCCCAAGGTATCTCTAATGGAGGAATGGATAATATTGCCCCTCTGTTTCATTTGAATCTTTTTTGTTTAAGATGAAAAGGACTTAAAAATGCTCCATCACGTTTGTTGGGAACGTTACAAAACTTGGCACTCTTGGTGTCTCATTGATAATAAAAAGAAAGTCATGTCAAAAACGGTATCAGAAATGAATAACTGGAATCGATATAGTTTACTCTTCCTTTGAATTCGTCTTTTTGGATGCTTGGCAACTCCCTTCATTTGTCTCATCATGCAAAGTGAATAAGATCGATGGGCTATTTTGGCACCTAAGGCATTTGCGTCATTTCCTCACGATAAAGCATATGACAAAGTAGCATTTTGTGACACGGATCTCTAATGTTGATTGCAGAAAGTTCTCGCAGCCAAATGTTTAAATGCTTTAATTGCCAAAATGTGCAAGAGCCCTAATGCTAGCCTTTTAGTAACATATGATGCGGCTCTTGATAAAACTCGTAAAAAAAACAATCTGGTGATGGCTATGCCCAATTTCCAAATAAAGAAAGTTCCTAAAACAGAATTCAACTTGGTTCCGCCTCTATTGGAAGATTGGTGCCGATGAAGCCTCGATGCATGCCTGTTCCTCGAGTTCCATGAGTCTACACTTTTGAATTTGTTTTTAAAAGGATGATTTTTATGAATTAAAAAAGGTGAGTCGCATGATTTACAAAAGCATCAATCAAAACCCAAAATGGAAAACATGGTTCTTAACAAGAAAAAAGACAGATAAAATATAATAAACTCTTGCACATATGAAAGTAAAAATCAACTCTTGTCCTAGCTCTAGAATTCACTTTTTGTGTGGTCACCATGAGAATGTCAAGAAGCATCGTGCATAACCTACAAAAAGACGACAATGTTAGTATGTGAATGAGAGAAAATGATATCTCAATGAGGTCGCTTTTACAATAAAATCGAGGTGACGGTACATGCCCCCATAGTCCTTATCACGGGGTTTTAGTATTTTGCCAAGATTTTATCATAAGAGAAGACATCATTAGAATGATCAATTCACAGTCATCAATCGAATGTTCACTTTTATTCCAAAAGTTTTGTATGCAAAAGGGTCATTGATTTTTGAAAGATTGATTTGTGATTTTACTCCTAGAAAAATGAAGTGACTTCTATTTTGAGAAATTTGTACACAAAATGATTTGCATTTTAGTCCCAAAATGTGAGGATGAGAGAATTTGATAAAAAAAAATGCAATTTCAATTTTTGTACCCCAATATAAAATCACAACTTGAAAGTTTGTTTTGTTTTGTTTTTTTTTTTTTAATGATTTTGAGCCCATAACTAGAAATTTAAACAAAACCATATGCTCAACAAGGCCAAATCAAAGTGATTAGAACTCGCATTCAATGTTCACTTATGAAAAGTGATTGCCAATATTTTCAATTATAAGCCTACGGCACCAAGGGCAATTGATTGATGTTCGCAAATTTCAAGATGGAAGTTCAATACAAAATGAGCAAATAAAAAGGAAAATGATACTTACAATGGGTGTCGACCTTTGTCTCTGTTTTCTTTTTTCAATTACATAGACATGCACATGGGATGTGGTTCTATTTCTATTATATCCGACTCAAAATGGAGCCATGGGATCATATGACTGAACCAACAAGCTTGCGGCTAGGTCGTGTTACCCATGACTCCGGCTTCGTCAAAGAACCGTTTCATGTTGCATGCTCGCAGACCAGGGTGGAGACTTCTGACATTAAGAAAGAAATTTCGGGGTTAAGATCGGCGACTCGTACTACATGCTTGTAGTCAGAGTGGTATCCACTTCAACATCATCCTAAGTGATCCTATGCGGCCCAAGTCCGATAGCAGGTAGTGTGTGTTATGGTGTAGTGCAATGCAGGAAATGAAGGTATGACAATTTATAGGTAAGCAACACTTCATACATAAAAAATAAACCATACATCTACACATCCTTGCAAGACAAAGGTGAGTAAACACTTGCCTTTATACCTCCCATTCTGCAAAAACATTTAACACCTTTAATGTTAGGGGCGTACTTGGAATCCTCGTTGCTTAACAAAAATATTTTTGAACAAGATTAATTTTGGTCTAAGTACTCTAAGGTTTAAAACCAAGTCCCTAACGGAGTCGCCAATTTGTCGCGACCTATCCTTGGCGGGAGGGACCGGGTTTAGGGGTATTTCCTAAAAGATGGGCCTAAGGCCCATGATTAAACGCAGGCTCTCCCAAGCCCATACCTCACGTGACATTGCGACATTCTTAAGAAATTTTGCACAAAATGAGTCGCCACTAATTTATTGGGGTCGACTAGAAACTAAGTGAGGTATGGGAGTATACCCCACTTCCTACGCAACCAGAGAATCTAGGGTCGGGGACTTGATTACACTAATTAACCAATTAGTGCTATTTCGGTACCTAATCTTGTTCATTTTAACAAAATGATTTTTGGCAGGTAGTTTGAATTGATTTTATACTTATCCACTAACATGTGAGGTGATCATGCGGGTGCACAATAATTAAAGTAATGATCATAGCCACCAAGATCCTAATTGCAGTAAAATTGAACATGTGCAATTGAACATCCACAAACATAATTAAATATGCAAATTAAACATGCTATATAATCAATAAAGACATAATTACACTAAAAAAAAAAAAACAAAGCAATATATAGCAATTCTTAACCAAATCCTACATTTTATAAATTTCAAAATTTTTTAATTTTTTAAAATTTTAAAATTTTAAAATTTTAATTTTTTTTTAATTTTAAAATTTTATTTTATTAAAATATTATTAAAATATTAAAATATTATAATAAAAAATGACCCGGGTTGGGTCCGACCCGGTTCGATGAAAAGGGCTAAGCGGAAACCTGGCCAGGCTGGGCCTGATGTGTAGGCCCAGTCCGGTCTAATTTTTTTTAAAAAGGAAGCCCATAAGCCTATAAGCCCACAAACCACAAGCCCACATGTAAAAATAGCCTAAATCCGGCCCAAAGTGCTAAAAACCCTACCCGTTTCGCGACATGCACCTGACCTGTTTTCGTGCCCTCTTCTCCAAGGCTTCTTCATGGCGTCGAAGGAAGACGTTCGGGACGCCGTCGACTTGACGGTGGTGGCATGGTGGGCGGCGAATGACGGTAGCTGCGGCAGGAACAACAACGGCAGCTCGGACGGCGTCAGGCAGGAGGGCGATGGCTTGGCGAGGATCAATAAGCAGGAGCAAAGGCAGCGTCGCGGGGACTCGGGATCTGGTGCTCGGGCAGACGCGCAGGGACAGAGGCGTTGGTCGTGGCGGTAGCAGGCATCGGCATTCTGAGGTAGTGAGTGATTAGTGACGGAAGCGATCGAGCATTGTGGCAGTGGTGCTCGGAGGTAGGGACTGGTGTTGGGTAGCGTTAGTGACAACACGACAGACGGTGGTGGCTAGGATTTTGAGAGGGGCTAGGAGTGACGGCAGTGAAGGCGAGTGAAACCGTTGGGCCCAGTAATGACGGCGGACATGGCGGCAAGTAACTCGACATAGCGTCGGCAAGGATGGGTGGAGGTTCGGCTATTGGCGCGGCAGTGCTCGCGGTTGCAGGCGGCGAGCTCGAGACAACGGAGCTCGTGGTAGGGGTGCTCGGCACAGCTCGATGAGAATCAGCAGGCGGCGCGTCGAGATGGCGGGCGGTGGCGGCTCGAACGGCGTTGGGTAGCGTCGGCGATGCCTCCTCTCTCCTCTGGCCGCCGCCCTCCTCCACGAATCCTCTATTTCTCTCTTGGTTCCGCGAGCTTTTTCCTTCTCTCTATGTATCTTTTTCCCTCTAAGTCTCCTCTGCTCTCTCTCTGCTTCCCTTCTCTCTCCGTCTCTCTCTCTCTCTGTGTTCTCGTTCCCCTTCCCTTCGTCTTGCTTTGCTGTTGCTATGCTTTTTTTTTTCCACACCTACTTCTCTCTAGGGTTTCACGGGCAAAGATGGAGGAGGGAGACGGTGGCATGGGCCGGGCCAAGGTGAGATCCGGCCAGGCCCAGCCCTTTCCATGTTTTTTTTTTTTAGTGACTAATTCCTAATTTTGTACACGATTAAGTCCTAAATAAAATTGTAAAATTTAGGTGTCAACATATTGTTAATTTAATAATAGGAAAATGCGTGATCAGGGGAAGGGCGTCATGACCTCGATGAGCTCTAGAGGGGTTGGTTGGTTTCAAAAGAATTACCATAAAGGTTTCAAACCTATTGTAATTATATGAATTTAGTATGTTTAGTCAACTTTGATTGAAAATCGTTCACATGGATCTGTCCTATATGGCGTGACCATTGTTAACTTAGATAATTTGAAATAATATTTTAATATTTGATAATTATTTTTGATATATTCTTTTATTTTTCTCCTTCCATTCTTTCTCTAGCCAATCACCAAATCTTGGCGACTAGCCAGAAGGAAGGGCTGGTAAGGTCGGGCTTGTTGGCCACTACATATGACAAGCTTTGCTTGCCCTTGGTGAGGCTTGACCTCACCTTCATTAGGCGAGACTCATCATCATTGGGCTGGCGAGGGGCCTTTGCCTTTGGTCGATTGCCAAGGTCCAATGACCAACTAGAGGAAAAAAGGAAGAAAAAAAAAAGAATACCAATTTTTTTATCAAAATTGAATTGATAGGCTGAATTGATATAAATATAAAATGTTTATGACTAAATTGATATAATTGCAATAGCTATAGGTTTTTTTTTTTTTTTTTGTAATTTTCCCGTTGATTCCGCCAGGCTGAACCATATATATTATGATGTTTCAATTTCATTCAAGGAGGTATCACTCACACATTCTGGATCACATCAAATCACATAGTATCTAGCCTTTCTTAATTGCTCAATAAATAAAGTATTGCACATATCTCACAGCCACAAACGCTCACGTCTTGGAAAAATGCCTCGAATGAATGAAAACTCTCTAGGACAATGTTAAAATATTATTTCATATCACTTGACAATAGGTCTCACATACTTTTTATGTTCATATGATCTTCATCTACCTATTGATTTAAGCTTTTGTGTTAAACTAGTGTTATCCCTTTTGCAAATTTGCATCTCTATCCCTCATGAGCTTGCATTTGCATGAGAAGTCATGTTAGAATATTCCTTAATATTGCTTGACAATAGATCTTACATGTTTTTTTTTTTTTGGTGATATTTTTTTATCCATCAATATCATTTATTAATTTAAGTTTTTTGGGTTGGATTTTTTAAGGCACAGGATATTGCCATGTGTCCCTCCTGCTCTGGGCCCGATCAAAGTTAGGGAGCTCCACTTTTTCTTTCTTTTGTGTGGCTAACAAACTTCCAGGTGCGGCTGTTCTGTAGAAGTCCATTGCGGAGTCAAACTAGGCTAATTGACATGTAGGTGTGATCATGTCCTCCTCATTTTGAAAATGGGGAGCAAAACAAATATATCACAAGCTTTTTCTCCTCAATTTCCAATTCTACCCAATTGAAATTTTCTCATTGCTTTTACAAGAAACCTAATCCTGGCTAGATCACTTAATTCAAGAGTTCTAAGGAAAAAAAAAACACATTAGTAATCCCTAGGCTCTCTCAAAAGCGACGGGCAGAGAAAATTGGAGGATATGCTATTCTTATATCACACGAATTAGTATTAAAGTGAGTTTTTGGAGTCATTGTTGTTTGTCTAGATGCTAGCATGAAACCAAAGCTGTCCCAAAACACACGCTTTCAGCTCACGATTTTGAAGGAAGTAGGTGGATTTGCCCACGGTTTGACGCGAAGGAAAGAGCAAATGTCTAAAAAAATATTGAGATATTAAGATATCTTGATTCTTGTCTCTAACTGGGCACCATAATATATTCATTTGTAACCATGTGTAGACATGGAAACAATCATACCAGACACGTGAAACCCTAAAATTAAGGCCACACAAAGCGAAAATTATTAAAAACATTATGAATTGATTACATTTGTACCAATTCAGTTATAAATATTTTAACTTGGCTAATTTAGTCTTAAACCTTTTAACAATTTACTAATTGAGTTCTTGTGATTAATTTTGGCTGAAAATCACTAATATGGATACCGATCGTCATATGTGGCATGACTTCTAGCATTGGAAACAATCATGTCCAATTTTAGCGTTGGAAACACCGATTGCTATATTTTTTTCTTATGGATTTGGCAATCCACAAAGACAAAATATTGGGTTACTATTGTTGTGTCAACACATTAAATTACGAGTCCATTGAGCTTGCGAGATGTGTTGTAAGTAGCCCTACTATCAGAGGAAATTTGAACTCATCTCATGGGTGTCCTCTCTCCTATTCTACATCTTCTCTCTCTCTCTCTCTCTCTCTCTCTCTCTCTCTCCCCAACTCACGATTGAGCCCTCGTCCAATGAACCAACGACCGTGTCGCCCCTCTGGCTCTGGCTTGCCTATTGCCTCCGCCTTTTTTGAATCATATGATTTTTTCACCTTGTCCATTCATTGTTCCAAACCCTTCGAAGTTGGGTTTGATCTTGCTAGTTGGGAGTTAAAGGTGACTCGATGGTTCATTATGATTTAGCGATGGTGAAGCAACGAACATGCTAGAGCAAAAGGTGGCGCACCAGTTCAGTGGGCGAGGGCTTGGTCATGAGTCAGAGGGGGAGAGAGAGAGAGAGAGAGAGAGAGAGAGAGAGGGTAGAGTTGGGAGGGGGCAGCAATTCAATGACGACGGATGAGTCGAAGTCGGAGGGGTGGCATGGTGGTTGTGTCACGCCATGATCCTCCAAGCACATGCCCATCTCTTCTTGATCAATGTACTAGCGATGTCCCATAACGCATCGCCGACCCATTCTTTTTAATGCACATGCGGAAACAATTAAATAAATCCTAAACAACAACAAGATGTGATAGAAAAGCAGGATCACCAATTATTAGAAACCAAACTACACCATTATACATATTAGACTAATTCATATACATCATTAGCCGATATTTACAAAGTCTACAAAAAGGCCGATTCTCAAAACAAGCTGTTCTATGATCGGCTAGTCCAATTTGTTCGTTGATTCGGCAGAGTCCACAGGGCCATGGCAAGACGACGGGTCCTTTACTGCGCCATCTGGAGTATCAACCGGATCCTCGTCTCAAGTGGCCTCAAGTATTACAGAGGGGACATCAAAAGATTTGAGAGGACCTAGTTTAATACCAAAGGGGTTGGTACGGAACCATGCGTTGAATCGGTTGGGTATTTCCTGATATGGAACCTCTTTGATCCAGACTGTGGTTACAATTAGGTTGTACACCCAAAAACCTTTGAGATCGAGAAAATTGGAAATTTGCTCTGTAATCCTCACGGGACGACCATGCAATTTGGGGGGAACCTCCATCCAAGGACCTGAAAGGTTATCTCATAACAGGGTGGGACGACGTCTTAGCGAGTTCTACCCCTTAAGTCCTGATTAGGAAGAAAGTATGCCCTAAGGGTTCCTAAGCGCAATCACGAGGTGTAGAACTTACCTGGGCATCCACCTCTTCTTGCAAATCAGTTTAATTCATAAACTCGCTATCATATCATCCAATCAATTCAATCAATTTGGATCGACTCAGTCGATTACATGTCATCACGACCATTTCTTGGTTAGCTCATTTCATACTATCTATAAGTCCAATTATATCAGGACTGCTCATTGCTAAGCTGATAAATAGATAGTATAGCTTGCTTCTGAGATGATCGGGTATACTGCTCTTTATCTAAACTGCCATATCGCCCGTAGACTAATATTGTATACCGATATTGCTCAATTTAAACTGATAAGATATACTGCTCTCTGCTAAGCTGATATATCGCTTGTAGGCTGACATAGTATACCATCCCAATCGTACAACCAATTCAACCTTTTTATCATTCTTGATAAAAGTACACGTGTGTGAGTACATAGTTGGTTATAGCCAAAATACAATATTTTTAATTTTAAACCTCCCACCAGTTTCGACAGTCCCAAAATAGATTTTTGGCGCTGTAGACCGACACTTGGTAATTTTCCAATCAATTACCAAAATTATTAAAATTTGGGATAAATACCCAATTTCACAAAACACGGCCAATTTGCACAAAATAGCAATCAATTAAATAAACGGAATGCATCACTGTAATTAGCACGCAATTCTGATCACCAGCTATTTTGATCTAATTTCCGAAAAATAAATAAATAAATAAATAAATAAATACATAAATAAATAAATAATTACGGAAATTAATTAAATAAATGCCAAAAAAATGCAACTTAAGCCCGAAAAAGCCTAATTAGAAGTTGAGACAAGCTCGAAAAATTTCCAAACTACTTTAGATAAATACTAGAGCTTGTCTAGGCCATAATTGCACTAACTATCCACTTAACATGTATCGGTAATTAATTAAATTCACTAATCAAATCTAACTAACAACCTAATCCTAGCTTAGTCTAAAATAAACAACCTTTAAGCGTCATTAACCTACTAAGTGAGGATTAGTGAGTTAAACTCACCTGATTAACGATTCGCTCGGATCAAAATGACCAGATCACGGCAAGGAACGAAAACTTCCAAAGCAGGACTGCCAAGTGAGGCCGGGACGGGCCTGAAAATGGCCTCGCAAAGCCCACAACCCTTGCTGGATCAACTTCAGATTTGGGCTCAAGGAGTTGCAACGGTGGCTGGTTCGGGCATGGTTTGAGGTTAGGTTCGGCGACCGCAGGTGGTGGTAAGGGCCGTGACTGAAACGGCCATGAATCGGGCTAAGTTGAGGCGATTGAGCTTGCTGAAATGAAGCTGCTAACTGGGCTTCTACCCAAACAAAAAGGCCAGGATGAAGCTGTGGCCGTTGACATTGACTTGCTGGAAGTAAAGGGCCGGATTGGTGGGCTCGTTGGAAAAGTGGTGAGCGAACCGCATGTGGGATGGTGCTTCGGTGGTATTCGTGAAGAAGAAATGGATGCAGGTGGGGGCATCGGTGGGACAGAATATGCGAGGGAAATGGACAGTGAAAAGAACAAAGGAGAAGAGTCCGTCGGTCTTGGTGTGGACAATGAACCAACAAAGGGAAAAAGAAAACATGCAGGGGAATTGAATAAAAGGAGAGAGAGAAATAATGAGAGAGAATAAGGATGGTTTTACCAGTCAAAGAGAAAAAGTGAAGAGGAGACTAGTGCTTGGTCGGCCAAGAGGGAGGGAGAAAAGAGAAAAAACGTGCGTGAGATGGGGGGAAACGTTGGCTGAAGGGGAAAAAGGAAAAAATGAAAAGAAAATATCCTATTTAAATCCAAATTTGGTCCTACAAATTTCCATGTAAAATTTTTGGTCTTCACTTGCTTCCTTGCACTATAATGCTCCCAAAATAACAAGTCTTGGGTAGCAAAAACGGCCACCCCTTTCAATTCCGAATTTTACTTCATTTTTCTTGGAATCCAATCTCTAAACAAATTTCTCAAATTGAGGTCTGATTTGTTGTGGAAAAGCCCACAAAATTTCCTTTCACCAATTCACTCACACCAAAATGCCAAAAATCCCTTCAATTGGCCAATTTGAATTTTCGTTCATTTTACGAATCGTCCAAATTGATTTTCTGTAAAAATCCCAAACTCGCCGAAAATTCCTTAAAAGGTGAGTCAACATTTCTAGAATGACTCATAACATGATAGAACTTTCAATTTCTAAAATCGAATTTAAATTCGTGGTTACTTTCAATCAGACACAATTTTAGCGTGATCTAACCTGCCGAGTAGCTTTTAGAAATTTTTGGTGCAATTGACCTGTGATCGATTTTCTTCGAGCCACATGTACCTCTTCGACACATTAGCAACTCTCGATGGTTGTGAAAATCTCAAGATTTCAAATATGGACATAGGGTACCTAAAACGAAAGAAAATTGGTCTAGTGCTGATCAACGAGAATTTTGAAATCAGGTAGAATCACCCACACTTTGATCACACATTTCAGTCGAATCGATCTATCTCTGGTCTCCGATTGATTTTAATTGTGCCGTAATGACCATTGCAAACTAGCATAGTCGAGCAGTCGATTTCTGGTTAAGTTCATAAGTCTATTGCATTAAAATCCCTTAATGGTTTCACCGGATAGGCCAGTTATCTCATGAGTGGCTATCTAAGAGAAAAACACTATAGTTGCGTTGATGAAAGACCCAACTTATTCGATTAAAATCAGAACCTGAAATTCAGGATGTCACAACTCTTCCTCTTTTATAAAAATTTCGTCCTTGAAATTTAACACTTTACCAATCCTTGATAAAAAAGGTGAGGGTGTCGTCGTCTCATTAAGTCTGACTTTCCTCGGTTGCTTCTTCGGTCCCATGATGTTGTCAGATCACTATGACCAAGGGGACCATCTTGGTATGCAGAGTTTGATATTTCTGAACCACAATCTGAACTAGGCCTTCTACGTACGACACTCTGCCGTCCACGTCTAACTTTTCAAAGTTTAGCACGTGGGTCGTGTCAGGCTCATATGTCCTCAACATCAACATGTGAAAGACATGCACTCGTGCCTACTTCTGCGGTAATGTAAGATGATACGCTAGGATCTCGATTCCTTTTAGAATCTCTAAGGAACCTACGTACCTCGGTTTCAGTTTACCCTTCTTGTTGAAGCGCAAGGCATCCCTCATTGGTGACACCTTTAGGAAGATGTATTCACCAATTTGGAACTCTAAGGGCCTTCGATGATTGATGAAACAACTTTTCTTGCGGCTCTAAGCGGTCTTTAATCTGTCTCTGATCACGACAATTGCAATCACCAACTATTGAATTGACTTTGGGCCTGTGATCTTTCATTCTCTAACCTCATCTCAACAAACTGAAGTTCTGTACTTTTTGCCATGCAATGCTTCGAAAGAGAACCATCTGAATGCTTTGCTGAAACCGTGGATCCTCAGTTCTAAACCTGATATAGATCTGCCACTGGCACTCCATGTAGACAAATTATCTAATTCGCGTATACTTCTGCGTGTCTATTCAAATCAAGATTATTTTATACAGCAATGAAGTAAGTTGACTTTGTCAGTTTGTCGACCACTACCCAAATGGAATCATTACTCCTCTAACTCCTTGGTAAGCTTGTTACAACGTTCCATTGTGATATTTCCATTCCCACTCAAGACTCTCGAGTGATTGTAAAAGTTCTCCCAGTTTGCCTTACTGAACTCCCACTTATTGACACATCAGACACTTGCAACCTGTTCGGCGATATCTATCTTTATATTGGTCTACCAACCGAGCTGACACCAATTCTGACCTACTTGTATTGTCTGGTCGAATATTGCAATAGCCATAATGAATTTTTGACCAGGTTTCCTCCTTAAGTTCCATACAGTCTAACACCTACCATCACCCATGATACTTTGGTATTCCATCTTTCGAAATCTGAAAGTTAACCTTTCCCCTATCGGTATCCTCTTGCAGGATTTCTTGAACATTTGGGTCCATCAACTGAAATATCTGGATCCTAAACTGGACTTTCGATTCAATTCTAAGGGTGGCCATAAGATTTGAAAGGCCTACCTCAAACTTGAAAACCAAATCTCGAGCTCACTCTCGAGTACATTCCATTCTTTGATCACCATCTGTGCAACTGAAGACTTTCATCTTAGTGCATCGGTGACTTAATTTGTCTTTCCAAGGTGATGCAGGACATCACAATCCCAGTTCTTCCAAAATTCTACTCAACTCCTTCTAAGAGAATGAATATTATAGACTTTAATGGTCAGCAAAGGTCTGAAGTCTTTCTCCACACAAATGATATCTCCAAATTTTCATAGTGTAGGTTATTGCTGTGAGTTCCAAGTTATGCACTAGGTAATTCGATTCACAAGATCATAACTAACGGAACGTGTATGCAACAATCCTACCATGTTGTATCGCTACACAATCCCGTCCCCTAAACAACGCATCACTTTAGATCTTGTGTCCTCCAGGATTAGATGGAATGCTCAGTACATGTGTGGTAGTCAACTTTTGCTTAAGCTTTGCGAAACTACGTTTGCATTCATCTATCCACACGAACTTTTCTTCTTTCTTCAGGAGTCGAGTCAACTGTGACACTGATGTTGAAAATCCTTCCACAAACCTTCTTTAATAACCTGTCCAACCCAAATGGCTTCTAATCTCTAATATTGTTGTCGATCTTGATCCACTGATAACTATTTTGATCTTGATTGGGTCCACAGAGATTCCTTCACTTGAAATCGAGTGACCCAGAAAAGCTATACGAGTCAGTCAAAACTTGCATTTGCTAAACTTAGCACATCATCCATGAGTCTTCAAGGTTTGAAGTACCATCCTCAAATGTCTCTCATACTCCTCAGCACTCTTCGAATACGCCAGAATATCATTGATAGACACGACCACGAATTAAACTAGATATTCCCTGAACACTCGGTTTACCAAATCCATGATAGCAGCTGGAGCGTTCATCAGACCAAATGGCATTACAATACTCTCATAAAAGCCATATCGAGTACGAAACGATGTCTTTTGTAGAACCTCCTTTCTGATTCTCAATTGATGATGCCCCGATCCCAAGTCGACCTTTGAAAATATTGACACTCTTTGTAACTGTCACACAATTCGTCGATCTTCGGCAATGAACACTTGTTCTTGATCGTTACTTGATCGAGTTGATGATAGTCGTTGCACAGGTGCAACGAACCATTTTTCTTTTTCACAAACAAAATTGGTGCTCCCCAAAGTAAGGCACTGGTATACATGAATCGCTTATTCAACAATTCTCGCATCCGCATCATCAACTCTTTCAACTCAAACAACAACATTTGGTAAGAAGCCTTAGAGAGTAATTCTGTCCCGGGTGCTAACTTGATCGTGAATTCTATCTCTTTCTCTGACAATCAGCTTGACAATTCCTGTGGAAATATAGCTAGAAATTCTTGGACTACTGAGATATCCTCAATCTTCAGTTCTTCAATCTGTCATATCTATCACAACCACCAAGTGATCTTGGCAACCCTTGTCTAACAAACGAGTTGCCTTTAAATGGCGAGACTAATGAAATTGAAGGTCCTTCTCGGCTCTTAATAAACTCAACACTTTCACACGTCAACAGCAACGGATTAAATTGGATTATTTCACGTCAACCATCCACCACTACGGGAGGCTCCTTGAGCCAACTCTATTCCTATGTAATGTCAAAGTTATACCATAACAACTAGCCGAGCATCACTATAGCCAATGATTCTCCCTTCTTCAACTTTATTTCAACCAACTGAAGTTCCCCGAACTTAACCAAAACTCTGCTACGCTACTCTGATATACTCTCTTAAAAAACATTCTTCCTTTGATCGGCGCGTGATTGGTTCCATTCCTGTCCATTTCGCCATCATAGTGGCGTTCTATCTGTGGTAGCAATGTTGGTGTTCTCTTGGATTCATATTGACAGTCCCTCATTTGATGGCTGTGCTAGTCATAATCAAAGCACATTCTAGTCATATCCGGACATTGGATTTATCCATGCTCTGTTCTTTCAGCCCGCAACTAATGAGTCCTCTATCTCCTATCAAGTGATGACATGCACCCTTGATTGCACTGGAGGTTTGTTTTGAAAACCCTATGGTGGGTTCTACGGCGCACTCCCGCTGATCTATCCTATCACGGTTGTGACACTTGTGATCTCATAAGTGGTGACGACAACTGCTATTGTGGTCTCATCGACCTTCTGAAACAGTTTCTTGCCAAGTGACCTTATTGGTCACACTCAGAACAAGCACCCGTCCTAAAGTGGCACGGGGCCAATCCATAACGTTTCCCATAGAAACAACATGTGACATTTTGATTCGGTACTGACTTGTCTATTCTCACCCTTCCTGTTGGGCGGAATAGAGCACTTCTCTTTGATCATAGGCTCCTTCCCAAATTAGTTTCCATTTCTACTAAATCTGAACCTCGACTCAAATGTAACAGCTTGCTCCCAGATCACATCTCCATGTTGGACCTCAGCAGATGCGGCAACAACAACGGTGACGGCACTAGCGGCAATAGTGACAACGATGACTCGATTTGGAGCTTACTGGCTCGACGAGTTCCCAAGGAACACTAGCACCTAAACGATCCTGTCGAACCTAGGATCGCTCGGTAATACTACACTAGTGCCGACCTGTAGTGGTACTCTTACACTCGAGCTGGCTTGAGTCAACACTTTGTCATAACCACCTCGGGTACTGACCTTTGTCGGTATTTTACCCTGAGTTACCAAGGCTACTGCCCTCTTACTAGGAACCATCGGCTCCTTATCACTCATACTACAGGATCTTTATAGAAACCTGTTTTCTAATTCCAATACCATATTAAAATTTGAGTGATCCACACCCAGCAAAGAATTCTACCAATAAGCTATTAGAGACATGCACCAGTATAAAATAAAGGTCATTCCTACTAACTATCCCATGACTCATTACACCTTATCACTCTAAACACTAATTTGCTCTGATACCATTAAATGGGGATGTCACGCCCTGATCTTCTAAGTGCGTGCCCATCCTTTTTTGGTTGATTACTAGCGACGTCCCAGGACGAGTCGCCAATCCATTCTTTTTAATTTACTTGTGGAAGCAATTAAATAAATCCCCATACAACAACAAGATGAGATAGAAAAGCAGGACCACCAATTATTAGAAACCAAACTACACCTTTATACATATTAGACTAATTCATACACATTACTAGCTGATATTTACAAAGTCTACAAAAAGGTCAATTCTCAAAACAAGTTGTTCTATGATCAGCTAGTTCAACTCATTCGCTGATTTGGCAAAGTCCATAGGGCTAGGGCGAGACAATGGGTCCTCCACTGCACCATCCAGAGGATCAACTAGATCCTTGTCTCGAGTGGCCTCAAGCACTACAGAGGGGACATCGAAAGATCTGAGAGGACCTACTCTCTATTAAGCTGACATATCGCCCATAGGCTGATATAGTATACCATCTCAATCGTACAACCAATTCAACCTCTTTACCATTCTTGATAAAAGTACACGTGTGTGGGTATACAGTCGGTCATAGCCAAAATACAATATTTTCAATTTTGAACTTCCCACCAGTTTCAATAGTCCCAAAATAGATTTTTGGCGCTGTAGACTAACGCTCGGTAATTTTCCAATCGATTACCAAAATTATTAAAATTCGGGATAAATACCCAATTTCACAAAACATCGCCAATTTGCACAAAATAGCAATCAATTAAATAAACGGAATGCACTACTACAATCAGCATGAAATTCCAGTCACCGACTATCCTAGTGTAATTTCCGGAAAATAAATAAATAAATAAATAATTACGTAAATTAATTAAATAAATGCCAAAAATGTGACTTTGGCCTGAAAAAGCCTAATTGGAAGTTGAGACGAGCCCGAAAAATTTCCAAAATACTCTAGATAAATAGTAGAGCTTGTCTAGGCCCTAATTGCACTAACTATCCACCTAACATGCATCAGTAATTAGTTAAATTCACTAATTAAGTTTAACTAACCCCCTAATCCTAGCTTAGTCTAAACTAAACAACTCTTAAACGTCATTAATCTACTAAGCGAGAATTAGTGAGTTAAACTCACCTGATTAACAATCCGCTCGAATCAAAATGACGGGGTCATGGCGAGGAACGACAACTTCCAAAGCGGGACCGCCAAGCGAGGCCGGGACGGGCCCGAAAATGGCCTCGCAAAGCCCATAACCCTTGCTGGAACAACTTTAGATTTGGGCCCAAGGAGTTGTAATGGTGGTTGGTTTGGGCACGGTTCGAGGCTAGGTTCGGCGGCTGCGGGTGGTGGTAAGGGCCGTGACCGAAATGGCCATGAACCGGGCCGAGTTGAGGCGACTGAGCTTGCTGAAATGGAGTTGTTGATTGGGCTTCTACCAGAACAAAAAGGCCAGGATGAAGCTGCGGCCATTATTGTCGACTTGCTGGAAGAAAAGGGCCAAATTGATGGGCTCGATGGAAAAGTGGTGAGCGAACCGCATGTGGGATGGTGCTTCGGTGGTGTTGGCAAAGAAGAAATGGATGCAGGTGGGGCATTGGTGGGACAAAATATGCGAGCGAAATGGACAGTGAAAAGAACAAAAGGAGAAGAGTCCATCGGTCTTGGTGGGGACAACAAACCAGCAAAGGGAAAAAGAAAACATGCAGGGGAAAAAGAATAAAGAAGGAGAGAGAGAGAGAGAGAGAAATAATGAGAGAGGATAAGGATGGTTTTACCAGTCAAAGAGAAAAAGTGAAGAGGAGACCAGTGCTTGGTCGGCCAAGAGGGAGAGAGAAAAGAGAAAAAACGTGCGTGAGATGGGGGGAAACGTCGGCCGAAGGGGAAAAAGGAAAAATTGAAAAGAAAATATCCTATTTAAATCCAAATTTGGTCCTACAAATTTTCATGTAAAAAGTTTGGTCTTCACTTGCTTCCTTGCACTATAATTCTCCCAAAATAATAACTCTCAGGTAGCAAAAACAACCACTCCTTTCAATTCCGAATTTTACTTCATTTTTCTCAGAATCCGATCTTTGAACAAATTTCTCCAATTGAGGTCCGATTTGTTGTGGAAAAGCCCACAAAATTTCCTTTTACCAATTCACTCACACTAGATGCTAAAAATCCCTTCAATTGGCCAATCCGAGTTTCCGTTCGTTTTCTGAATCGTTTGAATCGATTTTCCTATAAAAATCCCGAACTCGCTGGAAATTCCTCAAAAGGTAAGTCAACGTTTCTAGAATGACTCATGACACGACAAAACTTTCAATTTCTAAAATCGAATTCAAATTCATGGTTACTTTCAATTATACGTGGTTTTAGCGTGACTTAGCTTGTTGGGTAGCTTTTAGAAATTTTTGGTGCAATTGACCCGTGGTCGATTTTCTTCGAGCCACATGTACTTCTTCGACACATTGGCGACTTTTAGTGGTCATGAAAATCTCAAGGTTTCAAATATGGACATAGGGTACCCAAAATGAAAGAAAATCGGTCTAGTACCGATTGATGAGAATTTTGAAATTAGGTGGAATCATCCACACTTTGATCACATATCTTAGTCGAATCGACCTATCTTTGGTGTCCGATCAATTTTTAATTGTGCCGTAATGACTTGTGCAGACTAGCATGGTCAAGCAGTCAATTCATGGTTGAGTTCTCAAGTTTATTGCATAAAAATCCTTTAATGGCTTCACCGGATATGCCATTTATTTCATGAGTGGCTATCTCAGAGAAAAGTACTATAGTCACGTTGACGAAATGCCCAATTTATTCAATCGAAATCAGAACTTAAAATTCAGGATGTCACAGGTTGGTTCATCAGAGGAGGGCTCGGTTGTGAATTGAAGAGAGAGAGAGAGAGAGAGAGGAATTTCCCCTAACAGTGGGGTCCACTTGTGACACATGTTGCAAGTTCAATAGACTAGCAATTTGAAACATTGACACAACAGTGGTATCCAATATTTTCTTCGATGATTGGTTTAAGAACACACATTCTTCTCAAAGACTTACCCCAATTCATACGCATGTAAATTAAAAAAGGGAGGTCAGGTCAAACTTCTCTATGAATACCTTGTTACAAGATAAGATCCCATCATAATCAAATTATCCTTAGAAAAAAAAAACCATTTTCCGTGATGAATTAATACATTTTGTTCTTATCTTTTCGGGTTATCTTATACTCTTGATTAATTTATATGGTTTTATTTGCCTCGATCATTATAGTTCTAGCTTTTACGTTCTAGATTTTAAATTATGTGATGTTGCTGCCGTAAATTTTTTATCTTTATAATTTTATTGAGTTATGTGAGCTCTTCTTGCCACCATTCGCCTTCGTAATATTTTGAAATAGTTGAAGGGTTTCGTAATGCTCCATTATTCTAAACAAAAAATTAAATTAGTTTCTGCCCGCATCAAGATTTCCAAAAGATGCATAAGCCAAGGCAATATTCAAAGCTCTTATTTCAAAATGACGATCCCCAAGTGCTGTTCAACTTTTTGCTCCATATGTAGGTGTAAAAGACCATTTCCAAACAACACTTTTTGGTTCTGTGCTGTTATGGGATGATCTGGAAGGGACCTTTGTATGGCTACCAGAGATCTGCTAGGTTTGGAAAATGACTAGAACTTTTGCCCGATGACAAGATTGCGATTTTGCCCGATGCACGAGGGTCACAAGTGTCGGCTGGGACAATTTGCGTACAAGGTTGTCAATTTGTATATTTTCAAAGTCATCGGTTCTTATGCTTCTAATGCAATAAAATCAGGTTGGTCTCTAAAAACGGGGCCCACTTCATCACTACAAAAAAGTAATCTTTGTTATGTTCGCCATAAAATATGGATTAATAACTTCGATATGAATGAAACTAGAAAGTCAATGACGATTATATTGTTAATTTATTAATGGGAAAAAGTGTGATCGGGGGATGAATACTAAATGTTTTTCGTGACATGACCGATACTAATGTAGACAATTTTAAATGATAATTTAATATTTTTGAGTTATTTTTATTTATTTATTTATTTTTCTCTTTCTTTTTTTCTTCTTTCATTCTTTCTCTAGCCGATCACCAAACCTCGGTGACTAGCCAAATGCAAGGACTAGTAAGGTCGACCTCACTAGCCACTAGAGATGACAAACCTTGCTTACACTTGGCGAGGCCTAACCTTACTATGAAGTTTTTACATAATCCTTTGTGTTTATTTCCATCTAAATCATTTGATTGATTGATTTCATTTGGGAAATATGGCAGTTATCTTTTTTTCTCATTGCATATTTCTCATCACTTTGGGAATCCGCAATGAGAAAATATTAGGTTACTACTGTTGTCCTAATGCATCAAATTACGAGTCTATTGAGCTTGCGACATGTGTCACAAGTGAGCCCCACTATCAAAAAAAATTTGAGCCCTCTTTTGTAGTCCTCTCTCCTATTCTAGATCTACTCAGGCTCTCTCTCCCTCTCTCTCTCCCTCCCTCTAAATCACAACTGGGCCCTTGGAACTAACCACTGTGACGCCCCTCCCACTCTCTTGTGTCTACTCAGGCTCTCTCTCTCTCTCTCCCTCTAAATCACAACTGAGCCCTTGTCCATTGAACTAACCACTGTGACGCCCCTCCCGCTCTCGCTTGTCCGTTGCCTCCGCCTTCACCAAATCGTTGAATTTTTTCACCTTGTCTGTTCATTGTCCAAAACCCTTTGGAGATGGGTTTGATCTTGCTGGTCAGGAGTTGATGGCAGCACAGTGGTTCATTGCGATTTAGCAATGGTAGATTAACGGACTTGTTGGAGCTAGAGATGGAACACCAGTTCGTTGGACGACGGCCTGGTCGTGAGTTGGAGGGAGAGAGAGAGGGTAGAGTAGGGAGGGAGTTGCAATTTAGCAACGGCGGAGGCAACGGATGAGCCACAGGGGTGGCATGGTGGTTGGTTCATCGGAGGAGGGGTCGGTCGTAAGTTGGAGGGAGAGAGAGGGGGTAGAGCCAGGAGGGGTTGAGCGTGGGGAGAGAGAGAGAGGAAATTCCTCCAATAGTGGGGTCCACTTGTTATACGTTTCGCAAGCTCAGTAGACTTGTAATTTGATGCATTGGCACAACAGTGGTATCCATTATTTTCTCGTCGATGATGGGTCTAAGTACACACGTGATTCTCAAAGACTTACCCCAATTCATATGCATGTCCATTAAAGAAGGGAGGTTAGGTCAAGCTTCTCTATGAATACCTTGTCACAAGATAAGATCTCATCGTAATTGAATCATTCTTAGAAAAAAAACCATTTTCCACGGTGAATTAATACATTTTGCCCCTATCTTTTTGGGTTATCTCATACTCTCAGATAAATCTATATAATTTTATTTGCCTTGATTATTATAGTTCTAGCTTTTTACGTGCTAGGTTTTAAATTATGTAACGCTGCCATAACGTTTTGATCTTTATAATTTTATTGAGTTATGTGAGCTCTTCTTGCCACCATTCTCCTTCGTAATATTTTGAAATAGTTGACGGTTTTGAAATGTTCCATTTTTCTAAAAAAAAAAATTAAATTAGTTTCTGACCGCATCAAGATTCCCAAAAGAAGCATAAGCTAAGGCAATATTCAAAGCTCTTATTTCTAATGCTGTTTGACATTTTGCTCTATTTGCAGGTGTAAATGACCATTTCCAATCAACACTTTTTGGTTCTGTGCTATTATGGGATAATATGGAAGGGACCTTTGTATGGCTACTAGATACTTGCTAGGGTTTTTCCGGGTCGCATTCATTCACCACTTATGCGAGTGGAAAATGGAGAAAAGATTTTCACGTAGATTTTGAGGGAGGATTCAACGATTGCATGCTTCATTCGACCACACCTAGGATGAATACGCTTGACAAATGCGATGTCCATTATAATGATTGGCTGAAGTTCTTGACTTGGTACAGAAGAAAAGTGGTACAGCATCACGGCTTCATCTCAGCTGATAAAATTCTTGGAAAGAGGAAAGACATAAAGTGACAAACTATATCTTGGGCAATAACTCGAACAGTCCTCAAAACTTGAATTATTTCCCAAAGCAAATAGGCCAGTAAAGAAACCTCCATTTGATGCCCAAAAGTGTGGAATCCAGAATCTCCAGAATCTGCAAAAAGAACACGAAAACACGTGACCGGAAGAATTAAGAATTAAGGTTTTTATTAATAGAATATCCTCCAGATCAAGATGGTTTGGGGGGGGGGGGGGGGGGTGGTGTGTGGCGCGGGGCGTTGTAGTTTCTCTCGCTCTCTCTAAGCTATCATCAACTTCATCGCCGAACAAACTGCCGCTAGTTCAGTTCGGGAGGATTTCATTGCCCAGACGCTGGAAAGAACGGGGTCACTGGTTCAGTTCCCACTTGCAAAGTAAACAGGACCAAGCTAATTGTACTTAGCCTCCTGGAAAATTAAGTTTCTGGTCCGGTTGCTCGAGAAGCGGGCAGATCCCTCATTGGCCTCGTTTTGTATGGGAATAATCTCAATAGTTTCGTAGACTCAATGGTCCACATCTGTTGGGAACTTGAGCAACCTAAAAGAACTCTCTCTCTCTCTCTCTCTCTCTCTCTCCCCCTACTAATGATCTTTCCGAACCTATTTCTGTTGCAATAAGCAGGAACTTGTAATTTTTTTTACCAGAGTTGAGTGAGGATGTCGAGCGTGCAGCCCAGGGTGCCTTCGAGTATCCTCCAATCGCTAACACCCTGGCTGTCGGTCTGAGCCACGAAGGTCATGTCCATGCATGAGGCGTATGCATCAAACATGGGCACCCACCATGGACCCAAGTGCAGCCTCCGCTTGGCTTTCACCTCTATGTTGTGGTCACGTTCCTGCGGTCCTTCAAGGCGCTCATCAGGCCCTTCGTGCTCAAGTCATTGATGTTCGCCACTGTTGCCATGGCTGGGACTGTGGTCACATTGCTAGGGCCCTGAGTGAAGGCGGGAATGACCAAGTGATGAGGGAGAGAGAGTTGGCCAAAAGTCAAAAAGAGCTTCACGTGAGTGTACTTGACGGCGATGAGCTTACTAGGGTTCTTGATGGAGAGAAAGATGTTCCACTGGACAGTGGAGAGATGTTGGGGGACGAAATGGAAGAGTCCAGGTCGAGCCCGAACTCTGGTGGCATCAAGGCGGGTATTGCCAGGAAGATCGCCATGGCTAGGGCAAGAATGGCGGGTACAGCAAATGCGACACAGTGGCCGATAATAAGCTTGTACCTGCAGATCCGCAGCGACTCTGGAGATGGGATAGGTGATTCGGATCATTATCCGGATGGGGTTGGTTGGCATGGAGGGCTCCCATTTGGGATTTTCGTGTTAAGTGCGTTCTTTTTTCCCCCTAAAATTATAGCCGTGTTAAGTTTGTGAGCACGCAGGCCATTTAAATGGAGAGGAGTGAGGTATTGGAATGGGGAATTTTCGTGTGATTTGAGTCGAAATTACTGAACTCTTTCCTCGGAACAAACGAATTGCAAAGGCCTCTGCTATTTTTTGTCAAGTGAAGTCGAGTCTGAAAGAGAGAGAGCATTCCCTCGTTTACACATTTGCTATTAATCAACTGCTTGATTAGAAGCGAATGTGAAATCTAACTAGATCTGTTAAAATGGGTCCAAAATCTATTTAATGACCCAATATGGCTTGGGTTGTTTCTTTTTTTGCATTTGCTTTATTTTTTTGTATGGGTATTAGAACTGCATAATCAGCAATTAAAACCAAACAAACATTGCATCAAATAATGTATTATTAAATGGACATTAACCAATATATTAAGATATCTATTATATTTAAATGAAAATCAAAGCCCAAACACGTTTCATGATTTGTGAATGGGTTGGACTAGACTTTCATCACCACCTTCACGTCCCGTCCATAATTCAACCCTGAGCTCTCTCACTTACTCGACATGCCGGTCTTTGGAACCATGCATTCTTTGAAGGGAACAATATAAAGAGAAAAATGCTAAAGAAGATTCTTGAGACAGGTTGGAGATGCGTTAACATATTGCTATTGCAAATTAATGTGTTAAATGAGTCAATTTGGATGGGACCGTTTATGGTTCAAGTTAAGTTTGACCCAACTAACCACTGAGGGTTCGCCCCAGTGGCCACCCTTCCAACATGGAAGGGGGAGGTGAGGGGTTTAAATCCCTACCTTCTCAGGGGGGGATGAGGGTGGGGACGCGTAAGTTTCAGGAGTGGATTTCGACTCCCACGCCTTGCAAGAGGCATGTCAAAAGTCTGAGAGTGAGTGTAGAGTAGGAATAGAGTAGGACTGAAAAAAAAAAATTTGACCCGACTCACTCATTTAATGGGGCTAGATCTGACATTTCTATTGTTTGCTATCCACTTGGGTTGATTCAGTTCTTGATGGGGAAACGAGGGAATTCTCTCTCTCTCTCTCTTTCTCTCTCGCAGAGACAATAACATTTTTCAGCTTTTTTAGTTTCCACTACCTCTCACAAAAAGAACAACGGATTGGCGAGTATCGTATTTGAACTCACCACCTCTCTCCAGGTGCTGTGGTTATCGATGACTTACGGCGATCGGAAGCACACCGCTTTCCTGAATCCCTCTACGGCCAAGAGGCCGCTTTTCATTCATGTCCTGACTTTTCAATACCTCAAGTTTTGGTATGTTCATTTGGTTAAATAGAAATTACGTGCTAAATCCTACTCTAACTTTCATCGTTCCCTTAGATTTTTATAATTTTTTTTTTTTTTTTTTTGTAAAGTGTAAGAGTTGAATCTCATATTTGAAACTAAATGTTCTCAAAAACATAGATTTTCAGTTTGAAAAGCATAATTATACATGTCGGCAAGAAATTTTAGGATATGTCCATCCGTCATTAGACGTCCTGATTATCCTTTAAAATTGAGTCCTTTGAGGTGGAGGGTCTTTTTCTCATTTTCACATGGGAAAAGAAAAACGCTTCTTTGGGGATTTCTTACGGCAATTTTCACATTGCTACGTGTGCGTCATTGTCATAAGCAGGAGTGATCACGTGTTTTCCAATTGTACTTAGTGGGTAAGTTTAAAGAAACTCCCAGCTATATTCTATGAATCATTTGCACTTTATTTTGCCCATAATTAATATTTTAACTTAGAAAGAAGCACTTAGCGACATGAAAACTTTCATAACAAATTGAGAAAATATACAGTAATATCAAAGGATCATGTTAGCCATGGACGTGGCGTGCTTATACCTAGTCATACCCACTCTGGGTTTGACACATTGCAGAGTCATATAATTAAATAAAAGGCCCTGCAAAAGCTGGAGTTGGGGGATCATAGATGCATAGTAGCTGTATTAAAAAAAGGGAAATTTTCAAATAAGCAACCAAAGTGCCATTCTTTTCTCAAAATAGGACATGAAGTGAAGTTTGTCTGAAAGAATGACCTAAAGTAGTCATTTAGTCTCAAAGAAGGACCTCACTCGTCGACCGATGAATCGTTGCATCTCTGATGTATATTCCGGTGGCCTGATTAGGGTATTTTTGTCTATTTTTTCTTTTTTTCATTTTTAGTTGCCCTATTCATCGTCTTCTTCGTCCCCTATTCACTTCTTCTTGCCTAGATCAAGAACATCGGACTTAGGGAAAGGCCAGCGAGCACCAATCGCTGGTAAGGGCCAATGAGAGCTTGACGCCCATCTCTTCTCTCCTCTCCAACCCACTCTTTCCTTTTTGACAAAGGAGAACAACCGAAAATTGCTCTTTGCTTGAACGCTCCTTCCCCGACTCCACCTTCATCCTCTCACTCTTGCATATCCGTTCCTCTCCTCAATGCCTCGCCCTTGTCAAGACTCAGACTCGACCTGCCTGTCGCGACTCAATTTTTTTGGGTGCACCACCTAAAACTAGGTTAATGGATTACTAAGTCTTTAAGCTTAGCTCGGGCTCTCCCAAGCCCATACCAATTCGCGACTTAGGTTTGAATTCTTAACATGCAAATGATTTTCAATCATGAGTCGCCACTAACCAATTAGGGTCAGTTAGAAACCCAAGTAAAGTATGGGAGAATACTTTACTTTTGCAAACCAGAGATTCAGTAGGTCCGGAGACATGGTTATGCTAGATTAGTCTAACGCCCTTTCGGTACATTTTTATTTTATTTTCAAAAATATTTGCAGACAATGTTAATTAATTTTAACCTAAACTACTAACATGCAAATGGTGGTCATGCGGGTGCACAATCAATAAAATAACATTCAATAAAAAATGCTAATAAAAAATGCATGCCCTAAACATGATTTCTAAATGACAAGACACCTAATTTTTCTTTTTTTCTTTTTTTTTAAATGTCAATTATATGCAATCTTAATCTAAATTTAATATGCATGGATTTTACTTTAATGATATGTGATATGCAATTCATATGATATGACTTAAACTTATCACTATATGTATGCAATCTAATTTATATAATCGTAAATATGCATGTGCTACGTGATATGGGATGAATGACATGGTATTTCTACATGCATGCTCTTTTATGATTTTTTTTTATGATGATTCATTTTCTTAATGCATATATGCAACCTATGCTAAGTAATGATGATATGAAATGAGATTAATTATGAATTAACCTATTAACTAATTAGACTAAACTAAAGTGAATGATATTCTAATTTATTTTAAGAATCAATTTAATTTAAACTATATCTTATCTTAAAAGCTATATAAAAAATCAAGACATGCCAACATTATTTAAAATCAGCCCTAACAAAAATCACCCATCTAAAAGTAAAATCTAAAAATTATAATCCTATAGATGCAATTCTAATTTACTAACCTAAATGCTTTAATGCAATATTTAGATTTTTATGTACTTTTTGATTATTTTTTTTATTTTTTAATCTTTCCAAACAAGTAATTATTTTATAAGAATTAAAATAACCTAAAAAATAATCCATTGTCTCACGGATTAAATTAACAATTATTTTAACTCTATACTAATTTAACAATTGAAATATTATCAAAATTCCTAAAATTAAAGTAATTAAAAAATGACCCGGCGTCTTACGGGTCAAATTAATAATTACCTTAATTTGAGATAAAACCCCTAATGTCTACAAGGTCTACAAATTATTGACAGACAATACTACAATTCAAATAATTAAACTAAAAAAATAAGCTAACATAACATGGAATAAGTAAAAAAATAAAAAAATAAAAATATACTACATAAGGCTTGGAAAAAGGGAGCAGCAACGGTGCTTCAGTGATGGGTCGTGGTGGCTGGAGTAAGGCAGTCGTCGGAACTCCGATGAGGCTCGGGTAGCAACCGATCCCGCAACAAAAACAAGGGAGGCAACAGGTGGGTTGTGGGCACAGCAGCAGGCTCGGATCAGGAATGGCAGTGGCAGGAGCTCGAGGCGTTGCAGCGATGGTATCCCACGGGTGTGTGGTGGGAGTCCGCGACGTCAGTCCGGTGCTGGCTGGCGGCTCGGGCGGCTGGTGCGTCACGGGCGGAAGTCACCAACGAGGGACGACACGGGTGGAGTGGCGAGGGCTGCCGTCGACCTCCTGGGTCGCGAGCAGCAGCGACTTCACGGGCCGGCGCGGGCTTTCGGATGCGATGGCGCTCGGAGGCAAGATCGAGGGAAGCGGCGTTGGCGTCGGAGAAGAGACTTCGATCGCTGGTCTTCGGGTTGAGGTGGACCAGTAGCGAAACCAGGAAATCCGGCATCGCGGGGGGGCTGCAGGCGGTCACCGATCTGCTGGTGATGGGTTGCGGTGGTACTTCAAAGACGACGAGCATGCGGTCGAAGGCGTGGTGGTCGCTCGGGTCATCAAGTGGAGCAGTGATGCAGCGTCTGGAGGGGTAGTCGCAGCAACGGGAGGCACAATGATCAGCAGCAGTCGGCGGGGACCTCTCAGAGAAGAAGCACAGTGACTTTTTTTCTTTTTTTACTTTCTCTCACCTCAAGTCTCTCTCATGTCCTCTCACCTTTCTCTTTCTCTACGAACTCTCTGCCCCTTTCTGTCTTTTGTCTTCTGCTTTTCAGAAAAGAACTTTGTTGACTTCTCTCTCACAAAACTCCATTCCCTCTTTGTGAATATTTCGAAAACTTAGTCCAAAAACCCCCCCGAAAGGTGAAGATGAGCCCCCTATTTATAAAGCGAAAACTCGAGTTCGTTTCGCCGGTGGAGATTTTCGCTCAACCTCTCGCCGGTGGAGATTTTCGCTCAACCTCTCAACAATAAAGTGGCTCCAAAATCTCACGGTTGAGTTTTATGAATTCAAAAATATTTTTTTAAAAAAATTCCCTCTAATCAAATATTATCTTTTATTTCTAAAAAATTAAATTTAAATAGGTGTCAACAGCTGCCCCTCTTTGAAGGGAAGCTCGTAGAGGTTACCTTCAAAGATAAATGACACGTAAATTTATACCATGCAGAATGAATGCAAAATGAATATGAAATGCATATGCAAATGTTAATTGTAATGACTTTTTTTTTTTTTAAAAGAAATGGACTCAAATAAATGCAAGGTCATGCAATAAAGAATGCCATGTAAATGCAATGATTTGGTCAAGAACATATATTTCTATGTGTCCATGCTTAATGAAATGCAAATGCAAAGAAGAACACATACCTGTCATACTTATCTGGAGATTCAGAAAAGTATTATTAGGTGTGAAATGATTCCTATGAGACCTAACCAACATCTGGAAATCTCTTCAGATAATTGAAAGGCTCAAAGTCTTTAGAGATCTAGAACTCTCATCAGATCCCAAGCACTTGGAAATCACATCCAATATTTGAAAAAGACAAATACTTGGAAGTCACATCAAGCATTTAAAAATTCAAATATCTGGAATTCATGCTGGACATTTGAAAACATTTACTAAACATCTGGAAGTCACATCAGACGTTTGGAAGGACAAACACTCGGTATCACATCAAGCGTTTAAGGGTTCAAATATCTGGGGTTCACACTAGACATTTGAAAACATTTTATAAATGGGTACTTGGAATTCTCATCAAGCACCAAGATGACTAAACAAACTCAGAGTTTCAAAGACAAATCCTTTGGTCTTTGAGGAAAAATTCATTTCTTTTTCATTTTTCATTTTTTTTTAAATTCAATGAAGGTCCGTACATGATGGCTTTTTTTTTTTTTTTCAAACTTCCACTGGAAAAATTATCATTAAGACGATTTTCACTAAGCTGTGAATTTCTTGAACATGCTAAACGAGACACTTTTGGTGTGAAAAAGGCTTTTTCACTCGCTCTCATTTAGAAGGGGTTATTTGTCCCGACCATTGATGCGGGAATATATCACTCAATCTTACCATCATATTGTCGACAAGAGTTCGAATTTTCTTGCAAGCAGTACGACCTTACCAATCTGAGAGATCTTTGACAATGATTGTAATGTGGGTTTGGTCAATGACTTAGCAAAAGAGACTCTTTGAGTCAAGGCTATTGAAAGAATAATTCTGTAATCATCTCCGGGTTTACAAGTCAAGAACCCTGCAAAATGAGAAAGAAATAATCTTACTCGCACTTCTTCGAGCAATGCTTAAAACATATGAATTCCTATGTTAATTCAAGTGCCCTAATCTGAAGAGACTTTGTAAGGGACGTAACACAGGCTTGGTTCTTGGGTTTGATAAATGAAATGATCGTTAGGTTCAAAGATGTGTGTAATGGGTAAGAGTTGGTGATCATCTTGACATTACCACCAGTTTTCTTCACCACGGATCGTCTTCTTGACAAATTTCCTTATCGGCTCAAGAGTTTATCACTGATGCCAATGATTATTCAACTGGAGATCTTTTCTCGACATTTTTTCTTTTAAAATCATTTTCTTTGATGATGGGCATCAATCAGGCACACCGCTTTTTTTCATGCCCCCCCCCCCCCAATTCATCAATCATTTATCTCTTCTTTTCATGGGCATTGGCCTTGCTTTTACCAGGCACACTGCTTTTTTCATGCCCCTTAGTTCTATTTTGATTTCAGTTCTTGCGCCCAATGCGTGTGTCAAGTATACTTTAAATGACACTCGAACCTTCAAGGATCTTCATCTATCTCTTGCCTTGCCCCAATGTGGGGGATGATTTTCAACTGGGTTTAAAAGAAACGAAATCACAAGCTCAAGTGGGCTATGCAAATGGTATAAGTGTGTAGGATAGTGAAAGAAATGCTCTTCATCATCCTAAGGTACTTAAATTACCACATGAATTCAATGTAATAGCACAACTTGAAGATTGATACAAGTGAAAGCAAGAAAATTTCTTTCCATTTCACTCTCCTTCAATGTCAACTTACCTCCATTTGCCCCGATGTGGGATGGTCCTTGACAGGGATAGTATGGAAGAAATTCTTCAAGTATTTGGGCTCAAAAGGGTTAAGCAATGGATTATCTGTAGTGTTTGGGATAGACAAATAAACTGTCTCTCGTCATTTCAGCTGCCGTACTTCTTGCAAGAAAACTCATCACCTTGAAACACAAAACGTTTCCATACTCACCTCACAATGTGTAAACAAGGGACTGTGTATGGGATAAGGCTTGCCTTTCACGCCTCATTTAGCATGTTCAAGTAACTCGACATCTTTCACTGAATTATCAATTTTGATAAATTTCAAGTGGAATTGACAAATTGCATAATATCATGTGAAAGCATTCTATAATGACAAAATGCCATGCTCTATTCTTGCACATCAAATCATAAAGTCAAAGCGGTTGAGTGGCCGTGTCTTGCCCCTCTTTGTAAGGAAGCTCATAGAGGTACCTTACAAAAATAAAAGACACTGTTGCTCATATCCATTCTTTGCCCCCTGCAAAAATAAAACATGCAACATTATACACTAGAGATTTGACCAACTTTGAGTGAGGAAAAGGTTTTTACGAGCCCTTTTATTCATGGATAGTATTTCTTTACAGCATCGGAATTTACAGGATTTGTGAATTCACGCCCATCCATTTCTGCTAAGATTAAAGCACCTCCGGGAAGTACTTTCTTCACGATGTATGGCCCACTATAATTTGGAGTGAACTTGCCACGAGGATCAAGGATAATCGGTAGCATCTTGCATAGCACCAAATCATGGACCTTGAAACACCTTGGGCGAACCTTCCGATTAAAGGACTCGGCCACCCGCTGTTGATAACATTGACCATGACATATGGCCTTCAATCGCTTTTCATCAATCAAATTAAGTTGGTCATACCTCTGTTGTGCCCATTCAGCTTCCGTCAGCTTAGATTGAGACAAAACTCTTAGAGAAGGGATTTCTACTTCAACTGGCAGGACTGCTTCCATGCCATACACCAGAGAAAAAGGAGCTGCCCCAGTAGAGGTACGAACTGAAGTCCTGTACGCCATCAGAGCGTAAGGAAGTCTCTCATGCCAGTCACGATAATTATCAACTGTCTTTGCCAGGATTTTCTTGATGTTCTTATTTGCTGCCTCAACCGCACCATTCATTTGAGGGTGATAAGGGGACGAATTCAAATGCTTGATCTTGAACTCACTGAACAACTCATCAACAAGCTTGTTGTTCAAATTCGTCCCGTTGTCAGTGATAATCATTTCAGGGACACCATAGCGAGCAATTATGTCACATTTGATGAATTTCGCAACATTGCGAGCAGTGACACTTGCTAATGACATAGCTTCTATCCATTTGGAAAAATAATCTATCACCACCAAAATGAAACGATGTCCATTTGAAGCCTTAGGATTTATCGGGCCAATCACATCGATGCCCCACATCGAAAAAGGCCATGATTCTGACAGTTGATGCAGCTCATTTGGAGGAACATTTATCTTGTCTCCATAAATCTGACAACGGTGACAACTCCGGACATGTTGAATGCAATCAGTCTCCAAGGTCAGCCAGAAGTAACCTAGTCTCATAATCTTCTTTGCTAACATGTGGCCACTCATGTGAGGACCACACACTCCCTCATGTATTTCTTCCATCAACTGAGTGGCTTCCTTAACATTGACACATCTAAGTAGGACGGAGTCGAAAGACCGTTTGTATAATGTATCTCCACTAATAAAGAATTTGGAGGCAAGTTTCATGAGATGCTTTCGGTCAACTGGATTGCTACCTTCTGGGAACTCTCGCTTTTGAATATAGGTCATGATGTCATGGTACCATGGTTTTCCATCCGGTTCTTTTGTCACTACCACGCAATAAATTGGTTTCGACAAAGCCTCTATTTTCAAAGGCTCAACCTCTAATCCATCAGTGACTTGCAACATAGAAGACAATGTCGCAAGTGCGTCTGCAAATTGATTATGAGACCTTGGTAAGTACTCGAACGAAACTTCCTCGAACTTTTCCACCAGATCTTCTAAATACTTGTGGTATGGGAGCAACTTGGCCTCCTTGGTCTTCCATTCACCTACGGTCTGCATTATGATTAGTGTGGAGTCTCCGAACACTTTTAACTTGGCCACACCTATTTCAATTGCGGCCTGAAGCCCGAGGATGCAAGCTTCATACTTAGCCACATTGTTAGTGCATGGGAATATCAATTTTGCAGCCACTGGATGGTGTTGTCCATCTGGGGATATCAGAATTGCCCCAGTACCGGAACTAGACAAGTTTACAGCTCCATCAAAGAACATCTTCCACAAGTCTTCATTCACATTCAAGACACGGTCATCAAGGAGACTATCATTGTCATTAGAGATTCTTGAATTCTTGGCCAATAGGTCAGCGATCACTCGTCCCTTAACCGACTTTTGTGGCATGAATTGCACATCAAATTCGGAAATTAAAATTTGCCATTTGGCCAACTTACCCACCAAAGCGGGTCGATCAAGTAAGTACTTGATGGGGTCGTTCTCAGTCATGAGGAAAGTCTGGTGATGTAATGCATATTGTCGCAATCTATGCAATGCCACACCAAAGCCGCACAAGTCTTTTTGACATTAGGATACTTCAGCTCTGATATAGCGAACTTCTTGCTCAAGTAGTAAATGGCTCGTTCTTTTCTGTCAACGAGACTTTCTTGAGCCAACATTGAACCTAGTGACTCACTATAAATGGTGAGGTAGAGAATTAAAGGATGCCCCGGTGATGGCGGGACAAGCATTGGTGGATTCATCAAGTAACACTTCAACTTGTTGAACGCTTCTAAACATTCATTGTCCCAGTTGACTCGTGCATTCTTCTTTAGGAGCTTGAAGAATGGTTTGGCGGTTTTAGAAAGTTGGGAAATGAATTGAGCAATGTAATTCAACCTTCCCAAAAGGCTTCAGACTTCTTTCACCATTGACGGAGGTCGCAGCTCACAAATGGCCTTAGCTTTAGCTGGGTCGATTTCAATCCCTTTACTGCTCACAATGAATCCGAGTAATTTACCGGATGTTGCTCCGAATACGCACTTAGCGGGATTTAGTTGAAGCTTGACCTCATGGAGCCGATCAAACAGCTTCTTCAAGGTCTTGACATGGCTTTTTCCAGGTCGAGTCTTTGCAATCATATCATCAACATAGACCTCAATTTCTTGATGCATCATGTCATGAAACAGTGCTATCATGGCTCGCTGGTAAGTTGCCCCGGCATTTTTTAGTCCGAAGGGCATAACCTTATAATGAAAGGTTCCCCATGGGGTGATAAAGGCAGTATTTTCCTTGTCTTCCTCCTTCATCCTTATTTGATTGTATCTAGAAAAACTATCCATAAATGAAAATAATTCAAAACCAGCGGTACTATCCACAAGGATGTCTATGATTGGTAACGGAAAATCATCTTTTGGACTAGCCTTGTTCAGATCTCGATAATCAACACAAACTCGAACCCGACCGTCTTTCTTCATTACTAGAACAATGTTGGCCACCCATTCAGGGTACTGTGAGACTTCAATGAATCCCACCTTCAATAGCTTCATTATTTCCTCCTCTATCTTCTTTGAAAGCTCGGGCTTAGTTCTCCGCAACCTTTGCTTCTTAGGTGGCACATCCGCATTAGTAGGTAGGCAATGCTCCACAATTGACGGGTCTAAACCAAGCATATCAGCATAGGTCCATGCAAAGATATCCTGATATTCCTTCAGTAGCTGAATTAAGTGCTTGGCCTCATCTTTGGGGAGACTTGCCCCAATTTTCACCCCTCTGGCTTCTTCAGTGTCACCTAAATTAATAGTAACGGTCTGCTCGGATGTGAGAGCCTTGGCTTTTTCATGCTGCTCCCAGCTACGTTGCACCTCAATGGAATCTTTGATCGAGTCTTCGGGATCATCATTATTGGCACATGTCGTGTTGGATTGGACCATTTCTATACATTTACATGCTATATGATCATCCCTGAAACAGAATGTAGATGGATCAGAAAAACAAACAGGGTCACCTAGATTATTTGAAATTCTTTTTACGAAATTCTTTGGCGAAAACTCCTTTTATTTTAAAATTTTTGACACGAGGAAGCATGATGAAGCCCAGGCCTCAGAATTCTCCTTGGATTTTTCTTTTCTTTTATCGGCTGGATATCATCACCGGGCCGGTTTGGTGTACTTCAACATGCCCTCAAAACATGAAAATTTTATTGGATGAAAAAGCAAATTACATTATTGAAATGATAAAAAACCTAGGAATGAAAATGCAAATACGGAAAGCCATAAAAACTCATGCGTAGAGGATTGTGCAAATAATTAAAATTCTCCTACTCTCGAACTCCGTCGATGGCAAACACGAAATTCTCTTTGAATAATTCGGCCATTCCTTTGAGTGCGTCGTCTTTTCCAGTGGATCGAATGGTGTTTGCAACTGGCTTGTCTGCCTCTCTCCATCCGACAGGAATAACATCAACGTCAACACCTGGAGGCTTGGGGTATCGAACATAGGTATCGATCGCCCTTTCTTCCTCATGCATCATTTTCGCAGGCCCAGGGAATGTGGACCTAATATGGGGTATAATGAAGCTAGTTCGTCCTTGTCCTCTTCCTCTTCCTCTACAGGATCGTCCACCTCTACCACGATAGCCCAATCCAGTAGTATATGAATTCTGCCCGGCCTCAATTGGTTGGCGAGTGCCTTGACCATGTCGGCCTAAACCATTACCTGGAACAAAACCGCTCCCGACCATGGTCTTGCCTACCATTATCGCTGACTTTGATAACTTTGGAGTGGGTAGGGTAATGCCTTGAGAGACATGAATGGTCGAAACCAACTCAAATGCTTGAAAACTGGATTCTTCTTTACAATCTGGTTCAATGTAAGGGATAGCCGTCTCATGATAAATCTTGAACTCATCCTCTCCTCGAACTGTAATAAGCTTCCCTTTCATCACAAACTTCACTTTCTGGTGACGACTTGAAGAAACCGCCCCTGTTGCATGAAGCCATGGACGACCTAACAAAAAGTCGAAAGCTGTAGGTATGTCCAGGACCTGAAAAACTGCATTAAATAACACTGGCCCTATTTGTAAGTCTAAATCAATTTCTCCATCTGCTTCTTTTTTGGTTCCATCAAATGCTCGAACAGAGGTTTTAGCCGTGCGAATTTTCCCTAAATCATACCCAAGACGTTTTAGAGTTGCAAGAGGGCATATGTTTAAAGCCGATCCATTATCTATGAGCACACGGGACACCAAGGTATTTTGACACTTGGCTGAGATATAAAGGGCTTTGCCATGTCCTCTTCCTTCATATGGGATTTCATCATCTGAGAAAGTAATCTGGTCGTTTAACAAAATGGCCCCCATAAATTCCCCCAACTTCTCAGGTTCAATGGACTCTGGGACATGTACCTCGTTAAGGACTTTCATCAAGGCTTTTTGATGTTTCTCCAATGTCAAAAGTAACTCTAACATGGAGACTTGTGCCGGCATTTTACGAAGTTGGTCCACTACGCTATACTCGCTTGCCTTAATTACCGTTAAGAATTCTTTAGCCTCCTCATCAGTGACTGACTTGACGGGTTGTGAGTTGGCCTGAGCGTAAGTGCGTCCCGATCGAGTGACCACATCTATCTCTGCATCATAACACCATGGTACCGCCTTATTATTCATGTAAGCATAGGGTTGCGTAACATCAAGAATCAATTCTTCATCATCTAGTGGTGGCACATCGTTGATGATTAATCCATCCTTATCCGACGCATCTTCCAGCGGTGGCATGTCAAAAGCTAGGGGATT
The DNA here is from genome assembly GCA_017140165.1 of Eucalyptus shirleyi. Lineage (NCBI taxonomy): Eukaryota > Viridiplantae > Streptophyta > Magnoliopsida > Myrtales > Myrtaceae > Eucalyptus > Eucalyptus shirleyi. The sequence goes on along the minus strand of CM029447.1, from coordinate 5,021,720 downwards.
GTTAGCTCCAATGTTTAAATCGGTAAACTCATCTTCAAAATCAGAAACCTCTTCTTCCAGATCAATAATGATCGGAGTGATGGTTGAAACGGTGTCGGCAAGACCCGCGTAGACAATCATTCCCTTCTTGGACATTACCTTGATTCTTTGCACCTTCTGAGACATGGTAGGCTCTTCTATGTCTGAGTAGTATCTAGCTCGAACTAAACCATTATAAACATCATCCACATGTACTCTCAAGCTCCTTTTTCGACCAACATTGAAACTAAAAATGGCGTTGACAGCTTCTGGGTGGTCAAGGAGTGGATTATTCTGGATGTTTGGCTATGCATCACGGAATGAGACCACTTTAGCATCCAACAAATTTTGGATTTTGTGTCGCAGCGTATAACAATCGTCAACGGAATGCCCTACCTCCCCCATATGGTAAGCACATGTCTTGGAAGGATCATAGTTGGGGAAACGCTCGGGATTAGGTCGCTTCGGTTCTTTAGCGAGTAATCCTTTCTTTTGAAGGGTTGGCAAGATCTTAGACAATGGCTTAGGAAGGGGCGTAAATTGACGCCTGAAAGAGTTCTTCTGCTGGCCAAAGAATGGTCGTGCTCCTCCCCGTTGAGTGTTCGAGATGGGGCGAGGGGGCTGAACATAAGCTGCATTAACTTCCACTACAGGCTCCTTATCCTTCTTGACTGAGACTCTCCTATACGAGCTGGTTTGATCAGACGCCCATCCATCGCACAATGCTACTTCAATTCGCTCACCAACAAGAATTAGCTGATTGAACGACTCGGCAGTCGATCCCAGCTTTCGATTTCGATATTCAGGCGGGAGCGTCTTCATGAACAAATCCATCAGCTCCTTTTCTGTTGGCTCCGGCGTAATCTGAGCAGCTACGGTCCCCCATCTCGTGACGTATGCCTTGAAAGATTCCGTCCTCTTCTTCTCGGTGCGAAGTAAATCTTCTCGAGATGGAGTGACATCAATATTATACTTATATTGCTTAAAGAAGGCATCGGTCAAATCCTCCCAAGTCTCCAGCAGATTAATTTTCTTCATGATGTACCACTGTAGTGCTGGTCTTGTCAGGCTTGCTTGAAATTGTTGAATCATCAAGGGGATATTATCAACATATTGGGTCATCCTGACCACATACGTCTGCAAATGGATCTTCAGGCAAGAGGTGCCATCATACTTTTCAAAGTCAGGCATTTTGAACTTCTTCGGCATCTTGACCTTTGCATAGTGGGACAAATCAGTTAGACTTTGGATAAACGAACCCTGTAGCTGCTTAAGTTTCTCCTCGACTTCGCGCCAAGCGTTTTTCCTGCTCAGTCTTCAGTACAACCGGCCGTATCACTTGTATCTCCTCATCAACAACAATTTGAGGCGTGTTAATAATTTTCTCCCTTGAGACACCCTTAGAGCTTGATGGCCCAACTGCAGTCGTATTCTTGCCTTTATCTCTTGGATCAGCCATGGGAGCTTGTTGTGGTAACACCACTTCAACTTGTGGAGCTGGTGGAGCAGTGTTTGCTTGGAGAGAATCGATTTGCTTAGAAAGCTGCTCAAGAACATTCAAGACTTGCTTCATTTCCGTTTCGAGGGTGGCGATATGAGCTTGTTCAGCAACACGCACTTGTTCGGTGTTATCAGCCATTGTTGCCCTAGAACAAGTACGGATTGGTGATCTTAGATGAGCCATGTTGTTACCTAAGAAAAAAAAAAGGTAAGTATTATAACAAATGAGATTGGTCCATGACAATGATCTAATCGCCTGATTTCATTCAAAATTTATTTTAAACATTGAACCAAACTTCCTAACATTGAACTAAGAATTGAAATTCAAGTCCCTAAACATCAAACTAAAAACTGAAAATAATGAATTGAAATAAAAGTCCCTAGACATTGAACTAAGAAAACAAAATATCTCATTTTATATGCTTTCGGCAACCCAACGCCTTGCGAAGCTTTTTATTTTCAGCTTCAAGCATTTCCACTTTCCGCTTAAGATGCTCAATTTGTGCTCGCTGGGTAAGCTTCTTAGTCACATTGGGGACTACTGGACGCAAGGCGACAGGTTTCCGATGTTGTTGGATGTAGAACGCCGATGCATGGTGAATCTCCTCTTTGCCCTTCAGTCTCATGGGCACCAAAATCTTCTCGGGATGACATTCGCTCCATGTAGTAATAATCATTTGGATCTCATTGAAGTAGTCGTAATCCTTTCGATTGAAACGAACTTGGAACAAATCTGTCTTGAGAGGTGGGGGAATTTCTTGAAGAGCTTTGTACTGACGGGCCACTCTATGTGGATAATAGGAAGTAGCACCGGAAAGGCCCAGCAGCGGGATTGGTCCATCACCTTTGTGAGAAAAACGAGCCTCTTCAATGTGGAGCCATTTAGTATGCCATAAGAATGCCTTAGGATTAGGGTTTTTCAAAAAATTAATCCAACGGGCATACTGTTTATGTGGGGAAACATGTTCTAGAACCGCAAATTTTTGTATGGGATGCCGAGAATCATCTATCCTGAATTGTTTTATAAAATGCCCAAACCCTCTTATGTGGGAGAAAAACCATATTTGCAAAAGTTCAGGGAGGGCATGCATTGTCCTTTCCTCATTTTGTTTGAAACAGGTTAATGACAAAAATGTTTCAGCTAAAATCATATTCACATAATTCAGCCCGTCACAAAGCCGATTAACCACCTATGAAATTGCAGGATTAATGGCATTTTTTCGATAAGGAAAAACGATTAACCCAAAAAATGCTAACATGAAAAAACTTGCTTTTGAAATCATTGGTTGGTCTGCAAAACATTTTTCTAAGAATGAAAATGGACATGCAGAACAGTTGGCTTTGACGACTTTCCTTACTCTTTCAGCTTCGATTTTTAAAAATTGAGATAATTCAGAGATAGAATCTATACCGATAGGCGGCCTAACGAGTTCCTTTTCCAGGGGCATTCCAATGGCAATACTATATTCTTCAAGTGTTGGAGTCAATTCGAACTCACCAAACACAAAGGTGGAAGTCTGTGGACACCAGAAGTGAGGCAACGCCTGTATAACACCAAAATGGATGTTGATCTCTAACAACGGGAGAAGTCGGGCGATCCTGGCTTTCACATATCTCTAACCATCTTGATCTAATTAGTCCAACCACCTCTTGAGCTCTTTTTTGGGAGTGGAAATGAATTGTACGTCGGTTTTCCCTATTGCATATAAAATAAGACCGACGACGAAACCTAATTGTCATGGACTGACAAAATTACAATAAAGTAAATAAATTGCTAAGAATTTAAACAACTTACTTTCACTGGAAATAGATGACAATCACATAGACACACGTATGAAAAGTATGGCTCGATTTCTGTCTTGACGGCTTAACAAAGTGGAGCTAAGAGGAAGATCTGACCGTTGCAGTCTCGCATTAACATGTTAGGTCCCCTTAACTCCGGCTCAGTCGAATGGAATACCCAATAATCACGCAGTCTCGCGGATATGGACAAACACACTCAACACCATGAAGAACTTTCGGGGAAAAAAAGGTCAACCTCTATATAGCAGTCTCGCTTTAGAGGAAGTATCCTTCTCAACACCATCCTAAGAATCCTATCGTAGCCCAGGTCCGGCAGCAGGTTGTGTGTGCAATAGTGTAGTGCTAAAAACAATAAATCATGCATAATAGTTTAATTGCAAACAACACTTCTATAGTTTAAATTCAACAATTCATTCTTAACTCCAACCCGCAAAATAAGGGTTAGCAAAGACTACTCCCCTTATATCTTCCATCTGCAAGAACATTTAACACCTCATGTTAGGAGCGTACCTTGTTTCCATGCTGCCAAACAAAATATTTTTAAAAAATGAAACAGGCCTATGTCCACTATGAGTTTTAACTCTATCCCCAACGGAGTCGCCAAGCTGTCGCGACCCAATTTTTTTGGGTGCACCACCTAAAACTAGGTTAATGGATTACTAAGTCTTTAAGCTTAGCTCGAGCTCTCCCAAACCCATACCAATTCGCGACTTAGGTTTGAATTCTTAACATGCAAATGATTTTCAATCAGGAGTCGCCACTAACCAATTAGGGTTGGTTAGAAACCCAAGTAAAGTATGGGAGAATACTTTACTTTTGCAAACCAGAGATTCAGTAGGTCCGGGGACATGGTTACGCTAGATTAGTCTAACGCCCTTTCGGTACCTTTTTATTTTATTTTCAAAAATATTTTGCAGACAATGTTAATTAATTTTAACCTAAACTACTAACATGCAAATGGTGGTCATGCGGGTGCACAATCAATAAAATAACATTCAATAAAAAATGCTAATAAAAAATGCATGCCCTAAACATGATTTCTAAATGACAAGATACCTAATTTTTCTTTTTTTATTTTTTAAATGTCAATTATATGCAATCTTAATCTAAATTTAATATGCATGGATTTTACTTTAATGATATGTGAGATGCAATTCATATGATATGACTTAAACTTATCACTATATGTATGCAATCTAATTTAAATAATCGTAAATATGCATATGCTACGTGATATGGGATGAATGACATGGTATTTCTACATGCATGCTCTTTTATGATTTTTTTTATGATGATTCATTTTCTTAATGCATATATGCAACCTATGCTAAGTAATGATGATATGAAATGAGATTAATTATGAATTAACCTATTAATTAATTAGACTAAAGTGAATGATATTCTAATTTATTTTAAGAATCAATTTAATTTAAACTATATCTTATCTTAAAAGCTATATAAAATATCAAGACATGCCAACATTATTTAAAATCAGCCCTAACAAAAATCACCCATCTAAAAGTAAAATCTAAAAATTATAATCCTATAGATGCAATTCTAATTTACTAACCTAAATGCTTTAATGCAATATTTAGATTTTTATGTACTTTTTGATTATTTTTTTATTTTTTAATCTTTCCAAACAAGTAATTATTTTATAAGAATTAAAATAATCGAAAAAATAATCCGTTGTCTCACGGATTAAATTAACAATTATTTTAACTCTATACTAATTTAACAATTGAAATATTATCAAAATTCCTAAAATTAAAGTAATTAAAAAAATGACCCGATGTCTTACGGGTCAAATTAATAATTACCTTAATTTGAGATAAAACCCCTAATGTCTACAAGGTCTACAAATTATTGACATACAATACTACAATTCAAACAATTAAACTAAAAAAATAAGCTAACATAACATGGAATAAGTAAAAAAATAAATAATAAAAATATACTACCTAAGGCTTGGAAAAAGGGAGCAGCAACGATGCTTCAGTGATGGGTCGTGGTGGCTGGAGTAAGGCGGTCGTCGGAACTCCGGCAAGGCTCGGGTAGCAACCGGTCCTGCAACAAAAACAACGGAGGCAACAGGTGGGTTGTGGGCACAGCAGCAGGCTCGGATCAGGAACGGCAGCGGCAGGAGCTCGAGGCGTTGCAGCGATGGTGTCCCACGGGTGTGTGGCGGGAGTCTGCGGCGTCAGTCCGGTGCTGGCTGGCGGCTCGGGCGGCTGGTGCGTCACGGGCGGAAGTCACCAGCGAGGGGGATTTGATAGGGCGATCGGGGACGACACCGATGGAGTGGCGAGGGCTGTCGTTGGCCTCCTGGGTCGCGAGCAGCAACGACTTCGCGGGCCGGCGCGGGCTTTCGGATGCGATGGCACTCGGAGGCAAGATCGAGGGAAGCGGCGTTGGCGTTGGAGAAGAGACTTCAATCGCTGGTCTTCGGGTTGAGGCGAACCAGCAGTGAAACAAGGAAATCCGGCGTCATAGGGGGGCTGCAGGCGGTCACCGATCTGCTGGTGACGGGCTGCGGTGGTACTTCAGAGACGGCGAGCAGGCGGTCGAAGGCGTGGTGGTCGCTTGGATCATCAAGTGGAGCAGCGATGTGGCGTCTGGAGGGGTAGTCGCAGCAACGGGAGGCACAATGATCAGCAGCAGTCGGCCGGGACCTCTCAGAGAAGAAGCACAGTGACTTTTTTTCTTTTTTTTTACTTTCTCTCACCTCAAGTCTCTCTCACGTCCTCTCACCTTTCTCTTTCTCTACGAACTCTCTGCCCCTTTCTGTCTTCTGCTTTTCAGAAAAGAACTTTGTTGACTTCTCTCTCACAAAACTCCATTCCCTCTTTGTGAATATTTCGAAAACTTAGTCCAAAATCCCCCCCGAAAGGTGAAGAGGAGCCCCCCTATTTATAAAGCAAAAACTCGAGTTCGTTTCGCCGGTGGAGATTTTCGCTCAACCTCTCGCCGGTGGAGATTTTCGCTCAACCTCTCAACAACAAAGTGGCTCCAAAATCTCACAGTTGAGTTTTATGAATTCAAAAAAAATTTTAAAAAAAAATTCCCTCTAATAAAATATTATCTTTTATTTCTAAAAAATTAAATTTTAATAGGTGTCAACACTGCCCAAGGCTCCAGGTCTCGCTATTCGCCCTTGAAGGACCCATTGCCTAGCTGGAGCAGCCACCCTTGTAAGGAGACGATCCTCCTCAAAAAGGGAGTTCGAGTGGTTTCTCAATGAGAGAAAAGAAACAAGCAATTCTCCAATCTATAATACGTGATTTATCTAAGTAAAAGAAGGTTCTTCTTAAGCATTACAAAGGCATGAAAGTTTATCCAATTAGTCCTAAATATTGCTATTCACACCAGCAACTCTTAGTTTTATCACAATTTTCTTGATATTTTACTACCAAATCATCTTTGCTGAGATCAATTTGGCGTTTGTTTAAGAATTGACTTAGGCTGTAGCTTGTCATGTCATCTGAAAAACCTCCTTTTCTTAGATAAATGATGAATTATAGATTGGAAAATTGGTTGTTTCTTTCCTTTCATTGAGAAACCAATCGAAGTCCCTTTTCGAGGAGGATCATCCTTGGGAGGGCGGTTGCTCTAGTAAGGCGACGGGTCATTCAGGTCGAGCAGTGAGACCTTGGGTCTTGGGCAGGTCGAGTCCGGGTATTGGCAAGATCGAGGCGTTGGGGAGAGGAATGGAGAGGCGAGAGCGAGGGAAAGAAGGTGGAGTTGGGAAAGGAGCGTTCGAGCGAGGAACAATTTTTGGTTGTTCTCCTTTGTCAGAAAGGAAAAGGTCGGTCGAAGGAGGAAAGAGGAACCGGGCACTCATTGCATATTTCTTAAAAGAGCTGCTATCCCTTTATGATCCGCAGCTCCAACTTTTGCGGGGCCTTCTATTCAATTATATGATTTTGCCACGTGTCAAACTCTGAGTGGGTAGGACTAGCGCACTGAATATTTGCTTCTGAAGTAAGTGAATCGCTATGTTTTTCAAGTCGTGGGAAAGCATACTTCATTGTCATGACAACTTGCTTGCCAAGACGACGACGGCTCTCTCGTGAGTCATGTTGATTCCACCTTGGACAAACGCTCTGGTAAGAAAATGTTGCGTGGAATTCTTTTTCCTCCTTGTTATTGTCTTATTCCAACGTTCATTTCTAACCACCTAAAACCTAAAACGTATGTAAACACCTCATATAGCCCCCTTTTTTTTTTCTTTTCAGTTTTCTTAGACTCGAATAATATGAATGTCGGCAATATCCTTCTCGAGAAATCCAAATGATATGGCAAGAATTAGGTTTTCGTTCTTGTAAAAGCAGGGAGAATATTTCGATGGATGAAAACTCCATGCACGAGGGGGACAGCACAATCTGAAGAAGTGATAACCACAAGAGATCAATTATTCAGTTTGACCGTTCGGAGCAATCAATTACCCAAAGTCTGGCCACAAACAGGACCCTTCAAACACGTCGCACCTTTTGACCAAAAAAAAGAAAAAACACGTCGCACCTTGACATTCTTTCGACCGTACAAAAGAAAGTGGAGGAATTTGTCCTGCGAAGACCTGGGCGTTTCTAGCTCTGAGGTGACTTCTCGGTATGCATCCCGCAATTATGGGACGCTGAATGCCGTGTGAGCGATTGTACTCCTACCGATTTATATGCAACCGGTAGGGCCGCCGAATGAATAGATTGAACAAAAAATAGTTTGACCAATAGTGATCTATATCCCCATAATATAATTATAGTAGCCTATATTTGACATGACTTATACCTAATTTATATCGGATCCAATCCAAATTCAAATTCTTAATAATTTTCTCCTTAAATTCTTGTTTTAAAGAATGGATGACTTCATGGATTCACTCAAGTTGTGGGCTAGAACTTCGCATTGTTTTGCATAAGTTCGGATATCAGGTAATGGATGTGGGCATGAAGAGGGTAGTGGCACAAAGGTTTGCGGATCTTGCTTGGGTGGGGAACAGTGCTCTGGCTCTTGTGAACCTATTCATTCCCACCTAGATGTCGTTTCTAGCTCTGAGGTGACTTCTCGGTGATCTATGCATCCCACAATTATGGGACGCTGAATGCCATGTGAGCGATTGTACTCCTACTGATTTAATTGCAACCGGTAGGGCCACTGAATGAACAGATCGAATCAAAAATAGTTTGACCAATATTGATCTATATTCCTACAATACAATTATAGTAGCCTATATTCGACCTGACTTATACTTAATTTATATCGGATCCAATCCAAATTTAAATTCTTATTAATTTTCTCCTTAAATTCTTGTTTTAAAGAATGGATGACTTCATGGATCCACTTAGGTTGTGGGCTAGGACTTCGCATTGTTTTGCATAAGTTCGGATATCAGGTAATGGATGTGGGCATGAAGATGGTAGTGACACAAAGGTTTGCGGATCTTGCTTGGGTGGGGAACAATGCTTTGGCTCTTGTGAACCTATTCATTCCCACCTAGATGTCGTTGTTATGTTGTCATTGTTGGAGAAACATCTCAAGGAAAATTTTTGATGATCTAAAAGCTATCCTTGGTATAATATTTACTATGGCATTTACAGATGTTCATGACAGTGTGTAAAAAGAAAAAAGAAAGGTGCAAAGGCCATGTTTTCTTGCTGGTGCTGCATGACTTTTAAGGGAATACAAAACTAACTAGGGAAGACTTTTTCCAACGTCATTGTGTCACAGGTCGATCAATCTCACATTCCCAAATCCGTGCAGCTTTAGAATTTCTCCCAAGTCAGCCTTACATACAAGCACGCTTGACTCACGAAGTGTATGAAGAATGAAGCATGAATGTATATTCACATGTGAATAAACCGATACAATTAAAGGGGAAGGGCCCCTATTTATACAAGTGAAGGACTAATCTTAACCGTTGATCTCTTACTTGATCCAATGGTGGGGTTTGAATCCCACAATCATTACATAGACTGTACCATAAGATACTCAAGGGCTCCTAGGCTTGGGGAAGCCCAAAGGTCATGCGTCAGAGGGAATTGGAGGATTGCCTACCCATGTCTAGCATGGGAGCTCAAGAGTGGTGGACTGGTTCTCGTATGGATCGTGGGCTTGTTCTTGCATGGATCATGGCCTATTGTTTTGACGTCTTGCATCATGCTCATCTGTCGGTCTATGTCAAATGCCTCCCATTTTGGCCTTCCCATTCTTTTTGGATAAGTAAACTTATTAATTGTAAACCTCTTGGTCGCATGCCTATATAATGCTGGAGTAGCAATTCTCCCTGGTATCCCAATAAAACTTCACACAACAAGAACAATTTAATAAGACAATTTGATATTGTTAAAATATGTCTCGAGTTTGAGTCCAATGTGAAATTCCAAATATTCCGAATTGGATATGTTGCGGACGTTCGAAATTGAGCAAAGAAGATCCAAAGATCAACTTCCAAAAGTTCAAATCTGCGTTGGAGAATTTGGCCACTGAAATAGGAAAGTTCAACTTTGACTTCGATTTGGATTTTGTTTAAAACATATAAAGATATGTTTTGGATAAAATCATTTTAGATAGGAAACAAAATCCTATGAGAAGTTGGCAAAATAATAAGGGTTTTACTTATATATAGACTTGTGGCCGTGGGTGGTAGAGGTGGATCACAAATTGTCTTGAAGCACCGCGTGAGTGCTTGGTGTTCCGCCGTTGATCATGAAGAAGTGTTCTTGAAGCGCTGTCTAGTCGTCGAGTGCTTGGGAGGGATTTTCTTTGTCGTTCTTGTCCATGAATTACATCCAAGAAAGATTAGTGTTTTGTAGCTGATTTAAATCTCGTGGTAAGATTTGCGTGTAATTTCTTTGTGAGTTTGAGAGATTATTTCTTAAGGAATTTCAGGGCTAAACATTGCATGTGTTGTTGGGTGTAATTGGGGCTTGAGAAATACCGAGAGAGTGTTTGAGTGACTTGAGTGTGTAATCTCCTCGTATTGCTTGATTTATAGTGAAATTCGCTGTTGCTCTCCTCGTGGACATAGGTCTTTATGATTGAACCACGTAAATCTGGTGTCCGATTTATTTTCTTCTTCTGTCTATATTATTGTTCAATCGCTCGCATTTTTTCGCAACAAGTGGTATCAGAGCCAGGCTTGGCTAAGTTGAAGCGAATCGATGGCGACAGAAGAAGTAAAAGTGAGAATCGACAGATTAGATGGGAAAGATTTTAGTTTCTAGAAAATGCAGATTGAAGATTATCTTTACCGGATGAAATTGCACTTGCCCTTGTCTGGGGAGAAACCAGTGACGATGAAGCAAGCTGATTGGGATTTGCTGGATATATAAGCTATGGGTGTTATTCAGCTGACATTGGCTCGTAATGTCGTGTTTAACATTTTGAAGGAGAAGACCACTGTTGATTTAATGCAAGCCCTGTCGGATATGTACGAGAAACCCTCTGCGATCAACAAGGTCTATTTGATGCGACATCTATTTAATTTGAAGATGAGCGAAGGTGCGTCAATTACAGATCATATCAATGAATTCAATGTGACTGTTAGTCAATTGAGTTCAGTTGAGATTGACTTTGAAAATGAGGTACGTGCTTTGATTCTGTTATCCTCATTGCATGATGGTTGGAATACTACTGTTACTGTTATTAATATTTCCTCTAGCTTAACAAATTTGACATTTGATGGGGTTCGAGATTTGATTATGAGCGAGGATATTCGTAGAAGAGAATCTGGCGAACCTGTATCTGCTGCTTTAGTAGATGAAAATAGAGGAAGATTTAGAACACGTGTAGGTAATAGTAATACTAATATGAACATGCGTAGTCAGTCTAGGACTGGTGATGTTGTCTGTTAGAGCTGTGGCAAAAGGGGGCATCTCAGAGGGAATTGCCTTAAATTGAATAATGAGAATGGTAAGGGAATTATAGTTGATTCTACAGATAATGTTGCAACTGTAGCTGATAGTACTGATTATGTCTTGTCTGTCACTAATGATTCATCATCTGATGGATTGATTATGGATTCTGGTTGTTCTTTTCATGTTACACCAAATAGAAACTGGTTTATCACTTATCAGTGCACGAGTAGTGGTAAAGTCTAGTTAGGGAATAACGCTAAGTGCGATGTTGTGGGTGTTGGTGATGTTAAAATCAGAATGCATGATGGCATTGTGAGGACATTGACTAGAATAAGACATGTTTCAGAATTGAAAAAGAACTTAATTTTTTTGGGTGCCCTAGATTTAGCTGGTTGCAGGTATTCTTCAAAAGGTGGAATTCTGAAGGTTATTCGAGGTACTCTGGTGATAATGAAAGGAATTAAGCATGAAGGCCTATATAAACTTCAAGGTGAGACAGTGACAAATTTAGCTACGGAGACGTCGGATACATCTGTTTGAGAGTCTTTTGACTACTCGAGGAAGACCTGGGTATTTGTGCCAATGCACAAGTTTGATGTTGGTGTCAAGATCTCGCGGTTAAGAGCTTTGATCGAGACAGAGATTGATAAGTCGATCAAGCATGTGTGGACTTACAATAGCATAGAGTTATGCTCAAAGCTGTCAAATAAATTCTGCATGAAAGAGGGCATAGTGAAACACCATACTAATGCCAGTAAATCACAACAATTTGCAGAATTGATGAGCAGAACATTACTAGAGACAGCCCGAAAAATTATCTCTAGTGTTGGTATTACTAGGAAAATCTTACCTGATGTGCTTACTACGGTAAGCTGCCTAGTGAATAGATCCCCATCAACTGCTATTGAATGGCGGACTCCTGAAGAAGTGTGGTCAGGTAACGTTGTTGGTTATTCTATTATAAGAATGTTTGGTTGCTAGTGTTATTTTCGAGTGAGTGATGGTAAGCTTGATTGGAGGGCAAGGTGCATATTCCATGGCTATGCACAAGGTGAGTAAGACAATCGATTGTGGTGCCTAGATATAAATTCACATGTTAATAGCAGAGAAGTTACCCTTAATGAGTCTCCGGTTCTCTTGGCTATGAGTGTTTGTGACAGTGTTCAAACGGATTTGAATGGTGTTCAACTTGAAGTGGAGTTGCGACCATAAACTCCTAAGGTAGCAAGTACGAGTACTAGCAAAGTAATCGACATAGATGGTGTTTGTAGCGAGGTGGAGCCTATAGAGCCAATGGTTGCTATAACTGTTGAAATTAACAAGGTACGTATTCGATCTCCTAACTGATATAAATGCAACAATGGTTTTGCTTTATCTGCGGTTAAGGAGGTTGTGTCGGAAAATCCTTGCAGAGTAGTTAAAGGTGCATGTGGAATTTGTATTCTGATGAGGTCCTTGGTTATGGCGAAGTTCAAGCGAGACTTGGACTTGGATAATGTTTGTGGCGATTGAGCCCATCGGGGGCTATCGGAAAGTAGCAGCAAAGTTTGAATTTTTGCGAAACGACTGCAACTTGACTCAAACGTCGAGCCAATGTAGAGATTGTTAAAGTATGTCTTGAGTTTGAGTCTAATGTAAAATTCCAAATATTCCAAATTGGATATATTGTGGACGTTCAAAATTGAGTAAAGAAGATCCAAAGATCAACTTCCAAAAGTTTGATTCTGCATTGGAGAATTTGGCCGCTGAAATAGGAAAGTTCAACTTTGACTTGGATTTGGATTTTGTTTAAAACATACAAAAATATGTTTTAGATAAAATCGTTTTAGATAGGAAACAGAATCCTATGAGAAGTTAGCAAAATAATAAGGATTTTACTTATATATAGACTTGTGGCCGTGGGTGGTAGAGGTGGATCACAAATTGTCTTGAAGCGCCGCGTGAGTGTTTGGTGTTCCGCCGTTGATCATGAAGAAGTGTTCTTGAAGCGCCGTCTAGTTGTCGAGTGCTTGGGAGGGATTTTCTTTGTCGTTCTTGTCCGTGAATTACATCCAAGAAAGATTAATGTTTTGTAGCCAATTTAAATCCCATGATAAGATTTGCGCGTAATTCCTTCGTGAAATTGAGAAATTATTTCTTGAGGAATTTCAGGGCTAAACACTGCGTGTGTTGTTGGGTGTAATTGAGGCTTAGGAAACACCGAAAGAGTGTTTGAGTGACTTGAGTGTGTAATCTTTTTGTATCGCTTGATCTATGGTGAAATTCGCTGCTGCTCTCCCTGTAGACGTAGGTCTTTACGACTAAATCACGTAAATCTAGTGTCCGATTTATTTTCTTTTTCTGTCTATATTATTGTTCGATCGCTTGCCCTTTTTCGTAACAGATATGATAGCCCCCCATGCCACCCCACCTATGCGAGGAATAACCCGGCATCACCATCACCAAGGCTGCCGCAATCTAACTAATCAAGCAAATCATCGGCCACTATATCGCATTTTCCTTACCCACTATTCTTGACCCCCTCATGATCATCTTCCTTGCCATACCTGTGACAATGCCGCCGTAGTTCCAGCTTGACCGGGGCTCTTCCCTTCCGTCCCTCAACATCTCCACTTCCCACGTCACCGTTGGATGAAACATCGCTCCCTCTATCAAGAACCCAACTAAGCTCATCACCATCCAGTACACTCACATGAAGCTCCTCTTGAGTTTCCAAGGCCAACTCGCTCTTTCTCGTCTCTCCCTCGTTCTCTCCTTCACTCTGGGGCCCGGCAACGTGACCATAGTCCGAGCCAAGGCCCGATCAACCTTGGCAATCGTCAATGACTTGGGCATAAAGGGCCTAGTGAGCACGTTGAAGGGCCCAGAGGTGACCATCAACATAGTGGCGAAAGCCAAGCGGAGGCTAAAGTTGGGTCCATGGTGGGTGCCAGTGTTCAATGTATACATCTTGTGCATGAGCGTGACCTTCACAGCTCCGTGTGACGGCGAGGGTGGCGGCAATTGGATGATCCTTGGAGGCACCCTGAGCTACATTCCCGACACCATCACTCTACTCTGGTAAGAAAACTTACAAGCACGTGAGTTCCCTTAATCAAGCTCATGATTTATGATTAAGTGGTCCGAACAATTTATGGTTATGCTATATAGTGAGTGCTTCTGTTGCATTAAACACTTATTTTAAGTAATTTTTATGTGATTTTATCGAACACTTTTGCATTTCGAGAAATCATCTCGGCTGTTTATTCTGTTAATATAAACAAGGTTTAATTCTCACGATATCATGTTTTTGCATTATTTTTTTTCAGAAGACTCTGGCTTCTACAAATCCGGCCATCCACTGGACGTTTCTTTCCTAGACTATTACTTTGGCAAATACTTTAATTTTTGTTGTGGGTTTATGTGTATTTCTTTGTTAAAAGTTGTATTCTCTGGATATTTGAATTTTCAAGTTACCGTGTGGAAGAAATAGTTTGTACTTTACGTGTCTTTAATTTGTGAGGTTTTGCAAGTTTTCCTCTTAACTTGGTTACCGATCATGCATTGCATTGATATGCAACCCCATAGTTCGTATTGCTTTTTCAGCTGGAAAGGAGGCAACAGAGTCGATCTCCAAGAATTGATCGAGCAGTTAAATGCCTCAATTGGAATTCTTACAAAATCCGTGTTCAGATAATGGTGTTTTTCACTCAAAATAATCTTGGGATTCGTGCATATCCCCTGCTCACTGACGTCCCGTGCTAAGACTTCCCATTTGAGGTCATTCCAAAATGGTCATCAACCATGAAGCGTTTCAACTCGTTTCTCTCTTGCTGCATCCTCCCGGGGATTTCCAAGCATAATCCGCTCTTGAGACTCTTGTTCGGCACTCTAGCCTTATCCTTCGTGGGGCCTAGATCTATAAAAACTAGTTGGATTCTAAGGGCTGGGTCCGGTTTTACTCTGTTTCACTTCCCTCTTGTCCGAAGGCTTTATACACTACTCCTCGGTTCCATTTCTGAAACTTGATCTTCATTGAAGAGGACCTGCACACATTCCACGTCATGCTAGCCTGAAACTGCGGATGTGACAAGAATTGAACATCCGTGAATGATACTATAAGCAGTTAAAAGAACATGTAGGAAGCTATCCCTCTGATCACTGAATAGTAGCGATCATTAATTTTCAGTGCACACGAAACGCATAACTAAACTTGCCATCAGAACTCATCATTCACCAATACCAGCTGCCAGCCATTGAGATGTAAATCCACAAAAATGCTGAGTGTCATGCAAACAGAGCACAACAATCTGAAGGGCTCTCACTATATGTTTGTGCCGCTGGTATGCATAGCAAAATCAGACACGCCCACTAGTTTTTCTTTTGTTTTTCTAGACGAGGAAGTCGGTGAGATTAAAGTCATGTGTAATTAGACAGATTCATTAAACTTCCTGAAAAGAATGTACTTAACTTGCGACGAACCAAGTCAAAGATCGTGACCGCTTTGCTTCGTTTGATCCGCTCAGCTTCCTCGATCTCCTCTTTCTTCTTTTCCCAGATCTCCTTCTCCTGTGAGGACGAGAACATTTCAGACAAGGCCTCTCGAGTAACGAAGTAAATCTGTCAGCTCGTCGAGATCTCTTAAGACGAAAATACCTCCTTCGATAACCAGCTGTTGCCTGCTATTTCGAAGAACAAATCATTCATAAACTAATTGTCCAACTCACCGTGGATATCAAACCTCTTCCTACAAATAAAACAAATGCATATGCGTAGATGCTCCATATGATATTCCATTTTAGAAATCAAAAAGCGAGAATCCCAATTGACAATTACACCGTATGATCGCGAGTGACTGAAAAAAGGCGCAAAAAATACAAGAAAGATGAGAGATTTACGTCGAGGTACCCTTTGGCGTCGGAGGGCCGAGCGAGGTCGCAACAGGAGACAGACCGGATTACGTCTTGAGACGCCGAGATTGCGTCCTTTGTCCAAGTCCAGACCCGACTCTGCTCCGCTGCAGAGCTCCAGAAACACCGTTCACCAGCCGGCAGCCACTGCCCACGCGATTCCATCGCTCTGCAATTTCACAGACAATCGAAGCTGGACTTCATGAAAGGTAAAAGTAGCTTCCTTTTCTTTTCTTTTTTTGGGTCAAAAAAGGAGCTTCCTTTTCACTTGGTTCTTTCTTGGAAGGGCGAGGAAAGGGCCCGTCGGACTCAATAGGACGGCAGAAAGTGTCTTTTTGTTTAAAATAATGGGAATTCTAAGAGCGGGCATGTCAAAATTTTTATTTTTCTATTTCTTTATTCTTCTATTTTTGGGAATAAGTTTGAAATATAAACTCATTTGGAAATATGATTTTATTTTTCTATTTCTAGAATAAAAGTATGTTCCAAAAATAAATTTGGAGCAAAAATCAGAAGCTAATCTATTCTAAAATAAAAGTAAAAAATAAAAACTATTTTCATCGTTTACCCTTATCACTACCTACCATCCACTCATAAGAGAGAGTAGTTATATTTTAAAAATAATTGATGTATAAAAAGAAAAAAGAAAAGGGAAACTTTAAACAAACAGTGAACAGTAGGTATATTTTTCCTCTTTTTGACCGGAGTGAATTCTTTCTCAAGAATGCAATTCCAAGGTGTCAATTGATCTCTTTGAGACTATAATAAATATTTAATTTGTGATAAATAAGGAATGTCTATTTTCTTGATGTCCTTTTAGATCGTTGTTAAGCATATCTTCAGCCCGTTTCCGCAGTTTTTTTTAGAATTCGATACTTCATGGATTTGTTCATTTTTAGGAATCTGTTTCCTTCACCCAAGAACACAAAACTCTCACACTATTGCTCATTCAACCTCTCCCTATTGCTCAGAAGCTATCCGGAGCATCAAGATTTGGTTGTGGGGCCTGGTGATCGCAACTAGCATTGTCACATCATTGCTCATTCAAGAACCTTTAATTGAAGTGCCCTGATCCTCAGAGAGATGTCAATGTCTTTTCTGAGTTGAAAACGTTGTTTCCTTGTTTTTCCGTCTCGTGCAAAAAGTCTCGCCCACCTTTTTTTTGTACTAAAAGGCAGGCAAAGTCTCCCCCACCTTATCCACCTTCCATTTGCACGGCCCTGTGGTTCGATTTGCCCCAATAAAATTTGTAATTTACCATTTTTTTTTTTGGTAAGATGTAAATTACCAATTTTCATCACTCTTCAGACAAAAGAAAAGGGCCTTCAATTAATAAATATTTGGCATGTTACCGACCTTTTTAATTTTAGGGGCCGCAAACCATTCAAATTGTGTTCCTATATTCGCATTTAGGAATTTGGATCTTATTGGCCATTTAAGCCAATTTGTGTTGAGACATGTTGATTCAGGGACCACTCTATTCATATCAAGTTATGATCGGGCTCATAAGAAATCTCTTGTCCACATAGCATTGTGTTCAAGATAGGTCTGAAATTTACTACCTCCTTTGCTTATAAGTTATCATAGCACGTTATGGCGTTTTTTCCAATGTGACTACATATAATTCTTTGTCAAATGACCTGTGCAACAAGGCTTCAAAGTTTGAAAATGTGATGGAAACATTTCATGGTTGGGAAACGGTGCATCCCTAACATCATTACCTACCATATACTCATTGAGAGCTTATGCAAGCTTCGCAAAGTAAAGGAAGCTTTGAATTTGCTTGATGAGATGGAAGTAAAGGAGAATTACACCAGATATTTTAAGTTGTCACAGTGGTTAAAGGGTTCTGTGATCATGAGGAGCTGCAGTAAGGTTTCTCTTACGAAAGCAACATGCATTGCCTTGATTAATGCTTTTCTGGGGAAACTATATATTAATCTGGCAGAATTTTCTTTCTAATGAGATGAGTGTCAAAGAAGGAATAAAAAAACCAGTTGCACGTGCTATGTGCTGATTGATGGATTCTCTAAAGCAGGGGATGTTGACTCATGCCCCCTGCCCCCTTTAAATTCCGCGTCCTCATAAAACATGAAAACCAAAGACCGATAGGGAAATTCTTTTTGCATGTCCGCCCCCTTACAAAACATTACATCACACCAAAAAACTTAAGGAAATTTTTTTTTGCAGGTCTGCCCCTTGGCCCCCTTTAAATTCCGTGTCCTCACAAAATATCACACCGAAAAAATTATAGGGAAATTTTTTTTGCATGTCTGCCCCCCTGCCCTCCTTAAATTCTGCGATCTCACACCAAAAAACTTGTTAGGGAAAAAAAATTGCAAAGTCAAAAATCACACTAAAAGGCTTGTAGGGAAAACAGTTTTTGCAAGTCTGCCCCCTGCCTTGTTTAAATTCCAAGTGAGCGGCCCACCAAGATTTGCAAAGTCAAACTTCCAAAAGAGAATGTTCACTCTTCATCTTCCGTTATTAAGACTTTATCGTACCCTCCACTCGCCCACGTTGGCTTTGGCCTCCCTGCGCAGCGCGCACATGTTGGCTCTCCTTCCTATTTATTGCTCGACAGTGACTCGCCCCTCCATTCATTTCCCCTTATCCAGCAGAAGAGATAAGCACGAAAAATGGGGAAAATGACATTGTAACCTTCAGGTTTCTCCAAGATTGTAACGTGTCACGCGTTGATGTGTCGATTTTTGCAACCTGTACCCTGAATTTCAACGAATTGATTGCATCACATCCCTTGGCATTGACTATGACCAAATTTTGCTGGGAAATCCTATTACGTCGGCAGCACCTGACTGATTACGGAGAGCAAGTTCATTGTGTAAGTATGCACCTACAAAGAAAAAAAAATAAGTAAAAAACAATTGGAAAATATATTATATGTGAGAGCATGTGATTAAAGTACCGGCTATAATTTAAGTACAATCTACACAAATGCATGATGAATAGAGTTTTGGAATGTAATTTCCAATGGTTGCTATATTTCTTTCTCGTGGATATAGAGCCTTCCCTAATTACGTGCAGTCCCAGGGTCAGATTTGTGAGAAAAATTTTGTCGGCATCATCACTATAGAATACATTACAACCAATTCCCAAAGAGCCAGGATAAATTGTAAAAATTGAAACTTTAGGTTGGAGGACGTGCCCGGCCTTGAAAATGTACACACACCAAGCAATTACACGACTGACAGCAACAAGGACAGGCCAGAATTTAATAATCAACAAGATTTCGCGT
The DNA here is from genome assembly GCA_017140165.1 of Eucalyptus shirleyi. Classification (NCBI taxonomy): domain Eukaryota; kingdom Viridiplantae; phylum Streptophyta; class Magnoliopsida; order Myrtales; family Myrtaceae; genus Eucalyptus; species Eucalyptus shirleyi. The sequence continues at coordinate 5,002,401 of CM029447.1, read as the reverse complement.
ACACCCTTTTGGCGAATCAAGTACCATTTCATTTATTCATTCATAGCATTAACTTAATAAAGACGGTTGGACATTGAAAGAAATGCGATCCTTTTGACGTTTGTTTTCGGAATCGCCTAGCCACACGCACAATTGCTAGCAACAAAGGAGAGCCATGCCCGACTCGGAACACCAACTCCCCCCTCCAAATTAAAACTTCACACATAAACACCTATAGAAACAAGAAGACTCAACATGAGAATTCCAAATGAGACCCGCCTGCCCCAGCCCACCCTGTCCAAATGACGATCTGGCATCGCCGCCACAGTCTGGCAGCATGCCGTCCAGGGCTCTATTATTCGCCGCGGTCTTTATGTGCCAAATGACTGGTCGAAGCTGATCTTTGGCCGCTATTAAGAATTTATCGTACCCTCTATTATTCTCGGCTTCCTCAGGTGCTACCATCGCTAGCCCTGGTGTTATTTTCGGTCTCTGAAAACCGTTGCTGGCAAAAGCTCGTGGGGACCTATAGGTGTGTCCCTGGCTATTGCCGAAACAATGACCACCATGTTTGAACAGTACACTGTCCAGGGCTCATCAATCATGCTACCCGAGTGTGACTCCTATCTTTTTTTTTTTGTTTTTTTGGTCAGAGGATCCTGTCCTTTCAGTTGTTAAGAAAAGAATAACATTCAAAGGAAGATCACCAAACCTCAGCAACCGGCCAAAAGCGAGGGCTGTTGAGGTTGGCCTTGTTGGCCACTAGAGATGGCTAGCCTTGCTTGTTCTTAGTGAGGCTCGACCTCACCGTCATTGAGCAAAACTTGCCATTGACGGGCTAGTAAGGGGCCCTTGCCTTTGGCTGATGAACAAGGTCCAAAGACTGACTAGAAGAAGAAGGGAAGAAAAAAAAAAGAATACCAATTTTTGATTAAAATTGGATTGATAGATTGAATTGATACAAATATAAAATATTTATGACTAAATTGGTATAATTGCAATAGATATATGATATTTTTTGTAATTCTTCTATTGATTCCGCCAAGCCAAACCATATATATTATGACGTTTGAATTTCATTCGGGGAGTATCACTCACACGTTGTGGATCAAATCAAATCACATAGTATCTAGCCTTTCTTAATTGCTCAATAAATAAAGTATTGAATATTATCTCATAGCCACAAACGCTCACGTCTTGGAAAAATGCCTCAAATGAATGAAAACTCTTTAGGACAATGTTAAAATAGTATTTCATATTGCTTAACAATGAGTCTCACGTACTCTTTATGCTTATATGATCTTCATCTACCTATCGATTTAAGTTTTTGTGTTGGACTTTTTAGTATGATATTAGAGCTAGTGTTATCCTTTTTTGTAAATTTGCAACTCTATCCCTCGTGAGCTTGCATTCACGTGAGAAGATATGTTAGAATATTACTTAATATTGCTTGACAATAGGTTTTGTATACTTTTTATATTTTGTGATTTTTTTTTATCCATCAGTATCATTTTTTAATTTAAGTTTTATGAGTTGGATTTTTTACTGCACAAGATATTTCTATATGTTCCTCCTGCTCTAGGCCCGACCAAAAGTCAGGGAGGTCCGCTTTTTCTTTCTTTTGTGCGGCTGACAAACTTTCAGGCGCGGCTGTTCTATAGAAGTCCACTGCGGAGTCAAACTAGGCTAATTGACATGTAGGTGTAATCATGTCCTCCTCATTTTGAAAATGGGGAACTAAACAAATATATCACGTGGTTTTTCTCCTCAATTTACAATTCTACCCAATTGAAATTTTCTCATTGCTTTTACAAGAAACCTAATCCTGGCTAGATCACTTAATTCAAGAGTTCTAAGGAAAAAAAAAAGATCAGTAATCCCTAGGCTCTGTTGAAAAATAAATCACTATTATTCTTTGTTTTTTTCTTTTTTTCTTTACAAGGCTATATATACACACCTATAAGTACTGCTAGGGTAACAATCACCTATTATGTAAACTATTCGCTTTCTATATGTATTACCCCCCACAAATCAACTCGCACAAATATAAATATTTTCTTCCTATACATATCACTCCTACAAATCAGCTTACACCAACACTCCCCCTCAAGTTGGTGCATAAATGTCGCTAATGCCCAACTTGTCAAGTGAACTATAGAAGGCTCTGCTTGAGACTGCCTTCGTCAATATATCTACTAGCTGATCTTCAGACCTCACAAACAGGAATTGAACTATCTTTGCATCCAAATTCTGCTTGATAAAATGACGATCAACCTCAATGTGTTTGGTTCGATCATGCTGCACAGGATTATGTGATATGTCAATAGTTGCCTTGTTATCACAAAAGAGCTTCATCTCGGATCTAGGAGGAAATCCCAATTCAGACATCATCCTTTTAAGCCACAAAAGCTCACATAGCCCTTTGGCCATCCCTCTAAACTCCCTCTGCACTCGACAAAGCCACCACTTTTTGTTTCTTACTTCTCCAAGTGACCAGATTCCCCCCCCCCCCACAAATGTAAAATACCCTAAAGTTGACCTCCTGTCGTACACACACTCCCGCCCAGTCTGCGTCCATGTAACCTTCAATTCCAAGATGACCATTCCTCAGGAATTTTAACCCTCTCCTTGGAGATGCTTTCAAATACTGAATTATTCTCACCACAACATTCATATGGTCTTCACTAGGAGCATGCATGAATTGACTTACAATACTTACCGCATATGCAATGTCTGGACGCGTACGCGACAAGTAGATTAACTTCCCCACTAACCTTTGGTATCTCTCCTTGTTTGTTGGTACTTGATTAGGATACTCTCCAAGTTTATGATTCTCCATGATTGGGGTATCCGCTGGCTTACAGTCTAGCATCCCTACTTCTGCCAACAAATCTAGTACATACTTCCTTTGAGATAAGAATATCCCCCCTTTTGATCTTGATACCTCTATTCCCAAAAAATACCTTAGTTCTCCCAAGTTTTTCATCTCGAACTCTTCAAAAAGCCTCCTTTAGAGGGAGGCGATTTCTTTCATGTCATCCCCTGTAATGATTATATCGTCAACATAGATAATCAATGCAGTTATCTTCCCTTCTTGTCGTCGATGAAACAAGGTGTGATCTGACTCACTCTATCTGTACCCACACTTCTTCATTGCCACACTGAACTGACCAAACCAAGCCCTTGGTGATTGCTTCAAACCATACAATGACCTTTTCAATTTGCAGACTACACTTGGATGCGAGGAAGACTTGTATCCTGGTGGTACATCCATATAAATCTCCTCCTCCAAGTCACCATGGAGGAATGCGTTCTTCACATCAAACTGATGTAGTGGCCAATCTAAATTAACTGCAAGAGACACCAAAACTCGAACAGTATTAAGTTTTGCAACAGGAGATAAAGTCTCTTGGTAGTCAATTCCATATGTCCGCGTGTACCCCTTTGCTACCAATCTTGCCTTGTATCTTTCGATGGACCCATCCGCCTTATATTTGACAGAAAACACCCATTTGCATCCCACTATTTTCTTTCCCTTAGGTAAGTCCGTCAATTCCCATGTTCTATTTTTTTTTTCAACGCCTTCATCTCTTCTTCCATAGCTTGAACCCATTGCGGATCCTTCAAAGCTTCCTGTACTCCATTCGGAATTTGAACCAAAGATACAACTAACACAAACTGCTTTAATGGTTTAGATAACCTTCCTGTTTAGACATAATTTGCGATGGAATATTTCGATCTCCTTTCTCCAGCATCTGGTGAGTATTGATTTGGGGGCTTTCCCCGATTATGCCTAACATGTAATTTATATTCCACTGACATATTAGATTCATCAAACAAACCAGAAGCAGTAGAGGAGATTACCTCAGGAAAATCCTCACGAACTTGGTCGGGTACTGGAGGGGAAGGGGGTTGTTCAACTTGTTCACGTGTGAGTATTTCGCCCTTTGTCGGATCCTGCGAGGCTTCTGTAGCTACATCTGTCGCAAATTCACCAGCGCTAGCACCATCTATCACCTGCTCAACAATTCCACCATTAATACCAGTCATGCCAGCACCACGCACGGTTGCTCCAACATTAGTCAGAGCCTGCCTAGCCCCGTTATCACCAGTGTTGGACTATCATCGACACTACCACCAGCCCCAACAATCGCGTCTCTTCCCTTGGGTATAACCCCAACAATAATCTCCCACCAATTCTCCCTTTCTAGCCAATTCTCCCCTTGAAAGGTAGAATTGGTACTCGGGTAAAAGAACTCTCCTTCGACAAATGTGACATCCATAGTCACGTAAGTTTTCTTAGTAGATGGGTTGTAGCATCGATAGTCCTTTTGATGAGTACCATACCCCAAGAACACACACCGTAAACCACATGGATCAAGTTTGGTACATTGGTTCTTCGGAATGTGAACAAACGCAACACATCCAAACACACGAGGAGGAATTGTCAAGACTGATGGCAATGGGATAAATGCAGAGAGTGCTTGTAGAGGCGTATGGAAATCCAGCACTTTTGAGGGCATTCGGTTGAGGAGATGCACCGCTGTGGCAACAACATTATCCCAAAAATGGGAAGGAACATGTCCATCAATTAAGAGAGTTCGAGCGGTCTCAAGAATATGACGATTCTTCCTTTCGGCCACTCCATTCTGTTGTGGAGTTTGTGTACATGAGGTCTCATGAATGAGACCATGTTGCTAAAAGTACTACTTGAGATGTCGATTCACATACTCTCCACCATTATCACTTCGAAGAACTTGTAACTTAGCATCAAACTGTGTTTGAATCATCTTGTGAAATACTTTAAACACATTAACCACTTCATCCTTAGTTTTCATCAAGTAAAGCCAAGTCATACGCATGCAATTATCAACGAATATAACAAACCACCGACAACCTAAGATAGCAGTAATAGGAGAAGCACCCCACACATTAGTGTGTACTAACGAAAAAGGCACATTATTCTTACTCAAACTTATGGGAAAGGAAATGCAGTGGCTCTTAGCCAAAATGCAAGTCTGACAATGGAAATCCAACTCTTTTAGATCCAAAAATAATTCAGGAAATAGTTTTTTCATATAGCCAAATGAAGGATGTCCCAATCGTCGATGCCAAAGCCAAAATCTGTTTTTCTGTATTGCTAGGTGAACCCTAGACTTGGTGCACACTTCCAAACTTGAGATCATCTAAGTAATACAGCCCCCCCCCTCGTTTAGTACCACGTCCAATGATCTCCTTCGTGAGGATATCCTGGAAAAGACAGAATTGAGGATACATTAGAACAATACAATTCAAATCTTCAGCGAGCTGTCCAATAGAAATTAATTTCATGGTCAATGACGGGACAAGTAAGGTGTTAGGCAATGACAATTGAGAGGAAACCGCAACCACACCAGCCCCTGTCACTGGGTATGTATTCCCATTTGCATTTGAGATATTGCATCGTCTTGGTTCTGTAATGCTCACAAAATCATCTGGGCTAAAGGTCATATGCTCTGTAGCCCTCGAATCGATAAACCATCCATCACAACTACTATGATTAGGGAGAACCAGCGCACAACCACAATTACCTTGGATATTATCTGAATTGGACGTAGCCAGTTGGTCTTGAATTTCAACTTTGGGCACCAAAGACAGCTAAGGCTCCATATTAGCAAGAAAAACTTTCCCTTTTTCATTGTTAGTACCCCCATCGGCTTGTTTTCGCGCCTTCAATTCCTTCCACCACTCTGGATAGCCATGGAGCTTAAAGCATGTCTCTCGAGTATGCTTGGCATTCCCACAGTGTGAGCATCCTCCAGATGAAATTGTAGTTCGTGAATCATTATTTGTCTGCCCACCCCCTTGCGTAGCTCCTGATTTATTTAAGTGTAGAGTTGGCATTACTGGTGATTCTCGAACACCTGTCTTGCTTCCTCGTGCCACCATGGCAGCAGACCCAAATGTGGAATCAGTATGGGTGAGCATCACCGACTATCTCGTATCCTCCCTACGAACCCATGCATATGCTTGCTCGACAGTTGGGAATGGTTGCATTTGGAGAACATCCGCTCTCACTTTGTCTAGACAATCATCCAACCCATCAAGGAAGACATACACCCGGTCTTCCTGGATGGCAAGATTGTACCGGTCAATATCAGTTGGGCATGTCATTGGGTTTGGACGACGGAAGTCGATCTCCCTCCACAAACCCTGAAGATTATTGTAATAAGCCTCAATTGTCTCTCCACCTTGTCTCATCCGAGTCACTCGCCTCTTCAAGTCATAAACTTGGGAGGCATCACTTCCATCAAAGAAGGTTATTGCAACAGAGTCCCATACCATCTTCGCATTTGGGAAGCGAATAAAATTTACTATTAATGCAGGATCCATCGAGTTGATTAGCCACCCCTTCACAATCGCATCCTCACTCTTCCACTTTCGAAATTAAGGATCGGTAGGTGAGGGCTGAGGGAGATCACCATTAATATAACCCAACTTGTCTTTGCCGGAGATGAACATGTCCACCACTTGAGACCACAATCCATAATTTGATCCATCCAATTTGACTGAGATTTGTGTAGTGGATGGCTCCTGGGATTGTGTTGATACCTGTGTCGAACTCTGAGTCAAAATCTGTGTCAACTTCATCGTAAGATTCTCTAGAAGAGAAGTAGTTGTTGAGTTCTCCCCTTGGTCTTGATGAGGCACCTCATCAGTTGGCTTTGTCATGGTTGTCAATCACAATTCCTTCGCAAAGGAATTTTTGGTCAGGTTAGATTAGTGCAACAACAGCACAAGTCAATGCTGCGGCAGCGATTTGATTTGGTTGAAAGAATGTGGAGAAAACTAGGGTTCCTGCACTGATACCATGTTGAAAAATAAATCACTATTATTATCTGTTTTTTCTTTTTTTCTTTACAAGGCTATACATATATATACACCTACAAGTACTGCTAGGGTAACAATCGCCTATTATGTAAACTATTCGCTTTCTATATGTATTACCCCAACAAATCAACTTGCACAAATATAAATATTTTCTTCCTATACATATCACTCCTACAAATCAGCTCACGCCAACAGGCTCTCTTGAAAGTGACGGGCAGAGAAAATTGGAGGATATGTAATCTTATATCACACAAATTAGCATTAAAGTGAGTTTTTGGAGTCATTGTTGTTTGTCTAGATGCTATCATGAAACCATAACTATCCCAAAACACGCTTTCAGCTCACGATTTTGAAGGACGCAGGTGGATTTGCCCACGGTTTGACGCAAAGGAAAAAGAAAATGTCCCGAGAAATACTGAGATATTAAGATATCATGATTCTTGTCTCTAACTGAGCACCGTAATATGTTCATTTGTAACCATGTGTAGACATGGAAACAATCATATCAAGCATGTGAAACCCTAAAATTAAGACCACACACAAAGCGAAAATTATCAAAAAAGTTTTGAACCAATTACATTTGTATTAATTCAGTTATAAATCTTTTAACTTGGCTAATTTAGTTTTAAACCTTTTGACAATTGGCTAGTTTAGTCCTTACAATCAATTTAGCTAAAAATCATTAATGTGGATACCGATTGTCTTACGTGGCATGACTAGTAGAAATTCTAGCGTTGGAAACAATCATGTCCAATTTTAGCATTGAAAACATTGATTGTTATATTTTTGTTTTCTCATGGATTTGGTGATCCACGAAGAGAAAATAGTGGGTTACCATTGTTGTGCCAGCGCATTAAATTACGAGTCCATTGATCTTGCGACATGTGTCGTAAGTAGCCCTATTGTCATAGGAAATTTGAACTCCTCTCATGGGTGTCCTCTTTCCTATTCTAGATCCTCTCTCTCTCTCCAACTCACGATTGAGCCCTCGTCCAATGAACAAACCACCACGTTGCCCCTTTGGCTCTGGCTCATCTATTGCCTTCACCTTCTCTAAATCATACGATTTTTTCACCTTGTCCGTTTGTTGTCCGAAACCTTTTGAAGATGGGTTTGATCTTGCTGGTTAGGAGTTTAAGGTAGCATGGTGGTTCATTATGATTCAGCGATGGTGGAGCAATGGACATGCGAGCCAGAGGTAACACACTAGTTCGTTGGGCGAGGGCTTGGTCATTAGTTGGAGGGAGAGAGAGAGAGGAGGTAAAGTCGGCAGAGTTGGGAGGGGGCAACAATTCAGCCACGTGGTGGTTGGTTCATCATAGGGAGGCTTGGTTGTGAATTGAAAGGAGAGAGAGGGGGCAAAGTCAGGAGCGGCTAAGCACAAAGAGAGAGAGAGAGAAATTTCCCCTAACAGTGGGGTCCACATGTGACACATGTTGCAAGTTCAATAGACTAGGAATTTGACACACTAGCACAACAGTGGTACTCAATATTTTCTTCAATGATTAGTCTAAGTAAATGATTAGTCTAAGTACACACATTCCTCTCAAAGACTTAGAAAAACACCTGGGCCCCGCCTTCCTCTCTCTCTGGAGTGCGAGAAAAAAAAATAAGGACACCTTTCTCTCTCTCTCTCTCTCTCTCTCTGGACTGCCCAAAAACCAAGGATTTGGCGGCTGCAAAAAGAGAAAAGGACACCCCCCCTTTCTCACTGCAAAAAACCAAGGATTTCGCGAATGCAAATGATGACGAGGAAGCCCCCTTTCGCGACTGCACATGATGAAAACCACCGCCCCCCTCCCCGTCCCTCTCGAGAAAATCTCACTGCAAAAAACCAAGTATTTCGCGACTGCAAATAATGAAAAGGGCGCCCCCCCTTTAGACAAAAAAAAGGAGCCCCGCCTTCTCTCTCTCTCTGGACTGCGAGGCGAGAAAAAAACAAGGACACCCTTCTCTCTCTCTCTGGACTGCCCAAAAACTAAGGATTTCCCAACTCCCCTTATAAATTCTGCGCCCTCCTCAAAAACTTCACACACAAAGTTTTCAGGCAGAAAAAAAAAAAACCCATATGACGGACCTCCGCGCCACCCCACCCCCCCGGGATAATAATCCAGCATCACCGCGGTCGCTGCAGTATGATCGGTACAAGCAGATCATCCTCCACTGCCTCTCATATGCCATACCCACTACTCTCGGACTCGTCATGGTTGTCTTCCTAGCAATACCCGCCTTTATGCCCCCGGAATTCAGGCTCAACCCAGTCTCTTCCCTCTCATCCCTCAACAGCTCCACCTCCCCCGTGACCGCCCAATGGAACATCGCTCTGTCTGTCAAGAACCCCAGCAAACTCATTGCCGTCAAGTACACTCACATGAAGCTCCTCTTGACTTTCAATGGCCAGCTCCCTCTCTCTCATCCCCGCCTCATTCCTACCTTCATTCAGGGCCCCCACAATGTGACCACTGTCCGAGCCGAGGCCCTGTCAATAATTGCGGTTGTCAATGACTTGGGTGTGAAGCGCCTGGTGAACTCGTTGAAGGGCAGCGAGGTGACCATCGACGTGGTGATGAAGGCCAGGCGGAGGCTACGCTTAGGTCTGTGGTGGGTGCCCGTGTTCAATGTGTACGCCTCATGCATGGGCGTGACCTTCACCGCTCCAACTGACGGCAAGCATGGTAGCGATTGGATGATCCTCGGAGGAACCCTGAGCTGCACGACCGACATCTTCACCCAACTCTGGTAAGTATAAGTTCATGCTTAGTTTTGTGTTACTATCATCGTATGAGGGCAGTTGTTTGTTCCCCCAATGGAGTTGATGCGCAAAATAAAACAAATGAGAAGCTGTCGATGCTTAAGCTGGGGGTGCCGCTCCACCACGGCCACGCTCTTCTTGAACTGCTTCTTTTTACACAGGAGCCATCGATTATCACCGCTCCGTCTCTCTCTCTCTTCGGTAATGGGACTTCGGTCAAAGCTCGAAATTGGTAGGCATTGAGGAAATATGGAAAATGACAATAATCGGGGATTTGAAAAAGAGAGCTGAAAATTAATTTTCATTGTTTGAAAAGAAAATTCCTATTTTAATTTTTTTAAGGAAAAAAGCCACGAAAAACCCTGAATTTTGCCCAAAGTGACACATTTACCCCAAACTTTTTTTTGTGACGTGAAAAACTCCAAATTTTTCAAATCGTGACACATTTACCCCGTCAAGGATATTTTTGTCTTTTTATTCTGCTTTTTCCTTTTTTTTTTCTCTTTTCTTTTTCAAACCGTGACACATTTATCCCTTGCCGGCGTCGAGTGAGGGTGGCCCTCGCCGGTGTCAGGCGAGGGCCTCCCATCGCCAGATCTGGCGAGGGGTGCCCTTGTCGGCGTCAAGTGAGGGGTGCCCTCGCCAGATTTGGGGAGGGCAAGACACCCTCGCCCGACGCAAGCGAGGGCGGCCCTGGCCGGCGTTGGGCAAGGATGACCCTCGCTAGATCTGGCGAGGGCACCCCTCGCCCGACGCAAGTGAGGATGGCCCTCCCCTAATGCCGGCAAGGGCCGCCCTAGCCCGATGCCGGCGAGGGTGACCCTCGCCTGATGCCGGCGAGGGCAGCCCTCGCCGGACTCCAACTTTCAGCCGGCGAAGGGAAGAGAAAAGAAGAAAAAAAGAATTTTTTTTTTAAAATGAAAAGAATAAAATGCCCTTTAATTTTAGGGTAAATGTGTCACATAACAAAAGTTCAAGGTTTTTTGTGTCGCAAAAAAAGTTTGAGGTAAATGTATCACTGTTTGCAAAGTTTAGGGTTTTTCACGTCACAAAAAGAAAGTTTGGGGTAAATGTGTCACTTTAAGCAAAATTCAGGGTTTTTCATGGCTTTTTTCCTTTTTTTATATAGGTATGCACTATTCATGATATGAGATCTAAACGGCCATACCATCAAATTTTAAATAAATATTTTGTTGAATTGAAGTTCCACAAAAGAAATATATTTACAGACCATAAATAACTTATTTGTTCTCGCCTGATTTTTTTTGTCGGCTTTCATATTATTTTCTTAGTGGTTAAAACAGGCACCCTATTTTATTTTTATGTCTTATTTACGCGATATTGACCAAAACTAACCTCATCTAATGGCATAAACAAATAAAAAGATGAACCGCCCAAATTAGGGAAGTCGTCATCAAAAGTCAATGTCGGGTTCTCGAACCTCGTAGTGGACCGACCAAAAAAATACCTCGTACTGGAGAGCAAGGGCCCCCAATGGCATATTTACTGAGGATACCCTTGTCTCTCTCTTCTCTCTTTTCCTCATCCTGCCCTCAGCCGCCTCCATGCCCGCCCGCTGCATGTCGGCATCACCACCGTCGAAGCCGCCAACGCCACGCTCAGCACCAGCCACTGCCGCATCTTAGGATGCGCAGCCCCCAATCGCTGTCGCTTCTCCAACTTCTTCCTCATGTCGCCCTCCTATATTCTTTCCTTTTCTATCTTTGCCTCTCAGAGACGTCCCGCTGGTAATGTTCAAGTTGCTGCTGCCAGATCTGGAGGTGTTGCTCGGCGTCTATAGCCGAGACCTAGCTCGACTCCGAGCTTAAACAGGAAAAAACATATGCGGCGTAGCCTAACGCTGACGCCCATGCCCTAGGCATAGGCTCAGCTGGACAGCGCGTGAATCTCCGCCATCGGAAATGAGCCGCCATCGGAAACGAGCTCTGATGGATTTATAAGATGGGCTCAAGGCCCATCCGCTCAAGTTGGGCCCAAAAGGGCCCGGCCCACGGGAATAGGGCCCGTGGAGGGGGAAGGTATAAAAGGGAGGAGAGAGAGAGAGAGACATGTACCCTTTGGCACAATCAACGTACGCTTCTCTCCCGCGCGTTTTCTCTCCCGAAGAACAGTAGGCATACGGCTTCCAATTTCTTCCCTTCAAGGCTTCATCGACCGGATTCTCTTCCTCCATTAACGACGGTGTTTAATCTGTGGCTAACAAGGTACGCTCGAATCTATGGTGTGCTTTACGATCGGTGATGCGTGTTTTTCCCGGGCTTCGTCTTCCGCATTGATTTAGGGGTTCGATTCGGTATCGAATCCGGTTTTCGGGGATCCGTTATTCCCAACATTGGTATCAGAGCCCTGTTTCACGTTTTTCCCGATCAATTCTGATGTTTTTGATTGATTTTTCGCGAAATCCCTTCGGCCGTACGGAACCGGGCGAAAATCCCGACACCCGAGCGCTTTTCGGCCTTTTTTCTGAGATTTCGTAAGTCGAAATAAAATTCCAAAGGCACTGGGAGAAGCGCGACGTCGAGCCGAGTCCGGCGATGTGTCGACCGCCGCCGGAAGCCACCGCACGCGCCCACACGCGCGGCCGGAAGGCGCTGCGCGTGCGGCGCACGCGCCGGTCGGCGAACCGGCGCGTGCACGCCGCCGGCGGGCGAACCGGCACGTGCCGGTCCGCGGACCGACGCGTGCTGGCGTCACGTGATGACGTCAGCGTGACGTCATCCAACGGTCGTAACCGTTCGGATGACGTCAGCGTGACGTCACGTGATGACGTCACCGATGACGTCATCACCGACGACATTTCGCCGGACGGTCACCGGCCGGCGACCCGACCCGACCGGCGACCCGACCCGACTCGCGGACGAGGCACGCGCCCCGCACGTGCGGGATAACGTCTGCGTGACGTCATCCCCCGCACGCGCGAGGCACGTGCGGTCGGTCCGCGCGAGCGGTCCGACCGGCCCGACCGGTCCGACCCACGCGCCCGTTGACCCGACCCGTTGACCGACCGTTGACTCGTTGACCGTTGACCGACGACCGTTGACCGTTGACTGACCGTTGACCGTTGACTTTGACCGTTGACCGTTGACCAAAAAAAAAAAAAAGGAATTTGTTTTCTTTTTTCAGTCATGCCTATGTGGATTATAAGTAATCCATTTTTAATTCTGCATTTGTTGCATGAATTTTGGAAAATTATGTATTTTCTCTTATATTAATTATGGATTATAAGTGATCCATTTTTAATTCTCGCATTTGTTGCGGGAACTATGATGCGTTATCTTTGGGATACCTGCAATCCCGAGAACGGACGAGGGAAATGCAAGACTTAATAGGCTGATGACAGAGTTAGCTGATTATCGATGGCATGATGGTGATTTAGTATCACATGTGGTCAAGGTCAATCAGATGATATAGGAAATCATCGGAATGGTTATCTTATGCCGGATTTTCGAAGGTGCCGGCTTTGATGAACACTCTTCCACCGAATGGCAAGCGGTGTTGGATCGGCTATGGGAGATCAACGTGGTCCGGGTTATAGGAAGTCTGGTGGAAGCTTTTGTAAGAGAGCACTATAGGATTGAGTTGTCCAAGACTTCAACCCTTAGATTGAGCGCCACATGGCGCCGAGTGAATGCGCCTTGGAGGCGACATGAAAACTCTCCAAAAGTTTTTCCATGGTTGGCAAATGTACCTTCAGTTTTCTCAGATATTATGGCTGATAGATTAGAAGGGACATTCCCTATTTATTTCTTTGATTGATTATGTAATATTTACTACCTGATTGTTGTTGATGTAACAATTGATATGTTAGTCGTATCATGTGAAAGCATTGTTATTTTATTGGTTATTATTTTTTATTTGCTTTCGCTATTCTGGTTCTTGTGGGTAATTAGTGGGTAGTAATAGAAGTTTTTGTAACTTCATAGAATTTATTTGCATAAGATAATTATATTAATAATAATTTTAAGTTAGGATTTTTGGAGGATGATTGGAAACATAGTGACCTTTTGATTCTGAAGCCTTACTTGAAATTATTTATTAATATGATGGGTCTATGCAAATAGGGATGCATAAATGATAGGCATTAATTATTCGTGCATGTATGTCTGATGTGTTCAGAACGATAGTTCGGCAACTAAGAATGTAATTGCTGATATGAACGGCAATAATTGTGAAATATTGAATATGAAGATTCAATATGTGCTGGAAAAGCAAGAAGCACTAGAAGCTCTTGACCACATTATGGAAGATATTGAGGGTGTCGTGCACCACCTTGAGCTAGTAGAGGACCGCCTAACGGTATTTGAGCCGTAAATAGACATTTGCTATGCTGGTTCTAGCTTAGAAAGGGCTTTGTGCTCTAAGCACAAGCGTATTGATTTGTTCAATATGTGGGAATGCAAAGGATCAAGTCCTTATTGCAAGAAATCAAGAGTTAACCAACACAAGAGAGGAAAACGTCCTCAAGTGAAGAAAATGTCAAGAGTGATGTGTTACAATTGTGACAAGAGAAGTCACTATGCTCGCGACTATCGTGAGCCAAAGAAGGAATGCACCTCTTGTTCATTTAAGAACTTTGCTTATGTGTCAAGTTCTGCATTATAGGCTGAATCAAATCCTTTGTGGAATATAGATTCAGGAGCGACAGACCATGTAGCAAAGGATAGAGGATCCTTTGTGGAATTCCGACGAGTACCAACTGGAACTAAGTGGATCTATGTTGGAAACAACTCTAGAGCTGATGTAAAGGAATTTGCATCGACCAATAGAACATGAGAGGTGGACGCATCTTTAATGTTCTATACGCTCTGGAGATTCGTCGAAATTTTGTGTCTGTCTTAGTGTTGGTTAAGCTTGTTTTTGGTATGAACTTCCATAATAAATGTGTAGATTTGTGTTTAGATACAAACTACTATGGTTGTGGTCACTTTCTAGATGGTTTTATTGTACTAAATGTTGACTGTGATGATGTCAATATGTCATCCCCTTGTTTCACGTCTTCTATCTTATATGATAATGATGTGAATATGATGGCATGCTAGATTTGGTCATATGGGCCAACAACATATGAAAAGACTAGCCAAAAAGGGCTTGTTGGGCAATATTGAAAAAATTGATTTGTCCATATGTGAGCATTGCCTAGTAGGGAAAATGACAAGGAGACCATTTGGAAAAGGTAAAAGAGTTGAATTTCCTCTGCATTTAATCCATTTGGACATCTGTGGTTCAATATATGTGAGAGGAAGGCAATGGGCTGTTTGTTTCATCACTTTAATAGACAATTCTACTTGATTCGGATATGTCTATTTGATTTCTCATAAATCTGAAGCATAAGTTGTTTTAGAAGGTTTATGAACCTGGTAGAAAATCAATTAGACAGGAAAATAAAGGTATTGAAATCCGATCGAGGTTGAGAATATTTATCTGATAAGTTCAGAAAATTATGTGATGAAAAAGGAATAGAAAGATAGTCGTCTATTCCATATACTCCTCAACAAAATGGTGTTGCGGAGAGAAGAAACAGAACCCTACTGGAAATGGTTAGGTCTATGATGGCGCATGCTAACTTACCTATCACCTTTTGGAGTGATGCATTGTTAACTGCTGCCTATATACTTAACCGGGTGCCTTCCAAATCAGTTATTTCTACTTTATATGAGTTATGAACAATTAGAAAACTAGACTTAAGTTTTCTTAAGCCATGGGTTGTTCTGTCTATACTCATAAGTCCTCTCACAAGTTTTGGGAAATTGGGTCCCAAAGAAAATATGAGTATTTTCATGAGATACTACGAACACTCAAAAAGGTATGTGTTCATGGGTGAGCAGGAAAGTGGGAGTATAACTGAATTTGAATCACGGGATGTCACATCCTTAGTGGATGAATTTTCTAAGAGGGGCGAAATAAGGGAAGATAACTCCCTATTTGAAACCTTGGATCAAGATAATGATGTCAGTGGAGTTCGTTCAAGTGGGAGTAATATAAGATGTAATGAATTGAATTCAACTCGTTCTCAATTGCAACCACCTGATGTGACGACATCATCATTACCTAATCCAAGTGGGAGCATGATGGGGAATGATGTGTTAAGTGTACAATCTCCCATACGGTGAACAAGTCGCCAAAGTATTCCCCGTCGATGTTTTGACATTGAAAGGGAAACTTTATGGTTGCTCCACAAGATGAGGATGAGCCAAGAAATATTAATGAGGCTCTGACCTGCCCTAATAAGAAAAAATGGATTCATGCAATGAAAGAGGAAATGGAGTCAATGAAATCAAACCAAGTCTGGGAACTGGTTGATCTTCCAAAAGGACGCAGAGCTATAGGAACAAGTAGGTTCTCTAAATAAAGTGAAAGGCTGATGGCTCAATAGAAAGGCATATGGCTCGCCTTGTGGTGAAGAGGTATAATCAACAGGAAGAAATTGATTATGAAAGTACATTTTCTCCTGTAGTGAGATTTACTTTGATTCGCATTATTCTGGCAATAGTAGCTAGTCTGGATCTTGAGTTACATCAAATGGATGTAAAGACCGCTTTCCTCAATAGAGAATTAGAGGAATGAACATATATGAAACTACTGCTGGTTTCATAGTGAAAGGCCAAGAAGAAAAGGTATGTTGACTTTGGGGGTCGATATATGGCCTTAAGCGGTCATCGAGACAAAGGTATATACGTTTTCATAATGCCATAGTGGCATATGATTTTACAATGATTGACGAGGATCATTGTGTATATATCAATAGATCTAATGATCAATTTGTGATCATATCATTATATGTTGATGATATACTAATTGCCGGAAGCAATATGGAGTTGGTTAATACTATCAAGAGATAGTTGTCTTCTAACTTTGAGTTGAAGGATATGGGATGTAAACCCATAGACACTCCTATTGCAAAAAGGTGAAGCATTGAGCCATAGTCTGTGTCCAAGGACTCCACAAGAGAAGGAACAAATGAAACATGTTCCTTATGCTAGTGCTGTTGGGAGCTTGATGTATGCTATGATGTGTACAACACCCGACATATGCTTTGCAGTCGGAATGGTGAGCAGATACCAATCCAATCCAAGTCAAGCACATTGGAAAGCCGTTAAGAGAATACTGAGGTATCTAAAGGGGACTGCTGATCATACGTTGAGTTATTAAGGAAAGGATCTGCAACTCAAAGGCTATTGTGATACTGATTGGGGAGGAGATTTAGATGAAAGAAAATCTATCTCTGGGTTTGTTTTTCTTACGGAATAATAGCACCATATGTTGGAGCAGTAAGAAACAGAAGTGTATAGCCTTGTCCACGATGTAAGTTGAGTTCGTGGCATTATCAGCAGCAGTATAATAGAGTGTTTGGCTTAAGAGATTTTTTGGATCATTTAGGTGTTATTGGAAGTGCTGCAGATTTATTATTGGTTAACTGTGATAGCCAAGCAGCAGAAGTGTACACCAAAGATCCAAAATATCATGGCAAGACCGAACATATAGATACCAAGTATAATCTTGTCAAGGATATGGTTGCACGAAAAGATGTGAACTTAGAGTACATACTACGCATGGAATGGTAGCAGATCCTATGACAAAGCCAATACCTAGAGATGTGTTTTGTGGCCATATGAAATCTCTAGGATTGCGTAGAGACTGATGTACTAAATAAGTATTTTTTCCCTAAGTGTTCACAATTTGATGAATTTGTGTTTTCATCATTAATGCCTATGAATCTTTGTTTGATCTTTATGCATCTTAATGCTTAGTACATTACTTTAAGTTGAGAAGTATGTCGGACAGATATAAGATTAGCCCACTCACACGGGTAATCGCCTCTATTTCTTGTGTGATAAATAGAGATGAGACTGTTTATAAGCTTATTATCTAGGTGATAATCGAGAGCTCAAGCTTAAAACACGTATGTCGCCTTAACTAGGTGTTAAGATGAGGATATAATACTTACTATATCCGAAAGTAAAATACCCCACATGTTTTACTTTATCTGTCTAAGATGCCAGATGTGAGTTCTAATGAATTTTGTGATTGAGTAGATAGGTGAACTCAAGTTAGACATTGGGTATGTCTCGAACTATCATCTGTACGGTATTGAAAAGTGTAGACATACGCTCCATGGGAAAGGAGTTAATACCGTAATACGTATTTCATACTACGTATGCATGAGACGACCAATAAGAGTGGCAAAAGTTTGATCTCAACTTTTATGTCGTGTGAGACTCTTGAGGAAGAGAGTTCCTCAATTTCTTAGTCCCCTCATGACTCTTACTTATTCTCAAGATTTCTATTTAGTGTTTGCTATCTTAGGATGTTGCCAATGGTCATGAGTTTGATTCGATCTAATGGGGCATTTCTAGAAAAGCAAGCTGGACTGAAATTGAGAGTTTGAAGGAAAGAGGAAGATCGATTCGGAGAATCACATTATAGTTTTGTATTCACCGGTTAACCAATTATGACTGTCTTTGTGATAATCATAATTGTGAATACAATATATATATCATTGTTTAAAAGAGATCAAGAGAGATATAAATGTGATCGATCGATCTAGGGTACTGCATACTAAATCTACTCGGAGTGTGATGCCCATTATGAGCTGCTATATATTCCTAACAGATGTATGGCAACGAGCTCTCAAAGTATGCTGGTCGCACGGATTATTCACCGGTATGAATGTTGAAGAGAGGAAAAGAGGATTATGTTCGGCCCACCATGTTAAGTGAGAGTCTATGATGGATTTTTCTCTGATGGGGCTAAGTAAGGCCTGTCCGCCCATGTTGGTTTTGCACCACCATGTGCGAGTGGGAGATGATGGATTTATAAGATGGGCTCAAGGCCCATCCGCTCAAGTTGGGCCCAAAAGGGCCCGGCCCACGGGAATAGGGCCCGTGGAGGGGGAAGGTATAAAAGGGAGGAGAGAGAGAGAGACATGTACCCTTTGGCACAATCAACGTACGCTTCTCTCCCGCGCGTTTTTTCTCCCGAAGAACAGTAGGCATACGGCTTCCAATTTCTTCCCTTCAAGGCTTCATCGACCGGATTCTCTTCCTCCATTAACGACGGTGTTTAATCTGTGGCTAACAAGGTACGCTCGAATCTGTGGTGTGCTTTACGATCGGTGATGCGTGTTTTTCCCGGGCTTCGTCTTCCGCATTGATTTAGGGGTTCGATTCGGTATCGAATCCGGTTTTCGGGGATCCGTTATTCCCAACAAGCTCTGTCGAGGAGGCTGAGCTTCTGCAGCAGCAACATGTCCATTGAGATCGGCTTTGTTCAGTCAAGAGACTCGCCGTGATTCGTGAGACGGCAAAGCAAAAAAGATTGTTGGTGTTGATTTCCATTTTTCAGATACAGGAGGTCGTTTTTCTTATTTTACGACATGGACTTTCCGGTTCCAAGAAGAGATATTTTCCATGATCGACAAAATTTTCAGTCCAGAAGTTGACGAAGAAAATATTCCCAAAATTCATTTTTTTACACCGACAGTAATCATCTTGTCTACTTTATTCTGTTGATATAAAAAAGTTTGATTCTGTTCTAATGTTCCTTTTTTCTTCTTCTTCTTTTTTTTTTTCAGATTCGAGAGATTCTGCTGGCTTCTCCAAATCCAGGCGTTGGTTGGGCATCTGTTGGAGTTGTCTTTCCTAGCCTTTTTACTTAATGCTGTTACTGCTTTATGCTGTACTTCTTTCAAAAATGTGTATTTCTCGTAGTCTCTCAAATGCTGTTACTTAGGACTTTATCCTTTTAACTTAATATTTTGGGTCATGCCTCGGCATTCAATCTCGAAAGCTCCTACATCTTTTCCAGTGGAAAAGGAGGCAGTGAGAGTAAGTAGTTAAGTGATTTTATTTGATGACAATTCGCCATTCCTTTTGCCTCCATTATCTGTTTCTTACTAGTGGATTTTTATTAGTGGAAATCCAAAAATCTCACAGTGCCAAACAATCTTACAGGTTCTCTCTTCGTTTGGCATTACCGTTCCTTAATTGGTTAAAGGTTCTCTAGTCATGTGTTGCCTACCGTTATTTCCAACAAGATGTCTTTCTCAAATTCTCCAAGCATTTTGCCGGTGATGTATTATTTTATGCATTCTGACTATTTGTCTAGACAAGCATGCTTAACTACACCAGTCCGCTTAAAACAGAAAACACACGTTTTGCAATTCCTGCTCCACAACTATAAAAATGAAATACGGACTCGATGAGAAAAAGCCAGCGAACGACCCGCCGTACAGGTCTTGTCTATGCCATTGTATAATAATGATGAGTTTCCAAAACTTTCCATTTGAGGTCGTTTTCACATGGTCATCAACCATGGAGTGTTTCCACGCTGATTCTCTCTTGCTGCACCCTCCTGGCGATTTCCAAGTATAATCTGCACTTGAGACTCTTGTTTGGCACTTTAGACTTGTCCGGCTTCTTCATCGGGCTTGGATCTATAAAAATTGGTCTAGTTCTAAGGATTGGGTTCGGTTTTATCCGGGTCACTTCCCTTTTGTCCGGTGGGATTCCATTTCTGAAACTCCATCTTCATCCAAGAAAACCTGCACCCATTTCACATCATGCTAGCTTATCAAAAACAAATCGAAATTATGAATTAGAAAAGAACTCATTGAACATCCATGGACGATACTGTTAGCTGTTAAAAGAGCATGTAGAAAGCTTTCCCTCTGATACCATTGGTTTCGCTTTGTATAAGAGCAGCTAATTTGGCCTGGAGACACATTACTAACCTTGCCACCACAACTCATCATTCACCAATTCCACTTCCAGGTGTAAAGCATCGAGACAAAAAGCCACAAAATTGTTAATGTGTCGTTCTAAATCTGAAAAAAACCAGAGTACTACAATCTGAAGACTCTTACAATATGTTTGGCTGCTATGGAACTGGAAAAGAGTAGCGGATGCATAGCAAAATTAGACACGCTCACTCGTTTTTCTTCATTTTTTGCGGAAAGCCGGCAAGATTAAAGTCATGTGGAGTTTGACGAATTCCTAAAGCGAATGTACTCACCTTGCGACCATCCAAGTCAAGGATCACGACCACTTCGCTTCGTTTTGCCCGCTCAGCTTTCTTGATCTCCTCTTTCTTCTTTTGTGAGAGCTCCTTCTCCTGTGAGGGATTAGAACGCTTCATAGGCCTCAAGTAACGAAGTAAACCTCCCAAATGATCAAGATTCCAAAAGGTGATATACCTCCTTCGAAAACCACCTGTTGCCCTCAATTTCGTAATGGTCTCTTTGATCATCGATAACCGTTGCACATGCTGCAGAGTTTTCGATCATATTCCACGAGTCTCTTGGCGTAAGCTTATGTAGGAGCTTCAGCCTTTGTAAGGATCAGTTAGACCCGTCAAATGGGTGGGTTGAGTCGAAAATGGGTTGACCTATATTTGATTCATTTAACCCATTTAAATTCATATTTATGTAGGATAAATCAAATGACCCATACCCGACCCGACCCATACCTAACCTATACCTGAATTGACTCGTATTTGCTAAAACCTATTAATATTCTAGGAAAACCCACACCTATTATATGCTAATTAGATTAAAACTTCGAATTAAATTAAAAATAGTAGATAAAATAAAATAAGTTAAACAAACCTATAAATTGAAATATTTATAAAGAATTAGACCATGCACATGCTTCTCTTGTTTGAAGTGAACATATTATTGGGTAACTCGAAAACTATAACATGAAAAATCTTTTATTAAATCTAAGAAAGCTCATTTTTATGATTTTTTTATATAAAAAAAGGTATTGCTAAAACACTTTTATGCAATAAAAATTTAATGGAAATTTTTATAATTCTTTTTTAAAAAAATAGAATTTTTAATTATTTTTATTTTTTAAAAATGATTATTAATTATTATTATTTTTTTCTCTTCTTCTTTGACCGACCGTCGGCCACGAAGACAACTGGCGACCAGCCACAGGTGAGATTAAGCTCGCCGACACCGGCAAGCTCGAGGCTCGAGGCTCGAGCCTTGCCTATTGTCAATGAGGCCAAGCCTCGCCAGTCATTGGTGAGACTTGATCTTGCCGATAGCGAGGCTGAGGCCTCACATGATGCCAGCGAGCTCGAGTCTCACCAAATTTGGCGAGGCTCGAGCCTCGCTGATGTAGAGAAAGTTACGCTTGGAAAGAATTCTAGAAGATAATGTTTATTTTGAATAAAGAAGTGTAGATTACAATATCTTAGGCGCCTATTTATAAAGAGGTCGCTATCTAGAAAATAACTAAATAACTTAAATCTAATAACAAAATTAAGGAAAAGATATTGATAAAAGAGAAAGTGATCAAAACACAATTAGAAAATCTGAAATCTAATAACAAATTAAGAGAAACATGTGAATCAAATATTGTAACCCATTTGTAATCTCGAAGATCACGCAATCTTATTTGATTTGTGGGACCGCCCACTCTTACGATGCTCTAATATTTCCATAAATGCATTTGCATATTGTTCTACATCAGTCTCCTCCACTTCAAAAGAACTTAACCTCGAGTTATGATTAGGATAAAGAGGAGTATTTGGAGGATGATACTCAAATAAGTCTACTACATTGAATGTCGGGGAGATGTTGAGGTCACCAAGAAGATCAACAACATAGGTATTGTCATTGATTTTCTTCACGATTTGACAAGGACCAACTTTCTTGTGCTTCAACTTATTATATGTACCAACAAAAAAGCATTCCTTGTGGAGGTAGACCATGACTTCGTCACCGTCAGCAAATACCTTGAGGTAATGATGTTTATCTACAACGGCTTTGTAAATAGTAGTGGAAGCTTCTAACTGTTGCTTCACACTCTCTTGTATTTCTTGTAATTTTGTTGCTAAGTTTTCAGTCGCAACACTATATCTTGGGACTTTGGGCAAAGGAACACGAGATCTCGTGTATGTTGTGGCGTTCACCCATAGATGACCTCAAACGGAGACTTGCCAATGGAACGGTTGATAGTGTTTTAAAAAGCGAACTCAGTAGGAGCAAGATACCGGTCCCATTGCTTTGGCATGTCACTACAAAGACACCGAATAATATCCACCATGGTATGATTGACAACTTCAGTTTGACCATAAGTCTAAGGATTAAAGGAGATGCTATACTGCAAATCCGTCCCAAATAAACACCATAGGGTCCTCCAAAAATGACTAAGGAATTTGGTGTCATGATTAGAGGTGATAGTTTTTGGAACACCATGCAAATGAACTACTTCTTGAAAAAATAAACTCGCTACATGGGAAGCATCAGAAGTCTTCTTGCAAGGGATAAAATGTGCCATCTTTATAAACCTGTCCACTTCCACAAAAATAGAATCCATACCTCGTTGGGTTCGGGGAAGCCCCAACATGAATCCATTAAAATGTCTATCCAAGGTCCAGAAGGAATAGGTAGACGGGTGTAAAGTCTAGTGTTCTAAGAATGGCCTTTCGCAGTCTGATAAACGTAGCATTTTTTTCACAAATTCTCCAATGTCCCATTTCAATTAAGGCCAATAATATTGCTCTACAACTAAGTCAACGGTTTTATCTCGCCCATAATGTCCTCCAAGGGAGCCACCATGCAGCTCTCGAATAAGTTGTTCCTGCAAAGAGTTGCGAGGAATGCACAACCTATTGCCAAAGAATAAAAATTTGTCTTGAACGATCATGTCGTCGTGAGAACCTGTCACAAAACATTTCTCCCAAATTTCCTGAAAATCTTCATCATCAGCATAAAGAGCACAGAGGTGGTCAAAGCCCACAACATTAGCACACATGGTGATGAGTGTTGCTGTGACATTCAGATTTTCGGATCCTGATTTCGATTGGTTAAATTGGGCATTTCATCAACGCGACTATAATGTTTTTCTCTGAGTTGGCCACTCACGAGATAACTAGACTAGCTGGGTAAGCTATTAAGGATTTTAAGGCAGATAGACTAAGAATTCAACCATGAATCGATTTCTCGACCATACTCATCTTTAGAAATTATTACGGCACAGTTTAAAATCGAATTAAGATCAAAGATAGGTTGGTTCGACTGAGATGAATGACCGATCGTGGATAACTCCACTAAATTGGAAAATTCTCATTGACCGGCACTAACTTGATCTTACTATCGTTTTGGTACCCTATGTCCGTATTTGAATCCTAGATATTTTCATGACAATCGAGAATCGCCAATGTGTCGAGTAGGTTCGTTGTGGCTCGAAGAAAATCGACCACGGGTTATTTGTCATAACAAGTTCTGAAAACTACCTAATAGTCTAGGTCACACTAAAAACGCGTCCGAGTGAAATTAACTATCAATCTAAGTCCGATTTCAGAAATTGAAGATTCTGTCATGTCACAATAAATTCTAGGAACGTCGACTCACGTTTTGAGGAAATTTGGTGAGTTCGGGATTTTTACGGAAAATTGTTGCGGACGATTCAAAAAATAAATGGAAACTCGGATTGGCTAATTTGAAGATACTTTTGGCATCTGGTGTAAGTGAATCGGTGAATGGAAATTATTTGGGCTTTTTCTGATTTCAAATTGGACCTCAACCGAATTTATTTATTCGAAAAATTGGATGCTGTGAAAAATGAAATAAAAGTCGGTTTCGAAGGAGATTCGTGAGATTGGAGGGCCATCTTATTTTGGCTTGCAATTGGACTTCAATTGGACAAGTGGGTATAGAATTTGGCCTATCCTAACCAATTGAAATTGTTGTGTGGAAGTTGAACAAAACTATAACTTGATTTTGTTTTATTTTATCCTTATTTTTCCTTGAACCCACGCCCCTCGCACGCACACCTCCATTTCTCCCTCAGCCGCAGAGATCTCTTTTCCTCTCTCTCCGCGTGCGAACCTCCCCACCCGCACGTTCTTTTTTTATTTTTCTCTCTCTCTCTCTCTCACCCACGCGACACACCCTCCATCGACGTTTCCTCCCCTCCTGCCGTGTCCAACTTTCCTTCATCCCCCTCACTTTTGACTTTTGAGTCAAATTTATTTCCCCTCCCCCATGTTTTCTTCCCCCACGCAAGCGAAGCCGCGAAGCAGCCCCATCCTTTGCCGCTTGTCGTCCTAGCTCTCTAGCCATTTGGTCCGTAGCCGCTGTAGCCCGCGTCTCTCTGAAGCCGCTCCGCCAACTCGTCTTCTTGTTGAGCAGTGACGCCACCAACTCAGCCACACCCAAGACTGCACAACCCAGCTCAAACCGAGCTGCTGTCCCTCCCCTCACACCAGTCAAGCGCCATTCAGCCTCCGGCCGGTCTATTAACTCCGTTTTGGCTAGCACAGGCCACGGTTCGGCCACCTCCGGCCACCGTGCACCGCCACTTCGACCCGCCATAGCTCCGCCTGGCCCTAGCCGCCCTTGCCTCGCCATCTCAGCCCCGGATCCGCCCTCCTTCGCCCCCAACCAGCAACGAGCAAAAGGTTGTAGAAAATGGTATTGCAGCATGTGTTTGGTCCGTTTTGGCCGCCTTCCCGAGCCCGGATGCTCGGCCCTCTTTGAGGAAAGTCGATCCTCACATCGAGCCCGTCATTTTGAGTGAGTAATCTCACTAATCCCTGATTAGTTGGCTAATTATGCTTAAGGGTTGTTAGTTGTAATTAATTAGGTTTAGGTGGTTAGATTAGTATGTATTAGTGTTTATTAGTCAATTGTGATATAAATTAGACAAATTGAATGTGTATTTAGCAAGTAGACGTGGTCTACTATTTATTGAAAGTATCTTGGGATTTTTCCAGACCTTTAGTGGGCTTCAATTAGGCTTTTCGGGCCTAAGTGGAATTTTTAGTATTTAAATATTATTTTTCGGAATTAAATTAATTAATTAATTATTTTTCAAAAATTCAACTAGGATGGTCAGTGACCGGAATATTATGCTGATGATCGTGGTGAAGTTCATTTATTTAATCGGGCTTTATTTTGAGCTAAATTGAATTTTTAATATTAATTATTTAATTTTCGAAATTAATTAATTATTTATTTATTTTTCGAAAACTCAATTGGGATGGTCCGTGACCGGAAATTTATGCTGGTGATCGTGGTGCAGTTATTTTATTTAATTGGGCCTTATTTTGAGCTAAACGGAATTTTTAATATTTAATAATCAATTTTCGAAATTAATTAATTATTTATTTATTTTTCGGAAATTAAGATTGAGATGGTCGACGACCGAAATCTCGTGTTGATCATCGTGGCGTAGTTCGTTTATTTAATTAAGCTTTAATTTGTGCTGAATTGATTTAATTGTGGATTTTTAGGATATGTTCCTAAATTGATTATTTGGGTAAATTGAGTACGAATTAAGGTTGTGGTTAATTACTTTAGAAATGGGATGAATCATCATGAAAGACACGTGGCTCGGTGAATAGTACATCATCTCGGAGAATGCACGTGGCTCGGTGATTTGGTATATCGCTTCGGAGAATGCACGTGGCTCGATGATTAGTACGTAGCCTTGGAGAATGCACGGGGCTTGATGATTAGATATGTCACCTCAGAGAATGCACATGGCTCAGTGACGAAGTATGTCACCTTGAAGAATGCATGTGGCTCGGTGACTAGATGTATATATCACCTCGAAGAATGCACATGGCTTGGTGACAAAGTATGTCGCATTGGAGAATGCATGTGGCTCGATGACTAGATGTATATATCACCTCGGAGAATGCACATGGCTCGGTGACAAAATATGTCTCCTTGGAAAATGCACGTGGCTCGGTGATTGGTTCTATTAGTTAGGACTGATTAGTAATAGCTTGAGTGACCGGGAAATGGTCAGGCTGACATGTAATCGACTGGTTCGATTTGTTTTGAGTAATGGGTGCCTATTATGAGTTATACTGACTTGCAGGTGGGATCTGAGGTCAAGGTAAGTCCTCTAACCTGTGCATGTTTAGGCAGCCTAGAGTATAATGGTTTACTAATCGGGTCTTAGTGGGGTAGAACTCACTGAGACGTAGTCTCATCCCGGTTTGGGGAAAACATTTCAGGATCCCGATGAGAAGCGTAGGAGGAGGAATCTGAGAAGGAGAACTTTGAGGTGAAACTTGAGGATGAGGATTTTTAAAAGAAGAAGATAATACCGAGAGAGATCTTGAATACAACCTGGATGGATTGAGATTCCATTTTCTTTTGTGAACTCCATTTTGATGTGAATAGTTATGAAGTACTCTGGTTTGTGTTTTATATAAAAGTTTGGTTATAAGTTTCAATATAAAAAATATAGCTTTGCTTTTCTATCCCATCGATTTACATGTCTGGAGATTTATAACTGCTTCCGCATATGCTTAATAAATGAAAGGATTGTCGATACATATTCTTAGGATATCGCATTATAAAATCGACCAAAAGAGAAGGACGTGTGCGTGCCCGAGGATCGAAGCGTGACGGTTGCAACACGACGGCTAATTGCATCAGCGACTTTGTTCAAGTGGCCCGCCTTATGTTGAAGCACAAAATTGAATTGCTTTAAAAAGGAGACCTAACGTCCATGCATTCAATTTAGATGTCTTTGGCTCTTGATATACTTGAGTCATTGATGATCAGTATTAAGGACAAACTCATGTTGATAAAGATAAGGCTGCCAATGCTTGATAGCTCGTACTACAATAAAGTACTCCTGCTCATAGGTAGACCATCGTTTGCGAACACCATTAAGTTTCTTGCTAAAATAAGCAATGGGCTTACCTTCTTGGGAGAGAACAACACCGACTCCTACATTAGAAGCATCATAGTCCAGTTTGAACACCTTTTCAAAAATTGGGAGCATCGGTATTGGTGTCGTGGAAAGTTTTTCTTTAGAGAGAGCAAAGCTAGCTTCTGCTTTGTCAACCCAATGAAATTTTCCTTTCTTCAAGCACTTGGTGATTGGAGCCATGATAGAACTGAAATTTTAAATAAAGTATCCGTAGAATGTCACAAGCCCGTGGAAGTTGTGGCATCCCAAAATTCTATGACAAGCCATAAGGTGTGTTAAAGTCTCTAATTAGGTGATAAAATTTCCCTTGACTTATGCTTTAGTCATTAGTCTTTTTATTGAGATGATTTGTGCATGTGATTGTGAAAATTTAAATTTGATAGATTAATAATCTATGCTTGGCCATAAGATTTATAAATTAAATTTCAATAGACAAGATGTCCCAAGACTTTGGCCAAGATAAAAATTAAAATTTGAAAATATTTATAGAAGAATTTCAAAAAAAAAGGGGGAGGAAAAAGGTTAATTTTTAGGATGGGCCTTAAGCCCATTTGGCCTAAGCTTGATGGGCCAAGTTAGTCGGCCCAATTAGGCCCACTAAAGTGAGCTGTCGACCAGCCCAAGAGGAGGCCCAAGAAGTGGCCGGATGGCCCAAGCCCAAGAAGCCCAAATTAAATTCAAAAAATTCAATATGACAAGTGGCAAAGGGGAAGGCCATGCATTGGTTGGTTTGTGGGCAAGTAATGATTGTTAATCATGAGGATTTGGGGGTATAAGAAGGGAAGAGAGAGAGAAGGTGGCCGGATTTCTTTTGGCCGAGAGAGAGGGTGAGAGAGAGAGAGAGATCGTGCGAGAGGGAGGAGCGGCCGAGAGAGAGAGGAAGGAGGGAGCCGCCGTCGCTTGCCGTCCGTCCGCCTTGATCGTCGCCGTGTGTTGTCGACCGACCAGTCTAGAGGCAAGTGGGAGTCCTCTAGCTTCTCTTGCATGCTTGTATGTTGTTTGCATGTTGAACTTTTGGTTGTTAGATGGGAAAAACTGAAGCATGGATGAGTTGTGTGTGAGTGGTGTGACTGTTCTTGCTCGGATCATGTGAGTCAGTAACTTGTTTGAGCTTTCATGTGTGTTTGGAGTCCCATTTTGGCTTCGATGTCTTCATGCAAGTTGTAGCTAACATCTTGTACTATAACATACTAAAATTTCGTGGAAAATTATGGAGATTTGAGGGGTTAAAGTCTCATCTTACAGAGACTTCAGATCTTGAGAGTTTTTACTGACCTTTTGCTGGATTCATGGTTGCATGTTGGTTTTTGTTGAGAATCTTACTTCAATTTCTTCATGAAAGTTGTAGGGAACATCTTAAACTACAACATTTTCAAATTTGGTAAATCGACTAGATCTTGAAGACAATGATTCTGGTGATGTGTTCCAAGACACCTGAGACTTCAAGGACCTAAATGATAACTATACTCTGGTTATTTGACCTAGATCTCTTCATAAAACTTGTAAAGGACATCTTGACACATAACATATCCGAATTTCAGAGAAAACGAAAGAGAATAGGTAGGTTAAAACTTCATATTTCGAAGATGGAGGTACTGGACGATGCGGTAACGGGTCCAGAAGCTTCGTGAGGTTGAATAAAATAATCTATAAGGAATATGGCTTGGAGTTTTTCATGAAAGTTGTACGAAAATGTCTTGGCTATAATCCAGTAAAATTTTATAATTTTTGGAGGCCATATGGATATTTTAATTGAATTTATTCGGAAACCGTGCATTCTGATTTCATCCGAGAAGCATAGGATGTTTTGTGAAAATTATGAGATTTTGAAAAAAAATTCAATTTGGCCATGAATTTTGCAAGTAATTATCATCCTATGGGTTTGTTTAATAATTTCTTGAATTTTGATAATTTAGGAAATTTATAGTTATAAAAAAATGAAAATGAATAAATAAATAAATAATATATAAATAAAAAATAAGATAATAAATAAATAAATAAAAGGAATTACTTTATTGGCCCTAAATTCCATTTAAGTAACTCATGTTGCATGTGTGATAAAGCCTTGGTATGTGTATGATATTGAATTGAGATGTATATGTGATAAAGTCTTAATAAGTATATGACATTGAATTGAGATGTATATGTGATAAAGTCTTGGCAAGTATATGACATTGAATTGAGATGTATATGTGATAAAGTCTTGGTATATGTATGGCATTGAATCGAAATGCATGTGTGAATGTCATGCCTAATATGATTTGTTTGATATCATGCCATATGCCATGTTAAAATGAGATTAAAATATTGGTAAACATGGATGACGGTAAATGAGGAGATGGTTGTGATGGCGGATGATACCCGGAATGTATAGAGATACATTGCCGGAATTCCCTGGGAGATTCAGGATGCCCGGAATATGGGGGGCCGGAAGCCCTGTCGGAGGTCTTTGCCCGAAGGGGATGCCTCGCGATGCCAGGATTGGGGTGCGGGATGCCCGGCCAAGGAGTGTAAATGCCGGAAGCCCTGTCGAAAGTTTCTGCCCAAAGGGAATGTCTCGTGATGCTAGTTGAGATGCGAGATGCCCGTAATGTGGGGGCCCGGATGCCCGGTGGGCTGGGAGGCTGAATGCCAGAAGCCTCGGAGGTCTTTGCCTGAGGAGATAAATAAAATAATGATATGCATAATGATATGCTTGATGATGTGGCATGATGATATGCATGATAATGAAGATATGCATAATGATATGCCTGATGATGTGGCATGATGATATGCATGATGATATGCATGATGATATGCATGGTGATGATGATATGCATGATAATGAAGATATGCATAATGATATGCCTGATGATGAGGATGATGATATGCATGATGATATTCATAATGTTATGCATGATGATATGCATGATGATATGGTATAGTGATATACATACTTGATATGATGATGCACTTGTACGTGTTATGACTATGATAATGATGCATGATAGTATATGCATGGTTACAAGGTAAGTAACACCTGCAATGCATGTATGATTTGCCTGATGCATTGAGTTGTTATTGGATTTCCCTATCTGTTAAGTGGTTGTACTCACCCCTTTTAGCGATAACATTTCAGATTAGCCAGTATGCCGCTTCCTGCCGTCGCGCGAGGTACATTTTATGGGTTACCGTCCGACGTTGAGGTAGAGTGTGAGGATTTCGGCTGTCCTTCCGTGCCTGGACTCACCTACATACGCATGCGTTGTCTTGTCATGTACGACATAGGCCTGGCTGGGGGCCTAGTCGTTTAGGAGTTTGTTTTTGTCCATGTTCGCCGCGATGGGGTGATGGGAGGGATGCTGCCACCGCCACCGCCTGACGCACTGGACTGGGTGTGAGACCTGAGCGTGACGAGTAGGGGCTGTGTTTTTTGGGAGTTAGTTAGCCGACACCTATGATGGGGGATTGTACACGTGTGATGAAGAGGGCCGAGGGTTCTTTTTGAGGTTTTAGGCTGGACATGACTGAGTCCTAGCTTTTCCTTTTGATGTACCGATCCAAGAGTAGTCCCATCTTGAAAATATATGTAAATAAAGTGTCGTGGCATGTTTAAAAAAAAAAATCATGGTGATTAGTGGTGTGTATTGGTATCATGGATTGGTAGGGGGAGAGACGTGATGTTTTAATTTGCTTCCGCTTATGAGTCGCGCTGGGACCATTTTGTTTTTTTTTTTTTATAAAAAAAAATGTGTCTATGAATTACGACGCATCTTCTAAGGAGAAAGGTAATAAGGAGTAACATTGGCACTGGTGACAACCTGCGAAGGGTTCAGGGTGTCACAGAAGCTACGCACCTCCCCCATAGTCTAGGGAGTCAGCCAGTCTTGAATGGTAGCTACCTTTTCTACATCAATTTGAAGACCTTTTGCTCCAACAATATACCCCAAGAAGCGGAGTCGATTAGTCATGAAGCTACACTTATTCAAATTAATGTACAATCGGTTCGTCTACAAAGCCGATAAGACGTCCCTTAGATGCTCCATATTCCGTTGGTCATCTGGACTATATATGAGAATGTCATCAAAGTAGACCACCACAAACTTACCAATACAAGGTTTAAGAACCTGAGTCATCAAACGCATGAAGGTGCTAAGCGCGTTTGTGAGGCCAAACGGCATGACAAGTCATTCGTACAAACCTTCACTTGTTTTAAAGGATGTTTTCCATTTATCGCCAGGGCGGATGCGTACTTGGCGATACCCGTTATGTAGATCAATCTTTGTAAAGACCTTTGATCCGCAAGTCGATTGAGCATGTTAGCCAGTCGAGGGATTGGGAATCGGTACATGACAGTAATCCGATTAATTGCTCGATTATCAACGCACATACACATGTTTCCATCTTTCTTCGGAGTGACGAGTGCGGGTATTGCATAAGGGCTTATGCTTTCGCACAAGAAGCCCTTTTGAAGAAGTTCTCCTACTTAGTCTTACAAAATCTAACTCTCCTTCAGATTCATCCGGTAGTGCGGCAAATTAGGGAGGCTTACTCTTGGAAGAAAATCAATCTCATGTTAGATTTCCCTCAAGGGTGGTAATCCAACAGGTAGATCTTCTGGAATAACATTGTTGAATGCCTTCAATAAAGGTTGAAGAGTCGCTGGAATGGGGAAAATGACTTCTTGATTGCCTTTCTCCACAATCATATACATGCCCTCACGTTTACGGACGTTTAGCATAATCCTTGCACTTTGCTTCTTTGGGGTCTGGGGAATGTTACTCATTGGCTTCAAAATAATCTGTCTTTTTCCACACAAAAGAATACGTGTTCTCTCAAGCCCTGTGAGTGATATCAACGTCGTATTGCCATGGTCGTCCCAGTAGGACATGGCATGCATTCATCTCCACTACATCACAAATTATGGTGTCTTTATAGGACTTTCCAATTGAAATAGGTAATTGACATACCTATGTCACCTTGAGTTCGGCCCCTTTACGAAGCCACTCGATTGTGTAAGGGGAGGGATGTAACTCTATCTTTAGTTGTAGATGGTCCACCAAAGCCTTGGACACTATGTTCTCACAATTTCCACTGTCGATGATGATATTACAAACTTTGCCGTTGATGGTACAATAGAGACGAAAAAGACTATTCCGCTGCGTGTCTTCTCTTCGCAGAGCAAGCAATAGTCTCCTAACAACATAGTTGACATGCTCGCCCTCCTCATCCTCCACTTCTTCCTCATTAATCCAGTCATCTTCGTATATGTCATCGTCGTGCTCGACAACATTGGCCATCTTCCGCCATGGACAATCACTTGAACGATGTCTCAATTCATTACACTTGTAACATTCGATTGGTGGTGGCTTAGCGTACAGATTCTGGGCATTCTGATTGGCGTTTCGGTTGTTTGCAATGAATGGTTCCTTGCTCACCCCAGAAATACTTCTTGGAGTTTGGTTCATAGTGTTGGTTTGCTGGTTAGAGGATTCTGGAATATCTAGTTGTCTTACCTTTCCAAATGATCCTCAAGTAGAATAATTGTTAGCTCGATTAATGGGCTAGTTCTCTCTAATTGCATCTCAACTTTTGGGCCATCTCTTGAGCATCCTCAACGAAGAACAAATGATGTAGTGAAACAAGGTCTTGAATATTAATGAAACAAGGTCTTGAATATTAAGTCCCAAACCATTAATGTACATGGCGGTCTGTTGTGCCTCCGATTCAACCAGATTGTTACGAGCAGAAAGTTGGAGAAACTCCTCCGTGTAAGCTTAGACCGATCGGCTTAGCTGCTTACAATTTTGAAATTGTTGAAATAATAATTGTTCATAATTGGTTGGGAGGAACTAAACCTTCAACGTTTCCTTTATCTAATTCCATGCTCGGATGGGACTTTTCCTTGTCAACGTCAGGTCAGTTGTGTTTACTCCCATCATGCTAAGGTGCTGCCCTTCAATTTGTATGCCACCAATTTTACTTGGCGATCCTCTTCAATCTTCATGGCATCGAAGAATTTCTCAACTTTCCAAAGCCAATCCAAAAAGTCTTCAATATTCAAATTGCAATTAAAGGTTGGAAGGTCAACCTTAAGTTGATATTGCTCAGGGTCTCATCGATATCTCCTGTTCCGGTGGCCTCCATGAGCAAGCCGATCCAAGAACTCTTTTTCTCCTTCAAATTCCTCGACATAGGCTTGTCACCTCTATTGGGGATTTACCCCATGTTCCATAGCTGCTTCCAGGTCTCAAGCTGCTTGAGCATGTTCAGCCAGAAGATTACTAAGTATGGGGTTGGTAGACAACCACTGGATGGCAACAAGTAATTCTTGAAACCTCCAATCAGTTTGCTCCGCAAATTGGTTGAACTCATCTCGTGTAATAGGCTCGTTTCTACGGCCTTTAGCTACGGGGAGGTTGTCATTAATGTTATTAGCCATCATCATAGGAGAAACCTGCTTTGATACCAAATGACGCAGAGAAAATTATGCTTAAAAAGAATTCCAGAAGATAGTGTTTATTTTGAATAAAGAAGTACGGATTACAATATCTTAGGCGCCTATTTATAAGGAGGTCATCATCTAGAGAATAACAAAATAACTAAAATCTAATAACAAAATTAAGGAAAAGATATTGATGAAAGGGAAAGTGATCAAAACACAATTAGAAAATTTGAAATCTAATAACAAATTAAGGAAAACACATGAATTAAATATTGTAACACGTTTGTAATCTTGAAGTTCACGCAATCCTCTTTGATTTGTGGGACCGCCCACTCTTATGACAATCCAATGTTTCCATAAAAGCATTTGCATGTTGTTCTACATCACTCGCCAGTTGTCGGCGAGGCCAAGCCTCATTGGATCTGGCGAGACTCAAGCTCTCGAGCATTGGGCGATGCTTGATCTCGTTGATATGGCAAGGCCAAGGCCCCGCCTGACACCGGCGAGCTCGAGTCTCGCTAGATTCAATGCAACTTGAGCCTCGCCAGTCGTTAGTGACCATGGGCTTGCGTGCCGATGAGCTCGAGCCTAGCCTGGCCCATTATCAGCCATCGCTCTACTGGCCATCGGCTAGGAAGGAGGAAAAGGAAAGAAAAGAGAAAAGAAAAGAAAATATGAAAAATAATTATAATTTTGATTTTTTTTATAAAAAAAAAACACATTTTTATAAAGTTAAAGAGGGAAAGATTGTGTGGGGCTTGGATTGGAAATTTAGAAATGGGTTCTAAAGTTCCAATCCACTTGATATTTTAAATGAGTCAAAAATGGGTCACAAGTTTGACCTACTTTTGACCCATTTAAATTAGACTCGCTTTTTTGACCCATTTTTAGTTGGATTTTTAAAAGCCTTTGATCCATATATAACTCATATAAATAAAATATGAATTAAAAAATGGGTCATTTTGACACCTTTAGGACCACTACAATTTGGTCAGGACCGGTATATTAGTTTCCTTCCTTCAAACAAGTGCACTAGAGTTACGCAGCCCCTCTCCCTCCAATCTTGCCACAAGATGAGCAATTCCTCACCAACCTGTGCCCGCGAGCTTGGCATGAACAAGGCTTACCCTGCTGGGGCACAACAAAACCTTTGGCTGCCTCAATTGGTGATACGACCTTCCCAGATTTCTTTTTCCGAGAATTACTTTGAATCTCCGATTTTGACTCTTTGGTTCTGGTAATTGTCGCCTTTTCTCAACTACTCGAGCCAGTAGCCCCATTAGATGCTCTAGGCGGTTCCCCGATACCGACAGTGGAAACTTCAGCTGAGTGTAGTTTGACATAGGCATATAATTTCGCGGATGAAATGCTTGAAACGCTGGTGCGATTTGAAATGGCCTCTCCACTGTAAATATTCATCAATTACGCTTTTCCCTACTTCTTGCTAGATATAGTTCTAAGTGAAAATTCCAAATCACGAAGTTAACACCCATTCACAGCCAATTAAAATGTCTGCTCAAATTTGAGGTGTCTAACTCGGGTTACAAAATAAAAAGCCTAGAATAAATGGGTCTAGTTAGGAAATGTTATGAACCCATTTCCAACATCGCCGGTCGGAGTTTTCGGGGATTGATTGGAGATTTGAATTTTCAGCTAGAATCGAGACAAGGATTGTGCAGGAGGATGTGTGCGAGATTGGGGAAGGTTTCTTTCTTAATTGAGGGGACGATGGATTGGGGGTCGGGATTGTGATTCTCCAACAGAAGTTCTCTTTATTGTTTTCCCTCTAGAGCAAAACTGGGGAAATGGAAAATGATGGAGTCCATCCATGAAAGCTGGGAAATTTTCCAAAATAGCCCTGCACTTGGATGGCATTTTCAAAGTACCCATATACATAAATTTGTTCTCAATTTGCCCTTCAAAGGAACTGAAATCTTTCCAAGTGCCCAAAAATTGATCTAGCGCTTTGAAAGGTGCATGTGATTTTCACGTGCTCTATTACTCTAAAATATGAACTTAGGACCTCATACTTTCATATCATGTGAGATTTTGGTAGGACCACTTTCAAATATTTTATGAATGTATGATTTAATATTTAATTATTCTGTCATTCTCCCATGACTCGTTATGCTATTGCCAATTTATGATCATCTAGCATTTTAATAATATTCATAATCTTGTCATCTCTTGCTCAATACATTGTCTCAAAGTGACATATGGATGTTCATATATTGCAATGGTTTGATTATGCAAGCCATTCTTCATTTTTATTCCTGAGATTGTTAATGTTCATGGGGTAATCGTTACCACCAAAACTAATGCATACATTGCACCCGATAGATGAAATGAGTTGTGCAGATGACACAAATAGTGAAGCAAACAAATTCTTAGTTTATTTTGACCTGATCTAATTGCAAACAATCCATTCGCTGAAAATTGAATCCTTGCATTGGGATTGGTTATACCTAGCAGAAGTATCCAATTTCCACATGATACCGGATAATGCAACATATGTTGTCATCATGCAAAATGAAAACATGAGATTCATGATTGAAGTGTCCTTGAATTTTAAAGTCAATTGAATTTTTTGTCCAATTGGTATTTCTGCAAACAAATAGATTATTTGAAGGTATTGGGTTTTTTTTTTTTGGGGTCATAAAGAGAGTCTAATCTTTTGTTTCTTGGGTTTGATCCTATATATATTTTACAATTTACTGTGTGTGTTCTATGCTGTGTGGAGGTTGCAAAATCCTGCTCCTTCACTCATGTGCCTCCATCTCAACCTAGTGAGGAATCAAACTCCTTACTTTCTCTTTCTCAAGTGAGAAGGATGGCGACTAAGACAACTCCCAATGGTTAAGTTTAATCAATTGCTAAGGAAAGGTTGAAGAACCTGTGAAGCGGGTTTCATTACGAAGACGAGCCCAAAAGGCGGAAGGCAAAAAATAAAGCAATTGGAGGCATTGTTGAAACATGGGAATGTTAACCTTTCTAAGTCAAAGATTGGGGAAAATGATAAGAGTGCGATTTTGCCCGATGCACGAGGGTCACAGGTGTTGGTTGGGACAACTTGCGTACAAGGTTGTCAATTTGTATATCTTAAAAGTCACCGGTTCTTTTGCTTCGTAATGCCATAAAATCAGAGTAATCTTTGTTATGTTCACCATGAAATATGAATTAGGAACTTTGACATGAATGGAACTTGTAAGTCAATGATGATCATATTGTGTTGCGACGCCATTACTATCGGTCGCTAGAAACCAAGTGAGGGGGGAGATACCCCACTACCCCAGAGAATTCAGGGTTGGGGACTTGATTACACTAATTAACCAATTAGTGCCCTTTCGGTACCTAATCGACTAGGTTTAGAGGTAAATTATAAAGCAAAATTAAATATGTATTCTATATATAGCAAATATTTATTTTAGAATAGGAGGAAATTAAAATAAAAATAGGACGGGCCAATATTATTTATATTTAAATAAAGCTATGATTAAATATCCATTTTGAATTTAATATGGATGATTAGAATAAGTCTTCAAACCAACATGCAAGAAACTCATCACTACAACTTATCCATAAATGAATACTTAAGTGGCTTTGATAAGTCAATAATTAATCCCAAGCCCATACCCCGATGACATTGAGATATTCTTAAGAAATTTTGCACAAAAGGAGTCGCCATTAGCCTATTGGGGTCGGATATTAATGACTAGATAAAACCAAGTGATTTGGTTGCCCAGAAAATCCTTTGGCATTTGCCATTTGATGGGAAAAACCAAACACGAATTGAAGGGGAGAAAAGCCCCGTTTTTCTGAGGGCCTATTCGCTCATCAAGGTCTGGGTTTCACACAAGCACTTGTCCACAACGAAACACAAGATCTTCAACGTAATACAAGAACATTCCTAAGAAGATGCACACAGTG
This sequence comes from Eucalyptus shirleyi, assembly GCA_017140165.1. Classification (NCBI taxonomy): domain Eukaryota; kingdom Viridiplantae; phylum Streptophyta; class Magnoliopsida; order Myrtales; family Myrtaceae; genus Eucalyptus; species Eucalyptus shirleyi. The sequence goes on along the minus strand of CM029447.1, from coordinate 4,964,744 downwards.
CTAATTTCCAAGACTACGAAACAGAACATCAAGACAGCCAAGGGAGTCCCACGAATCATCGCACGGGACCGGACGACTCCTCGGCCAGATCGGCGCTGGCGGGCGAATTCCTGGGTGGTCGGGGACTTGATTACACTAATTAACCAATTAGTGCCCTTTCGGTACCTAGTCTTGTTCATTTTAACAAAATGATTTTTGGCGGGCAGTTTGGATTGATTTTATACTTATCCACTAACATATGAAGTGATTATGCGGGTGCGCAATCATTAAAGTAATGATCATAGTCACCAAGATCCTAATTATAGTAAAATTGAACACGTGCAATTGAACATCCACAAACATAATTAAATATGCTATATAATCAATATACGAGCAAATAAAGGTTTAATTACACTAATAAAAGGTAATACATAGCAACTCTTAACCAAATCCAACATTTTTTAATTTTTGAAATTTTTTAATTTTTTTTAATTTTTAATAATTTTTTAAAATATTTATAAAACTAAAAATATTTTTATAAAAATATTTTTATTTTTAAATATTAGTTTAATATTATAATATTGTAATAAAAAATGACTCGGGTCAGATCCCGGGTTGGGTCCAACTCAGTTTGGTGAAAAGGGCCAAGCGGAAACCTAGTCGAGCTGGGCCTGATGTGCAGGCCTAGTCCGATCTAATTTTTTTTTTTTTTTAAATGAAGCCCATAAACCCATAAGCCCACATGCAAAAATAGCCAAAATCCGGCCCAAATTGCTAAAAATCCTACTTGTTTCACAACCCACACTAGACTTGTTTTTGTGCCCTCTCCTCCAAGGCTTCTTCGTGGCGACAAAGGAGGATGTTTAGGACGCCGGCGACTTGGCAACGGCGGCGTGGTGGGTGGCGAACGACGGCAGCAGTGGCAGGAAGGGTGACGGCACCTCGAACGGCATCGAGCAAGAGGGCAGCAGCTCAATGAGGATTAGCAAGCGGGAGCAGAGGCGGCGTCGTGGGGACTTGGGATATGGTGCTCGGGCAAACACGCAGGGATGAAGGCGCTTGGGCATGGCGGCAGCAGGCATCGGCATTCTAAGATGGTGAGTGGTTTGTGACGGAAGCAATCGGGCCTCGCGGCGATGGTGCTCGGAGGCGGGGACTAGTGTTAGGCAGCGTTGGCGACGACACGACAGACAGTGGCGGCTAGGATTTTGAGAAGGGCTGGGAGTGACAACGGTGGAGGCGAGCGGAATTGTTGGGCCCAGCGACGACGGCGGACACGGCGGCAAGTAACTCGACACGACGTCGGGGAGGATGGGCGAAGCTTTGGCTGTTGGCGCGACGGTGCTCGTGGTTTTGGGCGGCGAGCTCGAGACAGTGGAGCTCGTGGTAGGGGGTGCTCAACATGGCTCGGTGAGGATCAGCAAGCGGTGTGTTAGGATGGAGGGCAGCAGCGACTCATACGGCATTGGGTAGCGTCGGCAACACCTCCTCTCTCCTCCGGCCGCCGCCCTCCTCCCTGAATCCTTTGTTTCTCTCTCGATTCCTTGAGGTCTTTCCTTCTCTTTGTGTTTCTATTTCCCTCTAAGTCTCCTCTGCTCTCTCTCTACTTCCCTTCTCTCTCCGTCTCTCTCTCTATGTGTTCTCGTTCCCCTTCCCTCCATCTTGCTTTGCTATTGCTATGATTTTTTTTTTCTGCAGCTGTTTCTCTCTAGGGTTTCACCGGCGAAGATGGAGTAGGGAGAAGGTGGCATGGGCCTCGGCCCTTTCCACATTTTTTCTTTTTTCTCTTTTTATGTTGTTTTTGTTTTTTTTTTTTTGTTGTTTTTTTTAGTGACTAATTCCTAATTTGTACATGATTAAGTCCTAAATAAAATTGTAAAATTTATGTATCAACAGTTGCCCTCTTTAAATGGGAGCTCGAAGAGGTTCCATTCAATAACAAAAGACACCTAAATTATTTCGGTGGTAGAGAGACCCTAGGTGCATGGCACGCGTCAAGTTGATAGAAATGACTCATAACAATGGAAGCACATCTTGCCAATAAAAGGAAGAAAGACCCCGGTTACAGAAGTACGCCGTGTCATAAGAAGAAGGAAAGACCCTAGGCTATAGAAGCACGTCGTTTTATAAGAAGAATAAGAGAGACCCCGTGCTACAGAAGCATGCCGTGTCATAAGAAAAAGAAGAGACCCCAAGTTACAGAAGCTCTTCGTGTCATAGGAAGAAAGACTACAAGCTACAAAAGCTCTCTAAGCTACAAAGCTCTCCGTGTTATAAGAAGAACTCCAGGCTACAAAGCACTCCGGGTTATAAAAGCTCTCTGGGCTACAAAGCTCTTCGTGTCATAATAAGAAGGACTCTGGGCTACAGAAGCTCTCTGTGTCATAGGAAGGGCTCCGAGCTACAAAGCACTCCGGGCTACAAAGCTCTCTGTGTCATAAGAAGAAGGACTCCAGGCTACAGAAGCTCTCCATGTCAGAGGAAGAAAGATTTTGGGCTACAAAGCACTCTGGGCTACAAAAGCTCTCCGGATTATAAAACTCTCCGTGTCATAAGAAGGACTTCGGGCTATAGAAGCACTCCGTGTCTAAGAAAAAAGAGAGATGAAGTCTCACCATGTAACAACGGGTTTCGACCGGGTTGAAAATACATGGTTTGAGGAAAACCCATGAACCTTTGTAAATGACTAGTTTAAGATTGACCATGAACCTTTTGAAAAATCGTAGTTTAAAGATAGACTCTTGAACATTTTAAAAGTGTGGTTTAAAGATAGACCCACGAATCATGTGGTTTAAGGATAAACTCACGAACGTTTGTAGTTTAAGGAGAGACCCACGAACCTCGTGGTTTAAGGATAGACCCACGAACTGTTGTGGTTTAAGGATAGACCCACGAGCCTTGTGGTTTAAGGATAGACCCATGAATCATTGTGGATTAAGGATAAACCCACGAATTCTTGTGGTTTAAGGATAGACCCATGAGACGTGTGGTTTAAGGATAGACCCACGAGCCGTGTGGTTTAAGGATAGACTCACGAACCTAGTGGTTAAGGATTGACTCATGAACCTTGTGATTTAAGGATAGACCCACGAACCGTATGGTTTAAGGATAGACCCACGAACCTTTATAGAAGACATGGTTTAAGGCTAACCATGAACCTTTGGTTTTCAAGGAAACACCCGCTAACTCCTTGAAACTGCATGGCTTCACTGAGGAATCTTGTCAAACTCAACTTGAGCAAATGTTATTAGGGACAACATCAAGAGATGTATTGGCAATATTGCAGTATAAACTGAACAAGCTAATTAAGCTAAGTCTGACTGCTTTGAAAAAATAAATAAATAAAAACATTCGATGTCAATTAGCATCATATGACGCAAAACTGTCATCTTGCTCGAGGATATATCATTAATCATCATACTAGAGTTTCTTATCAAAACGGCTACGACTCATGAAAAAGGCTCATTGAGCATGCCAAACTAGAGTTTCTTAGTTAGAAATGGTTTCTCATACACTCTCGATAAAATGGCTGCTCGATTTCATCCATTCATGTGGGAGATAACTGGTTGCTGAGGGTATCTCACATAACCTATGTCAAAGGCTTCTAGAAACATTCGCAATGAGCACAATCTGATAGATCAAAAAGGTCTTTTTAAAGGACCGCAATATAGGCTCAGTTAGGGCTTACACAAAGGAATGATTGCTTTGAGATCAATAAATGAACATTTGTTGCTATCTTCCTCGGGTTTACGAGTCAAGAACTTGGAAGATAAGATAAGATAGAATTACCTCCACTCCTTCAAGCAGTAGCTTCTTTGTGGTATTCTCATTTTCACTCAAACCATCCCAATTAGAAGAGACTTCGGAAGAGGGTTGTAATGTTGGCTTGGGAGAGGCTCGAAAGACTTAAAATTTCCAAGAGGATTTTTAAGAGTCGATAATCATCATAGCATCATGACCAGGTCACTCGATCTTTCGAAATCATTTAGCTTTTGAAACATGGCACATCTCGAAAGGCCCTTGACTAATCAATTTTGCATGAGAGCTTTGCTCCTTTTTTTAATTTCCTTTGCACTTGCAATGATTTTTTTATGCAAACATCTAGAATTTGATAAAAATTTAAAAAAAAAATTCCACATAAGATGCAGTTTTTTGGCTCTTTTTCTTGACGAGCATTAGTCTTGCTTTTACCAGGCACACTGCTTTTTCATACCCCCTAATTTGTCGAACTTTTCACTATTTGAACTTTTGGAGCTCTTATGACTTTCAAGATGCTTTTCATGTTTTCTTGTAAATGCCAATTGTATGTGGTCAATCCTTATACCTTGCCCCAGTGAAAGGAGATGATCACCGCTCGGGGTTTAGAAATGAATAACTAGACCCAACTTGGTTAAAGCAATGGGTATTGGTGTTTGGGTAGAGAAGGAAATGCTCTTCTTTACCTTGGGATGAGTCAAGCTTTAATGAGAATTCCTCTAAAACTATCATTAGAAGATTGATGCAAGTGAAAGTAATAGAATCTTTCTCAATCTTTCACTCTACAACATAATCGTAACCCCTTACGCTACCCCAATGTAGGGTCATTCTCAACAAGGGTACTTTGAAGAATCATCTTTTTTTTTTAGCCCAAAGAGGTAGCAAGAGATTAGTACAATGGTTGGGATTGATGAAGAAAACGCCTTTATCATTTCAATTTTTGTGCTCAATGCGAATGAATCATTCGTCCTAAGAGAATGTTGCTTTTCACTCAACTCTAAAAAATGTTTGTGCAGATAAGAATTACACAAATAGTGAAGCAAACAAATCCTTAGTTTATTTCGACCTAATTTAATTGCAAACAATTCGTTCACTCAAAATTGAATCCTTGCGTTGGGATTGGTTATACCTGGCAGAAGTATCCAATTTCCACATGATACTAGATAATGTAACATATGATGTCATCATGCAATATGAATAACATGATATTCATGATTGAAGTGTCCCTGAAATTTAAAGTCACAATTGAATTTTTGTCCAATTGGTATTACCGTAGACAAATAGATTATTTTGAGGTATTTTTTTTTTTTTTGTCATAAAGAGAGTCTAGTCTTTTTTTTTTTTTTTTTTTTTTTTGGGTTTGATCCTTTATATATTTTACAATTTACTGTGTGTGTTCTATGCTGTGTGGAGGTTGCAAAATCCTGCCTCCTTACTCATGTGTCTCCATCCCAACCTAGTGAGGAATCGAACTCCTTATTTCCTCTTTCTCAAGTGAGAAGGATGGCGATTAAGACAACTCTCAATGGTTAAGTTTAATCAATTACTAAGGAAATCTTGAAGAACCTGTGAAGCAGGTTTATTTACGAAGATGTAATTAAGTCCTCGAACCTAATTTCTCTAGTTGTGCAGGAGTGAGTATTTCTCCCGATACTTCATTTGGATTTATAATCGACCCACCCCAAATTGATTAATGATGAATCATATTTAAAATTAACTTACAAATTAAAAACTTAGACTATTAAGTCATGAATTAGTGGACTTGGGAGAGTCTAGGCTAAGTCTAATAGATCTAGCCAAACCTTTAGCCTCCGCAGGCACCCGCCCCTAATCGAGAGCCAAAGAAAGAGGTCGCAACAAATTATTTAATATGAGGTTGGCTAGTATGGGCTAAGTTAAGTTCAGCCCATAATGAGAGAGCTTGACTAGAAATTTTATGAATAATGCTCAAGTCTCTCCTCTAATCCCAACACTTACAATTATCCTCACAAAGAAGCATCTACTAAGCCTTAAGAGTGAGGGGCCATCTCATTGAGTTAATGATATTGAGAGCAATATAGGAGAAGTTCTTGAGTTTGGATCATCACTATTCCGCATTGACAATGGTGGTCCAAATTAGGTGTGTAAATCTGTTTACATGATTACATATATGTTCTTGTTTCTACCTATGGAGATTTTGGGTTGCACTTTCGTGTTTTACATGTTCTTCTTATCATTTACTTACTAAAGCCGGGGTACATTGTTCTTGATCACTACAAAGGGAAGTACCAACATCTCGACCAGTCATCACCACCGCAATTAGGTGGTGACCGATCTAAGAAGGTGATAATATTAAGCTTCGACAGCATCTCCTTTATTTCATTTTGTTCAACTTCATTGGCGGACAAACAACTACCACGATGACAATTATACGAAACTAATCAAGAGCTTGTAATCTTTCTTACCTGATGGTGTCGGGCTTGCAACCCAGGGTACCCCGGGGATCATCCATTTGCCACCACCCTTGCTGTCAGTTGGAGCTGTGAAGGTCACATCCATGCACGAGAAGTACACGTCAAACACAACCACCCCCCACGGGCCTAGGTGCAGCTTGCGCTTGGCTTTCGCCACTATGTCGATGGTCACCATCCTGCCCTTCAATGTGTCCACCAGGGCCTTCACACCTGTCATTGTCGATCAACAGCTTTGACAGGGCCTTGGCTCTGACAATAGTCACGTTGTCGGGCCCTGAGTAAAGTCGGGAATGAGGGAGGGACGAAAGAGAGTGAGTTGCTCTTGGAAACTCAAGAGGAGATTCATGTGAGTGTACTAGACGGCGATGAGCTTACTGGGGTTCTTGACGTAGAGAGTGATATTCCAATGGGCGGTGACACGGGAGGTGGAGATGTTGAGGGATGAAAGGGAAGAGCCTGAGTGGAGCCCAAACTCCGGCGGCATCATGGCCGGTATCACCAGGAAGATGATCATGAGGAGGCCAAGAAAAGTGGGTATGGTAAATGCAATAAAGTGAGCGATGATCTCCTTGTACCTGTTGGACTGCAGCGGTTCTGGTGCTGTTGGTGCTGGATTATTATTCGCAAGGGGTGGCGGGATGGCGATGACAGGGAGGGCTGCCATTTCGAAATTTTTGTGTCCAGCAACACCAACAACACCAAACCAACAACACCAGCGGCGGAGAACCAGAGCGTATCCAGAAAAGGGTTTTTCCCATTTTTTCTGTAAGTATTTTGTACGAAGTTTGGTGAGGACGGAGCGACTGAAGGGGGGAAAATTTGCGCCACCGGATTTGGAGAGCTCCACTCGTTAATTTATGCTCTCTTCCCATAGGATAGCGTGCGAGTAAAACAAACGGCATTTTGGGGTGGCCCCACTTCTGTAGAGTTGTATTAATAAAATTAAAAAAATTATTCAAAAAATTAAAATGAATCTTGAAGAGTGATGAAGTGGACCTTGAACCGGCTTTCTGCTCTCTTTTCACGTGCGAACCCACCATCCCTTTCTCCGAATCTGAAGGGGGTACCGTGAAACGTAATCAGTTTGGATAGTCGAGAGATACCTTGAATCAGCAATAATGTCACCTGCCCTCTTATATTATTCAGGGCAAAAGCTGCCACAAATTTCAAATTATGCCAATACATTTATCTTGTCAGCTATCCAAACAAATTTTGTGACATGAAAAACCTAAAAGTTGTATATATATGATACATTCACCCTAGTCAAAATTTCATATGGTTTTTCGGCCAAACAATGATTTTTTTATATTTCATTTAAACCACATTACCACACCGTTTGTTTTCCAATGTCCATATAGGTAGATTTTTAACGATGATAATTAACAGGAATCTTGACAAATGGTAAATATGTCACATAGGTATATAAATTTGGGATTTTTTGTATTGCCAAAAAAAAAAAAAAGTTTAAAGTAAATGTGTTATGATAGATATACTTTAGGATTTTCTTCTACTTTTTCCCTTTTATTTACAAGACTGGTCTATTTTGATCTTCTTATCCCCAACCTAAAGTCATATTATCTATTGAAAAAAAAAAAAAAAAAATTTGTGCTCCAGGTAGAAATAGATGACGTAGTATTTTAACGACATTTAAGAGCGATCTCACGCCTCTCTTCACATCTGAGCTCGCAGAAGATGATCACTTTTTCATCTCTCATAAGCCTGTTGTTTCTATTGCTTCTTTGCTTGTTATGGGAATAGTCCGTTTCCTTGTCAGATAAGAGTGTCTTATCGGCCTCCATTTTTTCCCTGTTTTAACAAAGCCATCGAACTCCATGCTCTATCTGGGTCTAGCTTCACGGGAGCAGACAGTTTCCCTAATCCATGCATCATCACCTTATTACATTTTTTTTTCGCTCGACTAATCTCCACGAGTGCATATAAATGGTTGTGTCCATGTATATTGAGCAAGGATTCACCATAGGCTGATGCGCATGAATCCCGAAATTACTTTGAGTAGAAAAAACTACAATCTAAACGCAGGATTCGCAAGCCTTCAAAATAAGGTGCTTAACTGCCAAGTCATTTCTTTGACGCTGATTTTGTTGCCTACTTTGCAACCGGAAAAGTAATACAGACTTGGCATTGTATGCCAATGCAAACCCAAATTGAGGAAAATTATAGCAAAACCTCAAATATTATAGATCTACAGTGCGAATTATTTCTTCAGCAGTAGCTCGAAGATTCAGATATACAGATTATATACATTTTCAACAGAATTGTACATGAACCAAAGACAGCGTAGGAGATCGAGACTGACAGTCCTCCATAATTTGTTAATATTTACCAAAGTAGTAAGCCAGGAAAGCAGCTTCTAACTAATACCCAAATTTGTAGAAGCCAATCCCCAAAATCTGAAAAAAGAACACCAAGAAACGTGGTGAGAATCGAACCTTATTTATATCAATAGAATAAAAAGGTCACGTACGCAATGAATCAAACAGGCCACACACTGAGCCATGTTCTCATCATATGCTTCTAAAAGCCAGGCCGTGTCGTTCTTGATCAGTACGAAGGAAGTACCACCATCTCGACCAGTTATCACCACCGCCATTAAGTGGTGACCGAGCTGAGAAGGTGACAATATTCAGCTTCGACAATGTCTCCTTTATTTCATTTTGTTCATTAACTTCATTGGTGAACAAACAACTACCACGATGGCAGTTGTACAGAACTAACCAGGAGCTTGTAATCTTTCTTACCAGAGTATAGTGATGGTGTCGGGCGTGCAGCCGAGGGTGCCTCCGAGGATCATCCATTTGCCACCACCCTCACTGTCAGTTGGAGCTGTGAAGGTCACATCCATGCACGAGAAGTACACGTCAAACACAGCCACCCACCACAGGCCCAGGTGCAGCCTGCGCCTGGCTTTCGCCACTATGTCGATGGTCACCATCCCGCCCTTCAATGCGCCCACCAGGCCCTTCACACCCCAGTCATTCTCGATCAACAGCTTTGACAGGGCCTTGGCTCTGACAATGGTCACGTTGTCAGGGCCCTGAGTGAAGGCGGGAATGAGGGAGGGATGAGAGAGAGTGAGTTGTTCTTGGAAACTCAAGAGGAGCTTCATGTGAGTGTACTTGACGGTAATGAGCTTACTGGGGTTCTTGATGGAGAGAGCGATGTTCCAATGGGTGGTGACATGGGAGGTTGAGATGTTGAGGGACGAAAGGGAAGAGGCTGGGTGTAGCCCAAACTCCGGTGGCATCACGGCCGGTATCGCCAGGAATATGATCATAAGGAGGCCAAGAAAAGTGGGTATGGCATATGCAATAAAGTGAGCGATGATCTCCTTGTACCTGTCGGACTGCAGCGGTTCTGGTGCTTGTGGCGCCAGATTATTATTCGCAAGGGGTGGCGGGACGGCGATGACGGGGAGGGCTGCCATTTCGAAATTTTTGTGTTGAGCGTGTGGTTTTTTCCCTTTTTTCTGCAAGTATTTTGTACGAAGTTTGGTGAGGACGGAGCGAATGAAGGGGGGAAATTTGCGCCACCGGAGTTGGAGAGCTCCACTCGTTAATTTATGCTCTCCTCCAATAGAATAGCGTGCGAGTAAAACAAAGGACATTTTGGGGGTGGCCCCACTTCTATAGAGTTGTATTAATAAAATTCAAAAAAATAATTCAAAAAAATAAAAAAGAATCTTGAAGAGTGATGAAGTGGGGCCATGAACCGGCCCTCTGCTCTCTTTTCATGTGTGAACCCACCATCCCCTTTCTCCGAATCTAGAGGGGATATCAGAAACATAATCAGTTTGAATAGTCAAGAGATACCTTGAATCGGCAATAATGTCACTTGCCCTCTTATTTTATTTAGGGCAAACGCTGCCAAAAATTTCAAATTATGCCAACATATTTATCTTGAGGTTCATCTTAAATTTTTTTGTGACATAAAAAACCCAAAACTTATATATGTGTAATACATTTACCTTCAATCAAGATTTTATATTGATTTTCAGCCAAAACAATAATGTTTTTATTTCATTTAAACAGCGTTGACACCATGTCAACGCTGTTTGTGAAAGATGCTTGTAGATGGAACTTTGACAAAAGATAAATGCGTCACATAGGTTTTCCATATTTTTTTCTCTTTTATTTACGAGACTCATCTATTTTGATTATCCCCAACCTAAAGTCATATTATCTATTGAAAAAAAAAAAATTACGCTCCGGCTAGAAATAGATGACTTGGTATTTTAACGATCTTTTTTTCTCAATCCAACAACTAGTACTCTTAAATTAATCTAGATATCTATACCTTGTGTGTGCGCGTGCACTTTTGTTTTTTGGAGATATTCTAGTGATGTCGAACTAATGAACTACTTAATTGAGAATGCCGTCAAGAGATTAGAGGTGAATCGTACCGATTTACATCCCCTCCACCTTGAGAAATCCATGAAATTAAAGTAGTGATTCTTTCGCACTAGAACCTCATTCACATGTCATCCCACCCCAACCCATACGTTCGTAAGTAGGAACAGTGGGCAGTATCTTAAACAAAAAACATGTGGGGTACCCTTCCCGTGCAACTTTGACTCCTCGTCACTCGTGCGATTATATTTTAGGGTTTCCTCCCCGTTTGGAAGTAACGTGAAGACCAGACCAGGGCGACTCCGGAAACCCTAAAAAGAAAAGAAAGACAGAGATTCCCACAGGTCTTTGCTCTTTTTTTATGTCCAACACAGGCATCCAAACCACATCGAGAAATCCCAGAGGTCGAGAGATAAGTGGTGAATTGTACGGAATTACATCTCCGCCATGTTGAGAAATCCATGGAATTGAACTAGTGATTTTTTCAGTGGCAGTAGAACCTCATTCACATACTGCCTGCACTGATCGTGCCATCCGACCCCACCCTCCGCTCGTAAGGAGGAACAATGGATAGTATACAAATTAAGGAAAATATGTTTATCGTCTGATGGTTTGCTAAACCTCTTCTCTTGCAAGTCTCTCATTCATCATCTTAAACAAACGACATTGTGGACATCCATCGCATGCAACTTTGACTCGTCGTCACTCGTGCGGTTATATTTTAGGGTTTCCTCGCCGTTTGGAAGTAACGTGGAGACCAGACCAGAGCGACTCCGGAAACACTAAAGAAAATAAAGACAGATTCCCATAGGCCTTTGCCCTTAGTTTATGTCCGATGCAGGCATCCAAACCACTGCAAAAACATGTGAGGGTGTCTCTTCTCGCCACGAGGGGGCATCGTCATGCATCGTGGGGGAGGGAATGGAACCGCGTAAACCCAAAAATAATAATAATAATAATAAACGGAAAACGCCAAACATTTTTTAATGTCTTTAAAGGTTGATAAAAAAAGAAGTTCCGTACATTATGTGGGACCTAGACTCGTAACCTAATGAATTTCGATGGTCAAGAGATGACCAGAATTGATAATAGTGTAATAATGTACCCCCCTCGAGAAATTTCTCATGATTCTTCATTTGTTTTCAGAGCGCTTTAAAAATCTTGTAATCGCTAGACCTAAAGTCGACCAAAGCGACCAAAGCAATAACTACAAGTGCCAAGCAGCAGCTCAATGGGAAGTTACCTTGGGCAATGCTCACCATGAGGTGATTTTGCTAAGTTGTTATTTTACATAATTTCGTTGATGTCCTATATTAGATATATTTTTGGGTTTTGGCATACTAAATTACTAATGTGTATGTAATGACTTGCCTTTGTTTTTGTTCTTTTAAATATTTGATCATTCGAAAATATGTGAACTTTCAAAATAGATGAATATCCACACTAGATATATTTTTGATGGTTTTGTGGATGCGAAATGATATTTTAAAGGGAAACTTACTGTAAAAAGTTATAAACTTATTGCAATCGTGTCCAATTCAATCCTAAAATTTATTTATTTTTCCAATTGAATGTTAAGTCATTTGCATTGGTATCAATTCAGTATTTCAGCTAATTTTGGTCAGCGTTGACATGTAAATTTTTTTATAAATTTTTAATATTTTTTGAATTTTTGAATTTTTTTGTTTTTTTTTTTTTTTTTTTCTTTTTCCCCTTCTTCCTCTAATGGGTTTTAGAACCTTAATGGTTAGGCAGAGGTAAGGGATAGCCACTGAGGAGGTTGAGCCTCGTTCGGTCAATGACCTCGTTAGCCACAATGAAACAAAAGAACAAAAAAAGAAGAAGAGAAAGTAACAAAAATAACAGAAATTTTTCATAAAAAATTATAAAAGTTATGTACATCAGCGCTAGTGATGCCATGTAGGATGGTTAGCATGCATATCAACAATTTCTTGTTAAAATTGGCTGAATAGACTGATTGACAAATTGTCAAAAAGGTTTAGGACTGAATTGATAAAGACAAAATATTTAAAATTGAATAGATAATTTTTAATATTTTAAACTTTGGCATGAAAATGGGAGTTTGAGGGGGAGGGAGGGGAGTAATTTTGGCTCATAAAAGGCGTAAACACGCAGGTAAATGCCCGGTTAATTTTAAATTTCTCTGTGTCGGTTATATTCACAGATTTCATTCATGTAATTATATACAAATCACACAATCAGAATGGCCAGGAGACGCGGGGTTCCATATGTAAGAACATCCCCATCTCTGACCTTAGTTACAGCATGTCTGAATCTTACGGGGTCAGCCGCTGTCATCTTCTCATTTACAAAGCGATCTTATGTCGGAATAAAGCGAAGTGCGTCTGATCCTGTGGAAATCGGATTATTTGTAAAGCAAATTGCATTCCCCCTATGCTGATGGAAAGTGGTGTGCACTCAATAACGACGGAAAAGTAAGATACAGAATTGGATTTGGAAGGTTTATCATGAAAATATATAGTTGGGGAGGCAAATAGGAATTTGAAAAAAATTGAAAGCATAGAAATATGTAATTTGGGAGACAACTAAGGGGTCTGGAAAAATCTAAACTCCAGACCCATAGCTCTGATAGATATTTTAGGATCATTGCCAACTCTTTTTGAAATGCTTAAACTATTAGATGAAAATGGGAGAAAATATTTAAAAAAAAAAAGTCATAAACATATTGCATTTTTACGAATTCAATCATAAACTTTTCAATTAAACTAATTTAGTCATAAAAATTTCAAATTGATATCAATTGAGTCCATCTAATCAAATTAAGCTAGAAATTGTAACGTGGACATTAGTCGTCTTACATGGCACAACAATATTGATGTGGACTTTTTTTATATAAGTTTTTGAATTTCTTATTAATTTTTCCAGTTCTTATCTTTTTTGCTAGGCCTTGGCTGGTGGCCAATAGCCCCATGCTATCCCTAGCTTTTTCTTTTTTTTTTTTTTTCTAAAGGAAAGGAAGAAAGAAGATAAATAATAATAATAATAATAATAATAATAATAATAAAAACTTCAAAAGATTATTAAAAAAAAAAGCCTATATCAGCATTTGTGCCAACCATGCCACATGGAATGGTTAACATCTATAGCTAAAATTGGCCAAATGAACTCAATTAGCACAAATACAAAAGTTTTTTGGTTCAATTTGAAGATTAAGAACTAGATTGATAACAATACAATGTATTTAGGACTTTTTTTAGTAATTTCTGATGAATACTTGATTTAATATTCAATTGTTTTATCAATTTTCAAGAAGCAATTATGTATAACTGCCGTGCATATCTACTAACCACGTACTAGTAGCAAGTGGGCATCATCACACACGTGGAGGGAAGATTCCCTCTTGGCTAGCCATGATTCTCTCCGATTTGATCAAGGACTCTTCTTCCACCCAAATCTTTATTGAGTTCTTTAACAAAAGAACTTCCATTACCAACCATACTCACTATTAAATTGAGGGTAATGCTATGCGCCATCGTTGGGATTCCCTGCATCTGCACAGCTTTAAAGAAACCTTCGTTTAGTAAGCGGACAAGTAGATGGAGACAATGAGGAAGTGGAGGATGGATTGTAGAGAAGAGGTTGTCCATATAGAGGGGGACACAGAGAGAGAGAGAGAGAGAGAGAGAGAGAGAGAGAGGTCGGGAGACGTTGGTGGATGTTTGCTAGGTTATCTTTTAAGAAACTGTTCTTGCTGTTTCCTATCTAGTTATAAACTACGCTAAAGGTCTTTGTTCTTTTAGCGAAATGTATGCGTGCGGGGAACGTAAAAATAAGTTATTGTGCGATCTATAATATTAGCAACTAAAAACTAAACGCTATTAATAATTTCAGCGATTAAAAAGTGAAGATTGAGCCAATAAAGTCAGATTCGGAGAAGGTGAGTCACGGTATTAAATGATGGGTTCTTAATTAAGATAACAAAGATATAAAAAGTATTTGTTTACTTATACTTTTTTTTTATGATATATTTTTATAGTACAGTGACAATATTGAAAATAGCGATACTATGTATTAGGTCACACAAAATTAAAACAAACGGGTAAATTTTTAAGGTCTACTCAAAGTTGGAAAAAGAATAACGCCAGCAAGAAATAGACAGGAAACACTTGCACGCTTAGTTTCGCAAAGCGGTTTAAGAATAAGGGCAAAAACATCTTCCAAACTCCCCTTCAAAACAGGTAAAATCTATTTGAGAAACACGAATTGCTTCGAGTAAATTTTCCTACGAGTATCTGTAGATCAATTCCACCGTCAGAACTCATGGATTGATATAATTAGGCGCTTGTCGATCGTACGGTGATTCAACCGCTTTAAAACTCCTTAGTGACCATTTCAACCTTGCATCATAAGGTCATTATCAAAACAATGAATGAATGTTCTCTAGTGAGTTGCTATTACTGTGTACAAACCAAATGAACTCTTTCGAAAGAAGACAAGATCGATCCCTTATCGGCGGCATACCAAGGTGAGGGGAATTCATAAATCTCAAACATATCTACACATACCTAACAACCTTTGCTAGAAAGTTATTCCTCTTATCTAGAGGTGTCAAAATGGGTCTTAGACCCATATATGACCTATTTAAATCATAAATTGATAATATATGGATCATTTGTTTTTGACAGAAAGTAGTTAAATGGGTTTACTTTAATAGGTGGGTTTTAAGTGGGTCTTAAATGGGTTTGGTTTTAACTTTTAAGTGGGTCTTAAGAGAGAGACTCACTCTTCTCTTTCTAATTTTACAAAAATATTTTTTTATAAATACCAAATTATAATTATTTTTTATTTTAATTTTCTTTTCTTTTTCTATTTTCTTTCCTGTTCTTTTCTTTTCTTTCTTCCTTTTTTTTTTTCCTTTCTTCTTCCTCCGGTCGTCGGCACGGCAATGGCCGGTGACCGGCCAAGCAAGCCTCAAGCTTGCCGGATCTGGTGAGGTCAAGGCCAACGCCTGGCGAGGCTCGAACCTCACCGATCTGGCGAGGCTTGAACCTCACCAATCTGGCGAGACTCGAACTCGCCGTCATTGGGCGAGGCTCGAGCCTCGCCAGATTCGGCGAGGTGTGAGCTCGAGCTCACTCGACGCCAATGAGCCTTGCCAAGATCGACGAGGGGCGAGCTCAAGCTCCCCCAACGCCATCGAGCCTCGAGCTCGCCATATCTAGCGAGGCTTGAGTCTCGAGCTCGCCGGATTTACGAGCTCGTTGGATTTGGCGAGGCAGAGGCCTCACCGACATCCGGTGAGGCTCGAGCCTGGCCGATCTAGCAAGACTCGAGCGAGCCTTGAGCTCGTCGGCGTTGGGCGAGGCTCCAGCCTCGCCGATCTAGCAAGCCTCGAGCTCGCCGGCATCGGGCGAGCTTGAGGCTTGCCTGTGGCCGGCGGCCGGCCAAAGAAGAAGAAGAACAAAAAAGAAAATTATATTTTAAAAATAAAAATAAAATTAATTAAAAAATTAATTTAAAAAAAAAAATTTGATTTTTTGAAATAATTATTTTAAAAATTATAAAAATTGTCCATTAAATTTATGTTGTATAAAATTATTTTAGCAATACCATTTTTAAAAAAATATATATATATATATATATATATATATATATATAAGAAATAAGTTTGGAAGTTTTTTAGTAATATAATCTTTTTTAAAAAAAAACATAAGTATAAGTTTTCCTAAATTTGGTTAAATATGAAAATATTTTATTAATATGGGTCGGGTTGGGTATTGGTCGAAAAATTTACATTAGGCTTAAATGAGTCATAAATGGGTTAATTGGTGGATTTGGGTCGACCCATTAATGACCCGACCTAAACCACTCACCCGTTTAACACTTCTACGAGTCTTATTAGAGTCAAAGTCAGTTGGTTTGTCCTATATTGAAATACAAGGAAACGTCAAGGAAAAGAGAAAGCAACAAAAGAACAATCTGACTTTTAAATCTTGCCGCACGTGAACGACCAACTTCACGTATGGCAGGTTGCAACCGAAGAATACGGGCTATACAAGATTAAAAAGGCAAATTGACTATGATTCTCATGTGGTCCATCTTCCAGGTTCAATGAGTGTCTCCTCCACTCTTGATTTTTGTGTTATTCAGATGGCGAGCCGTTGTACCTGGGTCATTAAAATAACTAGAGGACGAGTTTTGACGGCGCGGACGGAATTGACGCGGGGGCGACGGCCGATGACCTAAACAGCAATTTCAAGCAGCGCACGAGAAAAAGGCCATAATTTTTTTTTAACTTGAAAGAGTGACGGGGCTCATAATATAAATCCGAAAAGCTCATTTCCAGCACTATTTCGTTTAAAAGTTGTGTTCCCCATTTGCAGTCGTTTTGGGCCTCAAAATTCATCCTATAAGTGTGTTTGGAGGCATTTTCATATTTGTATGTCAATTTTTTTCCATGTTTATTGTGAGATTTTGTATGACCAGTGCCAACTATTATAAAATCTCAAACTATTAGATGAAAGCGTTGTTTAATATTTAATTACTCTAATACTCCCCTTCATGCGTAGGCTGGATTTTGACCTAAGCATAAAGCGGGAAAATATATAATTGAGGGGGCAAATAGAGGCCTAGAAATATTTGAACTTGGGACCTCCTGATGTAAGGTTTTGTGTGACTATTGTCAACTATTTTAAAAACTTAAAATATTAAATAAAAGCTTGGTTTATTATTTAATTACTCTTAACATTTATTTTAGGATTTTGTGATTTTTTTTTTCAAATTCTTCACTGATTAAATTTTTTTCCAAATTTTTCAATGTCTCATAGGGTTAGCAGAGTATATATTCATCCTTCCAGTGTCTACATATTTTGTGGATCATCTAATCCATGTTTATCTTTCGAGTTCCTGCATCATAAACACATGTAGAGAACAAAATATTTCTTCAGCATATCTCGTGATTTCAAATTTTAAGCCCAATGTACCGGTCACAGATTAAATGAACACTTCCAAAGGAGATGATTAATAAATATCAAATGCTCGAGAGATTTCAAAGTTAAATAATCAACAGGTAGAATCTTTTCCTTCTAGTTGGGATTTTTGTTGGTTGTTTTGTACAAGTTTATATCACAACTCTAAAATAACTCAAAGCGTTGGGAAAAAGTAAGCAACCGAAATGAAGTGACTCGTGCTGCGAAACACGTCTAAACTTGTCTAGATGTGATCACACTTGAAAAACCAATCATTCCAAGGTGGTGGTGGTGATCACATGGCGGGAAATATATAATTTGCTCAACTTTATAGGAAGGTTCTCGGTAGTTTCCTTTGATTAGTCGAATTCGGGGGCTCGAGCGAGGATTCCGTTTGTCCGAATAATTGTGACTTATAAAATTGCGAGTGGAATACATGTGGAAATACAGTCAAAGGTTTTGTTTCGTAGGTATTCGACTCCACGACAAGATATTTTTATCAAAAGTTGTTCCTCAATTTAATTAAAGGAGAGAGGTTCTGTGATGATTTCGGAGTGAAAATATCACAAGTAGATAAGAGAATTAGTAACTTCGTTTCAAATGAAACTGGACATACACAAACTATGTTGAAATTTAATCGACGATGAAGCCTAGGAACGTAATCTCTTCAAATGAAACCAAACATATACAAACTATGCCAAAATTTAATCAACAACAAATCCTGAAAATGTAAAGATGCAATCCCAAAAATTAATCTGTATCCTGAATTTGAAAACTATAACTAAGAAACATGTCGGAATTTTATTGACAATGCGATTCTGGGAACTATAACTATAGTGTGCTTGTGTGAAAGGGGCCACCGAAGAGCACATTATGGCTATTTAAGGCCTACAATCAATAGTAATCAACCAAGGTTACAAAGGGGGGGGGGTTACAAATAGAGGTTACAAACAATTTTAAATAGTTTCATCGATAGTTATATTACTCTGACAGTTTCTTTAACTCCACTATTTTGACGATTGCTTTGTTTCACTACATTAATAGTTACTTCTTTGACTATTGCATTCGGGATTACTGACTTTGCATTCATTGATCTTTCAAGTTGTCAATAATTCTATTTATAAACGACAAAACTCTGTTATTTATCAATTAAGTCTATTACTTGCCCATGATAACCATGATTGGGCTTTTTTTTTTTTTTTTTTGGTACAAGCAAGTTTAAAGCAAAAGTGAACAAGCTAACATTCTTTTTACAGTGGGGTCATACGTATAGGATCGGGCCGGGCCAATTCAAATTCAATCCCTTTATGTGGTTGATTGCATGTCGAATCATGCAAGAATCAATTCAGTTTTGAACCAAGAAATAAATAAAAAATTTGAAAACCGACCTTCACCAATCGCTTCTTAATAGAACCGATTGGCGAGAATTCTGAGCTAATTTCAATATCTTTTTTTTTTTTTTGGTATAATTTCAAAACGATGCATGTGTGGGTGAGTTGTGTTAGAAAAATCTTACATCGAAGAATTGATGTGATGCATAGTAGTTAATATATTATAGTTGGCTACTAACTCACTAACTTAAGTTTTTTGAGTAAAAGTGAGTCTAATTGGATATATTGACGGGTTTAAACTTAGGCTCTCTCTAGGCAATTTTCTCAGGTGAAGATATCAGACTTCTACCACGCACCTTGACACTTTTTAAGTTTGGACTCTTGGATTTTTCACTCTCATTTCTTGTTTTCTCATATTTGGCCCCTCTCTATTCTCCCTAGTCTCCTCTCCACTGCTCTCCAGGGGCTCAGGTCTGGCCTCTCTGTCTAGCCTCTCCGTGCATATACTCGGTCTTTCATCACCCTCACTCTCCGTATCGCCTTTGGAGTTTTCCTTTCCCGTCTATCCCATCTTTCGCTCTCGGTCTGAGTCCCGCTGACGTCGTGGGTTCTCGCGACCCTTCCACCGACAAGAAATTGGGTGATTCATTCCATGTTCTTTGCCTTTTGTTTTTCCCATCTGGTGTCCGTTGTTCGTCAAGTTCTGAACTGTTGTTTCCTTTTTGTTGTGGGCATAGGTGCTTCGGAGATTGGAAATGCAGGTGAAAAAAAAATTGATGCGTTCTCGTCTCTATTCGAGGTAAAACTTATCATCGTGTTTCCCGGGATCCTGGCGATCGGCGCTTGATTTTTTCAATTATGTGCATGTGTATTAGCGTTTTGAGTTAGAGTGCTGTTGATTTGAACAAAACCACAACTCGATACGCAATTGTAAGCGATTTCCACACTTTATCATGAATTGTGAAGGGAAAATGACACAAATAATTTTTAAATATTGGCTTAATTTGCGATGTCATTCTTTGATTTTCTTTTTTTATCCGTCTAATATGTTCCTTGAAAATGTTCAATTTAGTCCCTAAACGTTCAATTTGTGTAATTTAGTCCCTCAACTTTCCCTAATCAAGTTAGATCATCCTTTCAGTATCATTCACAGTTTTTCATATTTATACTATTATCTAGATTTTATAATGTCTTTCGTATCAATCAATTTCCTAAATAAGTAAAAAAAAAAATCTTTCTTTTTATCTTTTATTTTTATGCCTTTGTAAATATTACTATAGTTACATTTAATTTTTCTTAACTCCTAATCTCTATAATAAAAATAATATAACATCATTTAGAGTTATATCAGATTCATATTCCTTTTATTTTATAAATAAAGGTTTTCATAAAAATATTTAATGATGATATTAGTTTCTCAATGAATTTCTAGTACTTTTAATAGATCTATGTATTGTTCCTGGTTTTTTTTTTTATGTAGATTAAACTTTCAAGATTTCGTGTTTCATGTTCTTTTCAATTAGATTTTGTTAAATCTGTAAATTAAGAAATTATAATAGCAGAAATATCAATTATATACAACTTTAAATGGGGTTTTTCTTTTACTATTATGGACATCATGAGCTAAAATATGCTTAAATGAAATTATCTTAATATTTGCAACGACCAAAAAGGTTAAAAAAAAGAAATAAAAAGATATTTATTTTTATCGATATAGGAAATGGATTGAAATGAAATGATATTTTGAAATCCGGATAAAAGTGTATTGTGAAACTTTTTTTTTTCTTCATGAAAATTTTAGGGACTAGATTGAACATTTACGAATAATTCATAGGTGACATTCCATATGGGTTGAAATTTAAGGATTATTGGTGTCATTTTCCCAATTGCAAAAATGTTTGATCGATCAGATGATGGGACTAGTTTGAGGATATTAAGGGTGCGCATGGAAACACTTCTGTTTCTTTTTTGTTCCTGGGAACAGAAACAAAAAAAAGTGTTTCTGTTCCGGGGAACAGTTTTTGAACAAAAGAACGCGTTTGGTAAGTGTAAAAAAAAACTGTTTTTGGAATAAAAAAAGAACAGAAACATGTTTGGTAACTGCAGTCAATTTATGTTCCTAGAATAGAAAAAGAACAGAAACACGTTTGGTAAACGACAAAAATTTTTCTGTTTTTTTATTTATTTATTACTTATTATTTTTAAAAAAATTTAATAAAGTTTAAAATTGATATTGAATGCTCATTCTTATGAAATGCTCATTAATTTTCTGTAGTCATCTATTTAATTTATTCTTAATAAGACAAAAATTCTCCCGTACGTGCGCCATAACCTGGTAAGGAAGCAAAAACATTCGATGTTTTCATCGCTACTGTCTAGTTGGTTTGCCATTCTAAAGTCAAAACAGGGCTAGAGATGCACCAACACCAGTTGACAGACTTTTGAGTAGCTTTACCGCCATGCTCCGTAAAAACCGCACCCTCAAATTTGAATGTGCAGATCGGAGTGAACATACACACATTGATGTAAACAGGGTAATGAGCTTATACACAATACAATACACAATGATATAATTGCATGGTGATAGTTACAAAATGAGGACGAAACCGCGTGAGACAAGAGAAAAAGGAAAGGACGGCGACTTGCCGATCGCTTCCTCTCACGTCGGGCCCCAAATGGTCATTATCTACAATCTATACTAGCAAGTCATTTGGGAAACAGAAAAGGAAAATTAGTCCACAATAATTACAAGCGATCTCGTGTCCGAGCTTCTTTCTATCTTTTTACCGATCTTTAAATCGTCTATTGCTTTGGTGATTCCTCAGAAGTCGCAAGAAGTTCCCAACCTCTGCTTCGAGCTGTTGCATCTAGCGTTCTCCGTGACCTCGGGCAAGAGCTTCTCGAAGATTTCAAGGAACAGTACCCACTCATCTTCGCTCATATCTCCGAAAGAGATCCCCTCGCCCTCGTTGTCGTGTTGCTGCACTGCAAAACTCATGCTCCAGTTGAAAGCCCCCACCTTGGGACGGTTGATGGCACAAGCCTTGAGCTTCACCCTCATCGTCTTCCATCGCATAAAACTCATATTCACAATTCAGGGTGTCGTTTTCCTCCCTTTTTGGAGATTATAACACATCAGGCAGCCCAGACATTGACTTGACAGATAAAAACCTTGGAAGTTTTACGTGGCCTAGCCGTCTCAGGGAGGTCCAAGTCCTCCTTCATGTCATCATCATTTTCCATGACAAACTGAGTAGCTTCAAGGTCGTCTCCTTCGTTTGTTTCATCAATAGGCACATCACCGCCCAAAGTAATCAGCATGCTGGCCTTGGATTGAACGCACAGCTCCTCTAATAAACTGAGACTCTCCTGCCCACAAGAAAACTGGCGAGTCATCATCTCACCTATATCTACAAGACAGAAGCCAGCAGCTGCGGTGTGCTTTAGAAAGATGGTGCATAGGATGAGAACCCGGACAGAGGAGCTGCTGCTGCAGCTCGAGCAGCTGCTGCTCGCTCGAGCTGCTGGAGTCGAGCTGCAGCTGCTGGAGCTGCTGGAGTCGAGCTGCAGCTCGCTCGAGCTACTGCTCCAGCAGCTGCAGCTCGAGCTCGCAGCAGCTCGAGCGAGCTCGCAGCAGCTCGAGCGAGCGAAGGGGGAGGCAATGACGAGCTGCAGATCGAGCTACTCCCCTTCGGCGCGGCAGATCTGGGCGAGCAACGCTCGCTCGAGGGACGGCTCGCCGCGCCGAAGGGGGAGCAGTGCCGATCGGAGAAGGAGCGCCGAAGGGGGAGCGACGCTGACCGGAGGAGGAGGGCCGAACGGGAAGCGACCTGACCGGAGGAGGAGGGCCGAACGGAGAGCAACGCTGACCGGAAACGTACCTGGAGTCGCCGGAGTGAGGAGTCGCCGGAGAGTCAGCCGAGTGGGAGCCGCCGGAGAGATGGAAGAGACGCCGGAACGGAAGAACGAAGCTTCAGCCGAGAGGAGCGACGAGCACGCACGAAGAGTTCGTCGCCTTTGTTCCGATTTTGTTCTTTTGTTTCTTTGGTTTTTGTTCTTTTGTTCCGTCGAAGAAGTGTTTCTTTTCAAAAGAAACAACTTTTTTTTGTTTCTTTTTTCTGTTCCTATTTCGTTCCAGAAACAAAAAAACAAAAAAGGAACAGAAACGCAACCAAACGCGTTTCTGTTCCTTTTTTGTTCCCGGGCACACTTTCCGTACAGAAGTGTGCCGGAAACGTTTCTTAGAAACGTTTCCATGCACGCCCTAAGTTTTCGGCTCATACACTTCTAGACAACACAAAAGAAAAAAGAGAAAAAAAAAAAAAAAAAAAAAAAAGAGATTGGCTAATTTCAAAATTCCAAACTATTTCTAATAGGGTAGGTTTCAAATATTTGGTCTGGAAGTCACCTATCTTAGAACCCATCGCATCTGTTGCTGTCGTAGTTGAGCTCCGTCGCCTTCCTCGCGATCTTGATACGATTGGTCTTGTCGGACGATGATGGTGAGAAGTGGCGTCGTAGGGTCTTTTCAGGTTGAAGAACCCCATCGTCAACAGTGAGACAACTCTCTGGTTTTTACTTATTTGTAGGGTTCAAGCATCAACATCGACGAGAAGTCTTTCTTGAATTGTCCAAGCAAGCCAAAGGGACGAGAAGAAAAAAGGCGATTATACGACGTCACGTCACTTATACTCTAAACAAAATAGCCTTGTCATATGGATCGGGCCAAAGTACCCTGTACTTCCAAACCCAACCCCTAGGATTCAACCAATATCTATATATCCAGGATCGATGAAGAAGCCGGAAAAGGCTAAAGTGCCGAACAAGAGTCTCGAGAGCGGATCATGCTTGGAAGTCTCCGGGAGGGTGCAAAATGAGAGAAACAAGTCGAGACACCTCATCGTTGATGACCATGTGGAAACAACCTCAAATAAAAAGCCTTGGCACGGGCCATCGGTGAGTAGGGGATTGTATTTAGAAGATGGAGCCGAATGTTCTCTAGAATGTGACGTAATTAGCATGTAGCTTCAACGTAACAGGGGTCTGTTAGTGATCGTATCGTTGGAAAGAAAACCTTCGAACTCATTATTTTAAAAACACATATAAAGTGCAAACTACTTCTTAGGTAGTTAACTCGAAGATTCAAATATACGGAGAACAGACGTCTTCAAAAGAAGGGTAGCATGAACCAACAACAGCGTAGAGACCAAGAGTCTTTGGAAGTACTCGCCAAAGTAATAGGCTAGGAAAGAAACCTCCAGCTGATGCCCAAATTTGTGTAAGCCAGAGCTTAGAATCTGAAAAGAGAACACCAAAATACGTGACTGTGAGAATCAAATCCTATATCAATAGAATAAACAGGCCAGGATGACTACCGTTAATGTGAAAGCCTTAGATAAAAAACACATAAGGATTACTTAAATTAAGGCTTTAATACTACAGAAGTACTCGCTATACATCGCCATCCTCAATTTGTTTGGACAACTTAATGATAATCATAAATCGTGTGCTTGATTAAGGATAAGAATCCATGAGCTCGTAACTTTTCTTACCAGAGTAGAGTGATGGTTTCAGGTGTGCAGCTCACGGTGCCTCCGAGGACCATCCAGTCGCCACTGCCATGGCTGTTGGTTGGAGCTGTGAAGGTCACGCCCATGCACGAGGTGTACACACCAAACTTGGGCACCCACAACGGACCCAAGTGCAGCCTCCGCTTGGCTTTAGCCACCACATTGATGGTCACCTGCCTGCCCTTCAACGTTCTCACCAGGCCGTTCACACTTAAGTCATTGACAATTGCAAGGATTGATTGGGCCTTGGCTCGGACCATGGTCCCATTGCCAGGGCTCTGACTGAAGGAAGGAACGAGGGAGGGACGAGAGAGAGCGGGATGGCCATCAAAACTCAAGAGGAGCTTCATGTTGTCGCGACCTCTTTTTTCGGCGCCCGTAATCGGGTACGGGCACCTAAGGAGGTTAATGGCTCGGCTGAATTTATTTATGCCCGGACTCTCCCAAGTCCACCAATTCACGACTTAATGGTTTAAGTTTTTAACCTGTAAATCAATTTTTAAAATGGAGTCGCCACTAATCAATTTGGGGTGGGTTGATTAGAAACCCAAGTGAAGTATCGGGAGAAATACTCACTTCTGCGCAACCAGAGAAATTAGGATCGGGGACTTGATTACACTAGTTAATCACTAATGCCCTTTCGGTACCTAATCTTGTTTAAACCCTGAGGTTTTTTTGGATGTTCAAGGGATTTTTCATTCATTTTTGGGAGGAAAAACATTTTTAGTCATTTCTAATTTTTTGACACAAAAGGGATTTTTTTTTGGTATTTTTGGAAAAATACAAGTCTTTTGGCTTTTTCTGAATTTTTTGGCTTTTTATGAATTTTTGGCTTTTTTTTTTTTATTTTTGGCATTTTTTGGAAAATATGAAATATTTTTGATTTTTTGATTTTTCTAAAAATAAATTTTTTAATATTTTTTTTCGATTTTTTTTTTTGGAAATTAAAGCATTTTTTTAATATTTTAAAATATTTTTCGGTTTTCTGGAAATTAAAATATTTTTAATATTTTTTTATAAATAAATTATTTTTGATTTTTTTCTTTTTTTATTAAAATATTACACAAAATAATAAAAAGCCGACCCTGGTCGGATCCGCGGGTTGGGTCCAACCCGGGTCGACGACCCAAAACGTGCACGGGCCCGCAACGCGGGCCCGACTCGGATTTTTTTGCTTTTTTCTTAAAAACTCAGCCCACACACACATGGAATTGGGCCTATTAAAAAAGATGCCCGGCCCGACGAGTGTAGGTTCGACCCGGGGAAACCCTACCCGGAAATTGGGAAACCGGGTCGGACGGACCCGCGAGCTGACCCGGTTCCCCAGCCTCCTTTCTCCTTCGCTCGCTTGCGGCGCTGGTGAGGGGGAGAAGCGTCACAGGCGACAACAGCAGCGACGGCGGCCACGACGGCGGCGACGACGGGCTAGACGGCGGCCACAACGGCGGCGACGACACGATCGATGGCGGCGACAAAACGGTTCCGGCGAGGATGAGTGAGGATGGGTTTGTGCCGGTTTGGCCAGCGGCGGCACGGTTTGAGAGGGGGGCTGTGACTGCGACTACGTGACCGGAGGCGGCGGATACCTGGTGGTGGCTGACAAAAGGGCTGCAGTTACGGGCGGCGGATTGGCGACGGCGTCCCTGCAATTTCCAGATCTGGTGCAACCTTGGCGGGTCAGTCGCGGCACGTCGTCGGGGCGGGGGACAGCAGCAGTAGCGGAGCCACGGTTGCAACGGCGGCGCAAAGCCTCGCTTCTGTGATCTCGGCGTTCCCTCCTCCGGCCCCTCACTCTCATGTGAGAGTACTCGACTGCAAGGAGCTTACTGGGATTCTTGATAGAGAGAGTGATGTTCCAATTGGGCAGTGACATGGAAGGTGGATATATTGAGGGACTAAAGGGAAGAGCCCAAGTTGAGCTTGAACTCCGGAGGCATTAGGGCGGGTATTGCTAGGAAGATGACCATGAGGAGGCCGAGAGTGGTGGGCATGGCAAATGCAATACAGTGGCTGATGATCATCAGCTCGTACCAGTGGGACTGTGGTGGCCCGGGCGATGGTGATTCTGGATTATGAATCGCACGGGGTGGAATGGCGGTCATTTGTCTCGGGCACAGCAATATAAAGAAGGAAAATGGCATTATATAGGCAAATGCAACCGCGGAGCCCTGGAATGGAAGATTCCCGCTTGGAAAGAAAAAGAAAAGGAAACGAAAAATAAAGCATTGGTGTGGAAATCTCCTCCCGGAGTAATATTTGCCTATCTGCTGGTAGTAATCCGGCATGGTGGCAATTGCAAGGGCGTTTCCTCTAGGCCCGCCTCTTGAGGGAATTTAAAATGGTAGAGAATGAATTAGTGATAACATCACACCGGACGATGATACTATAGCCTAAGGATAAAGTAACATTTTTTTCTACCTAAAGATAAAAGGGCGGCGGTGTTGCAACAAGTCTTCTCCAAGAAGCATTGTGTGGTCGGAGTGATCCATGCATGAGGATCAATCGCCTTCCCTCCCTCTCTCTCTCTCTCTCTCTCTCTCTCTCTCTCTCTCTCTCTCTCTCTCTCTAATATATAACTGGTGAAAAATCCACGTAGGCATTTTCGATGGGCCCTGCCTTTTGATGGAAATTAAAAAGGTAAAGAATGAATTTGGTTTATATAATAAAAAATCATAAGACAAGAAGAAAGATAATGACACAAATAATCTCTGATTTTTTACCCAAAATGTAATATAATTCATAAACTTTTAATTTATTCAATGTAGTTTCTGAACTTTAACCCAATATACATTGTGATCCCTGAACTTTTAATTTGTTCAATGCGATTCCTAGACTTTTGTTTCTTGTTCAATTTGGTCCTTAAACTACATGAAAATATTTAATATTGTCCTTTCATTAATTCGAATTCAAGGATAACATTGAATTTTTTTATATGGTTGAAAAACTAAGTTGAACTTGTACAAAAAAATTGAGAATTACATTGAATAAATTCAAAGTTTATGGGCCACATTACGCATTGGGTTATAGTTTAAGAATTACATTAAATAAAGTTAAAGTTCATAGACCACATTATACAATAACCCAAAATTTATGGATCATTTGTGTCATTTCCCATAAGAAAATAATACGATCAGTTGATAAGTTTTTTTTGTTTTTTTGGTCGTATAGTTGATAAGTTTTTAATGAGGCTTATTTTCAGTCAAATTCTTGTTATCTATTAAATTTATACTTAATTTTTTTAACGATGCAATGGTATTTGGAAAAGCAAACTAAGATTATTTTTTATAGCACTTAAATTTAATAAGATAAGAATTACGTTTTTACGAATCATCATTTCATTGTGTAACTTTGTCCAACCAAGTTAGTTATGAAGCTACAATTTTGATTGTGGGAGTATGGACTTTTTTGTTGCATGGGATAATAGTGGATAGGATGCACATTGGATTGGATGAAGATGGCATTTCTAATTTCTTATACAACTTTTGGTAAATATTCAGATATAATATGGATATGGATATATCCTATTCAAGTTGAGTGTTTGTAGCAGGAGAACAACACCTGCTGCCTAGGCCATATGCCACGCATCCTCCTTGTGGCATGGCACGGCCGTCGCACGGTCGCCCACAAGAGCACCTTGCTAGGCACTGGCAACCTCCCAACATGATGACTTTGGTTGCACGCAATAGCTCCTCCGTAATGGAGATCGAGTTGAGCCTCATTAGTGGCAACAAGACGGAGCTCTATGGGAGGCGAGGGATAGTAGCCATGGTGGATGGAGAAGAGAGATGAGTATGAGGGCAAAATCCAAACATATCATATTCAAGTATATCTCAACTTTTAGGGTTATATTTGGTCATCTCGATTTCTAGTTGAGATATAATCAAATAAGACATGATACAAAATCAAAGGATTTTGCTATATTCTCACCGTTTAGTGAATCACAATATTAAAACTGAGTGTTCACATCCTATCATGTCCATTTACCTTTTCTTTTCTTATTTCTTTATTCCCCTTCCATGATTATGCTATAATTTTTTAAAATAGTAAACTATACTAAATAACTTAAATATGTAACAAATATAAATACTAAATATATATTTATATGTATTGAATTCATATTATAAGATAAAAAGAAATTTGAATATATAAATAAAAATAGGAATAAATAAAAATGAAAATTTTGTTTTATCCTGTTATTTTGATTTTATATCATAATTCAAATATTATTTTAATCTTATTAATTTACGATGTTAATTATTCAAGAAAAATAACTTTTGTTTTATAGATATCAGAAGTCCTATCCACATTTATCACACCTTGTTTTATGGGATAATTTTATCCAAGTTATATTCCTCTTATACTTTATCCTATTTTGGGTAAGAACTAAATGCATAATTGAATAATTTTAATTTATTTTGAATTTTATTTCCCGAATACTAAATGTAGCCTCTATTATAGTTTTGAGTTGCCTCAAACATTGGATAGGATAAAAGTTATTCTATCCAATTTTATATTCTGCCCACTAAATGCGGCATTAGGAATAACTAGTCTCTTTTTTCCCAATCCAACAACTAGAACTCTTGAAGAATGAAAGGAAAGAGCCTGAACTCCGGTATTGCCAAGAAGATGACCATGAGGAGGCTAAGAATAGTGCGTTCGCCAAATGCGATATAGCGGCCAATGATCAGCCTGTACCAGTCGGACTGCGGCAGCCCTAATGATGGTGATGCCAGATTGTTATGGGCAGCAACACCTCCAACGAATTAAAGGTGTTGAAAAGTCTTCCATCCATTTCCTCGAAGTTGTCTTAGCACCAGCAAGAATTGCAATCCTCCACACAACCAAGTAGTCAGTCAATTGGGATCACTTTTTGACTATTTCGTCGTCTATTTTGACTATTATTGATATTTAATTTTTGATGACCTTTTATCAATCAATTAATGCATGAAAACTTAGAAATCGATCACATTTGCATTTTAAGGGCATTTTTCATTTGAAAGCAGTAAATCCACATAAATTGCATTCCAGTTGGATTTGAGCTAGATGGATGGGTACATGGAGGTTCTGAGGTTAAGCATAGATTTGGATCAAGCTTGCGGAAGCAAGAAATTCTGCCAAGCTCATTATCTCACTTATAACGGCCGAAAATAGCTGACATGTTCAGCCACAAAAATTGAGGAAATTGAGACCACACGCAACAGAATTCCTTCAGCATCGTGGTTATAATTCTCTGCAATCTTCACACATGATATATCCACCATTGTATGTTCGTTTCATTCCTAGGAAAATTTCTTTGGAAGTCAAGAGTAGGAGGGGGTGGCTAGATATTGAAAGATTTATAAGCTAAAAGAGACGAAATTTGGAACCTTTTCTTGGCCACGTGCGATTGAGTTGAGCCTTAAGCAATCAAGTAAAGAACAAGGCATGAAAAAACAGAAAAGGGATCACAAGACTGGAAGGAAATCCGTTGCTCCATTGCCTGGAATCTAAGAAACCCGAAAACTATATTTGGTCACCAGCCTGGAAACATGAGAAGGAAGTAATAAGGGGACATCGCATATTGGAAAGTAGATCCGCTTTGCTTTCTCCTCGATGATCACGTTTCCACTATTGCCAATGCCAAGAAAAGATACATGAAAAGGACGAGGAAAAGGGGATGAGCGGTTTCCGCTGCTGCATTATCCCCTATTCACACATGCCATTAGTCAAATCAGAATCCACGTAGGCATAACCTAGAATTAAATTGCATTTCATGCATTGCCTATAGTTAAAACTTTGATATATTACTCACCGCATGATTACTCATTATATGTTGGTACATTAGGGTTAAAACTTGCTAAGACTACTTGCTAATTTTTTTTTTAAATAAGGAGAAAATGTACCGAAAACATGTTAAATTAATCAAGCGTAACTAAATTCCTGTATCCATGAATTTTATGTTTGCATAGGTAAACTATTCTCCCACATTTTGCTTAAGTTTTTAATTGACCCATAATAGATCGACGGTGACCCCTGATTGAATTTGAATTGCATGTTAAATTCATTAAATCAAAATCACTAAGGTGCAATTGGTGTGAATATGGAAAAGTCCATGCTAAATCTTTGGTTTAGTAATACATTAACTTTCTTTTTTGTGATTTACCTTTAGTAAGGTCGCAACATTTCGTCATCTACTTTTGAGTATGTTGGCGTATCTTTTTGACAGGCCTAGCAATGGAGATGGGAGAAAAGAAACATCGGGAGATTACATTTTACCCATCAAGTTCTAAGAATTGTGGTGAGTTTTATTGTGACTTATTCTCAAACTTCTTGAAATTGATGGCAACATTTCTTATAGCGTCACTCCAACCAAATTTATTTGATCACATGAATGCACACATCTACATATATGAAAAAAATATAGAGACTCTTGCAAAATATACTTCAAAACTATATAGTAATGTGCATTTGGAGTCAACTTCGATTAAAATTCTAGCTAAAACTTTAGTCACATTACAATGTTTTCAAATTTGGTCAGAGGGAACACGAGCGACGTGCCAAAGTATATATAATATGAACACCTACCAGGTCTGTCCTCGCAGCTAGCAGATAACATCACACTTTTCAGATTATCCTATTTGATAAAGTTTACTTGTTTAACCGAAAAGTAGAATTAGAAGTAAACACCAGTACATTTTCAAATTTGTAAACTTTGTCTCAACAAAAGTTCCATTATTGTTCACTATTAAAATGAATGATGTGCGGAACCCACCTGTACTTTTTTACGTACCCTGAGAATACAATATTCTCAGGGTAAAATGAATTTGAACAGGGAAGAGATGACCATGAATTGATGATAAAGCGACGTGCCCTTCGGAGAATTTTCTCATGATGCTTATTTTATTTTCCAAACTCGTACCTTTCCATCTTATCGTCGCCAAACCCAAGGTTGCTTCACATAAATAAAAAGCAGTCCAGAAAATAAAAGAATTTTGCGGTCTCTTGACAAGTTTTTGAGGAGGCTTATTTTTATCCAAATTTTCATTACTTATTGATTCTATAATGCTTGTTCATTAAGGTAATTTGCATATTGGATATCATCATGAGAAGACTGTGGTGCTTTGTCAACACAACGTGTGACATTATTATCGCGCTAGCTGAAATCTGTGAATAAATTGATAATAACTGATATACAAAGATATAAAATTAGCCAGGCATATATTAGTGTGCTTATGCATTTTAGAAGCCACAATGCTCGATTTTTTTTTTCATGCCAGAATTTAACATATGATTCCAATTAAAAAAAATAATTGTGAAATTATATCTGATTTTGGTATTTATTCTTTTACAAGTTGAAGTGTTCCAGAACGATCAATTGTTGTAAAGAGCGCTATTACAGACAATTTTGTTAGGGTGCATCATATGAAGAATTCTTCATTTACTTCACATTAAAAATGAGTGATTTCAAAATATTTATTAAATATTATAAGGAAAATGTATATTCCGTTTCCCAATTTCATGAACATTTCCAACAAAAGCATCTCAACACCCACACAATGCACCATATGTAAGAAGAACATCCGCCTTCTCTGAACTTAGTTGAGGCATGTCTGACCATCACCTGGTTAGCCACTATATATTTCTCATTTATAAACCGATCTATGTCGGAGCATAGCGAAGCTTTTGCTTCTGATTCTGAAAGAACGATGGCAACTTGGCCATTCAAATCTTTATAAATGTAATTGCATTTCCCCTGTTGTTAGGAAGTGGTCCTGAAATGTCTCCTGCTAAATACCGATGCAAATGATTTTTACAATTTTTTAATGATTTCTTTTTTATTTTCTTCTCTTTCTTTTTTCTTTTTTTTATTGTTTTTCCTAAGAAGAATGTCAGAGATATCCATGGTCAGCAGGTTGCGGTCACAGATAACTCACCACAAGTGAGGATTTGACTAGCCACGACGCCCTTGTCTAGTGGCTAGCGAAGGCGTGTAGGCACTCACTACCCATCGCCAAGGCCCAATTGAAAAACACCATAAAAAATTCATAAAATCAGAAAAATAATAATCATAAATTTTGTCCATGTCATCGCAAAGCTGGTGAAAGAAAAATTCCGCATGATATTTTATATACTCTACCTTATAAAACGCGCCAAGCAAGACCACTTTCGGCGGTGGTTTGATCTAAAATTTATATGTCTTACTCAAAGACTTCGAATCATGTGCAACAGAATGTTCAAAGGAATCATGTGATAAAGTTTCATTGAAAATCAAATAGGTAACTCGGTCGCTTATTTGTTTATATTTTATTTTTTTAAATACTCGATTATTCGAAACACTTAAAACTTGTTAAATATGACTCCAGTTTGAGCGTTTGCTAAAATGTGAAATTCGGTAGACTCGCGAAGGAAATATAAAAATAAAATAAAGGAGGAAAGTTGTTTGCTGCATAATCCTTTACGAAATAGAAAAGGAAAGTCGCGTGAAGCTTCTCCGCGAAGAACCTAGAGAAAGGAGTCCGAATACTGCACGTGAAGCTCTAAGGAGGAGGTGGGGCCCAAGGTCAAACTTTTGACCTTGGGCACACACGTATAAAAGCAAACACCAAGTGCGGGTCTTCTTCTTCTTTAGGGTTTTTTATGCCGCCGAAGTCCTTTACGTAGGAACACGCCGCTGAAGTCTACGTACGTGTTGAGCAGAGACGTCCGTAGGCGCTGGGTGCTTGATAGCGGATGTTCGTGTTTCTTGTGCAGCAAAAATTTATTCGTGATTTACATCCAAGGAAAAAATTGGTGTATTTGGTGTAATTGGGATTTGAGAAACACCGAGAGAGTGTTTGAGTATCTTGAGTGTGTAATTTCCTTATATCGCTTGATCTATATTGAAATTCGCTGCTGCTCTCCCCGTAGACGTAGGTCTTTACGATTGAATCACATAAATATGGTGTCCGATTTATTTTCTTCTTCCGTTTATATTTTGTTCGATCGCTTGCCTTAATCGCAACAAAGATTTCAAAATAAATAAGCACCGACACCAGATATAACTTTTTTCTTAGTTTTTGAAAATTCAAATAAAGTTTATAAATTCTGGCATGGCAATAGAGAAAAAAAGAGGAGCATTTTGGCTTTAAAAGGCGTGAAAACACGTATAAGTGCCTCACTAGCCGACGTTGGTTATTCACAGATGTTGGTTCATTTGATTATATCCAAATCACGAGATCAGAGCGGCTTGAAGATGCGGTTCTATTTTAGAATTCCATGGCTAGAACCCGAGTGCAGCACTTCGTCTGAGGGAAGATACAGTAGTTTCTATATCAAATAGATAATCAAATCCTTAGAAAAGTCCATCTTCCACATGAATCCCACAATCATGAATCTGGAACAAATTTTGAATAGAATTATTTAAATTCTGAAAAATTTCAAATAAGGGACTGAAATGAATTTTATTTCAAGTAAAAATTTAAAATGCTTATGTCTATTTCGAATAAGGATCTGGCTTTCAATTAATTAATCAAGAGCATTTTCCTTCTTTACCTTTTCAAAAATTCTTCTTTCTTTCTCCTTTTTTGTTTCTTTTTCCTTTTTCTATCTTTTTTTTTTCCTGGTATTCTCTTTCTTCTTCGTCAGTGACTAGTCTCAAGCGATGGCCAGCCAACGGCAATGCTCAAAGAGGCTAGAACGATGGTCGTTCTCACCTGATCTAGCGAGGGCTACCCTCGCCCTAGCTGAGGCCCCCTTTGTTGGCCATAGGTGAGGGCAACCCTAGCCAATGGCTAGCGAGGGATGGCCTTGCCTCACTTGCGGTTAGCGAGTGCCTAGGCAAGGGTCTCAACCCTTGCTAACGCTTGTCAAAAAGAAAGAAAAAAATAAAGATTAAAATTGTCTTTTGACAAAAGTACTCTTTATACGTTAAGAGTATTTAGTCAATTGGCAACCAATAAGTTCATGCCCTTATTTGAAATTATTATACTTATCTTAGACTCTTATTTGAAACTGATATATTCATTTTAAGTCATTTTCCACTTCAAATTTTTATTTAAGAAAATAAGAGTATTTAAACTCGGGACGTATATAAGGGGAATTTTATACACGCGTAAATGGAATTTAAAAAAAAAATGAGGGACCGAATCCGAGATTTAAGGTGAGCACACGATGATACATTTTAGTTATCATTGGACGAATATACCATATTCGACGTAATATTTTAATGGAAAGAATGGGACTAATCTGACAAGACCATATCGTGGCTTTCTCCAAGCAGAACGCGTCGGCTTCCGCGCTTCGCGGATGATTCTCTAATTACCAAGAAGAGGCCACCACTTCCTTGTCGTTTCTGACCGTAAAATTGGTACGAACTTGGATGTCGACGTGGGACTTCGGAAGTAGTGATGGTTATAATTTTTAATTAATGGGAAAGCGTGCGATATGCTTCGTGAAGCGTAAATAATTTCGACAGGGTTTGATTGATTCGGGCGTCTACCAAAAGCTCAGCTAGCCAATTCGAACACTCAACAGCAAGAAACAAGAAAAGAAAATGAATAAATATACCCACGAAGTGACAAAACCAAATTTTATATAGGAATGTCGCTTGAACCGGCTCCTCAAACTAGGGGAAAAAAAAAATCATAGTCACGTGTGCAGATGAGGTTTCCGTTTCGGATTTTCTCTCTCCCATTCATTTTGTTAGCCTCACTTCTTTTTTCTATGTACATGTGGTATCGATCTTCGAACCTAATATTCTCCGCCCTGACTCCCCCAATTTTTTTACCAGCCGGGTTGCATGTCTATTGACTTTCTATCTCCTTCATTACTCTATCTATTTTCTCTCGCTGTTTTCTTCTATTTTCTTTCTACCTCATATACATATAACTGGCAATGGAGCCAAAAGGGCATATATGATCCGACAATTACCTAGGAGGCAAATCGGTTTTTAACAAAATATTTTCGAATATTGCGTGGATGTGTTAAAAATTGAGCATAAAAACGCATGCAAACCGCTTTTTAATGTAAAATATATATTAACTTTTTTGAGTCACTTGAAAAATATCATGACATGATATAAGATGGTACACACTATCAAGATGGAAGACAAGCAACGTGATTTCTCATTAAAGAAAATGAGGACATACAAAAAAAAAAATACCTAGCATATATAATTAGAAGACAATAAGTGGAATCCTAAGTTGATAAATAGTATTTTTTTCACAAATTTCATAATGGCAAAAGGTTGTAGCACAAGCCTCATCTCGCCTCGAATGCTCAATCATTCATGATTAACACGGGAAAGCCCCGTGACAGAAAGCTCCTATGCTTAGCTTTGCTCCTTTGCTACGTGCATGGCCGACCGGTGTCTCGACATCTCCAAATTGACCTAAGCCCACCGATCTGACCGGCAATCAAAACTTGCTAAGATTGTCTACTCCTAAATATATTTTGTTTTTATGACCAAAAAAATATTTTGTTTTACCAAATATCAGGAAAAAATTCCCTTTACACAATACCATTGACTCATTTTGGAACAAAAAGGCTCGTCTCGATCACAACTACAAAAATACCCCGTGAAAACCGGGGCGGTTCATTGAACTCTGACCGGAAGCCTTAAAACTGAACCCAGCATTCATAAACCGAGGCTTAATCATTACTTATCTCCATAGAACATAAAACAATTGCATATCTTTCTTTTTTCCTTTTTTTTTAAATAAAGATGAAAATCTATACTGGCTGCGAAGGCTGGGGAAAATGATGGGACGGCGCGGATCAAGTGACGTCACCGAGCCCGAAAAAATGACCGGGCGATGACGTCACGAGCTGCGCCGAAAAGAAGACAAACGAACACCGACAGTTTCGCAAACGAATCATCGGGCATCATTGGAATCCCCTGCATCCGTAAAGATTCCTCTTTCGACCTTTCTTTACACTTCTTCTGGTGTTCAAATCGGTGGTCCAATCCTCGTCAATCTACCGTGAGATCCATTTTTGGGTTTTTGCAGGCCTAGACTGCCGATGTGTTTAGAATGCTCCAGTAATTTTCCTTCTTTTTCTTTTCGGTTTTTACCCTTATAAGTAATTTCGCTTGAAGTTTTTGTTAGGGTATGATAGTTTTTAGAGAGAGAAATTTTTTGTGGTTATCAAATGAATTTTTACTTCGAAAATAGAAATTTTGAACAATTATCACACATGTTTTTGCTCAAAAACTCATATAAAAAATAAAAATTAAAAAATCTATTTCTTGCCCTAAAAATTGATTTCTGAAATGGACTTGTTATAGTTTGCGCCATAAGTGAAGTGCTACGGTTTGTTTTTTGTCCAGTTGCGAGATCACACGGTAATTTCTAGTGAATCCCAAAGATTCACTTCCCGTCCATCTTGAGAGATCGGGCGGAATTGGGCCCCCTTTCGCAACCGAAGAAAGCTAAAATGAGCTTTAAGATCGGATGCCAATGCTTGATCCGGAATTAAGTTTGAAGGGAGGAAGCTTGCAGAAAAATCGAATATAAGAAACACGTGAAGTGCAAATTATTTATTCGACAGTAAATCGAAGAGTCAAAGCATTTTAGAGAATGCAAAATATCAAAAGAAGTAAATACATAAACCAACAACAGCAGGTGAGACAGAAAACCCTCGACGTATGATGCCCAGATGCATGGAGAGAAGCCCCGGTTTCCACCAGAATCTGAAAGAACAAGACAAGCGCCCGTGAGAATCAAACATTGTTTAATAACGTCAATACAGTAGAAGCGCCGAACCATGTTCCCCTCATATACTCCCTCCGGCCATCCCCGGCAGCAAGCACGTTCTCTTCTTTGACAGCCCGGCCAACGAGGCTGGAGAAATCTGTGGACGTTCACGACTCGACCAGTCATCGCCACCGCAATCAGGCGGTGACAGATATGAGAAGTTGGTTATACTAAGCATCCACAGCTTCTCATTTCTCTCGTTTTGTTCGTCAACTTCGTTGGTGAACGAACAACTGCCACGATATATAATTACGACACTAAGCAGGAAGTGGTAATTTCCCTACCAGAGTTGAGGGATGATGTCGAGTGAGCAGCTGAGGGTGCCTCGGAGGATCATCCAATAGCCACCGCCGCCGCTGTCAGTGGGAGCTGTGAAGGTCAAGCCCGAGACGTCCAGGTCGAACACAGCCACCCACCATGGACCCAAGCGCAGCCTCCGCTCAGCTCTCGCTGCCACATAGATGGCCACCTCCCCACCGTTCAATGCACTCACCAGGCTGTTCACGCCCAAGTCAATGATGATCACCAGCGTCGACTGGACCTCGGCTCGGAGTGAGGTCATGCAGCCGGGGCCCCGAGTTAAGGTGGTGGACACGAGTGAGGGAGGAGAGAGAGCGATCTGGCCGTCAGAACTCAAGAGGAGCTTCATGTGAGTGTACTCGACGGCGATGAACTTACTGTGAGAGATGGAGATGTTGAGGGACGAAAGGGAAGAGCCCAGGCTGAGCCTGAGCTCTGGCGGCGTTCCGGCCGGTATTGTCAGGACGATGACCATGAGGAGGCCGAGAATAGTGGGCCCGGCAAATGCCATACAGCGGCTGACGATCAGCTTGTATCGGTCAGACCGCGGTGGTGCTGCAGATGGCGATACCGGATCGTCATCCGCACGGGGTGGGATGGGGCGGCCGGCCCTCATTTCGTAATTTTTTGTGTTGAGCGTTTTTGTTTCTCCAGGTATTTTCGTGGGAAGTTTTGAGAGGACCCAGAAATCAATTTATAGTGGGGAGTCGAAACAAACGTCAAAAGAATCGCATTTTTTTTAATGTTTAACTGGATATAAAATCTAGTTTATTATTAAATTCTTGCCTTTGCTGGGTATATGCTAGGTATTTGCTTGGAATGCACCCGAACTTTTTGTGGCCGGGGCAACCTAAAGCTTCGATTTTTACAACTTATACCGACTTTTTAAAATTGGTTTTAATGTACCCCATAGCGACAACTTCCAATTATATATTTCTCTCACGTGACTGCACGCAACTATTTTGGAAAGGCTTTATATAAGCGGGTAAGAAATATAGATGCTGCTCAAAAATATATTTCAAGATTATATATCATCGTGCATTGACATTGATTCCGGTTAAACCCTCGCCACAACATTAATCACATCCTCTCACATACAATGCATTTCCAGACTGTTCTTCTACTCTTTTATATAGACGCAGCCTCACCTGTACGAAGAACTTGCCCTCCGTAACCAGTCAAGTGTTATCGCATAATTAGAATTCCTAACAAAATTTGGTCACAAGTGATGCCAAAGGACGCAATGCAATCGATTTGTTGAAATTCAAGGGGCAAGTTGCATATATTGACAAGTCTATACAAAACACGTTACAATTTCGAGAACTTGAGGTGGTAAAATGCAATTTTCCTGATGTTTCATTCGTATCTCCTCCGCTAGGAAGAAGAAATGAATAGGTGACTGAATTTCTAGCAAAAACTAGACAGGAGTGCCTATAGGAAAAAGTGTTAGAAAATTCCTAAATTTTTTGTATTTATGTCAATTTAATTCTAAACCTTTTGATTTGACGCTAATTTAATTTTGACCATTTTAATCTAGTGTCAATTCAATCCTTCTAGCTAATTTTAGCCGAATATTGCCATCATGGACGTCGGTACTAACTTTGACAACTTTTAATAATATTTTAATATGTATTTTTTTTTTTTTTTCTTTTTCTTTTCCTTCTCATCCTTCTCCCTCCACCTAATCACTGGAGCTCAATGATTGGTTAGAGGCAAGGGCCAATGAGGGCGGCTTCACACTAGGCTAGCAAAAGTTGATCCTTGCCTAGCCCCTGGTGAGGCTCAAGTCCTCATTAGAGGCTGCCCAGCGAGGTTAAGGTTGGCCTCACCGACCCTCACCTCTAGTTGATCGCTAAGGTCCAACGACTGCCTGGTTGAAGAAGGAGGAGAAGGACAAAAAAAAGTAAAAAAATTCTAAAAAATATTGGAAAATATTAAAATATTATTAAAAATTATCTAGATTAGCATCAACCGTGCTACATAAATCGATCGATGTCCATGTTAATAATATCCAGCCAAAATTAATAAGAAGAATTGAACTGACATTAGATCAAAAGATTTAGAAATAAATTGGCATTAAATCAAAAGATTGAGAACTAAATTGATCCCAATAAAATAGTTTATAATTAAATTAACATAAATACAAAAGATTTATGATTTTTCTAACACTTTTTTCTGTGCCCACATGTGCGGATGTGAATATATACGGCACACGAGGCAATACTATCATACTCTAGGATATCTAATGTTTTTTTCTAATCCAACAACAAGAACTCTTGAATTGAATGAGATATCTATACCTTGTGTTTTTCCTTTCTTCTTTTTTCCTTTTAAACTAAAGAACGCCATTGAGATCGAGAAGTAGTAAGTGGCGAATCAATCCTAACGAATTACTTGCTGTCCATCTTGAGAATTCACGAAATTAGTAGCTACTCCTTGCGCCAGAAGCAACGCTACATGACAAGCGACAGCTCATCTCTAGCGTTTATTTCGATTTTTTATAAACAAAAAAAAAAAACATTTTTATAAAGTTAAAAAAGACCGTGGGTTTCCTAATAACCCATTTAAACCCATTTCTTTTTATGTTTTACTTTCTCAGACCCATTTCTGACTCATATTTAACTTTCACTTAACTCATTTCTAACCCATATTTAACTTTTACTTGATCCATATATGACCCATTGAACTAAAAATGGGTCATAATATGGGTTTATGACCTATTTTTCCAGCTCTAGCGTCTAAAGAAAGAAAGAAAGATTTTACTCATGTCTCACCATCACTTGGTGGCACAGATAAGACGTCAGACAAGACGTCGGTGCCAACGGAATCACAAGCCACAATGATAAGTCTCCTTGACTCAGTGTAGTGGAAAAAAATAACCAATTTCAAGCATAACTTATGGATAGAGAAAATTGTTCAAAAAATCTCTAATCTATTACGCTTTACCAATTTATTTCTGAACTTTTTGATTGTATAAATAGAGTCATAAACATTTTCACCATTTTGTCAAATGAGTTTATTCAATCAATTTTGATTGGAAATTACTCACATGAATGCCAATTGTGCTTTATGGTATAGTTGAGGCACGGTTGCTACTTGACGTTAATATTTTAATATTTTCTCAGATTTTTTATTTTTTCTTCTCTTTTTTTGTTTTTTCAACTTTGGACATGTGGATGTGCTATGTTGGACGGTTAGCATTTACGTCAACGATTTTTCACTAAAATTAGCTTGAAAAACTAAATTGGTAGATCATTAAAAAGTTCATGACTAAATTGATAGATTATCAAAAGGTTCATAAATAAATTGATAAAATCGAAATGTTAAGGCTTTAAGGTGACTGATCAATAGTTTATTTTAGTTCTTATTTATCGAATATATTATATTTAATATTCTAACGAGAAGACCTAGATTAAGGTGTTAAGTTTAGAGCCACACTAATAAAACCCATTCAGCACCCGTTTAATTAAAGTGTAATTCATATGGCCTAATGATGAAGATGCTTCCAATATGCAAATGCAAATTGATATTATCTTTGGTTAGAGGTAGAGGGGTTCAATTCTTGATTTTTATGTAATAAATGCATAAATGGATCGTCAAAATATGGGTGTTGACATTGGACGACAATGAACTTGCTAGGATTCTTAACGGAGAGAGATGTTCCATCGGGTGGCAACATGGGAGGTGGAGATGTGGAGGGAGGAAAGGGAAGAGGCTGGCTGAGCCCGAACTCGAGTGGCATTCCGAGCGCAATCTCCGGGACCAAACAAATTTCTAGGTCTTCGGTCTATGTTTAAAGGGCAAAACGATGAAGACAGCCGGAATACTGAGTCAGATTGAGATAGAATACAAATCTCAATACTTTTCTTGCCTATCTAAATATTTCAAAGTTAAAATATTTGGAAAGTAGAATTTTTGTTATTCTTGGTCAAACGTTAGTTGCTAAATCCGGCATTGTATCGCTCTAATGGTCCAAAATAACTTAAAATAGTGGGAAGAGGAATGAAAAAAAAAAAAAAAGAACTGAGCCTGTAAATAAAACCTGATCCAAGATAAATCATTATTTGTGGACGTTCAAATGTGCTTTGTGGAAATTCATATTATTTTTTTGTAGCTCGAAAGTTGGGAAATTATCTAAAAAATCATAAATCTATTATAAATTTTGTCAATTTAATCATAAACATTTCAATTTTATTAATTGAGTTCATTCGGTCAATTTTATCAAAAATCACTAATGTGGACCTTGACTGTTCTATTTGGAAAAGTTGGCACTAACATTAACAATTTTATAAATTTTTTTAAAAAAATTATGATTTTTTTTTTTTTTTCTTTCTTTTCCTACCAACCCTCGCCAGTCGCAAGTGATAATCGACCACAGGCGAGGGTCAATCAACCCTCATGTGCCACTAGGCAAAGGCCACAAAGCATTCATGGGGTCATCCCTTGAATTTGCGTCAGCCCTCACGTGTGATCAGAGCTAGACTCAATGGCAGCCATGAAATAAAGAAATCGAAATAGGATCGAGACAAATCAAATTATAAAAATCTATTGGGAGTTCGAGAATGACCCAAAAAAAGAGGGGATGAAATGTGTGGGTTTGCTGGCTTAGAAAATGATAGTTTGGTCCAAGGAGGTGTTAGGAAAATAAGACAGCAGCTTAATCAACAACAAAAACAAAAGCTAGCCAGAAGTATAGATGATGCTGAGAAATGTGCAGAACAAAGAAGATCTACGGTGAAAAATAAAGAAAGGAAGGAAGAAGGATGATCTACAGATCAAGAAATAGCATGAAGAAATACTGAAGAAGAAAGGCTGCGAAGTTGGCCAAAATCGCTACTCTGTTCATTTACTCTGTTTTTCCTTCTCTTTGTATCTTAGCTGTCATGACCGGTATTCGGTTATTCTTGGTGAGAAATAGAATAGATATAAGAAGAAACTCTCATATACTGTAATCAAGGAAGTCAGTTGAAATAACAGAAGATATACATTCTCTCTCTCTCTCTCTCTCTCTCTCTCTCTCTCTCTCTCTCTCTCTATTGCCTCCATCTTTGTTTCTGTTCGTAAAGTTCTTCATGGTATCAGAGCCATCATCCTGAAGAAATCATCTCAAATCTGCATAAAAATGGTTGATTCTACAGCAGATTGGAGTCAGGAATCGAAGCCTTGTTGATCCGTGAGTCGATATTCTTCATCTTCCTTCAAATCTCTGTCATTAGAAATCGTTTTACTGCATCATACTGCAAAAACCAGTAAAGATTGTATTCGAAACAAGTGGTATTCAAAGATCTGGAAAGTAGAATGGCAGCAAAAAGCTCGAGATATCCTTTTCCTATTCATGTCAACATCTCGAACTTTGTTACGATCAGATTAACTGAGAACAACTTCCTTCTATGGCAAGCTCAGTTTCATAGATTTTTAAGAAGTCAAGATCTGTTTGGATTTGTGAGTGGAGAAACTCCACCGCCTGCTAAAACATTGCAGGTAGAAGAAGGAGATCAAACACTCGATATCCCTAATCCTGACTATATTGACTGGATTAAAACGGATCAACTCATCTCCTCTTGGATCAGTGGTGCTGTTTCCGAAGACATACTTAGCCTAATAATTGGCTTAAACACAGCCTATGAACTTTGGGAGACTCTACTTAATCGGTTCACCCAAAAATCTGTGGCAAAGGAGTTTGAACTTAGA
Organism: Eucalyptus shirleyi; assembly: GCA_017140165.1. Classification (NCBI taxonomy): domain Eukaryota; kingdom Viridiplantae; phylum Streptophyta; class Magnoliopsida; order Myrtales; family Myrtaceae; genus Eucalyptus; species Eucalyptus shirleyi. The sequence continues at coordinate 4,921,634 of CM029447.1, read as the reverse complement.
GGAAAATTGCAGGCTTGTCAGAAACGTGATAGAACTCTATCAACATATCTCAGAGAGTACAAGACAATATGTGATCAATTAAATGCCATAGGTAAACCAGTAGATGACATAACAAAACTGTTTGGCATTTTGGAAGGCTTGGGATCCGAGTATGAGAGCTTTAAAACAACAATTTATTGTTTAAAGCCTCAACCGGAATATGATGAAGTGATCTCTCATCTAGAAAGGTTTGAATCAAGGCTGCAAAACTATTCCTCAAGTCAGTTCAGTCCAAACCTAGCCTATTATGGTCAAAGGAAGACTGAAGCTATACACAAAGATGAGTTTAATAGAAATTTTTTACAGCAAAGCAACAATCTTGGAAATTCAAGGGGTTATAGTCGTGGAGGAAGAAGTTTTGGAAGAGGAAGACCATTTAATAGCAGATACAGCAACTTTGGAAGGATTGGAAGAGATATGAATTACAGAACTAATAACTCGAGCTATGAACAGGGGAGTCAACATCTTAACCAGGCCAATACTCCCTCTACCTTGAGTCCTGGTCAGGGGTTCAGACCATATAATAGTTCAGCTCAGAGGTATACAGAAGCCAAGATGTATCCTACATCAAACTTAACTTTTCACAAAGATATGCAGATGGAAAAAGCAACAACAAACACTCGACGGAGTGCCAGATCTCGAAAACCAGGTCACGATGCATTGCACCTTGCTGGTATAGATTTGATAATTCTTACCAAGCTGAAGAAATACCTACAGCTCTATCAGCACTCCACATTGAGGATACTAATGGAAATGAATGGTATCCTGATACTGGAGCAACTGCTCACATTTCGGCAAATGCTGGTATTCTCCAAAACTTCTCTAAGAATGCTGGTACTGATACAGTAATGATTGGCAACGGTTCATGTTTACCTGTGAAATACATTGGGAATACAATGCTAAATACTGCTGCTTCTATCTTGCCTCTAAAAGACGTGTTAATTGTTCCAGCAATTAAGAAAAATCTTCTTTCAATCTCTAGACTAACCGATGATTATCCCCTGTTCTTTTGTCTTTGACAAAATTGGGGTATACATAAAGGACAGCACCACCAACATAACCAGGATGATAGGGAAGAAGGAGAAAGGACTATACAGAATTGATCCTTGCGCAGAGGTGTTCTTCACTCGGAGACAGAAGATCACGGGAGAAAACATATGGCATCAAAGGCTAGCTCATACGAATCAAAATGTCCTGAAGCATTTGAAGAATCAAAAGTTGATTCGTGTAATACGTAATCACAATCTATATGTAGAAGTTGTCAGCTTGCTAAGAACACAGCTCTACCCTTTCCTGTGTCAAGATCTGTAGCGAATAAACCTCTAGAACAAGTCCATTGTGACATCTGGGGACCTTCTCCAGTCAACTCTTATCAGAATTTCAAGTATTATGTGATCTTTGTTGACAACTTTTCTCGATTCAGCTGGATGTATCCATTGAAACTTAAATCAGACTTCTATGATATCTTTCTTAGGTTTCAGAAGTTAGTAGAAAACCAGCACAATTGCAAAATCAAGAGGTTTCAATGCGATGGTGGGGGAGAGTTTGTCAGTCACAAGTTTAAAGCTCACCTACAGAGTTGTGGCATTCAACAACTTATCTCTTGTCCATATACACCCGAACAGAATGGAATACCTGAGAGAAAGCATCGACATATAGTTGAGCTTGGTCTGGCTATGTTATATCATGCAAAAGTCCCATTAAAATTTTGGGTTGATGCGTTTATGACAGCAAACTATACTGTCAATATACTTCCTACTCCACAGTTAAGGATGCTATCTCCCTTTCTCAAGCTATACAAGTCTAAGCCAAGATATGATCATCTCAGAGTATTCGGGTGTGCTTGCTATCCCTGCCTTCGACCCTATGCACAACACAAGCTGGATCCACGATCACTTACCTGTGTCTTTCTTGGTTACAGCACTCATCATAAAGGATACCGATGTTTGGTACCTACTACTGGTCATGTGTACATCAGTCGACATGTAATTTTTGATGAGAAGTTCTTCCCTTTCTCTAAAAGGCTGACAACACAGTCCTCAACATATACACAACTGTATAAACTATGGACAGAAGAAGAGAAATTCTTACAAGCTCCAAGTATAGAGCCTATCAATACTTTAACATCTCATCAAACAAAGTGTGTTCCAGCTGAGCAAGTGTGTGCAGAACATATAGAACCTACAACTGTCTCATCAGATGATCAAGCTCCATCTCCTATTCAAAGTATGTCTCCACAAGAGAATATATCCGGAACCACCACGGTGTGATGAATGAGAACCAGCTATTGAACAAACACAGTCTATCCATCCTGTACAAGGTACACAACCTACTCATCACATGCAAACCAGGTCTAAATCTGGTATAGTTAAAGCTAATCCTCGATATGCATGTCTTGCTCAATATCAAGTTCCTTCAGAACCAAAATCATTAAAAAACTGCTCTAGCAGATCCAGGATGGTATAAGGCAATGCAAGAAGAAATGAGTGCATTACACCAGAATCAAACCTGGTCATTGGTTCCTCGTACGAATAACATGAATGTTATTGGTTGCAAATGGGTGTTCAAGACTAAACTTACTTCTACTGGTAATCTTGATCGATTAAAGGCTCGTCTAGTAGCCAAGGGATTTCATCAAGAAGAAGGAATCGACTTCACAGAAACCTTTAGTCCTGTGATAAAACATGCAACGGTTAGACTTGTTCTCTCTGTAGCAATGGTACAACATTGGTCTATACACCAACTTGATGTCAAGAACGCCTTCTTACATGGCACCTTGAATGGCGTGTACATGGAACAACCTCCTGGTTTTGTTCATCCACAGTTTTCACAATATGTATGTCTGCTTCAAAAGTCACTTTATGGACTGCGGCAAGCACCACGTGCCTGGTATGATAAATTCAGCAATTTCTTACTTGAGATTGGCTTTTTCTGCAGTTCAATTGACCCATCTCTGTTCATACTTCATCACGAACAAGAGACAATGTTGTTACTTCTATATGTAGACGATATAATCCTCACTGGTAGCTCAGAATCATTGCTACAGACTCTTATTCATTCACTCAGTGTTCAATTCCATATGAAAGATCTGGGTCAGCTTCATTATTTTCTTGGAATTGAAGCCACACGAACACCTACCGAACTGTTCTTATGTCAAACCAAGTATGCTCTTGACTTACTGTCTCGTGCACACATGATTGACTGTAAACCTATTGCTACACCTCTCTCTCTTAAACCAGTTATACTTGAAAGAGATGCTGTTCTTCTTCCAAATCCCATGAATTATCGAAGTCTCGTAGGAGGACTACAATATCTCACTATTACCAGACCTGATCTTGCCTTTGCAACAAATCTCCTATGTCAGAAACTACAACACCCCACTATTGGAGATCTTCTTCAACTAAAACGAGTTCTTCGATATGTAAAAGGCACAATTCACCTCGGTATGTCACTTCACTCTCACAGCTCTCTCCAATTATATGGCTTCTCTGATGCAGATTGGGCTGGCTGTCTTCAAACGAGACGTTCCACCACAGGCTTCTGTACTTACCTCGGTTCTAATCTCATCTCATGGACTGCTAAGAAACAATCAACTGTTTCCCGGTCCTCCACTGAAGCTGAATATAGAGCTCTTGCCTCAAAGAACAGGTGATCTTACCACGGATTTCTTTTGTTCTCGAGACATTAGAGTTTCTCTTCACTCACCAACCATACTATTCTGTGACAATCAATCTGCAATATCTCTCACAGCGAATCCTATACTTCATGCTCGTACAAAACATATTGAGATTGATTTCCACTTTGTCCGAGAAAAAGTTGCATCTGGATCTTTGTGTGTTAAATATGTTCCTAGCCAGAACCAAGTTGCTGATATCTTTACCAAGCCACTATCTAAACCAACACACTCCTCTCTTCGGCTCAAATTGGGCATTGGTTATTCACCCTTGCCCAATTTGCGGGGGGATGTTAGGAAAATAAGACAGCAGCTTAATCAACAACAAAAACAAAAGCTAGCCAGAAGTATAGATGATGCTTTGAGAAATGTGCAGAACAAAGAAGATCTACGGTGAAAAATAAAGAAAGGAAGGAAGAAGGATGATCTACGAGATCAAGAAATAGCATGAAGAAATGCTGAAGAAGAAAGGCTGCGAAGTTGGCCAAAATCGCTACTCTGTTCATTTACTCTGTTTTTCCTTCTCTTTGTATCTTAGCTGTCATAACCGGTATTCGGTTATTCTTGGTGAGAAATAGAATAGATATAAGAAGAAACTCTCATATACTGTAATCAAGGAAGTCAGTTGAAATAACAGAAGATATACATTCTCTCTCTCTCTCTCTCTCTCTCTCTCTCTCTCTCTATTGCCTCCATCTTTGTTTCTGTTCGTAAAGTTCTTCAGGAGGGTGCTTCCGGCTCCGGGAAAAAAGGAATTCCCTGAAGCGCACTCATGGGATCATGTGATTGCACGATTGTTTTGGTCCAAAGAACTAGGTCGATGTCTGGTGCACAAAATTAAATCCATCTTCACTAATGTTAATTTTATTGAGTCCGATATCCCTCTCCGCTGTCTTTCTCTGCACCTTCCCCGTCCTGCCGGGGGGCAAATTCTGTGCCCAAGCACCTGCAATATCCTGCAAAAAAGGTGTCAGAGCACGCGTTTTTGGGGGGCTCGAGGGTCGGCGTTCTCTTGACTTTTGGGGGCTCCCAAATTGGAATTTCCTAATCCCCCGCAACTGAAATTCGGTTGTTGAGGCTCCATTTCATATTGAATCAATTATTTTATTCTTTTAAATAAAAAAATATAAATTTATTTGATAATTTCAATTAATTTTTCTATTTTTTATAATAGGAAAATTATTAGAGAATAAATTTGAAATAGAGATAAGAAGTCGAAAAAAAGTAATTTTTTATTTTGAGTAATAATTTTTTAAATAATTCATTTGGTTCTTTGATTCATTTTTTCTTCTTTTACTTCTTATAATCGGTCGCTGCATCCTCGTTGCTAACCACCAACTGTTGACACCACCCAACGATTGGCTAGAGAAGAAAGAAGAAGAGAGGGAAAAAAAGAAAAGAAAAATCTCAAAAAATTATTAAAATATTTAAAGAAATTCTTTATCACAAAAAAAATTATGACTCTTACTAAACACATTTTATTCCTTTTTAATTCCTAAAGTAGAAATTTTGTGCAGTTACTAAATGTGTTATTTTATTTAGAAATTGTTCAAGGGAATGAAAGTAGAAAAAAAATTATTTCTAAAAAGAAATTATTCTCAGGAATATAAATGTTATCAAATGCACCATAACATTTTTTTTTTAATTTGTGGATTTTAACTCTCCTCAAGTACCATTTCTCGAGAAAATTACTAGGAAAAAAAATCATAAACCTATTGCTAACTTTAATCCTAAAATTTTTTACTATGTTATTTGAATCCTAAACTTTTTCGCGATTTTTTTAATGGAGTTTATCCAATTAATTTTGGCCTGAAATCACCGATGTGGACGTTGACTGTTTTACGTGGCACAAATGGTCAACGTTGATATAAATATTTTAAATTATATTTTCAATAAATTTTTGGTGTTTTTCTTTTTTCTTTCCTTTTCATTACTTTTTTTACCCTTAACTTTTCAGAGTAAGGCCGGTGAGGGTTGCCCGCACTGGGCGAGTTTCTTGACAAGTTTTTAATGAGGTTCATTTTTACACTAATTTTCACTATTCATATGAACTAGAGAATTTTTTTTATCAATGTATTTTGGTATTTGGAAAACTGAAGTGAGACCATTCTTGATAATACGGAAACCTAATGATTAAAAGAAATGTATTTTCCCGCATCATCGTTTCACTGCTTAATTTCGTCCACCCTAGTTAATGATCAAACTACAAGTCTAACTGATGTGAGTATGAATGTCACACGAGGCGATGTTGTTATACTTTAGGGATGCCTTTTTTTCTCCCAATTTAACTACCTAAGTCTTGGAACAAAAAATAATCATGCAATCAGATAATGCTACAAGAGTGCACCAAGGATTTTTGTTCCAGAAGCACCCTCCTTGGACCAAAAATATCATTTTTTCAAGCGAATAAATTAATACATTTTACCCTTTATCTTTTTCAGGTCCTCCCAGACTCTCAATCGATTCTTATAATTTTATTTATCTCGATCCTATTTTGATAACTTTATTTCATGGCTACTCGCCGATTCTAAATTTTTACCTTGTAGATGTTACATTGGGTAACATCACCCACTGAAGATTCTGACATAACTTGTCTTTTTCTTCTTCTTTTTCAATAAAAGTAGCCATCAATGGTGGCTCGAATTTGATCAATAGAATTTCCCATCTTTCGACCTGTTGCCTCGTCAACTTTTGCATTGAGATTCTTGAAAGAATCATGATAGACTTGCACATTGAATAATGTGAGCTCTTTTTACCATCATCCACCTTTGTAATATGTTGAAATAGTTGAAGTTTTCAAATGCTCCGTAAAAAAAAAAAAAAAAAAAAAAAAGAGATCAGTTCTTGCCGTCATTAAAAACCTGTTTGATAATCGTTATGTTTTTCTAATTTTATGTTATTTGTCTCTTAGAATAAAAAAAAAAAAATCTATTTGATATCATTAGCTAATTTTTTCTATTTCTTGGAATAGATTAGTGATCATGGAATATATTTGGAATTTAAATAAAAAGTAAAAAGAAAAAAGTCTACTTCTATGTTTTTTTTTTTTTGGCAACCCAAGAATCGTTGTACAGCTAGCAACCGACAACGTAAACCCGCGGATACTAGCGCAGGGACCCACCTCCCACGACATCCCACTTAAGTCAAGGAGGGAATTGAACCCTGGCTTTTCATGTGGCTAGTGTGCACCCTAACCAACTCGCCCACCACTGGGTGAGTAAGTCTACTTCTATGTTCCTGAGAACAGAAATGAAAAAAAGTTATATCTGAACAGAAATTATTTTCATGAATAGAAATGTTACCAAACACATCCTAAGTTTTTCAATAAATGTATAGCTAACGCAATTTCATTTCAACTATCCCCACCCCCTCCAAAAAAATAAATTGAAAAAGCTTAATAAACAATTCCAAAATATTGCAGATGTTAAATTTACAAGGCCAACACAAACATTAGTTTTTAGTGGATTTTTTAACCGCGAGTACATCGTCATTTTTCTTTCTGTCCACAATGAGAAAAATACCTCAATAGAATTAGATGTGTGCCAAAGTGTGATATTTTTCCAATATTCACTCCAGAACTGCAAGCGCGCTCCTACAAAGGCGCATCTACCCCCAAATAGGGAAGGGCTGATTTACAGGGACCGATTCCACTCCGGAAGAAATTTTAAAAAAGGTGTTGACATCAGAAAAATTTTAAAATTATTTTGAATTAATTATTAGACCATAAAAAGTTTTAAATTGATATATCTATAGCGAATTTACTCTAAACTAATTTTTTAACTGCCAAAAATCCTAAATTGGTATATTTTTAATAAATTCATCTTCTATTAATTTTTGTTAAAATAGATCAATATCACCACAAATGACAAACTGATATGCCTATGATGAAAGTAAGATAAAACTCCAAATTAATGTATTTCTTTACTATCACGTGCTATCTAATTCGATAATTTGACAATAAAATATAAGGAGATTCCATGGATAAAAAAATCTGGAAACCGGTTAGGGATCGACACCTCTCTCTCTCTCTCACAGAGCTACCGGAGACTATCTATCGTCTACTGATTGGTCTTTACCCGCCTTCTTTGATATTTTCCCTCTGCAAAGTCGTTGCCTCGGACTCGGTCAGGCTCTTCTCTCTCCGATCCTACTCTGAATCTTCGCTCCATCTCCACTCTCTCCCATCATCAGACCGAGGCCCGTTGCTGTTCGAAACAATTCAACCGGTTCGCTCCTAGCGTTGTTCAAGTTTTCCCCTCGAGCTCGTCCTTGACAAACGATCCCGCGCCTCTCTTCGCATCACAGCTCGCGGCAGGTGATGGCTTCTTCGTCTCTTATTGGCCTGTCAGTTTCCCATTGATCATTTGATGTGTTTTGGGCTCATTTTGTCTTTTAGGGATGCGGGTTGCCGCTGAGCAGCTAAAAAAAATTTCCTTTTTAATTTCTCTCTTTGGAATCTTTGTTACAGTTACCTGTAAACGGGGACAACATGCATAGTTGCAGTTTATGTAGGCAATTTGATGTTCTGTATGGTTCTGCTAGTTACATCATTGAGTTTCTTGGAAATGATTCAGGAAACATTAGGCAACATCGGCTGCCTAATGTTTGAATTATGGGGTTAGGAAGAAAGGCACTGGTGAAGATATAGTTTCTGCTGTGCTAGTGATGGATGGATGCCAAATCTGGATAAAATGTGCGTAGTTGCAGTTTATGCAGAAAATTTGGTGATCTCTATGGTTCTGTTAGTTATGTCATCGACTTTTTTCTCAGAAAGTTTTAACTGTGGATTGTACCGCTTGCGGAGAATGGAATGAATATGTAAGTTTATTTTGCTATTTCATAAATGTTTGATCTTTTTTTTCTTTTTCTTTTTTATTACCATGTAATGACTATTGTTATGTTTGTGTAGGAAACTCGATGTTTGATCGCTTTTCTTTATATGTCTTTTTGGCTGGAAGGCTAGAACCCTACTCAGAAGTCGGTATAAACATACGATGGTGGCAGTAGTTATTGAAGTACTGGTCACAATGTCCAACTCGAGCAAGTTGGCATAGATACACTTCTGGATGAGGATGGGAACTTTTCCTAAACTACATACTAAACGAAAAGTTTTAGTTTTGATAGTTCTTTGGCATCTCTAACTTGCTCAATATTTTAATGAGGTTACTGTCATGATATCCATCCATTGCATATTAAAGGAAGTCATGTGTTCCTCTTCTTTCTTTTTGTCCAACGAAATACTATTCGAAACTGCCATCTTCCTGTGTGCTTCTGATTCCTGTTTTGAAACAGAAAAAAAGTTAAATAAAGGTAGGCTGGTTCCAAGGTCAGCTAGCTCAGTTCTCTCTCCTATTGACACCTCAATTTTAATTAGGTTTATTAATTAAGTTTTTATTTTATTTTCTTTTTCGGAATAATGAACAAAAACCAAATAAAAACACAAGCAAAACAAAAGAAAAGCAAAAAAGAAGCAGCCCATTGGGGCTGGGCCTTCGAGCCCAGCCCCTCCCCTCTTTTCTCTCTCGCAAGCCCCCCTCTCTTCTTCCTCTTGTCTTCTTCTTCCTTAAACGCCTCTGAATCTCACGCGCGGTGGCCGGCGACGCGCTCAAGGGCAGCCTACGGTAGAGAGGCACGGAGGTAGGACGCTGAAGGAGAGGACGACGCGCATGCGCCTTCAATGCGTGCCTTTATTGCTGAGATGAGACACTGGTTCGACCGCGGGAGTCCGGTCGGCAAGCCAAAGACCGGCGGCCGAGTCCCTCCATCAACCGGACCTCCTCGCCTATAAATAGGAGGGCACAACTTCCGTCGAGGGGCATCGCAAGCTTGGAGATCTTCCCATTGAAAGACTTCGGGGGAGGAATCAAAGAGCGAGCGAGAGAGGAGGCGGGTCGTGAGCTTAAACGACCTCCCACCGAGAGACATCGGGGGAGGTCGCCGGCGAGCGAACACACGGAGAGAGGGAGAGTCGGATCTAGGGCTTGCAAACCTTGGACAACCCATTGAGAGACTTCAGGGGATTCAAGGACTTGCAGCCGGAAATCCGAGGCCCGCCGGAGGTAAAGAGAGAGAAATTGGAGGGAAAGGGGGCCGCGCGAGCCTTGCCGGCGTCGCCGCCCTTGTCGCACCATTGCCACGAGCAGGTAGCATACCGCCTTTGTCGCCGTCGCCATCGCCGTCACAGCCCTCCTATTTGTCCCATTCTCATGGTCGCTGTCACTGCCGTCATCGCCGCTGCCGCTAGGACGCCTCGCCCCCCTCCCTCGGCTCTGTGAATCGAGAACCCTAGGGTTCCCGATTTTCCGGGTCGTGGCCTCGGGTCATCGGATCGGACCTGGGCCACGAACCAGGTAGGGTTTCTACGTTCTGAGGCCAAGCTGAAATCGGGTCAAAAGGTGGGTCGGATTCGGGTAGGGTTTTGCTAGGAACCCGGGTTGTCGGGTCGGGCCGGGCGTCCCCAAACGCCCGGCCATGACGTCGTTTCAAATATTAAAAAAAAAAAATCTGAGTCAGGCCTGTCCTCGTTCAGGTCGCCGGCCCGGGTGGAGCGTCAGGGCTTCGCTTCGTCGAGGATGGAGTAGCAACGTGAACGCAGCAAGGAAGACAATGAACAGTGAGGGTCAAATCACCCCCCACCTTTTTCTTTTTTGCCTTTACGCTGCTTTTTCTCTTTTTCACTAGTCTCTCTCACGTCACTCTACTTTTCCTTCTCCCTGCAATTGTCAGGAAAAAAGAAAAAAAAAAAAACTCTCTCTCTCTTTGCTGAAGATGGACGAGGAAGAAAGTCTCCTTTTTACTTCGACGAAGAGAAAAAAAAACCTAGCCAGAGAACACCCCCCCGAGTGAACTCCGTACATATCCTTTTATAGGCGAAACAAAACGTGATCTTTTTGTTAATATCTTCATCTCACGAATATTGCTTATAACCTCCTGATCACAAAAAATCCCTATCTCACGAATATTCACCCCGATTTCATCATCTATTGATAAAAATAAGATTACAATGCGATTTTCTTAATTTTTGAAAAATATCATGATATCGCATCAAATCTTAATTTTTTCATAATATAATTAATTAAGCATAACGACGGGCTTGGGTTAATTTTCTCCTTTCGTGGGCCTAGCCCGGCCTACCGAACTAGAGCTCTAAAATATTCATTCGAGCCCATCCACCACCAATCCTAAAAATAAAAATAAAATAAGTAATTTAAAAAAAATGCAAAACATGTAAATTAAAAATAAATGCACTTAAAAAAATATATGCTATGCAATTGAATAATAATATTTTTTCTTAGGGGTTAAAAATTAATCCCTAATTTTTATGCAATAAATGACTAAATGGGTTGTCCAAAATTTAGGTGTCAACAGCTGCCCCTCTTTGAAGGTAAGCTCGAAGAGATTGCCTTCAAAGACAAATTGAGATCTAAATTTTGACCATGCAAATGCACTGAATGATTTTTTGTCGGAAAATGAATTCCATTTTTTAATGCAATTTATATGATGCATGGAAATGCTAATGCAGATGATAAAAGACTTACTTGGAATGACTTACCTTCAAGGAGGGTAGAGTGATTCAAGATAGTTGGTGTTACATGTCCAGGACTCGTACCATTCTACGGTCGCCCAGAATCATGGCTTTACAAAAAGACTGCTTTCCTAGGACTCGTACCATTCTACGGTCGCCTGAATAGGGAAATAGGTTTTATCTAGGACCCGTACCATTCTACGGTCGCCTAAACGAGGATTTACCTTCCAGGACCCGTACCATTCTACGGTCGCCTGAATAGGGAAATAGGTGTTGTCTAGGTCCCGTACCATTCTACGGTGGCCTAAACGAAAAAAAATGATTTTCTAGGACCCGTACTATTCTACAGTCACCCGAATGGGGAGATTGCTTTTCCAAGACCCGTACCATTCTACGGTCGCCTGTTAGAGCAATAAATGTTGTCTAGGACCAGTACCATTCTACGGTCGCCTAGACTGAGGTTTTGCTTGGCTAGGACTCGAACCATTCTTCGGTCGCCCAGCCTTGCGACAAAAATCATCCAACTAGGACCCGAACTATTCTTCGGTCGCCTTAATTAGATTGAATCTAGAGAAGAATCTTTGGGGGACAACTCCATCGAGTGTCGATTAAAAGGGACTCTGGGCTACGAAAGCACGCCAGGTCAATATAAATGTCGATTTGGTATAAATAGACATTGGTCAATATAAAAACAGCTTGACCAAGTCAAGTGTCGTCAATGAACACAATGACAAGTATTTTAAAGTTTGGTAGAGATATACTTACCTGGTGATATCTCTGATTCTTGGAGATATGTCTTCCAGAATTCAGATATCTTGTGGAAGTCTCTCACCCTTCAATAGAAATAAATCAAGGATGCACCTTGAATATTCGTGATGGTTTCTCTTCTTGAAAGGAGCCTGAATGTCAAGAGCTCTTGGGTCTTTGAGACACGAAAAAATGCATTTACCAAATAAATAAGCAATTATGGCTATTCTGGAATGCACACTTCAAAATCTACTGAAGTTTTTATCAATTCAATTGGGGTTCATGCGTAATGACATTTGCATCACTCAAATTTCCAGTGGACACATTTCAAAAGATTATTCTAATGTGAATACATGAGTGTCATGGATGTGTCAAATGAGAGATCTTTTGATCAGAAAGGACTTTTTACTCCCCAATTAAAATGGTTATTTGATCTTGACCTTTGATGCAGGATTTTTGATAGTCACTCTATCCTTCAGTCATCATGCCAAACAAGGGTCCAAGTAATCTCGCAAGTGGTACGAACTTACCAATTTGAGAGGTCTTTAACAGGGACTGTAATGCAGCTTGGTCAACGACTTAGCAAAGGAGATTCTTTGAGTCGAGGCTATTGAAAAATGAGTGATATTTCACAATCATCTTGGGGTTCACAAGCCAAGAAACATGAGAAATGAAGCAGAAATTATCTTACTCGCACTTCTTCAAGCGATGCTTCCAAACATATGAACTTTTACGTTAATTCAAGTGCCCTAATCTGAAGAGACTTTGTAAGGGACGTAACGTAGGTTGGGTTCATGGGTTGAGAAATGAAATAATCATTTGGCTCAAAAAGTGTTTATGGGGTCAAAGTTGGTGATCATCTTGACATTTCCAACAATTTTCCTCCCCATCGTCGAAAATTTTCTTCACATCATAACTCCACTGATTGCAACATCACAACATTTGATTTTTTTTTTTTTTGTACCACCTTGTTGGAGATACAACTCACTTCATCAAGTGTTTGATTTTTCTTTGGGTATTGGCCTTGCTTTTACCAGGCACATTGCTTTTTCATGCCCCCCCTTTTGCACTCTTTTTTTTTTTTTTTCCGACAAAGTCTCCACTTATATCAGCATTGTAAATCATGCTTCTTGAGTGGTTTGGTTTTTTTTTTTTTTTTTTTCTCGCCTTGCCCCAGTGAGGGGGATGATCACCAACTAGGTTTAATGTGAAATGAACTCATAGGCTCAATGGGGCTATGCAATGGATAAAGTGTATAGGATAGAGAAAGAACTGCTCTTCGTCGTCCTAAGACACTTAAAATTATCGTTCAAGTCACACTGTAAAAGCAATATTCGAAGATTGATACAAGTGTGAGTAAGAAAATTCCTATCATTCATTTCAAATCTTGTCCAAGTATGGGACGATCCTTGACAGGGATAATTTAAAAACTCTTTATGTGTATGGGCTCAAAGAACTGAGCAATGGATATATCTGTAGTGTTTCGGGTAGCAGAAGAAACTGCCTCTCATCACCTTGGTTGACGTACCCTTTGCGAGATCACCCTTTTCCTCATAGGCATGGAATTTTTCCACACAACTCACTAGGGGTTAGTGTATGAAACAGTGTATGGAATATGGTTTGCCTTTCATCATTCCAAAGTATCTCATTTAACACATTCAATCCATCTCACACAATTCATCAAGTAAGACATGCAATATTTGCAACTAATGTGAACAATTGAATTTGTAATTCAATGAGGCAATTTATTTATCATAAAGTGTTTGCAATTCAAAACATGACATGGCAAATGCTATCATGGGTAATACTTCTTGACAACATCTGAATTAACTGGAGTGGAAAACACACGACCATCCATTTCTGCCAAGATCAAAGCACCACCATGAAGTACCTTCTTTACCACATATGGGCCACTGTAGTTTGGAGCAAACTTGCCTCCAGGATCAGGAAAGATTGGCAACAGCTTTCTTAGGACTAAGTCATTTACCTCGAAATGTCTCGGCCGCACCTTTCGGTTGAAAGATCTGGCTACTCTCTGTTGATATGCTTGGCAATGGTAGAGGGCCTTCAGTCTTTTCTCATCAATCAAGTTTAACTGTTCAAATCTTTGTTGCGACCATTCTGCCTCAGATAACTCCACTTGTGATAATACTCTCAGGGAAGGAATCTCCACTTCCACAGGCAAAACTGCCTCCATGCCATATACCAGAGCAAAAGGAGTTGCCCCGATAGAAGTACGAATTGACATCCGATACGCCATCAGTGTGAAGGGTAGTCTGTCATGCCAGTCTCGATAATTCTCGGCTGTCTTAGCCAAGATCTTCTTAATATTCTTATTGGCCGCTTCAACAGCCCCATTCATTTGAGGGCGATAAGGGGATGAATTCAGATGCTTGATCTTGAGCTCGCTGAACAACTCATCAATGAGCTTGTTGTTCAAATTTGTTCCGTTGTCAGTGATAATCGTTTCAGGGACACCATAGCGAGCAATTATGTCACATTTGATGAACTTCACAACATTGCGAGCAGTGACACTTGCAAAGGATGTAGCTTCAATCCATTTTGGAAAAATAATCTATGGCCACTAAAATGAAACGGTGTCCATTTGAAGCCTTAGGATTTATCGGGCCGATCACATCAATGCCCCACATTGAGAAGGGCCATGGCTCAGAAAATTGGTGCAGCTCTGTTGGAGGAACATTTATTCTGTCACCATGAACCTGGCAACGATGACAACTTCGAACATGCTGAATACAGTCACCTTCTAGCGTGAGCCAATAATAGCCTAATCTCATAATCTTTTTAGCCAACATGTGTCCATTCATATGAGGGCCACACACTCCTTCATGAACTTCTTGCATAATTTGAGTGGCTTCAGCTGCATCCACACACCGCAACAAGATTGAATCATAGGATCTCTTGTACAAATTCTCACCACTAACGAAGAACTTTGAGGCCATCTTCATAATGTACTTCCTATCAGCTGGAGTACTTTTCTCGGGGAATCCTTGTTTTTGGATGTAGTTCATGATATCGTAATACCATGGTTTTTCGTCAGATTCTTCAATCACTATCATACAATAAGCCGGCCTTGGCAAAACCTCTATCTTCAATGGCTCGACTTCTAATCCGTCAGTGACTTGCAACATAGATGATAAAGTTGCGAGTGCATCTGCAAATTGATTGTGAGACCTCGATAAGTATTCAAATGAAACTTCATCGAATTCCTTGATCAAATCTTCTAGGTACTTGTGATATGGGAGCAATTTAGCATCCTTAGTCTTCCATTCACCTACGGTCTGGAGTATGATCAACGCGGAATCCCCGAACACTTTTAATTTGGCTACACCCATCTCAATTGCAGCTTGAAGCCCGAGGATGCAAGCTTCATACTCGGCTGTATTGTTAGTGCATGGGAATATCAATTTCACAGCTACTGGATGATGCTGCCTGTCTGAGGATATCAAAACTGCTCCAGTACCAGAACCAGACAAGTTCACAGCTCCATCAAAGAACATTGTCCATGAGTCTTCATTTACAGTCAAGATACGGTCATCTAGGGAACGATCATCATTATTTGAGGCTTTTGGATTCTCAGCCAATAGATCGGCAATCACTCGACCCTTAACCGACTTTTGTGGCATGAATTGCACATCAAATTCCGAGATCAAAATTTGCCATTTAGTCAACTTACCCACCAAAGCTGGCCGGTTCAGTAAATACTTGATAGGATCGTTCTCAGTTACGAGGAATGTCTGGTAATGCAGTGTGTACTGTCTCAATCTATGCAACACCCACACTAGTGCAGCACAAGTTTTTTCCATATCAGAATATTTCAGTTCTGACATAGTGAACTTTTTACTCAGGTAATAAATGGCTCGTTCTTTTTTGTCGACGGGACTTCCTTGAGCCAACATTGCACCCAATGACTCACTATGAATGGTGAGGTAGAGAATCAAAGGATGCCCTGGTGATGGGGGAACAAGAACTGGTGGATTCATTAAGTACTGTTTCAACTTGTCGAACGCTTCTCGACACTCATCATCCCAGTTGACTCGTGCATTCTTCTTTAAGAGCTTGAAAAATGGCTTGGCGGTTTCGGAAAGTTGGGAAATGAATCGAGCAATGTAATTCAACCTCCCCAGAAGACTCCGGACTCCTCTCACTGTTGATGGAGGTTGCAACTCACATATGGCCTTAACTTTAGCCGGGTCGATCTCAATCCCTTTACTACTCACAATGAACCCAAGTAATTTACCAGATGTTGCTCCAAACACGCATTTAGTGGGGTTTAGACGAAGCTTGAACTCACGAAGTTGATCAAACAATTTCTTCAAGGTTTCGACGTGGCTTTTCCCAGGTCGAGTTTTAGCGATCATATCATCAACATAGATCTCGATCTCTTGATGCATCATGTCATGAAATAGTGCTACCATAGCTCGCTGGTAAGTTGCCCCTGCATTCTTGAGTCCAAAGGGCATGACCTTATAATGAAAGGTTCCCCACGGAGTGATAAATGCAGTTTTCTCTTTGTCTTCCTCCTTCATCCTTATTTGATTGTACCCGGAAAAACCATCCATGAAGGAGAATAGTTCAAATCCGGCGGTACTATCAACAAGGACATCTATATGTGGCAACGGAAATCATCTTTCGGGCTAGCCTTGTTCAAATCTCGATAATCAACACAAACTCGAACCGACCATCCTTCTTCATTACCGGCACGATGTTTGCTACCCATTCAGGGTATTGCGAGACTTCAATAAATCCGACCTTTAGAAGCTTCATCACTTCTTCCTCTATCTTCTTCGAGAGCTCAGGCTTAGTTCTTCGCAGCCTTTGCTTCTTAGGAGGCACGTCCGGGTTAGTAGGCAAACAATGCTCCACGATTGACGGGTCTAATCCAGGCATGTCGGCATAGGTCCATGCGAAGATGTCCTTATATTCCTTCAATAACTGAACTAGGCGCTTGGCCTCGTCTTTGGGGAGATTCGCCCCTATTTTCACCTCATTGGCTTCTTCAGTGTCACTTAAATTAATAGTGACGGTCTACTCGGATGTGAGAACCTTGGCTTTTTCATGTTGTTCCCAGCTTCTCTGCACTTCAATGGAATCTTCAATGGAATTCTTGATCAACTCTTCAGGATCATTATCAGCACTTGTTGCATTGGATTGAACCATTTCCATACCTTTGCATGTTATATGATTGTCCCTGAAACATGAAATAGAAGGATCAAAAAGACAAACAGGGTTAATCATTTTTTGTAAAATTTTTTATTGAAATTCTTTTGCAAAAGCATTTTTTAAACATTTTGACACGAGGAAGCATGATGAAGCCCAGGCCTCAGAGTTCTCCTTGGATTTTGACTTTGTTTTATCGGTTGGATATCATCACCGGGCTGGTTTGGTGTACCTCATCATGCCCTCAAAATAAAACTTGTAATTTCATTGAAATTCATCAATCAATTACAATTTATTGAATGGAAAATGCAATTCAAGTCCTAAGAAGAAATGAAAAACAAATAGAAGATAATAACTCAAAAAGCGATAAAATTCCTAGAAAGCAATAAAAATTCCCGCGCAGGGGACTGTACAAAAGTGATAAAAGGGTTACTCTTGTGGGCGAGGGCCCGTTTCTTCTAAAGGTTCTCCATCAATGGCTCCAATGGAGAGGTCATCAAACAAACTTGAAATTCCTTCCAGGGTGTCGTCAGAGTTTTCCGTCCTTGAAGGCGCCGGATCATCCATGCCATCCCACCCACTTGGAACTATATTGCGCGCATCAAAGTAAAAGCTGGGAGGAGCCGAATACTTCACCATATAGTCGAACTTCCCACTTGGCTGTCCAAGAGTATCCATTACTTCAGCTTCATGTTGCATCATAATTGGAGGACCAGGGAACGTCTCATGAATGCTTGGAGGTGGTAAATTTTGCCTCCCTCGCCCTTGCTCAGGTGGCGAGTTATGCCTTCCTTGTCTCTGTCTTCCGAAATTTCCTCCACCTCTTCCATGGTACCCTAAACCAGCAGATCGGGACCTCTGAGGGGCTTCAATGGGGCTTTGAATACCCTGATCATTTCTTCCAAGCCCATTGCCAGGGACAAAACCATTCCTAACCATTACCCTTCCTACCATGAGGGCAGCATCTGAAACCTCAGGAGTGGGCGGCGATGAACCTCGAGAAGCATGTATGGTAGAAACTAACTCAAATGAGTGGTAACTTGATTCAAGCTCAGAATCCGGCTCTACATAGGGGATAGCCGTCTCGTGATAAATCTGGTGGTCTTGCTCACCATACACAGTGACTAGCTTCCTTTCGATGACAAATTTCACAGCTTGATGTAGACTTGAAGGAACTGCACCAGCAGTATGTATCCATGGATGACCTAGTAGAAAATTGAATGCGGTAGGGATATCCAACACCTGGAAAGGAATATTGAAAACGACCGGCCCTATTTGCACGTCAAGATGAATTTCCCCGATTACCTCCTTTTTTGTCCCATCAAAAGCTCTCACAGAAGTCTTTGCAGCATGTATCTTTGACGGGTTTACCTTGAGGCGGTGAAGAGTGGCTAATGGACATATGTTTAGGGCAGACCCATTATCAATAAGCACTCGGGACACATGAGAAACCTTGTGCTTGACAGATATGTAGAGTGCTTTATTATGCCCCCTACCCTCAAGGGGGAATTCCTCATCAGAAAAAGCAATCATGTCCTTGAGAAGGACTGAACCCACAAAATCCTCCAGTTTATCTGCTTCAACTGTTTTGGGTACACGAATTTCGCTTAGTACCTTCATCAACGACTTTTGATGCACAGGGGAGGTTTGGATGAGCTCGAGCAAAGAGATCTGGGCAGGCATTTTTCGCAATTGATCGACGATATTATACTCACTTGCTTTAATCACAGCCATAAATTCCTTAGCCTCTTCGTCAGTGACGGGCTTTGCAGGTTGAGCATTATTTTGAGCATAAGTTCGACCAGACCTTGTAACAAGGTCAACATCTAGGTCATAAGACCAAGGCACAGCCTTATTGTTGACATACTCATATGGTTGAGGCATCTCAATCACAATCTCTTCATCAATTGCATCTTCTAGCGGGGGCATATCTGCAAGTGACGGATCTACTTCCTCCTTACCATCATCGAGAGCAGCCTGCTCCTCCTCCCAATCGATGATGATGTGGGAAATAGTGGAGACTACACAATTTTGGTCAGCATACACGATGATGCCATCGTCCACCATTTTGGCAATTCTTTCCTTCATCAGTGATAGGGGAACATCTTCTTGATCTGGATAATATCCAGCTCTCACTATTCCATTGTAGGCATCTGTCACACGCACCTTCGAGTTCTTGATCCGTCTAACTTCAGGTTCTAGGATAGCATTCACTGTTCCCTCATGCTCCGGTAGCGGATTCTTCTGAACATTTGGCCGAGCAGTTTGAAATGAGAAGGCCTTTGTGTCCAGGAGATTTTGGATCTTGTGCTTGAGGGTGAAACATTCGTCAGTTGAATGCCCCAATTCACCGTTATGGTAGTCACACTTCTTTGCCGGATCATAACCGCGAATGCTTTCACGATTGGGACACTTTGGTTCATTAGTAAGCAAACCTTTCTTTCGGAGGATCGTCAGCACTTGGGATGGTGACCCAGGGAGAGGGGAAAATTGCCTTTTATTATTTGCTTGGGCAAATGATTGACGGCCAACGGTTTGTGGTTGTCTTGGATTCATTTGAACGGCTGGAATACGTTTGGCATTTTCTTGACTATAAGCCACATTCACATCTACCGCTGTTTCCTTCTCCTTCTTGGCGGTGAATCTTCTACCCGATGGCTCAGTAAACCATCCTTCCCTTATTCCCATCTCAATTTGTTCTCCTACAGGAATAAGCTGATTGAAACTTTCGACGTATGTACTGGCCATTCGGTTACGAAACTCAGATGGGAGGGTCTTCACAAATAGCTTCATCAGCTCCTTGTTGGTAGGCTCAGGAGTGATTTGAGTCGCCAGGTTTCTCCATCTTACAGCATATTCTTTAAATGACTCGCTCCTTTTCTTTTCCATCCGCTCCAGGTCTTCTCGGGAAGGTGCGATGTCCATGTTGAACTTGTACTGTTTGAGGAATGCATCAGCTACTTCGTTCCAGGTGTCGAGGAGGTTCACATTCTTCATCACATACCAATTAAGAGCGGGCCCGGTCAAACTTGCATGGAATGATTGGATCATAAGGGGCTCGTTTTTGACGTGCTGGGCCATACGCACGTGGTACATCTGCAGATGAGATTTTGGGCAGGATGTGCCATCATACTTCTCAAACTTTGGCATCTTGAACTTGCTCGGCATTTTGACCTTCTCATAGACCGAGAGGTCGAACGGGAGGGACCTTTGTGACTCCTGCAGCTGTCTCATTTTCTCTTCCAGCTTTGCAACACGCTCATCTTGATCTGTCTTGGGAACGCCGTCAAGCTTGGCCTTTCCAACAATGACCGGGTCATCTTCCAGCCCGGGCATGTCATCGTCAATTGTTTGAACCTTGTTTGCTTGCTTTGGGATAACTACTTCAGGAAGAGCAGGGGCAGCTGTTGGATTCGCTTGGAGGAATTGGAGTTGATCCGTCACAAGTTGTGAAGAGGCGAGTACTTGTTGGAGTTAAGTCTCCACAGCTGACATACGATCACGCATTTCATTTTGGTCAGCCATTTTAGCCCTCGATCGTGTAATGATGGGCGAACGTGATGGATCCGTTATCACCTAAAGGATAAAAGTAATGTAAGAACCAATGACAAGATAGGAAAAATGGCCCATGACAATGGTCTAATGCCTGGTTTTATTTGAAATTTGAACCAAATTCCCTAAACATTGAACTAAGAATTAAAATCCAAAGTCCCTAAACATTAAATCTAAAAAAAAATGAACTAGAAATCAAAACCCCTAAATATCGAACTAGGAATCGAAATTCAAGACGTCTCATTTTATATGCCTTCGGGATTTCAACGCCTTACGAAGCTTCTTATTTTCTGCTTCAATCATTTCCACTTTCCGCTTAAGATGCTCAATTTGTGCTCGTTGGGTTGGCTTCTCGGTTACATCGGGGACTACGGACGCAAAGCAGCGGGAATCCGGTATTGTTGGATGTAGAATGTTGATGCATGGTGAATCTCCTCCATCGCCCTTTAGTCTCATGGGCACCAAAATCTTTTCGGGATGACATTCATTCCACGTAGTAATGATCATCTGGATCTCGTTGAAGTAGTTGTAATCCTTTCGAATAAAACGAACTTGGAACAAATCTGTCTTGAGAGGTGGGGGAATTTCTTGAAGAGCTTTGTATCGACGGGCCCTCTATGCGGATAATAGGAAGTACACCGGAAAGGCCCAACAACGGGATTGGTCCATCATGTTTGTGAGACAAACGAGCCTCTTCAATGTGGAGCCATTTAGTATGCCATAAGAATGCCTTAGGATTAGGATTTTTCAAAAAATTAATCCAACGGGCATACTGTTTATTTGGGGAAAAGCGTTCTAAGACCGCAAACTTTTGTATGGGGTGCCTAAAATCATCAATCTTAAATTGCTTCATAAGGTGCCCAAATCCTCTTATGTGGGAGAAAAACCATATTTGCAAAAAGTTCAGGGAGGGCACGCATAGTCTTTTCCTCATTTTGTTTGAAACGGGTTAATGATAAAAATGTTTCGGCTAAAACCATATTGACATAATTCAACCCATCGCAAACACGATTAACCACCCATGAAATTGAAGGATTAATGGCATTTTTTCGATAAGGAAAAACAATTAGCCCAAAAAATGCTAACATAAAAATCCTGGCTTTTGAAATCATTGGTTGGTTTGCAAAATACTTTTCTAAGAATGAAAATGGACATGCAAAACAATTGGCTTTGACAACTTTCCTTACTCCTTCGGCTTCGATTTGTAGAAATTGTGATAATTCAGAAATAGAATCTATACCGATAGGCGGTCTAACAAGTTCCTTTTCCAGGGGCATTCCGATGGCAACACTATATTCTTCAAGTGTTGGAGTCAATTCAAACCTACCAAATATAAATGTGGAAGTTTGTGGACACCAGAAATGAGGGAGTGCCTGAATCACACCAGAGTGGACATTGATCTCTAATAGTGGAAGAAGTCGGGCAATCCTAGCTTTCACATATCTCTGACCGTCTTGATCTAACTGAGCCAACCACCTCTTGAGCTCTTTTTTTGGAGTGGAAATGAATTGTGCATCGGTTTTCCCCATTGCATATAAAACAAGATCGACGACGAAACCTAATTGTCATGGACCGACAAAATTACAATAAAGTAAATAAATTGCGAAAAATTTAAACAACTTACTTTCACTGGAAATGGACGACAATCACATAGACATGCGCATGAAATGTGAGGCTCAATTTCTACCTAGACGGCTTAACAAGGTGGAGCTAAGAGGATGGTCTGACCGTTGCAGTCTCGCATTAACGTGTCAGGTCCTCCTAACCCCGGCTCAGTCGAATGGAATACCCAATAATCACACAGTCTCGTGGATATGGAAAAACACATTCGACACCATAAAAGAAATTTCGGGGAAGAGAAGGTCAACCTCTACATAGCAATCTCCCTTTAGAGGAAGTATCCTTCTCAACACCATCCTAGAAATCCTATCGCAGCCCAGGTGCGACCGCAGGTTGTGTGTGCAATAGTGTAGTGCTAAAGCAATAAAGCATGCACAACAGTTTAAATGCAAACAACATTTCTATAGTTTTAATTCAAACATTCATCCCTACTCCAACCTGCAAGATAGGGGTTAGCAAAGACTACTCCCCTTATACCTCCCATCTGCAAGAACATTTAACACCTTAGGAATGTTAGGGACATACCTGGGATCCTCGCTGCCAAACAAAAACATTTTTTTTTTAAAAAGAAAAATTGGCCTAAGTCCACTAAGTGTTTTGACACAAGTCCCCAGCGGAGTCGCCAAGCTGTCGCGACCTAATTTTTCGGGTTTACCACCTAAAACTAGGTTAATGGATTGTTAAGTCTTTAAGCTTAGCTCGAGCTCTCCCAAGCCCATACCAAATCGCGACTTAGGTCTGAATTCTTAACATGTAAATGATTTTCAATTAGGAGTCACCACTAATCTATTTTTGGTGGGTCGATTAGAAACCCAAGTAAAGTAACGGGAGATTTACTTTACTCCTACGAACCAGAGATTTATGAGTTCGGGGACTTGGTTACACTAGACTATCCTAGTGCCCTTTCGGTACCTTTTTATTTCATTTTCAAAAAAAAAAAATGTTTGGCAATTGAATTGATTTTAATTTAACTTCCTAACATGTGAGGTGATCATACGTATGCGCATACCACCAATTTAACGCTCAAGAAAGCAATTTAATATTGCAAAACATACCTAGAAGCAACAAAAGCATCTGCATTGTTAAATCAGAATTCACATCAGCAGCCCTAGATATGATTTCTAATTAACACGCAATTTCCATTTTTTGTTTTTGTTTTCACTTTATTTAATGAAAATCATGACTTATCTAATATGACATGGTAGCATGACCTAAACTATATGACATGAAGAAATGCAATGATTAAATGCAATCTAAATTAATCAAATGATGACAAGTAATGCGATGTAATGACATACAAAATTATTTAAATAAGATGACACGCAATATATCATTTAGTATGCGAGTTATATGTCATGCGAGATTCATTAAATGATTTAGTCTAATGACGAGGAAGTTCTAATTAAATGAAACCAATAAAAACTAAATGCATTTGCATTTGATATTTCTATGCAAAAATGATCTAGCTAGATTAAAATTCTATCTAATTTAAACTAAGGATCAAGTCACATTAAATCCTAATTTAAACTAAGATATTATCTTAATCTAACATGCAATTTATCTAATATGCAATGACGTGCAAAAAATGTCCTAATATAACATGATATATGTATGATGATTTTTTGTGTATTTTTTTTTTTATCAATTTCAAAATTAAAATTTCCATGTAATTAAAAATGCAACTTAAATTAAACAGAAACTAAAAATCCTAAATGAATGCATTTTTTAGTTTTTTTGGTTTTTTTTATATTTTCGAACTGAAATCCCTATCCTAGATATGCTAGATAACAAAAAATATTCTAAAACAAACTGAATCCTAATTCAAATATTTTTTAGATTTTTTTAGTGGCATTATCAACTAAATAGTAAATCTAAACAATCAAGATACGCAATCAAATAAAGGATCAAAATAATCAAAAAAATAACCTGTTGTCTCACAGGTTAAATTAATGATTATCATAACCTTAATTATCACGACAAAGGATTCAAAATAACTAAAAATCTGATCCGAATTCTTACGGATCAGATTAATAATTATATTGATTTAGTACTTAAAAAACTATCAACAAAACCCCAAAAATTAAAATAATTAAAAAAATGACCCGACATCTTACGGGTCAAATTAATAACTATAATAATTATGGAGAAAATCCTGCGGATAATGCCTACAAGATTCATAAAGTAAACATTGGGATCCAATTAAATAACTAAACTAAAGAATATAAACAAAATAAAGTAAAATAAATGAAAAAAAAAAAAACTACCTAATCAGATTTTCTTTTCCTGTTGCTTTTTCTTTTCTCTGTTTTTTCCTTTCCAGCACCACTCGTGGATCTACAAGGGGAATCGACGAATCGGCTCGGCAACTGGCGTCGGTCCGGCAGGGCAGCTCCGGCGAAGGGAAAGCACGGTTGGTCGCGTGTCAGGCAGGACGGGGACGGCACGGGAGCAGCAACAGCAAAAACCCGTGGAGCAAGGGCGCTCGGGCGGAGGACTCGGGTCCGGCCGTGGCAGAGCTTTGGCGGGCCGGAGGGTGCGGTCGAGGTGGGACGCGGACTACCGGCGTTGCAAAGAGAGGGACTTGGTTGTTGCTTCGCCTCGGGTGGAGCGACGGGCGGTAATGGCAACGAGCAAGTTGTTCGCGAAGGAGGCGCGGCGAGGTCGCGGGCGTCAACGAGGGTGCGGTCGTCGGGACTCGCGGATGGAGATCGGCGGCTACGTCGGCGTGGGGAAGACGGCTTGGCTGTGGCACGGTTCGGGCCTGCTCGTGAAGGGTGGAGCGTCAGGGCTTCGCTTCGTCGAGGATGGAGTAGCAACGTGAACGCAGCAAGGAAGACAATGAACAGTGAGGGTCAAATCACCCCCCACCTTTTTCTTTTTTGCCTTTACGCTGCTTTTTCTCTTTTTCACTAGTCTCTCTCACGTCACTCTACTTTTCCTTCTCCCTGCAGTTGTCAGGAAAAAAGAAAAAAAAAAAACTCTCTCTCTTTGCTGAAGATGGACGAGGAAGAAAGTCTCCTTTTTACTTCGACGAAGAGAAAAAAAACCTAGCCAGAGAACACCCCCCCGAGTGAACTCCGTACATATCCTTTTATAGGTGAAACAAAACGTGATCTTTTTTGTTAATATCTTCATCTCACGAATATTGCTTATAACCTCTTGATCACAAAAAATCCCTATCTCACGAATATTCACCCCCGATTTCATCATCTATTGATAAAAATAAGATTACAATGCGATTTTCTTAATTTTTGAAAAATATCATAATATCGCATCAAATCTTAATTTTTTCATAAGATAATTAATTAAGCATAACGACGGGCTTGGGTTAATTTTCTCCTTTCGTGGGCCTAGCCCGGCCTACCGAACTAGAGCTCTAAAATATTCATTCGAGCCCATCCACCACCAATCCTAAAAATAAAAATAAAATAAGTAATTTAAAAAAAATGCAAAACATGTAAATTAAAAATAAATGCACTTAAAAAAAATATATGCTATGCAATTGAATAATAATATTTTTCTTAGGGTTAAAAATTAATCCTTAATTTTTATGCAATAAATGACTAAATGGGTTGTCCAAAATTTAGGTGTCAACAGTCCTTTTTATAGGCATTTTGACCGACTAAGTACAACATTCTAGATTTCTCTTAAATGCTGTCATTTTCTTCTTTCTTCTAGAAACTTCATCCAGGGAATTCTAGATTGTAGTTTAGCAACTCTAGAAAATTCTAGAAAATGAATCACCATTTCCAACACTCCCCTTATCCATTTTTGGGATACTTTGGACATTGTATGATAAAGTTGCGGACATACCTTGAAATCTCTCTTTTTCATTTGTCCCATGCCTTTTATTCCCTCTTTGTTCCATGATCCTTTGTGTTCTACGATCCCTTGCTTTCTCTTGTCGAAACACTTGCACTTGGCTTTGAATGTGCATGTCTTTTTTTCAACGATGTCCCATATGTCTCAGGGCATCAAAATGCTTTTAGTTGTAGTTGTTAGCTCGGGCTCGGCTCTGGCTCGGGCTTTGGTTCTGGCTCCGGCTCCAGTTCTGGCTCTCTTGGCTCTCGCTTGGGCTCTGGCCTTTAATTCTAACTCTAGCTGTGGCTTTGCTCTGTTAGCTCTTGCTCAGGCTCTAGCCTTTTTAGTTGAGGATGGTAAGGACAAACGCCCATAACCATTCAAGTATGCCTAGCTCTAATACCATGTTAAAAAATTTTGGATGTGTGCGTGCGAAAGTATAGTTTTGGTATTGATGATAGTTTTTGATTAGTGATGTTGTGTGCAAGTGTATGGCATAGTTTGTAGAGGATGGACAAGAGACGAGATAGGATAGTTCAAAGGATAAACATCAATTTTTATGGAACGGGGATAGTTTCACTAGTTTATGAAAATAATTTTACAATAATTGTAGGAAGTGTCGGTGGAGGAGCGATATGGAGTATATTCTCATGCTCCTCTCACTCTCTTATATCAAGGGGTTACGGCCTTTTTATAGGCATTTCCACCAACTAAGTACAACATTCTAGTTGAATGCTATCCTTTTCTTCTTTCTTCCATAAACTTCATCTAGGAAATTCTAGATTGTAGTTTAGCAACTCTAGGAAATTCTAGAAAATGGATCACCATTTCCAACAGTGTCAAGCAAATAGAATAGATTTCTCATGAGCAGACATTTTAATTGGCTGTAAATTGGTTTCAACTTTGTGTTTTGAAATTTCTGTCAGGACATTATCAGGCAAGAAGTGGGGAACGGTGTGATTGATGAATATATGCCGCAGAGAGGCCATTCAGATCTCAGCAGCAGTGGCGGCGGCAGCAGCGTTTCTGGTGTTTCGTCCTCAAAATTACATGCCTACGTCAAATTGCCCTGGGCTGAAGTTTCCACTTGTGGTATCAAGAAACCGCCTAGAGCATCTAAAGAGGCTGTTGGCTCGAGTATTCAAGAAAGGTCAGCAGTGAGAGTCAAGCACTGCCAATCAAAGTAATTCTCGAAAAAAAAAAAAAACTCGGACGGTCTTGGCAGTAGCTGAGGCAGTGTTCCAGCAGGGTGAACACTGTTCATGCCAAGCCCATAGACACAGGCCGGTAAGCAATTGCTTATCCTGTTGCAAGACTGTTCGCGAGCAGGAGGGAGAGGGGCCGTGTAACTTTCCGGTGGACCTTCTTAAAGGAAGGAAGCCAGTATGTTGGTCTGAAGCAAACTGCGCCGGTCCTTGCAGAGGCCGAAGCTGCTGCAGAAGCTTATGCCAAGAGGCTTGTGGAATATGATCGGAGCGTGCACAACAGTTATTGATGACCAAAGCAACCATTGCAAAATTAAGGGCAACAGATGGTTATCGAAGGAGGTTCGTCTCTAGGAATCTAGTTGAGTTTAGAGATTTACTTCGGTACTTGAAGCCTTGTTTAAAATGTTCTCATCCTCACAGGAGAAGGAGCTCTTGAAAGAGAAGAAAGAGGGGATCGAGGAAGCTGAATGGGCCAAACGAAGCAAAGTGGTCATGATCTTTGGTTTGAATGGTCTGTACATTTTTTTAGCAAGCCTAATGAATATTTCTATTTCCACGTGATTTTAATCTCGCTGGCATTTCATCAAAAAATGAAGAAAAATGAGTGAGCATCTTTGATGTTGCTGTGCATCCGCTATTCTTTTCCTGTTCCACAGCAGCCAAACATATTGTAAGAGTCCTTCAGATTGTAGTACTCCGTTTTTTGAGATTTAGAATGACACTGTCGCAATTTTTGTGGTTTTTCTTCTCCATGTTTAACACCCAGAATTGTTGAATGATGAGTTCTGGTAGCAAGGTTAGTAAAGTGTCTCCATTCCACTGAAAATTAGCTGTTCATACAGAAAGCAAAACCGATGGTCGCTACTTTGCAATAATCAGAGTGATAGCTTCCTACATGTTCTTTTAAATGCTAATAGGTGATCATTCACGGATGTTGAGTGGGTTCTTTTCTAATCCATAGTTTCAGAGCCTTTTGGTAAGCTAGCATGATGTGGAATGGGTGCAGGTCCTCTTCAATGAAAATGAAGTTTCAGAAGTTGAATCAAGAAACAACAAGCCTCCAGAAGAAAGGGAATCGAACGGGACAAAACCGAACCTAACCCTTAAAAGAAGCCGGATGAGGCTAAAGTACCGAATAAGAGTCTCAAGAGCAGATTGGCTTGGAAATCACTGGGGGGTGCAGCACGAGAGGAACAAGTTGAAACACTTCTCGGTTGATGACCATCTGGAAAAGACCTAAGACTTGGTACGGGCCATAGTGAGTAGGGGATTGCATCTGGAAGACAGATTTGAATATTCTCTAGAATGTAACTTCCATGTAGTGCCGACATGATAGGGGTCTTTTAGCGCCCGTATTGTTGGTAAGAAAACCTCAAAAGTCATCATATACCAGGATTTATGTCCTGCAGTTCGTTCACTAGCTCTTTCCCGTCAAGTCCATGTATTTTTATGTTTTTTGCTACTTATGTGAGGCCAGAATGTCAAAATGAGTGTTTTTTGTTTAAGTGGATAGGTTATGTCTGGAATAGCCGCTCCTTTGGAAGCGAAGTATGCTCTAAGGTTGGCTATTCTTCATCGGTTTGTCATTGCCATTATGGTAATTGTAACCGGCTCGGTCTCTTTGGTTACATTTTACATAAAGATGGTGAGGGGGTGGTGAGACCTGAGACGAGGATCGTGCTCGGAGAAGGGTTGCTTCAACCATTTGGGTCCGATAAATCTAAGAATCATCACCGAATTTTTTTTTCTTCTTCTCTCAACTGTTATCTTTGTATGTGCACAAAAGGCCAGATCCATGTATATATGGGAGGGCTTCGTCAAAGCGTGATAGGCATGAATCCTAACATTACTTTGAGTGGCAATTGGGATAATCTAAACAAATAATTTGCAAGCATTCCAGTCAAGGTGCATAATTGCTCGGTCAATTATTTGAGGCTGGCTCTGTTGCCTCCTTTGCAACCGAAAAGCTAGATGAATTTCAAGATTGTACGCCAATGCATGATCTAAAGTGAAGTTAAAAGGACATAACTTACAAAACCTTGATTTTTAATGACATGTAAAGGGCGGACTATTTCTTCAACAGTAAATTGAGGATTGAAAACATTCAGAGAATACACAATTTCAAAAGAAGAGTCACATAAACCAACAAGACAACAACGGGTGAGACGGAAAGTTCTCACCATATGGAGCAATAGACAAGAAAATAAACCTCCCAAGAGATGCCCAGATGCATAGAGAGAAGCCACTGCCTCCACCAGAATCTGAAAAAATAGAACGTCAGGACGCGACCGTGAGAAGCAAACATTATTTAATAATGTCGATACAATAAAAAAAGGCTCAGCCACGCGCGCTGGATCAAACGGGCCAAGCAAGGTGCTGAATCGAACAAGCCACGCGCTGAGGCAAACTGGCCAAGCACGGGCGAGGGCGGCCCTTGTTTTTTTTCTTTTCTTCCATTTTTCTTTTTCCCTCCTTCCCTCCACTGGCCTCGCCTGAGGGCAGCCCTTGCCCGATCTGGCGAAGGGCTTCCCTTACCAGCCTAGATGAGGGAGGCCGTCACTCAACGCCATTAAGGCCGGCCCTCACCTAAGGCCGGCAACCTCCACTAGCCCTTGAGGAGGCCCGATAGTGGCCGGCAGAGCAAAGAAGGGAAAAAGAAAAAAGAAAAGAAAGAAAGTAGGAATATTAAAATATTATTATAAATTATACACATCATTGCTAATTGTGCCACATAAGATAATCGGCATCCACATCAATGATTGACTAAATTGACTCAATTAGTATAACATGACAAAACTTATGACTTAATTGGCAAAACTAAGATTTAGAACAAAATTGGCAAAAATACAATAAGTTTATGATTTTTGCACAATTTCCCCTTTTAAGATGTTTACACTGCTAATGTGTTCAAATTTTCGGAAAGTCATTATGTACAAAGTTTTACAAGCTTTCTAATCATTCAAGTTTCATAATTTTCTGATTTGATTCGCTATTTTAAAAGACTTGTCAAATTACCGTGTCACACACTCAATTTTCAAGTTTCAATTCTGACCAACTAATTGGGGATTTTTGCAAATTCAGAAAGATTTGGTTCTAATTTGAAAATTTGGTGAGCTACAAAGTTGTAGAACACTCCATAGATTTGTAGACTGGGAATTTTCAAGACATTTAGAATTGATTAGCTCTTTTTACGGAATTTTAGAGAAAACCGGGTATGTTTGGGAGAAAAACGCGACATTAGGGGCTAAATTGCAAAATATGTATTTTTAGAGGCAGAATCGTGGTAAGCTGTCTTGCAATGAATTGGTGCACATTTAATAATTTGCATTCTTATGGCCGTTTCATAATCGGACACCGTTTGATTAAGCTAAGACGTTGAAGGTCAGGTTAAGACGGGAAAATATAGGGGGGTCAACTGTGAACTTTTAGTAAGCGAGTAGTGATTTCCCCATGCTTGATATGCTTGATTAGTATGATGTGCTGAGCGTCATTAGTACATTCGATGATAGGTTAATGGTTTAAAAGCCAACCCTTTGATATGCTTGTTTGATGGTCTCATTTGGTCGATCGATGTATGAACATTCCAATGCCTTCATTGAGTACGGTGAATGCATAAATTACGTAAAATGATGGGGAGATCGAACGATGGAGTGTATTGGAGAAGCTTGGAGATTTTCATTAGCTTCCATTAGGAGTATGGCTAGTTTTAGAATTTGGACTCCATGTTAGACTTAATCGTAGACATAGAATAGTCACTTTGAATTAAAATAGTAATCTTTAATTTAATCTAGGTTTAAGAAGATTAGTCTTTTTAGAAAAAAAAATGGATTTTATTTTATTTTAGCTCGTGGGATTGCTGTTCGAGCTTAATAACAAGATCATACAATATTTTTTGCTCAACATCATATTGGGCTACTTTCTGCACTTTATTTCTTGGTTACCTTTTATTATTGCCTCTATTATACTTGTTTTGATTCCCGTATGTTGATTTTCTTGATTGTGATTCGTTTACTTCATTACTCCTAGTTAGGTGGATGAGATCCACTCTAGAATCATAACAAACATAAAACATCACACTTAGCGGATGTTAACATTAGGATTTGTAAGTGGCTAAGAAGACTCTATATGATGCTTAGTTGATATATAATCAAATTTAGGAATTGAAAGGGTATTAATCGAATAGGTAGTATAATCAAGTCTCATACTTAGATTTTGGATTGTATAGAAAGTAAGATATACTATGGTATCTCATTTGGCTTCTAGCTGGTTGCAATAGACTAGTGGCGACTCCTTTACTTAATTGAACTCTCTTAGGATTAATAATAATAAAAAAATCCCGATGTTACTCAAGATAAATGTTTGAGAGAACCTATGCCAATTGAGAATCATTGATCCCTTTTGGCATTACCTCTAAACTCTTCTCTCCTTGCATGACGAATTGCCTCTTGGAGCGTCATAACACTGATGTGGCGACCACATGTAAAGAATATGTCAATTTTTCTTTTGTCCTTTTTCTCCTTGTATCTTTTCTTTTTATTCCTTCCTCCTTCGTTTTTCTCCTTTTTTCTTTTTCTTTGGGTAGTGGCAAAAACACTAGCAAGGTGCAACTAAGGAAGATGACAAGGAGGAAACAAAAAAGTGTAAAAGGAAGAAAAAAATCAATTAGCATATTTTTGCTACCCGTGCCATGTTAGTATCAGTTGTCTAATGGTGCTTATTAATGAGATTATAAAGGATGATAAATATGTCACATTTTAAGTAAATGCGTCTATAATTTTTTATGGCTTTTTTCCTAAACAAAATAATCACTCGCTTGGATGGTGATGTGCTTCAAGTGCGGGTGGCTGCGGACGCCCGTGGCAGTTTGCCACTCTGCATGTGCTTTCTTCGTCGTTTTGACAAAAGCGACTTGAAAAAAAAATCATTTAACGACTACTTCTAAACATTACGACATTGACAGGGCTCAGAAAGCAATGTCAAATACCGCGTACTCGCTCGGAGGTGGGGGTGGGCGACACGCGCCCACGTGGCAATCGAGCACCTCGAGTGAGCGGTACGCGCTGCGGGTGCGGAGATTCCAGTTTCGGGCACGACCGGACCGCCGACTTGCGACATCCGTTCTCATGCTAGATTCGGGACCGAATTTGGGTCAATGCGGGTCGCTATCGAAGGACACAGCATATATCTCGCCTCCTAGGGGGCAACACCAGTTGATTTCTTTTTTAAATTTTAATCGCTCCGAAATAACTAAAAGAAATGTTGGAATCACAGAAATCGAAACTGGACATGTCCTACTTTATTCGTCTCTTGTTGCTTTTGGAAAGGGCAGGTGCGTGATGGGGGTGACAGTTGACTTCGAGGGTTTACATCGGAAGGGTCTTTAGGATTTATGTCATGCCCAGTAAATACCGACAATGTGGTTCACATCAAAAGTGACTCATCCTGTGCATGTATCTATATATATTAAAGGTTGACTTTTATTTTGTAAAACCTAAAAAAGTCGACTTTAGGTTAAATTTGTCAAGACACTTAAAAATTGCAAATAATTATCAATTTGTTGTAGGCATGTTGAATTAGGCTTTTAATATATATAAAGGTTGTTTCTTTCTTTTTCTTTTTTTTGTAAAACCTACACAAGTCGACTTTAGGTTAAAATTTGTCAAGACATGTAAAAACTGCAAATAAGTATCAATTCGTCGTAGGCAGATTGAATTAGGCTTGTAAGCTTCAAGTTCTCAAAAAAGCATCAAAGGTTTGCTTTTTTCGTCCAACCGTCAACCTTTGGTCGAAAAATAAATGATTCATCAATTTTTAGTCAGATTTTAGATTGAATCTCTTCTAGGCATTTGATTTAGGGGTTTGACCCCATAAATTTCGCACCAAGAAGATTTTTTTTAATGAAAAAATCAGCCTGTGCACCTTAAATCAAATCAAGTCTAAGAAAAATCAATTTCAATACAATTTAGGCATTTCAAGAGAATTTAAAAAAAAAAATTGAGCAAAGTTGAGGAATCCATGGGGGACTATGGTCAAAATGGATTTGAGAATGACACGGTTTTGTCTCCTACAAGATAATTGAGGCGACAGTGAAGGAGTCGGCCAAATTGTTAAATTAGGAGAACATCTTTAAGATTGTGTACAAATAAAGGTACCAGAAAAAAACTAAGAGCTACGTTGTTTCGAGATTGACTTTGTTTCGTTCATAAGATAACGCATGATTTGACCAAGCATGCTTATTTCTCATTTTATCATTTGAGGCCGGCTTTGCAACCGAAAAAGCTAAATAAGCTTCGGGACTGCATGCCAACACACGATATGAAATTAAGTTATAGGGAAAAAATTTGCAATTACTTGGAATGTCAAAAACATGACAAGTGCGAATTATTCATTCCACAGTAAATCGGGGATTCAAAATATTCGGAGCCTTTCAGCGTCATGTTTGACTTTGCGAATTATTTTCCCTACAAGTTTTTCGGTGTGATGTGATGTTTTGTGATGGGGCGGGACTTGCAAAAAAAAAAAAATTCCCTACAAGTTTGTCGGTGTGATTTTTTTGTGAGGACACGGAATTTAAAGGGGGCGGGGACAGAGTTGCAAAAATATTTTCCCTACAAGTTTTTTTGGTGTGATGCAATGTTTTTTTAAGAGGGCAGACTTATAAATTTCTTTTTGCTTACAAATTATTTTGGTGTGATGCGATGTTTTATAAATGGGCAGAGTTATAAATTTTCTTTTGGTGTGATGCGATATTTCATAAGGGGGTAAACTTGTAAATTTTCTCTTTGTCTACAACTTTTTTTGGTGCGATGTGATGCTTTTTAAGGTGGCAGACTTGCAAATTCTCTTTATGCCTACAAGTTTTTTGGTGTGACGCCATATTTTATAAGGGGGTAGATTTGTAAATTTACTTTTTTTTCTTCTAAGGTTTTTTTTTTTTTTGATGTCATGCGATGTCTTGTATGGGGGTAGTCTTGCAAATTTCCTTTTTGACTACAAGTACAAGTTTTTTGGTAAGATGTTTTCTTAACGAGCAGGATTTCAAAGGGGTAGATGTGCCATCGATGTATGACTTTCGGATGGGTATTTGCACTTCCGTTCTTTCTGTACCCTCTTTCTTCGAAGTAGCACTAGGATAGAATATCTGTTGTCGTTGCCTCACTAAGAGGAGGAATTTTGACCATGATTTAACATAAAGTAGCGTGTGCTCTTGAGAATTTTTCAAAAATTCTTAATTAATTTTTACGACTTATATGCTTTAATCTTAAAATCATTCATTTCACAAAAAATAAATGATTTAAAAATTATTTTTCTAAAAATAATCGTTCCAAATAATTAATTAATGAAAAATATTCTTACTGTTTTGAAAATAATTTATGTCCAAATATATTCGTGAATGACTAAAATATTTTTTGTTTATTCATTTTAATAAGCAATGCAATTGATTATTTCTAAGAAAATTTTTTCTCGATTATTCATTTTTCATGACAAAAACGGAGCCTTATTATCGTCAAATCTAAAGTTACTCTATATAAAAATCCCAAAAAAAAGCCACTACTGTATGTGGTCTCTTACCAAGAGCTAAATGAAGTTTATTTCCTACCTAAATCTTCATTGTTAAATTGATAATTTTCTTTAACAATGTATTGATATTTAGAAAAGTGAAGCAAGACCATTTTTTAAATTACTTAAACCTAACAAGAAAACAAAAATTAGGTGTTTAGGACTGTGTACAAATAAAAGCCCAGAAAAAAAAAAGTTTTAGTGGATTTTAGATTGATACTATTTCGCTCATAAGATACCACATGATTTGCAAGCATTTGAACCAGGCGCACTTAATTACTCGTTGAATCATTTGAGGCTGGCTTGGCAGCCTGCTTCGCAATCGAAAAAGCTAAATAAGCTTCGGTACTGTGTGCCAACACGCGGTATGAAATCAAGCTAAAGGGACAAAACTTGCAAAAACTTTGAATATCAAAAAATATTGTAAAGTGCTAATTATTCATTCGACAGTAAATCAAAAATTCAAAATATTCAGAGAGTACATAATTTCGGAAGAAGTAAATACATAAGCCAACAACAACGGGCGAGACGGGAAGCCCTCAGCATACGAAGTATTTGCCAAAGTAAATAGGCTACAAAAAGGAACCTCCCAGGTGACACCCCCAGATGCATACACAGAAGCCCCGGTCCCCACCAGAATCTGAAAAAATAGACAGAACAAGACAAGACACGCGACCGTGAGAAGCGAACATCGTTTAATAATATCAGTACAATCCAATAAAAGCGCCAACCAACCACGCGCGCTGGATCAAACGAAGCCGCGCTCTGAGGCAAACGGGCCAAGCACGCGCTCTTGATCGAGCAGGGCGAGGGCCGCCGCACCAGACCGGCCAAGCACTCTCGGTGACGGCCTGGAGGAGTTGGTTATACTGAGCATCGACAGCTTCTTATCTCTTTCATTTTGATCATCAACTTCATTGGCAAACACAAACAACTGCCCCGATAATAGAAATACGAAACTAAGCGTGAACCGTAACTTTTCTTACCAGAGTCGAGGGATGATGTCGAGCGAGCAGCTCAGGGTGCCTCCCAGGATCAATCGATCACCATCGTCCTCACCATCGGAAGGAGCTGTGAAGTTCAAGCCCGTGAACGAGACGTCCACGGCGAACACAGCCATCCACCATGGACCCAACTGCAGGCTCCACTTGGCTCTTGTCGCCACATTGATGGTCACCTCCCCGCCGCTCAACGTGTTCACCAGGCCGTTTACACCCAAGTCAGCGACGATCGCCAGCGATGTCTGGACGTTGGCTCGGACTGAGGTCGCGCAGCCAGGGCCCTGAGTGAAGGGGGACAGAGGGGAGGCACGAGAGAGGGCGAGTTGGCGGTCGAAACTCAAGAGGAGCTTCGTGGGAGAGTACTCAACGGTGACGAGCTTACTGTGGGAAGCAGAGATGTTAAAGGACCAAAGGGAAGAGCCCATGTTGAGCCCAAGCTCCGGCGGCGCTCTGCCGGGTTTTGCCAGGAAGATGACCATGAGGAGGCCGATGTACCTGGCAAAAGAGATACAGCGGCCGATGATCAGCTTGTGGTGGTCAGACCGCGCCGGCGCTGGTGATGCCGGATTATCATCTGCATGGGATGGGATGGCGTTGAGGCCTGTCATTTGGAACTTTTTGGTGTGATGTTTTGCGAGGGTGCGGAATTTAAAGGGGGCCGTGGCAGACTTACCCAAAAAAAAAAAAAAAAATTCCCTACAATTTTGTTTTGGTGTGATGTCTCATGAGAGGGCAGACTTGCAAATTTATTTTTCCCTAATGAGTTTTTTGGGGATGGGCAGACTTCCAAATTTTTTTTTTCCTAACGAATTTGTTGGTGTCTACGAATTTTTTGTTGTAAATTTAGGAGTATGCAAAAGAATTGGGATCCGCCCGGACCGCCTGGAACCGGACTGGAACTGCCCAGAACCGGTGGTTCTTGAGGAAACCGGTGGTTCTTGAGGGAACCGGTCCGGTTCCCAGTTCCATGGGCGGATCCGTCCACCCGCCCACTCGGACTGGACCGATTAATTTTTAATATTAAAAAAAATTAAAATTACTAATTAACAAACTCAGCATCAAAAGGCAAGCATGAACCCCTTGACAAAACACCTAGCAAATGGAGACATCTAGAACCAAAAGTTAAAAAGTCCAAAGCAGGCAGTTAGTGGGCAAAACTCAAAAGGCCAGCACACAAAGAAGCAGGGTTGTAGGAGGAGGAGAAGAAGAAACCTAGGAATCCCCTCGGGCTAGGGTTCGCGAGGAAACCCTTGATAATAGCCGTCCATCCCTTTCTTTATTTGGCCCTCCAAAAAATCGCCATCGCCCTTGACAGCAGCCGTTCATCCATCCGTCCCTTTCTCTATT
Source organism: Eucalyptus shirleyi (assembly GCA_017140165.1). Taxonomy (NCBI): domain Eukaryota; kingdom Viridiplantae; phylum Streptophyta; class Magnoliopsida; order Myrtales; family Myrtaceae; genus Eucalyptus; species Eucalyptus shirleyi. The sequence continues at coordinate 4,884,383 of CM029447.1, read as the reverse complement.
TGGCACTCTTGAAAATTGCCATCGCCTCGACAATAGCTGTCTGTTTGTCTGTCCGATTATTGTGAGACTGGTTCCATGGATCTACCCGGAAATCGGACCAGACTGGTGGTTCGGTTCTCGGGTAGATTCATGCAACAAACGGGTGGATCACAGTTCTAATTTTTTGGAATCGATCTTTAGCTGGCGGTTCCCGATTCTAAGTCGGGAACCGCCCGCCCGGACCATACACATCCCTAGGTGTGATGGGCAGACTTGCAAATATATTTTTCCCTACAAGTTTTTTGGTGTGATGCCAACGGGGAACTTCAAGATGGCAGAGGGCAGACTTGCAAATATATTTTTTCCCGACGAGTTTTTTCATGTGATAGCGAGGGGGAACTTCAACAGGGCAAGGGGCAGACTTGCAAATATATTTTTTCCCTACGAGTTTTTTCATGTGATAGCGAGGGGGAACTTCAACAGGGCAAGGGGCAGACTTGCAAATATATTTTTTCCCTACGAGTTTTTTCGTGCGATAGCGACAGGGAACTTCAATAGGGCAAGGGGCAGACTTGCAAATATATTTTTTCCTTACGAGTTTTTTTGTTTTTTTGTGTGATAGCGACGGGGAACTTCAAGAGGGCAAGGGGCAGACTTGCATATATATATTTTTCTTAGGAGTTTTTTCATGTGATAGCGACAGGGAACTTCAAGAGGGCAAGGGGCAGATTTGCAAATATATTCTTTTCGTAGGAGTTTTTTCGTGTGATAGCGACACGGAACTTCAAGAGGGCAGGAGGCAGACTTGCAAATATATCTTTTCCCTGCATGTTTTTTCGTGTGACAGCAACGGGGAACTTTAAAAGGGCAGAGTGTAGACTTATATACTTTTTCCCTACAAGTGTTTTCAAGAGGGCAGGGAGCAGACGTGCAAATATACTTTTTCTTAGAAACAAAATGGTTACCAAACAAATTCTTAGATTTCCTAAAAAAGCATTAATCGTGATATTATGTGTTGCTGGCGTATGAGAAACCTTATAATGCTCCTCCACTTTAATGAAAAAAATTTAGGCTTTGTCCAGCTCCTCATGATCTTAAAGCCCATTAATCAGTGTGCCAGAACTCATGGTATCTGGTGTAATCCCCTTTTATTCCCATATTTTCGAGCAAAATCTAAGCTCCCTTCACTTTGGGAGCCTTGCATAAGTTCTCAATGAATCTACTGTAAGTAATGATGTTAGGAATGCACTCTTTCCCAATCATCATGTCGAACGTTTCCATCACGTGTTCAAACTTTGAAGCCTTGCATAGGCCATTCAACAAAGAGTCATATGGGATGACATCCTAAGGAAAACCATGACTGCACATCCTCTCTGCAATCTCAATTGCATTATACAACTTCAATTGCTTGCAAAAGCCTTCCACCAATGTATTAAAAGTAAAAATGTCGGGAGTCCAGCTTCTGGCTACAGCATCATCCATCAACCATAAGCATCAGATAAACAACCGATCTTGCGAAGTCGATTGCATTATACAACTTCAATTGCTTGCAAAAGCCTTCCACCAATGTATTAAAAGTAAAAATGTCGGGAGTCCAGCTTCTGGCTACAGCATCATCCGTCAACCATAAGCATCAGATAAACAACCGATCTTGCGAAGTCGATTGATAACTAAATTGTATGTCCATATGTTGGGGGAACAACCATTTTCTGACATCTCGGTCATTAATTCCACGGCTTCCGTTATAAGCCCCTTCTGGGACAGGCCTCTGATCACTGTATTGCGGAGAACGACAATAGATTTCACTCCTCTTCTGGATCTTCATCATATAAAGCCATGGCATGGCTGACATCACCATCTTGGCAGAATCCACTGATGAGAGAACGATATGTGAACTGATCAGGCACAAATCCCTTGAAAACTGCATAATTGAGAATTTTATCTGCAATCTGTTCGGACCAACTTTACAGTATCCATTAATATGGTGCTGTATGTGATAGAAATAAATTCTATATTTCAAAACACGAGAAACATACCCAAGAAATTCTTGAATCACTTACTGAACTGGATATATTATGCTTCGAAACATATCTTATTTCTATAGATTAAATGCCCTTGATGGCAGTCTCGTCAGAAAGAGTTCTTCCTTTGGGTTTTTGTTGTTCTCCAGGGAAGTAGTGTGTGTAGAGAGAGATCATACTTCTCCTTTTTTGCTTTTACGAAAAAGACGACGAAACTTCCTAAGTTACTTTTGCAGGTTATGGGCTGGGTCAGCCCAACATGGGTGGCCCATCCATAAAACTCATCGGTATGTAGAGTCATCTAGCTCAAGCTCACAATTCATCGTAATAGCTTCCAGCTTTCACAACCTTAGAATTATTACACAAGCCATCAATTAAAAGTGGCACACGTGACAATACAATGTCTGGAGTTAAACCCCCCGTAGTTACCCTTTCCGAGAACTCCACAGCCTCAACAAGAGCGCCTTTCCTGCAAAGTCCCTCCTGAATGAAAATGTCGAATATGAACAAATTCGGACTTCGATCCCCTCTTCAGGACACTGGCTAGTAGCCTTTCGCTTTCCCGGATGTCCCCCGCAAGTATATGAATAAACTTATTCAATATGGTACTATCAGGATAAATGTCTGAACTAAGCACCTCAATAAAAAGTTCATTTTCCTAACATGATAATTCTCTTCATAGAACCCACCAATGACAGTGCAATACGCAACAGAATTGGGATCACAACCCTGAGAAGTCATATTTCGGAGAAGTCTTACAGCTGCTTGAGGCCTACCAAAAAGATCCTTAATATATTGTAATTTTTCCAATCCAATCCTAAACTTTTTTTTTTGTCAATGTAATCCTAAACATTTTGCAATGTGTGACAATTCAGTCAATCCAGCTAATTTTGGCCAACCAAAATCATCAATCAATTGTCCAACCAATGCTAGTGTAGATATTTTTTAATAACATTTTTATTTTTTTCAAATTTTTTCTCTTTCTTTCTTTTTTTTTTTTTCTTCACTTCCTCCAGCTAGTCGCTGGTGGTGGCGATTGGCCATAGGCAAGGCCAACGAGGTACCTCGCCAACCTCAAGGAAACCTAACCATGGGTGGGCAAGGCTTGACCTCAGCAATTGCTGGGTGAGGCTTTCCCTTGCTGGATCTAGCGATGCCTAACCTTGCTAGAGGTCACAAGGTCAAAGGCCATGACCTCGCATGGCCTTTGGCCTAGACAAGCCTCACCTGGCCATGGGTAGGTTGCAACCTTGCAATGGTTGGGCAATGTCTCATTGTCACTAGGTGAGCCTCACCGATGCTTGCCTTTGGCTAGTCGTTGCCGGCCAAAGGAAGGAGGAAAGAGGAAGAAGGAGGGAAAAAAAAAAAAGAAAAATTAACAAAAATTTTCTAAAAAATAAAAGTTATTAAAAATTGTCCACGTCAGCATCGCTTGGACATTCGATGCCGGTCAGCGTTCACGTCAGTACTGGCCAACCAAAATTAGCCAGATAAACTAAATTGGCTCAATTACAAAATATTTAAAACTGAATTTGGTAAAAAAAAAAGTTTAAGATTTAATTGGAAATATTGCAATATGTTTAGAACTTTTTTGGTAATTTTTCCCGTCACGGGCTTGATTAAAGTAACCATTCTCAAACGGCATATTGAAATGAATTTCCGTAAACGTCCATACTTATTATTTCAATTTGGAGAAGATGGGCAACTGGAACGTGGATAAAGAGATAGTTTGATGCATTTAAACAAATCCAAGGATATTAGTCGAGCCACAAAAATAAAAAAATAAAAAAAGGCCGTTGGATGTGAACCGCAACTTTCAGACCATGGATATTATTCCAAAATCAAATGTATTCTTTAACATTTTGTCTGAAATACATAGAATAAGATAAGAGGACTGCAGAATTAATTGTGTTCTCGTATTGCGTCAGAAATTTCTAAAAAGAAAACTAATTTTTGAAAATTCTAAATAAATAAAAGGATGAAAGTATCACCATGAATTATTTCAGTCAAACGTTATAAAGATTCTGCATTAGAGTATCGAATTCAACTGGTGAGTGGATAAAGCCAAAGAATGATTTGTTTTTTTTGGTCGGTCTTATTTTTATTTCTATTCTAACTCTTACTTTTAGATTTTTTCCCCACTTCCTTACAGGGTATGGGAGTCGAAACCCACACTTGAACTAAATCGTTCCCACCTCAACTCCCCCGAGAATGTGAGGATTTGAACCCCCCAATATTAATATGTTGTTTATTGTATATTCTATCATATATAGTCATAGTGTAGATTTAAGGAAAAAAATTCGGTTTTTTTTAGGAAATACAATTTAGTCAAAACATAGTGATTTATAACTAACTGATGGTCATGCATTAAAAAAATTGACCAATATAAAAGGTAAAGTAGATATCCTAGAAATTTCATTGATCTTTCTAATGTCATTAACAATTTTTTTTTTTTTTTTACGGTGATAATATCTTACTTCTTGCAATTGTCTATATTTCGGTAGTCAATTTGCTCTAGAATTATATGCTTTCTTATATTGTTTTTTCATTCTTCATATTTGAGGAATCTCACTAAGTGGGAGTGGGAAAGTGAGACTGTTCAGTTTTAATTTGTCAAGGAAACCAAACAAGCGAAAAAATTTTAAGAGTGCTCTAGCGTGGTGAAAAAGTGGTAAATAACTTTAATCAAACAAATCTAATATACTTTAAATTTTTAGATAAATCATCAATTTGATTGCCTACATCATGAGTTCATGCACTTCCTCTCCAAGTTTGAGCTATTTTGAACAGATTTCAGCTTTGGGAGGACGTAATTTACGATCATCATCAAGGTGTCTGAGCAAATTTAAAGTTGTGATATATAGCGAGTGCTTCTGTAGTATTAGAAATTTAATTTAAGCAAAATTCTTATGGCATTCACATTAACAACAAAGTTCAATTCCGACAGTCATGTGTCTTGGTGTTGTTTTTTTTTGGGATTCTGGAGATTCTCCCTTCTACAAATTCGGGCGTGTGGTGGAGGTTTCTTTCTCAGCCTATTCCTTTGGCAAAGACTTCAAACGTTGAGGACCCGCCGCCGTCTCTTTCTGTAACATCTCGTGCCCCACTGTGTAATATTGTCCTCTTTGGGTCACCCGCTCTATTGCGGACAAACCGCCATCCCAGCCACAGTCTTTTTTCCTCACGGTTTTAAAACGCGTTACATAGATTAGAGGGACCCAAGCCTTATAAGTTAACCAAGACCTCCATCCCTAGGTGATGTGAGACAAGAGAAGAGAGGGACCCCTTCCTTGCGCACGTCCGAGGACCATCGCTCGGGCCGTCACACTCTCCACCTCTTAACAGAATAACATCCTCGCCTCTCCACCTTTTAACAGAACAACATCCTCGCTGTGGCCCAACATGAGGTTGGAAGTCAAAAAAGCATTCGAGCTATGGCCCCACACACGGTCGAGAGTTGGCTTTGATACCACTTGTAACATCCGGACCCCACTGTGTAATATTGTCCGCTTTGGGTCACTTGGCCTAGCGCGGATGAATCGCCGTCCCAGCCACAGTCTTTTTCCTCACGGCTTTAAAACGCGTTACACAGATTAGAGGGACTCAAGCCTTATAAGCTAACCAAGACCTCCCTCCCTAGGTGATGTGGGACAAGAGAAGAGAGGGACCCCTTCCTTACGCACGTCCAAGGACCGTCGCCGGGGCGGGTGACCCAAAGTGGATAATATTACGCAGTGGGGCCTAGGATGTTACAAGTGATATCAGAGCCAACTCCCGATCGCATGTGGGGTCACAGCTCGAATGCTATTCTGACTCCTGACCTCGTGTTGGGCCACAACAAGGACGTTGTTATGTTAAGAGGTGGAAAGTGTGACGGCCCGAGCCATGGTCCTCGGATGTGCGCAAGGAATGGGTCCCTCTCTTCTCTTGTCCCACATTGCCTAGAGAGGGAGGTTTTGGTTAGCTTATAAGGCTTGAGTCCCTCTAATATGTGTAACCTGCGTAACGCGTTTCACACATGCTTTCGTTGTGCTAAGAACAAAGCCTTGAGGGAAAAGACCGTTGGCTGGGATGGCGGTTCGACCACGCTAAGGTGGATGACCCAAAGCGGACAATATTACACAGTGGGACACAGTGGGGCCCAGGATATTACACTTTCTTAGTCTATGGATACGATTCTAGGCTATAGCTGAAGAAATGTTGTGCACAATAAATTGATATAACATTTGAGGTTTTGCATGCTTTTCCTTGAACGTAGTTCGGATCATGTATTCGCATGCAATCCCGAAGTTCGTACTACTTTCTCTGCTGTAAAGGTTGCAAATTCTTATTTTGAGATTACGGCATGTTTCACTCAATGTAATCTTGGAATTCATGTTCACTGCTCTATGGCGATGTCTTGCATCAGTCTATGTTGACATGACCTTTTGTGTGCTTATGTATAGATTTGTCGAGCAAAAAGTTTAATAAAGTGATTGATGCTTAAGACTAAGAAAACTATTATGCTCCTTTGAAGCTAGAACCAGACCAAGCATGGAGCTCCATGGCTTTGTCATAAGAGACCAATGGCTGACCCACCTTCCTCTCTCCATCTTGTATGTAAAATGTAAGCAAATCGAGCCCGGAACAAGCATATTTGGCGATAATAAGCATAAGATTACCAATGCAGAAGAGCCGAATTTGAACAAACTTCTGCTTCTAGATCTACACTGATACACTTCAACAGAAAGCACTCATTTTGCCATTCCTGCCTCACATAGGTAGTGAAATAAAATGTGGACTCGCTGTGAAAAAGCTAGTGAACAAACTGCACTATATACTAATGCTGGTATATGTCGTTGTATAAGAATTGATAAGCTTTAAGGTTTTCTAATTGGCGATAGGAGCACTAACAGACCCCTATTCCATCGATTTTACGTGCTAGTGACATTTCTAGAGAACATTCAACTCCATCTTCTAAATGCAATCCCTACTCACTGTTGGCTAGTGCCAAGACTTTCCATCTAAGGTGGTGTCGCGACCAAAATTTCGGTTGCACCACCTAAAATAGGCTAATGGATTACTAAGTCTAACTTAGCTCAAGCTCTCTTAAACTCATACCAATTCGTGACTTAGGTTCAAATATTTAGCATGCAAAAGATTTTTCAATTAGGAATTGCCACTAATCTATTTTTGGTGGGTCGATTAGAAATCCAAATAAAGTAACATGAGCTTTACTTTATTTTGCGAATCAGAAATTATGAGTTCGAGAACTTGATTATGTTAGATTTATTTAACGCAATTTCAGTACCTTTCTCTTTTATTTAAAAAAAAAAAAGTGTTTATCAAGCTGCTTGAATTTCATTTTAACTTATCTCCCTAATATGTGAGGTGATCATGCGAGTGTGCAAACCATCAATTTAACACTAAGATAAAATAATGAATAAATTGCAGGACTTACCTCATAGCAACAAAAGTATCTGCAGATATTCAATCATAATTCACATAGACAGTCATAGATATGATTTATAATTAACACGCAATTACTCAATTTTTGTTTTCACTAATTTAATAAGGATATAATCCATATGCAATGCAATGCTTCTAATCTAACATGAAATGATATGACATGACAGTATAATATAAATTATTTGACATGAGTAAAAAAATGCAATAATTAAATGTGCAATCTAAATTAATCTAATGACTTAACTCTAATACGAGCAATTTCTAACTAAATGAACCTAACAACAATCACTAAATGACGTGCATTTTTATGAACCAAATTATATATGACGTGCGCATGATTTTTCTATTCTTCTAAAAAAAACATGCAATCTATCTAGGATAAATTATCTAAACCTATAATTAATAAACATGCAATCCTAACATGCAATGACGTGCAAAGAATGCTCTAACTCTACATGACATATGCATGATAATTTTTGTGTGTTTTTTTTTATTATAAAATTCTAAATTTAAAATTGCCATATGATTAAACATACAACTTAAATTTGAAAAAAAAAAAAAACTAACATCCTAAATGAATGCATTTCTTTTGGATTTTTTTAATTTAATTAATTTTTTTTTTTTTTTTTTTAGGAAAAACATCTTCCATTAAAAATATATATATACTAAACTCTCAGGTAATCTATATGCGAGAATTTGACATGAAATATTTTTGTGGAAAAACAATTTTTCCATTTTTCGGAAATGAATTTTTTTGGCAAAAATTTAGGTGTTGACACCAAGACTCGTACCTTTCTACGGTCGCCTGTTAGAGCAATAAATGTTGTCTAGGACCCGTATCATTATACGGTCGCCTAAATTGAGGCTTTGCTTGACTAGGACCCGAATCTTTCTTCGGTCGCCCTAATTTTGTAATAGAGATCATCTAACTAAAACCCAAATCTTTCTTTGATCGCCTTAATCAGACTAAATCTGGAGAAAAATCTTTGGGGGGACAACGCAATTGAGTGTCGATATACTTAAAAGGAAATGCCTGTGCAATGACAAGTATTTAAGGTATGGATAGAGATATGCTTACTAGGTAACATCTCTGATCCTCGAGGATATGTCTCCTGCAAAACATGGTTGTAGGAGAAGCAACATGCATTTGTAATCGCAAACATGCATTAATTCAATGGAGGTTCATGATGATCATCTAATTTCCATTGGGAAAGATTTCAAAAGAATATTTCAATATGAACACATTAGTGTCATGGATGTGTGAAATGAGAGATCTTTCGGTCTGAAAGGACTTTTCACTCATTCTCATTAAAAATGATCATTTCATCCTGACCTCTGATGCATGATTTTTGACAATCACTCTATCTCATTGTCATCATGCCAAACAAGGGTCTGAGTAATTTCGCAAATTGAATGACCTTACCAATCTGAGAGGTATTTAATAGGGACCGTAATGTGGGCTTAGTCAATGGCTTAACAAAAGGGACTCTTTGAGTCAAGGTTATTGAAAGATGACATTCCGCAATTATTTTTGGGCGTACAAGTCAAGAAGCATACAAAACAAGGTAGAAATTGTCTTACTCAGACTTCTTTCAAGTGATGCTTTCAAACATATAAATTCTTTACGTTAATTCAAGTGCCCTCATTTGAAGAGACTTTGCAAGAGACGTAACGCAGGCTTGGTTCATTAGTGAGAAACAAAATGATTGTTAGGCTCAAAAAGTGTTTACAGGGTCAAAGGTGGTGATCATCTTGACATTTTCACCAATTTTCTTCCTCATTATCGAAAATTTTCTTCACATCAAAACTCCATTAATTGCAACAACACTTGAATTTTTAAGTACCGCCTTGTTGGGCTCACTACATCAAACGTTTGATTTTTCTCTTTGAGCATGGCCTTACTTTTACCAAGCACACTACTTTTTTCATGCCCTTATATTTTGCACTTACTTTTTTTGGGACTCACACAACCTCCATCTTTTATCATTTTAGACCATGCCACTTGAATTTTTTTTCTTTGCCTTACCCCAGTGTAGGAGATGATCACCAAATGGGTTTAACATGAAATGAATTCATATGCTCAAATGAGCTATACAATGAATAAAAGTGTATATGATAGAGAAAGAACTGCTTTTCATTATCCTAAGGCACTTCAAATTACCGTATAAGTTACACTGTGAAAGTAATTGTCGAAGATCGATGCAAGTGTGAGTAAGAAGATTCCTATCATTCATTTCAAATTTGTCCCAATGTGGGATGACCCTTGATAGGGATAATTTAAAAAGCTCTTCACATATGTGAGCTCAAAAGGCTAAACAATGGGTATACCTATAGTGTTTTAGCTAGAGGAAGAAACTGTCTCTCATTACCTTGGTTAACATACCATTTGCGAGATCACCCTTTTCCTTGTGAGCATGAAATTTTTCACACATCTTACTGGGGATTAATGTATGGAATAGTGTATGGAATAAGGTTTGCTTTCACCATTCCAAGGTATCCCATTTGACACATTCAATTTATCTCACATAATTCATCAAGGAAAACATAAGATTTGTAACAAATTTGAACCATGAATTTGCAACTCATTGAGGCAATTTATAAAAATGCTTGCGATTCAAAACATAACACGACAAATTCTATAATGGGTAACACTTTTTGACAACATCAGAATTAATTGGAGTGAAAAACTAATGACCATCCATTTCTGTCAAGATCAAGGCACCTCTAGGAAGTACTTCTTCACCACAAATGGGCCACTGTAATTTGGAGCAAACTTGCCCCCAGGATCTTCCACTGGAGAATGATGGTCCTCTTTTACTTGCCCCAAATCTGTTTTTTTCATTGCAAGTGTGCTCTAAGCTCGTTGATCACAAGTCAAGTTTATGATCATTGAAACTTGATACACTATTTTTAGATGTCTCTTGTCATAACAAGTTATAGAATTATGCTCTAAGATAAGAAGTAAATGAGTCAAACAAACAAACCGATTTAATCTGCCACAAGCTTTGGGAAAATGGTTTTTAGTGAAATGCTTTTGTTTTCGAAAAAATTTTTTGGGAGGAAGCATGACAAAGTCCAGCCCTCGGGATTTCTCCGTGGGTGATATTTTATTTTCATGGTTGGATATCGTCATTAGACTTGTTTGGTATACTCCGTCACGCCCTCAAAATTGGAAATAAAATTGTAATTTCATTGAATAGAATCAAATGAATTACATTATTGGAATAGAAAATGCAATAATTGAAATCTTAGAAAGCAAGAAATCCTAAAATGTAGAAATCCTAGAGAGCATTAAAAAAGAAGAAGAAGAAGAGGAAGAAAAGAAGAAGAAGACTCCTTCGCAAGAGGAGTGTAAAGATAAGAACTTCTTCACTCTATGACAGCATTTGCACCTTTGTCATAGCTAGGCAGAGGATTTTTCTGATTACTGCTAAAAGAGAACGTCTTTGTATCCAAGAGATTTTAGATCCGATGCTTGAGGGTGAAACATTCATCAGTTAAATATCCCAATTCACCACTGTGATAGTCACACTTCTTTGTCGAGTCATAACCACGAATATTTTCGTGATTAGGCCGCCTCGGCTCGCTAGTAAGTAAGCCTTTCTTTTGAAGGATTGCCAACACTTGGGATGGAGATCTAGGGAGAGGGAGAAATGCCTTCTATTATTTGCTTGTTGCTGCCTTGGATTCATCTGGATAGCTGGAATGCGATTAGTATTTTCTTGGCTATAAGCCACATTCACCTCTACAATAGCTTCCTTTTCCTTCTTGGAAGAAAACCTTTTGTTGGGTGACTTAGTAAACCATCATTCCTTTATCTCCATCTCAATTTGTTCTTCCATGGGAATAAGTTGATTGAAGTTATCGACGTACGTGCTAGCCATTCGGTTGCAGAACTCAGACAGGAGAGTCTTAACGAACAACTTCATCAACTCCATGTTAGTAGGCTCAGGAGTGATTTGAGCCACCAGATTTCGCCATCTCACGGTGTACTCCTTGAATGACTCACTTTTCTTCTTCTCCATCCTCTCAAGATCTTCTCGGGAAGGTGCAATGTCCATATTGAACTTATATTGCTTGAGAACGCATTAGTCACTTCATTCCAGGTGTCAAGAATATTTACATTCTTCATTATATACCAGTTTATTGTAGACCCAGTCAAACTTGCATGGAATGATTAGATCATGAGGGGCTCATTCTTAACATATTGGGCCATGCGTACGTGGTACATCTGCAAATGAGCTTTTGGGCAGGAAGTACCATCGTATTTCTCAAACTCCGGCATCTTAAACTTCTTTGGCATCTTAACCTTCTCATAAACTAACAAGTCGAACGGGAGTGAACTCCACGACTCTTGCAATTGCTTCAATTTCTCTTTAAGTTTTGCGAAGTGTTCATCTTGCTCTGTCTTAGGGACGTTATCAAGCTTAGCCTTTTCAATAGTGACTAACAATGGGTCATCTTCTAGCTTAGGCATGTCGTCATCACCCATTTGGGCCTTGTTTGTCTGCTTCGGGACTACTATCTTGGGAAGAGCGGGTGCAAGAGTCGGATTGCTTGGAGGGATTGAATTTGAGCCATCATAAATTGCATAAACGTGAGCAACTGTTGAAGTTGTTCTTCCATAGCGGACATACAATCACGTATTTCAGCTTGATCGGCCATTTTTGCTCTCGATCGTATAATAATGGGCAAACGTGGAGGATCCGTTATCACCTAATTCAAATGAATGAAAATATGTAAGCATGAGGTGTAAATAGAGAACCAATCCATGACAATGATCTAATCAATTTTTTTTTTCTGAAAAGTTTGTGCAAAAATGAAATTTCCTAAAAATAAAATAAAAACAAGACACCCCAGCAAGAACCAAATTTCCTAGACATGAATTGAAAACAAATCCAAAGTTTTTTTTTTTTTTCCCAAATGATTCATTGCATGGAAATTTCCTCATTTCATTTATGATTGACAAAGAAATTAGATCAAATGACTAACCTAGATTGTCATGGACGGACCAAAAGTATGACAAAGCAAGTAAATTGCATAGTATAAGGATAGAAGACTTACTTCGCCAAGGAAAATCAATGGCAATCACATAGACATGCACATGAGATGTGAGACTTGATTTCTACTCTAGACATGCCTAGCAAAGTGAAGCCATAAGGATGATCGGACTAGTTGTGGGCGTGCGGACTAAGTTAGGTTCTCATGATTTCGGCTTGGTCAAAGAGCTGACCTAGGTCGCGGGCATGCGAACCGAGGTGGGTACTCTTGACACTAAAAAAGAAACTTCGGAATCAAGATGGGCAACTCATACCAGGCATGCAGTCGGAGTGGTATCCATCTCGACACCATCCTAGATAACCCTATGCAACCCAAGTCTAGCAGTAGGTTGTGTGTGCAATAGTGTAGTGCTAGATGAAGGCATGCACGACAGTTTATATAAACAATACTTCATATGTGAAAGTAAAACATACATTTCTACACCTTCCTGCAAAACAAATGTTAACAAACACTTCCCCTTATACCTCTCATCTTGTAAGAACATTTAACACCTTAAATGTTGGGAATGTACCTAGAATCCTCGCTGCCAAACAAAAATGTTTTTTCAAATATAAGAGAAAATTGGCCTAAGTCCACTAAGAGTTCTAACTCATATCCCCAGTGGAGTCGCCAAACTATCATGACTAAAATTTCGGGTGCACTAGCTAAAATTAGGCTAATGGACTACTAAATCTAACTTAACTCGAGCTCTCCTAAGCCTATACCAATTCGCGACTTATATTCAAATATTTATCATGCAAAAGATTTTTCAATTAGGAGTCACCATTAATATATTTTTAATGGGTCAATTAGAAACCCAAGTAAAGTAACATGAGCTTTACTTTACTTTTATGAACCAGAGATTGTGAAGTTCGGAAAATTGATTACGTTAGATTTATCTAATGCTCTTTCATTACATTTCTCTTTTATTTTGAAAAAAGTGTTTGGCAAGCAACTTGAATTTGATTTTAACTTATTTCCCTAACATGTGAGATGATCATGAGGATATGTAAACCACAAATTTAACACCTAGATAAAACAATGAATAAATTGCAGGACTTACCTCATAGAAACAAAAGCATCTACAAATGTTAAATCAAAATTCACATAGACAGTCCTAGATATGATTTCTAATTAACACACAATTACTCAATTTTTGTTTTCACTAATTTAATGAGGATATAATCCATATGCAATGCAATGCTTCTAATCTAACATGAGATGATATGACATGTTGTATAACATAAATTATTTGACATGAGTAAAAAAATGCAATAATTAAATGTGCAATCTAAATTAATCTAATGACTTAACTCTAATACAAGCAATTTCTAATTAAATGGATCTAACAACAATCACTAAATGACGTGCATTTTCATGAACCTAATTCTATATGACGTGCGCATGATTTTTCTATTCTCCTAAAAAAACATGCAATCTATCTAGGAGAAATTATCTAAACCTATAATTAATAAACATGCAATCCTAACATGCAATGATGTGCAAAGAATGCTCTAACTCTACATGACATATGCATGATAATTTTTTTGTGTTTTTTTTTTTTTTTTGGTTATAAAATTATAAATTTAAAATTGCCATATGATTAAACATACAACTTAAATTTTAAAAAAAAAAAAAAAACTAACATCCTAAATGAATGCATTTCTTTTGTTTTTTTTTTTAAATTCGAAATAAAATCCCCATTCTAAATAGGCATGATAACAAGAAATATTCTAAAACAAACATAATCCTAATTCAAATATTTTTGGATTTTTTTCTTTTACGAAAATAAAATTGATTCAACCAATATGACAACAAATCAGACAAGATATGATTGATATCCATAAATTGGCGAACTATATCTCACGCATGAGATCAAGTTGGCCAATTTTAAACTAAATCGCAAATCAAATCTCGGGTGTGAGATTGGATTAACGATTTTGCAAACGATTACGAGTCGGATTTCGAGCATAAAAATTGGACTATCAATCCCAAATTTCAGAGGCAATTTCATGTCGGGCAATCTCAATCTTATACTAAAAAATTAAAATAAAATAAATAGAAAACTACGTAATGATTTTCCTTCTTTTTTTTTTCCCCTTTTCTTGCTTTCTTCAGCCACGGCTGGGCAGTTTCGGTGGGTCATCGGGGATTGGGTCGCTGGCATTCAGAGCTTCGGCAAAGGCCGGTGACGGGTGGGTCAGCGGCAACGGCGACCAGCAGCGAAGCATTCAGGTGGTGGACTCCGGTGGCGTTAGGCAGCAACATAAGGCGAAAACTACAGGGGCATCAGGTTGTAGCTGCTGAGGTGAAGATCGACGGTTGAGCAACGGCGTCGGAGTGGTGGCGCAGGTTGGCGGGGCTAAAGAGTACTCGAGCGACGGGGGCTACCAGTACTTGGGCGATCAGAGGTGCAGCAATAGCGGAGGTGCGGCGAGCCGACTCGGGATCTGCTGGGTTGTAGGTTGTGGACAAGTCGGGGGGCAAGATCGGTGTTCCCGTGTGGCAAATCAGACTTCGAGCAGGTGCGAGGACAGAGGCTGAGGGGGTCCAGCAGTTGATGCAAGCAAGCAATGGTAGGAGGGAAGCAGCAACGGCGTCGAACTCCGGTTTTGCTACTGAGCATCGGTGGTGGGTTGCAAGCATCGCTCATAGGGCAGAAAACTGTAGCAACGATGGCAGACGGAGGCGTTGCAACGGCGAACGGGGTCGTAGGTCGAAGCAGGCAAGGCAACAGCAGAGCGGCTCGGGCATTGCAGAGAGGTGCTCGGAGTGACGGTGGTCGGCGATAGCGGTGGTCGAATGGACTGGGCAGGGGGAACGTTGCGAGGAAGACGACAATGCAGCCCTTTTCCTTTGTCTTTTTTTCTCTCTCTCACATCACTCACTGGTCCTCTCCTCCCTCTCACTCTTCTCTTTTCCTTTTCCTTTTCACTTTTCCTTGACCTAGAAACCAAGAGAGACCCTCATGCTTTTTCCTCAATTTTTTTCGAAATCTCTCCTCTTGTCTCCATACATGCACCACACCTTTTATAAGGGAAAAATTTAAATCTTTGTTACATATTTTGTTTCTAATTTTTCTTGTGCATAATCCCCTAAATATATCGTTGCATCCCGTGCAATATTCCCTTTTGTATTTTCCAAATATTCCATCCGAGAATTTCCTTTCTGCTCAAAAATATGTCCCTCGGTGTATATTACCTTAATATGTGAAAAATTTCAGTGGAATATGTGAAAAATCTTGCGCTCACTGGCGGTCCAATAAAACAAAATAAGATAAATGTTCCTAAACTATACATCGTGCAATTCTTATTTATTTATTTTTTGGGATAAAAATTAACCAATTTTTTATGCAAAAATTTAGGTGTCAATATGTCATTTCCAAATGGCCATCAATCATGAAGTGTTTTGAGCCCCTTTTCCCGTGCTGCACCATCTTGGTGATTTCCAAGCATAATCCGCTCTTGAGACTCATTTTTAATCCTTACCTGGCTTCTTCATCGGGCTTGGATCTATAAAAATGGGTTGGCTTGGGTTTTATCTTGTTCACTTCCCCTATCTGGGAGCTTTAATATGTTGTTTCTTCATTCTATTTCTTAAACTCCGTCTTCATTCAAGAGGACCTGCACCGGCTCCCCATCATGCTAGCTTAGTGAATACACCTCAAACGGCGAATTAGAAAGCAACACATTGAACATCCATGAATGATACTTACTGGTTCTAGCAGTAAAAAGAACATGTAGGAAGATAACCCTTTGATCCTTACACGGCAGTGATTTTTGGTTTTGCTTTGGGTTACTATTAGAATAGTAGTATGTCACGGGCTTCAAATTCTGTATTATTCTCATTATGCACGTAAGGAAAGAGCCGTATGAGGTTTCCCCAAGCCGGACGGAGATTGGCCCTTAAGTGCAAAGGCAAAAGGGAGCTTTATCTATCAACATTACCACTATCACCCCAAAAAAACCAAACTCTACCAAGTCATTTTGGGGCAAGCAAATCATTTATAATGAAAAGGAAGAGCTTCAAGAGAATGACTTGGAGTTCTTGTAGAGTAGAATCATGCACACGCAATGAAGCCACAAATAATCAATTGAAATCCAATATACTAAATAATTTCATCTATGGATAGCATTGTTGTAGACCCCACAACAATTTTCAATTATTTGTTATTTATTTTTTTGTGGTCCAAAACATATTATTATTCTCATAGTAGATTAAGGACGATCACATGAGCATTTCCGTTTACTTTTTGTAAGTGTTATTATATCTCAAGTTTGAACAAGTGTGCACTTTCCTATTTAAATTATGATTAATTTGGTGAAGTAATTTCTTATACTAGTTTGCAGTGAAGGGGCTCAATATCATATCTACACTAGAAAGAAGGAAGCTCTTTGCCTCGATAGGACAAAATAAGGGGCTCGTTCATTCTATGAATATTTATTTATGAGATAGCTAGTATAAGCACCTAGAGGGGGGTGAATAGGTGCACAATCAATTTATCAAAATACGGAAGCAATTCTTGGCAAATGATAGACAGGCAGTTCACTATTGATTGACAAAATGAAATACGATCAAAGTAAAGAGAGTAAGGTGAAGAGAAAATTGAACACATGGTTTATAGTGGTTCGGCTTAATCCAAGCCTACGTCCACTCTTCCGCACTGACAGCCCACCAGCTGGATTTCACTGTGAACAAAAGAGAAGTTACAGCACTCCTTTTCCTTGATTCCACAATGTAGATGTTCTATCACACCTCCTCAAGATTTCTCACAAATATAGACTCTCTTTTGTATACAAGTATTCGCTCAAAGGAATTATCTAAATAACAAGGAGCTTCAGACTTTGGAATTCTTCTATCGCGCACACCACAACAACTTAGAACGTCTTCCTTATATACTCCTTTAAGCCATCATACCCGTTGGCACTCACCAAAGGAATTCCTCCAATCTACCAGTTGAACGGAATCAATTAGGAAGATCATTCGAGCTATTAAAGGAACGTGTCGATAGCCCATCAATCATGTTCGCCCATATAATCAGGATCTCGATTTCCATAAGTAGAACCTTCCAATAATATTTAAGCAATCATTGATTCCTTAATCTTCGAGTCAATCTCGATCAATCAAAGAATTCTGTTGTGTCTTTTCCAACCACGAGATCTTCTCCAGTTGATAAAGTCAAGCCCTTAACGAAACATCCAGTTCTGGATAACCTTTCTTCAACGGATTAGAGACTGTCAATGAGGATAGACTTTGAGTCTTGAGTCTGGCTATCCGGAAGTCTTCAGACTTTAAATAGCAGAGTCTGCAAACCTTCAGACTAGATTGATGGAAACGTTTTGTCAGCTTCAAAACACTTCAAGAAGATTTCTTCAACAATCTCCCCCTTTTTGATGGTGACAAAACTTTCCTGCAGATTTGGACAACTTTAACCTGCAAAACATTTCTCAAACACATATGCATATCCTATAGAGATAAATGGCTAAATGAATAACACTAGAATCTGCAACCACAGAAAATAGGTTAGTCTAATAAGTGATAAAGCCATCTATAAGATACCAATGATAGTTAATAAAAGCAGTCAAGTCCAAGTCTAGTTCAGTTCTCATCCAGACACAAAAACAAAGTCAAACAAACAGAGTTTGAAACATCAAAACAATCCACAAAATCCAACAAACAGTCCAACAAATCAAATTGTTCAAATCTTGCATCTCTTCCCCTTTTTGTCAGCATTAAAAAGGTTGAGATGAAAATGGAATGAAGTCAAGATTGCTTGGGAACGCGGACAAGCTGGAAATCTCCCATAGATTGAACGATGCCTTCCAGCCTTTTCAAGTCTTCCTTCAATTGTGCAATCTCCTCACCCTTGGCATTGGCCTGAATCTAAACAGAGAGGGCTTGGATTTGATCATTCAAAGAACATGAAGAAACTTGACCTACAGTTTGCAAGTTTTAAACCTCGCATCCCAAGGCATAAATTTGACCTCGCATTTCCATTAGAATATCCATGATTATGCGAAAATCGGCTGGGATGTCGGTCTGCGTACTGGCTTCAGCACGATCTGCAGATGATGGCATATCAGAATAATCTCGCAGATTTGGTGATGAAACTTCATGACCTTCTTCTGAAAATTGAGAGGCATAAACATCCTCTGGGTCTGTAGGTGAGCGACTGACTCCTTCACTTGTATCAGGATATGATGACTTCCCTCCTTTCTCTTGATCTCCCCCTGTTTCCATGCCTACAGGTGGAGAGGAGTGTTCCTTAGGTTCTCCTTCTTCTCTTCTTTCTTCCTCATGTCTTTCCTCCTCTGCTTCTTTTTCACCAACTGCTCTTTCTTCTTCCTTCTCTTCTTCTTCTCGACCTTCTTTGTCCTCTTAACCTTCTCTTTCATTTCCTTCTTTCTCACGATATTCCATTGACTCTGGAACAGTGCGACTTAGCTTCTTCAAAGCTATGGCCGAAATGGTAAGGTCATCATCGTCTTCATCTTCCACAATAAGAGCTCTCCTTTTTGGTTTTGAAGCAACCACGGGCTCATTTCCTTTCCGTTTCGAAGAAGAGATTTGATGAGCTTTGACTGGAGTCTTCTCCTTGAATTTCTCCAACTCCTTGTTCAGTTCCTTCAGACGCATTTTGGTCACCACCTTCAGTCCTACCACCATATGATCGCACGATCGAACACAAAGATTTGCGAAGGCTGAATATTCAGATGTCTGAATAACTTCGTCACAAGGCTTGGGTAAGGGAGTTGACCTCTGTCCTTCATCATCGCTCTATACATGTGAAACATGATAGTGTGAGGGAGAGAAAACTTTTTCCCAGTGAGGATGGCATACATCAGCTTTGCCTCTGAGCTTGAAACATCAGTTTTAGAGGTTAATTTCGGTTGGAGGCAATTGATCACAATCTTGTGAAGCAAGATGTTGAATGCTCTCATCCTCAAGTAGGTGATCTTCTCATCTGTTCTCCTGTCCTTCACCAATTCCAGTGTGGCCCGAGCAATGGAAACTTTGATCGGTTGATATCCTCCTCTTTCAACTCCTAACACATCTGCCAACATATCCATATCGACAACATAGTCTTGATCTTTAACACTGAAAGAAAATCTATTCGCATCCAAAAAGATAAGATTTGAATAGAAATATGCAGTTAGTTCAGCATAGGCCTCTGTAGTGTCGGAGCAGAACCTTTCAAGTTGAAGATAACTGAACTCTTCCCTCAAGTTCATATTCACAACATCCAGAAAGTCAAAATCCACACTTTTAGGGTTTATTACCCCACGCTTCAGCAACTTCGAGTACAAATCATTTTGTTCCTTTGATCTGAACAAATCTCCCCTTTTTCCTTAACTTTCAATCGCAACACCCATTCTCGGTTGAAATTGACTATACAATTTGTCATCATCATTCTCATCTACAGGATTCGGTCCCCAATCACGAGGATCACTCGGGATATTCGCAAGAGTTTCCTCAGCCAACCCTTTACGAGCAATTCCCAAACTTTCCATTTTTCGTAGAAAGATATATTCGTTCATATATCCTTTTTCTTTAAGAAAATCATAGACATAGTTCAAGGGAGTACAAGTTGCTTTTAAAGCACGATACAGCTTATAAATATGAGCGGGCTTTTGAACTCTTACTGGATCTGCATCCTCAATGATTTGTTCCTCTTGTTGCTGATCAACGCCTTGAGGACTAAATGGAGGAGAATGACGCTGCTGAGAATGTTGTGGGCTCGGTTGCTGTTCTGGAGACACTTCTTCTTCGGTGAGATCGAAGTGCGTAGGCCCCTCACTCATTCGCCGTGGTCCCCTGCTTGCGATTCTCGAAGACTTTCTTGAAGATGACATCTTTATCAGTTTTTGGAAGATTCTTTGCTTGACTTTTCCAAGAAAGATGACAACTTTTTGAAGATTAAATAAGGGAAGAAAACGGGAATGGAGGATCGATGCTTTCTAGGGTTTTTTAGAGTAAAGTGGAGAGGAATCGACAGTGCACGATCGGTTAAAAAGAGAGATAAACGAACCGTCACAAAGGAAATAAAAAGATGCCTTTTCAAAATAACTGTCTTTTTTCGTGAAAATAGTCATTTCAGAAACAACTTCCTTTTTGAAAATGAAACGATGCAATAATTAAGTCGATTAAATATAGCAACAATTTAAACACAGTCTGACAATCGTACCTCTTCAAGATAAGATTCGAGAGAGAGAAAGAAAGAGAAAAACTTACAGTTTGACGGTCGTACCAAGATTAACTTACAGTTAAAGTCTTGTATGTCTGAGTTTGAAAGTCTTTAGATTTTGATCTCCTCATACTTTAAAATGTTGAGTTTGGAACGGATGGTTTCAAATTGATTTTTCTCCAAAAGTTTTGTGAATATATCCACCAGTTGATTCTTTGAATCAACATATTTGATTGAAACATCTCCATTTTGAACATGGTCTCTAATAAAATGATGTCGAATCTCTATATGCTTTGCTCTTGAGTGGACAATTGGATTTTTGGTGAGGTTGATAGTGCTGGTGTTGTCACAATTAATCTCCGTGCATAAGTCTTCAATTTCAAAGTCACTTAGCTGCTGTTTTATCCACATAATTTGCGAACAACAACTTCCGAGAGCTATATACTCTGCTTCTGCTGTAGAGAGAGCTACTGTACTTTGCTTTCTGGAAAACCAAGACACTGTCCTGCCTCTAAGTAGTTGACAAGTACCCGAGGTGCCCTTTCTATCGACTCTGCATCTAGCAAGGTCTACATCTGAATATCCAAGAAGAGTAAAGTCTCCCCTTTTTGAATACTAGAGACCAAAGCTTGAAGTTGATGAAACATATTTAATAATACGCTTCGCAGCATTTAAATGAGATTCTTTTGGGTCTGATTGAATTATGGCACAAATGCAAACACTAAACAGAATGTCAGGTCTAGAAGTAGTAAGATAAAGAAGTGATCTGATGATACTCTTATACAGCTTTTGATCGACTTTCTTTCCTTCTTCATCTTTGTCTATCTTCAAGGAACTTGACATTGGTATGTCAGTCTTTTTGCAATTGTCCAGTCCAAACTTTTTGACAAGATCATTTGCATACTTTTCTTGATGAATGTTCGTTCCTTCCTCCAATTGTTTTATTTGAAGTCTAAGAAAGAAGATTAATTCACCCATCATGCTCATTTCAAATTCATCCTGCATAATCTTAGAGAATTTATTGCACAGACTTTCATTAGAGGATCCAAAAATAATATCATCGACATATATTTGAACAAGTAGAAAACTTTTGCTTTTTCTTTTAATAAAAAGAGTAGTGTCTACTTTACCTTTAACAAATCCATTTCGAATTAAAAACTTACTTAATCTGTCGTTCCAAGCTCGAGGTGCTTGCTTTAAGCCATACAAGGCCTTTTTGAGTCTGAATACTGAGTCTGGTTTCTTTGGGTCTTCAAACCCTAGTGGTTGTTCCACATAGACTTCCTCATGGATAAATCCATTTAGGAAAGCACTTTTGACGTCCATTTGAAATAACCTAAAATTTTTATGACAATCAAATGCAAGTAATAAACGAATTGCTTCTAACCTTGCTACCGGTGCATAAGTCTCGTCATAGTCGATCCCTTCTTCTTGTGTGTATCCCTTGGCCACGAGTCTAGCCTTATTTCTTATGACTTTTCCTTTCTCATCTATTTTGTTCCTGAAAACCCATTTAGCTCCAACAATTGATTTACCTTTTGGTGTAGGAGTCAGCTCCCAGACATCATTAACTCTGAATTGTCTGAGTTCTTCTTGCATAGCTTCAATCCAGCTTTCATCGGATAAAGCTTCTTCTATGCTCATGGGTTCTATTTCAGAAACAAGAGCCATAGCACTAGACTCTTCTCACCTTTTAGATCTTGTGCGGATTCCTTCATTGATGTCGCTAATAATAAGATCTTTGGGATGACTGGACTTATGTTTCCAGTTGTTGGTTAATTTATCAGATTAATGGTCACTTCCTTCACTAGAATCTTCAACAGTCACTTTTTGCCGGTCCTTCAAAGTCTGAGCTGCTTCTTGAGATTTAGACTTTGTAGAGTTTGGAGCGGGTTCAGTCTCTTCGAGATGAGTTTGAATGGATTCATTTTGTGTAGAATCTTGGAATTTGACATTCATTGATTATTCCACTATTTGAGTCTTCTTATTGTAGACTTTGTATGCCTTGCTTGTAGTTGAATATCCAAGGAAGATGCCTTCATCTGACTTTTCTTCAAACTTACCAACTCGATCATTTGCATTTTTCAGTATGAAACATTTGCATCCAAATACATAAAAATATGAAACAATAGGCTTCTTTTCTTTAAATAGTTCATAGGGGTTTTTTTTTCTAGAATAGGTCTTAGAAAAACTCTATTGATAATATAACATGATGTTGAAATTGCTTCAGCCCAAAAACGTAAAGAAATATTACTTTCAATTAAGAGAGTTCTAGCCATTTCTTGAAGAGATCTATTTTTCCTTTCCACAACTCCGTTTTGCTCTAGAGTATATGGAGAAGAGAACAAATGCTGAAAACCAGATTCTTCACAAAATTTGGCAAAATCCTGATTTTCAAATTCACCTCCATGGTCTGTTTTTATGTTTGAAATAACATACCTCTTTTCATTTTGAACCTTCTTAGCAAATTTTTCAAAGTAAGAGAAAGTTTCAGACTTACTTGCCAAGAAATATATCCAAGTAAATCGTGAGTAGTCATCTACAATTACTAGGCAATATTTCTTACCTCCAATACTCTGCGTTCTTGTTGGTCCGAAGAGATCCATATGCAAGAGCTGCAGTACACGGTTAGTGGAAACTTGATTTATTGGCTTAAAGGAATTTCTTACCTATTTTCCCAATATACATGGTGTACATAGATCAGACTTTTGGTATGATAAGTTGGGTAGACCACGAACAAGCTTCTTTACTGAGATCTTAGCTATCTGCTTCATGTTGACATGCCCAAGCTTTTTGTGCCATAAGTTTGCTTCGTCTTGGATTGAGATTAGACATTGCGATTCATCTGGTTTCACATCCAAGAGCTAGATATTTCCATGTCTTCGACCCATGAATGACTGAGTAGAGTCTTTCTTGGTTCTGAACAAATACCCTCTTGAAAGTTGATTCTAAAACCAGCATCACACGGTTGACGAGATCGAGCAGATTGTAATTGAGCCCTTCAACTAAAGAAACATTGCTTATTGTGAGGTACTCAATCTTTGAGTTCCAAATCCCACTATTTTTCCTTTCTTTGTTTCCTCCAAATGATACTTTTCCACCATTCACTTGAACAATCTTTATGAAGCAATTTGAGTCTCCTGTCATGTGTCTCGAGCATCTACTATCCAGTAACCATTTCACATTTTTCTTGATAGTGACCTGCATTTAAAAAGAAACTCAAGTTTTCTTTGGTACCCATATTTTCCTGGGTCCTTTTGAGTTAGTATGATATATAGTTTTTCCCCAAAATTTATTGACAGGTCTCCAAACCATAGGACATTCTTTCTCAAAATGATCTGCATTATTGCATTTTGAACATCTAAGAGCATTGCGACCTACTGGTTTTACAAAGTTTCTTTCAAAATGATTTTTGTAAGCATTTCTTGTGGGTCTTTGCTTAATTCTTTCTTTTACTTTAGGAAAATCGATTAAAGGAATAGTTTCAGCAGTCATTCCGAAACCAAATTTATTGAAATAAGGTCTTTGAACAGAAAGTATTTTCTCTAGTTTTTCAGATCCTAGAGAAAATCTTTTGGAAATATTTGAAATATCATTTTTCAAAAATGCATTTTCTTTTAAAATATTATCTTTACTTTCTCGAGAGAGGAAACATTACGGTCTAAGCATTTCACTTTTTCTTCCAAAACATTCTCTTGTTGTTTTAAAGCAGAATTTTCTTTTTTGAGTTCGGGAATTATTTTAAGAGAAGTCTTAAGACTAAAACATAATTCATCAATGTATTTTGAAACTTTAAAAGGGATTTTGAAATTACTTACCTCGAATTCACTTTCTGAATCTGAATCAGTCTCGGAGTTTGATTCGAGTCGATTGTGCCATTAGACATATGTTGACATAATCATCATCACTATCTTCACACTCCGTATCACTCCAGGTTTCAACTTTGAGAGCTTTTCGATACCTTTCAGTTTTTCCTTTCTTCTTCCTCAGAAGAGGACAGTTGGGTATGATGTGTCCCTTTTTCTTGCATTCAAAGCAGACTACATCTTTGTTCGATTCATCATCTTCAGCAAACTTGTTCTGTTGCTTTTGAAAATTTTGTTTCCTTGAATTGAATCTTCTTCATTTTCTATTCAGCTTTCAGAATCTTCTTATCATGAGAGCAAGTTCTTCATCGTCCATGTCGTCTTCAGAATCTGTTACATCAGAGTCATCATTAGATTTTAATGCAATAGATTTCTTACCTTTAGGATCTTCATCTTCATTTATTCGTTCCACTTCATAAGATTGAAGAGTCCCAACCAACTCATCGACAGACAGTGGCATGATTCTTTGAGTCTCTCGGATTGAGGTCTTTATATGATTCCAATCCTTGGAGAGTCCACGCAGTAGCTTATTCACTTTCATGGGATCAGAAATTGGTTGACCCTGATTTTCAAGACTATTCACGATTTCTGTAAAACGACTAAACATGTTAGTTATAGATTCTCCTGGTTTCATTCTGAAGGCTTCGTATTGACCAAGAAGAATGTTGATTCTAGTCTCTTTCACTCAATCGGTTCCTTCATAAGTAATATGTAATCTATCCCAGACTTCTTTGGCTGTATCACAAGAAGATATTCTGTTATATTCAGTAGGTGATAAAACACAATATAAGGAATAAATTGATTTTGCATCAAGAGCTTGTCTCTTGATTATCTCTTCCTGACTCATATCGCTGGACTCAACAGTGTCCTTTCCTCTTTCTGAGACAGATGCAGCTTTAGGAATGATTCATTTTTCTACAACGTCCCATTCCAGAGGATCCTTTGATCTTAAGAACGCATTCATCTTGTTCTTCCATATGTTGTAGTCCTTTCCATCAAAGTAAGGTGGTCTGGTGTTGCTTTGACCTTCTACCAGCCCTGGAGCCAACATACTAGCCATTGATCTTTTACTCTGAAGTAAAACACTTCAAACAAAGTGAGTACACGAGCTTTGATACCAATTGAGATAGCTAGTATAAGCACCTAGAGGGGGGGAATAGGTGCACAATCAATTTATTGAAATACGGAAGCAATTCTTGGCAAATGATAGAAAGGCAGTTCACTATTGATTGACAAAATGAAATACGATCAAAGTAAAGAGAGTAAGGTGAAGAGAAAATTGAACACAGGGTTTATAGTGGTTCGGCTTAATCCAAGCCTACGTCCACTCTTCCGCACTGACAGCCCACCGGCTGGATTTCACTGTGAACAAAAGGGAAGTTACAGCACTCCTTTTCCTTAATTCCACAGTGTAGATGTTCTATCACACCTCTTCAAGATTTCTCACAAATATAGACTCTCTTTTGTATACAAGTATTCGCTCAAAGGAATTGTCTAAACAACAAGGAGCTTCAGACTTTGGAATTCTTCTATCGCGCACACCACAACAACTTAAAACGTCTTCCTTATATACTCCTTTAAGCCATCATACCCGTTGGCACTTACCAAAGGAATTCCTCCAATCTACCCGTTGGACGGAATCAATTAGGAAGATCATTCGAGCTATTAAAGGAACGTGTCGATAGCCCATCAATCATGTTCGCCCATACAATCAGGATCTCGGTTTCCATAAGTAAAACCTTCCAATAATATTTAGGCAATCATTGATTCTTTAATCTTCGAGTCAATCTCGATCAATCAAAGAATTCCGTTGTGTCTTTTCCAACCACGAGATCTTCTCTAGTTGATAAAGTCAAGCCCTTAACGAAACATCCAGTTCTTGATAACCTTTCTTCAACGGATTAGAGACTGTCAATGAGGATAGACTTTGAGTCTTGAGTCTGGCTGTCCGGAAGTCTTCAGACTTTAAATAGCAGAGTCTGCAAACCTTCAGACTAGACTGATGGAAACGTTTTGTCAGCTTCAAAACACTTCAAGAAGATTTCTCCAACAATTTATTTATGGAGTACAAAAGAAGTCTTTGTTTAAGAGAAATGAATAGTGGTCAATTAATAAGAGTTTGACTAACCACCAGAGATTACCTTAATGGTCACCTTTTCCTCTTAGTAATGGGAGAATGGAGAGTTTGATTCACCACCTTCTTGGGGGCTGGGGTGAAGATGCATGAGTAAGGAAGTATGGTTTCGCAAATATCCCACGGCACATGACACACATGGTGGCTTATAAAATAGATATAAACCCAACATTTAAAAAAAAAAAAAACACCAATTTGACCATGAAAGACATTGGAGCTCCCCTTTCAGATGTTGCACAAAGAACACACATTGAGCTGCACAATTAGAAATGAGCATAGTTCCAGACTAGAACCGATAACCATAGAACTAGATCCATAAGAACCGATCGGTTCAAGTTCTAGTAAGACCTAATCCAATTCTCGATCCCACATTTTTAGGTTCCTCCAAAATTAGGAGCCTACGAAATCTTAAAATTTCTTAGACATGCCTAACATTGTTATTTTAAAGTTTAAAGCAAAGGTTGCTCCCTATGTTGGAAGTTCTTAAGTATGGATGATGGCTTTATTGCCACATCAACATGCAGAAAGAATCAAACCACCACATTATTGATCACATTATGTAATAAATTGGTGGTCCTTTCCTCCCATTTCCAAACAGGACTAGTACTGCTCACTGTAACTGACGTATGATGGCTAGTGTGGAGACATCTTTTCATATTTCCTACAACATTATAAAGTAAGAATGAGCTAAATAGAGTTAGGGCTCTCATCCAACACGGGAAGTTTATTATGATGTAGGCTAATAGTATCACTTAAAGAGAGGTGAATATGTGATTTCAATAAATTTGCCAAAAAATATGGAATTAAAATTGTAAAGTGTGATATAAGCATGACCGAGTAAGATAGGGCATCGATATAAGCAGGTTATGGATATATCAAATAGTGTAGTGCTCTACAACGCCCATCTATCTAGAAATTGCAACCATTCACTCTAATATCATTTATTGGGAGTGCATAACAAAAGTTTGATACCTTCACATGAGGAGATCACTAAGAGGAAGCTCAAGTCTGAACCCGTCAACATATCCAGTTGGACTCATCTTTATTTAAAAACTTAAACCAATGAGTAATGGACAAACTAGGATATATTAACTGTTCAATATCACATCATTTCTTCGATATTCGATGTGGGACTTCTGTAATAATCTCCCCCTCATGTGTGAATTCTAGTGTTAAGTTTATTCTCCCTTAGTTCGGGTATCCTTTTGTATTGACTTATACCAACTTGAATCGTAGAAAAAAAGAACTAAAGAAAGAAAAGAAACCGTAACCATTGGCTCTGATTCCATTTATTGGGAGCGTGCAACAGAAATCCGATACTTTCACTTAGGGAGATCACGAAGAGAGAGCATAAATCCAAGCCTGTCAACATATGTAGTTGCACTCACCTTACTCAAAAGCTTAAGTCAATGATTATGGACTAACTGTGATATATTAATGGTTCCATACTACATCAATTCTTCAATGTTCAATGTGAGACTTCTCTAACAATCTCTCCCTCAAGTTTGAGTTCTAGTATCATGTTTACTCCCCCTTAATTCAGGTATCCTTCTATATTAAATTATATCAACTTCAATCTCCAACATCCAATGGTCTTTTTTTTTTTTTTTTTTTTTTTTTTTTTTTCCGGACTGAACCAACGACATCACAATAACACTTGCCCGGAAATTGTGTTGATTTACTAGATTCCTCCTTAAGATATTCACCAAACACCATTGAGAGTGGGTCATTAATCAACCATCAGCTCTAATATCATTTGTTGGATGGTGTTAGGCCTATCTCACTAGTTCAAAGAGTAAAGCTTTCCTGCACACTTATAAACGATCATCAACCTTTTCAATGATCGATGCGGAATAACCTTAATAGATAATGTCCAAATTGTGGATCTTTCCATTTGTCATTATCGGTTTAACAAATTTGTCCAAATTAAGGATCTTTTTGTGATATTCCTTTCTTTTATATTTCTGGCATTAAAGTGAATTTCAATCGTCCCGATTCAGTTATAAAGATAGATAGAGAGGTAGGAATTTATCGAACGAACCGCACATTTCAAGTTTTTAAACTAAGCCATAGACTTTTTGACAATTTGTCAATGTAGTTCATTCATTCAATTTTGGCTAGAAACCCTAAATGTTGATACTAGTCATCCTACATGTCATGGCTAACCCTAAAAATTTTACAAATTTTTGGAACTTTTTTTATTTTTTCCTCTCTTTTTTTCTACTTGTGAAAGGGCTATGAGAGAAAGGAGGAAGAAGGAGGTGGATGGTCGGTGATTTGTGTCCTTCGCATTGATGGTGTTTGACACAATGACAATATCTAAGGATGAGGATGGTTCTAAGGTAGAACTTGGAACTTGAGAACCAAACCGATGTGAATCTATAGGTTCCAAGTTCCAAAGTATATAGGATGGGTTCCAAGTTCCAAAATATAAGTAACTTGCTTCAAGAGGTAGGTTACACATTCTCGATTTGAAGGAACTTGAAGTCTAGAAACTTGTAACATAGAATCTTAAACAAGTTTTAATATTGTTCTTGGTCAATGTCTTCACACAATTCCTCAATATTTCATGCCATTCAATAATGAGTATATAGTCTAGAAGTACTAATCTAAGGGTGCGTTTGGTAACAATTTTGTTCCCGAGAACAAATTCTGATAAAAAATGATTATTTTTTATTATGTTCCCGGGAACTAATTATGAGTAAAAAAATGTGTTTGGTAATTGTACAAAATTTCCAATTCTGGAATAGAGTTGCGTTTGATACCGTGTTCATTGATTCTATTCCAAATCAATTTCTTTTAATTTTTAAATAATTTTTATGATTTTTTCCTTTTTTCTTCTTTTTTTCCCTTTTTCCTTTTTTTTCTTTTCTTTTTTCCTTTTTTCTCCTATTATTCTTCTTCTTCAGGCCGGCGAGCATCACTGGCCCTCAGCAAGGCCGGCACTTGTCGGCCGAGCCTCGCTGACAGTTGGGTGAGGTTCAACCTCGCTGGGGCTAGGCGAGCCTCATCGGGGCTAGGCTGGGTGAGCCTCACCGGGGCTGGGCGAGCCTCGCCTAGCCCCGTCGAGGCCGACCTGGCCACCGACGTGGCTCGACCTCATCGGTGGCTAGGCTTGCCTTCGGCGAGCTCGTTGGACCTCACCATGGCCTGTCAAGGCCGAGCCTCACTAGTGGCTGGGCTTGCCTTCAGCGAGCCTCTAGCGAGCTTGCCGGACCGGTTGCCAACAACAGGCGACAGTGGATGGCAACAACCGGTAGCAACGGACAGCGGCGAGCGGCAGCGGCGAGCGGCGGCAACGAGCAACGGTCATGGGATGGCGGTCGATGAAGAAGAAGAAGAGTTTTGATTCTCAATTTTAATTTTGGAACAAGAATCAATTTTTTTTTTATTCTCGATTCTACTCCCATTCTGTTCTCGGGAATAAAAATTTTATCAAATGCGATTCTGAGCCCAAACTAATTTTGGGAACAAAAAATCAGAATTTGGTCATGTTTGGATGGTTACCAAACATGGCCTAAGCTTTTATTTTATAACTAAGACTTTTACTTTATTAATATTCATATTTTTTTGTGTATCTAAATATAAATTATGATCAATTAATTATAACAACAAGTGGTGGTTATTACAGATTTTAATTCACTGCAATGATTCAATTAATTATATAGGTGGAATGTAAGTAGACCTCGGAGCCTACTCCAGAACTTGTGATGGGGTAAATTCTAGATTTTAGATTATGTAGGGTAGGTTTTAGATTCCAAAAAATGAAGAACCTATTTTCAATAATTTTTTGATTTTTTTTTTTTTTCTTCTTTTCTTTACCTTTCTTTTGCTTTTGAGAGTAAGGCCGGTGAGTGTCCCCCGCATTGGGCGAGTTTCTTGACAAGTTTTTAATGAGGTTCATTGTTACATTATTTTTCATTATTCATATGACTGGAGGATTTTTTTTACCAATGTATTTTGGTATTTGGAAAACTGAAATGAGACCATTCTTAATGATACGGGAAACCTAACGAGCAAAAGAAATATATTTTCCCGCATCATCGTTTCACTGCTTAATTTTGTCCACCCAAGTTAATGTGATCAAGCTACAACTCTACCCGATGCGAGTATGAATGTCACACAGGGGGATGGTATTATACTTTAGGAATGTCTATTTTTTTTTTTTTTTTTTTGCCCCCAATTCAACAAACTAATTCTTGGAACAGAAAAAAAAAATCATGCAATCAGATAATGCTGCGAGAGCGCAGCAACGATTTTTGGTCCCAGAAGCACCCTCCTTGGACCAAAAATATCATTTTTTTAAGCAAACAAACTAATATATTTTATCCTTTATCTTTTTTGGGTCGTCTCAAACTCTCAATCAATTCTTATAATATTATTTGTCTTAATCGTATTTCGATAACTTTATTTCATGGCTACTCCCCGATTCTAGATTTATACCTAGTAGATTTTACATTGGGTGACATCAACCGCTCGAAATTCTGAAATCAAAATGTCTCTTTTTTTTTTTTTTTCCAGCAAAAGTAGCCATAAATGGTTGCTCGAATTTGATCAATGGAATTTCCCATCTTTAGATCTGTTGCCTTGTCAAATTTTGCATTGAGATTTTTGGAGGAATTAGGATGGACTTGCATATTGAATAATGTGAGCTCCTTCTTACCATCATTCACATTTGTAATTCGGTAAAATAGTTGAAATTTTCAAATGCTCTGTAATATAAAACTAAAAAAAGAAAGATTAGTTTCTTCTCCATTAAGGGTTTATTTGGTAACCATTCTATTTTTCCATTTTTCTATTCGTTTGTTTCACGAAATAGAAAATGAACAAAAATCAATTTGGTAATGTTATCTAATTTTTCAATTCTCCGGAACAAATCAATAGTCAGGAAATATATTTGGAATAGAAACAAGAAAAAAAAAATCTACTTCTTTGTTCCTAAGAACAAAAATGAAAAAAACTATTTCTAAATAGAAATTATTTGCGGGAACATAAATATTATCTAACATACCCTAAGTTTTCCAAGAGATGCATAGCTAAGGCAATTTTATTTCAACTAGCCCCCCAAAAATCGAAAAAGCTTAATAAACAATTCCAAAAGACTGCAGATGTTAAATTTACAAGGCCAACACAAACATTAGTTTTTAGTGACTTTTTTTACGGCCAGAACATCGCCATTTTTCTTTTTCTGTCCACAGTGAGAAAAATACCTCGATAGAATTAGACGTGTGCCAATGTGTGATATTTCCAATATTTGCTGTGGAACTGCAAGCGCGCATCTCCCCCCAAAATAGGGAAGGACTGGTTTACAGGACGGTTCCACTCCAAAGTAAATAAATAAAAAAATGTGTTCATACCACAAAAAACTCAAATCAATACATCTGTAATAAATTTATTTTGAATTAATTTTTAGATAACAAAAAATTTCAAACTAGTATATTTATGACGAATTTATCTTAAACTAATTTTTTAACCGTAAAAATTTTTAAACTGGTATATTTGTGACAAATTTATATTCCGTTAGTTTTCGTTAAATTGTATTAATATCACGAAAAATTATAAACTGGCGTAAAACTTAAACTAGTATACTCATCTATTATTATGTATTATCTAACTCAAATATTTGACAACAAAATTTAAGGAGAATTCACCATTAAAAATATCTGAAACCAGTAAGCGGTCGGCCCCACTCTCTCTCTCTCTCTCTCTCATAGAGCAACTGGAGACTATCTATCATCTACTGATTGGTCCTCACTCGATTTCTTTGATATATTCCCTCAGCAAATTCGTTGCCTCGGACTCGTTTAGGCTCCTCTCTCCGATCCTACTTTGATATATAGCTTGAAAGATTTTTTTTTTTTTTTAATTTCTCTCTTTGGAATCTTTGTTGCAGTTACCAGTAAACGGGGACTAATGGGTTTTTTTATGAGTGGTGGGCCGCCTATGTTGGGCTAACCCAGCCTATAACTCGAAAGGGCCCACGACTTATAAAATGAAATAACCGCTATAAGGCAATTATATGTGGTTATCCTTCTTAAGTGAAAAGAACGCTTCTCTTCAATAAAGTGTGTGTTCTTAAGAGAAGAAGAACAAGAAGAAAAAGGACATCTCTCTTCCTCATGAAATGGAAGAAGAACTCTCTCTTATGACATTGCAATGAGAGCACTTAATCTGTGAAAAATAAGATATGTCAATATGCGTGATGTGCTTTTTGATAAGTGATTTAAGTATTTCCTGGACATGTTTCTTGTATGTTTGATTTGTGTTACTCAATAGTGTGAGTTATGCTATTAGGATTATATTTCCCTTATTGGTATCAAAGCATGTTTACTTGTTTCTTGATCATTAAACATGTTTGTAAACGAATCATTGGGTTGATTTTCAAAGAAGGACATTTCATAAATTGTGAAACAGTGTCAACGGATGCTCGGGTACAAAAAATGAAACCCGACCATATTGTTCGGGGCTGCTTCTTGGAATTTTGTTCGATAAAAATGGTTTTTGATTGTATGGGCTTGCAATTCTCATCAAGATGAGAAGAACCAGGGGTGACACGCCACTGAAGGAGGCCAACCGCACCTCCACGTGCGGTTGCAAGGGTCGGCTTGTGGAGAACCACACACATGTGGGCACTTGCGAGGGCAACCTCACATTGGCCTAGCAAGGGTCAAGTCTCATCAGCCGCTAGGTCGAAGGCTGCGAGGTTGTGGTCCTTAGTGAGGGTGAGCCTTGCTAGCCCAATGCAATCCCGCCCTTGTTATCCCATGTGACCTTTGCCAAAACATAAATAAATAAGTAGTAAGTTTTTTTAGAAAATATTAAAAATTATCAACGTTAATGTTGAACGTGCTATGTAAGTTAGCAGACATTCATACGAGTATTTTCTGATTAAAATTAACCAAAATAACTAAATTGATACTAAGTCAAAAAGATTGAAACCTTAATTGATATTACATTAAAAAGATTTTGAATTAAATTGATATAAATTTAATAAATTTAGGATATTTTTTAATACTTTTTCCGTGTACGGGTGATGCCCACGGCAGTTTTCCACTTTCCACGTGCTTTCTTCGTCGTTTTAAAGCGTGACAAAAGTAACTTAAAAAAATCATAAGACTACCCCTTCAAAATCAAAAGTAACTGGAAGGGGGAGGTGAAAACTTTCTCGGGGAGGGATGGGGGTCGTAAGTTTAAGACTACCCCGAGTGAGTGTAGAGTAAGAATTCTGACAAAAAAAAAAAAAAAAATCAATGTCGAATACCGCGTGCTCGATCGGACGTGGGGGTGGGCGACACGCGCCCACATAGTAATAGACCACCTCGAGTGAGCAGCACGCGCTGTGGGTGTGGAGGTTCCAGTTTCGTCTCCGACCGTACTGCTGACTTTGCAACATCCGTTCTCTCATTCGATCTAGGAGAAAATATTGTGTACGTCTTATGCTCCAGCGTGTCAAATGGGAAGGCAGCGAAAACGCGACACGTGTCGGTATGGATCCCTCTCCATCAGGCCATGCATCTGATGACCATTCTTCAAATTTTTGCATCCTCTCTTCTCATTAATTGCTGGTCTTCCTCCTCCATTCGCGTTGAAACTCCCTCTGTCTTCTGCATCTTTCGAGAAAAAGAAGCCCGCGCTCTTTTTTCTTTCAAAAAACGCTCCCTCCCTCTCTCTCTCTCAAGAGTCTCGCCGTTTGCCTCTCGAGCTCAGATCTGCAATCTCCAGCACGTTGCCTCCACCTCCGTTGCATCCTGAGCTCAGATCCAATGCCTCCGCCACGTCGCCTCCGCCTCCGCCGCCGCCACCACCTCCAGGAACCACTTCCTCTCTCTCTCTCTCTCTCGCCCTAAAGCGCCCCCGCCTGTCTCATCCCGAGCTCATATCCTTTCCATCATCTCCATCCTTGGCTTTGCTGCGAGAGCAGGAACGCCGATGGAGTCCGTGCTGATCCGTCTTGCTCGTCCCCTCCGCTCGCGGAAGTGGGAGACCTCTGCGGCCCGAGATCTTCGTCGACCGCCGCAACGAGGAGGGCGTCGGCGCCGTCGCGGCAGTTGGGCTCGGTGGTGCGCTGCTCTTCCCGGGGCAACGCGTGCATACCGAAGCTCGAGCCCTTCAGCAGGACCAGGCTCGAGCGCGGCCTCAGGGAGCCCCCCTTGATCCAAAAGTGTGAGAACGAACTTGCTGGTGAGGACCGGTTTCTGTCAATGCCTTTTTCGTTCCTTCGTGCATGTGTGTTCCTTACTCTTTTTAAGATCTTTCGGTGGGTGGGATTTGTGGCGTTGGAGATTCTTGATGCGGTGCTTTGTTGTTTAGATTATTGTTCGACGCTCGAAGGGGACAGCTCGTACAGCTGCTGGAGAGCTTATTTTGAACTGAAGGACCTCGAGGTAAGTCTGCAGATTAGCTCGCCGCCGCCACCAGCTGATGCTGATGACATAGGTCGAAGCTTTTCCCCAGCCAGTAAGGTTAGAGATCTCGCTTGTTTGGCGTTTAAACCGTTTTCATCTGGTGCAGCAGCTAGTGTACTTGATCTGAGGACTTGGCAGCCCGCGCAGGCTCCACCAAGATCCGAAGCGCGAGACAGTGGGTTCCGGGTGGTTGTCTGTTCTTCCCCTTTTACGTATAAAAAGCCCGACCTGATCGAAGTTGATCAAGATCGAAACTGGCCGGGCCAAAAAGCAATACGCAATTCTCTCTGTTTTGTGGATTGAGGCTTGGATGGCAAGATCTAGCTCAGCCGCTGGACGTTTGCGCATTTGAGAAGGTCCCCTGCTTCCAGTTAGTTGAGACCTACTGACATTGCGTTGGCGACAAAAAGTAGACCTAACCAGAATGTGAGAAAGACGCCTACATGCTAACGAGTAAATATGTCGCCCCCATTTTAGAAAAAGTGGTTCATTTCTAGAAGCTCGTCCTGCGTTTCACCTATAAAGCTCAAAGCCATCTTGGGTCCAATCTTCCTGCCCACCTACCAAACCAACACATTCATTCTAATTGAGGAAAACCTGCCATGCAAAGAAAGTTTGTCTGCATAGCTTTTCCGGCTAAAAGAGTTACGTTGCAGAGTAATACAGCCGGTCATCCTAGGGGTGAATTGATGGGGTTAGGTAAGATGCAAATCGAGCAAGGCTGAGCAATTAGAAGGGGAAAACACAGAAAGTACTGCTGTGACATCTGCTCATCATAGTGACCCAAGTGCGACCGACCGACCGACGCAGGGCACACGCACACCAATCCATCATACTGGAAAAGAACAATCCAATCATGTGACGGGCATCCTCAGTACATATTCCAACAGACTCGCAAGTCCACAGAGAGTATAATTACAATGAAGGTATGTGGGATTCAAGGCTCAGGTACCTGCAGAAGGCCCAAAGTACATACAAATAGGTGGGTTGATCCTAAAGATAGAAAGTATTGCCGAAGGGATAATCCATATCCCGTCACCACATATTAGACCTGAAGCAACAGCTCCTGCAAAATCCTGTGCATCCTTCCTATTAATTCTCTCCCAGATGAACAATATTACGGTCCCCACAAACATGTCGATTGCAAAGTAGGCTCCAATGTAGAATGGAACAGCCATAGCCATTGGAATAGGGATGAACTGTGAGACCTTCTTGGGAGTCATGTCCCTCAGCAGGTTTATAACCAGAGCTGCCACGAAGAACCCTAGACACATGGCGAGACAGTTCTTGGGAAGCTCAGAGAAACCCTGGGTGCCCAAGATTGCCATTTCCCTGAATATTACAGCATATGGTGCTTTGTATGGTCCATCAGGTGCCCCAATATCAAAAGCAGTCCAAAACAACCAAAATGTGAGTGGGGCGATGATGCAACCCATGGCTGTTCCTACCAGTTGACTCACAAACATGGATTTTGCAGATGATAAAGTTAGGTAACCTGTCTTGAAATCTTGCATAAGATCAGCGGCTGTTGAGACAATGGTCATCATAACCCCACATGCTGCTAAACCAGCTACCACACCCCCATTAGACCCAACCAAAGATGCCATCATGAAGAGTCCAATCTTCCCATAAGTTGAGGCCAAACTCCAATCCGTTAAGCCAGTACCATAAGAATTGCAGAAGGCAAGTGCAGGAGCAATAATGTATGAACTTAGAACCAGATACCAACGAAGAGGTGGAAAAATCATTGGAATTGTCACGGTGGATATTGCAGCAAGGCCCACATAGCCAGATGCTGCAAACCAGGAGGGTATTCGGTCTTTCAAAAATACCTGATCTCTTTTCCTTTGCTCCATCACTATCTTGGAACTCTCACTGTCTGCATAATTCACAATAATCAAACACTAGACAAGGGCTATCTAAGGGGAAAAAGGTGAGCCTATGGATAGATGTTCAAGGATGATGTTCTTCTGCAGGCACTAAATAAAAGTGAAATGAAATGACTCTCGCACTAGTAGAGCAGATGCGTTTATTTTACATTACAACTAAAAAGTGAATGCCCATTTTAAGAAATTGGAACCAAAGATGTTTGAAAAAACCAGAAGATAACATGAACATTCAGAGTATACTACTGTCCTGAGCAGGTACCCAGAGTCAATAACTGAAGCTCAAAATATGTGTTCTGATTAGATAACCTAATCTAAAGATCATTCAGCAATCAGATAAAACATCAACAGCGACTGGAAGAAGCCATAGGTCTGATACAGGGTACTTGCTAAATTATGCAACAGATTGGCCACACTGATTATAGAAAGAATTTCTTAGCATCTTCTACCGCTCTAATAAACCTTTTTGGCTCACAAATAGGTTTCAGATGCAATTTATTATAAGAATTCATTATATAAGCAGTCATCGTAATATGAGAAAGCCCTTTCATCATGAAATGACAACAAGTAGGCCAATTTCTCATCCACTAGCTTCAATTATAGAAAAGCAACACAATTGATGTCCTTACCAAGAGACTCCATGATGATCGGCAGGTTGCTAGTCTGGCTGCCTTTGTTGAACATCTCTCTAACAGTTATTCCTATTATCTTGATCAAATTGTAGAGACCATCCCCAAGAATGAGTGAAATAGCAATGAAAACCTGAAACAGATAGGAAAGAGAGAAAAGTTGCTCCACAGTGAGTAAGCAATGAGAAAATTTCACAAAAAAAGATGCCATCTCCTACTCATCTTCATCAGCCAAGACGAAATTTTGCAACCAAGCACATTAACAACAAAACTTGTGTTCAGTGCTTATCTAATAGTAATACGGATCCAAGCTAGTAATTAACATAAATGTTCTTGTGAAGTACCTTATATCCATAGAGACCTTTGAAGTCATTGCTGCCAAGATCAGCCGAATACCAATCCCCAGCGTGTTGAGAAATGAAAGGCCAGAGGAAACCCCATGATATAATTGCCCCAAGTAGAACAGAGCAGTTAACTATGTGGGGACAGATTAGTCCGCATCCAACATAAGTTGGGCTAAAGTCAAAATAGAACCTGCATGAAGAGCGTGACACATGATCAGCACAAACTCCTCACGCAGTTTAGCAAGTGCTGGAAGTCAAACATGCAAAGTCGACGCTTAGAGGCGCAAGCATGTGTGTATGTTAGAGAGAGAGAGAGAGAGAGAGAGAGAGAGAGAGAGTTACGTGTTCTTAAACAGAGTCAAGCCAAGGCTGGGGAAGTTATCAAATCCACATGAATCACCAATACCACTGAAGAACCACTTGAAGCAGCTCCATGATAGACTTATGCTCAAGTATTTTCCAAGGCAACTAACTTGCTTGCTGGGAAATCAACACAGCAGAAAATGATAAAACGCACAACTAATTAGGAGAGATATCCCGAGTAAAGAAAGATTGTAAAGACTCCACAGACTAAAGCTATTTTAGCAGCTTACACTGTTTTCCTGATTAGGAATTTTTTAGCAGTTTGTTTAAGGAATCTTTTAACACTTTAAGACTAAATCTAGCAAATGTAGACTACAGATGGGAAATATTTTCCAGTTCCATCATTTCAATGGAATCCTAATCATCTAAAATTCATAGCTGCAAGCTTGAAACTCCTTGCAAGCAGAAAGTAGAGCAGTATAAAGCAAATGGTTTCCTTCACCCTTCCTTACCCAGCAAGTTCAGCTCCACTGTTTGTGTGGAAGCTGTTTATTAGCATAGCGGTTGCAGTACCACTTGGATAAGTAAGCTTATAATCCATGACCATAACCTGCGATAATTGAACCGAGAAAAAGAGAAGATTAGGACAGGATGACAAGCAGTACTGCTCGTGATATTCGCAAATATATATTTACAGCATAATAATTCAGATTATAGGATTGTAAACCTACAAACCAAGTATGCACTTTCATAAACTGTTCCACTTATAATATGGATAAGTTGTATCTACCGTCACCAACCTTTCGAAGAGGAACAAGGCTAAAAAGTCCCAGAAAGCTGACAACAAACAAGAATCCAATCATCCATCCCAAGCCTGGGTTTTTAACATCTTCTGCCCGATTACCGGGATAATCAGCACCGATGAGCTGATATGTCTTTTCATCCATTGCAATCAGGTACGAACCACCTGTCAATTCCATTAGCACTCTAAAAGATATTGCCAACGATGATAGCAACCGCCGCTGAATGGACAGAAAGCGCATGGCAATTCCACTACAACAGTAAATTTAAGCTTTTTAGCACCCATTTGATTGCTCAATGCAGCTCAGCTAACAGCAACAACAGAGCTCAAAATGCAATCAGCATTTAAAAAAAAAAAAAAAACCACTAAACCAATCTACATTCGACGCGCCGAAAATTATAAAAAGAAGAAGAAGAACTGACAGCTGAAGGCCAGCCCATAGCAGGCCACCACGCAGGTCTGGATCACGGTGTTCTCCTGGCGAGTGAAGGGCGTGACGGAGAAGCCCAGCCGCGACAGGAACCCCGTCCACGACTTGACGAAGAAGAACCCCAGCAGCCCGGCCGCGACGTTGAGGGACGGGATGATGCCGACGGTGAGGTTGAGCTTGTGGGTGATGATGCAGAACAGGCTCCCCAGGACGGCGCTGACGGCGAGCCCCCGGACCGTGATCTGGTCCTTCCAATCCGGGATCCTCTCCTCCCCGTCCCCCTCCCCGCCACCGTCGGCGCCGCCCTTCCGCGGATCCGGCAGCAGCGGCTCCGATATCTCGGTACCCATTGACGGCGACGTGCAGGATGGAATCGAGCGCGAGAGAAAGAGGGAGGTAAATTGACCGATCCGATGACGTTGACGACGACGATAATGATGGAGAGAGGGAGGGAAGGGTAGATGCGTAGGGAGGAAGGTTTGAAGAATATTTTCTCCGATCCGGGAACCAAATTGGGTATACCGTACACGTAGGTTTCCATTAAAGGACACACCACATTCTGGGGTGGCGCAGCAAGTTCGAATATTATATCTTGCCTCCAAGGTGGCAACACCAGATGTTTTCTTTTTTTCTTTTTAACCCTGAAATAACTAAAAAAAAATGTTGGAATTACAAAAGCGAAACTAAACATTTCCAATTTATTTATCTCTTGTTGCTTTTGGAAAAAGCGATCGTCTTTTTGGGGGCGCATGGTGTTGAAATTCTTTGCTAGGATTCATGTTTTAGCCTCCGAATAATATTGACATGTTAAAAGGCTCAGTGA
Source organism: Eucalyptus shirleyi (assembly GCA_017140165.1). Lineage (NCBI taxonomy): Eukaryota > Viridiplantae > Streptophyta > Magnoliopsida > Myrtales > Myrtaceae > Eucalyptus > Eucalyptus shirleyi. The sequence goes on along the minus strand of CM029447.1, from coordinate 4,844,088 downwards.
AGTACAGACAAAGGGTTTATATCAAAAGTGACTCATCCTGTGTGGGCACCTATATGTGTGTATATATATATATATATATATATATATATATTAGAGGTTGATTTCTTTTTTGTAAAACCTAAAAAAGTCGACTTTATTTTAACATTTGTCAACACATGTAAAAATTGCAAATAAGTATCAATTCGTCATAGGCATGTAGAATTAGGCTTTAAAACTTCAAGTTCTCATAAAAAGATCAAAGGTTGGTCTTTTTTGTCCAAGTCGACCTTTGGTGGAAAAATAAATGATTCATTAATTTTTAGTCAGATTTTTAGATTGAATTTCTTCTAGGCATTTGATTTAGGGGCTACAATAATAAAAATTTGGGGCCTGACTCCATAAATTATGAATTAGGAAGATTCGGAGAGTTGGTTAGCGTGAGAATAAGCTTGAATAGACAATTGATTTTTTTTTTTAAAGAAAAAATAAGCATATGCACTTTTAGGGGTGTGCAATTGGACCATATAAACCCGGTTCCCGAATCGGCCCACCTGGAAAACAAGGTCGGGAATCGGTTCTCGTTGAAATCTGTCCGGGAACCGATTCCGAGGGATTACCCACCCGGGAACTGGATCGACTGGATCGGTTCGGGAATCGGTTTGAGAATCGGTTTGTAAGCTAACCCAAAAGTCCAAAACCCTAATTTGTGCCATGTTTCTTTCTTTACCTCTCACACCCGCAGACTTCATAGCGTTTTCCTTCGTCGTGCCATCGTTAGATCCAGCTCCTTGTCGCGCCTTCGCCATGCCATCACCAGCTCTCCCTCTCTTTATTTCATCCATCGCCGGCTTCCTCATCTGTAAGCTCGCAAATTTCCTCAATTTTTCTAAAATTTTCTTTCAGATTGAAGCTGGGCTCTTTCAGAGTTAGAATAGGATGGATTAAAAAAAAATCATCCCGAGTTACTTCTCATCCATCTTGAAAAATTCATGAAATTGACGGAAATTCCTTACACCCGAAGCAACAATACATGACAAGTGGCAGCTCAAAGGCAAGTTGCCTTCAACAAATAAACAAGTGATTCTTTAGTGGCACAAGAGCTATAAAAATAGTTGCATGTTATATTAAACTATTATGGTCCACTTAAGATTTTTTCCATAATCCTAGATGCTTGTCCTCTTTACATAGTAAATGCTGTTTGAATACAAAGTCAGATAAATTACGGGTCTTTATCATAATAATAAATTAATAACGTACTTTCCAAATGAGTAAGTTTGACTGAAATGAATGATTGGACATTCGCATGAAAGTCTCTCGGTTCTCGTGTTGGAAAGGTGAAAGACACTCGTAAAAGAAATGTATTCTGAAAGATGCTTTAACTTCAATTTTTATGCAGTAATTTTATCCTTTAAATAAATAAATAAAAAGATCTATATGATTAATTTGACATGAGGAACGGCTGAAAAAGACTTATAAAGGATGCATTAATTTTACCAAAAACTTCATTATAAAGTAAAATATTTTTTCATTAAAATCATTTTTAAGGAAAACAATTAGTTTTCATATATTTTATGATTTAGGCAAAGTATTTTCCTTTTTGTCATAATGAGAGGTTATTTTCCTCTGAGCCAAGCTTGTTGTTTGTAATCAATGAATTGCTTAGTTTTCCATCATCCAAGTGCTCAATGATCAGAAAATAATCTCTTAAAAACAACTTTCTTTCAAACATTTTTATCAATGAATTGTTGAGATTGCTGTCCTACGTTAATAACAAGGTCCTGTAATATTTTTGTCCAAAAACATATCTCTTACTTTCGGCACTTTATTTCTTAATTACCTTTTATTACCACCTTTGACATACTTGTTTTGATTCCTATATGTCAATTTTCTTGATTGTGAACTCATTTACTTCATTTCTCTTAGTTATATGGAGAGGACCCACTCTAGGATCATGATAAACATAGAAACATCACACTTAGTGGACGTTAACATTAGGATTCATAATTTGATAAGAAGACTATATGTGATACTTAGTTGATAGATAATCAAATTTAGGTACCGAAATGGCATTAATTGGATAACTAGTGTAATCAAGTCTCACATTTTGATCTTTGCTTGCATAGAAAGTGAGATATACTCTTGTATCTCATTTGGCTTTTAGCCGACTGCAATAGGCTAGTGACAGCTCCTTTACATGATCAAACTCTCTTAGAATTAATAAAAAAATCCCGACATCCTGTGAGATAAAAGTTTGGAAGAACCTATGCTGATTGAGGATCATTGATCCCTTTTGGCATTAACTCTAACTAACGTGGTAACCACATGTAAAAAATATGTCAACTCATTGTATTTTTTTCTTCTCTCCTTTTCTTTTTTCATTTTCTCTTTCCTCATTTTCTCTTTTTCCACAAGGCAAACTTATTGGCAGTGGCAATGGTTAGGGTGGTGGCAGATATGCTGGCTAGGTGCAAACTAAGGAAGAAGACAAAGGAAGAATACAAAAGACAAAAAAGGAAAAAAAAAATTCAATTGGTTAGCATATTTTTGCCACACTGGCGCCCTGTTAGCACTTAGCATCGTGGGAATTTTAGCGCCCCCCCCCCCCGAGTCACCGACTCAGTCCCGCAACTCGGTCGCTCCCGGTGGGGGCATAAAAACGTATTTTAGGTATGCGTCACAATAAATACAATACAGGATTCTTTTATGGTTTTTTTCCTAAACAAAATAATCACTTAGCTTGGGGGATATATCTTAGCCCTTTAAGCCTCGAGGGAGCAGCGCGCAGTGGGTTGCGGAGATTCCAGTTACGGCCGACTCTGCAACATCCGTTCCCTCACTCGCTACGGGAACGGGATCGGGTAGCGTAAACGTAGGTGTCTATCGAAGGACCCACGCTTTCGGAAGGCGCAGCAAGTTTGAATATTATCTTTTGTCCTAGGAGGCAACACCTGTCATCTTTTTTCTTTTCTTTTTTTCCAAATATTACGTCACCCTGAAATATCCAAAAGAAATGTTGGAATTACAAAGGCGAAACTGAACATATCTGACTAATTTGTCTCTTGTTGCTTTTGGAAAGAGCGATCGTCATTTTGGGGCGCTCGTGATGGGTGGTTGGAAGTTCTTTTGCTAGGATTCAAGTTATAGCCTCCGAATAGTAGTGACATGTTAAAAGACTGAATGAAGTACAGACAAAGGGTTTGCATTGAGAGTGACTCGTCGTGTGGATAGATATATCAGGGGCACCCGAATTCTGATGGCCAACGTACTTCTCAAAACGTCGTAATGCGTTTGTTAGCGATGCCATTGCTGTAGCCGAGATCCATTGCCTGCATCGCTATTAAGAGGTGTCGTTGGGGATGTTCAGGACAAAGAATCACGTGGTCGATCATTTGTAGGGTTTAAGCAATTGACCAGGATGGGAAGCTTTCTTCGTGTTAGAGATATAATTAAAAGGTTATGTATATTTTTTTTCAGTGATCCTAATTAATTGTAATTAATATTTTATTATCTTAAATATTCATCCTATGAAAAGCCTATGAATGGACTCATGTGTTTCTCTGCCAATCCATAGCCTTCTGAGCTATCTAACATTATTTCAATGCTAATTTTGGAAAACAAACACCATCACTAGACTCATTACCTTTAAACAAATTAAATTTTGAAATTTCGTCATGAATGCCTGTCGAATATTTTTGAAAGTTGGTCAACACTCAAGAATAAGCTTGAATTGATAGTTGATTCTTCCTTTTAGGAAAAAATCAGATTGTGCACTTTAAATCAAATCAAGTCTAACAAAATCAATTTCAATTCAATGTAGGCATTTCGAGAGAATTTCAGGAAAAAAAAAAAATCGAGCGAAGTTGAGGAATCCACGGGGTACTGGACAACCGTGAGCCCCGGCGCGTGAGGATCGAGCGTGAGTTGGCCTTTGGAAACTTAAGAGGAGCTTCATGGGAGCGAGAGCGCTCGACCGCGATCAGGTTATGGAGGGGACGTAATTTGCAATTTTTGTGTTAGGTGTCTTTCTATCTTTTTTTTCCCCGTCTACAAGTAGAGTCTGAGATTGGCAGCAACTCCTCACCACAACGTGGCAAGAGCAGCTCAAGGGGGAAGATGCCTCGAAGAATTACTGGGTTTTGAATGGACCCCAGTGTAATCGTCACCGCCATCATCATCATCATCATTTCCTCTAAAATTCCACTTTTACCCTTCCTTCGCGATCCACGTCTTGACCGATCGAAAGTTCTTGGATGGCTAAGCCGACCGCGAGTCTCCCCTTCTTCGTTTTATTGGTATGGTATGAGAATTTGATGTCAGATTAATGGGGAAGATCTCGATCTTCATTAAGGGGGTTATCTAATAACCATTCATCAAATGGATGGCCCAAGGTCACTCAACCCAAAATTTTTAAATTAGGAGAACATTTTTAGGACTGTGTACAAATAAAAGCCCAGAAAAAGAAAACTAAGATTTACAAGGATTTTAGATTGACGCTATTTCGCTCATAAGGTAACTCATGATTTGCAAGCATTCGATTAATTACTCGTTGAATCATTTGAGGCTGGCTTGGTAGCCTGCTTCACAACCGAAAAAGCTAAATGAGCTTCAAGATTATGTGCAAACGTGCGGTATGAAATCAAGCTAAAGGGATAAAACTTACAGAAACTTTGAATATCAAAAGATATTGGAAAGTGTGAGTTATTCATTCAACAGTATATCGAAGATTTAAAATATTCTGAGAGTACACAATTTCGGAAGAAGTAAATACATAAACCAACAACAACGACCGAGAGGGAAAGCCCTCAGCATATGAAGTATTTGCCAAAGTAAATAGGCTAGAAAAAGACACCTTACCAAGTGATGCCCCCGTGTAAGTTGATTTGTGAAGTGCAGGCACATGTGAAATATTTTCCAAGGCTTAAAATAACCCATTGCCGGAGAAAATGCAACAAAGTAATAGACTGGGTTGTTAAGGCCCACCAGAGAAAAGCCCTTCTAGCTAATTGGGTTTATTATCCCCCTTCCTGTCTTTTAGATTTATTATGTTTTGAAGCTCCTGCTTCCTTATCGTTACTTGAATGAGAATGCTATGAGCTCTTTTCGCCAAAAAAGAAAAAAAAAAGTAATGCCCCCAGATGCATACGTAGAAGCCCCGGTCTGCACCAGAATCTGAAAAAATAGACAGAACAAGACAAGACACGCGACCGTGAGAAGCAACCATCGTTTAATAATATCAGTACAATCCAATAAAAGTGCCAACCAACCACGCGCGCTGTATCAAACAAAGCCACGCGCTAAGGCAAACGGGCCAAGCAGGTGCTGAATCGAACAAGCCACGCGCTCTTGCGCGAGCACCCCGCCGCGTCAAACGAGCCACGCGCCGAGGCAAACTGTCCAAGCACGCGCTCTCGATCGAGCAGGGCGAGCACCGCTGCACCAGACCGGCCTAGCACTCGCGGTGACGGCCCGGAGGAGTCGATTATACTGACATCAACAGCTTCTCATTTCTTTCATTTTGTTCATCAACTTCATTGGCGAACACAAACAACTACCCCGATAATAGCATTACGAAACTAAACGTGAACATGTGACTTTTCTTACCAAAGTCGAGGGATGATGTCGAGCGAGCAGCTCAAGGTGCCTCCGAGGATCATTCGATCGCCGCCGTCCCCGCCGTCGGAAGGAGCTGTGAAGTTCAAGCCCGTGAACGAGACGTCCACGTCGAACACGGCCACCCACCATGGACCCAACTGCACCCTCCTCTCGGCTCTTGCCGCTGCATCTATGGTTACCTCCCCGCCGCTCAACGTGTTCACCAGGCCGTTCACGCCCAAGTCAACGGCGATCGCCAGCGATGACTGGACCTTGGCTCGGACTGAGGTGGTGCAGCTGGGGCCCTGAGTTAAGGGGGACACCATGGAAGCACCAGAGAGAGCGAGCTGGCCGTCGAAAGTCAAGAGGAGCTTCATGGGAGGGTACTTGACGATGACGAGCTTACTGTGGGAAGCGGAGATGTTGAGGGACCAAAGGGAAGAACCCGGATTGAGCCCGAGCTCCGGCAGCGTTCCAGTGGGTATTGCCAGGAAGATGACCATGAGGAGGCCGACGTACCTGGCAAAAGAGATACAGCGGCCGATGATCAGCTTACGGCGGTCAGACCGCGCCGGCACTGGTGATGCCGGATTATCATCTGCATGGGATGGGATGGCGTGGAGGCCTGTCATTTGGAACCTTTTGGTGTGATGTTTCGCGAGGGTGCGGAATTTAAAGGGGGCGGGGCAGACTTAAAAAAAGGAAATCCCTGCAAGTTTTTTTTTTTTTTTGGTGTCATTTTGTGAGTGGCAGACTTAAAAAGGGAGGGACTCCCAAGAAAAAATTTGGCAACGCAAGAAGACATGGCGCGCGTGGGGGGAATAAAAAAAAAGGGCGACTCGCAAGAAGAAATTTGGGGGGTGGAGACACGCAAGAAGACATGGCGCGCGTGGGGGAGTAAAAAAAAAGGGCAACTCGCAGGAAGAAATTTGGCGCAAGAAGACATGGCGCGCTTGGGGGGAGTTAAAAAAAAGGGCGACCCGCAGGAAGAAATTTGGGGGGTGGAGACGCTCGCGCGTGGGGGGAGTAACGCTCGCGCGTGGGTGGAGTAAAAAAAAAAAGAAGAAATTTAGGGGGTGGAGACGCTCACGTGTGGGTGGAGTAAAAAAAATAGAAGAAATTTGGGGGGTGGAGACGCTCGCGCGTGGGTGGATTCATAAAAAAGGAAGAAATTTGGAGGGGTGGAGACGCTGGTGCGTAGGTGGAGTCAAAGAAACAAAGAAGAAATTTAGGGGGTGGAGACGCTCGCGCGTGGGTGGAGTCAAAAAAAAAAAGAAGAAATTTAGGGGGTGGAGATGTTCGCGCGTGGGTGGAGTCAAAAAAAAAAAAGAAGAAATTTAGGGGTGGAGACGCTCGCGAGTGGGTGGAGTAAAAAAAAAAGAAGAAATTTAGGGGTGGAGACGCTCGCGCGTGGGTGGAGTAAAAAAAAAGAAGAAATTTGGGGGGTTGAGACACTCGCGCGTGGGTGGAGTAAAAAAAAAAAAGGGCGACTCGCAGGAAGAAATTTTGGGGGTGGAGACGCTCGCGCGTGCGTGGAGTCAAAAAAAAAAAGGAAGAAATTTGGGGGCTGGAGACGCTCGCGCGTGGGTGGAGTAAAGAAAAAAGAAGAAATTTGGGGGTGGAGACGCTCGCGCGTGCGTGGAGTGAGAAAAAAGGAAGAAATTTGGGGGGTGGAGACGCTCGCGCGTGGGTGGAGTGAGAAAAAAAGGAAGAAATTTGGGGGGGTGGAGACGCTCGCGCGTGGGTGGAGTAAAAAAAAAAAGAAGAAATTTGGGGGGTGGGAGACGCTCGCGCGTGGGGAGAGTCAAAGAAAAAGGGCGACTCGCGGGAAGAAATTTGGGGGGTGGAGACGCTCGCGCGTGGGGGTGGGGGGAGGCAAAAAAAAAAAGGGCGACTCGCAGGAAGAAATTTAGGGGGTGGAGACCCGCAAGAAGACATGGCTCGTGTGGGGGAGACGCAAGAAGACATGGCGCGCGTGGGGGAGTAAAAAAATGGGCGACTCGCAGGAAGTGGACACGTAAGAAGACATGGCGTGCGTGGGCGAGTCAAAAAATGGGCGTCTCGCAGGAAGAAATTTGGGGGGCGTGGAGGGGGCGTGGAGACAGACAAAAGAAAGGGGACTCACGAGAAGAAAAAATTTGGGGGGCATGGAGACACGCAAGTAGACATGGCATTTGGGGGGCGTGGAGACACGCAATAAAACATGGCGCGTGGCGAGAGACAAATGGCGCGTGAGACTCGCAACATAAAAGTTGGGAGGGCGGGACTCCCAACAAAAAATGGCGCGTGAGGAGAGGGGAGACTCGCAAAAAGAAATTTTCTACTACAGCTTTTTCAATGGGAGGTTTTGTCAGGACGCGGAATTCAAAGGGGGCAGACTTGCTAATCGACGTACAGCCTTTGGATGGGGATTTGCGCTTCCGTTCTTTCTGTACCCCCTTTCTTCGAAGTAGCACCAAGACAGAATATCTGTTGTCGTCGCCTCACTAAGAAGAAGAATTTTGACCATGAATTAACATAAAGTAGCGTGTTCTCTTAATAATTTTTCCAAAATTCTTAGTTAATTTTTAAAAATTATATGCTCTAATATTAGATTTCGTTTGTTTTACAAAAAATAAATGATTTGAAAACTATTTTTTAAAAAAATAATCTCTTGAAATAATTAGTTAATATAATATGTTCTTATTGTCTAGATAATAATTTATGTCCTAACATATTCGTGAAAAGGAGAATATTTTTCATTCATTTATTTTAATAAGTGATACAAATAATCATTTTTAGGAAATATTTTTTCAATTATTCATTTTTCCATAATATAAACGAAGCCTTATTATTGTCAAATCTAAAGTTACTCTATATAAAAAAAAAAAAAAAAAAAAAAAGCCGCTATAGGGAATAAAAAAAATGATGTGGTCTCTTAACAAGTTCTAAATGAAGTTTATTTCCTACCTAAATTTTCATTATTAAATTGATAATTTTCTTTAACAATGTATTGATATTTGGAAAAGTGAAGCAGGACCATTTTTTAAATTACTTAAACCTAGCAAGAAAACAAAAGTTGCGCATTATTTTTTTTTTTATAACTAATTTCAACTAACTCGATTGAGAACGCCATTGGGGTCGAGAAATTAGAGGTGACTCCAGCCCAACTACTTCCCAGCCACTAAAACCTCGTTCACATGCTACCTGCACTGATTGTTTGATCCCACCCCACCTCTCCGTTCCTAAATAGGAACAGGTTTAAATCGACGATAATTTTATTTATCATCATGGGAGTGTACAAAAGGGGAAATTTGTAGCATGGATGTTGAAAAGTCTTTCAGAGGTAACATATTCTATTTCATGAGATTTGCGCTTCTGTTGTTTTTGTACCCTCTTTGCTGGAAGTAGCACTAAGAATGTCTGTTGTTATTGCCTCACTAAGAGGAATTTTGACCATGAATTGACATTAAGTAGCGTGTGCTCTTAAGAAATTCAAAGCATAGGATATGCTATGTAGTATAGAGGGAAGACTGGTGAATGACGATGCCATGTCCCTAGATATATAAAGTGACGTTGAAGAGTGTTTTTTTTATTGGATTTCAATATGGATTTTGTTGAGGCCGAGAATTAGCATTGGCTGCTGCCTGCTTGTCTTAAAAGCCACTGTTCTGTTTGTGTCACACACTCATGGAAAAAATGGCTTTAGCCTGGAACTAACATCATTTTAAACTTATTTTGTTGAGGGTTTTTTATTATAACAGTTTTTGAGATATTGTGAAAATAATAGTTTATTGTAAGCCACATATTCTTAAAAAAGTGAGTTTCACAACAATTGTGCCTCACAAAAGACTATCATTTTCACAGTATCCCAAAGATTGTTATGCTAACAAAACTCTTCGTGAGTTGAAACCCAACAAAAACCACCAAGAAACCATCAAACACAGGAGAGCACACATACTTATTAGAGAGTAGCAAAGCTCGACTTCATGTTTGCAAAGGCTTCGAAAGAGAGATTTTCCACCTTCCACATGCATCGTCTTCAATGCAAATCCTAGATGGGGCAATTGACACGTGAGTCATAATAGACCCACTTTTCAGATCCTTCCTCTCTCTTCAGCTACCCCCTCTCTCCGTCGTTGCTTTCTCTCCTCTCACTATTTTCTTCCTTTTCTTTTTGCCTTTTAAGGCCATGGATGACGTTCCGTGGTTTGCAGTGTCACCTGCCAGTCGTGGACGACCCACTCACGAACATGCCCATACGACAGCAAGGCAATTCAACAGGCGAATCAGGCCATCGTCGATGAGGTGAAGCAGATTCCGGATCTGAAGCATAAGTTCCTCGAGAAGTAGTTCGATCTCTCCCCACAGGTGACGGAAGCGCAACTCACATTAATTTTTCAACTGTTCTATGAATAGGCTCTTATATTTCTTATTATAAATATCGAAATATACATAATTTCTCTACTTCTCTCTTTTACATTATTCTTAACTCTGATAATGACGGAGATTCAGGAGCAGTAGAGCTTCACGATGACTTTCGTGGATTTCGATGGTTCAATGCAAATCAATGCACGTAATATTTTCTCCCTCTTCCGTTGCGTGTCGGCAGTGGCCCGATGCCCACGGCAAGTTGTGCAGTCTCCTTGGGGACCACAACACGAAGTTCCTCGGATGTTTCCATTATCGGCGCGTAGACACATGACTCGAGCTTCCCTTGGAGAAAATATTCCTCTCCTTCTCTCTTCATTATTTCATCTCATTTGATGGCGTCACTCTCCACTCTCTCCTCTCTCTCTCTCTCTCTCCCTCCCTTCTGTTAGATGTAGCAATCAAGTGATGTGGAATTATATTGTGATAATTCAATGGTGGTGTTAATTATGGGATGGTGCTCATGGTAGGAAGTTTATGCGATGTTTTGACATTTATTTTTAACTTTCTCTAACTTAATGGTTTGCATGCGTGCTATGTGTACTCCAAACGTAAATAAGAAGAATAATGCAAGTTATTATGATTCATCTAGATGTTTTGAATTGTCATTTTTAGCCTCAGAGTGCAAAAAGGAAAAGCACCATCCTTGGAAATAAAAAAAAAACAAATCATTCTTTTGCAACCAATCAATTCAATTTGTCCCTATCCTTTTAAAATTGATCTCAAACTCTCAATCAATTCTTATAATTTGACTTGTCTCGATTATATTCCAATACTTTTGTCTAGCCGCTACTTCCAATTCTAACTTTTTACCTAATAGATTCTGAATTTGGAGACATCGCCCACATAAAATTCCGATCTCATTAGTAGAACTGTGATAATGTGCCTTTTTTCAATAAAGGTGGCCATCAAGGACGGCTCAAAATAATTCATGTAACGCCACGTCTTCTAGTTCAGCTTCATGTCATTTTGTATCAAGGTTTTTGGAAAATTAGGATGGACTTGCACATTAAGTAATGTGAACTCTTCTTGCCATCATTCTCCTTTTTCACTTTCTGAAATAGTAGAAGGTTTTTCAAAAGCTCTCATTATTTTAAACTAAAAGACAAACATTCTGCCCCCAGTGAGTTTTCCAAAAGATGCCTGGCTAAGGCAATTTTCAAAAACACTCATTTCAATTTGCCCTAAAAAATTCATAAAGCTTAATAATAAATTCTAAAATTATGCAAATCTAATTCCTACATAAGCAAAACCTAAACTAACATTAGTTTTTATTGGATTATTTAAGCGCAAGGACATTAATTTCTTTTTTTGGCTGGCAGTGAGAAAAATACCTCAATTACTTTTGCAAATACACTCCACCAGATGAATTAAAGGGATAGAATTGACAAAATCACGAAAATATATGGGGCCAACGTGCAATTTTATCCAATATTCACTTGCAGAAATGTGAGTGAGCGAGAGGCAAGCGCGCCTTCGACGTCGTGTCGAGTCTGACGGCCCCTTTCCTCGCCCTTCCAAGAAAGGACCAAGTCAAAAGGAAGGTACTTTGACCTTTCATGAAGTCCAGCTTTGATTGTCTTTGAAATTGCAGAGCGATGGAATCGCCTGGGCAGTGGCTGCCGGCTGGTGAAGGGCGTTTCTGGAGCTCTGCAGCCGAGCAGAGTCGGGTCTGGACTTGGACAAAGGACGCAATCTCGGGGTCTGTCTCCTGTTGCGATCTCGGTCGACCCTCCCACACCAAAGGGTACCTCGACGTAAATCTCGCATCTTTCTTGTGTTTTCTGCGCCTTTTTTCAGTCACTTGCGATCGTACGGTGTTATTGTCAATTGGGATTCTCGCTTTTTGGTTTCTCAAATCGAATATCATATGGAGCATCTACGAATATGCACTTGTTTTATTTGTAGGATGAGGTTGGATATCCACTGTGAGTTGGACAATTAGTTTTATGAATGATTTGTTCTTCGAAATGGCGGGCAACGGCTGACTATCGAAGGAGGTATTTTCGTCTTAAGGGATCTTGACGAGTTGAGAGACTCTCTTGGTTACCTGAGGCCTTGTCTGAAATGTTCTCATCTTCACAGGAGAATGAGCTCTTTGAAAAAGAAGAAAGAGGAGATCGAGGAAGCTGAGCGGATCAAGCGAAGCCAAGTGGTCGTGATCTTCGACTTGGTTGGTCGAAGGTGAGTACACTCTTTTCAGGAAGTTTGATGAATCTGTCTAATTACACACGACTTTAATCTCACCGACTTCCTCATCTGGAAAAACAAAAAAACAAAAGGAAAACGAGAGAGCATGTCTGATTTTGCTATATAACTGTAAAAGGAGAGGGACATTGCCATATTTCTCTAAGCAGCGTGGTAGAAGTTTGTAAAGTTTGATAAGATCATCTAGGCATAGATGTAGTTTATTCTTTAGATCAATAAAAAGACTTATAGTTAAATGGAGTGACCAAAATACACAGCACTAAAATATCTAAAAATGAAAAAAAAAAAAAAAAAAAAAAAAAATCCCGCTTTTGCATTTTACAAAGAGAAATGAGGAGATAAAAACCGAGACCTAGCGTGGAACCTTACTCGAGTTTGAGTGCACATATGAATTAAATCTCGGTACCTGGTGAACTCAGCCTGAAGAGCGATATGGACAGGATTCTCTGTACAGAGCTTTTTGACATATAGGGAATTCTGACCGGGAGAGGAGGGACTAGGGAGAAAAGAGTAATGCAATAAACCGAGTGAGCATTATCTGGGGCGCTATGAGAAAAAAAAAATGTCCTTTTTCCTTTTTCCGCTAGAAATGAGAATGAAAATTACCAGAGGTAGCTAAATGCATTACCCAAGCTTCCATGGTACAAAGAGTTTAGCCTCAATAGTCTAGTGAAGACGAGCTCAGCCCCAGGGAAGCAACACACAGGATTCTCATTGGAGGAACTTGCTGACGTGTTGGGAATTCTGTCAACAAAGAAAAGAGCGGCCTATGACAGAGCTATGGTGACATGAATGAGTGCTCATGCAGTTCGACATTCTATTAGGTCGTCACCACATCCTTGTACAATCCTGTTGAATTTCTTTGTCAATGTGCCAATATACCTTTCCTTGCATGGCAGTGGCAATTGAAGCTTCGCAAGGTTGGAATTAAAATCATGCAAAATGTATAATAGTCACAGGCTTTCAAGGCATCAATGTAATAACAACAGACGAGGACATCTTCTTCCGATCATGTGAGCGTCTACTACAGAGCATCTTCTTTAGCAGCACCTGACCACCCTCATGAAGAAGTTCATAAGAAAAATAAGTTATATGGCTTTTCTTCAACAAGTCTTCGATGACAATCTAAGGCGTGGTCACCTTCTTTTGTCAGCCTTAAAATTTGCATTCGCTACCTGAGGAACATTATGTTTTGTGAATCATGTGGTGAATGACCCTGACAGCCTCATCAACCTTTGCTTCACACAAAGGCAATTTATTACTCGACTAAATGAAGCTGCATTGGAAAAAAACCCTTTTCAAATTTTTCGAGTAGAAGGTTATCTCCAGAGTCAGCATCCCCTGCTTTAGAGAATCCATCAATCATCACACAATGTGTAACAGTTGGGCAGGCAACTTTTGACACTCATCTCATGAAAAAGCTTCACTGGTCAATCGATATATAGTTTTCCCAGAAGAGGATTAATCATGATATTATATGTTGCCATCATATGAGAAACCTTATAATGCTCCTAAAAAAAAGCATCTTTCCTGCAAAGTCCCTGGATGAAAATATTGAATGTGAACAAATTTAGCCTTAATCCCCTCTTCAGGACATCGGCAAAAAGTTTTTCGCTCTCCTTGATGTCCCCGTTCTTACAACGTCTATCAATGAGCTTATTGAATAATGTAATGTCCAGATAAATAAATAAACTAAGCACATATGCCTCCCATCGATAAATCTCTTCATAGAGCCCACCAATGACAGTAAATAAGCAACAGCACTGTGATCACAACCTTGAGAAGTCATATTTCAGAGAAGTCTTACAGCAGCATGAGGCCTACCTGTTCGACAAATGGACTTTATCCTGAATGTGAAGGTGTACACATCAGGAGCAATCCCTTTTGTCCTCATCCTCAGATACACTTTATGGGCTTGATTAAAGTAACCACTCCCAATCAGTATATTCATGATCTCATAATAAGACAACTATGGAATTCCATCCTCCCAAACACATTGACGGCTTCCTGAATCCTGCCTTTCCTTCCATAACTTCTTGTGGCCCCAACATAGACTCCTTTGAGCAAACTTCTATTGATGTTTTCTCCCAGCTCTGCCAGCAAAGTCTCCATTGCCTTAAAACTACCATGAAACCTGAGCTTTTCAATCATGCATTTTAATTTGACAACGTGTGCATGAAGCCATCTTCTTTCTAACTGAATTGAACATCTCCAATGCTCTGTGAGGATCCCTTTAGTACTTAACAACCACAGCCACATGTTTAGGAAGTATAGCTCAACTTGTTCCAAGACCCAATGTCTAGCAACCAGACAGCTCAAAATTCATCAACCATTGATCATGACTGTTTTTCCGCACCATTTCACACACATACCTGTGATTCCCTTAATCAGAGAGAAAGACACAATTCCTGAGTTCAAACAATTCCTGGGATTGAGGAAATGGATCAGCAAAAAGGATGAAACAAGAAAGTAAATGCCTTGAAAAATCGAGATACCAGCACAAAGTTTGGAACTCTTCCCCACAATGCATGCATATATCCCTTTGTTTCCCCTCAGTTTCCAGTTCTTTCATCAATGAAGGAAAAATGTCCCAAGGAACTGATCATAGAGAGTGAAAGAGAAGACAAAAGAGAGAGAGAGAGAGAGAGAGAGAGAGAGAGAGAGACTTGAGAATTGCACATACTGCCTAGGAAACGCCACCTCAACTTGAGATACAGTTGCAATAAAATTTGAGGCTAGCTGATGATTGTTGCATCACCATGGAAGGTGCATTGCTACAGTTAGCTGTTGAGTATGGAGGGAAGACCGGTGCTGTGTTCCAAGAAATATAGAGTGACATGAAGACATGCTAGATATTTAAAGCATAAGATCAAATGAATTTCATTATGGACTGTTAAGGGCAAGAATTAGCATTGGTTGCTGCCAGGACAGGTGTGAAGCCTCGGAGTGCTTGTTTTCTAAGCCACTGTTCTGTTTGTGCACCATACTCTGGGAAAAATGAACTTAGCCTAGAACTAACACCATTCCAAACACATTTTGTTGAAACCCAACTAAAATCACCAGAAAGCCATCAAGATCAGAGAGCAGGCATATTTATTAGAGAGTGGCAAAGCTTGACTTTATGATTGTGAAGGCTTCGAGAGAGAGGCCACCCCCTTCCACACCCATTGTGTACCCAAAAAAAAAAGGGTAACAGAAAGCAAGAAAACTCCAATAAAATGTGTTCATTAAATGGAAACTGCTTTTCTTCCCTTCCCCCCCCCCCCTCCCCCCCCCAAAAAAAAGGTCAGAAGTCAGGATAATCGAAAACATATCTTGTTTTTCCTTACAACATCCACTAATCCAACAAAGATTTCATCAAATTCACTCTATAATTGCGGGTTCAAACTGAAAATTTCACACTGAAATTCCTCAAATAGGTTATGTGCAGGTATAGTGGCTCATTGTCCCGTTGCTGAATACTAGATTGCTCTCCTCGTACATGCTAAGCAGTGTTTTGAAATAAAATGGGGTTGAAAATCCATGTTTTATAGTGGACTGATTGAAACATTAAGTAGTCCAACAAAGCTTCCAAAGCATTCACTCTGTATTGCTCATTCAAGCACACAATTTCAACTAGGAGTTCCATCGAACAGATCACAATCATGCGTATTTGCTTGGTAAAATTCAGGCAAATGTGGAAGTTGCTTTTTCGTAAATGGAAAGATAAACCAGTCGTGTAGGTCTTTTATCTAGTTGAGCGATTCAAATGACAAAGTCGAAATCAAGGAAAATGGAGAAATAATGGCAGGTGGCCTAGAGGGATCTACTGAAATTGACAGAATATGCAGAGGATGTGTTGTTTACGTTGAGAGGCTGTATCTTCGACGTTATATCTTACATGATTTCAGCTGAAAATGGTGATCGAGGAGGTAGGAAAATGTTGAAGATGCGACGAAGAGAAGCCAAAGAGTTCGATAGTTCTTTGCTCTTGGTTGCACGCCTTCATCCAGTTTGAACGTTGCACATTCTGACACAAATGTATTTTTCCCTTCAACCACACTATCCTCTCGCGCACATTTACCAAAATAACGTACAAATACTGTTTCTTTTAACGAAAATGGCACAAAAGATTCTAAATCTTAGCTTAACGTGTAAAATGATCCTTGAATTTTTAATTTGTTTAATGCAGTCTTTAAGCTTTGACCTAATATGTAATGTAGTTTCTGAACATTTAATTTGTTCAATGTAATTTCTAAACTTTTGGTATATGTTCAATTTAGTCTTTGAATTCTATGAAAATGATAATGGAAGGACAATATTGAAAAGATGTGAATTGAAAAGACATGTCATTTAAAGACAATTAAAACTTGTGTAGAAAACTAAAACAAGAACTGAAGAGACATGTCATTTAAAGACAATTAAAACTGCTACAGAAATTCCTTGCAATAGAATCTGAAAGGATAGTTCCCACAGCACCACGAGTTCTATTTTGTTCACTTTAAACAATTAATAACCCATAATTACAATAATCCCCATATTAATGGATTAACAAAATATTTTTAACTCAAAGAAATATAAGTGTGCCTCTGGACGTATGGATGTATAGTGCATCAAGATAGGTAACATTTGCTTTGAACTTTTTTTAGTGAAAGCCTAATTGAACTTAACTAGTTGATGGACTAAACCTTAAATCGCTAGTTTTTGTAGTAACTTAGACAATAAACCTCACATAAAGTCTTTCCTATTCAATATTGGTTCTTGGTTGTGTTCATTCTTTTTGAAGAGATTAATGCATGCTTTAGAAAATCTAGCCTTTAGAAAATTTCATAGAGTTGGCTAGCTCCAGGCATATAGGAGCATTCCTATTAAATGTATCCTACTATACCTTACTAGGATGTTGTATTTCAAGCTATTGAAATCATTAAATGCATATCGTACCCTAAAAAAGTGTCATCGGAAGCACTGTTGCATTTAGGAGTAGAAGACAATGCTTATATTAGAGTTTTCAAAATTTGCATTGTCTTATTGAGATCTAAAATCACTAGGTTAGGTTTCCACATTGGAATTTCTTTATTAAGTTAAGATTTTAAACCTTATTCCCCTAGATGCACATTTACTTTCTTGCTTGACAAAACTTTTATCAGCAAAACCACAATATTTTCCTTTGACTTCACAAGGTCAAAAGAAATTATTCCATTCAAAACAACTGTCTGATAGTATTATGTTTACGACGAATATATGTAAATTAAGTGCCCTTGCAAATGCTGCTTGACTGTTGCTTTGGATGCATACCGTAGACATGGGTTTTGACCATAACAAAATATCCTTTAAGAGGTCTTGAAACTAGTTTGATTCTTCAGCAGCTTTATCTAAAGCAATAAACTTAGATTCCATCATGGAGCATGCTATTAAAATTTACTTTGAGGATTTCCATGATATTGTGATACCTTGAAGTGTGAACACATATCCATTAGTTGATTTTGATTCATCAAAATCCTGCAATCCAGTTGGTATCACTATAGCCTTCTAAAATGATTAGATATTTTCCATATTATCTAACATAATCTTTGGTATTATTCAAATAACATGACACTCTTAATAGAGCATTTCAATGCTTGTCACCAAAATTACCTGTATATTTGCTCAATTTTCCTATTGAGTATATGCAATATTTGGTCTAACAGATCATGATGTACATGATGCTATCAATTACTTGAGAGTACTCTAACTACCTAATACTATTTCTTGTATCCTTTTTTAAAATTAGGTGTGGAAGAAAAGGATTATTCTCTCCGTTGATGGTGAACCTTTTAAACTTCTCAATTACCTTTGCAATGTAATGAGATTATATTAAACTTAAACCATCAAAATTCCTTGAAATTTTGATGCTAAGTATAACATCCTCAACAACTATTTTTTTTTTTTTTTTTTTTTATTATAAATATTCTCAAAGTTCTTCTTGAAAACATTTTTAGTGATTTTGATAATCTCAGCATTATTTCTAAGAATTAGCAAGTCATTGACATATAGACAATTAAGTACCCATCCATTTGACGTGGATTTATTGTACACACATTTGTCACACTAATTGATTCTTTATCACTTCTAGATCATCACACTATCAAACTTCTCGTGCCATTGTTTGTGTTCTTGTCCTTTGACCTTGAATCCTTTAGGTCACTCCATTGGCATGGATTTCCACATTTATATATTTGTAAACAAAAAATCTATATGCACTGCTATTTTGATCATAACTAACATACAATCCACTGTTTTAGGTCCCAACCAAATTCATTTAGCATAAAGAGGAATCGCCACTTTGGCTAGGCCCCACAATTAAAAAAAAAAAAAATTGTAGGATGATAACATTATTTGTTCAATAGGACTCAACCCATTGGCCATGGCCGGCCTGAGCAGCATTGGCCCGTTAGCCTTCCACTATGGAGAGCAGGAGGATTTTGCCCTCGAGCCCTTGGTCTAGTGCACATGAGATTTGAACTTTCACCCTCGAGCCATTGCCTGAACCACATAAACCAACTCCCCACTTAGAATGGGCTAGTCAGCAAAGAGCCACGACAAACCTAGCTCAATGAATTTGAGCCCATGTCTCATCACCGTGTTGCCCCCCACTAGGGTTACAAGCTTGCGTTGCTGAGCTCAAAAATAAACTTTGTTGAACCATCCCTCCAAAAACGGAATCATATGCCATTTGGGCTAATACTGTTTTGAAAACCAATCTCAGGTATATTAACCATGTGTCTTGTACTCGTACCACTATAAATGGTCTTGACTCAAAAGGCCCATAGCATTTGCTGCAATAAAACAAAGGCTTGAGGTGTGAACCTCTCCAACAACAGCGATTGAATCGACCATAGGAATGCCTTCAGAAACGTCTAGGACATTATTGGGCACTTGATTATCATTAACCGTCTCAATTTCCTAATAAACCCAAATAAACAATCGAAATTTCTAATCTCCTTACAACTGTTGGCTCCAACATGATGCTGTTTGTTGTAACTCATAAAAGGAAATAATAAAGAATAATAATTCTGACAAAGCAATAACAAATTAACTCTGACAAACGCAGCCAATAGATGGAGTGAATAGGTTATTGCCTAACTTTGTGCTGTTCATCGACTCAGGAAAGTCTCCGGGCCATCTTTTTTAATAGATGCGGTCTTGGAAACGAGCAAAGGCTTTGAACAAGAGAGTTCCTTCGCCCGGTGCGATGAGGCAGAGCCTCCATGGACTCTTGCCCGACGTCGCATTGGCCGGCCACAATAGTCATTTGACTTTGCCCTGCATCACGTGGAAAAAACCGAATGGATTGTAACAAAATTAAACAAGAGTGAGATATGATTTATCGAATCTCTTTAAGGTGATTAGTTCCTATCAATTGTGTTTTGTAGGCTTACAAATCATGCCTCTGAAGATAGAATATCTCGAACCCCTTTGTATTAGCACTATGCAAACAAGACAGAACTTTTTCGAACCTGCACACTTAGAGATTGAAAAAGTTTTCTCAACTCATGAACGCTGTTTATTCTTCTTTGGACCAAAGAGAAGAATAGCTGATTTCAATTTATAGAGTTAGGAGACATGAGCTGAAGAGTCATGAATGGAAGGACATCAACGGACATGTCTATTAAAGACAATTAAAATTGTTGCAAAAAATTAAAAGGACATGGACTAAAGAGATATGTCATTTAAAGACAATTAAAACTGCTGCTGAAAACTCTCTGCAATAGAATCTGAATGGACTGTCCCGTGGTGCTAGGGGTTCTGTTTTGTTCACTTTTGTTGAACTATTAATAACTCATAATTAAAACACTCCATTCGTGATTTCAAGACGGAACCTCTGGAGACCGCTGCGGTAGGCCCGCAAGGTGCCACAACAAGGGCCACGGGGCTGTAGTATGGTCGCACTGAGGTTAGCGGGAGCAGCAGAGGCGGCCTCGACCAAGATCGTCTCATACGATAACAAGGATCGAGAGAATTATGGGAAAATTTCAAGATTCGTCTCTAGCACATGACGATAAAAAAAAGAAGTGAAATTATACAGGATTGACATGGACAAGATAAAAATGTAGGGATAGAATGGCACGATCACAAAAATACATGGGCCAATGTGTAAATTTCTCCAATATTCGACACTATCTCATCCTTGAAATTTGCTGAGTGAAATGGAAGATATGGAATGGGGAGACATCCTTAAGCAAGTCTTTGAGGGTAAAATCACATGTGAAAATTCAATTTCTGTGAGAAATATTTACTTTACAAGTAGTTTACGGAACTTTCAAGGTCAAGCACGACACCATATTTGTTTTCGGACCTTTCATGGTCAAGCACGACACTATATTTTCGGGTTACAAAATTTTATATCATACGTATATTCTCAGACACGATCTCTTCTATTGATTTAGATTAAATTTTCAGCATCGGGAGTAATAAGAGCAACTATGTTCTAGTAGTTTCATTCATCAATGATTTAGTAATATTGCTAAATTTTTTCATGTTCGATCGGTTCTTTTTAATGGTATGCTCTTTTCCATTATATAATGGGAAAAATTACTGAGAATTGAACCTCAGATTGGGCTGGGTCTAGATAGAGTATGAGCTATTGAAATTGTATTACATAAGCATGGTACATTTGATACAAAAAGATAGACATAAATCTAAAAAATATTAACTTTAATTAGTAACTACTATCAAAGTAAGTTTTTTTTTCCTTATGTTTATTTGGTCAAAGTAACATGTCATTCATTTCCATAGAAATACAAAAGAGAAACAATGCAGTCCAATTGCAAACCAAGACAAATACCAAACAACTTCAAAATAAAACGAGTCCCAAATAAGAAGAAGAATCATTGGGTTAAGGATTATGTGCTCAAAGAGCATATATGTGCCTTCTTCAAATCAAAATCGACATCCAATTATCAAATTCATTGTCAGTATTGAGCACATAAGAGGTCTCCATCCATTGTTATGGCTTTGCCTTTCAATGGAGTGCACCTAGGTTAGACGTCCCTAACATAGTCGCCATTCAGAGTAACAAAGTTGAATGAGCACATCTGTAAGAGCAAAACCTTTATGAAACTCCTCCTATCTCCTTCGAAACTACACTTGTACACCAACAAAACCCTCGGGAAATGAAACCCTGAAAATATAAATGCAAAAATCCCAAAATTTAGACTAGATCGGGGATAGAAACCTCTTTAAGATGGGAGAGAGAAGCTTTCATATCTAAGATTAGATCAAAAGAGAAAAGCT
Source organism: Eucalyptus shirleyi (assembly GCA_017140165.1). Classification (NCBI taxonomy): domain Eukaryota; kingdom Viridiplantae; phylum Streptophyta; class Magnoliopsida; order Myrtales; family Myrtaceae; genus Eucalyptus; species Eucalyptus shirleyi. The sequence goes on along the minus strand of CM029447.1, from coordinate 4,822,647 downwards.
CCTCAAAACAAGAGAAGCAAGATAAAGAAAATGGAGAATCAAGTCAACTAAAGAAAAAGGAAATAGAGAGGGTGTTGACACCTAATTTTAGCAAATATAGGAAAATAAAGAAAATAAAAATTACATTGGAACAAATAAAAGGAAAAAAATGAAAAAATGGGGGAAATTAATTTGATTGATTATTCATGGAAAATTGGAATTCTAATGGATATTCAGATTTTGTTAAATGTAGAAGTAATTTAAAAATCAAGTGAATAAGGGGCAAGAATTTTTACAAAACGGAATAAATTGGAGCAAAATCAAGCTAATTGCGAAATCATGCTCTGATTTGTAGTTTTGATTTAATACGACAGAAGATGGAAACTCAAAAAATACCATACAAACCGGCCGTTCGGAATTAGTATAAAAGAGAGCTTCATTTTTCGTAACCGGGCGGGAATTCGAAATTTTAGAGAGCAAAATACGTGTGGAAGTTTTGGGGGGCTTTTTCCTTCGATTGATTGGAGTTGAAAATTCAATAGGAAAAAGAAAGAATTTGTTTGTTTGGGAAAGAAAAGTTCAAAAGAGTGATGCAAAGAGTGGATGTGAGGGGACGTGAGAGAGAAGTGGGAAAAAGAAAAAAAAAAAAAACAATTGACAACACCTCTACTGTTCATCTTCTTCGGGGGTTCTTTTGGCTACACCGCTGGTCCTTGCATCTTCGGTCTCCGGGCTACGCCGCCGACCTCTGAGCAGTAGCGATGCTCCTACCATCTAGGTAGCACGGACACCGCGACACGACACGCGACACGACACGACACGACACGTGACACGTTATTTTTCAAAAAATAGATAATTCCGACACGTTCCGACACGTTATATATTAAATGAATATTTTTTATTTTTAATTAATTTAATTCAAATTTATAATTAAAAAAATCTATAATTAATTTACACTAGTGATTTAATATACAATATTTTTATTTTTCAAAATTATTTTTTTAATTTTATTTAACAATTTTTTGATTAATTAAAAACCCCCCAGCCCCACCCCACGTCTCCCCCACCCCCCCCCCGCGGTGCCCAAACCCCTTCCATTAAATAAACACCCTCCCGCGCCCAAATCCCTTTTCCCTCGTTTCTTTCCCATCCCCCAAAAATTTTTCACATTTTTTCCCTCCGCCGGCTCCCGACACCCGACACCGACGCTTCCCCCTCCCTCCTGTCACTTCCCCTCCCCTCCCTCCAACACGCCAAATCCCTCTTTTTATTCTTTTATTCTCAAAACCCTAGCAACACTTCTTCTCCTCCTCCTCGCGCACGACGCATTTCCTCTCCTTTTCCTCTCGATTTCTGCTTGCCGAGGATGGAACGCGCGGTCCGTGCGCCGAGAGGCTGCACACCGCCGCGAACTCCTCCTCCTCCCCCTCGCCGCCGGCGCCCGCTCGACGACGCCGCCCTCCCCACGCGCGCTCTCCTCGTGAAGCTCCTCCTCACGGCCCTCGCCTCAGTCTCTACTCTCTCTCTGGCCGTCTCGGCCGTCGCGGGCTCGCTTCGCTCGGCTCGCGGCTTCGTCTCTCCTCCCTCACCCTCGGACACGCGTGTCGAAACGTGTCGACAAAAGTTGACCCCGTGTCAACAAACCCGACACGCGGTCAACGCGTGTCCGGGCGTGTCCGAGCGTGTCGACGTGTCCGACACGCTCCGACACGTGTCGGACACGACACGGAGGCACATCTAACGTGTCCGTGCAACCTAGCCTACCATTGGCCTTTGCTCGACCCGAAGCCCGCTCGCCGCTGCGCCACCACGAGCACCGTCGCCGCGCCTTGCCGCCAACGGCGCACCAGCATTCCCTCACGCCGGCCACCGCACCTCCGCGTCGCGCCTCCCTCTCTGCCTTGCCGTCGCTGCATCGGCGTTGACGTTTGTAGCTGCGTCCCCGGTTGCAGCCTTTCTGCCCGGAGCCCGACATCGCCGCCGCGCCTGCATCAGCCACGCCTTTAGCCGCTCGCCACCGCATGTCCATTCTTCGCTAGCCCAGCCGGAGCCGCGCCACCGCGATCCAAGGGCCCCAGCTCCACCTCTGCCGTCGCCATCGGTAGCACCGAAGACCACACCGCCCTTGCTCGCCTCCGCCCAACACTCAGCCGCCATCGGCGCTGCTGTCCCTGCCGTGACCCGATGCCACTGGAGCCCGCACTGCCGCTGCTTGCTTTCGCTCGGCGCCCGACAGCTAGCCTCGCGCCCATGCCGCTGCTGCAAACCTCACTCGCGTTTGCACCAGTGCCCGTCGCCCGAGACCCTCCTCTGCTCCGGTGCCGCAGCCTTCCCCCGGCGCCCCTCGCCGTCGCCCTGCTTCGCCGGAGTCCCTCGTCGGACGTGCTGCTTGCCGTTGATCCCCTCGCCGAAGTCCGTCGCCGGCGAATCCCCTCACCGGAGCAACCATCATCTTTGCTTGGAAAAAAGAAAAAACATTAAAAAAAAAAAGAAAAGAAAACACATTAGGTAGTGTTTTTTTTAGTTTATTTTATTTTATTTTACTTTATCTTGTTTTTTTTTTTTTTAGTATAATTAGTCTTTAATATATGATTGGAAATTCCAACATATCACCTGATTCACAACCGCGTCTGGATTTTTTATTTCATCTATAAGGCTTTAGATGAAGTATTAATCAAGCAGGAATAAAATTGATATTTTGATCTTTAAGGCTTAAGATCAATTTATCAATTTTACTAGCGAAATATTACCCTATGATCTGAATGATGTGTGATATTTTTGATGATTTTGGATGATCTGTTTTGTCTTAATTGCTTTAATTATCTTGAAATATGTTTGAGTTAGAATATTGCATGCTTTAGGGTCATTTGTTTTATTACATGTTTAATTATTTGACTTTTTTTTTTTTTTTCGAAATTAATAAAAAAAACACAACAAAAAATAATCATACATATGTCATGTAGATTTAGGACAAATTTTATACGTCAGCGCATATTAGGGTAAAGTTGCACTTAGTTTAATTCTAGATAATAGTTTTCTTAATTTATTATAAGTTTAGATATTAGATAAATTGCATTTTAGGATTATTTGGGTTAAGATAATATTTTAGTTTAAATTAGGATTTGGCTTAACTTAATTCCTAATGCAAATTAAATAGAATCTTAATCTAGCTAAGTAATTTTCACATTTTTCCTAATTCCGAATTTAAAAAAAAATACAAAAATGACTTAGGATAAATTAGTTTTAATCCCTAGGATAGATTGCATTTTTTAAAAAAATAAAAAATAAAAAATGTCATTGCATGTCATTTAGAATTAGATTCATGAAATACATGCCATTTAGTGATCATTGCTAGGTTCATTTAATTAGAAATTGCATGTCATTATAATTAGGTCATTTAGTTAATATTGCATTGCATATTGCATGGCTTTCATTAATTAAGTGAAAACAAATAAAAGAAATTGCGTGTTAATTAGAAATAATATCTAAGGTTGATGATGTGAATTTTTAATCTAACCATGCAAATGCTTTCGTTGCTACAAGGTAAGTCCCCTCATTTTTTATTTATTATTTCATTGCTTTCTTAGATGTTAAATTAGTGGTTTGTGCACCCGCATGATCACCTCACATGTTAGGAAATAGATTTAAAATCAATCCGAACTGCCTTCAAAAACATTTTTGAAAATTAAAAAGAAGCGGTACCGAAAGGGCATTAGAGAAATCCAATGTAACCAAGTTCCCCTATCCATAGTCTCTGGTTCGTAGGAGTAAAGTAAAACTCCCATTATTTTGCTTAGGTTTCTAATCGACCCACCAAAAAATAGATTAGTGGCGACTTCTGATTAAAAAATCAATTGCATATTAAGAATTTGAACCTAAGTTGCAAATTGGTATGGGCTTGGGAGAGCCCGAGTTAAGTTTAGGCTTAACAATCCATTAGCCAAATTTTAGATGGTGCACCCGAAAATTAGGTCGCGACAGAGAGGAGGGAGAGAAATAGCTTAGACTCTCACTTTCATAGAAGTTGAAAAAGAAAGCTGTGTGAAGTTGAGATAAAGAGGAGAGAATCCTAATGAGGAGAGAGAAAAGGCGATGGCCTAGATTCTCATGAAGAACTTAGACTTAATAAGGATGCCATTAATTTATTTTTCTATATTTTGAGGTTCTCTCTCAGTGGTTTTTTCTTTCTATTTGACAATTCGACGCTACTAAAGTTGAGTGATGATGTCGGGCATGCAGCTTAGGGTGTCTCGGAGGATCATCCAATAGCCGCCACCTTCGTTGTCGGTTGGAGCTATGAAGGTCACGTCCATGCATCAGATGTACACGTCAAACACGGACACCCACCATGGACCCAAATACAGCCTCCGCTTGGCTTTCACCACCACATCGATGGTCACCTCCCCAGCCTTCAACGTGCTCACCAGGACCCTCGCGCCCAAAGCTATTGATGATGGCAAGTTTTGATTGGGCCTCACCTCTCGGACTGTGGTCACGTTGTTGGGGCGCTGAGTTAAGGTGGTAATGAGGGAGCGATGAGAGAGAGTGAGTTGGCCGAAACTCAAGAGGAGCTTCATGTGAATGTACTTGACGGGGATGAGCTTACAAGGGTTCTTGACAGAGAGAGCGATATTCCATTAGATGTTGACATGGGAGGTGGAGATGTTGAGGGACGAAGGGAAGAGCCCAGGTTGAGTGTGAACTCCGGCGGCGTTAAGGCAGGTATGACCAGAAAGATGACCATGAGGAGGCCGAGCATAGTGGGTACAGCAAACGCGATACAGTGGGCAATGATCAGCTTGTACCAGTCGGAAGGTGATGGTGTTGCCAGGTCGTTATTCGCAATGGATGGGATGGCCTGGAGGGCTCTAATTTGGAATCTGCGTTAAGTTTTTCTCTTCGTAAGAGCTTCGTGTGAAGTTTTGTGAGGACTCCCGCACGTATACATACAATTGTCCCCCCGGGGGAAGGGTGGTGTTACGTCGGTGCAAAAATTATCTGGTAGCCTGGAAGTTGCGGTTGGTCTGGTCCCCCTTGGCAAATTACCAGTAACTCCCGAGACCCAAAAGAAAAAAGAATCGCCAGGAAGGCGGCCGCCTTTGTCGGCGTAAGTGCGCAAGGAAGCCAAGCCAACTCGGGCGAGGTGTAAAACAAGGTGCCCTCTTGAGAATTTTCTCATGACCATATAAGTGTTTGGTATTTTGGGTACTAGGATTCTTCCGTTGCGTTGACAGTTGCCCGATGGCCATGGCAACTTTGGGTTTGTCTCCCCGGGCCGACGACATGTAGTCCTCGGGTGTTTCCTTCACGGTTACGCCACTAGGATGGGGACATGATGACTAGGACGCCTTAATTTCAGGCGTGGCAAAGATGTGGGAGGTTCCACGTGGCAACTAGGTTACCATCCTTAAGTGTTTTTTTTTTCCTAAACAAAAAAGTTCCATAGATGTCCATACTCGTTAATGGCGTGCAGGTCCAGCCGCATTTTTCCACCTGAATCTGAAAAATGCTCTACGTTGCCAGGAAACCAGACGAATTTCAATAGTCAAGGAGATGACCACGCATTGACAATACGGTAACGCGCCCTCTTCAAGAATTTTCTTGTGACTCTTAGATTTATTTTTAAAACCCACACCTTTTAACGTTATTATTGCCAAACTAAAAGCAACTCTATGTAAAAAAAAATGGGTTGAGCGCACTATAAGTATTAAAACTTATCAAAAAAATGCAATTGAATTATAAAACTTTTAAAAAGTGCAGTCAAGTCCTATAATTTATTGAGTTTGTGCAATCAAATCCCTCCATTGATCGGTCCAATTTTGGCTAATTAAAATGTTGGCATGACTTTTTGTTTTTATTACTTTCCTAAAACATGTGGTTCCAATGTGGCGCTCACCATAAAAAGAAATAAAAAAAAAATTAGAAAGGAAATTGATAAGAAGATGAATAAATGAAAAAAAGAAGAAGCTTTTACTGTTCATTTTCTTTTTAGAGCGTTCATCTTCTTCTTTCCTTGAATGCTTCCTGTTCATGTTTCGAGAGCAATGAAATCCTGACATGAAAAAAAAAAATGAAATTCTGAGTTCAATTTGTTTTGATTTGATGTCCTACATGATTCGCATGCCCTTTTAATTTCCAATTTGGTATGCATGCACTCATTAGGTTTGCCTTGGGCATGAACGATGCGGAGTTTTAATTCTGATATCATGTTCAAAGTCCAACCTAAAAATTTTAACTATTAAGTGAAGGGCAACAACAGTGTCTATAATACCACCGGCCGCGGTGGCTCCACTGGATAAGACTCTGCTGATCCTCAACGAAGAGGTGAAGGGTTCAAAACCCAGGGGAGACGCTAGGTGTATTAAGTGTGACTCAGGGGTGGTGGGTCATCCTGCTTAAGTGTCACTTGGGGTTTTACGGCGTGGCTGTCGGCTGCAAGCCGGTTCCTCCAATACCAAAAAAAAAAAAAAAAAAAAAAAAAAAAAAAAAACAATGTCTATAATGTACAATTACATTTAGCAATCAAGCGATGTAAAATTATATTGTTATGATTCAATGGTGGTATATTTTCTTTTAGGCTTTGTTTTTTGCAAAAATATAAGATGTTTCTAGAAAATATTTTCCAGAAAAATAACAATATTTTCTAGCGTTTGGCTAGAATCTTAAAAAAATTATGGGCTAAATGTCTGACAATAACCGTGGTTTACGGTTTTTGGTTATTTTTTCCCATTGCTTGTCTTTGACGTTGCAGAGCGACGGAGTCGCTAGGCAGTGGTTGGTGAAGGCGTTTCTGGATCTCCGCAAGCGAGCAGAGTCGACTTAGGAGTTGGACAAAGACGCAATCCCTGGTGTCCTCTAATCTTTCTTGTGTTTTCTGCGCCTTTTTTCAGTTACTCGTGATTGTATTGTTATTGTCAATTGGGATTCTCGCTTTTTGATTTCTAGATCGAATATCATATGAAGCATCTACGCATTTGTTTTATTTGTAGGAAGAGGTTGGACATCCAGTGTGATTTGGACAATTAGTTTATGAATGATTTGTTCTTCCAAATTGAGGGCAACAGCTGGTTATCAAAGGAGGTATCTCGTTTTAAGGGATCTTGATGGGTTGAGAGATTTACTTGGTTACTTGACAGGCCTTGTTTGAAATGTTCTCATCCTCACAGGAGAAGGAGCTCTTTGAAAAAGAAGGAGGAGATCGAGGAAGCTGAGCAGATCAAGCGAAGCGAAGTGGTCTTGATCTTGGACTTGGTTGGTCGCGATGTGACTACATTCTTTTCAGTAAGTTCAATGAATCTGTCCAATTACACGTGATTTTAATCTCATCGACTTCCTCATCTAGAAAAACAAGAGAAAAACGAGCGGGCGTCCCTTCAGATTGTTGTACTCTGTTTGTTGAGATTTAGCATGACAGTCGCATTTCTGTGGCTTTCCATGTCGACGGCTGGCAGCTGTTATTGGTGAATGATGAGTTCTGATGGCAAGTCTAGTGATGCGTCTCTGGTGCATGGAAAATTAGATGCAAAGCAAAATTAACGATCACTACTTTGCAGTGATCAGAGGGGGCAAACCTACAAACGCGGCTTTGGTGGGACCGGTGATGGACACGACGTTAGTCCATGCGTTTATATATCCCTCCTCGTACTCCGCCCGGGTACCACCGTGTCGCAATTCCCATCCCGATTCTTACGCGTAACCCGTAACATGGAATGTTCATCGTTTCTCCGGTGAGGAAGCTAAGCAGGTCGATCGTTGTTCTCTAGAACATCGCTGGCAAGGAGCATCTACGCGACGCTGGTGTCCATTCTGTTTAAATTAATGAACAGAGATACAAAGAAATGATCGTGCGTAGCACATGAAATTTGATTAACGGGATGGAGGCACAGCCAATGGTGCAGGCAAAACCCAACTCTTATAGCATGTTAGAAAGCCCCCCAAAAGGGTAAGTTAATAGGTGGAGGGAGACCACGTATATGTAAAAAGCAGATGAATTGCATTGACGAGCTAATTTGGACAAGTCATATACACGGCGTCATATCTTGGTGCCGGTATATGCTGCAGCTCATTAGCTAGCTTTCTGTCAAGATCAGCTCGAACCGGTCGGGCCATGCCGGCTTCAACGACGGTGACACCGGATTACTATTTGCAGACGTCATTTGGAATTCTTGCGTTAGGTGTCTTTTTCTCTGTCCTCTAAGTAATCTGAGATTGGCAGCAACTCCTCAAAAAATGCTTGCGGCGCGACACGTGGCGTCGCAGCAGCTCCAGTCGTCGAAAGTTCGTCGCTAGCCATGAGGACCGTGAGTCTCATACTTCGTTTTATTGTTAGCAAGCGAAATGCGATATTAGATAAATGTGGAGGATCTCAATCTTCATTAACAAGGTTATAACCACTCTTCAAATGGATGCCTAGGGTCACTCAACCAAATTGCTTGAAGCAGGAGAAAGAAAGAAAGAAAAAAAAACTAAGATTTACGTGAATTTGAAATTGACGCTGTTTCACTTATAAGTTAAAAAAAAAAAAATCTAAGATTTCCCCTCATTAAATGCAGAATAATAGAGAACGCCACCAGAAATTTACAGTGACAGCCTTGACAAAATTTAAAAAAAAAAAAAAATGCACAAACCGATCCACATCCTTCAATTGGGTCGGGTCTTGTATACGGCTTTCAATTCGAGACATAATTTAATAATGACGGCTCCAAGAAGTTTTTATATTAAGCAGCATCAACAATAGAAATATGAAACTAAGCAGAAACTTGTACGGTGATCCAACACTTCCACGATAATAAAAATACGAAACTAAGCAGGAACTTGTAATTTTTCTTAACAGAGTTGAGGAATGATGTCGAGCGAGCAGCTTAGAATGCCTTCGAGCATAATCCAGTTGCCGCCGCCCTCGCTGTCCGACGGAGTTGTGAAGGCCAAGCCTGTGCACGTGACGTTCACTTCGAGTAGAAGTTTATTACCACCAAACCTTTTATTAAAATGAGATAACCAAAAAAAAACTAAAGTTATGGCGGCCCAATGATTAGCTTGTATCAGGTCAGATCTTGGCCCCCCGATGGTTATGCTAGATCATCATTCCCATGTGGGGTGGGATGGTATTGGCTCTCATTTGAAATTTGGGCGATGTTTAAATATAAATTATTATCGATGATTAAAATAATTTTATTAGTTAATTATATAAATAATAATTTTTAGAAAAATATTTATAAAATTGCCTATGACAATAAAGTATCGTGCCCTCTTACTTCTTGATTTATTTTCAAAACTCATAAGTTTTAACCTTATTATTGTCAAACCTAAAGCAACTCCCAAAAAAACAAGGGATGAGTACTCTAAAAATATTCCAAGTTGTTGCGAAAATGCAATCAAGTCAAAAAATTTGTGTACTTAATACAATCAAGTCACTCCGTTAATCTGTCCAATTTAACTAATGGAATATACTGACATGACTTTTTATTATTTTCTTGAAACACATTGGTTGATCAGCACTACATTAGTAACAAAAATTTAAAATTGAAAAGGAAAAATGATAGGATATTAGAAAGTTTAAAAAAGAGAAAAGAGAAGCGTTACTATTCATCTTCTTTTTAGACTGTTCACCTTCTTCTTTCCGTGAATGTTCTCATTCCGAAAGTGATGAAATCCTGACATTAAAAAATGAAATCCCGAGTTCAGTTTCCTCCGGTTCAATGTTCTGCATGTTTCGCACGCCCGTTTAAAATAAAACAAGGTTGACTTTCTTTTGGGCATAAATAAATAAATAAATAAATAAATAAATCACTAAGTGGTTGACGAAATTTCTAGGAGAGGGTAGGTAGCACTTTAAAGTACTAGAAAATAAAAAAAAAATAAAAAAGACGGAAAAGAATATCAAGTGTAATTGGAGGATGACGTGCCGATTGAATCAAACAAAATTCAAAAAAGAAAAAGAAAAAGAAAGAAATGTCAAGCGTAATTGAAGGATGAAACGTGATGCATTGCTTTTCAAGTTCTTGATATTAACGAAAATGATTAAGACAAAGGCGAATATAATAAAAAGAGAGGAAAAAATGTCAAGTGTAATTGGAGGATGACACGTTTGCCGACCGAAAATTAGGGACGCGTCGCTTTTCAAGTTCTTGATATTAATGAAAGTGATTAAAAAAAGGCGAAAAATAATAATATATATGTATTCCTTGCTCAAACTATGGACAAAAGCTACACGCATCAAATCCGAATTTATAAACGCACTTTGAGATTAGTCAATAATGATCATCGTGAAGTGGGCCCCAAGTATGTGTAACTATAATAAGAAAAAAAGGAATCCTCACTCCTATCGATGATCCATCTCATGGTACAAGGTGTGAATCGTCGCATGGTCGGACTCAGAAGATACCTTCACCAACACGAAAGGTGTTAGCGCAAAAGGAACTAAAACTTTTTATAAAGAGAGGCATGACAAATTTGGAAAATTTTGCATTTTTATGGAACAGGTCCAAAGGTAAAAGGGGTTATACCACACAAAAAAATTCAAATTGATGCGTTGGTATCATTTTTACCTAGAATTAATTTTTCCATCGCAAAAAATTATAAATTAATACATTCATGCCATATTTACTCTAAATCAATTTTGTGTTACAAAAATTCATAAAAGTGTTTTGGAAAAATGCTAAAATAAAGTAAATTCGTCACAAATACATTGCTTTGAGTTTTTTTGTAAAATGAAAAGTAATTTGGGGTGGAACAAATATACCAATTTGATATTTTTTAAATCTCATGTTCAAATTACATCCTTGATGTCTAATTAATTCTTTGTCATCTATCCTACGACCTTTTTAGGATGTAACCCTCCCGGCTATTCTTTTTTTAGTTAGTTTGACTTTACTCTTATTCTAATTTTTACTCTCAAACTTTTTACTCTAATTATTTGCAAGGTGTGGGAGTTGAAATCCACATTTGAAATTATATTATTCATTTCTCAACTCCTTGAGAAAGTGGAGATTATAACCTCCCACACCACCTCTTCCCATGTGGGAAAGGTGGAAACTACAGTGATTCCTCTTGGTTAATTACTGGGGAAAAAATATGCATCATTATAATTAATTTTTCTTGTTTAATCGAAAAAAATGAAAAAGAAGCAAACGCCAAAATATTTTCAAAATACGACAAGCCAAAATATTTTCAAAATCCTATGCTTTTTTTTTTTTTAAACAAATGAAGCTTCATAAATGTCCGTGCTCATAATTAATATGAATGATGAGTGGGATTTACCTGCTTTTCACCTTACCTAATGATACTATATTATCCGAAAAGATAAAATAAATTTGAATACTGAAAATATGACCATGTATTGGTAATAAAGTAATGTGCCCTCCGGAGGATTTTCTCATTGAAAAATCCATTCAAATTATATTTGTTGTGACTCATTTACCATTTTTTTTCTGTGATATCAAAAATCTCAAATTATATCCATTATAATACATTTATCCCAAACTGTTGTTTTGTGATATCAAAAGTTCAAAACCCCTAAATTTGTACTCATATAATACATTTATGCTTAGTTATGTTTCGTTCAGAAATTCTCGTTAAAAGTCCTATGTGGCTGCTGACATGAACCACTAAATTCAAACAATACTAACGGGACGCTAACGTGAATTTATTTTTCCTTACACGGCTGAAATATTAGAGACCATATTTCACTAGGGCTCCCTCTCTCTTTCTCACTTGCTTCACATTCAAAACTCTCCATGCTGGAGTTCTCTCTGCCGAAGCTCCATGCTCTATGTCTCTCTCACTTGGTCCTCCTTCAAAGATTCATTGTTCATGCTTGAGTGCTTTCTGTCTGAAGTTCCATTTGTCCGCAAAACTCGTTTTGGGATTTTAGGGTCAGTTTGTCACGTACTATTGCTTTGGTCCACCGTGTTTAGTAAGGAATTGCTACCAGTTTCGTGAATTTCTCAAGATGGACGGGAAGTAATTCGGTGGGGTTCGATTCACTACATACTTCTCGACCTGGCGTTCTTCAGTTTTGTTGTATTTAAAATATATATATATATATAGAGAGAGAGAGAGAGAGAGAGAGAACAAACATAAGGAAATATCTCAATTAATTCAAGAGTTCTGGTTGTTGGACTAGAAAAAAACATGTAGATATCTTAGAGTATGACACCTTTGCCTTGTGCAACGTACATGCCCATGTCGGTCAGAACTATAGTTTGACGATTAACTTGGGTGGACAAAATTATTTAGTGAAATGATGATGCGGAAAAGGTCAATTTCTTTTTCTCAAGTGCAATGAAGAATAGTCTTGCTTCACTTTTTCAATGCCAAGACATTGTTTAAAAGGGTTAATATAATGAAAAATCCCCAAATGCTATATTTTGTAACAAATTTTCCTTAAATTAAGTGTTTGACCTCCAAAAAATTTGATCTTGAAACAATTCGATCTTGCCCAGAATGGGTCTCAATTGTCAGCCTATTACATTCTTGTTTTGATCCATAATATAAAAAATTTTATTGTCTAATCACTCGCTTTCCATAACAGTATTCCTCTCTTGATTTAGCTAGGATTGGCTCCATTTTATATGTGGGAAATGGAGAAAATATTTAGTAATTCCACATTAGTGGTAAAACACTCCATTCATTGGTTGACATGTGGTAAGGTAGCTCCCACTTATCAAATTACTCTCTTCTCTTCCACCATTACTTTTTCTCATTGTAAGACTCTCTCTCTCTACCTCTCTTTTCTTTTTCTTCATTCAAAGAAGACTCACCTCTATGGTCTCGTCGGCCACAGGCAAAGGCGACCATGATAGTTTGGGCGAGGCTGCAGGCACCACCCAATCGCTGATGATCATGGAGGTGTAGTGAAGGTCGCTTCCATGGATTTTGAGCTTTGAAATTGCAGTTTTAGATAGGGGTGAGCATAGTCCGAGTTGGACTAGTCCGCCCCCTAACCCTAGGACCAACCCACACAGTACTAGTCCTTAATTTTTGGGACCAAGGATCGAACTAACCCAATAGGTTCGATCCGATTCCAAGATTAACCTGAGATCAATCGATAATTTTTTATTTTATTTTGTGTACTCCTTAAAAAAATGATTAAGGACCGAACTAACCCGATGGGTTCAGTTTGGTGTCAAGGTCAACTCAGGACCAACCAATAATTTTTTATTTCATTTTTTGTACTATTTAAAAAAGCGATTGAGGACCGAACTAATTCAATGGGTTTGGTCTGATTTCAGGATCAACCCAAGACCAACTAATAATTTTTTATTTCAATTTTTGTACTCCTTAAAATGGCAACCGAGGACCATACCGACCCAATGGGTTCGATGATGAGCGAGGTCAGCTAAGAAAGGCAAGCGATGAGGGTCAAGTGAGGTGAGTATCGAACGGAATGAGTATTGAATGTCAAACGAGAAGCAACATGCCCAATGAGCATCGAGTGGCGAGCGGCACGAGTGACCCAAAGTGAGTGAAGCAAGTGTCAAGTGGTGAGTGGAGAAGTTATTTTTTTTTTTTCGATTTTTGCAAATTAAAGACTAAAAGGACAAATAAGACAAAAGAGAATGAATATTAGAGGATGATGCCATAAGGAATTGTTTATGCTTTTTTGAATGCCATGAGGACTCCTCACAAAAACATTTTCCTTCTTCGCAAATTATGACTATTGACGTTGTAAAAGATATTAAAAATCTAAGTTATTAAAGAACAATGTAAAATTACTTGAACTCTTTACTAAAGAATTGTTTAATATTGTTGATGCCGTTTATTTTAAAATTTTATCTATATATGAAAATCATAAGTAATAGATTATTATATATATATATATATATATATATATATATATATATATATATTATATAGTCAAAGTTGGTCAAAGTTGGACCGATCCGGAATTCTCAAGATCGAAGACTAACCTATACAATGTTGATCTAGGAATTCTAGGACCAATGACCGATTTAATTTCTCTAGGAATCGGATCAGAACCGGCGGGGTTGAGCCGCTCCAAGTTGACCTTGGATTGATGCTCACCCCTAGTTTTAGAGAGGGAGGATAAAAGGTCAATTAAAGGCGATAGTAAACAGAGACAGGTGAGTCCGTCCGTCTGGACACACAAGTCATGCATGGAATGCTCTGTCTTAAGTCTTGACTTCTTTTTTAAATTTTTATTGGGGTCTTAAGTCTGACCTGGCAAACATATTCTCGGCAATATTTTCTTCATGGGAAATGTGGCGGACCTAGTCTTGTCCTGGGGACCCAACATGGATTTTCCATTATAGAATTATGTGGCACGGGATTGAAAAGGGGCCCACTTAGAACTCTTCCGTGATCCGACCCATAGTAAAGCATAAAACGTACGAGATTCGGCGATGGGTCCCCCCCTCTCTCTCTCTCTCTCTCCCTCCCCCCTTTGATGGAATTGGCATCTTCTCTGACCAAAAAGGGAAAAGGGGGTAAAAGATGAGTTTGCAATTCCGTTTGTGGGGCATTTGAATTTCCCTACGAGGCTTCGAGCCCAGAAGATGATGCATACTCCATCAAATTCCATGAAGTCAACCTCCGTTTTGTTCTCTTTCTCGATATCGAAGACACCGAGGGCTGATAGCCAATCTATTCTAAAAAAAATTTCTAACTACAAAAATTCTATTTCCTGTCAAATCATTTAATTCCTTTATTAGCCAAAAAAATTGTAATAAAAATAAGTATTTGAGGAAAAATACGTGTTTTATACTGACATAAAATCTCTTTTTACAAAATAAAAATTTATTTGATAACGATACAAAATTTCTCCATTCTCAAATAGCAGATGACGATAGCTACTAATAATCAAGGGTGGTGAATAGCAACTGTGATTAATGGATCATAGGCAACGGCTAGTGTGTGGTTGGTTAATAGAGAGGTCGAGTAATAAAAAAAGTTTTTATTTCTCATTTTTATTTCATAAATAGGGAAGTAGAAATTTTCATTTATCATTTATGTTCCAAATCTATTTCTGAACTAAAAATTTATTCCATAAAAAAAAAAGAAATTGCATTACTAAACGAAATTCTATTTCAAATCTGTTTTTGGCAACGGAAAAATAGTTCTGGCTAGAAATAAAATAGTTATTAGGCTTGTCCTGAAAATTCAACATCCAACCAATAGAGTCATTAAAAATAATATGTACATAATCACCCTTTTTTAATTGCTAAACATCCCCCCCCCCCAAATGACAACAGAAGCAGCAAGAACACACCCTTGAGAAGAAAAACAATCGTCAGTTGTACAATTGCACTGAGGACTACTCTCACTCGGCCAGTGAGCATGCGCTGATCTTAAGTGGCGCCGCCAATGCCGGATTGGTCGCAACACGGCTTCTCTTCCTTCCGAGCCCCACCATTGATGCCATATCGGCCACTTTCTTCACAATCATTTCAAAGATCCCGACTTTGATATGTCCTCTCTTCGGGGGTAGCCTCGCTTTGAAATCTTCTTCGAGCTCCTCTTCATCCCGCACGCGTTGGACATTTTTCTGTGATCCTCTCTAAAGGGTTATTAGAGATATAACCAAGCAAACAGAGACAGGTAAAGATTGCACAGGAAGTGCTTCGGTGGACACAATATGTGGCTTTGGTTATTTATAGAGGAAGCGTAAAGGAAGGGGGACTTTTACCCGTTTTGCCAGTTGGGGTCCCAACTTGAGGAGGTACTAAGAAGGAGCGTGGAAGCTGCCGGGACGGCTTCTATTTTATCTATTTATTTATTTCCAAATGTAATCTTGAAAGCAAAGGTAGGAGCATGAAGAGTTAGATAATATTTTCTAGTGCCTTTCCAAGTTTACAATATTCATTTTTCTCCGCACTTTTCTTCTAATCGGATGGTGAATCTATAGTAGCACCTACCCTAGAAAATAAATGAGTGATGAGGTCTCTTCACAAGTTCTTTAACGAAGTTTATTTCTACCAAAATCTCATTATTTATTAAATTGATAAGTTTTTTTTTTTTAAACAATGCACTGGTATTCGAAAAAGTGAAGGAGTGAGATAGCTAGTATAAGCACCTAGAGGGGGGAATATGTGTAAAAATAATTTCTCGAGATAAGAGAGCAATACTACGCAGACAATAAAATGGAAGTTCTCCTTTGGTTAAAAAAACGAATTATAATCAAGGTAAAATAGAGAGTAGGGAAGAGAAAATTGAACACAATGTTTATAGTGGTTCGGCTTATTCCAAACCTACGTCCACTCTTCCGCACTGATAGCCCACTGGCTGGATTTCATTATGAACAAAAGAGATGTTACAGCAAAGCTCTCCCTTGATTCCACAGTGTAGATATTCTACTACACTTCCTCAAGGTTTCTCACGAATATAGACTCTCTTTTGCATACAAGATTTCGCTCAGCAAATGAATTGACTAAGAACAAGGAGCTTCAGACTTTGGAATTCTTCTATCATGCACCTACTCAAACAACTGGAATGTCTTCCTTATATACTCTTTTATGCCATCATACCCATTGGCACTTACCAAAGTAATTCCTCAAATCTACCCGTTGGACAGAATCAATTAGAAAGATCATTCGAGCTATTAAAGAAACATGTCGATAGCCCATCAATCCTGCTCACCCATACAATCAGGATCTCGGTTTCCATAAGTAAAACCTTCCAAGTATACTTCGCCAATCATCGAATCCTTAATCAATCTTGATTCGAATAAAGGAATCCGTTATGTCATATCCAACAAAGAGATCTTCTCTAGTCAATAAGGTCAAATCCTTAATGAAACACCCAGTTCTGGATAGCCCTTCTTCAACGGATTAGAAATTGTCAATGAGAATAGACTTTGAGTCTTGAGTTTGGCAGTCCGGATGTCTTGAGACTTTAAATAGCAGAGTCTGCAAATCTTCAGACTAGACTGATGGAAATGTTTTGTCAGCTTCAAAATATTCCAGGAAGATTTCTTTAACAATCTCCCCTTTTTGATGGTGACAAAATTTTCTTGCAGATTTGGATAACTTTGACCTGCAAAACATTACTCAAGCAAATATGGATATCTCATAAAGATAAATGGCTTAATGATGACACTAGAATCTGCAACCACATAAAATAGGTTAGTCTTTCATGTGAGTAAAGCCATTCTTAAGATATCAATAGCACTTAATATAAGTAGTCAAACCCAAATCCCAAATTCAGTCCACATCCAGACACAAAAGTCAAGTCAAACAAAACAAACATCAAAAGTTCAAGATCAAAGTTTTCAAATATTGCATCTCTCCCCCTTTTTGTCATCATAAAAAAAATGTTGAGATGGAAATGGAATAGAGTCAAGATTGCTTGGGAACACGAACAAGCTAGAAATCTCCCATTGACTAGACAATGCCTTCCAGCTTTTTCAACTCTTCCTTCAGTTGAGCTACATCTTCACCCTTAGCATTTTCTTGAATTTGAAGATGAAGGGCTTGGATCTGATCATTCAAAGAAACTGAAGAAGCTTGACTTGTATTCTGCAAATTCTGAACTTCGCATCCCAGAGCATATATTTGACCCCGCATTTCCAAGAGAACATCAAGAATTCTGCGAAAATCTGCGGAATTATCAGTCTGCGTATTGGTTTCTGCACGATCAGATGGAGTAAAGGCAGACGATGGCAAATCAGCATAGTCACGCAGATTGGGCGATGAAACATTATGTCCCTCCTCAGGAAATTCAGAGGCATAGATGTCCTCTGGATCTGCTGGAGAGCGACTGACTCTCTCACTGGTAGCAGGATATTAGGACATTCCTCTTTTCTCACGGTCTCCCCATGTTTTCATGCCTCCGGGTGGAGAAGAGTGTTCCTCATGCTCTCATTCCTCTTGATTTCCTCTTTCCTCCTCTGCATCTCTTTCTTCAGCTTCTCTCTCCTCTATTTCTTTCTCCTCTGCTTCTTTCTCTTCATCTTTTCTTTCTCCAGTCCTCTGTTCTGAGTCTTTCTCTTGAACAGAACGACTCAGGTTCTTCAATGCCATTGCAGAAATGGCGATGTCTTCCTCATCATCTCCATCCTCAACGATGAGAGCTCTTCTTTTCTTGGATGGAGCAACTATGGGCTCATTCCCTTTTCTCTTTGCAGCCGAAGAGGTTTGATGAGTTTTGATAGGGGTTTTCTCCTTGAATTTCTCCAACGCCTTGTTGAGTTCCTTCAGACGCATTTTAGTCACCATTTTCGGTCCCACCACCATTTGATCATAAGATTGAGTACAAAGAATTCGTGGAGGCTGAATATTCAGATGTCTGAATAACTTTGTCATAAGAGCTGGATAAGAAAGTTGACCATTGTCCTTCACCATTGCTCTATACATGTGGAACATAATAGTGTGAGGAAGAGAAAACTTTTTCCCAACAATGATGGCATACATCAGCTTTGCCTTTGAGTTTAAAACATCAGTCTTTGAAGTAGATTTTGGTCTGAGGCAATTAATGACAATCTTGTGAAGCAGAATGTTAACTGCACTCATCCTCAAGTAGGAAATCTTTTCCTCTGTTCTTCTATCCTTAACAAGTTCCAACGTAGCACGAGTAATAGAGACATTGATAGGTTGATATCTCCCTCTCTCAACCCCAATGACATCAGCCAACATATCTACATCCACCACATAGTCTTGATCTCGGACACTAAAAGAGAATCTATTCGCATCCAAGAAACTGTGATTCGAATAGAAATATGCAGTGAGTTCAGCATAGGCTTCTGTAGAATCAGAATAAAACTGCTCAAGTTGAAGAAGACTGAATTTTTCCCTCAAATTGACATTCACAGCATCAAGGAAATCAAAATCCACACTTCTAGGGTTTATCACCCCACGCTTCAACAACTTAGAGTATAAAAGCTTTTGTTCCTCCGATCGAAACAAGTTTGTCATTTTTCCCCGAATTTTTGCCGCAACACCCATTCTCGGTTGAAACTGACTGTACATCTTATCATCATTATTCCCATCTGGTTGATTCAGCCCTCTAACACGCGGATCACTTGGGATATTAGCAAGGGTTTCTTCTGCCAACCCCGTAGGGGCAATTCCCAAACGCTCCATATTTCGTAAAAAGATGTACTCATTTCCATACCCTTTGTCCTTAAGAAACTCATCGATGTAGTTTAATGGAGTTCCACCTCTTTTCAAAGCACGATAAAGCTTGTAAATAAAAGAGGGCTTTTGAATTCTTACAGGATCTGTGCTTTCGATGATTTCTTCATTTTCTCGATGAGCATCATCATGTGGACTAGATGGAGGAGAATGACGCTGCTGAGAATGTTGTGGGCTCTGTTGCTGACTGGGAGACTCTTCTTCCTCGGTGAAATCAAAGTGCATAGGCCCCTCACGCATTTGCAGTCCCCTGCTTGCAATCCTCGAAGACTTCCTTTGAGACGACATCTTTCACAGTCTTTGAAAGATTCCAAGCTTGATTTTCCCAAGAAAGATGACAACTTTTTCGAAAATTAAACAAGAGAAGAAAACAGGAGTGGAAGATCGATGCTTTTTAGGATTTTTGGAGTAAAACGAAGAAGAAGCAACAATATATAAGATAGTCGAAGAGAGGCATATGAAGAGTCGTAATGGAAAGTAAAAAGATGCCTTAAAAAAATAACTGCCTTTTTTTAAAAAAAGGAATAGATAACTGCCATTTTAAAAATCAACTCCTTTTTGAAAAGGAAAGATTGCACTTATCATGGAAATTTGAAAGTAGCAAAAATCAATTATAGAGAGATGATCGTACTTTTCCAAAATTTAATATGAGAGAGAATAACTTACAGTCAAAATCTTGTATGTCTGAGTTTGAGAGTCTTTAGACTTTAACTTCTTCAAACCTCAAAATGTTGAGTCTAGAACGGATGATTTCAAATTAATTTTTCTCCAAAGGCTTTGTGAATATATCTGCTAGTTGGTTCTTTGAGTCAACAAACTGAATCGAAACTTCTCTATTTTGAACATGATCTCTAATGAAGTGATGTCGAATCTCTATATGCTTTGCTCTTGAGTAAAGAATTGGAATTTTGGTGAGATTGATTGCGCTGATGTTGTCACAATTAATCTCCGTGCATGAATCTTCAATTCCAAAGTCTCTTAGTTGTTGTTTTATCCACAGAATTTGTGAATAACAACTTCCGAGAGCGACATACTCTGCTTCTGCTGTAGAAAGAGCTACTGTATTTTGTTTTCTTGAAAACCAAAACACTATCCTGCTTCCAAGTAGTTGACAAGTGCCCAAAGTGCTCTTTCTATCAATTCTGCAACCGGCTAGATCTGCGTCTGAGTATCCAAGAAGAGTAAAGTCTCACTTTTTAGGATACCAAAGATCAAGACTTGAAGTTGAAGCAATGTATTTGATAATACGCTTTGCAACACTTAGATGAGATTCTTTAAGTTCTGCTTGAAATCTAGCACAAATGCAAACACTAAACAAAATGTCAGGCCTATAAGCAGTAAGATAAATAAGTGAACCAATGATACTCATGTATAACTTCTGGTCAACTTTCTTTCCTCCTTCATCTTTGTTTATCTTCAAAGAACTTGACATTGGTATGTCAGTCTTTTTGCAATTTTTCAGTCCAAACTTTTTGACAAGATCATTAGCATATTTTTCTTGATGAATAAAAGTCATTTCCTTCAATTGTTTCACTTGAAGTCCAAGAAAGAAGGTTAGTTCACCCATCATGCTCATTTCAAATTCATCATGCATAAACTTAGAGAATTTTTTGCACAAACTTTCATTAGAGGATCCAAAAATAATATCATCTACATATATTTGAACAAGCAAAAAACTTTTGTTTTCTCTTTTGATAAATAGAGTAGTGTTTACTTTACCTTTAACAAAGCCATTTTGAATTAAAAACTTACTTAGCTTGTCGTACCAAGCTCGAGGTGCTTGCTTTAAATCATATAAGGCATTTTTTAGTCTGAATATTGAGTTTGGTTTCCTTGGGTCTTCAAACCCAGGTGGTTGTTCCACATAGACTTGCTACTGATGCGTAAGTTTCATCATAGTCTATCCCTTCTTCTTGCGTATATTCCTTGGCCACGAGTCTTGATTTGTTTCTAACGACTTTTCCTTTCTCGTTCATCTTGTTCCTAAAAACCCATTTAGCACCAATAATAAATTTACCTTTTAGTTTATGAGTCAACTCCCAAACATCATTAATGTTGAATTGCCTTAGTTCTTCTTGCATAGCTTCAATGCAGCTTTCATCAGATAAAGCTTCTTCTATGCTTTTGGGTTCTATTTCAGAAATAAGAGCCACAGCACTAGACTCTTCTTGCCATTTGGATCTTGTGCGAATTCCTTCATTAATGTCGCAAATAATAAGATCTTTGGGATGACTGGACTTATGCTTCCAATTGCTGGTTAATTTGTCAGATTGATGATCACTTTCTTCATTTGAATATTCAATAATCACTTGTTGTTGATCTTCCAAAGTTTGAGCTACTTCTCGGGATTTAGATTTTGTAGAGTCTGGAGCAGGCTCAGATTCTTCAAGATGAGTCTGAATAGATTCATTTTGCATAGAATCATGGAATTTGACATTCATTGATTCCTCCATAGATTGAGTCTTTTTGTTGTAGACTCTATAGGCTTTGCTTGAAGTTGAATATCCAAGGAAGATGCCTTCATTTGACTTTTCTTCAAACTTGCCAACTCGATCATTTGCATTTTTCAATATAAAGCATTTGCATCCAAACACATGAAAATATGAAACAATAGGCTTCTTTTATTTGAATAACTCATAGGAGGTTTTTTCCAGAATAGGTCTTAGAAAAACTCTATTAATAATATAGCATGCTGTAGAAACTGCTTCAGCCCCAAAAACGTGAAGAGACGTTACTTTCAATTAAAAGAGTTCTAGTCATTTCTTGAAGCGACCTATTCTTTCTTTCCACAACTTCATTTTGCTCTAGAGTATATGGAGAGGAGAACAAGTGCTGAAAACCAAGATTCATCACAAAATCTTGTAAAATCTTGATTTTCAAATTCACCTCCATGGTCTATTTTTATACTTGAAATAACATACCATTTTTCATTTTGAACCTTTTTAGCAAACTTTTAAAATAAGAAAATGTTTCAGACTTACTTGCCAGGAAATATACACAGGTAAATTGTGAGTAGTCATCCACAATTATTAGGCAATATTTCTTGCCTCCAATGTTTTGAGTTCTGGTTGGTCTAAAGAGATCCATATGCAGAAGTTGCAGTATACGATTAGTGGAAATTTGATTTATTGGTTTAAAGGAATTTCTTACTTACTTTCCCAATATGCATGGTGTACATAGATCAAACTTTTGGTATGATAGATTGGGTAAACCACAAACAACCTTCTTTGCTGAAATTTTGGCTATCTGCTTTATATTGATGTGCCCAAGCTTTCTGTGCCATAAGTTCGCTTTGTCTTTAATTGAGATTAGACATTGCGATTCATCTGGTTTCACATCCAAGAGGTAGATATTTCCATATCTTCGACTCATGAATGACTAAGTAGAATCTTTACTAGTTCCTGAACATATTCCCTATTGAAAGTTGATTTTGAAACTAGTATCACACAGCTGACTGATACTGAGCAGATTGTAGTTGAGTCCTTCCACTAGGGAAACATTGCTTATTGTGAGGTTTCCAATCTTTACAGTTCCAAATCTCACAATTCTTCCTTTGATGTTTCCTCCAAATGAGACTTTTCCACAATTTACTTGAACGAGCTTTATGAAGCAATTTGAATCTCCTATCATATGTCTCGAGCATCCACTATCCAGATATCATTTTACCTTTTTTTTATAGTGACCTGCAATCAAAAAGAGACTCAAACTTTCTTTGGTACCCATATTTTCTTGGGTCCATTGGTGTTAGTATGATATACGGTTTTTGCCCATACTTTCTTAACATGTTTCCAAACCATAGGACATTCTTTTTCAAAATGATCTGCATTATTGCACTTTGAACATCTGAGAGCATTGCAACCTACTGGTTTTACAAAGATCTTTTTAAAATGATTTTTGTCAGTGTAAGTTATGCCACATAGGACAACCTATATCCTCATAAGCGATTCTTGGTTAGAAAGTAAGTTTAAGAATGGATTAGCTAATGTAGAATATGTTTAGGATTTTCTAGATAATTATACCAAAAAAAAAAATACATATCATATTCAGATGAAATTCATGCAAGTGTAAAGTTTGTCGGCCTAATTTTATTATATTATGAGACATACACGGGAATATACGATTGAGATGATATGTTCTGCGTGTAAAGACCGTTGCAATTCGGTCAATTGTTGCCCATTTATCATACCATTTGTTGCGAAAACGAGCGATCGAACAATAATATAGATAGAAGAAGAAAATAAATCAGATACCGGATTTACATGGTTTGGTTGTAAAAACCTATCCAATTCGGAATATTTAGAATTTCGCATTGAGCTAGGATCTGGTCAACCAAAATAAAAGTTGTCTTTTCTCTGTAGCTAACTTGCCGATTTCAGCCAAAACATATCTTAATGTATTTTAAACAAAATCTAAGTCCAAGTCATATGTCGCGACCTCTTTGTTTTTCGGCGCCCACAATCAGAGGCGAGTGCCTAAAGGAGGCTAATGGCTCGGCTGAATTTAGTATGCCCGGACTCTCCCAAGTCCACCAATTCACGACTTTAATAATTTGAGTTTTTAACCTGTAAATCAATTTTTAAAATGGAGTCGTCACTAATCGATTTGAGGTGGGTTGATTAGAAACCCAAGCGAAGTATCGGGAGAAATACTCACTCCTGCGCAACCAGAGAAATTAGGATCGGGAACTTGATTACACTAGTTAATTACTAATGCTCTTTTGGTATCTAATCTTGTTTAAACCCTAAGGCTTTTTGGATTTTTGGGGAATTTTCCATGCATTTTTTGGAGGAAAAACATTTTTGAGTTTTTTTTTTATGACATTAAAGGGATTTCTTTTTGGATTTTTTTTTGGTATTTTGGAAAAATACAAGTCTTTTTGGCTTTTTCTGAATTTTTTTGGCTTTTTCATGAATTTTTGGTTTTTTTTTGGATTTTTGCCATTTTTTGGAAAATATGGAAATTTTTTATTTTTTTGATTTTTTTTCGGAAAATAGATATTTTTTGGAAAATAAAATATTTTTTGATTTTTTGGAAAATAAATTTTTTTTACTGTTTTTTAATACTTTTCGAAAATAAAACATTTTTTTATTTTTTAAAAATAAAGTATTTATTTATTTAAAATATTATTTAAAATAAAAATTTAAAAAAACCTACCCGGTCGATCCGCAACTTGATCCGACCCAGGCCGGTGACCTAAATGCGGGCCCGACTTAGATTTTTTTCCTTTTTTTTTTTTTAAAAAAAAAGAAACGGCGTTGTGGTCGGGTGTTTAGGGACACCCGGCCCGGCCCGAAAACCCGGCCCCACGGCCCGACTCACAACCCGGCTCCCCTGCGAAAACCCTACTCGAATCCAACCCGACTTGCGACCCGACCTCCGCCGCCCCTTAAATCGTGGAATCCCTACCCGGTTTTCCAAATCCGGATCCGCTTCGTGACCCGGAAATCGCAAACCCTAGGGTTTGCGAATCCGCGGCGCCGAAGGTGGGGGAAACGGGAGCATTACGGCGGCGATGGCGGCGACGGTGGCTACGGTGGCTATGGCGACGGCAGTGAATGGCAAAGGCGACGGCCATTAGAGCTTCGGATGGACGGCGCAGGCAGGGCTCCATCGTCACCTGCTCTCGGCTTTGGCGCGGCATAGTGGCACAGCTTGCGGCGATGACGGCAACCTTTAGATTTGGACGGCGTTGGGACGGCATTTGGGGCGGCATCAAAGCTGAATCGACGGCGGCCTTTAGATTTGGTTGGCATCGAGATGGTGTTTGGGGCGGCGTTTGGGGCTGAATCAACGACAGATCTGAGCCTCGACCGTCCCTGCGCTTTGACTTCTCTTCTCTCTACAGGCTTGCTTGCCCGCGGCCTCCCCCAGCGAGGCTCATATCCGTGGCCACGAGTCCTCGGACCCCCCTGAAGTCTCTCAGTGGGGTGTCCAAGGGCTGCAACTCGATCTGCCTCTCTCTCTGCAGGTTCGCTTGCCGGCGGCCTCCCCCAATGTCTCTCGGTGGGAGGTCGTTTAAGCTCACGACCCGCCTCCTCTCTCGCTCGCTCTTCGATTCCTCCCCCGAAGTCTCTCAGTGGGAAGATCTCCAAGCTTGCGATGCCCTTCGATGGAAGTTATGCCCTCCTAATTATAGGCGAGGAGGTCTGGTCGACGGAGGGACTTGGCCGCCGGTCTTTGGCTTGCCGACCAGACTCCCGTAGCCCAATTGGTGTCTCATCTCAGCATTAAAGGCATGCATTGAAGGTGCATGCGCGTTGTCCTCTCCTTCGGCGGCCTACCTCCGTGCCTCTCTACTGTAGGCTGCCCTTGAGCGCGTCGCAAGCCACCATGTGTGAGATGCAGAGGCGAATGAAGAAGAAGAAGATGGGAGGAAGAAGAAGAGCGGGGGCCGAGTCGTGTGAAGGGAAAAAGAAAGAAAAATGGGCTAGTTGCTTTTTTTGCTTTTTGCTTTTCTTGTTTTTATTTGTTTTTTTTCTTGTTTTCTTTTTGTTTTTATTGAATTTATCTGAAAAAGAGGCAAAATACATAAATAAAGAAACTTAAGCCTAATTAAAAACCTAATCAAAATTTAGGTGTCAACAGTTGCCCCTCTTTGAAGGTGAGCTCATAGAGGTTGCATTCAAAGACAAACTTGATACCTAAATTTTATCTATGCATGTGCAGCAGATTATATTTTATTTGGGACCTATTGTCTTATGCAAAAAAAGAGCAATACGACATTACACATACTAACACAGATAAGAAGATACATGTAGTTACTTACCGGGTGTGAGTGACATAGGGCGTGAACCCCGAGTTTGGCAAGTATCAAGGCATCATCTTACCTAGTGATATGAAGAGGTTGCTTTTCTAGGGCTCGAACCTTTTCTCGGTCGCCTGTTAAAACAATCAATGATTTGTTTAGGACCCGAACCTTTCTTCGGTCGCCTTGACGGGAAATTGCTCCTCCAGGACCCGAACCATTCTTCGGTCGCCTGTTGGAGCAATTAGTGGTTTGTCTCGGACCCGAACCATTCTTCAGTCGCCGTGATGGGAAATTGCTTCTCTAGGACCGAATCATTCTTCGGTCGCCTGTTAAAACAATAAATGATTTGTCTAGGGCCCGAACCTTTCTTCGATCGCCTTGACGGGAAATTGCTCCTCTAGGACCCGAACCATTCTTCGGTCACCTGTTGGAGCAATTAGTGGTTTGTCTCAGACCCGAACCATTCTTCGGTCATCGTGACGGAAAATTGCTTTTCAAGGACCCGAACCATTCTTCGATCGCCTGTTAAAACAATCAATGATTTGTCTAGGACCTAAACCTTTCTTCGGTCACCTTGATGGGAAATTGCTCATCTACGACCCGAACCATTCTCCGGTCACCTGTTGGAGCAATTAGTAGTTTGTCTCGGACTCGAACCATTCTTCGGTCACCGTGACGGAAAATTGCTTCTCTAGGACATGAACCATTCTTCGGTCGCCTATTAAAATAATTAATGATTGGTCTAGGACCCGAACCTTTCTTTGATCGCCTTGACGGGAGATGCATCGACCTTTCTTGGGGCATCTCATTTGTGGGTGCCTGATTTGTATCGAGGACACCAGTTGGTACCCAACCTTTCTCGAGAGATGCGCCGACCTTTCTCAGGGCATCTATTTTGTTGGGGTGTCTGACTTCCAGTCAAGGACACTGGTTGGAACCCAACTTTTCTCGGGATGATGCACCGACCTTTCTCAGGGCATTGATTTGTGGAAGATACCTGGACTTTCATAGGCATATCAAAGAGTACCTAGATATTCATAGGTACCAACATGAAGGATATTTGGGCCTTTGCAGGCGTCAAAAGGGGCATTTGACTGATCATAAGCATTGGAGGGGGTACTTGGATGATCACAAGTACGAATTCTTGAAGGATACCTAGATGTTCACAAGCATCGAAGGGATACTTGATAATTGAAAATATCGAGGACATACCTTGGGCATTCGTGAAGGTGTCTCATTTCTTGGTAATGGGAATATCAAGGACGTACCTCGCATATTCGTGAAGGTCTCTCACCTCCTAGTGATTGGGAATATCTAGGACATACCTTGGATATTCATGAAGGTCTTGCACCTCCTGGTAAACGGGAATATTGAGGACGTACCTTGGATATTGATGAAGGTCTCTCACTTCCTAATAATTGGGAATATCGAGAACGTGCCTCGTATATTCATGAAGGTCTCTCACCTCTTGGTAAAGGGGAATATCGAGGACATACCTTGGATATTCACGAAGGTCTCTCACCTCTTGGTAATTGGAAATATCGAGGACGTACCTTGGATATTCACGAAGGTCTCTCACCTCTTGGTAATTGGGAATATCAAGGACGTGCCTCGTATATTCATGAAGGTCTCTCACCTCTTGGTAAAGGGGAATATCGAGGACGTACCTGGGATATTAGTGAAGGTCTCTCACCTCCTGGTAATTGGGAATATCGAGGGCGTACCTAAGATATTCGTGAAGGTCTCTCACCTCCTGGTAATTGGGAATATCGAGGGCGTACCTGAGATATTCGTGAAGGTCTCTCACCTCCTGGTAATGGGAATATCGAGGACGTACCTGAGATATTCGTGAAGGTCTCTCACCTCCTGGTAATGGGAATATCGAGGGCATGCCCCGCATATTCGTGAAGGTCTCTCACCTCCTAGTAATGGGAATATCGAGGGCGTGCCCCGCATATTCGTGAAGGTCTCTCACCTCCTAGTATTATGTGGTATGAGGCTTACTTGGATTGCCGCATGCACTTAAAAGGGGTGAAACACCTGGATAGCCACAGTGTACAAAGTACTGGAATACTTGGATGAACATAAGTATTTAATGATACGATCTGGGACCACTCAGGCTGGTCCAAGTGTGAGAAAGCATATCTGGGTAACCACAGGCGCACAATGTGATGGAATACTTGAATGGCTACTAGTATTCAATGATACAATTTTGAGGACAACTCAGATAGGTCGAGTGTCATGGAAAGGGAGTATTTGAACGGTGGTCGGTACTCAAAGACAAGAGGATACTTGGACAGTCACGAGCATCCAAACTTTAAAGACAACTCAAATAGGTCGAGTGTCAACAGAGAGAGCACTTGAGTAATGGCAGGCACTCAAAAATAGGGGGATACCTAGCAATATCTCTGATCTCTAAGAGTATGTCTACTATTTGCATAATATGCACACATGATTGTATAAGCTGTAAATTTATGAGTTTAAATGTGATTTATGCATGACAATTTTGTCAGTTTTGCATCATCTGAGTTCCACTGGGGAAGATTTTGAAAGACAACCTTTATTCAGAACATAGATGTCTTGAGCATGCCAGATGAGGGACTTTCAATCTGAAAGGACTTTTCGTTCACTCTCATGGAAAAGGCTGTCCTGACCATTGATGCAGGATTTATAAGGACCACACTATCTCACTGTCATCATGTCAACAGGGGTTTGAGTATTCTCGCAAGTGGTACGACTTTACCAATGTGAGAGGTCTTTGTTGAAATTGTGATGAAGACTTGGTCAACGACTCATCAAATGGGACCATCGAGGTCGAAGCCGATGGACAAAAATGTTGCACGATCATCTCCGGGTTTACAAGTCAAGAACCCTGCAAAAAGAGATAGAGTAATCTTACTCATACTTTTTCGAGCGATGCTTATGCACATATGAAATCCTACGCTAATTGAAGTGCCCCTAGTCTGAAGAGACTTTTACAATGGGAATGTGATGTAGACTTGGCTCACATGTAAGAGGGTGAGAGTTCGTGACTGTCTTGGCATTTGTCACTAGTCTTTCTTGTCAGATGGAGGTTCTATGGACCACAACAACAACTTTTTCTTGGCTGTATTTTTTACTAGGGGGCATTGGCCTTACTTTTATCAGGCACAATGTTTTTTCATGCCCCTATTTTTATTCCAGTTCTTCATTTATAGGCATTGACCTTGCTTTTACCAGGTACACTGCTTTTTTATGCCCCTGTTTTTCATTCTTGTCGTTAGAGGAACTGGCCTAGGTAAGTTCAATCACGACACTGTTGTTAGACTCTTGAGTCTTCATCTTCAGCTAGCGCTCTAGGCTATGTTACTCAAATGGCAGTAATTTTCGTTTTGCCTCCATGTGATGGTGAAATTATAGACTCAATTGGGTTGTACAATGAATACAAGTGCATGGTGGTTCATTGTGATTCAGCGATGGTGGAGCAATGGATGTGCCGAAGCCAGAGGCAGCACACCAGTTCGTTGGGTGAGGGCTCCGTCATCAGTTGGAGGGAGAGAGAGAGAGAGGGTAAATTCGGTAGAGTAGGGAGGGGGCAGTAATTCAGCCACAACGGACGAGTCGAAGTCGGAGGGGTGGCGTGGTGGTTGGTTCATCGGAGGGAGGCTCGGTTGTGAATTGAAAGGACAGAAGGGAGGCAAAGTCACGAGCAGCTAAGCATAGAGAGAGAGAGAGAGAGAGAGAGAGAGAGAGAGAGAGAGAGAGAAATTTCCCTTAATAGTGGGGTCCACATGTGACATATGTTGCAAGTTCAATAGACTAGTAATTTGACATATTAGCACAACACCACGTCGCCCCTTTGGCCCTGGCTCGTCTATTGCCTTTGCCTTCTCTAAATCATACAATTTTTCACCTTGTCCATTTGTTGTCTGAAACCCTTCAAAGATGGGTTTGATCTTGCTGGTCAGGAGTTGAAGGTAGCATGGTGGTTCATTGTGATTCAGTGATGGCGAAGCAGTGGACATGCCGAAGCTAGAGGCAGCACACTAGTTCGTTGGGCAAGGGCTCGGTCATGAGTTGGAGAGAGAGAGAGAGAGAGAGGGGTAAAGTTGGTAGATTCGGGAGGGGGCAGCAATTCAGCCATGATAGACGAGTCGAAGTAGGAGGGTTGGCATGGTAGTTGGTTCATCGAAGGAAGGCTCAATTGTGAATTAGAGGGAGAGAGGGGGGTAGAGTTAGAAGCGACTAAGCGCGAAGAGAGAGAGAGAGAGAGAGATTTTCCCTAATAGTGGGGTCCACATGTGACACATGTTACAAGTTCAACAGACTAGTAATTTGACACATTGGCACAACACCACGTCGCCCATTTGGCTTTGGCTCGTCTGTTGCCTTCACCTTATCTAAATGATACAATTTTTTCACCTTGTCCATTTCTTGTCTGAAACCCTTCAAAGATGGGTTTGATCTTGCTGGTTAGGAGTTGAAGGTAGCACGGTGGTTCATTGTGATCCAGCGATGGCAGAGCAATGGATGTGTCGAAGCCAAAGGCAGCACACTAGTTCGTTGGGCAAGGGCTTGGTCATGAGTTAGAGGGAAAGAGAGAGAGAGAGAGAGAGAGAGAGAGAGGGCAAAGTCGGTAGAGTCGGGAGGGGGCAGCAATTCAGCCACGATGGATGAGTCGAAGTCGAAGGGTTGGCGTGGTGGTTGGTTCATTTGAGGGAGGCTTGGTTGTGAATTGAAGGGAGAGAGAGGGGGCAGAGTCAGGAGTGGCTAAGCGCAAAGAAGAGAGAGAGAGAGAGAGAGAGAGAGAGAGAGAGAGAGAAATTTCCCCTAATAGTGGGGTCCACACGTGACACATGTTGCAAGTTCAATAGACTAGTAATTTGACACATTAGCATAACACCACGTCGCCCCCTTGGCTCTGGCTCATCTATTGCCTTCGCCTTCTCTAAATCATACAATTTTTTCACCTTGTACATTTGTTGTCTGAAACCCTTTGAGGATGGGTTTGATCTTGTTGATCAGGAGTTGAAGGTAGCATGATGGTTCATTATGATTCAGGGATGGCGGAGTAATGGATGTGCCAAAGCTAGAGGCAGCACACCAGTTCGTTGGGCAATGGCTCGGTCATGAATAGGAGAGAGGGAGGGGGAGGGAGGGAGGGAGGGTAAAGTTGGCAGAGTCTGGAGGGGGCAGCAATTCAGCCACGACAAATGAGTCGAAGTTAGAGGGTTGGTGTGGTGGTTAGTTCATCGAAGGGAGGCTCGGTTGTGAATTAGAGGGAGAGAAAAGGGGGTAGAGTCAGGAGCGGCTAAGCAAGAAGAGAGAGAGAGAGAGAGAAATTTCCCCTAATAGTGGGGTTCACATGTGACACATGTTGCAAGTTCAATAGACTAGTAATTTGACACATTGGCACAACACCACGTTGCCCCTTTGGCTCTGGCTCATCTATTGCCTTCGCCTTCTTTAAATCATACAATTTTTTCACCTTGTCCATTTGTTGTCTGAAACCCTTCGAAGATGGGTTTGATCTTACTAGTCAGGAGTTTAAGGTAGCATGGTGGTTTATTGTGATTTAGCTATGGCGGAGCAATGGATATGCTGAAGCCAAAGGCAGCACACCAGTTCGTTGGGCAATGGCTCAGTCATGAGTTGGAGGGAGGGAGAGAGAGAGGGTAAAGTTGGCGAAGTCGGGAGGGGGCAGCAATTTAGCCACGATGGACGAGTCGAAGTCAGAGGGTTGGCGTGGTGGTTGGTTCATCGGAGGGAGGCTCGGTTGTAAATTGAAGGGAGAGAGAGGGGGCAGAGTGAGGAGTGGCTAAGAGCAAAGAGAGAGAGAGAGAGAGAGAGAGAGAGAAATTTCCCCTAATAGTGGGGTCCATATGTGACACATGTTGCAAGTTTAATAAGTTAGTAATTTGACACACTGGCTGTCGCGACCTAAATTTTCAGGGCAATCCTAAAGTTTAGGTTAATGGATTACTAAGTCCGAAAACTTGGCACGGACCCTCCTAAGTCCTACCAATCGCGACTTGATAGAAATTAACTCATTTAAACATGCAATTTCAATTCAATTTGGAGTTGCCACTAACCAATTAGGGTTGATTTGAAACCCAAATAAAGTATGGGAGAATACTTTATTTTTATGAACCAGAGATTTAATAAGTTTGAGGACATGATTACGCTAGATTAGTCTAACGCACTTTCGGTACCTTTTATTTTAATTTCAAAAATATTTAGCAGACAATGTTAATTAATTTTAACCTAAACTACTAACATGCAAATGGTGGTCATGCAGGTGCACAATCAATAAAATAACATTCAAATAAATATATAAATAAATGCTAATAAAATGCATGTCCTAAGCATGATTTCTAAATGACAGGACACCTACTTTTCTTTTTCTTTTAAAAAAATATTAATTATGTGCAATCTTAATTTAAATTTGATATGCATGAGTTTTTACTTTAATTACATATGAGATGCAATTCATGTGACATAATTTAAATCATTACAATATGTATGATATGAGATGTATGACGTCGTAATTCTATATGCATGTTCTTTTTTATGATTTTTTAATGATTTTTTTTATTACACATATGCAACCTGCACTAACAATGACGACATGAAATATGATCAATTATAAACTAATTTATTAACTAACCAAGTAAATGACCCCTTGTGTTTTCTTTTTCAAATGACTTAATGATTCTTATTAAAAAGAAAATAATGATGCAAATTAATCTTCGGCCTTTTTTATTAAAAAAATGCATGACTAGAATATTAAAATATTAACCTATGACTCACTAACTAAGGCGAAACATATGGTGTACACATTATGAAGTCTATATAACCTAAATAACATTTTTTTTGTTCTTTTTTTTTATTAAAGGAAAATTAACCTAATCCTATATGAATCTAAAAAATATCGAAATGCAAAGCTTTAAATATGAAATACATATGGACCTAAGTACTTAAATTCTAGATATGACTATGATATGATATGTGATGTGCAAATAACAATGATGCATCAAAATATATGTACTATTGAAAATTTATCTATGTAAATCAATGACATTTCAATGATGCAAAGCAAATCATGAATTTGCCATGAAAAGTTGAAATAATCAAAAATCTAACCCGACGTCTCGCGGGTCAATATTTTTTATTATCATAACTTAATATGACAAATTTCCTAATGATAAAAATAAATCAAAACAAATCAAGTTAGAATAAAAATAATAAATAAATAATAAAAAAAACTATGAAACCAAATACCTAAAATTTACATAGTCTAACTCACGGTACTTGAAGAAATGGCGATGACAGAGTAATGGTTGAACTGCGATGGTGGCTCGCCAAGGGTGAAGGGTCCTGGTGACCGGAGCTGGGGTGGTCGTCGGAGAGCATGTGGAGCCGGCGATCGGGGGCCGCGAGCAACAAACGTGGAAGGCCGGGGTCTGGGCGCTACAAAAGGCAGGTCGCGCGGCGGAACAGGAGTGGCGGTGCTGGTGCAGTTGGCCGCGGAGCGCTTCGTGGGTCCGAACGATGGCGTTGCTGCAGGTGGAGCAAAGAGCAGATTTCCGGTGAGGCTCGGCGTCGTGGTGGTGCGGCTAATTTGGGGCTTCGGTAGCATCGGTCGCTCGAGCGTGCAGTAAATTAACCTCAGGTGGCGTCACAAGTCGTCGGCAGCAGCAACCAACGGCAAAAGGGCGCTTGGGCCGTCGGAGCAAGGGCAGAAATGATGTGCGGCGGGGATGCGCGCCACGGAGAGACTGGCGAACGGCAGACGAAAACGGCAATGACAGAGGCGCAATAGAACAAGGTGGCTCCGGTGTTCGCGGACGAGCGTCGCGGGTGTGAAAAAAAAAAAAAAAAAGCGGAAACGGCCGTTGCAGCTGGGCAGAGCAAAAATCGAAGCCGGCAGGAGGAAGGTGGAAGCGTGCAGCAAAGGAAGAAGGTGATAAACAGTAAATGTCCAATCACCTTTTTCCTTTTTGCTTTCTTTTTACTTTTCCCCCTTTCCTTCCTTTTGTGTTTCTTTCCTTCTCTCGACAACTCCACGGACGGCTCCTTCTCTCCCTTCCTTTTTCTTCTTTTTCTAACTTTTCTCTCTCACCTGACACTCTCTCTCTTCCTCTGTACTCTGCCTTTTATTTTTCTGCTTTTCAGAGAAACCTAAAGCTTGAAAACTCTAGCTTCTCTTCTGAATTTTTCCTTTGAAAATCGAGAAAGAGCCCCCTCTGAACCGAAGACTTGCCCTCTTTTATAGAGGAAAGACTCAAAATCGTTGAAGATTTCCCGATATCTACTCATCTTCTCAACAAAAAGTGGCTCCAAAAATCAAACGGTTAATTTTTTTTTAAATTTTGAAATGAGAATATATTTTCAACAACAAAAATTTTCAAAAACCGAATTTTATTTAATTTATTATTATTTTTAAAATATTAGGTGTCAACATTGGCACAACACCACGTCGCTCCTTTGGCTCTGGCTCATCTATTGCCTTCGCCTTCTCTAAATCATACAATTTTTTCACATTGTCCATTTGTTGTTTGAAACCCTTCAAAGATGGGTTTGATCTTGCTGGTTAGGAGTTGAAGGTAGCATGGTGGTTCATTGTGATTCAACGATGATGGAGCAATGGATGTGCCAAAGCCAGAGGCAACACACTAGTTCGTTGGGCAAGGGCTCGATCATGAGTTGGAGGGAGAGCGAGAGAGAGAGGTTAAAGTTGGCAGAGTCGGGAGGGGGTAGCAATTCAGCCATGATGGACGAGTTGAAGACGAAGGGTTGGCGTGATGGTTGGTTCATCAAAGGGAGGCTTGGTTGTGAGTTGACGGGGGAGAGAGATGGGGCAAAGTCAAGATTGGCTAAGCGCGAAGAGAGAGAGAGAGAGAGAGAGAGAGAGAGAGAGAGAGAGAGAGAGAGAGAGAGAAATTTTCCCTAATAGTGGGGTCCACATGTGACACATGTTGCAAGTTCAATAGATTAGTAATTTGACACACTAGCACAACACCATGTCGCCCCTTTGGCTCTGTTTCGTCTATTGCTTTTGCCTACTCTAAATCATACAATTTTTTCACCTTGTCCATTTGTTGTTTGAAACCCTTTGAAGATGGGTTTGATCTTGCTGGTTAGGAGTTGAAGGTAGCACGGTGGTTCATTGTGATTCAGCGATGGCAAAGCAATGGATGTGCCAAAGCCAGAGGCAGCACTCTAGTTCGTTGGGCAAGGACTCGATCATGAATTGGAGGGGAGAGAGAGAGAGAGAGAGAGAGAGAGAGAGAGATGGTAAAGTCGGCAGAGTTGGGAGGGGACAGCAATTCAGCCACGATGGAAGAGTCGAAGTCGGAGGGTTGGCGTGGTGGTTGGTTCATCAGAGGCAAGCTCGGTTGTGAATTGAAGGGAGAGAAGGGAGAGAGGGGGTAGAGTCAGGAGTGGCTAAGTGCGAAGAGAGAGAGAGAGAGAAATTTCCCCTAACAATGGGGTCCACATGTGACACATGTTGCAAGTCCAATAGACTCATAATTTGACACACTGGCACAACAATGGTACCCAATGTTTTCTTCAATGATTAGTCTAAGTACACGCATTCTTCTCAAGGACTTACCCCAATTCATACGCATGTAAATTAAAGAAGGGAGGTCAAGTCAAACTTCTCTATGAATGCCTTGTTACAAGATAAGATCTCATCATAATCAAATCTTCGTTAGAAAAAAACCATTTTCCGTGATGAATTAATACATTTTGCTCTTATCTTTTTGGGTTATCTCATACTCTAGATTAGTTGATATAGTTTTGTTTGTCTCGATCATTATAGTTCTAGCTTTTTACGTGCTAGATTTTAAATTATTTTACGTTGCTGCCATAAAGTTTTGATCTTTATAATTTTATTGAATTATGTAAGCTCTTCTTGCCACCATTCGCCTTCGTAATATTTTGAAATAGTTGAAGGGTGCTGAAATGCTCCATTATTCTAAACAAAAAATTAAATTAGTTTCTGCCCGCATCAAGATTTCCAAAAGATGCATAAACTAAGGCAATATTCAAAGCTCTTATTTCAAAATGACGATCCACAACTGCCGTTCAACTTTTTGCTCCATTTGTAGGTGTAAATGACCATTTCCAATCAACACTTTTTGGTTCTGTGCTGTAATGGGATGATCTGGAAGGGACCTTTGTATGGCTACCAGACACCCGCTAGGGTTTGGAAAATGACCTGCTAGAATTTTTGCCCGATGACGAGATTGCGATTTTGCCCGATGCACGAGGGTCACGAGTGTCGGTTGGGACAATTTGCCTACAAGGTTGTCAATTTGTATATTTTAAAAGTCGTCGGTTCTTATTCTTCGTAATGCAATAAAATCAGGTTGGTCTCTAAAAACGGGGCCCACTTCATCCCTACAAAAAAGTAATCCTTGTTATGTTTGCCATAAATTGTGGATTAATAACTTCGATATGAATGAAACTTGGAAGTTTATGATGATTATATTGTTAATTTATTAATGGGAAAAAGTGTGATCGGGGGATGAATGCTAACAATTCTTCGTGGCATGATTATCGCTAATATAGACAATTTTAAATGATAATTTAATATTTTTGAGTTTTTTTTTTTAACTTTTCTTTTTGTTTTCTTCTTTAGTTCTTTCTCTAGCTGATCACCAAACCTCGGTGACCAGCTTTGCCTCATTGTGAAGTTTTTACATAATCCTTCGTGTTTATTTCCAACTAAATCATTTGATTGATTGATTTTAATTGGGAAATATGACTGTTATTTTTTTTTTCTCATTGCTTTGGTGATCTGCAATGAGAAAATATTAGGTTACTACTGTTGTCCTAGCACATCAAATTACGAGTCTACTGAGCTCGCAACATTTGTAGCAAGCGAGCCCCACTATCAAAGGAAATTTGAACTCCGTTGTAGAAGTCCTCTCTCCTATTCTAGATCTACTCAGGCTCTCTCTCTCTCTCTCTCTCTCCCTCCCTCCAAATCACAATCGAGCCCTTGTCCAATGAACCAACCACTGTGACGCCCCTCTGGCTCTGGCTTGTCCATCGCCTCCACCTTCATCGAATCGTCGAATTTTTTCACCTTGTCTGTTCATTGTCCAAAACCCTTTGGAGATGGATTTGATCTTGCTAGTCAGGAGTTGATGGCGACACGGTGGTTCATTGCGATTCAACAATGGTAGAGTAAACTTGCTGGAGGGTAGAGTCGGGAGGGGTTGCAATTTAGCAACAGCGGAGACAACGGATGAGCCGGAGGGGTGGCATGGTGGTTGGTTCATTGGAGGAGGGGTCGGTCGTGAGTTGGAGGAAGAGAGAGGGGCAGAGTCAGGAGGGGTTGAGCGTGGGAAGAGAGAGAGAGAGGCATTTCCTCCAATATTGTGATATGTGTCGCAAGGTCAATAATCTTGTAATTTGATGCATTGGTACAACAGTGTCTATCCGATATTTTCTCGTCAGTGATTGGTCTAAGTACACACGTTATTCTCAAAGACTTACCCCCAATTCATATGCAAGTCCATTAAAGAAGGGAGGTTAGGTCAAACTTCTCTATGAATACCTTGTCACAAGATAAGATCTCATCATAATCAAATCATTCTTAGAAAAAAATCATTTTCCACGATGAATTAATACATTTTGCCCCTATCTTTTTGGGTTATCTCATACTCTCGATAAATTTATTTAATTTTATTTGCCTTGATTATTATAGTTCTAACTTTTCACATGTTAGGTTTTGAACTATGTAACGTCGCTACCATAACGTTCTGATCTTTATAATTTTATTGAGTTACGTGAGCTCTTCTTGCCACCATTCTCCTTCGTAATATTTTGAAATAGTTGACGGTTTTGAAATATTCCATTTTTCTAAACAAAAAATTAAATTAGTTTCTGCCCGCATCAAGTTTCCCAAAAGAAGCATAAGCTAAGGTCTTATTTCAAATGCTGTTTGACTTTTTGCTCCATTTGCAGGTGTAAATGACCACCATTTCCAGTCAACACTTTTTGGTTCCGTGCTATTATGGGATAATATGGAAGGGACCTTTGTATGGCTACTAGATACTTGCTAGGGTTTTTCCGGTTGGAGGAAGGACTTTCACGTAGACTTTGAGGGAGGATTCAACGATTGCATGCATCATTCGACCACACCTAGGATGAATACGCTTGACAAATGCGATGTCCATAATAATGATTGGCTAAAGTTCTTGACTTGGTACAGAAGAAAAGTGATACAGCATCATGGCTTCATCTCAGCGGATAAAATTCTTGGAAAGAGGAAAGGCATAAAGTGACAAACTATATCTTGGGCAACAACTCGAACAGTCCTCAAAACTTGAATTATTTGCCAAAGCAAATAGGCTAGTAAAGAAACCTCCATTTGATGCCCAAAAGTGTGGAATCCAGAGTCTCCAGAATCTACAAAAAGAACACGAAAATACGTGACCGGAAGAATATAGGTTTGTTTTTATTAATAGAATATCCAGATCATGATGGTTCGGTGGAAGTGAGATTACTGAGAGAGAGAGAGAGAGAGAGAGAGAGAGAGAGGGGGGGCCGGGGGGGGTGGTCGTTACTCTCACTCTCTCTATGCTATCATCAACTTCATCGCCGATCAAACTGCCGCTGGTTCAGTTCGGGAGGATTTCATTACCCAGAAAGAAGGGGGTCACTGGTTCAGTTCTTACTTGCAAAGTAAACAGGACCAAGCTAATTGTACTTAGCCTCCTGGAAAATTAAGTTTCTGGTCCGGTTGCTCGAGAAGCGGGGAGATCCCTCATTGGCCTCGTTTTGTATGGGAATAATCTCAATAGTTTCGTAGACTCAATGGTCCACATCTGTTGGGAACTTGAGCAACCTAAAAGAACTCTCTCTCTCTCTCTCTCTCTCTCTCTCTCTCTCTCTCTCTCTCTCTCTCTCTCTCTCCCCCTACTGATGATCTTTCCGAACCTATTTCTGTTGCAATAAGCAGGAACTTGTAATTTTTTTTACCAGAGTTGAGTGAGGACGTCGAGCGTGCAGCCCAGGGTGCCTTCGAGGATCCTCCAATCGCTAACACCCTGGCTGTCGGTCTGAGCCACAAAGGTCACGTCCATGCATGAGGCGTATGCATCAAACATGGGCACCCACCAAGGACCCAAGTGCAGCCTCCGCTTGGCTTTCACCTCTATGTTGATGGTCACATTCCTGCGGTCCTTCAAGGCGCTCACCAGGCCCTTCGCGCTCAAGTCATTGATGTTCACCACTTTTGCCATGGCTGGGACTGTGGTCACATTGCTAGGGCCCTGAGTGAAGGCGGGAATGACCAAGTGATGAGGGAGAGGGAGTTGGCCAAAACTCAAAAGGAGCTTCACGTGAGTGTACTTGACGGCGATGAGCTTACTAGGATTCTTGACGGAGAGAGAGATGTTCCATCGGACAGTGGAGATGTTGGGGGACGAAATGGAAGAGTCCAGGTTGAGCCCGAACTCCGGTGGCATCAAGGCGGGTATTGCCAGGAAGATCACCATAGCTAGGGCAAGAATGGCGGGTACAGCAAATGCGACACAGTGGCCGATAATAAGCTTGTACCTGGAGATCCGCAGCGACCCTGGAGATGGGAGAGGTGATTCCGGATCATTATCCGGATGGGGTTGGTTGGCATGGAGGGCTCTCATTTGGGATTTTCGTGTTAAGTGCGCTCTTTTTCCCCCTAAAATTATAACCGTGTGAAGTTTTGTGAGCACGCAGGCCATTTAAATGGAGAGGAGTGAGGTATTGGAATGGGGAAGTTTCGTGTGATTTGAGTCGAAATTACTGAACTCTTTCCTCTGAACAAACGAATTGCAAAGGCCTCTGCTAATTTTTGTCAAGTGAAGTCAAGTCTGAAAGAGAGAGAGCATTCCCTCGTTTACACATTGGCTACTAATCAACTGTTTGATTAGTAGCGAATGTGAAATCTAACTAAATCTGGCAAAATGGGTCAAAAATCTATTTAATAACCCAATATGGCTTGGCTTGGTTCTTTTTTTGCATTTGCTTTATTTTTTTTGTATGGGTATTAGAACTGTATAATCAGCAATTAAAACCAAAAAAACATTGCATCAAATAATGTATTATTAAACAGACATTAACCAATTAACCAATATATTAAGATATCTATTATATTTAAATGAAAATCAAAGCCCGAACACGTTTCATGAATTGTGAATGGATTGGATTAGACTTTCATTACCACCTTCACGTCCCATCCATAACCCAACCCCGAGCTCTCTCACTTACTCGACATGCCGGTCCTTGGAACCATGCATTCTTTGAAGGGAACAATATAAAGAGAAAAATGCTAAAGAAGATTCTTGAGAAGGGTTGGATATGTGTTAACATATTTCTACTGCAAATTAATGTATTAAATGGGCCAATTTGGTTGGGACCGTTTATGGTTCAAGTCAAGTTCGACCTGACTCACTCATTTAACGGGGCTAGATCTGACATTTTTATTGTTTGCTATCCGCTTGGGTTGATTCGGTTCTTGATGGGGAAACGAGGGAATTCTCTCTCTCTCTCTCTCTCTCTCTCACACAGAGAAAATAACATTTTTCAGTTTTTTTACTTTCCACTACCTCTCACAAAAAGAACAGCGGATTGCGAGTATGGTATTTGAGCTCACCACCTCTCTCCAGGTGCTGTGGTTATCGATGACTTACGGCAATCGGAAGCACACCGCTTTCCCGAATCCCTCTACAGGCAAGAGGCCGCTTTTCATTCATGTCGTGACTTTTCACTACCTCAAGTTTTGGTATGTTCACGTGGTTAAATAGAAATTAAGTGTTAAATTCTACTCAGAATTTCATCATCCCTTAGATTTTTATAATTTTTTTTGTAAGGTACAAAAGTTGAATCTCACATTTGAAACTAAACGTTCTCAAAGACATAGATTTTCAGTTTGAAAAGCATAATTATACATGTCGGCATGAAATTTTAGGATATGTCCATCCCTCACTAGGCGTCCTGATTATCCTTTAAAATTGAGTCCTTTGAGGTGGAGGGTCTTTTTCTCATTCACATGTGAAAAGAAGAAAACTTCTCTGGGTTGCGGCAATTTTGACATTGCTACGTGTGCTTCATTGTCATGAGCAGGAGAGATAACCTGTTTTCCAATTGTACTTAGTGGGTAAGTTTAAAGAAACTCCCAGCTATATTCTACGAATCATTTGCACTTTATTTTGCCCATAATTAATATTTTAATTTAGAAAGAAACACTTAGTGACTATGTAGCATGGACACGCGATACAGATACGCGACATGATACGACACGTCGACACGTTATTTCTTAAAATTAGAGATTTCCGACACGTTAAGACACTTTATATATTAAATGAATATTTTTATTTTTAAATAATTTAATTCAAATTCAGTATATTTATTTTTTGAAATCATTGTTTAATTTCATTTATTTATTTTTCTGATTAAACAAAATCCCCATTAAGGTCCACCCAACTCTATACTTTCCCTCATCAATTTACCTTCACCCCCAAATTTATTTTTCTTTCCCTCCCACCATAGTCCATTCCCCCCACCCCCCAAATTCTTTTTTTTTTTTTCTTTCCCTCCCCACCACCGTCCATTTCCCCCCACCTGTCTTGTCAATTTCCCTCCCCCAAAATATGTGATGGCATCGGACTCTCATTTTTTTTTTAATTATTTCTGAGTTTCTTCATAAACCCTAGCTCCTTTACTCCTCCTCACCACCTGCGCATGACCCTTCCTCTTCTCCTCCTCTCGATCCTTCTCCTTCCTCACCGCTCGCTACACGACCCCTTCCTTGCCGCTTGCCACTCACTGCACAACCGCCTTCCTCTCGCCTTCGGTCCTTTCTCCCTCGCAACTACAATGCCTCAATCTATTCTCGGCTGTCTCTCGCCATCGCTCACGGTATGCTCCCTTGCCTTCCACCCTCCCGGACACGCGTGTCAAAGCGTGTCAGGCGAAGATTGACCACGTGTCAAAAAAACCGACACACGTTGATCACGTGCCCGATCGTGTCCAAGCATGTCGATGTGTCTGACACGCTCTGACACGTGTCAGACACGACACGGAAGCACTGTGCTTCATAGCTTAGTGACATGAAAACTTTCATAACAAATTGAGAAAATATTCTGTAATATCAAATGGTCATGTTAGCCATGGACGTGGCGTGCTTATACCTAGTCATACCCACTCAGGGTTTGACACATTGCAAAGTCATATAATTAAATACAAGGCCCTGCAAAAGCTGGAGTTGGGGGATCATAGATGCATAGCAGCTACATTAAAAAAATTGTAATGGCCGCCCAGCCCTACTCTCCCCTCCAACCCACTCTTTCCTTTTTGACAAAGGAGGACAACCGAAAATTGCTCTTTGCTTGAACGCTCCTTCCCCAACTCCACCTTCATCCTCTCACTCTCGCAAATCCGTTCCTCTCCTCAATGCCTCGCCCTTGTCAAGACTCGGACTCGACCTGCCGAAGGCTCCAGGTCTCGCTACTCGCCCTTGAAGGAACCATTGCCCAACTGGAGCAACCACCCTTGTAAGGAGACGATCCTCCTCAAAAAGGGAGTTCGAGTGGTTTCTCAATGAAAGAAAAGAAACAAGCAATTCTCCAGTCTATAATACGTGCTTTATCTAAGTAAAAGAAGGTTCTTCTTAAGCATTACAAAGGAGTGAAAGTTTATCCAGTTAGTCCTAAATATTGCTATTCACACCAGCAACTCTTTGTTTTATCACAATTTTTATGATATTTTACTACCAAATTATCTTTGCTGAGATCAATTTGGCGTTTGTTTAAGAATTGACTTAGGCTGTAGCTTGTCTTGTCATCTGAAAAAACCTCCTTTTCTTAGATAAATGATGAATTATAGTTTGGAAAATTTATTTCCTTTCATTGAGAAACCAATCGAAGTCCCTTTTCGAGGAGGACCATCCTTGGGAGGGCGGTTGCTCTAGTAAGGCGACGGGCCATTCAGGTAGAGCAGTGAGACCTCGGGTCTTGGGCAGGTCGAGGCGTTGGGGAGAGGAATGGAAAGGCGAGAGCGAGGGAAAGAAGGTGGAGTTGGGAAAGGAGCGTTCGAGCAAGGAACGATTTTTGGTTGTTCTCCTTTGTCAGAAAGGAAAAGGTCGGTCGAAGGAGGAAAGAGGAGCCGGGCAGTCATTTCAAATTTCTTAAAAGAGCTGCTATCCCTTTATGATCCCCAGCTCCAACTTTTGCGCCGCCTTCTAGTCAATTATATGACTTTGCCACATGTCAAACTCTGAGTGGGTAGGACTAGCGCACTGAATATTCTCCACTTTAATCCCCCGGACCTCAATCAAGTAATTTGCTGCCAAATCAGACACGTCTTTAAGCCCGCCGTCGGTTTTTGAAGTGAGTGAATCGCTATGTTTTTCAAGTCATGGGAAAGTATACCTCATGACAACAGGCTTGCCAAGACGACGACGGCTCCCTCGTGAGTCATGTTGATTCCACCTTGGACAAACCCTCTGGTAAGAAAATGTTGCGTGGAATTCTTTTTCCTCCTTGTTATTGTCTTTTTCCCACGTTCATTTCTAACCACCTAAAGCCTAAAACGTACGTAGGCACCTCATATAGCCTTTTTTTTTTTTTTCTTTTCAGTTTTCTTAGACTCGAATAATATGAATGTCGGCAGTATCCTTCACGAGAAATCCGAAATGACATGGCAAGAATTAGGTTTTCGTTCTTGTAAAAGCAGGGAGAATATTTCCATGGATGAAAACTCCATGCACGAGGAGGACAGCTCAATCTGATGAAGTGATAACCACAAGAGGTCAAACTATATTCAGTTTGACCGTTCGGAGCAATCAATTACCTAAAGTCTGGTCACAAACTAGACCCTTCAAACACGTCGCACCTTAACGTTCTTTCGACCGTACAAAAGAAAGTGAAGGGAATTTGTCCTGCGAAGACCTGGGCGTTTCTAGCTCTGAGGTGACTTCTCGATGATCTATGCATCCCGGGACGCTGAATGCCGTGTGAGCGATTGTACTCTTCCACTTAATTATTTGCAGCCGGTAGGGCCGTTGAATGAATAGATCGAATCAAAAAGAGTTCGACCAATATTGATCTATATTTCTATAATACAATTATAGTAACCTATATTTGACTTGACTTATACCTAATTTATATCGCATCCAATCCAAATTCAATTTCTTATTAATTTTCTCCTTAAATTCTTGTTTTAAAGAATGGATGACTTCATGTATCCGCTCAGGTTGTGGGCTAGGACTTCGCATTGTTTTGCATAAATTTAGATATCAAGTAATGGATGTGGGCGTGAAGATGGTAGTGACACAAAGGTTTGCGGATCTTTGCTTGGGTGGGGAACAATGCTCTGGCTCTTATGAACCTATTCATTCCCATCTAGATGTTGTTGTTACGTTGTCATGTTGGAGAAACATCTCAAATTTTTTTTTTTTTTGATGATCTAAATGTTATAATATGTAATATCTTTTTATTATTCTAAATATGATCCCAATATTGTATTCCCAATAAATTCCGATTTATTTCCCAATTTATTACCCACGTGTATTACGTGATATTTGCCCATTAATATGTTATCATAACGATCTTGATAGAAAATATCGGTAACGTAATAAAGGGAATAAAAACATCATGTCGTCTAGTCCAAACCTTATCACGACAGAAAATACACCATCAGGTTTGAGGGATATTGGCTAGTAAAACAGGATGTACAATTCCCCATA
Organism: Eucalyptus shirleyi; assembly: GCA_017140165.1. Lineage (NCBI taxonomy): Eukaryota > Viridiplantae > Streptophyta > Magnoliopsida > Myrtales > Myrtaceae > Eucalyptus > Eucalyptus shirleyi. The sequence goes on along the minus strand of CM029447.1, from coordinate 4,778,108 downwards.
TTGCAGATCAATCGTGCTGTATGGATCCATCAAAGGTTTTGAGGTTTCCCACTTTGCAAATTTTCATCAATGGTTGGAGGTATGTTGATCTTTACGTTTTTGCAAATCGATCCCGAATTTTGTACAAATTTATCCATTGAGATTGTCAAGTTTTAGTTTATATATAATCTAACAGTTGGTATCATAGCATGTTTACAATCTCTGCCTTGGTGACATTTTTGGAATTTATTTTCATTGAATTATGTGTGGGTAAATTCGGATTTATATATGGCTTGGACCGAAATTTAGAATTTTGGCCAAATTCGGGTGACCCACCACGCGATAATGGATTTGCATGATCACACCGCCATTAGGAAGAAAAACCCTTAAATTTTTTGGCATATTATTGATCGTCGGAGGTTAATCGAGCAATGAAATTTTGGTGGTTAGGGTTTTATAGGGCAGATTGTTTTTTGGCTTAATTTTGGTCAATACATTAGTCGTTTTTGCCGAATCTTGAAATTATTTGTTCATCTCGACGATCTCTTCGAAACCCATCAACCAATTTGGTCGGACATGGGTTGTGGGAGGAGACCTAGGTGGCGGAATAGACCAGGTCGTAGCGGAAGAAGCAGTAGAAGAGAAAGGCCAAAGAAGGCCTCAGGCGCACGTGTCGCACGTGCTCGAGGGCTGCAACAAGCGCGTGCAACGCACGCGCTCGAAGGGTTGCAACAGGCGCGTGCGACACACGCGCCCGAGGGGCTGAAGTGGGCACGTACACATGCGTTGCACGCGCCCGAAGGGGAACGAATGCGTGCCTATGATTTCTCAATTCTATCGCTCCGCATTTAGGAAAATTGCAATTTTGCCCTTGCTTGCATAAAATTCCGATTTTGCCCCCCTAAGGCATTGAAATTTACCTTTTGGGAGTAAAATTCCTGTTTTGCCCCTTAAAAGTAAAATTCCAATTTTGGCATTGCGTGCAAAATTCCAGTTTTACCCCTTTTGCACGTGATTTTACTGTTCTACCCTTATGTGCAATTTTATGAATTTTTTTCATAAAATTAAATGTCTAGTGATCCGTATATATTTAATTAATTAAGGATTAGTCACAACATCTTTGATTATATTAAATTATATATATTAAGAGCCTTTCGATCACATGTAGTCAAAGACAATAATTGTAATTATTCACATTAATATTATGAATTTTATCCCACAGGAATTTTTAATATATTAATGTGATTAATTATGATAAAATATTATTTTATCCTTCTTAATTTACCCACAAGGATTAAGGAAGGGAATATAATTTGATAGTTTCATCATGAAGTAATTATGTAATTATGAATCAATTTAAATTAGAAACTTAGCTCACGATCACATGTAGTCAAAGACAATAATTGTAATTATTCACATTAATATTATGAATTTTATTCCACAGGAATTTTTAATATATTAATGTGATTAATTATGATGAAATATTATTTTATCCTTCTTAATTTACCCACAAGGATGAAGGAAGGGAATATAATTTTATAGTTTCATCATGAAGTAATTATGAATCAATTTAAATTAGAAACTTATCTCACGGGTAGTTTTTGATGTTATGTGATTCATATTTTATAACATGTTTTACATTGGTAAAATATGATTTAAGTTTATTTGCCTCAAATATATTGATACATAAGTTTTATTTGATTATGATGTAGTCTTACCACCTACGATTAATTATGGTATAATTGTTTCCGAGCTTAATAGAAATAACTTTAAAGAATGGAGGGAATTAGTTCTTCTTCAATTGGGATGCATGGATCTTGATTATGCTCTAAGGTTAGACGAACCACCTGAACCTACTGAGAATAGTACTCATGCTGAATATACTCATTATGTTCAATGGGAGCGGTCCAATCATTTCAGTGTGATGTACATAAAGACAAAACTCTCTGTTAGTATCCATGGTTCAGTCATTCAGCAAAACAATGCCAAGAAATTGCTGGAGGTTATCAATGCACAATTTGAGTCTTTAGAGAAGGCGCATGCTATGACCCTAATTATGAAATTCTCCTCATTGAAGCTTACCAATGCAAGAGGTGTGCGTGAGCACATCATGAAAATGAGGGACATTGCAGCTTAGCTGAAGAATCTTGAGGTTGTGATATCAAAACCCTTTCTTGTATACTATATCATAAATACTCTCCCACAAGAATATGTCCCTTTCAAGATCGTTTATAACACATATAACACTAAATGGTCAATCAATGAACTCATGACCATGTGTGTTCAAGAGGAAGAGAAGCTACTAATGGAGAAAGGAGAAAATGCTCATATGGCAACACAGGATAAGATAAAGGGCAAGGCAAGCAGAAGGGAAAATGTAAGATGCTTCTATCTCCCCAAGCTAGCATTAAGAAAGAATCCAAGTGCTTTTTTTGTAAAAAGAGGGGCACATGAAGAAGGATTGCACCAAATTTAAGGCTTGGCTCAAAAAGAAAAGTAACCAACTCGTATGTGTTTGTTATGAAACTAATATGGTTGATATGAGTCACAACACTTAGTGGATTGGTTCTGGTTCTACAATCCATATTTCGAATTCCTTGTAGGGTTTTCAAAACTAGCTAAAACTAGTGGGAAATGAACAAGGCATCTATTCGGGAAACATGATGCACTCGCGTGTAGAAGCTATTAGGACATGCAAATTAGTTCTCAATAGTGGTTTTGTTTTAATTTTAGAAATGACCTTTTATATTCTTAGTTTTTCTAGAAATTTAATTTCAGTTTCAAAACTTGTACCTTTGGGATACTCTTTTGAATTTTCATATTCAACCTTTAATTTATCGTATGAATCTGAAATTGTTGGGAGTGGTATTTTGTCTGATGGTCTTTTTCGAATTAATTTATAAGACAATATCATTAATAATGCGATGCACGTTCATGATAATGCTGGTATAAAACAATGTGTTGTGAATAAGGATTCCTCTATGTTGTGGCACCAGAGATTGAGACATATCTCCATGGATAGAATTAAGAAACTAGTAAATGATGGAGTACTTAATACTCTGGATTTTATTGATTATGACATTTGTTGGTCTGATTATGACACTTGTGTGGACTGTATAAAGGGAAAACAAACCAACAATCAAAGAAAGGTGCTAAGAGGAGTACAGAAATATTAGAAATCATATATACAGATATTTGTAGTCCTGATATGGCCTCAAATGGTTAGAGATACTTCATTTTTTTTATAGACAATTATTCACAATTCATGTATCTCTACTTGCTTCATAATAAGCACAAAACACTATATGCCTTTGAGGTATTTAAAATCGAAGTAGAGAAACAATGTGACAAGCAAATTAAGATCGTGAGATAGATAGAGGTGGAGAATACTATGGTAGATACATTGAAGATGGACAAGCACCTAGTCCATTTGCGAAGTTTCTTGAAGAGTATGGGATTATTACCCAATACACTATGCCTGGTTCACTGGACCAAAATGGTGTCGCAGAAAGAAGAAACTGAACATTATTGGACATGATACAAAGTATGCTCAGCAACTCCAAACTTCCTAAGTTTTTATGGACTGAGGCTCTTAAAACGGCTGTGTACATATTAAACCGAGTTCCAACCAAAGCTATTCCAAGGACGCCTTTTAAGTTATTCAAAGGTTGGAAACCGAGTTTGCGACATGTACGTGTTTGGAGATACCCATCTGAAGTAAGAGTCTACAATCCATGGGAAAATAAGTTAGATCCAAGGACTATAAGTGGGTATTTTGTTGGATATGCTGAAAAGTCCAAATGATACAAATTTTATTGTCCATCTCACACCAATAGGTTTGTGGAATCAAGAAATGCTAAATTTCTTGAGAATGACCTGATTAGTGGGAGCGATCAATTCATGGACTTTATTCTCGAAGATCATTCAGATATTCAACCTTCCACCTTAAGTACTAGATTGGTTGTTGCTTACAACGTCCCTTCATTTTAACAGGTCGTTGAGCAACCAATCATTGAAGATCCACAACTTGCTGATATTGATCCAGTAAACCCAACTATTTAGCAATTACCAGATACTGTTGAGCTTCCAGTTGAACAACAAACTCCTCAGGAAGATGTTGATACAACATTAAGAAGGTTTACTAGAATAAAGAAATCAGTAATTCCTAATGACTATATTATGTATCTACAGGAATCTAACTATAATATTGGAGCTGAAAGTGATCTTGAGACATTTTCACAAGTCATGAGTTGTGATAAATCCAATTTATGGTACAATGCCATGAAGGAAGAGATGAATTCTATGACATCAAACGAAGTCTGAGATTTAGTTGAGTTGCTTAATGGTGCAAAGGCCATTGGTTCTAAATGGGTCTTCAAAACTAAGAAGGATTCATTACGCAATATAGAGAGATACAAAGCCAGACTCATTGCCAAGGGATTTACTCAAAAGGAGGGAATCGATTACACGGAGACGTTTTCTCCTATATCCAAGAAAGATTCTTTTCATACTATTTTGGCATTAATTACTCATTTTGATATGAAGTTACATCAAATGGATGTGAAAACAGTATTCCTTAATGGAAAATTGGAAGAAGTGGTTTACATGAAACAACTAGAAGAATTCTTCTAGTGTTGGTGAGCATTTGGTATGCAAGCTTGAAAGGTCTCTTTATGGCTTGAAACAAGCATCTCATCAATGGTACTTAAGATTCCATGAGATCATTTCTTCATTCAATTTTAAAGAGAATGTCATGGATCAATGTATATACTAGAAGGTTAGTGAGAGCAAAATTTGTTTCCTTGTGTCATATGTAGATGACATTTTACTTGTAATCAATGACAATGGGTTGTTATATGAAGTGAAACAATTTCTCTCTAAGAGTTTTGATATGAAGGATATGGGTGAAGCGTCTTATGTCATTGGGATTAAGATTCATAGAGATAGATCTCGATGTATATGAGGACTATCTCAAGAAACCTATATCAATAAGGTTTTAGAGAGGTTTCGGATGAAAGATTATTCACCAAGTATAGCACTCATTATGAAGGGTGATAAGTTTAATGTAAACCAAGCCCAAAGAACGATTTTGAAAGGAAACAAATGAAGAACATCCCATATGATTCTGCAATCAAAAGTTTGATGTATGTTCAGATTTGCACTTGATCTGACATAGCATATGTTGTGGGAATGTTGGGAAGATACCAAAGTAATCTAGGTATGGACCACTGGAGAGCTGCAAAGAAGGTGATGAGGTACCTCTAAGGAACTAAGGGACATATGCTTATATACAAACGGACGGACAACTTGGAGATAGTTGGTTACTCAGACTCATATTTTGTTGGTTGTGTTGATTCTCGTAAATCAACATTGGGATATATATATTTATGTTTGTTGGCGGAGCTGTATCTTGGAGGAGTGCAAAACAAACCTTGGTTACTACTTCCACTATGGAGGCGAAGTTCGTTTCCTATTTTGAGACCACCTCACATGGTGTGTGGTTGAAAAGTTTCATATCGGGGTTTAGAATTATGGATTCTATTGTTAAGTCATTAAGAATATTTTGTAACAATTCAGCTACAGTTTTTATGGCTAAAAATCACAAAAGTGGTAGTCGAAGCAAGCACATCAACATCAAGTATTTAGCCATCAGAGAACGTGTTAAAGAGAAAAAAGTGGTCATAGAAGATGTAAGCACTGGATTGATGATAGTTGATTCTTTAACTAAAAACATGCCACCAATAAATTATAATGATAATGTATTTAGAATGGGCATTAATCCAATTATGTAAATTTTTCTTTATATGAAAGAATTTGTGAGACTTTTATTCATTTATAGTGTTTTTCTCAATACAGTTGTATACATTCAGTTATTCTGAAAAAAGCAATTACGCTTGACTTGGAATAAACATAAGATTTATTCATTAAGTTATTTGATCACATATGGGCTGATAAAACACATTATTATATACGAAAGATAATACTCGCTCTAAGAGGACTCATCACCGTGATTCATGTGTTTATTTCAGTATAAAGTTTATGTGGGTTTGGGTTCATAATTCATTTGATGGAATATTGAGATCAAGTAGGAGAATGTTATAATATGTAATATATTTTTATTATTCTAAATATGATCCCAATATTGTATTCCCAATAAATTCCGATTTATTGCCCAATTTATTACCCACGTGTATTACGTGATATTTGCCCGTTAATATGTTATCATAATAGTCTTGATGGAAGATATCGGTAACGTAATGAAATGAATAAAAACATCAGGTTATCTAGTTTAAACCCTATCATTATAGAAAGCACACTATCAGGTTTGAGAAGTATTGGCTAGTAGAACAGGACGTACAGTTCCCCATATTGCAAATTGATTGTGCTATGTGGATTCATCAAAGGTTTTGAGGTTTCCCACTTTGCAAATTTTCATCAATGGCTGGAAGTATGTTGATCTTTACGTTTCCGCAAATCGATCTCGAATTTTGTACAAATTTATCCGTGATTAATAAATCGGGATCGTCAAGTTTTAGTTTATATTTAATCTAATACTAAAAGCTATCCTTGGTATAATATTTACTATGGTATTTATAGATGTTCATGACAATGTGTAAAGAACAAAAGTGAATCCATAATGAAAAAAGATCACGAAATTGTTTTGTTTGTAAATAGCTCAAACGAATCTAAAGATTAGCTTAAGACAATGTCTATATTGATGTTGATGATATCAAATTATTAGTACAATAATGACATTTGCTAATATTTTGGGCTCATAAATATAGTTGTTGTCTAGTGGATGTGCATAACGGAAGAACTGGAAGTCAAACAAAGAATCAGAAAACAAGTTGGTTGACAAACTTATCAAAGCTGTAGCAATAGGATAGTAATAAAAGCTATTTCAGGTAGCCTACAAATGTTCTGGAAAAGAACTATATGGACTCCTCTATTTTTCGATAACATCACCAACAAACATGTCATGGCTCTTTGCTTCTCCGAGACATCTCCTATGAGAAGTTTGAGGATGGTTATATAAGAGAAGATCATTGAAGCCAAAATGTTAGACACATGCAATACAAAATCCTAAAATCTACTAGAAGTTGTGTACTTAGCAAAAAGCTCTTGTTTGTTTGTTACTTTTGCCGTATTCCTGCTGCCTTGTAATTAAAAGATTAAGTGTACCAATTGATGGCAGCACCTAATTCCTGTTAGTATGATCTATCATGTGAAAGGATTGGCGTGTGCTAAGTGTAACTTGTTTAGTAGATTACTAGCACAATCTAGTTTGACTTCTGGCTATTACTAGTGAAAGTGGACGTATGCTTGGGGATAAAGCCAAATCACTATATATTATCAAGTGCTACTAAATTTCTCTCATTTACTTGCACAATCACACAATTTGCTCATGATCATTAAGGGGGCTATGCTTAGAACTAGGGAAGACCAGGTCAATCATAGCAAATATGCTATCTCACAATAGGCAAACCTCTCTATTCAAGCCTTCAAGGGACTGCCTTTTAGCCATGGACTACCTTACAATTTAGTTCAGAGTATAGAAATACTCAGTGATGCTATGATAGTAACATCTTTAACTTAGTAGAGCTGCATTTTTTAAAGGATCCTACTAGGTTGGAAAAGAAAAAGTGTTTAGAGAGATATGGAGAGAATTCGCATAAACACACACTTTATTTAAAGGGACTCTGTCCAAATATTACATCCTCTTTGATTTTTATAGGCATTAAGAGGTCATTTAAAACAAAGATCAAGCTCACGAGTTTTAGAACATACAAAGGCTCCGAGATTCTTGGTAAGGAATTATTATAGGTGATATGAACAATGACTGTGAATAGTGATTTTTCTAGCCTATTGCTACAATACTTTACTTCAGTGACCTATGCTATAGAAACTTTTGCTATAGATCTATCTACCATCTTAAGAGTTATAGCCATAATTTGAATCATTAAAGCTATATGTCTTGCCAGCCATTTAGGAAGACTATTGGTAGTATGAGGGGATCAATTTTGTGAGATCAAGCCATCCCACATACTTTGACTGCTTGAGGTAGGTTCTTCTTCATGAATCCTAGAGCATCCTAGAGTGTTGGCAAACATGATTGGCTAATGCCAGTTTGCTGTTTGAGCATAATGTGAGACTATGCAGGAGTCCATTTCAAGAAATAAGGACAAATGTCATTGATCATAGAGATTTTGAGAGAAATGACCCCATTGGGCATAGAATGTTTGAGCATAGGATTTTTTAGAAGATTATATGGGATTGTCTGTGTCTGTCATTTTTTGCTCTTATGATGGAGGTGTCCTTACTTGATTTCGTACTTGCTTGAATTTCTCATGTACTTATTTGGTTTCAAGTGCAAGACCATAGTGGTCCCATGGGATGGTGTTGTGTCATCCCATACTTCTCAAGATTGATCCAATTTTCTTAGCATAGGACTCTTTGGAGTTCTCTGTAGTTATATTCAACGGATCCAACGCAGTTTGGAAATTAACTATAGATATGGGCTTCTTGGAGATGTGGCTGAGGCTTGTATGTTGCGGTTCCTACTCCTTCTGATGCCTTGGTAAGGGTGTCATTGTTTCACACAAAAATTTGTGGTCTTTAGAAAAACGCTACTATGTGTAGCTTTGGTTCTACTCAAGGGGAATTTCTTAGTTTTTGTACAAAAGGACGCTTCTAGTAAGTAGGAGGATAGAACCAATTAAGACAGTCAAGAGGTCCCTGTCACTTTCACTCCCTTCATAGGCCAAAGCGCAATCAGTTTGGTTAACTTAAAAATGAATTTTCTGGTGTGGAACTCAACAGCTATTAAGTATATATTAGTTAAATACCAAAATAGCCATTGAAGCTAATTAGAAAGATCATATTCTTTCCAAATTAATAGATGAATAAATGGATATCTAGAGTTTAATCCAAAATGATAAAGAATTAAGTCTCCATGGAATCTGAATAGATTTGTATGGCGTTGCCACATGAGGTTATCAATATTTTCAATGAGGCTGTCATTTTGGATCTATTCAATGATTTACTAAGAATATTCTAGGCTTGGTCAATCTCGCATTCTTTCAATCTTGTACTTTTTCTGTTGAGGAAAAGCATACTTAAAAATGTACATGTTGATTTATGTTGGTGCCTTTGGTTTAAAGAGACAGTCAACAAGAACAGTTTTCTTTCTTGCAATGTAGTTGGTTTCAAAAACTTTTTGAAAACCATTTAGTCTATCGAAGTAGCTGAGAGTGGGGAATCTGCTTCTATTTGAATTTGATCATCTAAGGAAATGAAGCCATATCTAATTCTACCAGGAAATGATGGCTAATAAAATGGAGTTCAAAAATTTTTATCCTATTCTTTATTGTCAATATTTCCTTGAAAGTAAAATGACAATGCATTTCAGCCTGGGAGAACTTTCCACTTTTGTAAGCACAAAGGTTTTGCTTATCTTCAATTTCTTCAAATAGTATGGCTGCCCAATATTCGTCACTAATATTGGTCTAGAGGATTCTCTTTCCAGTGGATGGTGTTTGTAATGAAGGAAGATTATGCATTACTTATTTTAATTTTGCAATTGCTTTGGTTTGAGCTTTGGTCTAATGTGGGGGATTCTTCTTCGGTATCAATAGTAATGGAAGTAGTAATGTTGCAATGTTGGGAATAAAGTCTTAAAGATAATTAATTATCCTAAGAAATTATTAAACTTGCTTTATCGTAAACTTTTATTTTAGGAATTTTCACAATTTCTAAGCAATGTGTGGCCCTAGACAGTATGTACCTTTATTGAGGTGCATGCTAAGAAATTCAATTTTTGTCTAGGCAATATTTATCTTTTTTTGAGAAATCATGATTTCATAATTTTTTCACAATGTTTGCAAATTGTTCGAGAAGTCGGCAAGTGGGATTGCTCATCAAGGCTGTAAAGTAGGATGTTATCAATGTATACTACTGCACTTGATTGCATTGGTTGAAAAATACGGCCATGTCCTTTTGGAATAAGGATAAGGCTACTTTGAGGTCAAAATGGAGAACTTTTCATTGAAAATGTTGGTTTGGAATATAAAACTCAGTTTTGGGCCTATATTCGGGATGAATGCTCATTTATCAAAATATGGCTTTAAGATCGAATTTGGAGTAAATATGTGCTTTGGATAATCCAATAAAAAGGGAATTTTGAGAGGGCAAGAGGAACTTGTCATCTTGGAGAAAGAGGTTGAGGGGTTTGGTAGTTGATTACCAGTCACATCTTTCCTCGATTTTACTCAGCTCATTTGTTGATATAAAAAGTTTTGCAAGCCCATTTGGAATATGAAATTTCAATAAGGTCTTATTGTAACAGTTTTAAGCACTCCTTTTGAGCAACAGCAAGATGTTCAGGATTCATTCTCATGTGACTCACCTTAGTGAAATTTATCTATTCATTTTTTTTTAAAGGAAGGTGAGTAAAAAACTTTGGATTTTTTTCACAAAGGATGATGACATTTCAGAGAGAATTCAAAATTGTGTTTTGAATAGGATTCTAACAACTTATGCATGATCGGATCTAGCAAACTCATTTGGATAGAGAAGAGCCTTTACATATTGACAAATTTAGAGAACCGGTCTTTATAGTTAAGGCATTTTTTGAAAATGATTCAGAGTTGAGGAATTTGAACCATAACATCCCAACCAAAAATCAAATCTTTGTTGAGAAGACTAAATTCAAAGATTTTAGTAGTATTACTGGTGTAGTTTGCACATTTGTAAAAAAAGCATTTCCTGAGGCAGAATTGAAATATATTGAACAGAAGAAGTCTAGTATTCTTTAGAAAGAACTTTAGTGTCTAAAATTAAAGAACTAACATTAGTATCTAAAAGAGTACTGACTATGATTGGGTTAACAAACTTTGAAGTGAGGATTTTTACAGGAAAATGATAACAATGAGCTTGACTGAAATATATACTATGGTCTTTTTTTGAAGAGGTGAAGGATATATGAAAAAGATGTTCAGAGTCAGAATCAAAATCAATTTCACTAGTGGTAGTTCGGTAACAAGGAATAACATAAAGAGTTTATTTAGATGGTTCAGCATCAATGAAAAACAATGATCAACATCATCATTTTCTAGTGGAACACCAGTTTCAATTTCAATGAGTTGTATTAAGTGGTTCTAATCTTTTTTAGCTTAGGAGAATTTTTTTGCAAAATGACCTTTCTTGTTGCAGATGAAGCATCGAGTTGATGTCTTGTGGTCTAAGTGATTTTTCCTTCGTCATAGGAATTGCCATTTTTTCTTTCTCTAGAAATGCTTAGACCATACTTGGACCTTTTCGCCCAATACCTTTTGAAATGCTTTTTTATTTTCGGAAGATTTTTCGCAAGAGCCATCATAATTTTTTTTGGAATACTAAATCTTCAAATTCTGAAGCGAACAAGTTCCATCAAGTTCTCGATTGTCTCTGAAGTAGGTTTTCATCACTTGACGCCTTAAACACAAATAATCAAGATACAAATAGATCTCTTGCTGTATTTTTCCCAAGGAAATATCCTTCTCATTTACTTATTGAGAAAGGATCTCTCAAGTTGCTAAGATAGCTCTCCAAGAATAAAGGCTAGAAGAATCTGTTTCAATCTTACATCAACTCCAAAATTGTAGAAGAGTTTGATCACTTCGATAATACTTGTTGAGATGCCTTTTTTAGAGGGAGTAGTTTTTTTCTTTTAAAAAACTCTCTTCTGTTAAGCTCATGGAGGTTAGTAGGTTTGCCGATGAAAAAATGGTAGAGAAGAGCAATAGCTTGGCGGAAGTCTGCTATGAGCACAAATTGCACTTGATTTTATTTTGTAACCGATTACGACCAATGTTTAAGATTACCTATGAACCTTGTGACAAATCCAAAAAAGGATATTATACTTGTTGTGATTTATGAAAGCTTGAGCATTTAAACAAGTATGAACCTTTTGGCCATTTGGAATAAAGAATGCCATCAATAGTAAAAAACTGTTTGAAGGAGGAAGTTAGATTTTGGGATGAATTGTTTGGTTGGATGACCTCTGGTTCAGAAGGATTTGTATTCATTTCCTAATCTAGAGGATCAACCTTAAATATTGAAGAAATGATTGGTACAACATGAAATGATTCAATAGCAGGATCAAAAAAGAGGGAGATGATGAAAGAGATATTGAATCTGGTTCTGAATTTGAATTGATTGGAAGAATTAGTTCTGTATGAGATTGAATTTGGTCTTTCAAGAGCGTAGGATCAAGCTGTTTTTCTCCTTGATTGCTAAGATCTTTTAACAATGATTCGAATGAATTGGATAGTACCATTTGGTCTGATTTCTCATTTGTAGAAATTAAATATTCTTTAGGAATCTTTTCTTTTTCCTTTTCTCTTCTTAGCCGATCCATTTCTTTAAGGCACTTTCCTATTTCTTCCACATCAGAAATGATTGAAGTGCTTTATGGTTGCAGAAGAAAATACTCAGTTTGTGGCAGGGTTGGGAATGGATCAAAATGTTTGAATTTTCCTTCCTCAAGGAGTTGAATTTTCCTTCCTCAAGCAGTTAAATTTTCATCTTGAGTTTCTCTATTTCCGCTTTTGGACTTTCGAGATGATGATATTCCAAATGTCGTCTAGATTCCAGGGCATGAAGCATTTTTTGGAAGTCTGAAAGCATCTTTTTGGTGGTTTCATCATATCTCTTAAGATCTTTTTGTACATCAACGATTTTGGAATCAATTATTTTGAAAGTAATGTTGTGTGCGCTAAAAGAGTCTTTGATTGCCAATTTAGAAAAGTTTCAACAACATGAATTATCTTTTTCCTTCCATGTTTGTCCACATTGGTTGGCGCAAGTATTTTTGGGACGTGACGGTACATTCCTTGTGGATCAACAAATTCTTTGGCAATAGGGAAAGAAAGCTTAGAAACTTCTTGACTAAGGGGGAGAAAGTCTACCTCATGGAATATGGAGATAGAATGATTATCATTCTTCTTTTCTTAATTGGGTGGTATCTCATTTGGGAGTTTAAGTGGGTATGAATGCTTTTTTGCCCACTTTAGGATTGGCTTGTAGATCGGGAAATGACTGATTTTTTATGAGGAGGTGAGGGAGGTGGTGTAGGTGGTAAGGATGGTGGAATGAGAGGTGATGATGTATATGCTGGTGGTAGAGATGGAGCATAAGAAATCATGAATTGAAACTTATTACTTTCATCGAGGGTATCAACAGAGGGACCTCCGTTCAAATACCTTTGTTATACACCATCTTTTGGTTTTTTGGGTTTTCTCCTGAGCCATGTAGTTGAATCTACTTCATCAAGGAAGTTTATACAGTAAGAACATTGATAGAAAGGATCCCAAAAACAATTATCATATCGGTCTTTGTAGTAATGGATATGATTTCCATTACTCTATAAGTATTTAACAAGCTTCTTTGGATCTGGCTTAAAGATTAATTCTGGAACACAAGGTTCCATCATAAATAGGGTTTGGAAGGTAAAAGGGGTTTTCTTCATTTTCTTTGCCGAATTTGATAGAAATAATGTCATCATTTTTCCTCACAAATTTAGAATCTAAGGACTGAAGAGGCTTACTATTTTGGTGCAGCTTTTCATAGTTGGTAATCCAAGTTTCTAGAAAGAGTTTGGCCAATTTTTCTCTAAGAATTTGCTTGGGGACATGGATGCTGGATGCCTGGCCATTTTGCATGGAGATGAACAAGACATCTTCATTTCCATTTTGGAAATTTAGATCAAGGAAATGGTTTTGCACTTGATAGACCATCTAGTAGAGTAGTGTCACCGCAATGGAATCAGCAGTCTGGGTTGCTTCGTGAGCTGAATTTGAATCTTCAAGAAGGAAAGTAGTTAAGGATCTGAAAAAGCAATATTAAAATTTGGATAAATGATCACAAAGATGTTCTAGCATTCAAAGTGGTTTAGATGGTGCCAATATAAGCATGCCGGTACTCTAGGAACCCAGTGTCTAATAGGCCCATTCTAGCACAATTGGCAAGCCTTTTCATCTATGGAAAGTGAGTACTAGGCGAATAACTCCATAGTGGTATGAGAGTATGCTTGTTGGGGCCACTATTTGGGATATTTTGAGGGATCTAGAGCGTAACAAAGTGGTCTTTTTGAGTGTCTGGAGTAGCATATAGTCTTTCACTTTTTTGGGAGTTTGACGGATAAAATGTTGGATAGAACAAATAGGGAAAAATGATGAAGAGGGTTTAGCAAAAACAGAATATGGGTTCATAAGAGGAAGTTGAGTTTCAGAAATCTTTGTACCATCACTAAGAGAGACCTCATAAAGATAGTCAATCTTAGAGGCATTTGACGTGAAAGTCTAAAAGAGACGAAGACAATGGAGATGAAGTAAGAGTAACACGTGCATTAAGAGTTTCAAGGTCGATCATGATAATGTGAAAATCTTATCAACACTGGGTTCACCATCTAAGTGCACAGAACTAACCAAGTTATAGATGAAATCATGGCTTTGATACTAATGAAGGGATCTATGCTTAGAACTAGCAAAGACTTAAGTCAGGTTTGCTATCTCACAACAGGCGAACCTCTTTGTTCAAGCCTTTTAAGGGATTGCCTTTTTAGTTAGCATATGATAAGAAGTTTTTAAGACAATATATTCATCCTCTCTACGTTGTATTGTTGCCCCAACAGCATTGTCAAATAAAAATATTGTAAGTTCTTTTCTATTATGGCCCAAAATTTGTTTAAGGTTTAATAGATAAAAAATACTAAAATTGAAAAAGAAAAATAAGAGCAACCCACATCTGCTACGTTGCTTGCAGTAAACAAAACACTAGGGTGCATTTGCAGATGCAATCCGACTTGACCACAGATTCAACGTCCATCAGTCTCCTAGACCTCCCCCCCCCCCCGCCACCGACAACTTCGTCTCTGGCCGCCTCTCCTCCTGGCAATGCGCCATCGCAGCTGGGACACCAGCGGCAAGTCTGAGTTGGTATTGTCAATAACTCGAACATCATCTTGACAGAGCCGCTGCTTAACACCAAGATCTGCCACTTTGAGACCACCGGATTGTGCGGTGAGCAAAGGCCCCGTAGTCGGAGGAGAATGAGGTAAGCGGCTCCCATCCCATGGGTAGCCAGAAGTTGAAGAGGCCCATGGAAGCTCATGCTTGACATTCGCTCTGTTAGGCTCCCTTCCAGCCTCTCCGCAACGAGCCCATCTTCATCTTCGGCTGGACGATTGACAAACTCTTGGTCCTGATCGTGGTGTCAATGCTGGCAACCGTGTTCCTGTTGCTGACACGCGATGATGAACATCCCGGTGGCGATACTGATCGGCGTGGTGGTGGTAGCGGCACTGCATGCAGCGTTGAGGAAGGCGGACGATTTGTCTCTGGTGAGACGTGGGTTAATGATGAGAGTTGGACATTTTTCTTTGCTTGTTAATGAAATGTGTTGAAAGTGGTTTCTTTCTGATCCATTACAACCAATTACTAGTCAGGCTTTGCTCCCTCGGGCTCAATTAAATCCATATATTAGATTTTAGCCATCCATATATTACCCTTTTCGTTAAATATGAATTAAAATATGGTCCAATACCCATTTTGACAACTTTAGCAACCAGTGCTCATATTCGTTATGGTTTAGTTCTATAGTGATTTCATCCTCTTACGTCGATCTCATTGTAAGATTCGTTAGTTTCTGCATTAATCTTTGCAACAAATTTCGTATTCCTCATCAATGCTAAAATAATAAAGGACACACGGTTGTTTGAAAAGGAAGTGGCGATTAGTAAATGCAAATAATGCAGGATTATTAAGGACCTTCAGGAAACAAACTTGAATAGTGCTAAGCCAACTATGACAAACGATGGCTCTCCACTATCGTCTTCTTAGGGAGGTAAATAGTTTCATACGTCGCATCTTAGGTTCTTATCAAATGCATTTCACTTCCAAAAGACCAACAACACAAACTCTTGTTCTTATGCTTCATATAGCCTCGAATGAGACTACGGTCACCAGCTGAGTTAAGGTCACCTCCTCATTTTAATCATCCTACTCATCACTGGTTCATCCTTCTCCGACGACCGGCCTGCTTCTTAGTAAATTGTATGGGCATCCACTGCTATTCAATTTCCATGTAAAACCAACCTTGAAACATGCTGCAACCTTGTCAATTTGGAACATAAGCAAATGAATCTTGCGATGACGTGGTAGTCTTGGTAGTCTAGTCATCACTGGACTGTCGTGTCAATGATTCCCGACAAAAATTGGCCTAAAAGGTTATACTAGGAATTTCACGTAAAGAGTTGGGATTAAATTGGCGGAATTAGAGAGTTTAGGATCGAGCTAGCATCCGTGCAATAGCTATGAGACTCAAAGAAAAACATTGCTTTCTACTCCGTCTTTTCTTTTGGATACACTTCCTGCTGTGCTTCTTTAGTCATATTTTATGTGGCGAGGGAGCATTGCAAAAGACACCATATGTTTGATATCCGTTTTCGGGAATAAAATTTGTTCAAAAATAATTTTTTTCATTTCTAATTTCCATATGAGTTTCTAAGAATTCAAACACGTTTCATAAGTGCACAAAATTTCTACCTTGAAATAGGGAAAGAAAATATAGAAATGCGTTTAGTACAACTTTCAAGTTTTTTTTTTTTTTTTTTTTTTTTTTTTTTTTGTGATGTAGAATTTTTTTAGATTTTAGATAATTTTTAAAGATTTTTCTAAGTATTTTATCTTTTTTTATCTTTTTCTTTTTTTTACTCCCTTCTTCTTCTTCATCTCCTAGCAAATTGCCAGGCCTGGGCAACGGCCTGTGACCGGTCAAAGATGGAAGCCGACAACCTTGCTGGCCTTGGGGAAGCCTCGCTGTAGCTGGGCAAGGCTGCCCTTGCCTTGTCATGGTGAGGTTGCTGTTCATTGCAAGGCCAAGGAACCAAGAAGAGGAGGAGGAGGAGGAAGAAAAGGAAAAAAAGAAAAAAGAAAATGACCTATTTCAGAAATTGTTCCTAGAAACAAAGAAGTATATTTTCTTTACTTCTTATTTCTATTTTAAATCTAATTCCACAGCTATATTAACTGATTTTACTAAATTGATTTATATATTTTTTCTATTTCCAGGAATAAAAAAACTGAAAAATAGGAAAAGAAAAACATAAACGTTAGCAAATGAAACCTTAGAGATGGTCTGGACAGATTTAGATGGGCCTCAACAATGGCGGGCCTCCGATTCTTGGAACACGGGGGACGGGTAGGGAAAAGGCCGGTAAAAGATACGTTTTAGGGACGGCTTTCCTCTCCCTGTCCTTAAAGAGCTGACGCACTTTTAGTTTCACTAGTTGCGTCTTCCAGTCAGTGCGAGCTTCTAACTAAAGTCAATTTTGAATAGGGTGGTTTTCAGTTAGATGTGACTGTTTGCTTTCTTTGTTATGTTGGTAATGAAATCTTAATGGTGAATGCCTAAGACCTGAGTAAGAAGTTCCTCCTGCGCAAGGCTTTGGTTTTCATCATAGGAGGCTAGAGTTGATACGAGCGTCTTATAAATCTTTAATTAAGAATTGGTCTATTTGAAACTCGGGTGACACCAAGTTAAGATATGTGAATGAAAAGAAAAATAATACTGTTCATTGATTAGTGATGGTAAATGAACCTAATTATAGGTTTTACATAATGACTATTTATGGTTGTCAAGAAAGGAATCTGAGATTTTTCTATGGGATTTCCCGATGTTGGTTTTTTCCCCCTTTTTATTTTAAAGGTCTTTTGGTGCTGATATCATGCAGGAAGAAACTTTGATATTGGATTTTGACCAGTATCACATGATTTAGGATCTTTCATCTGCCGCAGAACTCATGCAACCTGATATTGTCTCCATTTTACATTACTATTTCTGTAAATCTTGCTTCTGCAGTTGGAATTTACATGGTCGAAGTCGACCGAGTTCTTGCGCAAGAGGTACTCGTGAGTTGCAAAGGAAAATTGTAGAGTATGTCAAGCATCTTCGGCTGAGAGAAGAAGCATGAGATGGAAGAAATTGCTAAATGGCAAAGAGGTCTCATATAGTCTTCTACTGGGATATTACAGTGATAGAAAAGCTTTACTATCTTGAAATCTTCCACATTTATTGTAATCAGGCATAGATATTAAACGAATTATCTCGGACACGAGTTAATACTGAACAATTACTCAACTAAAAACTTATATTAGTTAACTTTCCTCCGATTGTATAAACATAATTGTTTGACTTTGCAATTTCCAATTATGTGAACCTATTCGAGAATGTAAAAGATTTGCCTCCTTTATAACTTATAAACAAAGTGAGGGTTATCAATTGATATGATAAGAGGAACCACCAAGATCTAGTTACCGTTGAACTACCATTATATGCCTAAAGTTGACTTACATAACAGTTATATAAATACAGTTCTTTGATTTACTTAAGTAAATCGGTAAAATGAAAATGATTAGGATGACTTATTACTTAGTTATCCCTCAATGGTCAATTAACAGTTATCAACATTTCAAAGTAACTTGGCCAAGTATATTTAGAATCAAAATCAACAGAGTCTGGCTAGTTGTAGCAAGTACGAATTTTGCTTATATGTTCAAAATGTTGTGAGCTCAATCGATTATATCAATACAAATGTGGCACAATTTACTTAATTACTGATTCAAACCTTTTTATCTATAATGGGGTTAATAATAAACTTAGAAACCATATGTTATAAAAGCCTGTATGAAAAAAATAGAGCGGATCATAGTTGTTTGCTCTTAATGAGTTATAGAGCAGCAATTTATGTCGAACGAAATTCTTTGTTAACCAATAAGACGTAATTGTTGTGTTAAGTGTCTTTTTGGTTCTGTAAGTATCTTTATGTGGTGTGCATTTTAAGGACCAAAAATATGAAGGGGGAGGATGGTTGTTGAACAGCCTTGGTGTTGAAATTCTTCCCTCGTTAATTTATTAGTCTCTATCTAGTTGCTAGTACAGCCCTTTGGTTCAGGAATGAGTTGTGGATCTTATGGTTAATTACTAATTCTCTATTTGGTTTTAAGAAACTTTCTTAGGTCAAGAATAGAGATCGATTGAGAACCCTAGCCATATATCCGAAGTGCGACTCTTGTGGGCATCAACTCATGGAATCTGACATGCGCGACCCTCAGCAAACCTTTACTGGCATCGCGCGACCTTCGATGAAGAATGTGGTAGGTGCTAGCATAATCGCCTCATGGTAATACCGGGATTTTATGCTCGGTCTGTTTCTGAGCCGAGCTCTAATCTCTTTTTTAAATTTTGTGTCCAGTGAACGATGCTTTCATTCAATGGTTGAAGCTGATTCCAGTAGCTTTCCAGTGTCTGGGGTTCGCGCTCAAGGCACAAACTTACCCCTTTCCTTCCAAATATGCCAGAAAAAAACATAGAGGAATTAGAAGGACATCGAGGTTGAAAATTAACTAGCCATTGACAAACCTGGAATTGAGAAATCGACTTTTAGGGTCGGATCAGACCATTTGTTCGAAGCCCATGTGCAGAGCTGAAGAACATGCTCAATAGTCTCAGTTGCTGATGGCAGAGAGCACAGACTGGCAAGGCTAGTAATGCGTGTCTGGTCCACTGAAAAACTAGTTTCTCTTACGGAAAGTAAAACCAATGATTGTTACTTCGCAATGATCAGAGTGAAAGCTTCCTACATGTTCTTTTAACTGCTAATTGTATCATTCACTAATGTTCAATGTATTATTTTCTGATTCATAGTTTCAGATGTTTTAATTGAGCTAGCATGATGTGGAATGGGTGCGGGTCCATACAAGATGAAGTTTCAGAAATGGAATCAAGGAGCAGCATATTAAAGCCCCAGGATGAAAGAGAAGTGAACAGAATAAAACCAACCCAACCCTTAGGATTCAACCCATTTTTATAGGTCCAGGTCCGATGAAGAAGAAGCCGGATAAAGGCTAAAGTGCCGAACAATGAAAGAGCGGATTATGCTTGGAAATCACAGGGAGGGTGCAACACGAGAGAAACCAGTTGAAACACTTCATTGTGTTGACGACCATCTGGAAACGACCTCAAATGGAAAATCTTGGCATGGGCCATCAAGGAGTAGGGGATCACATTTAGAAGATGGAGCCGAATGTTCTCTAGAAAGTAACTAGCATGTGTAGCATCAAGGTAATGGGGGCCTGTTAGTAATTGTATTGTTGGTAAGAAAACCTTAAAACTCATCATTCTTATACAACAGCATCGAACGGCAAGGGTTCGGTCACTATACAATAAATTTAAAAAATTTTGGACAATCTTCTAGTCCGCCTAGTAATATATTAACTCCCTTGATGATTTACTTCGAGGAAGTTCAGGATTGACATTACCTTTAGTTAAATTCTCGCGGGAATTTTAACCACATACTCTCAGGTGGAATATACATGCGAGCTACACATGAATGTGGATTTGGTGGAATATACATGCGAGCTACACATGAATGTGGATTTGCTGGGGGACCGCGGCGTTGGAGTCCGGAGGTCTTCCCTTCTCAATTTAATATTCTCAAAGTAACTGCGTGGATTGGCAAATTTTTCTGTTCATCTACCATTTCCATGGAATTTATATCCACTGTCATTTTCATTAAAATTCAAAAGAAGTTGTTGGATCGGTACGATCCACGGTTTGATTATATATGTATTTTGAAACAACACAAATTCTAAAAGAATCAAACTTTCATATCCACGGGGGACCACTTTGTATTTCTTTACTCGTTTCCATTCAATCAAAAACGTCTTTTTCTTTGTTTTGTTAGGTGGTGGAGACAGAGCTAAATGCAATTCCTTTGCTCTTTCTTTCATGTCCGATGCAAGGGCAAACCTACAAGCGCGTCTTTGATGGGCCTAGTGATTGTGACGCGAACCAAAGAGCAGCAGAATTTATCCAGTTTCTAGTCCGGTGGTTGCACGGGACTTGTTATGGAAGGCCGCTAGGTCAGATATCTCACGTACATGCGAGAAAAAATATAGGAATCACTCGAATGGTATTCTAGAGCTATATATGAAAGGAAATTCAGCGTTCACTCCGATCAAATTATCACCGGCACATTAGCCATGTCTCAAATAAAACATACCAAATTTCATAGGAAATTTTGTATTAAGTGTTCTTCTTCTTCTTCTTCTTCTCCACAAGTACTAGAACTTTGGTATGGCATATACCTGAGTGTCATAACCCTTTTTTTCCGATCACTTGAATGTTATGATTTATATACAATGCTTATTTGTGCATTATTAATTTTTTTTTTTTTTACAATTGCTTGATTACCATATGACTTGTCAATTAATCACTTGAGTGTCATGACTATTTAAAAATGTTTATCACAAGTGTCATGTCACATCAGATTTTCGACACTTAACTAAACGATTTTGAAAAAGTTATGGTACTCAAGTTGTAAATTCAATATTATGGCACTCAAATAAACGTTTTTTTTAGAAGTTATGACATTTAGGCGGTCGAAAAAAAGTTGCGGTATATTTATCCCGAAGCTTCTGTGACAAGTTTGTAATTGGAAGGGGCAAAATTGGAGGTCCAAACCAAATCCAAAAGCCAAGTCTCCTTTCTTTGCTGACTTTTGATTCCTCGATGCATCGACGGGGCAACGTACATGGTCATGGTTCTCCCCTCCTATTGAATCGAGTTTCCTTGTTTCCACCCAAGAGAATAGGAAAGAGCAAGACGCCAAAAACCATACTTCAATCTTATCTAACAAAAGAAGTTCCGCAGTTGTCCATTCTCGTTATTAGCATACGACTTGTGTGCGGGGACCCACTTTTGCAACCAAACCTTCAAAAAAGAAAAAGAAAAAATACCGTATCAAAAAGAATCGCCAAGAGATGAACTCAAGAATCGACAATTTAATTAACGTGCTCTCTTAAGAGTTTTCGCATGACCCTTAATTTATATTTCAAACTCGTACCTTTTCGATCTTAGTTTCACCAAAACTCTAAGACCCTGTTTGATAACGTTTCTGTTTTTCTATTTTTTTTTGTTCTTTTGTTTTTTGGAATAAAAAAAATAGAAATCAATTTAGTAACGTCAGCTAACTTTTATATTCTCTAAAACAAATCAGTGGCTAGGAAATATATTTGGAACATAAACAAAATGTAGAACAAAAAACTTACCTTTTTGTTTGTAGGAGCAAAAAGAGAAATAAGGTCATTTTAGAAAAATAAGCTCAACATAAGTTAATGTTCGTCTTTACAGAATCAGCGTAAGGTCTAGTCTCATGACCTGTTCCGAGTCCTTTTTCTTGGAATAGAAAAAATATAAAAATACAAAATAACAAAATAAAAAATAAGAAAAAATTTAGAAATTAGATTTTGAGTAATTTACAATATTTTAATGGTAATTCTAGTTTAGATTAGTTTAACATAAAAAAAAAATGAAACTATTTTGATGAAACTTGGATTTAAAATTGAATGAGCTTTTAGAGCCTTATTATATGGATTTTTTAATGTTGTTTCTTTTAGAGCCAATGCTCGGTTGCAAAAGTTTAGTGACTTCAAACAACGTCTGCTCTTCTTTTCAAAAGATCTATACATCTGTTTATTGTAATGCCCAAAGATTTACTATCAACCTCCTTATATTTAAGTTATAAATCAATGAAACTCTCTATTGCCATTTTAAGCCATCCATCCTTGACTAACTATTATGTTGGATTTTCTTAGGTCATTTTAGAATATCTTGATTTATTAAATCATTATAAAAGTCTAGTTTTATCCAAATATAAAATGTTAAGTCTTTTTATAATTAAATAAAAAACTAGGAATATAAATTTTTATGGTCGTATCAAACGCAATTTATTTTTTTTCTATTCCGAGAATAGAAAATTTGTGTAGTTAGTAAATGTATTTTTCTACTCAAAAACCCATCTAGGGAATAGAAATAGAAAAATTATTTCTGAACATAAATTATTCCCGAAAATATAAATGTTACTAAACACAGCCTAAGTTTTACTTTATATGAAAACTGAAATAAAAAGAACAATGTAGGGAATAAAAGAACGATATGGTCTCTTGATAAGTTTTTAACGAGGTTTTTTCTTTTCCCAAATTCTCGTTATTTATTAAATCGATGATTTTTCTAACGGGAGGGGCTCTTGAATCAAAAGTGATGATCATGGCGGAACCAGTGATGCAGACGAGGTAGTCAACCTTGCTTATACGCCCCGCGACTTTCCGAGGGACTGAAACTTCCGATGATTCATAGCCGGGGTCAACTTTTCTTGCTTGAACATCAAATTTTGCCAATTTCTCTATTCATTCCAATATAAAATTGTGATGTCACGATCATAAGTTCGACCGTGTGGCAATTCTTATCACGAATTTATGTATAAGTATTAGAGAATATTATATGTGCAATGTCTATCATTTCGCCTGTGAGGAGGCCGAGCGGGTCAATTTTTCTCGGAATGGCGTTAGCAATGTGCCAGGGGTCTCTAATACCATTCGTGTACCCTTGGTAAGAAAGCCTCAAAACTTGGTTTGTTTTGAAGTGCTTAGATTAATGTGTGTAGGGAAATCATGTGTATATAAAAAGAGGGACCATGAGTGGCATGCACATTTTGACTAACGGAATGGACACACACTGAAAAAATGCGGTGCAGACTCCGACTGTGGCACCTTGTTGAATATTCCAATAAAAAAGCACTTAAGGTTAATAGTTGGAAGGAGACCGCATGTATTTTTTTAGAATGCACATATGAGTTCTGTTAGAGAAAAGTCTCGTTTCTGAGAATTAGTGTAGTGTTAAGCAGTTGATATATTCTAATTGGCCCATAACTTATCAACTTAATTTTCTTAGTAAAGGTAGATCCAACTTGATATGTTGATAGGCTCGGATTTGGGCTCCATCTTGGCAATCTTCCTAAATAAAAATATTTGACTTCTATTGCCTGCGCGCTTCCAACAAATGATAGATTGGTAGGTCTCTCATGGTCGATCCTTTCTGGTTTTTATTGCTGGTCTAGATGGGGTTCTTCTAGCAAAGCATAAAAATCTGACAGATGCTATGTCTATAACAAGAAAGGCCATTTTGCTAAAAATTGTTTAAAAGCTAGAGGAACGAATTCTCTTTTTGATTCATTAAGCAGTTTATTAAGCATACTCGTCAAGAGGTTAAAAAGTACGTCCAGTCCTCGGAATTTGATTAGCATCCTATCCTTGCTACTCAGCAAGAACATTTTCTCACCCTTCAAATTCCTTTTGATTTTCCACAGCAATGGATACAACAAGGAACCTACTCGGGAAAGAGATAATCATCTAAAAACTTCTATGATTCCTCAGCTATATGAGGTAGATTTGTGGGTCTCTCATGATCGATCCTTTGGTGGTGTGAGATAGAGACCTTGAGTTTTAAATGAATTTGGATCTAACTAGATATATTAATGGTCTTGGATTTGCTCTTAATATATTCAAGAGTTCATATATGATTTCATATACCAAAATTAGCGTCTGCTGCAGTTCGGTGGCTGGCTTTTTCTCATTGACTATAGTGTTTTTAAGCATCTCTTTTCTTCTGTTTATTTTTGGCTCGACTTATCCCCGCGAATGCAGGTAAGAGGTACCATCCAAGTACATTCGGCAAGTTGAGCACGGTACCTTATCTTTCAACAAAACATGTATCTTCCGTACTAGCAAAATGCCAAAAAAACAAAAAAAGAAAAATATTCATGCTTGTCGGTCGCATAAGGACTTGGGAGCTCTTGCCGTGGGCCTTACGTTTCAAGAAATTTTGCTCGCCTTTACAGAAAAAACAATTCATTCAATGGATCCTCCAAAAGATTTACTAATGTCCGATAATCCAAAGTCAAACACGATTAAGATAAATGGGAGAAAAGTGGGAGAAAAATATGGTTGGGAATCAACGCTGTGGGAGGGACCCACAGGAAGATGTCTTGTCAAGATGTTCCTCATATCTTTAAGGGTGTGTTTGTTTGTATTTATGTTCAAAAATTGTTTCAGGAAATTAAAAAAAAATTATTTATGTTCCGAGGAACAATTTTTTACTAGAAAAACGCGTTTAGTAAATTTGTTTCGGAAATAAATAAAAAAAGAACCTAAAACTCGTTTGATAAATTTATGTTCTTTTTTTGTTTCTTTTAATTTTTTAATATTTTTATTTTCTTTTTATTTTTTTCTTCTTTTGACCGGTCGCCAGCCTTAGCCATGGTCGGCGACTGGCCAACGAGGGCCGGCGGCCTTGCCTTGGCTAGGCGAGCTCTAGCTCGCCCAGATCCGACGAGGCCGAGCTCACCCAGCCACCGATGAGGCTCGGCCTCACTGGGCCACAAGCCGAGCCTCGCCAAATCTGGGCGAGCTCGAGCTCACCCAACCAAGGCGAGGCCGAGCCTCACTAGGGGCCGACGACGCTCCGGCGAGATCGTCAGCCCTCAATGGGCAAGCGCTAGCCATGGCCAAGGCCAACGACCAGCCAAAGAAAAAAGAAGAAAAGAAGAAGAAAAAAAAAAGAGAAGAAAAAGATAGGAGAGAGAAAATTTGTTCTTAAAAATTGTTCCAGAAACAAGAAACAAGTTTTTTGTTTTTTGTTTTTTGTTTTTGTTCCAAATGTGTTCCCGAGAACAAAAAAATAGAATTTTTGTTCATAAACAGAAAAAAGAACACAACCATGCACGCCCTAAAAGGTCCTGCCCCACGTACACAACAATGTTTCCCCAAACACGTACCTTTCCGCCGTCATGGGGCCCTTGCATCCATGGACCCCACCACCGCTGGGACTAACCTCACCCACACGTGCAATTATCATGTCTCCTCTGTTTGTTCTTATTCCAATTTTAAGAATTAGGGGTTAATATTACGGAAAATTCAAAATTATTATATTTTACGATAAATTTATTTCAAGTTAATTTTTTGATCACTATAAAGTCTAAAGTGATACCCTATAATAAATTTACCCTCCATTAATTTTTGTCAAATTGGATTAATATCAAGAAAAATCACAAACCAATTACAAATGGAGAGTAAAATCTCAAATTAGTATACCATGTCACCTATCATTTAATTTAACAATTTGACGTTAAAAATATAACAAAAATTGATAGAGGGTAAATTTGTCACAAATATTTATTTTGATTTGTGATATTAACCCTAAGAAATAAATACCACAAAAAACCTCAACTTATACACATAGTGATGCAAATATGTTACTCAAAATCTCAAACTATGCCCATTTTGACCCAGATATTCCAAACATCTTTTGTAACATAAAAAACCTCGAACTTATATCAGCATAACAAATATACCCTTAATGAAATTGAAATATAAGGTATATATATCTTACATGTATAAGTTTGAGCTTTTGCGTGAAAAAAAAAAAAAAAAGTTGAGGATATTTGTATTATAGTAAGCAAGTTTAGGGTTTTTGGTGATAAAAAAGATTTGGGCATAGATATTTTTTAAAAAGAAAAGGTTATTCTCTTTGAGTTATTTCCACAAAACTCCTATTAAAATTAAAAAAAGAGGAAAAACAAGGAAGACTTCGATTAGAAAATAAACAACAGATGCCCGCAGTACCACCGGTCGTGGTGGCTTCGCTAGGTAGGCTTCAATGAACCTTTGCGAGAGAGGTGAGGAGTTTGAAACCTTTGCGAAGCAAAGGCTCTGGCGGAGTTACTTGGTGACTTAAGTGTGCTGCCGAGGATGGTGGGTCTCCTGCTTACGTAGCACCCGGGGTTTAACGCTTTGGCTATCGGCTGAGGCGGTTCCTCCAGCACCAAAAAAAAAAAAAAAAACACAGATGCCCGCAACTCCCTTTATTTTATAAAATGCCCGTTGCTCCCAATACTACGCACCAAAAATTCGAAATGGCAAGCCCCCTCGCCATCCGGCCCCATTCCAATGACGAACCTAAATCCCAATCACCAGGGCCGCCGCGGTCCTACAAGTACAAGCGGATCATCGCCCACTGTATCACATTTACTGTTCCCGCCATTCTTGCCCTCCTCATGGTCATCTTCCTAGCAATACCCGCCCTAATGCCCTGGAGTTCCGGCTCCACTCGGTCTCTTCCCTTTCATCCCTCAACATCTCCAATTCCCGCGTCACTGCCCAATGGAACATTGTTCTCTCCATCAAGAACCAAGTAAGCTCATCACCGTCAAATACAATAACATGAAGCTTCTCTTGAGTTTCAATGGCCAACTCCCTCTCTCTCGTCCCTCCTACATTCCCACCTTCACTCAAGGCCCCGGCAATGTGACCACAGTCCGAGCTAAGGCCTTATCAATGATTGTGATTGTCAATGACTTGGGTGTGAAGGGCCTGGTGAGCAAGTTGAAGAGCGGGGTGGTGGCCATTGATGTGGTGGTGAAAGCCAAGCGAAGGCTGCACTTGGGTCCGTGCTGGGTGCACTTGGGTCCGTGCTGGGTGCCCGTGTTCGACGTGTACTTCTCTTGCATGGGCATGACCTTCACAGCTCTGACCGACAGCGAGGATGGCAGCAATTGGCCGAGCCTAGGAGGCACTCTCAGTTGCCTGCCCGACATCATCACTCAACTCTGGTAGGAAAAATCACAAGTTCCTGCTTAGTTTTGTTTTACAATCATTGGTGGCAGTTGTTTGTTCAAAATAAATTATATAAAAGACATCACCACTTGGTTGCAATAGATCATTAGAGCACCCTTGATCAGGCCAATTCTTCTATGAGGAGTTAAGGATATTTTCTCGGTCGAGTTTGTTGGAGAAATCTTCTTGAAATATTTTGAAACTGACAAAACGTTTCCATCAGTCTAGTCTGAAGGTTTGCAAACTCTGCTGTTTAAAGTTTGAAGACCTCCGGATAGCCAGACTCAAGACTCAAAGTCTATTCTCATTGACAGTTTCTAATCCGTTGAAGAAAGGCTATCCAGAACTGGATGTTTCACTAAGGATGTGACCTTATCGACTGGAGAAGATGTCTTGGCTAGATATGACATAACGGAATCCTTTATTTGATCGTGATTGATTCGGAGATTAAGGATCCGATGATTGGCGAAATATTCTTGGAAGGTTCTACTTATGGAAACTGAGATCCTAATTATATGGGCGAACAAGATTGATGGGCTATCGACATGTTCCTTTAATAGCTCGAATGATCTTCCTAATTGATTCTGTCTAACGGAAAGATTGGAAGAATTCCTTTGGTAAGTGCCAAAGGGTATGATGGCATAAAGGAGTATATAAGAAAGACGTTCTAGTTGTTCGAGGAGTGCACAATAGAAGAATTCCAAAGTCTGAAGCTCCTTGTTTTTAGTCAATTCATTTGAGTGAAATCTTGTACGCAAAAGAGTATTTATGTTTGTAAGAAACCTTGAGGAAGTGTGGTAGAATATCTACACTGTGGAATCAAGGGAGAACTGTGCTGTAACATCTCTTTTGTTCATAGTGAAATCCAGCCGGTGGGCTGTCAGTGCGGAAGAGTGGACGTAGGCTTGGAATAAGCCGAACTACTATAAACCTTATGTTTAATTTTCTCTTCCCTACTCTTTACTTTACTTTGATCGTAATTCATTTTGTTAATCAAAAGAGAACTTCCTTTCTATCGTCTGCCTAGTATCGCTGTGGTATCTCAAGAAATCGTTTTTTACACCTAGTCACCCCCTCTAGGTGCTTATACTAGCTATCTTAATTGGTATCAGAGTTTGTGTACTCACTTTATTTGAAGTGTTTTACTTCAGAGTTAAAGATCCATGGCTGGTATGTTGGCTCCAGGGCTGGTAGAAAGGCAAAGCAATACCAGACCACCTTACTTTGATGGAAAGGATTACAATATATGGAAAAACAAGATGAAGACATTCCTAAGATCAAAGGATCCTCTGGAATATAACGTTGTATAAAAAGGAATCACTTCTAAAGCTGCACCTGTCTCAGGGAGAGGAAAAGATACTGTGGAGTCTAGTGAAATGACTCAGGAAGAGATAATCAAGAGACAAGCTCTTGATGCAAAAGCAATTTATTCTTTATATTGTGCTTTATCTCCTACTGAATATAACAGAATATCTTCTTGTGTTACAGCTGAAGAAGTCTGGGATAGATTACATATTACCTATGAAGGAACCGATCGAGTGAAAGAGACTAGAATCAACATTCTCCTCGGTCAATACAAAGCCTTCAGAATGAAATCGAGAGAATCTATAACTGACATGTTTAGTCGTTTTACAGAAATCGTGAATGGTCTTGAAAATCAAGGTCAACCAATTTCTGATCCCATGAAGGTAAATAAGCTACTGCATGGACTCTCCAAGGATTGGAATCACATAAAGACCTCAATCAGAGAGACCCAAAGAATCATGCCACTATCTGTTGATGAGTTGGTTGGGACTCTTCAGTCTTATGAAGTGGAACGAATCAATGAAGACGAAGACCCTAAAGGTAAGAAATCCATTGCATTAAAATCCAATGATGATTCTAACGTTACAGATTTTGAAGACGATATGGATGATGAGGAGCTTGCTCTCATGATAAGAAGATTCAGAAAGCTGAATAGAAAAGGAAGAAGATTCAATACAAAGAGACAAAGTTTTCAAAAGCAACAGACTAAGTCTATTGAGGATGATGAATCAAACAAAGATGTAGTCTGCTTTGAATGTAAGAAAAAGGGACACATCAGACCCAACTGTCCTCTTCTGAGGAAGAAAAAAGGAAAAGCTGAAAAGTATCGAAAGGCTCTTAAAGCAGAAACCTGGAGTGATACAGAGTGTGAAGAAAGTGATGATGATTATGCCAATATATGTCTAATGGCACAATCAGATTCAGATTCAAAATCCGAGGCAGAATCAGATTCAAACATTGAATTTGAGGTGAGTAACTTTAAAATCCCTATTAAAGTTTCTAAATACATTGATGAGTTGTGTTTTAGTCTTAAAACTTCTCTTAAAAAGATTTTCGAACTCAAAAGAGAAAATTCTGCTCTAAAACAACAGGAAAATATTTTGAAAGAAAAGGTGAAATGCTTAGACATGAATGTTTATTCTCTTAGAGAAAGTGAAGATAATCTTTCGAAAGAAAATGCTCTATTGAAAAATGATATCTCAAATATTTCTAAAAAATTTTCTATAAGATCTGAAAAACTGGAAAAAAAAATTATTGATATTCAAAGACCTTATTTCAACACATCTCGGTTTGGGAATGGCTGCTGAAACCATTCCTTTAATTGATTTTCCAAAGGTGAAAGAAAGAATTAAGCAAAAACCGACAAGAGATACTTACAAAAATCATTTTAAAAAGATCTTTGTAAAACCAGTAGGTCGCAATGCTCTCAGATGTTCAAAGTGCAATAGTGCAGATCATTTTGAAAAAGAATGTCCTATGGTTTGGAAACATGTTAAGAAAGTATGGGCAAAAACCGCATATCATACTAACTCCAATGGACCCAAGAAAATATGGGTACCAAAGAAAGTTTGAGTCTCTTTTTAAATGCAAGTCATTATCAAGAAAAAGGTAAAATGGTATCTGGATAGTGGATGCTCAAGACATATGACAGGAGATTCAAATTGCTTCATAAAGCTTGTTCAAGTGAATGGTGGAAAAGTCTCATTTGGAGGAAATAGCAAAGGAAGAATAGTGGGATTTGGAACTGTAAAGATTGGAAACCTCACAATAAGCAATGTTTCTTTAGTTGAAGGACTCAACTACAATTTGCTCAGTGTCAGTCAGTTGTGTGATACCGGTTTCAAAATCTACTTTCAAGAAGAAATATGTACAAGAACCAGTAAAGACTCTACTCAGTCATTCATGGATCGAAAACATGGAAATATCTACCTCTTGGATGTGAAACCAGATGAATCGCAATGTCTAATCTTAATCCAAGACGAAGCAAGCTTATGGCACAGAAAGCTTGGGCACATTAATATGAAACAGATAATCAAAATCTCAGCAAAGAAGCTTGTTCGTGGTCTACCCAATTTATCATACCAAAAGTCTGATCTATGTACACCATGCATATTGGGAAAACAAGTAAGAAATTCCTTTAAACCAATAAATCAAGTTTCTACTAACCGTGTATTGCAGCTTCTGCATTTGGATCTTTTTGGACCAACCAGAACACAGAGCATTGGAGGTAGGAAATATTGCCTAGTAATCGTGGATGACTACTCACGATTTACTTAGGTATATTTCCTAGCAAGTAAGTCCGAAACCTTCTCTTATTTTGAAAAATTTGCTAAAAATGTTCAAAATGAAAAATGGTATGTTATTTCAAGTATAAGAACAAACCATGGAGGTGAATTTGAAAATCAAGATTTTACAAAATTTTGTGATGAATCTGGTTTTCAGCATGTGTTCTCTTCTCCATATACTCCAAAGCAAAATGGAGTTGTGGAAAGAAATAATAGATCGCTTCAAGAAATGGCTAGAACTCTTTTAATTGAAAGCAACATCTCTTCACGATTTTGGGCTGAAACAGTTTTTACAGCTTGTTATATTATCAATAGAGTTTTTCTAAGGCCTATTCTAGAAAAAAAAAAAAAAAAAACCCCTATGAATTATTCAAAGAAAAAAAGTCTATTGTTTCATATTTTCATGTGTTCGGATGCAAATGTTTTATATTGAAAAATGCAAATGATCAAGTTGGCAAGTTTGAAGAAAAATCAAATGAAGGCATCTTCCTCGGATATTCAACCTCGAGCAAATCCTACAGAGTCTATAACAAGAAGAGTCAATCTGTGGAGGAATCAATGAATGTCAAATTCCAAGATTCTATGCAAAATGAATCTATTCAGACTCATCTTGAAGAGCCTGAACCTGCTCCAGACTCTACAAAGTCTAAATCTCAGGAAGCAACTCAGACTTTGAAGGACCAACAACAAGTGACTGTTGAAGATTCAAGTGAAGGAAGTGACCATCAATTTGACAAATTAACCAACATCTGGAAGCATAAGTCCAGTCATCCCAAAGATCTTATTATTGGCGACGTCAATGAAGGAATTCGCACAAGATCCAAAAGGCGCGAAGAGTCTAGTGTTGTGGCTCTTATTTCTGAAATAGAACCCAAAAGCATAGAAGAAGCTTTGACTGATGAAAGCTGGATTGAAGCTATGTAAGAGGAACTCAGGCAATTCAGCATTAATGATGTTTAGGAGTTAACTCCTAAACCAAAAGGTAAATCTATTATTGATGCTAAATGGGTTTTTAGGAACAAGATGGACGAGAAAGGAAAAGTCATAAGAAACAAAGCAAGACTTGTGGCCAAAGGATATACGCAAGAAGAAGGGATAGACTATGACGAGACTTACGCACCAGTAGAAAGGTTAGAAGCAATTCGTTTATTACTTGCATTTGCTTGTCATAAAAATTTCAGGTTATTACAAATGGACATCAAAAGTGCTTTCCTAAACGGATTCATCCATGAGGAAGTCTATGTGGAACAACCACCTGGGTTTGAAGACCCAAGGAAACCAGACTCAATATTCATACTCAAAAAGGCCTTATATGGTTTAAAACAAGCACCTCGAGCTTGGTACGACAGATTGAGTAAGTTTTTAATTCAAAACGGTTTTGAGAAAGGTAAAGTAGACACTACTCTGTTTATCAAAAAGGAATGCAAAAGTTTTGTGCTAGTTCAAATATATGTAGATGATATTATATTCGGATCTTCTAATGAAAGTCTGTGCAAGAAATTCTCTAAGATTATGCAGGATGAATTTGAAATGAGCATGATGGGTGAGTTAACCTTCTTTCTTGGGCTTCAAGTGAAACAACTGAAGGAATGAACTTTTATTCATCAAGAAAAATATGCTAATGATCTCGTCAAAAAGTTTGGACTGAACAATTGCAAAAAGGCTGAAATACCAATGTTAAGTTCCTTGAAGATAGACAAAGATGAAGGAGGAATGAAAGTCGACCAGAAGCTATACATGAGTATCATTGGCTCACTTCTTTATCTTACTGCTTCTAGACCTAACATTTTGTTTAGTGTTTGCATTTGTGCCAGATTTCAAGCAGACCCTAAAGAATCTCATTTAAGTGTTGCAAAGCGTATTATCAAATACATTGCTTCAACTTCAAGCATCAGCCTTTGGTATCCTAAAAAGGAAGACTTTACTCTTCTTGGATACTTAGACGCAGATCTAGCCGGATGCGGAGTTGATAGAAAGAGCACCTCGGGTAACTGTCAACTACTTTGAGGTAGAACAGTGTCCTGGTTTTCAAGGAAGCAAACTACAGTAGCTCTTTCTACAGCAGAAGCAGAGTATGTAGCTCTCGGAAGTTGTTGTTCACAAATTTTGTGGATAAAACAACAGTTAAGAGACTTTGGAATTGAAGATTCATGTACGGAGATTAACTACAACAACACCAATGCAATTAATCTTACTAAAAATCCAATTCTTCACTCAAGAGCAAAGCATATAGAGATTCGACATCACTTCATTAGAAATCATGTTCAAAATGGAAAAGTTTCGATTTAGTTTGTTGACTCAAAGAACCAACTGGCGGATATATTCACAAAACCTTTGGAGAAAAATCAATTTGAAATTATCCGTTCCAAACTCAACATTTTGAGGTTTGAAGAAATTAAAGTCTAGAGACTCTCAAACTCAGACAAACAAGGCTTTGAGTGTAAGTTATTCTCTCTCTTGAATCTCATCTTGAAAAGGTACAATTATGAACCATATTTGATTATTGCTATCTTTAAGCGATGTGATTATTGTAACATTTCCTTTTCGAAAAAGAAGTTATTTTTGGAATGACTATTTTCTCGAAAAAGGCAGTTATTTTTTGAAAATGCATCTTTTTATTTACTTTTATGATGTTCCATATACCTCTTTTAACTAGTTATGCACTGTTGTTTCTTCTTCGCTTTACTCTCCAAAACCCTAAGAAAGCACTGATCTTCCATTCCTGTTTTCTTCCCTTGTTTAATCTTCGAAAAAGTTGTCATCTTTCTTGGGAAAGTCAAGCAAGGAATCTTTCAAAGACTGAGAAAGATGTCGTCTTCAAGAAAGTTTTCGAGAATCGCAAGCAAGGGACCACAGCGGATGAGTGAGGGGCCTACACACTTCGATCTCACCGAGGAAGAAGAGTCTCCAAATCAGCAACAGAGCCCACAACATTCTCAGCAGCGTCATTCTCCACCAACTAGTCCACAAGGTGCTGGTCATCAACAAGAGGAAGAAATCATTGAAGACGCAAATCCTGTAAGAATTCAAAGGCCCTCTTTTATTTATAAGCTTTACCGCGCTTTAAAGAGGACTGGTACTCCATTAAACTACGTCGATGAGTTTCTTAAGGACAAAGAATATGGGAATGAGTACATCTTTTTGCGAAAAATGGAACGTTTGGGAATTGCTCCTAAAGGGGTGGCAGAAGAAACCCTTGCAAATATCCCAAGTGATCCGCGTGTTGGGGGACTTAATCCGATAGATGGAAATGATGATGACAAATTGTACAATCAATTTTCAACCGAGAATGGGTGTTGCAGCGAAAATTCGAGAAAAAATGGGAGAGTTGTTTAGATCAAAGAAACAGAAGGCTTTATACTCAAAATTGTTGAAGCGTGGGGTGATAAACCCTAGGAGTGTGGATTTTGATTTTCTAGATGCTGTGAATGTGAACTTGAGGGAAAGGTTCAGTTTTCTTCAACTAGAAAAGTTCTGTTCTGACACCACAGAGGCCTATGCTCAATTAACTGCATATTTCTATTCAAATCTTAGTTTATTGGATGCGAATAGAATATCTTTTAATGTCCGAGATCAGGACTTTGTGGTTGATGTGGATATGCTGGCGGATGTGATTGGGATTGAGAGAGGAAGATATCAACCGATCAATGTTTCTACTGCTTGTGCCACATTGGAGCTTGTCAAAGATAGAAGAACAAGGGAAAAGATTTCCTACTTGAGGATGAGTGCGTTTAACATTCTGCTTCACAAGATTGTGATTAATTGCCTTAGACTGAAATCAACTTCCAAGACTGATGTTTCAAGTTCAGAGGCAAAGCTGATGTATGCCATCATTAATGGAAAAAAGTTTTCTCTTCCTCACACTGTTATGTTCCACATATATAGAGCAGTTGCGAAAGACAGAGGTCAACTTCCTTATCCAGGTCTTGTGATGAAGTTATTCAGACATCTGAATATTCAGCCTCCACAAATTCTCTGTGTTAGATCATGTGATCATATGGTGGTAGGATTGAAAATGGTGACTAAAATGCATCTGAAGGAACTAAGCAAGGCATTGGAGAAATTCAAGGAGAAGACTCTTGTCAAAACTCATCAAATCTCTTCTGTAGCAAAAAGAAAAGGGAAGGAGCCCATGGTTGCTCCATCCAAGAAAAGAAGAGCTCTTATCATTGAAGATAAAGATGATGATGAAGACCTTACCATTTCTGCTATAGCATTGAAGAAGTTAAGTCGTCCTATTCCAGAATCAATGGAACGACGACAGGAGAAAGAAGAAGAGAAAGAAGCAGAAGAAAGAGAAGCTAGAGAAAAAGAAGCAGAGGAGGAAAGGTTTGAAGAAGAAGAGCGAGAAAATCAAGAGGAAGGAGAGCATGAAAAGCACTCTTCTCCACTTGAAGGCATGGAAACAATGGGAGATTATGAGAAAAGAGGAATGTCCTCATATCTAGCTACCAGTGAGGGAGTTAGCCGCTCTCCAGCAGATCCAGAAGATATTCATACCTCTCATTTTCCTGAGGAAGAACATGATGCTTCATCGCCAAATCTGTGTAATTACACTGATCTGCCATCGTTTGCATTTACTTCATCAAATCGTGCCGAAGCCAGTACACAGACCGATAATTCAGCTGATTTTCGCAGAATTATGGATATTATCTTGGAAATGCGCGGTCAAATATATGCTCTGGGATGTGAAGTTCAGAATTTGCAGAATGCAGGTCAAGCTTCTTTAGGTTCCTTGAATGATTAGATCCAAGCCTTCTCTGTTCAAATTCAAGCTAATGCTAAGGGTGAGGAGGTTGCACAACTGAAGGAAGACATGAAAAGGCTAGAAAGGATCGTTCAGTCCATGGGAGATTTCCAGCTTGTTCGCGTTCCCAAGCAATCTTGACTCTATTCTATTTTCATCTCAACCTTTTTTATGCTGACAAAAAGAGGGAGAGATGCAAGATTTGAAACAAACTTTGAATTTTTTAATCGTTTGGATTGTTTTGATGTTTGACTTTACTTTTATGTCTGAATGAGAACTGAATTTGAATTTGGATTTGACTGCTATTGATATCTTATGGATGGCTTTATCACATACAAGACTAACCTATCTTCTGTGGTTGCAGATTCTAGTGTTATTATTCATTTAGCCATTCTTTATAAGATATGCATATTTGTTTGAGTAATGTTTTGCAGGTCAAAATTATCCAAATCTGTAAGAAAGTTTTGTCACCATCAAAAAGGGGGAGATTGTTGGAGAAATCTTCTTGAAATGTTTTGAAGCTGACAAAACATTTCTATCAGTCTAGTCTGAAGGTTTGCAGACTCTGTTGTTTAAAGTTTGAAGACCTCTGGACAGCCAGACTCAAGACTCAAAGTCTATTCTCATTAACAATTTTTAATTCGTTGAAGAAAGGCTATCCAAAACTGGATGTTTCACTAAGGATGTGACCTTATCGACTGGAGATCTCTTGGCTGGATATGACATAACGGAATCCTTTATTTGATCGTGATTGATTCGGAGATTAAGGATCCGATGATTGGTGAAATATTCTTGGAAGGTTCTACTTATGAAAACCGAGATCCTGATTGTATGGGCGAACATGATTGATGGGCTATCGACATGTTCCTTTAATAACTCGAATGATCTTCCTAATTGATTCTGTCTAATGGGAAGATTAGAAGAATTCCTTTAGTAAGTGCCAACGGGTATGATGGCATAAAGGAGTATATAAGGAAGACGTTCTAGTTGTTCGAGAAGTGCACGATAGAAGAATTCCAAAGTCTGAAACTCATTGTTTTTAGTCAATTCATTTGAGCGAAATCTTGTACGCAAAAGAGTGTTTATATTCGTGAGAAATCTTGAGGAAGTGTGGTAGAATATATATACTGTGGAATCAAGGGAGAACTGTGCTATAATATCTCTTTTGTTCATAGTGAAATCCAGTCGGTGGGCTGTCAGTGCGGAAGAGTGGACGTAGGCTTGAAATAAGCCGAACCACTATAAACCTTGTGTTTAATTTTCTCTTCCCTACTCTTTACTTTACTTTGATCGTAATTCATTTTGTTAATCAAAAGAGAACTTCCTTTCTATCGTCTGCCTAGTATTGCTGTGGTATCTCGAGAAATTGTTTTTTACACCTATTCACCCCCCTTTAGGTGCTTATACTAGCTATCTCAAAGTTGAGTCAGAACGGCCACAAGCTTGGGGGAGTCAAGGAGTGGGGACAATACTGGAGTGAGATTGTCGACCACTTGAGCTCAGGGGTTCAACTGTGTGTCAGAAGGTGCTGACACGCGACCATACCAAGAGAGCTAAGAAGGGTAGAGAAATATAAGACCGGTGGCGACAGCGGCCACGGAGACAACGTACAGCACCCTGATGGTGACGTGTAGGCGGCTAGTATGGTCACTATATAATATTTTATCCCAAATACTTTGTCGAAATGAGAAAATATTAAGTACCCTAAGATTGCCACACAATTTTTGCTCTGAACCATTCAAAGCATGACATTTATCCGTCTCTCTTCTAAGTCGTCCTACTCTCTCTCCTGGCCCACTGCTCTAACGCTCTCTCTCCTCTGCAAACGCTCTAACGCTCTCTCTCTCTCCTCTCTCTTCTCTCTGTCTCTCGCTTCCATCGCCCCCCACCTAGCGAAATGCCACGCCAACAGCCCTCCACCTCCTCCGCCGACGTCGACGCAACCTGCACCTCCTCTCTCGAACCCAACTCTGACACCGACACCCCTCCGCCTCCCTCTCACGACCTCTAGTCCGCTCTCTCTCTCTCTCTCTCTCTCTCTCTCTCTCTCTCTCTCTCTTGTCCTCGAAGTCACGCCTCTCTTCTAGCAAATCGAGACGTCGACGCCCCTTTGCCGGTTGCCTCTATTGCCCCTGACACCAACGGCCCTCCACCGGTTGCCTCCATCACCTCCGCCTCCGCCTCCACTTACGTGCCCGACACCGATGCCCCTTCGCCTCCCTCTTGAAAGTGATAGTATGAACACTTAGAGGGAGGTGAATAGGTATAAAAACATATTCTGCAAAATGTAGTGAAAATCTTTACTTTTAACTTGAGTCTAAATAACAACAAACTTTTGAAACTAAATCTGAAAAGCGGCAAATTTTGAGCGAGATCAAATTTTAGCAGTTAAATAGAACTACAAACAAAATAAAGAGATTCAGGGAAGAGAATAAGATCATAAGGTTTATAGTGGTTCGGCTTAATCCAAGCATACGTCCACTCTCCCACGCTAACAGCCTTCTTGGCTGGATTCCACTATGTAATCAACAAGAGATTACAACTTTGAGTGCAAATACTTAGTAGTAGATCACACTATCTCACTAAGTCACTCTTTTGGTATTTCTCTCACAATCACAAACGTTTAAGCTCACCAAAGACAATTATATGATTAAAGATCGCTCAAACTTTGGAATTATAAATTATATGCTCCATCTCTTACTTGCTCATCAGTCCTTCATCTTCTTAAATACTCCTCCACTTCCAAATTAGCCGTTGGACAGTATCTCGAGGATCGTCTTCCAATTTATCCATTGGACAGCCTGTATCTAGAAGATTTGGTAGCCATTGAGTGACAAAAGTAGAATCCTAAATTGATTCCGATTGCCCATACAAATAGAATCTTGATTTCCATAAGTAAAGCTTCTTCGTATAGAAAGTTTTTGTTTTCAAGATCCAATTGTCAATCAATTAGATTGAGTCAATCAAATCAATCTTGATATGGAATCCAAACCAGATCACTAGTCGTTATATGATTGGGCTTGTATTACATTTTGTTGAATCTAGATTTAAAGTCTGAGTGCAATAGACTTTACAATTTAGGTTTGAACATATTCTGCTTCTGAACAGATTTAGCTTTAAGGTATGAACATAGTCTGAATAAGTTCAGCTTCAGCATAGAGTCTGTCTTCTGGTTCAGCTTCAGTATAGAGTCTGTCTTCTGGTTCTTCATTCAAGTTCAGTCTAGAATTTGTCAAAGTGAGCAGATTTCTGATGTAGAACAGACTTTGACACTAAAGTCTGGCAGTCTTCAGACTTTGACATAGAAGTTTGGAAATATTCAAAATATACTTTGGACATGTGTTACGTTCAGTCTTCAGGCCGTATTCAGGCCGTATTCAGACTTTGACAATATCCTTTACATATTCTATCATTTGCATGGTCTATTACTTAACCATTAAATACATTAGTAGCCTTGATTTATTTTGTCATCTTCAAAACATCATAAGGGATTTCCCTAACAATCTCCCCATTTTTTATGATGACAAAACAATCTCTGAATATGCAGATTCATAAACATACTTTTGAAAATATTAATTTAAATCAAAGGATATCATAAGATAGAAAATAAATTGAGCATAAAAATATATAAAAAAATAATCGCAGCTCAATATTATGCAATAAATAATATCAACCAATCAACACATATGCATATTCATATCTTTTCCCCATTTTTATCATAATCAAAAAGCGATAATAGATATAGTATCACGTAGAGAATATAAAATGATAAATATATCTTGCATGAAACATAATTTTCAAAAAATCAGCTTTGATAAGGTAAATCGAATATTAAAAATATGCAATATAGCTCATTTCGATCATATATATCAGCAAATAAAAATCACGGATGCATTATGAAATTCACTTATCCTTTTTGGCATAATAAAATGATAATATCAATAAGAGATTTGTTAATGACAAAAGGTAATAAAAAATGCACTAACCGGATTTTGTAGAACTTAAATTCTGACACATTTACCTTCCTTCCATAACAAGATTACGATCAATTCAAAAAGATTTTTCCATAAATGATCAACATTCCCCCTCAATTTGTTGCATTTTCGAGATGATCACTAATATTTCCTTTCTCTTGGATTTGCTTTCTCCCCCTGTCATCATGACAATATTTGCAAATAGAAACAATTGTGGCTTGTGCACGTTGAACAAAATATTTTTCCATTATACCCTTTGTAGCAACAACATTTGCAATGATCACTTGCATTTTGAAATTCGAGGCAAAAATTTATTTTCTTCAATCAAGCTCGTCTCGAATTCAACCTGCATCAACTTAACAAACTTTTTCCTCAAATAAGCTGTAATAACAACCACGTAATATATAATGACATTTTCTTCAAATAAATAAATTGAATAGCATATATAAAATTATCAAATATTAAAATTCAGAACTACTCAACATTTCATGTGACACATAAGGGATTTCCTTAATAAGCAAAAATTTTGCACAAGGAATAGAATTTTTGAACCTCCAAAAGATAGTATAGAATCTCCATGATTTTCTAATCGAGTTTTCCAAAATTCATATGGAAGATTCTATTGCAACCTG
Source organism: Eucalyptus shirleyi (assembly GCA_017140165.1). Classification (NCBI taxonomy): domain Eukaryota; kingdom Viridiplantae; phylum Streptophyta; class Magnoliopsida; order Myrtales; family Myrtaceae; genus Eucalyptus; species Eucalyptus shirleyi. Next base: position 4,737,638 of record CM029447.1, on the reverse strand, counting down.
CAAATTCAAATAATAATCCTTGCAAAAATATCACATAATACCTTCATTTGATTTACGGATCAAACTTGCTAGATATAATATATCTTTTATGAATATAGCAAGAATTTCTATAAATATGCAATAATATCTTTCAAGATCAAAGGGATTTCCTTGAGCGTAAATATCAAAAATATATTATTGAATCATTTCGCAAAAAGAAAGTTGAGATTGCTATCACGTGCCAAACAATTGCAATGCCTTATATTTATGACAAAAGATATTTGCAATATAATAAACAATCATCCAAAATTATGATAAATGCACGTAGAAATTTGTAGGGTGGGATGATAAAAAATATTCTCTTACCCATGGTTTATGTTTCAAATATACCATAAAATCATTACCAATTTTCGCAGGAGATATTTTTCATATTGTATCAAAATCTGCGTAGATTCACGATCATCCTTTCTGTATAGAATTTCCTGCAATCAACTCATTTCCCTTTTCTTTTTCTTTTTTGGTATCCATCAATTTGGATCCTTCCATGACGTTAGAGTAAAATATGAAATCTCTATAATCAAATATTCTTTCTTAATTCATCATAACAAAGTATTCAAAGAAACAATATTATCCACAAAAATATTTTGAAAAATAAATTCTCACTTAGTCATAGTACGATAAAAACAGAGAGAATAAAATCCTTGAGTATCTAAGAATATCTTGCATAATAAATTAATATTACGTAAAAAAGATTTTTACTTGGCAAAATATGATAAAATTTGAGAGTATAAAATCAAACCAAATAAGTTCATTTGTCTCTAAGCAAAATGATCACACGATTCTTCCTTTGATAAAACCAATCGTATAATCATTATAAAATCCGAATCAACCAAGGATATATCGAATATCAAGCATAATAAGAATTATGTGCCCAAATAAAAAATACATTCCTTACCAAATCTCTTTCTTCTCTTTCTTTATTTCCTGCAAAAATAACTCAAATTTTCTTTGTTGCCTATTTTTTCTTGGGTCCATGAGAGTTAGTAGAATATGTTGTTTTTATCCAATCTTCCTTAATAGGTCTCCAGACTTTAGGACATTATTTCTCAAAGTGCGTCAAGTCTCCACAATTTGAACACTTGAGGGCATTTCGACTAACATGTTTTGTAAAAATCCTTTCAAAATGCTTCTTGTACACAAGTCTAGGAGGTCTTTGTTTAAGCCTCTCCTTGACTTTAAGAAAATCTATTAGAGAATCACTTTCCTTATTGAAACCAAGTCTTGACTTATTATAGTAAGGAATTTGTATGAAAATGATATGCTCTAATATTTTTGATCCATTTGAAAATCTTAGCGAAATATTTGAAAATTCTTTTTTTAAAGAATAATTTTCTTTGACAATTAAATCTCGACTTTCTTTTGTTTGTAGAAAATCTTTTTGCAAAATTCCAAAATTTTCTTTTCGAGAAAGATCCTATTGCCTAAGCCAAGAATTCTCCTTTTTAAGTTTGAAGATCCTTTTAAGAGAAGATTTGAGCTTTAAGCACAGCTCATTTATGTACTTAAGAACTTTAGCAGGAATTTTGTTTGGTTTACCTCGATTTCCTCTTCAGATTCTGAGTTTGTGTCTAAGTCAGACTCAGATTCTGAATGTGCCATCAAACATAGATTTCCTTACTTATCATCTTCTTTCATGGTTCTTTTCTGGCCATTCTGCTTGTATTGTCCTCTTTAACTGAATTTCCTTCCCTTTTTACTCAGCTTTTTGAATTTCTTGATTATAAAAGCAAATTCTTTGCCGTCCATGTTATTTTCTAAGTCTGTATCATCAGAATCAGCATTAGATATTAAAGCGATGGACTTCTTACCTTTCGGATCTTCATCGTTAACTTGTTCCACTTCATAGGATTGAAGAGTGCCAATCAATTCATCAACGGAGAGTGGCATAATCCTTTGAGTCTCCCGGATTGAGGTCTTGACATGGTTCCAATCTTTTGAGAGACCTTGCAAAAGTTTGTTGACCTTCATTAGGGAAGAAATTGGCTGACCTTGATATACTAAATCATTTACAATCTCTGTAAAACGACTAAACATATCTCAAATCGACTCTCTTAGCTTCATCTTGAAGGATTCATATTTGCCGAGTAGGAAGTTTACTTTTGTCTCTTTTACATGATCAGTCCCTTCATATGTAACATGAAGTCTATCCCAAACTCCTTTTGCTGTTTCCCATGAAGAGATTCTATTATATCCAGCAGGAGATATTATGCAATATAAAGAATAAATGGCTTTTGCATCAAGCGCTTCTTTTTTGGACAACTCCGTCCGAGACATAGGAGCATGGGATTTGGTTTCTTTGTTTTTCCCATTCTTATTTAATGTAGACGCGGCAATGTGAGTGATTCCTCTTTCCACAACATCCCATTGTAAGGGATCTCTGGATCTTAAGAATGCTTTCATTTTATTCTTCCACACGTTATATTCATTTCCATCAAAATATGGTGGCCTGCTGTTGCTTTGTCCCTCCATAAGTCCTAGTTTCAAGATACTAGCCATAAAAGATCTTTAGCTCAAAAGTAAAAACACTTTTATCAACCGAGCACTTAGCTCTGATATCAATTGAAAGTGCTAGTATGAACAACTAGAGGGGGTAAATAGGTGTAAAAACAGATTCTGCAAAATGCAGTGAAAATCTTTACTTTTAACCTGAGTCTAAATAACAACAGACTTTTGAAACTGAATCTGAAGAGCATCAAATTTTGAGCAAAATCAGACTTTAGCAGTTAAATAGAACTATAAACAAAATAAAGAAATTTAGGGAAGAGAATAAGAACACAAGGTTTATAGTAGTTCGGCTTAATCCAAGCGTACGTCCACTCTCCCACGCTAACAGCCTTCTTGGCTGAATTCCACTATGTAATCAACAAGAGATTACAACTCTGAGAGCAAATACTTAGTAGTAGATCACACTATCTCACTAAGTCACTCTTTTGGTATTTCTTTCATGATCACAAACGTTTAAGCTCACCAAAGACAACTATATGATTAAAGATCGCTCAGACTTTGGAATTATAAATTCTACGCTCTATCTGTTACTTGCTCATCAGTCCTTCATCTCCTTAAATACTCCTCCACTTCCAAACTAGCCGTTGGATAGTATCTCGAGGATCATCTTCCAATCTTCTTATTGGACAGCTCTATATTTAAAAGATTTAGTAGCCGTTGAGTGACAAAAGTAGAATCCCAAATTGATTCCGATCGTCCATACAAACAGAATCTTGGTTTCCATAAGTAAAGTTTCTTTCTATAGAAAGTTCTTGTCTTCAAGATCCAATTGTTAATCAATTAGATTGAGTCAATCAAATCAATCTTGATGTAGAATTCAAACCAGATTCACTAGACGTTATATGATTGGGCTTGCATTACATTCTGTCGAATCTGGATGTAAAGTCTGAGTGCAATAGACTTTACAATCTGGGTTTGAACATATTCTTCTTCTGAACAGATTTAGCTTTAAGGTCTGAACACAGTCTGAATAAGTTCAGCTTTAGCATAGAGTTTGTCTTCTGGTTCAGCTTCAGTATAAAGTCTGTCTTCTGGTTCTTCATTCACATTCAGTATGGAATTTATCAGAGTGAGCAAACTTCTAATGTATAACAAACTTTGACACTTAAGTCTGGAGTCTTCATACTTTAACACAGAAGTTTGGAAATCTTCAAAATATACTTTGGACATGTGTTACATTCAGTCTTCGGGCCGTCTTCAGACTTTGACAATATCCTTTACATGTTCTATCATCTGTATGGTCTATTACTTAACCATTAAACACATTAGTAGCTTTTGATTTATTTTGTCATCTTCAAAACATTATAAGAGATTTCTCTAACACCTCTTGCGACCTCCGCTCCGCTCTCTCCCTCTTTCCTCTGTGAAGCGCCCTTACTGGCCAACCCTAAGGCCAACGAACCCCTGCTCACATTTTGGCCTCCCTCTCCACGAGCGAAGGTCACTCTGTAGAGGAGAGAGAGTGTCGCATTTTGCTAGGTGGGGGGCGATGGAAGCGAGAGACAGAGAGGAGAGAGAGGAGAGAGACAGAGGAGAGTAGAGGAGAGAGAGCATCAAAGCGTTTGCAGAGGAGAGAGAGCGTCAGAGCGATGGGCCAGGAGAGAGAGTGGGACGACATGGAAGAGAGACGGACAGGTGTCATGCTCTGAATGGTTCAAAGAAAAAATTGCGCAGCACTCTTAGGGTACCTAATATTTTCTCTGTCAAAATGAGTTGCGATGAGGGATGGCTGCGTTTTCAAATGAGTTGGCGACGAGTCAAGGATTTATAGGTACTCGCATCAATTCAATTGCCCGCATCCCGATTTCATGCACTTCCTCTCCGATCTCGAGCTATTTTGGTTGGATTTCAGCTTCAGGAGCACGTAATTTATGATCATCATCAAACAAATTTAGAGTTTGTGATATATAGCGAGTGCTTCTGTAGTATTAGAAATTTAATTTAAGCAAAATTCTTGTGGCACTCACATTAACAAATTTAGAGCACGTAATTTATGATCATCATCAAACAAATTTAGAGTTTGTGATATATAGTTCTCACGGTCGTGTTTTTGTGTTCTTTTCAGATTCTGGAAACTCTCCCTTCTACAAATTCAGGTGTCAGGTGGAGGTTTCTTTCTTAGCCCATTCCTTTGGCAAAGACTTCAAACGTTGACCCCCGCTGTTTCTTATTTAGTCTGTGATATGATTCTTCGAGCTACAGCTGTTTCTTTCTAAGTCTGTGGACATGATTCTTCGAGCTACTTCTGAAGACAGAAGTAGCTCGAAGAAACACTATGCACTGTGAATGTCCTTAATATTTGAGGTTTTGCAAGTTTTCCCCTTAACGTAGTTTCCAATCACGTATTCGTGTGCAATCCCAAAGTTCATATTGCTTTTTCTGCTGTAAAGGAGGCGACAGAGTCAGCCTCATAGAAATAATTGGGTTTGATTTGAAAGATTGCAAATTCTATTTAGAGATGACAGAGTGTTTCATTCAATGTAATATTGGAATTCATGCTCATTGCTCTATGGTGAAGTCTTGCCTCAATAGATGTCCACATGACCTTTTATGTGCTTCTGTTTATCCAAAGTAATTTTAATAAAGTGATTGATGCTTGAGATTAAGAACACTGAGTGCTCCTTTGAAGCTAGAACCAGACCAAGCACGGAGCTCCGTGGCTTTGTCATAAGAGGCCGATGGCTGACCGAATTAATTGGGGCGACTCTTCTCTGAACACTTTGCTTGTCTTGAGTCTCACACCATTTCCTTCTCCATCTTTATGTAAAATGTAAACAGAAAAGACCAAGCCTGTAACATTTCTCATATTTGACATTAACAAGCATAAATTACTGATGCAGCACAGCCGAATTTTAAACATACTTCTGCTTCCAAAGGTGTGGCTATTCCAGACCTAAACCAATAAACTTAAAGCACTCATTTTGCCATTCTAGAGCCAGAGGGGCGGCACGATGGTTCGCCGTCGAAGAGAGGGAGGACAGAGAGAGACGCAAAGAGCGAGAAAGAGCAAGGGATGGACGAGCTGGGGCCAGATCCGAAGCCAGAAGGGCAGCGTGGTGGTTCGCCGGTCCCGTGCAGTGGTTATCAGTTGTGCGCGGTGGTTCACCGGTTGGAAAGAGGGAGGGCAGAGAGAGAGAGTTGCGAAGAGAGAAATCACAACGCTCCAGTTCTATAGAAAAAGAAACCCTACCATCCCTTCTCTCGAAGCTACACCACGCCCGCAAAATTTTCAAAATGGCACCTAAGTCAGTCTAGATTGTGGGTCCCACAATAGGACACGTGTCGCCTTCCCAGCATCTTCTTATTTGCCACGCCAGAAGGTTAGACGTACCCAATATTTCTCAATGATCGCCTACTCTCACTTGTTTATTCTTTTTTCAATAAAAGTAGCCATCAATGGTGGCTCGAATTTGATCAATTTGAAAGAATCAGGATAGACTTGCATATTGAATAATGTGAGCTCTTTTTACCATCATCCACCTTTGTAATATGTTGAAATAGTTGAAGTTTTCAAATGCTTCGTAATTTAAAAAGAAAAAAGAGATCAGTTCTTGTCGTCATTAAAAACCTGTTTGATAATCATTATGTTTTTCTAATTTTATGTTATTTGTCTCTCGGAACAAAAAAAAAAAATCCATTTAATATCATTAGCTAATTTTTCTATTTCTTGGAATAAATTAGTGATCAGAGGGAATATATTTGGAATATAAATAAAAAGTAAAAAGAAAAAAGTCTACTTCTATGTTTTTTTTTTTTTGGCAAATTTAGGAATCATCGTACAGTCGACAACCAGCGACGTAAACCTGAGGGACACTAGCACGGGGACCCACCTCCCACGGCACCCCACTTAAGTCACGCAACATGACGAGGAGGGAATCGAACCCTGGCTTTTCATGTGGCCAGTGTGTGCCCTAACCAACTCGCCCATCACGGGATGGGTAAGTCTACTTCTATGTTCCTGAGAACATAAATGAAAAAAAAGTTATCTTTGAACAGAAATTATTTTCATGAATATAAATGTTACCAAATGCATCATAAGTTTTTCAATGAATGTATAGCTAACGCAATTTCATTTCAACTATCCCCACCCCCTCCAATAAAAAAAAAAATTGAAAAAGCTTAATAAACAATTCCAAAATATTGCAGATGTTAAATTTACAAGGCCAACACAAACATTAGTTTTTAGTGGATTTTTTAACCGCGAGTACATCATCATTTTTCTTTCTGTCCACAATGAGAAAAATACCTCAATAGAATTAGACGTGTGCCAATGTGTGATATTTTTCCAATATTCACTCCAGAACTGCAAGCGCGCTCCTACAAAGGCGCATCTACCCCCAAATAGGGAAGGGCTGATTTACAGGGACCGATTCCACTCCGGAATAAATTTTAAAAAAGGTGTTGACATCAGAAAAAATTTTAAATTATTTTGAATTAATTATTAGACCATAAAAAATTTTAAATTAATATATCTATGACGAATTTACTCTAAACTCATTTTTTAACTGCCAAAAATCCTAAATTGGTATATTTATAATAAATTCATCTTCTATTAATTTTTGTTAAAATAGAGCAATATCACCACAAATGCCAAACTGGTATGTCTATGATAAAAGTAAGATAAAACTCCAAATTAATGTATTTCTTTACTGTCACGTGTTATTTAATTCGATAATTTGACGATAAAATATAAGGAGATTCCATGGATAAAAAAATCTGGAAACCGGTTAGGGATCGACACCTCTCTCTCTCTCTCTCTCTCTCTCTCTCACAGAGCTACTGGAGACTATCTATCGTCTACTGATTGGTCTTTACCCGCCTTCTTTGATATTTTCCCTCTGCAAAGTCGTTGCCTCGGACTCGGTCAGGCTCTTCTCTCTCCGATCCTACTCTGAATCTCCGCTCCATCTCCACTCTCTCACATCATCACACCGAGGCCCGTTGCTGTTCGAAACAATTCAACCGGTTCGCTCCGGCCGTTGTTCAAGTTCTCCCCTCAAGCTCGTCCTTGACAAACGATCCCGCGCCTCTCTTCGCATCGCAGCTCGCGGCACGTGATGGCTTCTTCGTCTCTTATTGGCCTGTCAGTTTCCCATTGATCATTTGATGTGTTTTGGGCTCATTTTGTCTTTTAGGGATGCGGGTGGCCGCTGAGCAGCTAAAAAAAATTTCCTTTTTAATTTCTCTCTTTGGAATCTTTGTTACAGGTACCTGTAAACGGGGACAACATGCATAGTTGCAGTTTATGTAGGCAATTTGATGTTCTGTATGGTTCTGCTAGTTACATCATTGAGTTTCTTTGAATTATGGGGTTAGGAAGAATGGTGCTGGTGAAGACATAGTTTCTGCTGTGCTAGTGATGGATGGATGCCAAATCTGGATAAAATATGCATAGTTGCAGTTTATGCAGAAAATTTGGTGATCTCTATGGTTCTGTTAGTTATGTCATCGACTTTCCTCTCAGAAAGTTTTAACTATGGATTGTACTGCTTGCGGAGAATGGACTGAATATGTAAGTAAGTTTATTTTGCTATTTCATAAATGTTTGATCTTTTTTTTTAATTACCATGTAATGACTATTGTTATGTTTTTGCCAGAAACTCGATGTTTGATCGCTTTTCTACCCTACGAAGTCGGCATAAACATACGATGATGGCAGTAGTTATTGAAGTACTAGTCACAATGTCCAACTCAAGCAAGTTGGCATAGATACACTTCCCGATGAGGATGGGAACTTTTCCTAAGCTACATACCAAAAGAAAAGTTTTAGTTTTGATAGTTCTTTGGCATCTCTAACTTGCTCAATAATTTAATGAGGTTACTGTCATGATGTCCATCCATTGCATATTAAAGGAAGTCATGTGTTCCTTCTTTTTGTCCAACGAAATGCTATTCGAAATTGCCATCTTCCTGGTGCTTCTGATTCCTGTTTTGAAATAGAAAAAAAGTTAAATAAAGGTAGGCTGGTTCCAAAAACGGGGAACCAACATAGAGAGGGTAGGTTCCTTGTTCTAGGTCTATAACCTACGCACCCTAGAACCAATCACCCTACTTCCAAGAACCAAGTGAAAAGAAATATCCTTTACCTTTTGCAAACCCACTCTGGTCGTCTCTGAAATTGCAGAGTCAAGGAATCGCCTGGGCAGTGGTTGAAGAAGGCGTTGTTTCTCTGCAAGCAAGCAGAGTCGGGTCTGTACTTAGACAAGAGCGTAATCATGGGTCTCGTCTCCTATTGCAAACTCTGTGAACCCTCCGACGCCAAAGAGTACCTTGACATGAATCTTTCATCTTTCTTGTGTTTTCTGTGATTTTTTTCAGTTATTTGCGATGGTGCAATGTTATTGTCTATGGGAATCCTCACTTTTTGATTTCTTGATCGAATTTTATATGTGCAGAAGCTGGAGCATCGTCCTAAAAAATCTAGCTTTTCATCAAAACACCTCTTCAAAAATACTGGGCTATTTGTTTCATTTATAGGAAGAGATTGGATATGTTACAGTGGACTGGACAATTAGTCTATAAATGATTTGTGTCAAGCAAAAATAATAGATTTCTCATGAGCAGACATTTTAATTGGCTGTAAATTGGTTTCAACTTTGTGTTTTGAAATTTCTGTCAGGACATTATCAGGCAAGAAGTGGGGAAAGGTGTGATTGATGAATATCTTCCGCAGAGAGGCCATTCAGATCTCAGCAGCAGTGGCAGTGGCAGCAGCGTTTCTGGTGTTTCGTCGTCAAAATTACATGCCTATGTCAAACTGCCCTCGGCTGAAGTTTCCACTTGCGGTATCAAGAAACCGCCTAGAGCATCTAAAAAGGCTGTTGGCTCGAGTATTCAAAAAAGGTCAGCAGTGACCAGAACCATTGAGTCAAACACCGCGAATCAAAGTAATTCTCAAAAAAAAAAAAAAAAATCTCGGAAGGTCGTAGCAGTAGCTGAGGCCGTGTTCCATCAGGGCGAACATTGTTCATGCCAAGCCCATAGGCACGGGCTGGTGAGCAATTGCTTATCCTGTTGCAAGATTGTTTGCGAGCAGGAGGGAGAGGGGCTGTGTAACTTTCCGGTGCACCTTCTTAAAGGAAGGAAGCCAGTATGCTGGTCTGAAGCAAACTACGCCGGTCCTCGCAGAGGCCGAAGCTGCCGCAGAAGCTTATGCCAAGAGGTTTGTGGAATATGAGAACTCCGTAGCGTGTACAACAGTTATTGATGACCAAAGCGACCATTGCAAAATTGAGGGCAACAGATGGTTATCAAAGGAGGTTCGTCTCTAGGAATTTAGTTGAGTTTAGAGATTTACTTCGGTACTTGAAGCCTTGTTTGAAATGTTCTCATCCTAACAGGAGGAGGAGCTCTTGAAAGAGAAGAAAGAGGAGATCGAGGAAGTTGAATGGGCCAAACGAAGCAAAGTGGTCATGATCTTTGGCTTGAATGGTCTCAAGGCGAGTACATTTTTTTAAGCAAGTCTAATGAGTATTTCTAATTCCACGTGACTTTAATCTTGCTGGCGTTTCATCAAAAAATGAAGAAAAATGAGTGAGCATATTTGATTTTGCTGTGCATCCGCTATTCTTTTCCTGTTCCATAGCAGCCAAACATATTGTAAGAGTCCTTCAGATTGTAGTACTCCGTTTTTTGAGATTTAGAATGACACAGTTGCAATTTTTGTGGCTTTTCTTCTCTATTTAACACCCAGAAATATTGAATGATGAATTCTGGTAGCAAGGTTAGTAAAGTGTCTCCATTCCACTGAAAATTAGCTGTTCATACAGAAAGCAAAACCAATGGTCGCTACTTTGCAATAATCAGAGTGATAGCTTCCTACATGTTCTTTTAAATGCTAATAGGTGATCATTCACGGATGTTGAGTGGGTTCTTTTCTAGTCCGTAGTTTCAGAGCCTTTTGGTAAGCTAGCATGATGTGGAATGGATGCAGGTCCTCTTCAATGAAAATGAAGTTTCAGAAGTTAAATCAAGAAACAGCAAGCCTCCAGAAGAAAGGGAAGCAAACAGGACAAAACCGAACCTAACCCTTAGAAGAAGCCGGATGAGGCTAAAGTACCGAACAAGAGTCTCAAGAGCAGATTGGCTTGGAAATCACTGGGGGGTGCAGCACGAGAGGAACAAGTTGAAAAACTTCTTGGTTGATGACCATCTGGAAAAGACCTAAGACTTACGGGCCATAGTGAGTAGGGGATTGCATCTGGAAGACAGATTCGAATATTCTCTAGAATGTAACTACCATGTAGTGCCAACATGATAGGAGTCTGTTAGCGCCCATATTGTTGGTAAGAAAACCTTAAAAGTCATCATATACCAGGATTAGTATGTCCTGCAGTTCGTTCACTAGCTCTTTCCCGTCAAGTCCATGTATTTTTATGTTTTTTGCTACTTATGTGAGGCCAGAATGTCAAAATGAGTGTTTTTTGTTTAAGTGGATAGGTTATGTCTGGAATAGCCGCTCCTTTGGAAGCGAAGTATGCTCTAAGGTTGGCTATTCTTCATCGGTTTGTCATTGCCATTATGGTAATTGTAACCGGCTCGGTCTCTTTGGTTACATTTTACATAAAGATGGTGAGGGGGTGGTGAGACCTGAGACGAGGATCGTGCTCGGAGAAGGGTTGCTTCAACCATTTGTGTCCGATAAATTTAAGAATCATCACCGAATTTTTTTTTTCTTCTTCTCTCGACTGTTATCTTTGTATGTGCGCAAAAGGCCAGATCCATGTATATATGGGAGGGCTTCGTCAAAGCGTGATAGGCATGAATCCTAACATTACTTTGAGTGGAAATTGGGATAATCTAAACAAATAATTTGAAAGCATTCCAGTCACGGTGCATAATTGCTCGGTCAATTATTTGAGGCTGGCTCTATTGCCTCCTTTGCAACCGAAAAGCTAGATGAGTTTCGAGATTGTACACCAATGCATGATCTAAAGTGAAGTTAAAAGGACATAACTTACAAAACCTTGATTTTTAATGACATGTAAAGGGCGGACTATTTCTTCAACAGTAAATTGAGGATTGAAAACATTCAGAGAATACGCAATTTCAAAAGAAGAGTCACATAAACCAACAAGACAACAACGGGTGAGACAGAAAGTTCTCACCATATGAAGCAATAGACAAGAAAAGAAAACCCCCCAAGTGATGCGCAGATGCATAGAGGGAAGACACTGTCTCCACCAGAATCCGAAAAAATAGAACGTCAGGACGCGACCGTGAGAAGCAAACATTATTGTCAATACAATAAAAAAGGGCCAGCCACGCGCGCTGGATTATACAGGCCAAGCAAGGTGCTGAGTCGAACAAGCCACGCGCTGAGGCAAATTGGCTAAGCACAGGCGAGGGGGGCCCTTGCTTTTTTTTCTTTTCTTCCATTCTTCTTTTTCCCTCCTTCCCTCCACTGACCTCAGGTGAGGGCAGCCCTTGCCCAATCTAGCTGAGGGCTTCCCTCACCAGCCTAAATGAGGGTGGCCGTCACTCAATGCCATCGAGGCCGGCAACCTCCACTAGCCCTTGATGAGGCCCAACGATGGCTAGTGGAGCAAAGCAGGGAAAAAGAAACAAAGAAAAAAAAAGAAAGTAAGAAAATAGAAGAAAAGAAAAAATTAATAAAAATATTAAAATATTATTATAAATTATACACATCACTGTTAGCTGTGCAACATAAGTCAATCAGCGTCCATGTCAACGATTGACTAAACCGACTCAATTAGTGACACATGAAAATGTTTATCAATTAATTGATAAAATTAAAAAGGTTTAGGATTAAGTTGGCAAAAATACAAGTTTATGATTTTATGCACAATTTCCACCGTACAAATGTTTACACTACTAATGTGTTCAAAATTTAGGAAAGTCATGATGTACAAAGTTTTAGAAGACTTCTCAAGCTTTGTAATCGTTCAAGTTTGATAATTTTCTGATTTGATTTGCTATTTTAAAAGACTTGTCAAATTACCGTGTAGCACAATCAGTTTTCAAGTTCCAATTTTGATTTTTGCAAATTCACGAAGATATGGTTCTAATTTGAAAATTTGTTGAATTACAAAGTTGTAGAACACTCCATAGATTTGTAGATTGGGAATTTTCAAGACATTTAGAATTGATTAGTTATTTTTACTGAATTTTAGAGAAAACAGGGTATGTTTGGGAGAAAAACTGGACATTAGGGGCTAAATTGCAAAATATGTTTTTTTAGGGGCAGAATCGTGATTAGCTGTCTTTCAATGAATTGAAGCACATTTAGTAAGTTGCAGTCTCATGGCCATTTCATAATTTGACACCGTTTGATTAAGCTAAGACATTGAAGGTCAGGTTAAGAGGGGAAAATATAGGGGGTCAACTGTGAACTTTTAGTAAGCGAGTAGTGATTTCCCCATTATTGATATGCTTGATTAATATGATGTGCTGAGCGTCATTAGTACCTTCGATGATAGGTTAGTGGTTTAAAAGCCAACCCTTTGATATGCTTGTTTGATGGTCTCATTTGGTCGATCGATGTATGAACATTCCAATGCCTTCATTGAGTACGGTGAATGCATAAATTACGTAAAATGATGGGGAGATCGAACGATGAAGTGTATTGGAGAAGCTCGGAGATTTTCATTAGCTTCCATTAGAAGTATGGTTAGTTTTAGAATTTGGAATCCATATTAGACTTGATCATAGACTTAAAATAGTCACTTTGAATAAAAATGGTAATCTTTAATTTAGTTTAGGTTTAAGTAGATTAGTTTCTTTAGAAAAAAAAAATAGATTTTATTTTATTTTAGCTCATGGGATTGCCGTTCGAGCTTAAAAGCAAGATCATACAATATTCTTTGCCCGATATTATATTGAATTACTTTCCACACTTTATTTCGTAGTTACTTTTTGTTATTGCCCCTAATATGCTTGTTTTGATTCCTTTATGTCAATTCTCGATTGTGATTCGTTTACTTCATTACTCCTAGTTAGATGGATGGAACCCACTCTAGAATCATAATAAACATAAAACATCACACTTAGTAGATGTTAACATTAGAGTTTATAATTGGATAAAATGACTGTAAATGATACTTCATTGATAGATAATCAAATTTAGGTATTGAAAGGGCATTAATTGAATAATTAGTGTAATCAAGTCTCGTACTTAGATTTTTTATTGCATAGGAAATAAGATATACTATTGTATATCATTTGGCTTCTAGCTGGCCGCAATAAACTAGTGGCGGCTTCTTTATATGATTGAACTCTCTTAGGATTAATTAAAAAATCCCGACATTGTGCAAGATAAAGGTCTGAGAGAACCTACGTCCATTGAGAATCATTGATCCCTCTTGGCATTACCTCTAAACCCTTCTTTCCTTGGACAACAATTTGCCTCCAGAAGCTTCTCGACACTGTTGTGGCGACCACATGTAAATTTGTCACAAAAAAAAAAAAAAAAAATCATTATATATTTTTCTTTTATCCTTTTTTTCTTTTTTTTCTTTTTTTTCTTCCTATTTCGTCTTTCCTCCTTTTTTCTTTTTACACATGGCGAACTTATTGGCAAGGCAACGGTTAGGACGGTGGCGGATACGTTGGCAAGGTGCAAACTAAGGAAGATGACAAAGGAGGAAGCAAAAAAGTGTAAAAGGAACAAAAAAAAGAAAATCAATATATTCTTGTCACACATGTGCCATGTTAGTATCAGTTGCCTAACATTGGTTATTAATGAGATTTAATGGATGATAAATATGTCACATTTTAAGTAAATGTGCTTATAAGTTTTTAACGCTTGTATTTTAAGTAAATACAGGTGGCTGCGGAAGCCCGTGGCAGTTTGCCACTCCCTATGTGCTTTCTTCGTCGTTTCAATGCGACAAAAGCGACTTGAAAAAAATCATTTAACGACTACTTCTAAGAATTACGACATTGACTGGGCTCAGAAAGCAATGCCAAATACCGCGTACTCGATTGGAGGTGGGGTGGGCGACACGCGCCCACGTGGCAATCCAGCACCTCGAGTGAACGGTACGCGCTGTGGGTGCGGAGATTCCAGTTTCGGGCACGACCGGACCGCCGACTTTGCAACATCCGCTCTCGCGCTAGATACGGGACCGAATTGGGTCAATGCGGGTCGCTATCAGCACATTCTTCGAAGGCGCATCAAGTTTGAATATTACATTATCTCGCCTCCTTGGAAGCAGCACCAGTTGATTTCTTTTTTAATTTTTAATCACTCTTACTTTTTAATCACTCCGAAATAACTAAAAGAAATGTTGGAATCACAGAAATCGAACCTGAACATGTTCTTTATTCATCTTTTGTTGCTTTTGGAGTGGGCAGGTGCGTGATGGGGGTGACAGTTGACTTAGACGATTTACATCGAAAGGGTCTTTTTCAGGATTTATGTCATACTCAATGAATACCGACAAAAGGGTTCACATCAGAAGTGACTCATCCCGTGCATGTATCTATATATATTAATGGTTGATTTTTTTTTTGTAATTTATCAAGACACTTAAAAATTGCAAATAATTATCAATTTGTCGTAGGCATGTTGAATTAGGCTTTTATTATATATAAAGGTTGATTTTTTTTTTTTTTGGTAAAACCTACAAAAGTCGACTTTAGGTTAAAATTTGTCAAGACATGTAAAAACTGCAAATAAGTATCAATTCGTGTAGGCATGTTGAATTAGGCTTGTAAACTTCAAGTTCTCAAAAAAAGATCAAAGGTTCGTTTTTTTCGTCCAACCGTCAACCTTTGGTCGAAAAATAAATGATTCATCAATTTTTAGTCAGATTTTAGATTGAATTTCTTCTAGGCATTTGATTTAGGGGCTACAATAATAATAATTACTGGCTCCATAAATTTCACACCAGGAAGATTTTTTTTAATGAAAAAATCAGCTTGTGCACTTTAAATCAAATCAAGTCTAAGAAAAATCAATTTCAATACAATTTAGGCATTTCGAGAGAATTTCAGAAAAAAAAAAAAAAATTTGAGCGAAGTTGAGGAATCCACGGGGGACTAAGGTCAAAATGGATTTGAGAATGACACGGTTTCGTTTACTACAAGATAATCGAGGCGGCAGTGAAGGAGTCGGCAAAATTGTTGAATTAGGAGAACATCTTTAGGATTGTGTACAAATAAAAGTACCAGAAAAAACTAAGAGCTACGCTGTTTCGAGATTGACTTTGTTTCGCTCATAAGATAATGCATGATTTGACCAAGCGCGCTTATTTCTCATTTAATCATTTGAGGCCGGCCTTGCAACCGTGAAAGCTTAATAAGCTTCGGGACTGCGTGCCAACACACAATATGAAAATTAAAGCTCCGTTTGTTTCGTGGAAAATGTGACGTTTTTGGAAAATATTTTATAGGAAGTCATTTTCTAAGAAAATATAATTATTTTCCGGTGTTGGGATGAAACCTAAGGATGAAGTGGAAAATATTTTTCGCCATTTGGTAAGGAAAATATTTTCCTCCAAATATACTTTTTCATTTATTTTATTTTATAAAATGGATTTTTCAAAAATTTTAAAAAGTTTATTTTTAATTATTTTTAATTATTAAAATTTATTTTTTCATTTTCATTTTTTTTTTCTTTTCTTTGTTTTCCATCTCCTTCTTTCTTGGCCAGCCGCCAGCCACGGCGATGGCCCACGACCAGCCACAGGCAAGCCTTGAGCTCGCCGACAAGCACAAGGCTCGCCGCTCACTAGATTGGCGAGCGCAAGCGTCGAGCTCGAGGCTTGCCAGATTGACGAGTGCAAGCTTGAGATTGACGAGCTCGAGATTTGCCTCGCAACGGTCGACGGCTAGCCAAGAAAGAAGAAGATGGAAAACAAAGAAAAAAAAGAAAATGAAAGAAAAGAAAAAGGAAATTAAAAATAATTTGAATTAAAAAAAAGTAAAAAGAAAATTAAAAAATTATTCAAAAAAAGAGAGAGAAAAGAATAAGAAAAAAGGGGAGGTGGAAGTGATGATTTGTAGAGGAGTGAGATAAGAGAGATCACGTGAGAAAAGTGTTTTCCACTTTGGAATTTAGAAGATTTTTTTTCCTTTCATAGAAAACATTTTCCCCAAGAAATTCATCTTCTATGAAATGAACGCCGGAAAATCTGGAAATTATTTTCCGCGAAACGAATGGAGCTTAAGTTAAAGGGACAAAATTTGCAATGACTTGGAATATCAACAACATGAAAGGTGCGAATTATTCATTCCACAGTAAATCGTGGATTCAAAATATTCGGAAAGCACACAACCTCGGAAGAAGTAAATACATGAAACAACAGTAACGGGCGAGACGGAAAGCCCCCATAGCATATGAAGTATTTGCCAAAGTAAGTAGGCTACAGAAAGAAACCTCCCTTCAGCAAGTGATGCCCCCAGATGCATACACAGAAGGCCTCCGGTCTCCATCAGAATCTGAAAAGTTAGGAAAACAGGAAACGCGACCATGAGAGTCAAGTGGGGCGAGCACCGCCGCACCAGACCAGCCAAGCACTCGCGGTGACGGCGTGGAGGAGTTGGTTATACAGAGCATCGACAGCTTCTCATTTCTTTCATTTTGTTTGTCAACTTCATTGGCGAACACAAACAACTGCTATGATAATAGAAATACGAAACCAAGCAGGAACTGGTAACTTTTCTTACCAGAGTCGAGGGATGATGTCGAACGAGCAGCTTAGGATGCCTCCGAGGATCATTCGATCGCTGCCGTCCCCACCGTCGGAAGGAGCTGTGAAGTTCAAGGCCGTGAACGAGACGTCCACGTCGAACACGCCCACGCACCACGTACCCAACTGCAGCCTCCACTCGGCTCTCGCTGCCATGTTGATGGTCACCTCCCCACCGCTCAACGTGTTCACCAGGCCGTTCACACCCAAGTCAGCGACGATTGCCAGCGATGTCTGGACCTTGGCTCGGACTGAGGTCGTGAAGCCGGGGCCCTGAGTGAAGGGGGACACCAGGGAGGCACGAGAGAGAGCGAGTTGGCCGTTGAAACTCTGGAGGAGCTTCATGGGAGGATACTCGACGGTGGTGAGCTTACTGTGGGAAGCAGAGATGGTGAGGGACCAAAGGGAAGAGCCCGGGTTGAGCCCGAGCTCTGGCGGGGTTCCAGCAGGTACTGCCAGGAAGATGACCATGAGAAGGCCGAGAATGGTGGGCCCAGCAAATGCGATACAGCGGCTGATGATCAGCTTGAAGCGGCCGGACTGTGGCGGCGCTGCTGGCGGTGATGCCGGATCATCATCCGCACGGGGTGGCATGGGGGGGTCGGCGTTCATTTGGTAATTTTTTGTGGTGAGTGGTTTTGTTTCTATCGTTATTTCTGTGGGAAGCCCTGAAAGGACCTAGAAATTAATTTATACAGGCCGGGGGCCGGGGGCGAGGGGCGGGGAGTCTTTTCCTGCTCCCATTTTAAAATTAGATGTCATTTTCATTAATCAGGCTAGTCGTAGTCGTTTTCACTAGTCGCGTGACTCTTTAAAATTGGTTGTCATTTTCACTATTCGCATTTTCTGGATGATTCTTCTACTTTTATGGAGGTTGACAAGTACACGACCAACTTACCATTCGTAAGTCATATGCTGTCATGTGATCGGAATTCCCAGCAAAATTTGATCAGAATCAAACCCCAACGGACGCAATGCAATCGATTTGTTGAAATTCGGGGGAAGGCAAGTTGCAAATATCGATACACTTATATCTAACACGTTACGATTTTCGAGAACTTGAGGGGGTAAAATGTAATTTTCCTGATGTGTCGTACACTTATCCGCTAGAAAGGAGAAATGAATAAAGGCAACTGAATTTCCAGCGAAGACTAGGCAAGAGCGGCAACGTGTGCGCAGGGAAGGTGCCTTAAAATGTATAACAGATGCCACGGGCATCATCATTACCCTTCCCGCATTTTTTTTAAATGACCTAAATGTACAACATTAGCGAATAGTGAAGAGATGATGCTGACTTGGCACCAATTATGGGCCCTCTTAATAGTTTTTTAACAATGTATCGGTATTTGAAAAAAGCGAAGCAAGATTACTTTTCATAGCACTCAAACGTAACAGGAAAAAAAAAGGCTTTTCGCATCATTTCACTAATTGACTTTGTCCATCCAAGTTTGATCCATCCAAGTTAACCATCAAACTGTAATATATATGTCACACACACAAGCAATGTTATGATACTCAAGGACATTTAATGTTCTTATTTTAGTTAAATATCATGAAGAATCTCAAATTAATATATTCACGACAAACTCTAAACTAATATATTTGTGATAATTTTATATTCCGTTAATTTGTGTGGAGTTTTATCGTCAAATTATTGAGTTATATACCATGTGATAGTTGATAGGTGTATCAGTTTTGAGTTTTATCATTCTTTTACCAGTTTATGATTTTTCGTTGTATTAACCTAATTTAACGAAAATTAATGAAGGGTAAAATTATCACAAATGTATTAATTTGAAGTTTTTGATTATTAAAAAATTAGTTTGAAGTAAATTTATTATAAGTATACCAATTTGGAGTTTTTGGTGGTTAAAAAAATTAATTTAGGATAAATTTGTCACAAGTATACTAATTTTGGATTTTTTTATAGTATTAATCATTTTTTTTTCTAATCCAACAACTAGAACTCTTGAATTAATTGAGATATTGGTTTTCCTTTCTTTGTTTTTTTTTAACTAAAGAAGGCCATTGAGGTCGAGAAGTAAAGTGATGAATCAAATCCTCCCAACCACGGGAAGTTGCCTCAGTGACCACACTTTTCACATGCAAAGGGAGAGGTGGGGAGTTTGATTCCCCACCTTTTCAGGGAAGATTGAGGGTGGGGACATTTAGTTTCAGACGTAGAGTTCGACTCCCATACTTTGTAAAAAGATAGAGCAAAATTTGGAGAATGAGTTGAAAGTTAGAGTAGGACCAAAAAAAAAAAATCCTCAATTTACTTCTCGTCCATCTTGGGAAATTCACGAAGTTGGCAAAAATTTCTTACGCCCGAAGCAAAAATACGTGACACGCGGCAGCTCAAGGGCAAGTTGCCTTCGAGAAATAAGCTAGTGATTCTTTAGTGGCCCAATAGCAATAAAAATAGTTGCATGTTATACTGTTATGGCCCATTAAAAGTTTTTTCCCATAGTCCAAGATGCTTGTCCTCTTTACGTAGTAGATGCTGTTTGTTACCAAGTCTAATAATACAGTTTTAGTGCAAAAATACGAAGTTTTTTCACCAAATGCAAATTTCTGAGTCTTTTGATTGTTCCATTTTTAGTGCTAAATATTTTCGCGTTTTGCCCATTAGGCCCATCCGGGTGATTTTCGCTGGAAAGTATCCATACAGTCGTTGGTAATTTTACGTGGCATGACCGACGCTTATGATGGGTATCAACAGGAAGATGATCCTGAGGGGGGCAAGATGGGTTTGTCATTCTGAATTTTTGGTGGGTAATACTTGGAGCAATAAGCATCTTATGACACATTGAGTTCGTTTTCTACGCGGAAGCTTCCTTGTTTTCCCTTTTTACTTTAACTGGAGTCTTTTGAAAATATCTATAAGAAAATAATATATTCGTCCTCAATGTCTACGCTCCATTTAGTCTCTTGGGATGGGGACGAAAGCTTCAAGGGAAAATGCTTTTATTGGCCAAACCTAATCTGCTCGATCCCACATATTGCCGACTAAAAATAGCTAAAAATTGCGCGAAACGGAAAGCGAGAACCGCACTAGGACGTGCCGACGTTGTCCGTTCCGGCGGCTGTGGTGTCCACGGCGGTCCATGCTATTGCTGTTGGGTGTCACATTTAGGGGGGTCAATTGAGCCCTAAAGCATCGTCTTTTGCCACCAAAAAAATAAAATAATGTATGACATTCATAGTCCGTTGGAAGTAAATATTGCATGTATATGATGAAAATAGAAATGAAAAGGCAAAGTGAGAGATATTAGGTAGAGAAAAATCGTGGCTGCATTGGCGGATTGATTAGTAAAGGGTAGGGGGTGTGCATGGTTCGGGTGGGTGGTTTCGACCTAGAACCGGGAACTGCTCGCTAAGAACCGGTTCCGAAAAATTAGAACCGGAAACCGCCCGCTAGTTGCATGGATCCACCCGAGAACCGGACCGCCGGTTCAATCCAGTTCCCGAGTGGATCCATAGAATTGGTCCAACTTCCGTGCCTTCCCTTTTCGCCCTCCCCATATCTGCTTATTTTGGCTCTCCCGACCATGGTAGCTTTATTCTCCTCAAGTACTAGCGCCACGACGGCATCCAGGGCGGCGACGGTCACGACCCTCGCGTGACTTCCATCCCAGCCACCACCACCATCTTCATTACCTCCTCCACCGTCTCTCGCTCCTCCTTCGAGACCAAATATGAGGAGGATAATGGGGACAATGAGCCGTTCTTAGACCTGAAGTTCGCCCCTGTCCCCAAAGATGAGGACGATGGGGAGAAGCTTGAGGAGTGGGAGGAGGAAGAGGGGAGGTAGAAGTGGGATGGGTCCAACAACGAAGAGGATGATAGTGACAATGAATGCGGAGGTGGCGACAATGTGGAGAAAGAGTTCAAATTCGAGGGGGGGAAAGAGAATCAACTTACCGTTTCATCGAGTTTGAACTAGGACTCAAAGGGAGATGAGTAAATCCGAAGGTGAATCGGAGAGGAAGAGGGAGCTCGGGAAGATTTTGAACTGAGAGAGACAAGATGGAGCAGGAGAGTAGTGAATTAAGACAAGATGATGATTGGAGCCCTAAATTTTAAATTCATTAATATTGAATTTTTTCAATATTAAAAATTAATATATTTTTATAATATAACTGGTCTGATCCGGGCAAGTGGGTGGATGGATCCGCCCATGGAGCTAGAAACTAGACCGGTACCCACCGATTCCCATAAATTGAAATTGGGAACTAGACTAATTCTCTTAAGAACCACCGGTTCTGGGCGATTTTGGTTTGGTTCCAGGCAGTTCGGGTGGGTCCCGATTCTTTTGCACACTCCTAGTAAAGGGTGTGGAAATTGGTAGTGACATCATTAAGACTAGAGGTGTGCATGATCTGGGTGGGCAGTTCCCGACCTAGAACCGAGAATCGTTTGTTAAGGACTAATTCCAAAAAATTGAGATTGGGAACCGCCCGTTAGTTGCATGGATCCACTTGAGAACTGAACCGCCGATCCGATTCGGTTCTCAGGTGGATTCATGGAACCGGTCTCACCAATAATAATATTGTTTTCCAAATTTCGCTGTGAGTACTATTCATATCAAGTAATATTTTTCTTTAAATCGAACCAGCTTAATTAAGGGTACAATTTTTCTTTATTTTATTGGAAAACACTACCAGAGAAGAGAAATATGTTTTTTTTTTTCCTGTTTTTGAATCATTTTAGTTGAAATCTAAAATATTCTTTAAGTTTAAAGTTTTGGATGATTGTCATATGTAGATTGTCTTTTCCTTAATCCCCTAACAGTGTCGAATCTCTTACAACATTTGCTTTCCTGAATTCTTTCTGTAGAAACAATCTCACCGGTACTCCACATATTCTTGAACACAGTGTCCTATGTAAGTCTTGGAAGTATCCTTTGAAGGAGCCATTTGTTGAGTTGCTAAAAGGCAGCTTACACACTTTACTAAATTCTTAAAAAACATAAAAACCTTGAGAGGAGATTGAGTCCTAAAATTTAGATTTGCTACTCAGTAATTTCGAAATTTATTTTAATATTAAAAATTAATATATCATTTTAATATAATTGATTCGATTTAGGTGAACGGATTTACCCATGGAACCAGGAACCGGACCGGTACCCACCGGTTCCCATAAATTGGAACCGGGAACCGGACCAGTTCTCTCAAGAACCACTGGTTCCAGGTGGTTCCGGTCTAGTTCTGGATAGTCCGGGTGGGTCCCGGTTCTTTTGCACACCTCTAATTAGGACTAGGACGTCCCTTCCAAAAGTCCAACCCAAAAGCAATATATTGAAAAGTTTGTTCCATCCACATTCACGGTGTGAACGTTAAAACATTGCTAGTTACCCGCCTTGCGATCTAAGGGGGTGCATAACAACTCAAAATTTCTGTTCCGAAATAGTTTTTCTGTTCCAGACCTATTTCTGGAAGAGAAATCCGTTTGATAAACCTATTCAGTTTTTCTATTTATGGAATAGATTTCTATTCCAAAAATAGGTTTGGAATAGAAATCATAAGCTAAAATTTTCTACTTCTGATTTCTGGAAGAGAAATCAGAAATAATTTCTCTCACTAAACCCTAATTTCGGTGAGTCCTCCCTCATCTCCTCTACGTCTTTACCTCCTCCTCTTCCTCCACCTCTCCTCATTTTATTAAAAATAAAAATAAAAATATTCATTTTATTCATTTAAAAATAAAAATAAATTTATTAAAATAAATAAATTATTTTTATTTATCATTTTATTTTTAGTTTATTAAAAATAAATTTATTAAATTTATTAAAAATAATTTATTTATGATAAATACAAATAAATTATTTTTATTAAAAATAAATTTATTATTATTTGCCTTGAGTGTTTTGCCAAATAAAATTATTTTTATTTTTTATTTTTATTCATTTTAAAATAATTTTATTCGTAAAATAAAATAAAATAGAATAAATAAAATAAATTTATTTTTATATTTTTATTTTAAAATAAAATGATATTTTTATTATATTTTTTATGATTTATTTTATTTTATTTTATTTTATTCATTATTTTTTTGTTACTAAATCATTTTTATTTTTATTTTTTATATTAAAGGTCATTGGTCGTTGCCGCCGCCGTTTAAAAGGAAGAAATTTTGTGTCATTATCAAACGGTTAGTTTTGCTTAGAAACTCTTCTAGAAATAGAAATAGAAAAATATATTTCTGTTCCAGAAACTATTTCTAGAACAGAATGGTTGTCATGCGCGCCCTAATAAACTTCGTCCCTTTCCATTCAATCTCCTCTTCGGAAGGCATTGATGCGTGTGCGAGCAAGTATACAAACGCACGGAAACTCTTCCAAGTCGATAACCAGCTAGGTTTTCCCCCTTGAACCCGCCTCTCATGGGGCTCACAAGAGCAATTTTATGCGCATAGAATTTATTTTAAGGGAAATTGAAAAGGAGGGAAATTGAATACTGTGATCAATTAACTTTTCATGGGCAGCTCGGATGTGAAGAGACATGAAGTGAATAGATGGTTGAATCGAATATGCGGAAGTCCCTACAATGCTCCGGCTGCGGTGAAAAACTTGTCAAGAGGCCGCATCCTTCTTTTATTCCTTATAGTGTTCTTTCATTTTATTTATTTATTTTGGTTTTCATTTAATATAACTTAGAGTTTGGCCGAAACTAAGATCCAAAATATGACCTCAGAATATAATTTAGGGTTATCTCAATTAATTCATGAGTTCTAGATGTTGGATTGGAAAAAATACATTAAATATCGCAAGAGACTTTTGGTCTAGACAAATGGGAAAAAAAAACATATATGTTTAGACGTGATAGCGAATTCTTTTGTAATTAAGATCGAGCTTTTTTTTGGAAAAAAAAGCCACTTGGACTAAAAATAAACGGACCAAATTGTACGAAAGCTTTGCATCTAAATTACGTTGATCCAGTAAGGATCATTTTACTCATAAACAGGAACGTCAGTACAGATAAGTCATGTCGACTCAAAACATAAGAATGATGGGACAATCCCATATGACCAATTGATTTGATATTACACGATTAATTGGGTATATTTCTTTTCTAAAACACCACCGGTGGCTGAGATGATTTTGTTGTAATCGCCCATGAAACTGGAAACGCAATTCAGCACCTAGGCTTTATATTTATATTACAAGAACCGCCCCGCAAACGAAACAATTTAGCAATATCTGCCGCTCTAAGGGATTAGAGACAGAAATGGCCCTTTTTTAATGCGGTTCCCATGGTTCCAAGGGAGAATTTCGTTGTTTTATAGAAGAATTATATATATATATATATATATATATTAGTATGGTGGATACGATGAAAAAAACAAAATAGTTGAGTGCATGTATCACAGGCCGGCAATTCCTTGGTTGCGCCCAGCCTTTGTTCTATAGTTGTTTTAAGGAACAATACGACAAATAACTTTCCTATACAAGATTATAGCATGCCCGGTTTAACTTTGGCGTCTAGTCCACTAAATGAGATGGCAAATTACTTTAAGATTGACAAATAGTTTTGGCCTGCCATAATCTCATCAGAAGAGCAACATCAGTTCACGAACACAGTTTATGGATGGGAGACTAGCCTTGCCTTCAAAGCTACTAAGTAATATAATATTTCTATTCTAGAACTTCTAGTATCAACTGTCTTGATACCGCTCTCACAGACCAATTGTATTTATCCCTTCTACATCATTCACTCTTCATTCATTAACCTCAAGCTCCACTCATAAGCATCACAAGTACTGGGGAATCACAAACCGTTACACATGCTGTTAGGATAATGTCATTTTACAGTACATACACTACTTTTCTTCTTCTATGAATGATTAATAATTATTTTTTTACCAAAAAAATAATTAATTTTTTTTAGAATTATTAGTTTTTTCTTAGAATAAAGTCGTTGAATTTGTTTGCTTAGCTTTGACCGGTCAGCAGACCTATAATTACTTCGACATGTCACCAGAATCAGGTCTTCTTCATTTTTTTTTCCGAATCTCTTGACTTTGCTAACGGTGAGAATATGCGATGCGCGTCAGGCATCGACGACAATCTTAGGCGTGATCATCTTCTTTTGTCAGCCTTAAAAATAGCGTTCACGACCTCAGGAACAATTTTTTTTGTGAATCGTGTGGTGAATGACCCCGACAGCCTCATCAACCCTATGCTTCACACAAAGGCAATTTATTACTTGACCAAATGAAGCTGCATTGGAATAAAACCCTTCCCAATTTTTTTCGAGTAGAAGGTTATATCCAGAGTCAACATCCCCTACTTTAGAGAATCATTTGGATGAAAACTTTCTAGATTCGTCCCTAGCACAAACCGCTGTAAAAACTGTAATTGTAAAGCTGTGGACATTAACAAGGTAAACTATAGGGATAGAATGACTATAGGGACAGAGTGAGACAAACCACAAGAACACATGGGCCATCGTGTGATATTTTTCCAATATTCACTGCAGAACCGTGAGCGAACGAGAGGCAAGCGCGCTCCCACGAAGACGTATTGGGCGCCGCGCGGCCCTTCCCTCCCTCCTTTCAATTAGGGAAGGGTTGATTTACAGAGACCAAGTCTATTCCCAGGATAAAAGAATTTGGAAATCGGTTTGGATCGATTCGATGATTCTATTTAAACACCAATATCGCAAGTGGGATTCAAAGCCTGTTCTAGGATTGAACTGGTTTTGAATTGGTTGAAGATCTAACTCCGATCAATTTTTATCTCTCTCATTTCTTACTCCAATTCTTCACTCTCTCCATCTCTCACTCGCTTTTTGGGATCTTTACCCTGTGGGAAGATGCCGCTTTTATGTTCTCCTCTCTCCGATCCTACTCTTGAGCTTCACTGGGTCGAAGTATTGTAGAAATAGCTATGACATGGGCATATTGATCGATCTAAATAATATCTGACAATAATTATAAAAATAACAGTGCTTTTAATATACATGGGAAATTTACAATAAATAAAAACTAAACATGTGAAATTCTTAGATATGGTAAGTAGATCATATATAGATATAGAAAACTGAAAAAAAAAAAGGGAAAAAGAAAAAGAGAGAGTACATAAATTTGGGATCAAACTCCATTGACAGAGATTTTTGTTATTCAATATAACTGAAGTATATGTCTGTGTTAGTACCTGTTTCGGGCATCCAACGGATATTGCTGATGTGCTGGTTTTGTTATGGCCTTATTAAGAATAAGACAGATTAGTAAAGTTCGGTAGAAGACGTTGCTCTCTTCCTTAAGAAACTCTGCCAGCATAACTTTGGCCTTCTTTATTTTCTTTTCACTCAAAAGCATCAACGATGATAAGATTGAAGCTTACCCCTTAATTCGAATTCTTTGGTCACAGATCTCGAGTAAAAAGATTACATAATGTATTCCATACCTCAAAAGCTGATTTAAGACCGATTATGAGTCCCACCACATCCTCAAACACAGATCCAGTTATCTACGATGACAGAAGTTGATCCGTACGATACCATTGCTGATACTCCAGATTAAGGACATCTTCAAAATTTTCCCCTTCCATGTGTAAGATTTTGAATGGTGGAGGTTGAATTTGACCATTGATCAAACTCAATAGATCTAGGCTTCTAATGAAGCGAAGAAATTGCATCTGCCATAGAAGAAAATTTCCTTTAGAAAGTTTGATAGTCACAAAGTTTGAGAGATTTACGTGTGTTGGGTATGGGTATCTCGATTTTGGGTTTTCCGGCATGATTGTGTAGATGAAGAATAGATGAATTCAAGGAAAAGGATGAAGACAAATACGATAAAACTGGCTCAAAAAATAAGAGTATTCAAGAAAACAATGATTCAAAGATAAATTTCCTTTCGATAAAAAAAAAAAAGAAAAGATAAATTTCCCAGGAGAAGAATGTTCTTCACTGAAAGCCATAATACACGCTTTTATTCTACAATACATAATGCTATTTATATTAAAAGGACAACTAGATTTCCTATTCTATATTCCGAATATCTAATCTGATAGATTGATCGGACCAATTTATCTGCAATTTGAATAATTAGAATCAAATCATATTTATCACTCTAATCTAATCTTTCGATATCAAAATCAAATCATACTCTAATATAATCTTCCAATAATTTACCAATAATATTATCAATCTTATCAAACGAAAGGGCATAAGGAGTCAGTTTTCCTAGTCTGGTTACATATTTCCGTTTGCTTGCGTAAACCAACCACGATAACCAACCACATCTTCGAGATGGGTTGCATAAAATATCATTCTCGCTCTAAAACGTCATTTTAACTCGACGTGAATGTTGGCTTTGACATCAATGGAACGTCGTCGAAGAAGAGAATAATAGCTCTAATTTTAATAGTGGGAAAACATGTGATCCATCACATCGCGAGCTCGACGTGCTCGCTGGGGCTATCTATGCGATGGAGACCGCGACTCCTCCCTAAACAAAGCAGAAAAAAACAAAACAGACGATTATTATTATTATTATTATTATTATTATTATTATTATTATTATTATTTTGGTCGTCTAAGAGCAGCGTGACAAATATTTTATCCTAGGCGTGCCTATAGCGATGATGGAGACGCGAATGCTTTTTCCCTCCATTTCCTCGCAGTCTCAGCTCCATCTAATGATCGATCGATAATTTCGACTGATGAGAGCATATGCATCACACGTCGTGAGGTAGAGACGCCTCGTACTTAGACGCCTTGTACTTTTTCTTTCTTTCTAGAAGATATTCCAAAGGTCTTGAAATATTCAACCATTTTATAGAGAAGGCCAATGAGCTAGAGAAATTACCGATGAATCCTCCTAAAATTTTACTCTCCGACCATCTTGAGAAATGTACGAAATAGGTAGCATTTCCTTACGAAATGGTTGCCGCTCTGAAGTCGAGAAATGACAGCATAGGAAAGCGAAACAGCTTCTGCCCGAAAGGAAAAGTCACAACGAAAAAATGACAACGAGACCGTAACTCGGCCTGTGTGAACTTGCCATCGGGACCGAATTCTGGACACGACGTCCGGAAATTCCGTTTCGTGGCAGTCTCATGTTGACCGTGGCTTGCCACCTGCCCCTCCTTGGAACCACTCATGGGGACCCGCCGTGGGCTCGCTTTCGCTTCCCAACGCTTAATCCCTTCGCACTTGACACCCAAAGCCGCCCAAAGCCGGTGTACTCGCTGCTTCTCTCTCTCTCTCTCTCTCAAACATAATCAATTTAGCGGTCGAAACGTGCCGTCATTGGAAAAGCGAAGCAAGAACTTTCTGAATAGTACTCAAACCTAACGAGAAAGAAAGACTATGTTTTACCACATCATCAATTCACCGTTTAACTTTGGCCACGCGAGTTAATAACCACTCGAGTTAATAACCGAGCTACAATTTCGACCGATGAGAGCATATACGTCACACACTTGATGAGCTAGAGAAGCCTTGTACTTTTTTCCTTCTTTCTGGGAGATATTCCAAATATCCTGAAAAATACAACCACTTAATTGAGAAGGCCGACGAGCTAGTGAAATTACTGGAGGGCCTCTCGAGGCGAGTGGTTTCTCTCTCCTCCATGTCCCCATTCACAGAAGAGATCAGGACGCGTCAAGGGAGCAGAAGAATGTTTCAACGACTAAAAAGAAGAAAAAGAAAAGGTGGTCCTCGCAGCTGAAGAATGTTTCGACGACTAAAACGAAGTAAAAAAGCAAAGTGGTCCTCTTCGCGGTCCTGATTTTGCAGCATGTTGCTCCATTTAGACCGGTCCGAGGACACCGCGTGCAACCGGATGATTAGCCTTGAATAATGACGGGAAAGGAGTACGTACTCCGGGACTAAGCAGACTTGCGGTTGGGCCTTCGACTCCGCTCCGATGTTGACTTGAGGGTGTTGACTTTAGGGTGTTGACTTTAGGGTGGGGGCGGGGTCGGGCGTGCCATGGGAAAAAGCACGTGATGACGATGATGCTGTCGATATTCAAGGGACTTTCCCTTTCCTGCCCCGCCACGACCACAAACCAATCAGCGAAGAAGAGAGAGAGAGAGAGAGAGAAACGCAGAGGAGACGTGGATGAAGGCTCCATGCACAAGAGCTCAATCATTCAGTTATCAATTCACCGCGAAACGATTTATTTGCGACCAGCCCCCGTGTTCGTTATAGTTGATCTCCACAGTGATTTCACCCTCTCACGTCGATGAAATTACAAGATCCTTTTAGTTTCCGCATTAATTTTTACATCGAATTCCATAAGATAGGACATGTGGTTGTTCGAAAAGGACAAAAGCGGTCAGTAAATGCAAATTATATGAGATTATAAGGACCTCAAGGAAATTGTTGTAATATTAAAGTGAAAAAGATAGGATCTTACAAATTAATTCAATGCGAAAATACCAAAAAATAAATGAAAAAGGATAAGGACATTAGTGATTTACGTAGTTAAATCCGAGTATCAATATTTGCATTCATGGCAAGAATCAATAACAAATAATTTATTATAATAAAAAATAATCAGAGTTATAATTACTTACACAATATTTCGTGTAAGTGCTTACAGATAAACATGTAAACGAACGGAACAAAATTCTGTACGTTTAAGGTCTTCTCGTACGGCAAAAATACGGGAAAGTCCTGGCCACATTGAGCAGGCGTCCAGGTGCGGCTTCTTGGGAGGTAGAAATAAAAGCAAAAAGCCCCTTGCTTTTATTTCTTTCTCATCCAATTACCTTTTTGCCCCCATGGTAAAAAAAAATTTAATAAAAGAATGTGTACCCATTATTTTGTCTTTTAAAAGAAGTGGCCGGCTCCTTTCCATGAAATTTTGGAGACTTATCAAATGCAATTGGTTTTGTAAATAGCTCGTACTCAAGACATAAGATAACAATTAAGAGATTGTCAAACCAAGTATAACATGTGATGATTGTCCACTATCTTCTTCTTGGATAGGTAAATAATTTTGTCCATCGCATTTTATTGTTTTTGTCATTTATAAGTTTTGTTAATTACTTGTCTACGGAGTGACAATCTCATTCTGATTTTGATAATCCTACTTATCACTGGTTCATCCTTCTTCATCGACCGGCCTGCTTATCCATAAATTTATACAGGCATCCACTTCTATCCATTTTCCATGTAAACCAACCTTAAAACATGTTGCAACCTCGTCAATTTGTAATGTAAATAAATGAGTCTTGCAACAACATGATGGTCCAATCATCACCTGTCACCCTACATGAGCACACATTCGTGTCATTGATTCTTGGCAAAAATTGATCGAAGGAACTATACTGGAAATTTCAATTAAAGGTTTATGCTTAAAGGGGCAAAGTCAGAAAGTGTGGGACTGAAAGCTGCTTTCTGCTCTCTTTCTTTTCGTCCCGATACACTTTCTACTCAGCTTCTTTAGTCGCATTTTGTGAGGCAAAAGATTAGCGCAGAAGATGCCTATCAATTAATGCTGGTCTGCACAAATTTAGATAGGCCTCAACAACGACGGGCCTCCAATTCCTGGATCACGGGGACGGGTAGGGAAACGATTTAAGGGGACGGCTTTCCTCTCCTCGTCCATAAAGACCCAAGGCACTTTTGGTTTCTCTAACAGCGTCTTCCAACCACTGCTATCTTCTAACAAGAGTCAACTTTGCGTGGGATTTTATGTTAGACATGGCTGCTTGCTTTCTTTGTTATGTCGTTGATGAAATCTTAATGGTGACTGCTTAATAACTAAGCAAGAAGCTCCTTTTGCGCGAGGCTCCAGCTTTTATTATAGGAGGCTATAGCCGATACAAGTGTCTCGTAAATCTTTTACGTTAAACCATAATAGTAACCGTGGACACCAGAGTCCCAAATTCCTGACGTTTTATCCTCATAATGCAATGGGCGACGAGCATACATCAAGTAACACAATCTCTCCGTGCTAACATATCTTTTCAATGCATTCAACTGCAATTCCACACATGATTGAAAAACATCCGAAGCCGCATTTGGATTTAAAATAGCTTGCCAGTTTATAAAACTACATAGAATTTACATTAAAAACAGCGCAAGTTAATCATGAATTTCCTTTGACTCCCAAACATAATTTGTTTAACCAAACACCATAGACATGCCCTCAAAGGCCAGAGAACTGAAATTTTCATAAGATCAAAGATTATGAAGTAAAAGGAATGGCTCTCTAATTCCTTAAAAATTTTATGCGTACACAACTATGAAAATGTCTTCATTTTTCAATGATTTCTGATGATTTCCAGAAATTAGCTAATATTGAACTATGTTTTCAAGTTACGAGAAGTGCTAAGTTCAATAGTGAAAATGGCGTCTCAATTAGACATTGGAGTGAGCACATCGCGAGGCCACATGTGCTCTTAAAAATATTTTACATTAACTAGTTTTCAATAAATATTTTGCCCCTGATTAATAGTTTAATTTACAGACCAGCAATTTGTGTCAAGCAAAAAATTCTTTGTTGCATCCGATCGAAATAAGTCTAGTCAATCAAAGGCCTTTCGAATCATCCCCACTCTCGTAGGGGTGTGGACGGATTGGTTCAGTTCTGACCTTCGCAATACGTGGACCGATCCGGACATGAAGGGCCATACGTGTTTTATGACTTGAACCGCATAAAACGAGAACTGAAAAATTATTCAGGTCAGATCTGGTTCGGACGGTTCTTTTTTACATTCCTGTCCCATAGGCAGTTCGGTAGGCCCCACCTTCAGAGGGAATTTCCACAGGCTGAAGAGCCGAAAGGACTTGCTCCACGTGGTGGGGTAGATGACTCTGATGAAACAAAGTTATGTCACCTCCACATGGCTTGGAATTGGAAAATTGGCGCCCTATTTCGTTGTCCACCCAACAGAGAAAAGGGTTTGAACTTTTTTTTTGATCGAAGGTTTGAATCAATAAAGATGCAAGAAATTCCAATCATGATAAAGACAGTTTATTCCCTTAAGAGAGAAGTAGAGGCCCTATATTTCATTTTCCTTGACTTAAGGGGGCGTAATGAAATGATTAGTAGTCAAGAAAGCTACAATTGTGTGTGATTATTGCATTGTCCATGAGAACCATCACAATTCACATTATTGGTAGATTCAAACGTCGTACAATGTTTTTTATTTTATTTTATGAGTAGCAGATTTGGCCAATTTCACATGCCCTTTGTTTTCATTTGGTCATAATTAAATTAATCATCTTAGAAAGTTCATTCAATATATTGTTTTGGCTGATGCCACTTTATACATTCGATAAAATTAACTAATGAGGATGCATGTAATTGAACAACTCGCCCACTATCCCAAAATCGGAAGTATCCACAATAGGTCAAGACCTCGTCGAAGGAGAAGGTGCCTGATTTGCTAATAAAAATCACCCTCTCCTATGTTTGTTAGATTGAAATGGCCTCTTGATGCGTAGAGCTTTCGGTTTTTGAAATTTTCTCGTTGCTTTTACAAGAAAGAAACCTAATTTTGACCGGTTATGTCGAGCTCTCTTGATGGCGATGGTGAAGAGATCAGAGGACATGCCGATATTCATATTATTTGATCATTTGAAAAACTCTATGGAAAAAGATATATTAGGCATCATACGTGGGTATTTCAGAAGTGATGAGTGCTTTGAATATACAATAAAAAGACAGGGGATAAATCATCTAAAAGTTTGGAGGGTCTTTCATGTTCTTTTTTTTTTTTTTTTTTTTTTTTTTTTTTTGGTAAATATATTCTTTTTTGTTCTTTCTTTCTATCTCAAAATCATGTCCACATATTATGTCCTAAAAGAAACTTTGTTTTTTTTTTTTCCTCTTTTGTTATTTTATATACTTGATCATTTCGCACCCACTTAAAACTTTTGGAATATACTTTTGTACTCGATCAATATACATATGTCGACGCTTGATACAACTTCTTTGTTCATAGTTTTCTAAGCCTCAAAATAATATGGATATCAACATGGCCTTCGAGAGAATGCGAAATGACCTGGCCAGAATTAGATTTCTTTATTATAAAAAAGAAATGAGAAGATTTCTGTGTGACGATATATCGTGCCTGACGGGGACAACTCATCGCATTCCACTCGGGCATTTTCTTTGCAGAGACATGGGGTTTTCTAGCTGAGAGGTAACTTCTTGGTGATTTATTTATTGAGCAATTACCCGGGTTAATCCTTGTGGCATTGTGCGTAATCTAAAATTGGGGAAACATTTGAGCGTGTAAGTGATTGTACTCCCTGACTATTTTATTTGCAATTGGCTCTTGTGTTCTTTATTGTTTATTTCTATAGTGATTTCATGCTCTCGCGCTAATACAATTATAAGATTCATTAGTCTTCGCATTAATTGTTATGACAAATTTCACATTCTTTGTTATTGCTGAAATAAGATAGGACACATGGTTGTTTGAAAAGGAAAAGGCAATTGGTAAATGCACATTATTAAGGATTACAAGGACCCCAAGGAAATAAACTTGAATAGTACTAAACCAAGTATGGCTTACGATGACTATCCACTATATTATTCTTTTGATAGTTTTGTCCCTCACATCTTAGAGCTCTTATCACATAAAGTTCTTGCTAATGACTAGTCCATCGAGTTAAGTTCACGTTCTTTGTTTGATGATCCTACTCATCACTAATTCATCCTTCTTCTTTGGACTGGCTTGCTTATCAGTAAATTTGTACAGGCAACCCATGTTATTCATTTTCCACGTAAACCAACCTTGGAACAAGCTACAACCTCATCCATCTGAAACATAGACAAATTAGTCTTACAACAATGTGGAAGTCCAGTTGTCCTGACCATCCTTCATGGACACATTGCCACATCAGCAATTCCCGGTGAAAATTAATCGGAAGGACTATATTGAAATTTTGCGCAAAGATTTAAGACTTAATAGGCGAAATCGGAAAGTTTAGGGCTGAAAGCAGCTTTCCGCTCTCTTTCTTTTCATCCAAAATACAATTTCTACTCAGCTTCTTCGGTCGCATTTCATGTGGCAAAGGATTAGCGTAGAAGATATCTATCAATTAGTGCCGGTCTGGACAAATTTAGATGGGCCTCAACAACGACGGGCCTCCAATTCCTAGATCATCGGGACGGGTAGGGAAACGGTTTCTGGGAACGGCTTTTCTCTCCTCGTCCTTAAAGACCCGAGGCACCTTTGGTTTCTCTAGCAGCGTCTTCCAGCCACTGCGAGCTTCTAACTAGAGTCATTTTTGGATAGGGTTTTAAGTGAGGCGTGATTGTTTGTTTGCTTATTTTGTTATGTTTTCAGTGAAATCGTAACGGCAAGTGCTTAAGAACTGAGTGAGGAGCTCCTTTTGTGCGAAGCTCCAGCTTTTATCATAAGAGGCTATAGTTGATATGAGTGTCCTATAAGTCTTTTATCAAGAGTTGGGTCTTTTCGAAACTTGGGTGACTATGCAAAAAAAAATTAACATTGAGACACGTTTTAACAAACTAGATGAACAAATGGACCGTTCGTCCAAGAAATTGATGGGACTAACAAATTGTAGCCTTTCCTGAAAACAATTGCACTTTGTTAAATTATCAGCTCTAGAATAAGCTCACATGTAATCTAACCAATAATCAATCTCCCATGCGCGGTACACCCCATGGAACGGATTTATAGTAAGACTCTTATAAAATGAATATGCCCTAGGGTCCTTTGCCAGTATACATGTCATAACATAGCAGACTGGTCATATCCAGTAGGGTTATGCATTGGACCAGTTCTATTTGAGAACCGAACCGGACTGCCCTAAGAACGGGTCTAATTCTCTATTCCCAAAATTTGGAATTGGCAGGACCTGGTTTGATTTCAGTTATGAGCGAAGAAACACTTGGGAACCGTATTGACTAGATCAATTTTTGGAATCGATTTCACAAAAGATGAAAATCCTAACTTCTCTTGCATCCTTTTCTACTTCGCCTCCTGTTTCTCAGACATAGCTCGCCGCTCTTCTGTCCTCTTCGCTAGCACGGGGCAACTGCCCTAGCGCTTTTTCGCCACAAGAACCCTGTGTCTCATCTTCTTCTTCTTCTCCAAGTGATTGCAAGTGCGCTCGCTCGCCATTTGAATACTCCCTCTGAGGCTACCCGACAATTGATTTCGTCTTCGAGAGCGAGTCCTTGGCACTTTCGGTGACAGTATCTTCCACGGAAGCTTCCAGTACGAATCGGCATTGTGTTTGGGAAATAACAATCTGCCATGCTCGAGTTGGAAAGTTCTTGCAAGCAATGAAATATGACTTCACGGAGAGAGAGAGAGAGAGAGAGAGAGAGGCTTTGACAAACCTGCTGGTTAGCAATTTTGATCCCATTATGGGCCTGGCCCAATGGGCTTCAAGTGAAGCCTTGCTTCTACACGGTAAGTTTGAATCTGCAATGCCTTCATTTTGCACTTCTTTGCAAGGATTTCGCCAGGTCATTTCTCTCTTAATGATGAGAAAGCTCGTCCCAAGTACAAATATAGGAACCTCCAGCCCATGAAATACTCAAATAACTCATGAACTGGGTGATATGCGAGCCTAACAGTGGCTCGTCCCTCGCTGCCGTACGCGTCTCATCTACGGGTACACGCCCGCTCTTCATTTACTAAGTCGACCGATAAGAATTGACATGCCAAAATTTTCATGCAGTAAAAGAGTTACCCACTTTGAGGATACACTTAAGCATATGATTAAAAGATGAAACCCGAAAAAAGAACAAAAGGAAAACAGGTTTTCGAGTATAATTTGGAATTGGACTAGAAAAATAAGGTAGGTTCCATAACCAGTTATTGGACAAACATGGTAAGTTCCAAGTTCAAAAAGCTGATAACCAATTCTAATTGAGTAGCTTGATCGCAAGTGTCAAGCTTGAGTGGTTGTGGTGGTTGCAAATCCAGAGCTTAAGCTCGAACGGCCATGGCAGCTACAAAATTGAGACTTGGCAACCATGGCCATGGGTCAAGCTTGAGTAGCCACGGACGAGGCTAGCCTCACTAGCTGCAAGAGAGGCTGCCTTTGCCCATGTCCGCAATGGCCTTGTCTAGATCCGGACGAGGCTCGCCTCACTAGCTGGAAGATACACGCTACTTTATTTTCAATGGAAAAGAAAATATTTCTATAATTGGAAAAATTAAAATAAAAAAATTAAAGGATCGTTTATTGTTTCTATACCTCAACTAAGTTATAAGAAATAATAAAGCAGCTATCCGACTTTAAAAAGGCCATTGAAAAAAGTCATATAATCCGCCCAAAGAAAACCGAAAACTAATCCCAATGTCCAAAGGCTCAACAGCCTCAGTCCTACATGTCGCAACCCTCCCGGTGTGGTCCAAGAAAGATGAGCTGAGATATGGTTAAGGAAACATCATATTAAAGCCTCCAGATGAGAAGGAAGCGAACATGATAAAACCCAACCCAACCCAAGCCTTAAGATTCAACCAATTTTATAGATCTAGCCCACTGAAGAAGCTGTATAAAAATAAAGTGCCAAACAAGAGTCTCAAGAGCGGATTAATGCCTGGGAATCACCGAGAGGGTGCAGCATGAGAGAAACAGAGTCGAAACACTTAATTGTTGAATGACCATCTGGAAACGACCTCAGATGGAAATTCTTAGCATGGGCCATCATTGAATAGGGGATTGCATTTAGAAGATGAAGCTGAATGTTCTCTAGAATGTCACTAGCACACGTAGGGTCAATGTAATATGGGTCTGTTAGTGCTCCTAACGTTGGTAAAAAGACCTTAAAATTCCTTATGCCAG
Organism: Eucalyptus shirleyi; assembly: GCA_017140165.1. Lineage (NCBI taxonomy): Eukaryota > Viridiplantae > Streptophyta > Magnoliopsida > Myrtales > Myrtaceae > Eucalyptus > Eucalyptus shirleyi. The sequence goes on along the minus strand of CM029447.1, from coordinate 4,700,698 downwards.
AATGTTGGAAATGTTACAGTCCGGGTCTTTTTGGTTACATTTTACGTAACAAATGGATAGTTGAGACTCAAGACAAGTGTGTGCTCGGAGGAGAGTCGCTACGACCTATTGAGTCAACCATCGGCTTCTATCTTCAGTCTCTTTTGACAAAGCCACCTGGCTCCAAGCTGTCGAGGATTGCACACATCACAGCTCATCACTCCACTCTCGCTCACGGACACTCCTTCACAACCTTCGGTCATTTTTCTCACGCCGCAGACGCTGTGCTCCACGGGGACGAGGGGCAGCGCGTGTGCAAAGAAGAGGAAGGCATGGATTGGCCCTTACATTGTCCTTTTCTTTTCCTTCTTGGGTTCACATTGTGGGTTTAAAGAAAGAAAGAAAATTGGGCCGAAAATATGATGGGCCAAGGTAGAGGGATGTTAGGGGGCCGAAAGTTTAAAAAAAGAGTGGGCCGGTGTGTCCGGCCCACTTGACTGGATTTTAGATATATATATATTCACTTTTATCTCAACTATTTTTATTCATTTTTTATTTTTTTTACTTTTTATATCTACAATTTTTAAATATTTTTATAAAATAAATATATACTTAAAATATCAACAAAAATTCAAGTGTCAACAAGAATATATAACAAACCAACCAGAAATTGAGATGTGGGAACTAGGTCCATTTGTTAAAAAAATGTCTTTTTCTCCCCTCTCTCCTATGCTCTGCTCTCCATCAGTCCTCCACCCCCTCTCTCTCTAGAACCTTTCGCTAAATTCGCCACTAAATTGGCACGTCGTAGGTGAGGAGATGGGTTCTACGTCGTGTACAATAAGTCCGGCATGCTAGCCACAATTTCAAAGTTCTCGGAGGTCGAATGCGTCGAGAAGTTGTTGCTAGAGATGGATCTGAGGCGGTGGCAGAGGCAATGGCGGTGGCGGTGGCGTGATTCATCAGACTGGAGAGAGCAGAGCTAGTCGTGAGTTGGGCATGAGCGAAGGGTTTAGAGGGAGAGTGGGGGTTAGGCGTGGGGTTTGCAAAGATCGAGAGCAGAGCGTGTGAGAGAGAAAAAAAATTTAACATATGAGCTCGATTGCCACGTGTCAATTCCTGGATGGTTTATTATATGTTGTACTTGGCATATTTATCTATATTGTAAGGTTTAACCTAGACTATGCCATCTCAATATCCTTTGTGAAACAGAAGCATGCGCGACGTCTCTCTTCTTTGTCCAGATTCTTTGTTGAGTCCTGCCACATATTCATCTTCAGCTTGCCATTTACGTGTAAGGCTTTGTTCGTTTTTCTAGAAAATGTTTTTCAAGAAGCCATTTTTCAAGAAAATAACTATATTTTTCAATATTCAGGTGAAACTTGAAAATGAACTAGAAAATATTTTCCACTGTTCTATTTGGAAAATTCGATTTGATTTTCCTCCAAGCACTTATTTTAATAATTATTTTTTATTTTTTAAAACGATTTTTAAATTTTTAAATTTTCCTTATACTTTTTTCTTTTTTCTTTTTTCTAGCCCCTTCTTCTTCCTTGGCCAGTCACAAGTCATGTGACAGCTACGACTGGCAAAAGGTGACCTAGCTCGTTGTTGAGCTCGCTAACAAGCCCGAGGTCGCCTTTGGCCGGTTGCCTTCTGTCGTGTGGCCAGCAACTGACCAAGGAAGAAGAAAAGGAAAAGAAAGAAAAAAAGAAAAAGAAAAAGAATAAAATTTCAAAATTTTTGAAACATTAAAAATACAAAAATAAAGAAGTCGGGACTAATAGGAGTTTGAGATAAGAGTGATTGAATGAAGAAAATGTTTTCCCTTATTTGAAAAGTGAAAAATATTTTCTCTCATTTTAGAAGACTTTTTTTTTTTCATGGAAAAAATTTTCCCAATGTAATTCTTTTTTTTTTTTTGTGAAATGAAAACTAAAAAATTTAGAAAATATTTTATTTGGAAAATGTTTTTTGCGAAATGAATGGAACCAAAATACCTTGACGAGCTCCTCCTCTTCCATGACATTTCTTTGGCTTTTGTAACGATGACATTGGACACCATTAATTTAATATGGAGAAATGACATATTCATCTCTATTTCCTTCGATATTACGCAATCTTAACAATGTTTTATCATGTAGTCAAACGACTAAACACCAAAACCCTAGTCAAATTAATGATTCGCACCGAGTGATTATCAATCAAATCATGTAATCAATTTGATATGTACTGAAATTTTGGTAAATATAAATCTAGCGACCCGCCTCGTTCTAAATTCTATAGTGTTCTTTTATCATCGTTGTCATCATCATTTTGGTTTCGTATAAAGGTACCTTAGATTTGGTGATAATATGAATGTGACGTTTGTGAGTATTAAAAGTATGTTTGACTTTTTCAATGATAGTCATAGGAAAAAAAAAATATATATATTCGGCTAATTCTCATGATATAGCGTACTCGTTGTTAGGTGAAGACTTAATTAAAGACTTCTACCAAAAAGAGGAGCTTAATTAAAGGGAAGAATTTCAACACCCATGGCCGTATCGCAAGTCAAGCTGTTAGACTCGACAAAGACACGCGTAGTGAACACAATTTTGACAATTTTTTTCATAGATTACTGCAACTATTGGCTTACTCCTCTCAATAAACACAATTATCACGACATCCCTTCGTCTAAAGAATATTATTAAATGTCGGTTTAATCGCCTTGATTAAATTATCCGAAAAAGTCATAAACCTATTATAGTGCAGCCAAAAGTGTTTTAGGACTAAACAAAGATGCTTAAACTGATATTTCCTAACATTTTTTAGAAGAAGGAATCTCGTCTAAGTTGGGTTTTATCGAATTAAATAAACCAATGATTCATGGAAGTCGTGTCCATTGAGATGAATCAATTAATTGCATTGGTGATTGAAGGTCTTCCCTTTAATTTAGCTTGTATGTTTCCTCAACAGCGACATGCCGAAATTAGATAAATAAACAAATGTTGACATCTCTAGACATATCTAAGATATTTCAAAGCAGGTAGAATATTTCCCTTCCTGTTAAAGTTGACGAGTTGCTTTGTCCAACATAGATGGCGAATGTAAAATACAGTAAATCAACTGGAATCTTTTCCACTTGTCCCCCTTTTTCCAATTCTAGGCTTGGAGCTCTTGAAATGTACGTGAAAATATAGACTAAGGCTTACAACAACACAAATCAGGCACGTCCAGATAATGATGGTCAATGTTATCAGGCGACGCCGTTGTCTAACATCAGCATCTAGGAAATGAGACTAATTCATGCTTATTTCCAAAGAAGAGATAATAGTTTATTCCCCTTTTTTTAAAAAATATAAATAAAGGTGAAAATCTTCGATATTTGGTAAAACATATAATTTTTAGGAGCCGAAGGAAATCCATGATTAGTTCGTTCTTTGACTAGGTCGCAAGGTAAGTACATTATCTAATGAATTTCCCTAATCTCGCCGGCTTTCGTAAAAGAAATAATAATAAAGAAAACGAGTGAGCATTTCTGACTTTGATGTGCATCCACTATTCTTTTCCTGTTTCACAGAAGCCAAACATATCGTGAGAGTCGAATACTCTGTTTTTCGAGATCTGGAATGGCACTGTCACAATTTTTGTGACTTTCCGTCTCGATGTATAACACCCAGAATTGGTGAATGATGAGCTCTGATGGCAAGGTTAGGATGACACTACTTTTCTTTTTTTCCTTTGTTATGGTTGAATGACACTGCTTTGCTCATAAGATGATAAAGGAATCCATGTTTACCGTGTTTCCGATACTTCCAAAGTCGAAAAATATACCATTTTCGCAATATTGAATTTCTTTCTCCTTCCTGGCCATAATATTTTTGGACTCAAAGCTAATTGAGCTTCGGGATCGCATGCCATAATATAACATTCGAAAATACTTGCAAAAACCTCAAATTTTATTGACAAATAAAAAAAGAGTCTATTTCTTAGGCATAACCCCTAAGGTTCAAAATATTCAGAGAATAAAGAAGTATAACATATACCAACAACAACAAAAGAGACGAAGAGTCCTGGACACCAAATTAATAGGCTGGCAAATAATCCTCCAAGTGATGCCCAAAATCATAGAAGCCACGGCCTCCAGAATCTGAAAAATAGATAAACGAGACATCGTTTGAAATTAATACAATAAAAAGGCCAAGCACGCGCCGGATCAAGCAGGGCCACGATAATAGAAATACAAAACTAAGCAGGAAGTTGTAGCTGTTGTCACCAGGCTCGTGGGATGATGTCGAGCGAGCAGCTAAGGGTGCCTCTGAGGATCATCCAATCGCCGCCGCCGCCTCCCTCACCATCGGTGGGAGCCGTGAAGGTCAAGCCCATGCACTAGACGTCCAAGTCGAACACGGCCACCCACCATGGACCCAACCGCAGCCTCCCCTTGGCTTTCGCCACCACGTTGATGGTGACCTCCCCGCCTTTCAACGTTCTCACCAGGCTGTTCACGCCCAGATCAGTGACGATCGCCAGCGTTGACTGGGCCTTGGCTCGGAGTGACGTCACACAGCTGGGGCCCCGAGGGAAAGTGGACGTGAGGGAGGGACGAGAGATTTCGAGCTGGTCGTCGAAACTCAAGACAAGCTTCATGGTGGGGTACTCGACGGTGACGAGCTTACTGTGGGAGGTGGAGATGTTGAGGGACAAGAGGGAAGAGCCTGCGTTGAGCCCAAGCTCCGGCGGCGTTCTGGCAGAAGCTGCTAGGAAGATGACTGTCAGAAGCCCGAGAATAGTGCCCCTGACGATCAGCTTGAACCAGCCGGACCGCGGCCGCGCTGATGCTGCCGGATCATTATTGGCGCGGGGTGGGATGGGGTGGGCGGCCCTCATTTGGAATTCTGGGGTCGAGGGTTTCTTTTTTTTTTTTTCGTGCAGGTGTTTTGGTGCGTTCTTTTTTCGAGAGGAATTGGGCACCTATTTATAGATCAAAATGGCTGATAATGGGGGCCGCCAACACTTGTCCTGCAGTGCACGGAACCCAGATAATCCCTTTTCTTTCGATGTCAAATCGACAATTTGGCCATCCTTCCGAAGTAAAAATATAGGGATCGCTTAAAAATATGTTTTGACACCTTATGTCATCGTGCACTCGCGTTGATTCCGTTAAATTCTTACCGGTACTTTACTTGCGTGCTCTCACATATAATGTCTTTTTTCCCGAATAGTTCTTCTACTTTTTTCATACGTTCGCACTTATCTGACGAGATTGCCTTCCGTGAGTGGGCAAGTGCGGCTCCGCAATGGGAAATCCCGAGCAAGACTTGTTCGGATAGGTGTGGCACCTTTCAATGGCCCCCAATCTGTTAGGGTCGCCACAGAATACTTGCTACTCATCCTATCACATACCAGTCTAATGACTTTTATGATTAAATTGAAACTACAGATCATAGGGGTTGATCAATGGAATTCCTTACCATTTTTTTTTAAAGAAAGGTCCGTGCGCAATTCATCAGCGGAAGCATAAACAAGTCTCACCATTTCTCCCTCCAATAACCATAATGCAATGCACACCGATTACGCACCAGAAGAAAAGATAAAGCCGATTTACTTTTATTTATATTTTCATGATGGACATTAAGGTCGATACAACAAAAAGGCCAAGATTTTTAACTATACTTGTCTATCCCAAAAAGAGAACTCGACCCTATACGAAACGTGTACATCCCTCCATCAACAAATGTCGGCTATCCCCAAAAAGAAAGTGTCAGCTCCCACCAATCCTATGTGCCATCACACCCACCTCGGTGTATCGGGTGGCGGCGGCGGTAACATCCCTAGCATCACCCCATTGCGTCGAACGTGAACGGACAAAAACTCTTGGATGATAGGGCCATCAGCTAATCCCACGTTGTACATCACCACTACTCGAACTCGGACATAATCCGGACCAAGTATACTAATACAGGAATGCTCGGTGCACTCCACCTCGACGTCAGTAGGTATGCCATAGAAGGTACCACGCACAACTGGTGAAAGAGGCATCTTTCTAATTTGAAATGTTAATCCCCAAAATGGGTGAGTACAACCACTCAGCAGTAAAGATCTGCCACACTACATAGTGCATCAAACAGACAATCAAGGTATCATGAATAAAACACATATCATTCATGCATGCAAGCATACCTTACCTTGCAGTCATGCATATATCACCATGCCATATGTGCATATACCACCATGCACTCATCATTAAGCAGTCATGTATATATCACCATGCCATATGTATACATCCATGCGCATGATGGAGTCTTGATTTTTATCTTTCCAGGGACCAGTGTTTGCATCCCTCAATTTATCGCTTGCATCCAACCTAGCATCACGAGGAACCTCCAGCACACACTTCCGAACATCTGGCACACACACTCCGAGCATCACGTTTCCCAACTAGCATCACGAGGTATCCCCCCGGCACACACTTCCGAGGCTTCCGGCACACACCTCCGGGCATCCCGAAACTCCCAAGGACATCCGGCACACAAACTCCGGGCATCGGGCACCCACACTCCAGGTATCCCAAAACTCCCGAGGCATCGTCGGCTCACACCTCCGACGGTCTTGGTATTATCTCAATTTATATTCACATACGAATCTCAATTTCAACATGGCATTTGATGCATCAATATCCAAAGTCTCAACCAGCTTTTAATGACATATAACATGCCATATGTCATCACATATGCAGCAAAATCAATCACTCAAAGCATTGCATCACATGGAAAAATTCATTTATTTTTTATAACACATAAATTTTTAGATAAAACAGAATACACTCATTTGGTTAAAACTCTAGGAAAATTAGTAAATGGTATAAATAAATTCTGAAAACTTGACACATTATAGACAAGACCTAAAGGCAGATATCTCATGAAGAACACCATACCAAAAGAATCCCACACAAAACAGTACGATCCATGCATCACGGTCTTCAAAATTTTAACACTTCAGCTTGCACAGTTTCGGAAGTAATTTAAATTAAATATCCAATTGAACTTTGAAAATTCTAAAATTTTTACATGTTATAGAAAAGTCCTAAAGGTAAATATCTCATGAAGAAATTGAACCCCAAATCGTTCTAGATTAATAGATATAGACGATTAATTTCCCTCTATTCTTGGTGTCGTTTTTTTTTTTTTTCCAGATTATCTTCTTTCAAAGGAAACTCGTTTCACCGATCTACATATGTCCGTTTCTTCTAAAGTTTCAGTATATTATACTTCAGAATATTACCTACAACTTTCATTAAGGACACACGATCAAATTTTAATTGTATGATTTTATAAAAATCACAGAATCATACTAGGTCGAGGTAGCATTTTCCCAGATCCAGTTTCTTCAAAGGACAACGATTTCACCGACCTATTTTTGTTCATTTCCTCTAAATTTTTGATATGTTTTACCTCAAGAAGTACACTACAACTTTCACAAGAACTCAAGGTGATATTTTCGCATGAAAGCTACTTTACAGTCCACGAAATCACTGAAGGTCAGCACAACAAATTCCAGATCTAATCTCTCCAAAAGAAAATCATTTCACCAGGCATTCCTTGTCCATTTTATCTCAAATTTTATTATGTTATTCCTCAAGATGTTCTCTACAACTTTCATGAAGAGATCGAAGCAATATTCCAACTAAAAATTCGCATGCAGCTCACAAACTTGTGAAGGGTCGGACTGGTTTTTCCAGAAAGCAGCATGCTAGGCCAACGAATTTCTTCCCATAGCTTCGACCTTTCATCACATCTACCACAACCAAAATTCACCATCTTATACACACACAACATAGCAAGCAAATGGTAGGTTTTATGACTCTACTTGCCTCGAACTTAAGCACAAAACAGCGACAAACGGCGGGCAAAGCGGCAAACAAACGGTGGCGAGCTAGGTGAACGATTGGCCGACGGACCTCCCTCCTTCCTCTTGCATGCACGGCCTCTCCTTTCTCTCTTCCTTTCTTCCTTTCCTTTCTCTCTTTCTCTCCTCTCTCTCTCTCTCTTGGATGACTCTCTCTCTTCCTCTCCTCTTTCTCTCGCTTAATCCGCCCCCCTCACTCTCTAATTTCCTTCCCTTTATCATTAGCCATCATGATCTTTGCATGCCGGTGCCACTTGGCAATTGCCATGCAAAGTGGGCTTGAATCCAGCTAGGCATGGGCCAGCTTGGCCGACGGCAACTCCTCCTCTCCTTTTGGGCTTCGCGGGCTAGGCCCATGTGGTCAAATGGTGGGTGATCTTGGGCTGGTCTTGGCCTAAGAGTCTTGGCCCACTCTTCTCTAATTTAATCTACTAATATCTTCCACTTAAATAAATTCCTAACTTACAAAAATAATATGGCCATAAAACTTGAAGTCATAAATCCATAAATTCCAATTTATAACACACATGGCCAATGATAGAATTTTCTTTCCTATCAAACCAATTATCCACTAAAAGCTTGGCCATAAATCTCATTGCAAATTATGAATCAAATAGCTAAAATATAACTTGATGGTACTTCCATCACCTATTCATAGACTTTAATGCTTCCAGAGATTGTCATGAATTTTGGGATGCCACAATTCTCCCCTCCTTAGAGAATTTCGCCCTGAAATTAGGCATTGCTTATGTCTCTTGAAACAAGTATGGATACTTTTCCTTCATCAATTCCTCACTCTCCCACGTGGCTTCCTCCACACCATGATGTTGCCATAGTATCTTTACCAACGAGATTTTCTTGGTTCTAAGAACTTGCTCCTTTTGATCCAACACTTGCATAGGCTCTTCAATGTACCTCCCTCTCTCATCTACTTTGATATCTTCATGATCGAGTATGTTACTAAGATCCGGCTGGTACTTTCTCAGCATCGACACATGAAACACATCATATAAATTTCCCAATTTTGGAGGTAGCGCCAAACGATAAGCTACATCTCCTATTCTCTCAAGTATCTCAAAAGGTCCAACAAATCTAGGGTTTAACTTACCCTTCATCCCAAATCGAGATATTCCTTTCATCGGGATACTTTAAGGAATACATGATCTCCCACACTAAACTCCAAAGGCCTTCTACGTCTATCAGCATAGTCTCTCTATCGGTTCTGGGCTATCTTAAGTCTTTTCCTGATTATCTCGACTGCTTCTGTAGTAACTTGCACTAACTCGGGTCTTGTCAGTTTTTCTTCACCTACTTCATCCCAACAAACAGGAGTCCTACACCTTCTTCCATATAATGCTTCATATGGAGCCATGCCTATACTTTTCTGAAAACTATTGTTATAGGCGAACTCTATCAAGTGCAAATTTTCATTCCAACTTTCTCTAAAGTCAATAACACAGGCTCTCAGCATATCTTCTAGAGTCTGGATCACTCTTTCTGTTTGGCCATCTGTTTGAGGATGAAAAATAGTACTAAATTGAAGCTTTGTTCCTAAGGTATTTTGGAGATTTCGCCAAAAATTCAAAGTAAACCTAGAATCTTGATCAAAGGTGATCGCTACAAGAATACCATGTAAGAATATTACTTGGCTTACATACATCTCAGCAAGTTTATTCATTGAATAGTTCATACGGATAGCTAGGAAATGAGCAGACTTAGTCAAATGATCCACTATCACCCAAATAAAGTCGTGACCATTTGATGTCCTTGACAGTCCTTGCACAAAGTCCATTGTTACATGTTCCCATTTCCACTATGGTATGTCTAACGGTCTCAATAGTCCTGTAGGTTTGCGATGTTCCGCCTTCACTTGTTGGCACGTTAAACATTGAGAAACATGTCTAGCCATATCTACTTTCATGCCATTCCACCAAAATTGCTTACGCAAATTCCTGTACATCTTTGTACTACCCGAATGAATACTATAATTATTTCTATGTGCCTCTGACAGAATTTCCTTTTTCACTTCTTCATTGTCGGGAACACAAAATTGTCCTTGGCATCTTACCACTCCATCTTCGAAAACTTAAAATTCTGGTCTTTTTTCCTAAAGACATAACGTCTCGTATCTTCAAAATTTCCGGATCAGATTTTTGTAAAATCTTAACTTTCTGAATAATTCCAGGCTCAATCCTTAATACAGTAAACATACCAGTAAGGTGGTCCATTTCCAACTTGAAGTCTAAATCCACAATAGACTTTAACAGATTCCACTCTGTTATTCTTATACTAGCCATGTCCATTACCGACTTTCGACTAAGGACATCTGACACCTTATTTGCCTTTCATGGATGGTATCGTATCTCATAGTCATAATCTTTCAATAACTCCATCCACCTTCTCTGTCTCATGTTCAACTCTTTTTGCGAAAACAAATACTTCAGGCTCTTATGATTTGTATAGATTTCAAACTTTTCTCCATACATATAGTGTCTCCATATTTTCAAAGCAAACACTATAGCTGCCAATTCCAAATCATGTGTTGGGTAATTCAGTTCATGGGGCTTCAACTGCCTCGATGCATAGGCTATGACCTTGCCATGTTGCATCAAAACACATCCCGGTCCTTTGTGAGATGCATCACTATATACTGTAAAACCATCAGACCCAAATGGTATAATCAGGATTAGAGCCGTAGTCAATTTTCTTTTAAGTTCCCTGAAAGCTCCTTTCACATTCCCCACTCCATTCAAACTTTACATTCTTCCGTGTTAATTTCGTTAAGGGGTCTGCTAATCGTGAAAACCCTTCAATAAATCTTCTATAATAACCAGTCAATCCTAAGAAACTTCGGATCTCAGTGGGTGTCGTTGGTCTCGGCCAATTTATTACCATCTCAACTTTCGCCGGGTCCACTGCAATTCCTCCTTCTGACACCACGTGTCCCAAAAATATTATCCTGTCTAGCCAAAATTCACACTTGCTAAATTTGGCATACAACTTATGATCTCTCAGAGTTTGTAAAACTATGCTCAAGTGTTACTCGTGCTCTTCAGGTCCTCTAGAATATACCAGGATATCATCAATGAAAACAATCACAAACTGATCCAAATAAAGCTTAAATATCCTATTCATTAAATCCATGAATGCGGCTGGTGCATTCGTCAATCCAAAAGGCATAACTAAGAACTCATAATGCCCATAACGAGTCCTAAATGCAGTCTTAGGAATGTCTTCTTTCTTTATCCTTAACTGATGGTACCCCGATCTCAAGTCAATTTTAGAAAAGACCGAACTTCCTTGTAGTTGGTCGAATAGATCATCAATTCTAGGTAAAGGATATTTATTCTTAATGGTCACTTGATTCGGTTGTCTATAATCAATACATAGACGCATCAACCTGTCTTTCTTTTTCACAAATAAGACTAGTGCACCCCAAGGAGAAGCATTTGGCCTAATGAATCCTTTATCAAGCAACTCTTGTAGTTGCACCTTTAATTCCTTTAGTTCCACTAAGGCCATCCTATACGGGCTTTCGATATTGGTCCTATTCCAGGCATTAGTTCTATTTCAAACTCAATTCCTCGCTCTGGTGGTAAACCAAGTAACTCCTCAAGAAATACATCTGGAAATCCATTAACTACTTGAATTTCATCGAGCTTAGGTTCTTTCCTAGCAAAATCCTTTGCCACTGCCAGGTACCCTTGACATCCTTTGTCAAGTAACACATGAGCCTCTATTGCTGAAATAAGTGCTATAGATAGATTGGTCTGACCTCCGTAAAATTCACAACTAGATTGGTCTGGTAAAACAAATTGGATCACTTTCCTATAACAATCCATTTTAGCTCGATACTCACGAAGCCAATCCATTCCTATGATAATGTCAAAATCATACATAGCCATTACGACTAGGTCTATTTCCATATCCCTTCCTCCTATTGTTATCTTACATTTTGCACACATCATCGTAGATAATACCATATTCTTTAAAGGCGTGGAAACACAAAGAGGCGTCTCAAGAGGCGTAGCTTCTATTTCACTCAATTGCCTATATCTTTCAAATATAAATGAATGCGTAGCATCCGTGTCAAACAATGCATATGCCTTCTTGCCATTTATGAAAATCGTACCTGATATAATATTTCCAGAAGCTTCCACTTCCTCTCGGCTGACCGCATACACCCTTCCTTGTGCTGGTGGCCTCTGAGGATTCCTTGATAGGTTTAGTCTAGGTTTAGTCTAACAGCACTCTGTTGTGCCTGTCACCCCGAGCCAACACCTATTTGCGACCTTCCTTGTGGGCAGTCTCTCTTAAGGTGACCTACTTGTCCACAATTATAACATCTCAGCCATCCATTGTAAGGTCCTGGGCCATGCCGCCCATCACACCTTCGACAAACATCAGGCAGATAGGGTGCTTTCCCTATATTCAGACCATCCCTAACTCTTCCAAAACTTCCAAAATTGCTCTTTTTCTTAGCCTCCCAAGTCTGACCTTGGCCAGGATAGGGTCTCTTACCCCTTCTCACATCACTAAAGTTCAGCTGTCTTTTAAACTATGATCGTTCTCTGACCAGCTCTTGCTCCACTAACTGTGCCATTTCATAAATCTCATGATAATCCCTTATATTCAAAGGCACCGGTTGTTTTCTAATATCAGTCTTCAACTCTTTCAGAAATCTCTTAGCTTTTTCCTCACGATCCTCAATCAATCTGGGAGCATACCTAGATAATTTAGAAAATTTTGCCGCATATTGATCCACTGTTAGCTCCCTTTGTTCCAACTGAACAAATTCAGTGATCTTTCTATTCTTAGCATAGTTAGAGAAATGCTTCATATTAAAAGCTCTAACAAATTCATTCGAGTTTACATCAGTACCTGGTGGAAAGATCGTGTCCTTCGAAGCTCTCCACCAAAACTTCGCATTTCCCTCCAGCTGGTACTCTGCCAAAACTATCTTCTCAACATCACTACAATCCAACAACCGGAAAATCTGTTCTATCCCATCAATCCAGTGTTCCATCTCCTCAAGACTTCCCATTCCACTAAACTTAGGTGGCTTCAACTTCAGAAATTGCTCCACCAGTCCTTGAGGGCGACATTCCACTCCAGGTTGTTGCTGCGCTTGCCTATCCATCAGATTTCCAATATTGGCCAATGCTTGCAGAATATATTCCATTTGGGGTTTAGCCCTTGTAGCAGAGGCTTCAGCCCTCGATGGATGAGCACTTCTAGCTTGCACCATAACTTTCCTGCAGTTTCCAAGCATTTACCTCAGGAAAATCTGAGACTCACTGTCTCCATTCAAAGCAACTATTATTACTATATAAGTAACATATACATGTTACTGGTACCTAAAGACAACTCAAAATAAAGTACTAGGGATCTATGAGTGAATACCCATCACCTGTTATTCAAGGTTAACCAATTATTCCATTTAATACCCTATGGTGTGCATTGTCGTCATATTCCTCAATTTCCAAATGAGGCTCCTTATCACTCCATGTACAACCATTTGCTCTGATACCAAAACTGCTGTGGCACCCTTCGACGGCCCCCAATCCGTTAGGGTCGCCACCGATTACTTGCTACTCATCCTATCACATACCAGTCTAATGACTTTTATGATTAAAATGAAACTACAGATCATAGGGGTTGATCAATGGACTTCCTTACCATTTTTTTTTTTAAAGAAAGCTCCCAGCACAGTTCATCAGTGGAAGCATAAACAAGTCTCACCATCTCTCCCTCCAATAACCATAATACAATGCACACCAACTACGCACTAGAAGAAAAAATAAAGTCGATTCACTTTTATTTATATTTTCATGATGGACATTAAGGTCGATACAACAAAAAGGTCAAGATTTTTAACTATACTTGGCTATCCCAAAAAGAGAACTCGATCCTATACGAAACATGTACATCCCCAAAAAGAAAGCGTCAGCTCCCACCAGTCCTACGTGCCATCACACCCACCATGGTGCATCGGGCGGCGGCAGCGGTAACATCCCTAGCATCACCCCATTGCGTCGAATGTGAACGGACAAAAACTCTTGGATGATAGGGCCATCAGCTAATCCCACGTTGTACATCACCACTACTCGAACTCGGACATACTCCGGACCAGGTATACTAATACAGGAATGCTCGGTGTACTCCACGTCAACGTCAGTAGGTATGCCATAGAAGGTACCACGCACAACTAGTCAAAGAGGCATCTTTCTAATTTGAAATGTTAATCCCCAAAAGGGGTGAGTACAACTACTCAGCAGTAAAGATTTGCCACACTACACAATGCATCAAATAAACAATCAATGTATCATGAATAAAACACATATCATTCATGCATTCAAGCGTATCTTACCTTGCAACCATGCATATATCACCATGCACTCATCATCAAGCAGTCATGCATATATCATCATGCCATATGTGCATATACCATCATGCACTCATCATCAAGCAACCATGCATACATCCATGCGCATGATAGAGTCTCGATTTTTATCTTTCTAAGGACCAGTGTTTGCATCCCTTAATTTATCGCTTGCATCCAACCCGGCATCATGAGGAACCTCCGGCACACACCTCCGAGCATCCGGCACACACATTTTGGGCATCTCGTACCCCAACTAGCATCACGAGGTATCCCCCCAGCACACACCTCCGAGGCTTCCAGCACACATCTTCAGGCATCCCGAAACTCCCGAGGACATCCAGCACACACACTCCGGGCATTGGGCACCCACACTTCGGGTATCCCGAAACTCCTGAGGCATCGCCGGCACACACCTCCGACGGTCTTGGTATTATCTCAATTTATATTCACATACGAATCTCAATTTCAACATGGCATTTGATGCATCAATATCCAAAGTCTCAACCAGCTTTTAATGCCATATAACATGCCATATGTCATCACATATGCAGCAAAATCAATCACTCAAAGCATTGCATCACATGGAAAAATTCATTTATTTTTGATAACACATAAATTTTTAGCTAAAACAGAATACACTCCTTTGGTTAAAACTCTAGGAAAATTAGTAAATGGTATAAATAAATTCTGAAAACTCGACACATTATAGACGAGACCTAAAGGCAGATATCTCATGAAGAACACCATAACAAAAGAATCCCACACAAAACAGTACGGTCCATGCATCACAGTTTTCAAAATTTTAACACTTCAGCTTGCACAGTTTCGGAAGTAATTTAAATTAAATATCCAATTGAACTTTGAAAATTCTGAAATTTTGATATGTTATAGACAAGTCCTAAAGGTAAATATCTCGTGAAGAAATCGAACCACAATAATTTCCCCTGTTCTCGGTGTTTTTTTTTTTCCAGATTATCTTTTTTTTCCAACTAAAAATTCGCATGTAGCTCACAAACTCATGAAGGTTCGGACTGGTTTTTCTAGAAAGCAGCATGCTAGGCCAACAAATTTCTCCCCATAGCTTCGACCTTTCATCACATCTACCACAACCAAAATTCACCATCTTCTAAACACACAACACAGCAAGCAAAGGGTAGGTTTTAAGACTCTACTTGCCTCAAACTTAAGCACAAAACAGCGACAAATGGCAGGCAAAGCGACGAACGAACGGCTGTGAGCTAGGCGGACAATCGGCGGATGGACCTCCCTCCTTCCTCTCGCACGCACAGCCTCTCCTTTCTCTCTTCCTTTCTTCCTTTCCTTTCTCTCTTTCTCTCCTCTCTCTCTCTTCCTCTCCTCTTTCTCTCAGCTTAATCCGCCTCCCTCACTCTCTAATTTCCTTCCCTTCATCATTAGCCATCATGATCTTTGCATGCCGGCGCCACTTGGCAATTGCCATGCAAGGTGGGCTTGAATCCAGCTGGGCTTGGGCCAGCTTGGCCGACGGCAACTCCTCCTCTCCCTTTGGCTTCGCGGGCCAAGCCCATGTGGCCGAATGGTGGGTGA
The DNA here is from genome assembly GCA_017140165.1 of Eucalyptus shirleyi. Taxonomy (NCBI): domain Eukaryota; kingdom Viridiplantae; phylum Streptophyta; class Magnoliopsida; order Myrtales; family Myrtaceae; genus Eucalyptus; species Eucalyptus shirleyi. Next base: position 4,684,878 of record CM029447.1, on the reverse strand, counting down.
TCTTGGGCTGGTCTTGGCCTAAGAGTCTTGGCCCGCTCTTCTCTAATTTAATCTACTAATATCTTCCACTTAAATAAATTCCTAACTTACAAAAATAATATGGCCATAAAACTTGAAGTCATAAATCCATAAATTCCAATTTATAACACACATGGCCAATGATAGAATTTTCTTTCCTATCAAACCAATTATCCACTAAAAGTTTGGCCATAAATCCCATTGCAAATTATGAATCAAATAGCTAAAATATAACTTGATTGTACTTCCATCACCTATTCATAGACTTTAATGCTTCTAGAGATTGCCATGAATTTTGGGATGCCACAATAGGACCCCAAGAGGGATGCGATTCGATTGACTTATTGAAATCCAGGGAATTGACACTTAGGCTGGCAATGCATGAGGGGATGGAGAAGACGTGCAAGTCACAAGCCAAAAGATAATAAAATAGAAATAAATGTCAGTGGCCAAGCCGAACCCAAATGAGAGAAATATAAATACTTGTGAAGTGCCTCTCGCTTACATATTAAGGAAGGTCAATTCACGAGTTTAAACAAAGAAAACAAACTCAGCGACTTTATTCTAAGAAAAAATAACAAATCTGAAAAAATTAATTATTAATCATTCATAGAAGGAAATAAGTTAACTATGCACTGTAAAATGACATTATCCTAACGGTATGTGCTAACCTTTCTTTTTCTTTTGGTCCCATCCACCCAACTAATTTCTTTCTTTTATTTGGGGTGTTGTAAAGCAAGGAAATTCTCCCTTGAAACCTATTTTGTGCTGCTCATGGGAACCGCATTGGAATAGGGCCATTTCTCCTCCATAATCCTTTAGAGCGGCAGATATTGCTTGATTGTTGCGTTTGAAGGGTGTTTCTTATAACATGTGTAAGGCCTACGGCGCTGAATTCTGATACAAAGGGGGAGGACATGATAGATATTGCCAAAATGTCCATAATCCTGTGCAAGATGACTTATCTTTAATCACGTTCATGTTTCCGTGTGAAATGATCTTAAAGGATCAACCTAATTCCTATACAAAGCTATCGTACAATTATGTCCCTTTATTTTTACTTCAAGTGGTTTTTCCCGAAAAAAAAGCGCAATCTTAATTACTAATCATGCCCGAACACATGTTTTTGTTTAATAATTTAAGATTCCTTTACTAGAAGAAAGCCAAATGTAGCTATCGGCAAGAAAAAGCCAAACATATTAAATAATAAATAACCTAACAATGCAACGACTCACGTGAGGGAAAATCGTCAAACGGTTGTTTCTTCCTTCTGTCTAGACAGAAATGGTTGACTGGAAAGGTCGAACGGTCCTTTTCAAAGGAAGCCCTCACATAATATCTTGTTCCGCCACCATCTTTGCCCCCAGCGAGACTTCCGAATTATCAATTGACAAGTGGGACAGGGTTTGTCTATTAAATTCATATATATATATATATTTTTGAAAGAACAATGTATCTGTGTTATGAAAAAGTGAAACAAAACAATTCTCAATAGTATTTAAACCTTACAAGTAAAAAATTTACGCCTCCCATGCTGTCATTTTGTGGCTTAATCTTTACTGTTCAAATTACACATTAAGTTACAATTTTGACTGATGAGAGTATATGCATCACACGTGGTGACGGTAATGTACCCTTACAATATCTAGTGTATTTTTTCCAGTCAAGAATTTTTTTCCAGTCCAACATCTAGAACTCATGAATTAGTTGAGATATCTATACCTTACGCTTTTTTTCTCTTCAATGTAAAAGAAGAAGAAGATGGATATTGCTATAAAAACAAACATTGTCACGCAAATTTTCAAAAAAAAAAAAATCATGTTATTGCAAAGTTGAAGATTGTTTATTAGAAATTACCAATTACAGAGTTGACATGAAAATGGGAAAAGTACCAAAAAAGTCATAAACCTATTGTATTGATACCGATTCAGTCCTAAACTTTTCAATTGGACCAATTCAGTCATAAACCTTTTTACATTTGTACCAATTAAGTCATCCGGCTAATTTTGGCCGACTAGTGCTGACGTGGACATCGGCCGATGACCGAATGCTGACATGGCAATTTTTAAATATTTTATTATTTTTTTGAATTTTTTCCTTTTTCTTTTCTTTTTCCTTTTCTTTTCTTCCTTCTTCCTTCTTCCTCCTTGGACTGTTTTGGCGGTGGCCGGTGAGCCTCCGGTGAGGCTCGCCGGCCACTAGGCGAAGCCCTCGCCTGCCGCTGGCGAGGGTTGCGGCCCTCACCGGCCTCTCCCAGGGCCGCCGACGAGGCGGCTTTGCCTGGATCAAGGCGAGGCCAGCCTGGCCTTGGCCTCGTCGGCTGCAGGCAAGGGGCTGGTGAGGCTGGCCTCGCCTAGATCCGGTCGAAGCCACCATCGTCCAAATCCGGGCGAAGATTATCAAATGCATTTTTCTGGATCAAAAATTATTCCCCGGACAAAAATACTTTTTTTTTTTTTTTTTGTTCCCTTGAACAATTTTTTAATAAAAAAACAAACAAACGCACCCAAAATATCTAAAAATGAAACAAATCTCGCTTTTGCGTATTACAAAGAGAAATGAGGAGATAAAAACCGAGACCTAGCATGGAACCTTACTTGAGTTTGAGCGCACATATGAATTGAATCTCGGTACCCGGTGAACTCAACCTGAAGAGCGATACGGACAGGATTCTCTGTACAGAGTTTTCTGACATATGGGGAATTTTGACCGGGAGAGGAGGGAGAAAAGAGTAATGCAGTAAACCGAGTGAGCATTATACGGGGCACCATGAGATCTAAAAAAATGTCCCTTTCCTTTTTCCCCAGAAATGAGAATGTACATTACCAGAGGTAGCTAAATGCATTACCCAAGCTTCCATGGTACAAAGAGTTTAGCCTCAATAGTCTAGTGAAGACGAACTGAGCCCCAGGGAAGCAACACAATGGATTCTCACTGGAGGAACTTGCTGACTTGTTGGGAATTCTGTCAACAAAGAAAAGAGCAGCCTATGACAGAGCTATGGTGAAATGAATGAGTGCTCATGCAGTTCGACATAATATTTGGTCGTCGCCATATCCTCGTACAATCCTGTTGAATTTCTTTGTCGATGTGCCAATATACCTTTCCTTGCACGGCATTGGCAATTGAAGCTTCGCAAGGTTGGAATTAAAATCATGCAAAATGTATAATAGTCACAGTTTTTCAAGGCATCAATGTAATAACAACAGAGGAGGACCTCTTCTTCCGAACATGTGAGCATCTACTACAGAGCATCTTCTTTAGCATCACCTGACCACCCTCATGAAGAAGTTCATAATAAAAATAAGTTATATGGCTTTTCTTCAACAAGTCTTCAATGACAAAGTGAGGCGTGGTCACCTTCTTTTGCCAGCCTTAAAATTAGTGTTCGCTACCTCAAATCTGGCGAGCCTCGCTCGCCCCTTGTGAGAGTCGACATTCCCAGATCTAGGCACCCTTCCCGAGCTTGGCAAGGGTCACCGGCCCTCACTTAGGGCCGGTGAGGCCACCCTTGCCAAGCAAGGGCTGGCCACCCCCACCAAGGCTGGCGACGGTTGTCGGCCCTTCCGATGATGGGTGGCGGGAAAGGAAGTGCCAACCATTTTCTTTTTTTGAATTGTTTTGTTTTTTAAATAGAATTTAGCTTTTATTTTCTAGTTTTTAAATCTAATTTAAATAAAAAATAATTTAAAAAAAGCCACATGGAAAATAAAAATTCATTTTAAATGTCACGTCAATACTTTCTGTTAAAAAGGTTGACGGTGTTAACTTTAGAACTTGATTAAATCAATTTGACAAGTTTTATAACTTGATTACACTTGTTGCAAGTTTTAAAACTCAATTGTATTTTCGTCATAAATTTTAGGATTTCTATTGCACTTATTCCACAAAATTTAATAGTATACTTGTGACAAATCTCGATTTTCGTGGCATTAATTCTATTAATGGACTTACCATGTTGCTTTACATCCACGTTAGCAAATTTAATGGTAAGACGAAAATTAATATAGGATTAAATTTGTTACAGATATATCAATTTCGAATTTTTTTGTGAAAAAAATAAATTAAGAATAAATTTATCAATAATTTTCTTTTAAGAATTACGGCAAATTTACGGAGCTCAAAATCGATGTTGAATACCCCTTCTCAATCTGACGCAGGGGTGGGCGACACGCGCCCACGTGGCGATCGAGCACCTCGAGTGACGCGCTGTGTGTGCGGAGATTCCAGTTTCGGGCAGGACCGGACCGCCGACTTTGCATCTCGCCTCCTGGGAGGCAACACTACTTGTTTTCTTTTTCCGAATATGACGTCACCCTGAAAACGAAACTGAACATTTTTCGACTTTATCTATCTCCCGTCACTTTTGGAGTAGTGGTAGGTGAAAAGACTGAGTGAAGTATAGACAGGGTTCCGACCAAAAACATAAAATAGTACAGAAAGGTTGACTTTTCCCAACAATAAAAAAGGATGACTTTTAAATGTAAAAGGTCTGACTTTTGTTTAAAATTTGCCAAAACATATAAAAATGCAAATAAGCGTCAATTCGTCATAGGCGTGTACAATTAGGCTTTTAACCTTCAAGTTCTTATAGGAAGATCAAATGGAGACTTTTCTTGTCCCACCAATGGCTTTGACCGTCCGTCAGCCGAAAAATAAATAATTCATTAATTTTTGTTAGCTCTTACATTTGATTTCTTCTTAATGTTTGATTGAGGGGCTTTAATAATAAAAATTTGGGGTATGAGTCCATAAATTTCAGACTCGAAAATTCTGGAAAGTTACTCAGCGCTATAGAATAAGTTTGAGTCGACATATGATTTATTTATTTATTTATTTATGAAAAAGTCAGCTTGTATGTTTCCAATCAATTTAATTCTATCAAGATGAATTCCAATACAATTTAGGCATTTTGAGAGGATTTTTTGAGGAATCCGTGTGTTATTTTTCTTCGCCTGGCATAGAAAAACTAAGGTCAAGTGGATTTGAGAATAACATGGTTTCGTCTACAAGATAATTGAGGAATCCATGTGTACGTAAACTTTTCACAAAATTCCTGCCGCCGCACTTCGACAAGTGGCAAGAGTAGCTCAAGGGGAAAATGCCCAGAAGAATTATGGTTTGAGTGGCCTCCACTATTAGCCTTCCTTCGCAAGCTATTACGACCATAAGTCTCATTCTTCGTTTTATTGGTAGAGGGTGAAAATTGATGTTAGATTAATGGGGAAGATCATAATCTTCATTAAGATAATTATAACCATTCTTCATATGTGAAGGAAAGTCCTCAACAAGCTTATAGTCTTCTTAATCCAAGAATCGTCACTGAATTATTATTATTTTTTCTCTCGACTATTATTCTCGTATGCTTGTAAAGGTCACATTCATGTATATATGACAAGGCTTCATCAAAGGGTGATGGAGCATGAATCCAGCATTTCTTAGAGTGGAAAATGATGTAATCTAAATGTATGATTTACAATTACATAAATCAAGGCGCATAATTGCTCGGTCAATTATTTGAGGCCAGCTCTGTCGCCTTCTTGGCAACTAGAAAAGCTAAATCAGCTTCAAGAATGTACACTAATGCATGATCTGAAGTAAAGTTAAAGGGACAGAACTTGCAAAACATCGGATATTGATCACATGTGAAGTGCAAACTATCTCTTTGACGGTAAATTGAGGATTCAAAATTATTCAGAGAGTACCCATTTTCAAAGGAATTAAATACATAAACCAACCACAACAAGAACAGATGAGACGGAGAATCCTCAACGTACGAAGCGTTTGCCAAAGTAATAGGCTAGAAAAAAGAAACCTCCTAGTGATGCTTAAATGCATAGATAGGAAGCCACAGTCTCCATCAGAATCTGAAAAATAGCACACCAAGACATCGTTTAATAATTATCAATGAAAAGGCCAAGCACCGCGCTCAATCAAAAAGGCCATGCGCAGGATCAATCAGGGCAAGATTAACCAAACAGGCCGAGCACGGGCCGAATCAAATGGGCCCAGGCGTGGGCCAGCAGCCCGGCCTCTTCTTTGACAGACCCACCAACGAGGCCGGAGAAATCTGCGGAGGCTCAAGAACGACACCGCTGCTACCGCCGGGGCCACTGGTCGTTCTTGACCAGCACGACTCGGCCAGCCACCGCAACCAGGCAGTGACGGGAGGAGTTGGCTATACTGAGCATCAACAGCTTCTCATTTCTTTCATTTTGTTCATCAACTTCATTGGCGAACACAAACGACTGCCCTGATAATAGAAATACGAAACTAAGCGTGAACTTGTGACCTTTCTTACCAGAGTCGAGGGATGATGTTGAGCCAGCAGCTCAGGGTGCCTTCGAGGATCATCCGATTGCTGCTGCCCTCACTGTCGGAGGGAGCCGTGAAGTTCAAGCCCGTGAACGAGACGTCCACGTTGAACACGGCCACCCACCACGGACCCAAGCGCAGCCTCTGCTCGGCTTTTGCCGCCACGTAGATGGTCATCTCCCCCCCGCTCAACATGCTCACCAGGCCGTTCACGCCCAAGTCAGAGACTATCGCCAGCGTTAACTGGGCCTGGACTCGGACTGAGGTCGCACAGTTGGGGCCCGAGTGAAGGAGGACGCGAGAGAGCGAGCTGGCCATCAAAACTCGAGAGGAGCTTCATGTGAGCGTACTCGACGGTGATGAGATTACTGTAGGACATGGAGATGTTGAGGGACCAAAGGGAACAGCCCTGGTAGAGCCCAAGCTCCGGCTGCATTCCGGCGGATATTGCCAGGAAGATGACCATGAGGAGGCCGAGAATAGTGGGCCCGGCAAATGCGATACAGCGGCCGATGATCAGCTGGTACCATTGGGGCCACAGCGGCGCTGCTGGCAACAATGCTGGATCGTCATTCGCACGGGGTGTGATGGGGAGCACGGGTCTCATTTGGAATTCTCATGTCGAATGTTCTTGTTTCTGCAGGTGTTTTTCTGTAGGCGGGGAGCCGATGTTCCGAGTCGGGCGGGGGCTTTCCTTTGTAGCTAGCAATCGGGTGTGCCTTAGGCGATCCCGAAAACAAACGTCAAATCCAATCGTCTTTCTACTCTGACTGAATGAAATGGTTCATTTTGTTCGACCCGAAAAAGTCTTCGTGAAATCTTCTTTATTATTAAATTGTGGCCTGTTCCTGTTGCTAGCAGTCTTGGTGTATTTTCTTGATGTGCATGCAACTATTTGTGGGCGGGGCATGCCCCTCACCTAAAATTTCAACTTTACGATTAATCCCACCTCTTTGGAAATTCGTTGTAATACATCCTGTAGTGATGATGCCTACTAAATTAAATTTTCTCATAAATCTGATCACGTGATCGCATGCGATTAGAAAAGACTCCATATATGTAACGAAGAAATATAGTAACTGCTCAAAAATATAGATATCATTACGCATTTACGTAGATTTCAGTTAAACTCTTGCCATACTCTCACATATAATATATTTTTCGAATTATTCTTCTACTTTTTTTTTGCTTTATAGGTGCACACTTATACGACGAATTTGTCCTCCGTAATCAGTCAGGTGCTGGGGGGGTAATTGAAATTCCCAGCAAAATTTGGTTGGAGTTGATGCCAAGGGACGCGATGCAATCAATTTGTTGAAATTTGGGGACAAGTCACAAATATCGACACATCAACGCGTGGCATGTTACATTCTTGAAGAAGACTTATGGGAGCAGACTTGCTAATCACCATACACCTTTTGGATGGGATTCGTGCTTCCATTATTTTTGTACCCTCTTTCTTGGAACTGTAAGGGTGTAAATGGTTTGATTTGGTTCGAATTTTTAAAAAATCAAATTGAACCAAATCGATAGGGAAATTTAATAAACTGAATCGAAATCTGATCCAAACCAAATCGAAATCCCGATTTGGTTTGGTTCGATTTTTCAATAATTTTTTTTTGTTTTGTTTTTTCCCTACATGCACCCCTTTCAATAAATTTTTTAATTTTGAAAAAAATAAATTTTTAATTTTTTCTTTTTCTTCTTCATTGGCCGATCACCAGCTATAGTGGCAATTGGCAACCAGCCAGAGGCGAGCTGGAGCCTCGCCACAAGCTAACAAGGCTAGATCTCGCTAGATTCCGACGATGCCAAGCTTGCCTGACACTAACAAGTTGGGCAAGGCTCGAGCCTTGCCAAAGGTCACCAAAGCCTCACCAGCGTTTGGCGACCTCCTATGAGGCTCGAGCCCCACCTAGGTGGTCGGATTTGGAGGGGCTTGAGCTCGCTAGCTTGTGGCGAGGCTCCAGCTCACCTCTAGCTGGTTGCCGCCCGGTGCTTTGGTCGATGACCTGCCAATGAAGAAGAAGAAGAAAAACAAAGAAAAAAATGAATAAAAAAATAAATAATGATTTTTAAAAAATAAAATGAAAAAATTTTAAATTTTGATTGGTTTGATTCTGTAATTGAACTGATAAAATGAATTAAAAAAGTTTTGATTTTTAATGAAAACCGAACCGAATGAGAATCAAACTAAAAAAAAAGAACTTTTTGGTTCGGTTTAGTTTAGTTTTGACACCCCTACTTGAAAGTCACACAAAGACAGGATGTTTGTTGTCGTTGCCTCACTAAGAAGAGGAATTTTGACCATGAATTAACCTAAAGTAGTGTGAACTCTTGGAATTTTTCTAAAATTCTTAATTAATTTTAAAAATGTATATATTTTATTCTTAGATTTTGTTCATTTCGCAAAAAATAAATGATTTAAAAACTATTTTCTTAAAAATGATTGCTTGAAATAATTAGTTAATGTAAACTATTCTTATTGTCTCAACAATAATTCATGTCCAAGTATATTTGTTCACGATAACAATATTTTTTGTTTATTCATTTTAACACGTGATACAATTGATCATTTATTGGAAATTTTTTCCTAATTATTCTTTTTCGTGACACAAATGAAGTCTTATCATCATCAAATCTAAAGTTACTATATTTAAAAATTCAAAAAAAAAAAAAGCCGCTATAGGGAATGAGAAAATTATGTGGTCTCTTAACAAGTTCTAAATGACGTTTTTTTTTTTCTAACTAAATTTTGATAATTTAAATTGATAATTTTCTTTAACAATGTCTTGTTGTTTGGGGAAGTGAAGCAAGACCATTTTTAAAATTACTTAAACCTAGCAAGAAAGCATAAATTAGGCTTTCTCGTATCATCATCTCACTACTTAATTCCGTTCATCTAAGCTACTTAGCAGGCCACAATATTGACTGATTTAAGTATATAGGTCACACGAGACAGCTGCATTATAAACTTGGGATTTTTTTTTCCCCTATCCAACAGCTGGAGCTCTTAAATTAATTGAGATATTTAGATCCCAATCATCAAGCATCATCATTTTGCTATTCCGATATGTGTTTTTCTCCAACTAATGTCAACAAACTCGATTGATAATGCATTTGGGGTCGAGAAATTAGAGGTAAGCCCAGCCCAATTTCTTTCCAGCCACTAAGGCCCTACTTGGTAATGTTTTTATTTTTTCTAATTTATGTTCTTTTGTTCTCAGCCGCTCATCGACCGACCACCGATCGCATATCACCACAGCCACTTTCTAGTTGACTACATACCGATGCCGCCGACTGCCGAACGCCTGCCGCTAGCCGACCACCTATTGTCATAGCCGTTGGCCAGTCGACCGTCAGCCACCGAGCGCCAGCTGACCACTAGGCGACTACCCCAGTTGCCATCCATCAGCCAATCACCGATGCCCACCACTTATTGCTCGTTAGCCGTCTACCAATAGCCTCGGCTACCACGCGCTGCCCATCGACCGACCACCGCCGTCCACCACTCATCACTCGTCGGCCGCTGGCCGACCACCTTAGCCATTCTCCACCATTGGCCAACGGTCGACCGACAAGCCAACAACGAAGAATAAGAAAAGAAAAAAAGAAAAAATCTTAAAAAGTTAAAAGAAATAGAAATTTAATAGATCGTACCAAACATATTCTTATTATTTTTCCATTCCGAGAATGAGAATTTGTGAAGTTACCAAATTTGTTATTTTATTCAAAAATTGCTCCAGGGAATAGAAATAGAAAAATACTATATTTGAAAAGAAATTGTTCTTCGGAACATAAGCTTTACCAAAAGGACCCTAAGGGTGCACCCGACAATATTTTTGTTACAAAAATCAATTTTTGACCATAAATGGATTTCTTAATTTCTATTTCCTGGACGAGTTTCTAAACAAAAAAATGCATTTAAAATTTCTCTTTTTGGAACATAAATTCATTTTATGACAGTAGGAGCGGTGGTCGTCGGTCGACATCCGACGTCCCACGTGTGGTTGGTGGGCGATGGGCGATGGGCAATAACAAAAGTGAACGATGAGAAGAGTTTTCATTTTTTACTTTTGTGAAAAATAATGTTGTGTTTATGTTATTTTTGTACCCTCTTTTTTGGAAGTAGCACTACGACAGAATATCTATTGTTATTGCCTCACGAAGAGGAATTTTGACCATGAATTAATATTAAGTAGCGTGTGCCCTTGAGAGTTTCAAAGCGCACGGTTTGCTATTTAGTATAGAGGGAAGACCGGTGAATGACTATGCCATGTCCCAAGAAATATAGAGTGACGTTGAAGAGTGTTGGATTTTCAAAGCATAAACATCAAATGGATTTCTTTTACCAAAAAAAATTCTAAAATTTTACCAAAAAAAAAAAAAAAAACATCAAATGGCTTTCAGTATGGATTTTGTTGAGGGCGAGAATTAGCATTGGCCGCTGCCTGCTTGTGTTATAAGCCACTGTTCTCTTTGTGTCAGACACATGGAAAAATGAGCCAGGAACTAAAACCATTTCAGACTAATTTTGTTGAAACCCAAGAAGAACCACCAGAAAACCATCAAACACAGGAGAGAGTACACAGACTTATTAGAGAGCAGCAAAGCTCGACTTCGTGTTTGCATGGGCTTCGAAGGAGAGATTTCCACCTTCGACATGCATCGTGTTCAATGCAAATCCTAGGCGGAGCAAAAATCAACACGTGAGTCATAATAGACCCACTTTTCAGATCTCTCCTCTCTCTTCAGTTACCCCCTCCCTCCTTCGTTGCTCTCTCTCCTCTCCCTATTTTCTTCCTTTTCTTTTTGCCTTTTAAGGCCATGGACGACGTTCCGTGGATTGCAGCGTCACCGGCCAGTCATGGATGACCCACTCACGAACATGCCGATGCAGTGGCACACTGAACTCCGGCTGGCCCAGAGCCCATACAGCAGCGAGGCGATTCAACAGGCGGACCAGGCCATCGTCAATGAGGTAAAGAAAGATTCCGGAGCTGAAGCGCAAGTTCCTCCAGAAGGAGCTCGATCTCTCCCCACAGGCGGCGCTGATGGTGGTGGAGATTCAGGAGCAGCAGAGCCTCATGAGGACTTTCATGGATTTCGATTTTTAAATGGTTCGATGCAAATCCTACGTAGAGTGTTGACACTGTCAAACTGGTGTCGATGAAAAGTAAAAAATTAGGAACTTTGAATGAAAGTATAATTTCAGAAAATCATGGAAGAACAAAACTATCAATAAGCCCAATGTTCATTCATGTTTCCAAACACGAAATGCATCAATATTGACCGACTTTATCTTATCTTATCTTGAATTAAGCCCGAAACAAAATAAAAAATGAAAGGATGAGCCACACCTCTATTACAGCGGCATCCTCGTAAGACTTGTTGTCGAGAACAACTCTGCATCACAAGAGCAGCAATTGGATGAGACATAACCAAGTTTCTGGGTTTCCTTTTTTTTTTTTCTGGCCCTGTTCTGGTGATAAGCTGCAACGAAAAAAAGATCTTTGGCGTTCAAGTTTCTGGGTTTCCTTTTTCCTTTCTCCCCCCCCCTTCCCCTTTTCAAGCTTCCACATATTTCCCAAAACTCGAGTTGTTTGTGTCCATGTCTTCCACGCTTGGCCAAAAGAACAAGCTGAGAGACCCGCTGCACTTCCTTGTCTCAAAGATTTTTCCCCAATTTTTTTTTTCCTCAAGAGACTTCTGTGTTTTCCAGATTCTTGGCCATTCGCTCGAGGCCAATAACGGGTAAAGATGACCACAAAGGCAACGGAGATGGAGGACCCCTTCTGGCGAAGACGAAACTAACAACAAGGACGGCGGAGGAGGTGGTCTGGTTTGGACGCACAGCAGTGTTGGCCTCGACAGGCGTCAGCCGTGGACGGTGACTTTGGCCGGAGGAGGATGAAGAGAGAGAAAGACTTTTTTTTTTTGGTCGGAAAAGAGAGAGACTTGATCTGAGCAGATTTTCAATTTTTTGTGAAATTCTCATGTAGGATGTCACGGCGGAAATGGACAATAGTTCGAATATGCAGCAAGCATAATACATGACCACCTCGTGTCCAACTAAAGCGACAGTTAACGTACTAGTTGCTCATCTAAAACCGAGAAACAAGTACTGCGTTGCGGAATCACATCACAAATCTAACTTGCTGGGACATAAATTCAAATATCAAACGGAATCTTGGCTTGGCTTGGCTTTCAGCTGTGACTCCCACATAAAATCAAGCATCGCCTGAAATGAACTTCCATCTGCTCATAAGTTATAACTTAGGCAAAGCACTTCAATTAAGTCGATAATTTCAACAGCCCCTAAAGGCGGCATGGCTTCCTTGTCGAAGTTTCTAAGGAAAATGGAACTCGAAGAGAAGGGGCAAAAGCAAGAATTACTCAGAGCAGCGTAATACCACGAGATCGTCCACACGAAACATCAAGGTACCCAAAGAAAAACCCTAACAGCGATTGGAACGAGAAAATCCACACAACCCTCTCCGCCATCGTCACCGAAAAAGGGGGACGTAATTAGGAACAGCAGAGACACAGACGCATGAATATGACGCCCTCGTCCAGAATCCACGGACCCAGACGCAAAAGCTCACCCAAACAGAGAAACCCAGAGAGAGAGAGAGAGAGAGAGAGATAGAGATATGGGTACCTGGGTGGGATCAATCTTCTGAGGTTAGCATACTCATCGTCCATCTCTGAAGTACGCAGTAGAGAGGCGGGGGGTCGGATCTGAGCTCGGGATGCGACCGGCGGGAGCTCTTGGGAGCGGGATAGGGAGATAGAATTTTGTAAACGAGAGAGAGTGGGCTTCATGCGGCTATGGCAAGTAGATAAAGACACAGAAGAGCGACACTGCGGTCAATTAAGAGAGAGAAAGAGAGAGAGAGAGAGAGAAGGCAGAAGTTCGAACGGAGAGTGAAGTTTGAATGGTTCTGCCCCTCCACAGGCCGGCCTATGCATTATTTCCTATCAACCATCATCATTTCCCAAAAAAAGCTAACCCCACAGTTTTTTTATATTTTCAGGCTGACTCCATTGCCTTCTTTGCAACCCAAGAAAAGCTCAATGAGCTCCGGAATTGCGTGCCAATGCATGATTCGAAGCCAAGTTAAAGGAAAAAAACTTGCAAAACCTCGAATTTTAATGACATATGAAAGATAATCTCTTTCTTTGGCATAACTGGAAGATTCAAACTATTTAGAGAACAAACCTTTTCAAAAGGATCATTGCATACACCAACAACAACATAGGTGACCTAGAGACCGAGAGAGCAAACATTGCCTAACATCAATCACTAAAATAAAATGGCCAACCACGCGCTCAATCAATCAAAAGGAATGATGTCGAGCGAGTAGCTGAGGGTTCCTTCAAGAATCATCCAATTGCCGCCGCCCTCGTTGTCGGTGGGAGCTGTGAAGGTCAAGCCAGTGCATGAGACGTCCACGTCGAACACGGCGACCCACCACGGACCCAAGCGCATCCTCCACTTGATTTTCGACACCATGTCGATGGTGACCTCCCCGTCGTTCAACATTCTCCCCAGGCTGTACATGCCCAAGTGAGTGACAATTGCCAGCATTGACTGGGCCTTGGCTCGGAGTGACATCATGCAGCTGGGGCCTTGAGGGAAAGTGGACACGGGGGAGGGACGAGAGATTTCGAGTTGGTCGTCGAAACTCAAGAGGAGCTTGATGTGAGTGTACTCGATGGTGACGAGCTTACTGTGGGAGGTGGAGATGTTAAGGGACCAAACGGAAGAGCCCGGGTTGAGTCCCGCCTCCAGCGGCAATCCGGCGGGTATTGCCAGGAAGATGACCATGATGAGGCCGAGAATGGTGTACATGGCAAAAGAGATACAACGGCGGATGATCAGATTGTAGAGGTAGGACCGCGGCGGCACTGCTGGTGGTGATGCCGGATCATCATTGGCACGGGGTGGGATGGGGTGGTCGGCCATCATTGGGAAATTTCGTAATGAGTATGTCTTACGATGGGGGGAATTTATCAAAGGACGGAGCTGTTTCCATCCCTACCTACTAATGCATTTTCTTAGGTGGCCCACCTTATAGCATTTTTTTTCGATCTTTTATTCTCTCCATTTCTTACGGGGAGTGGTCTGATATGGTTAAAGTGAGAGGGCGAGGGGAGTAAGAAGAGTCAACACAAATATTAGTTTTTCGTGGATCCTTGAAGCGCAAGAACATTGCCAACAATATCTCAATTACTTCCGCAAATGGTGGTTGATTCATTCATAATCATTTGGATGAAAATTTTCTAGATTCGTCCCTAGCACAAACCGCTGTAAAAACTGTACTTGTAAAGCTATGGACATTAACAAGGTAAACTATAGGGATAGAATGAGACAAACCACAAGAACACATGGGCCATCGTGTGATATTTTTCCAATATTCACTGCAGAACCGTGAGAGAACGAGAGGCACGGGCGCTCCTACGAAGACGTATTGGGCACCGCGTGGCCCTTCCCTCCCTCCTTTCAATTAGAAAAGGGTTGATTTACAGAGACCAATTCGATTCCCGGGATAAAAAAATTTGGAAATCGGTTTGGATCGGTTCAATTTTCAACTCTCTACTCTAAAACGATTGATTCTATTCGAACACCGATATTGCAAGTAGGATTCAAAGCCTTTTCTAGGATTGAACCGGTTTCAAATTGGTCGAAGATCTAACTCTGATGAGTTTTTATCTCTCTCTCATCTTTTACTCCAATTCTTCACCCTCTCCGTCTCTCACTCGCTTTTTGGGACCTTTACCCTCTGGGAAGATGCCACATTTATATTCTTCTCTCTCCGATCCTACTCTCAATCTTCACTGGATCGTGCCATTTGAAGTATTGTGGAGATAGCTATGACATGGGTATATTGATTGACCTAAGTAATATCTATAAAATAAAATAAAAAAGCAATGCTTTTAATATACATGGGAAATTTACAATAAATAAAAATTAAACACGTGAAATTCTTAATTACCGTAAGTAGATCATATATAGATATAGAAAAACTGAGAGAGAGAGAGAGAGAGAGAGAGAGTACATAAATTTGGGATTAAACTCCATTGAGAGAGATTTTAGTACATAAATTTGGGATCAAACTCCATTGAGAGAGATTTTTGTTATTCAATATAACTTAAGTACATGTCTGTGTCAGTACCTGTTTCGGGCATCCAATGGATATTGCTGATGTGCTGGTTTTGTTATGGCGTTATTAAGAATAAGATAGATTAGTAAAATTCAGTACAAAACGTTGCTCTCTTCCTTGAGAAACTCAACCAGCATAACTTTGGTCTTCTTTATTTTATTTTCACTCGAAAGCATCAACGAAAGGCCTGAAGAGTCAGTTTTCTTAGTCTAGTTACGTATTTCCGTTTGCTGGCGTGGACTAACAACACCTTTGTGATGGGTTGGATAAAATATCGTTTTCGCTGTAAAACGTCTTATTAACTCGATATCGATGTCGGCTTCGACAACAATGGAACGTCGTCGAAGAAGGGAATAATAGCAGGGCTAACTATGCGATGGAGACGCCAACTCCCTAAATAAAGCAGAAGAAAACCAAACAGACTGTTCCCACTTTTTGTGTCGTCTGACAGCATTAAGACAAATATTTTTCTCCCCGGTGAGCCTATAGCGATGATGGAAATGCGAAGGCTTTGACCCTCCATTTCCTCCGCAATCTCAGCTCCATCTGATGAAGCACGACAAGGGGGGTGATCTCAAGCATGCTCTCCTTAACAAAGACGAAAAACTCTTTTTCTTTCGACCGATAGCATTCGAGATATACACTTGATGATAAACACAGATCACGTGCTCCTAAAGCCGAAATCCACCAAAACAGATCGAAACCGGGGGGCGGGGGGAGCGTGTGAACTTGCCATGGGGGCACCCACGAATTCTCCACACGTCAAGAAAGTCCATCGCTTTGTCCCCCACAACGAGAATACGCCATCCGTCGTAGTAATCTCATGGGCCGTGGCTTGCCACCTGCCCTCAAGGGGACCCGCAGTGGGCTTGCTGTCGCTTCCCAAGGCATAATCCCTTTGCACTTGAGACCCAAAGCCGGTGTTCTTTTCTTCTCTCTCTCTCTCTCTCTCTCTAAAACATGATCGATTAAGCAGTCGAAACGAATGAAATATTTGACATTGTGTTGGCCATTGGAAAAGCGAAGCAAGATTTTCTTCATAGTACTCATTATGTTTTACGACATTATTAATTGCTGTTTAACTTTGGCCAGACGAGTTAATGATCGAGCTACAATTTCGACTGATGAGAGCATAAATGTCGCACGTGGTGAATGTATTATGTTCTAGGATATCTCGTGTTTTTTCCCCTATCCAACTACTAGGACTCTTGAATTAATTGAGATGCTTAGGCCTTGTATTCGTTCTTTCTTTCCGGGAGATATTCCAAAGATCTTGAAATAATCAACCACTTTATTGAGAAGGCCAATGAGCTAGAGAAATTACTAATGAATCCTTCTGAAATTTTACGTTCCGACCATCTTCAGAAATGCACGAAATTGGTAGCATTTCCTTACGAAATGTTTACCTGAATGACATGGATATTCCAAACTCTTTTTTCAAATATTTGGATAAATGTGTCATGCGGATACAAATTTGGGACTTTTTGCGTTACAAAAAATAATTTAGAGTATATGTGTCATACAGGTAAAAGTTCAGGATTTATGATGTCATAGAAAAATGTTTGGAGTTTTTGGTGTGAAAAAAAAAATTAAAAAGGTGAAGAACTGCAAAGACTTGCCCCCACATGGTGGGGATGATTCCGATGAAACAAGTCATATCGCCTTGGAAAACTTTCACGCCCCAATCTTCTATCACTTTATCCATAGAAAAGCTTTAACGAATCACCCTTAATTTCTGGGTATGCCGTGGAATTGGAGTAAAAGTGTTCGAGGAGAATTTCAAAGCTTGGCACAAATTGGCGCTAATCACCCTTAAGATTTTCTCTTCTAATGGACCTTCATCATTACAGTTTCCATGTGAAGTCATGCTTGGCACAAATTGGCGCTAATCGCCTCTTCATGCCGATACATTGACAGGAGTCGTTGCTTGCCCGGGGTTGCAAGATTGTGTTACTGTTAGGCAACTCTAAGGCAATTTCAATATTAGGGTCCTAAGTGGTTTAAGAGATGAAAATAGTTTTTCCCCTTGCTTTATATTCTATTGGATAAATTGCCCGATCATTGCGTGAAAAAGCGACACAAAAAAGTTGCACACTATTTTGACGCCAACCACGAAAAAAGGGGTTTGAACAATTTGAACACCAAAAAACTACTAAAACAAGGTTGAGAAAAATCTGTAAAGATGCAGGAAATTCCAATCATGATAAAAGATAGCTTATTCCCTTAAGAGATAAGTGAAGACCCTAACCGTCGTGTCCCTTAAATTTAGCGGGCATAATTAAATTATTACTAATCAATAAAATTTTACTGTTTGCACTATCCATGAAATACCATTACACTTCACATGATCAGTAAGAGTGAAGATGCTTTTGACGAGTCAAACATTGTACTGTGTTTTTCTCTTAATAAATAAAGGGGCATAACCGAAAAAATAGACCGTCACTTTCTTAATGATTTTTTTTTAGTTAGTACATTTGGCCACTTTCACATACCCCTTTTTTCTTTTGGTCACAATTAAATTAATCATATTGTTTTGGTCAATGTCACTCGATACATTCGATAAAATTAATTAATGAGAATGCATGTCATTGAACGACACACCCAATATCCCAAAACCTATATCCACAATTGGTTAAAACCTTGTCGAACGTGCCGGATTTGCTAATAAAAATCACCCTCTCCAATGATTATCGGATTGAGATTGCCTCTCGTCCCGTAGAGCTTCCGGTCATCGAAATCTTCTCATTGCTTTTCATAAGGAAGAAACATGATTCTGGCCGGCTCATCTTGGGCCCTCTCGAACGCGATGGTGGAGAAATCAGAGGATATGCGGATCTTCGTATCCATATATAACTATAAAGAAAAAAAATAGAGGAAACTGTATTAAGAGTCGTAGACGATGGAGTGTATAAAAGGACATAAAGGGCAAAAAAGAAAAGAAAAGAAAAAGGTAGCTATCCAATAAGATGGAGGGCCGCTCGAGGCGCGTGGTTTTCTCTCTCCTCCATGTCCCCATTCACATCAGACATCACAACACGTCGACGGAACTGAAGAATGTTTCGACACGTACAGAAAGAAACAGAGAAAGAAAAAGAGGTCCTCTTTGCGGTCTTGATTAGACAGATTTGGAGGGCCCGCTTTTCGGTGGCTACCCTGATTTTGCGGCATGTTACACCATCGAGGTCGGTCCGAGGAAAACGCATTGAACCGGATGATGGGCCCTGAAAATGACGGGGGAGGAGTACGTACATACTCCGGAACTAAGCAAACTTGCGATTGGGTGTTCGCCCTCCGCTCCGATGTTGACTTAAGGGTGGGGGCGGGGTTGGGCGTGCGCTAGAAAAAAGCACGTGATGACGTCATCATGATTGCGTGATATGATGATGATGGCATTCAAAACCACCGAAAAGAAAATGTTTGAGGGGACTTCCCTTTCATGCACCGCCACGACCACAAACCCATCGGCGGGGAGAGAGAGAGAGAGAAGTGCATAGGAGAAGGACGAAAGCTCCATGCACAAGAGCTTAATTATTCAGTTATTAATTCACCGCGAAGTTACTAGGGGCTAAAGGCCGTGGGAGGGATCATATGCGTAATCTAGAGCTGGAGAAAAATTTGAACATGCGAGCGATTCTCATGTTTGTTATAGTTGATCTCTACAGTGATTTCACCCTCTCACATCGATGTAATTACAAGATCCTGTTAGTTTCTGCATTAATCTTTACGTTGAGTTCCATGTTCCTTTCATTGCTAAAATAAGATAGGACATGCGCTTGTTCGAAAAGGAGAAGGGCGGTTGGTAAATGCAAATTATATGGGATTACAAGGACCTCGAGAAAATTGACGTAATATTGATACGAAAATGACAAGATCTTGTAAATTAAGTCAATACGAAAATATCATGAAAAATAAATGAAGAATTATAAGGACATCAAACATTTATGTGGTTCAGTTTGAGTATCGGTATTTATATCCACAAGAAAAGCCTGCAACAAGTAATATATTATAATTTGAAAATCAGAGTTACGGTTGCTCATACGCTTAAGTATTTTTTACATCTAGAATTAAGTCGAAACTCAAATTACTTACAAATAAACAATTCAATTTATATGTGAACTAACCTAACAAAATCACTGTGCGTTCAAGGTCTTCTCGTATGGCAAAAATACGGGAAAGTCCTCGCCACTTTCAGAAGGTGTATAGGTACGGCTTCTCGGGAGGTAGAAACAAAAGCAAAAAAACCTTTGGTTTGTTTCTTTGTCATCCAATTACCTTTTTACCCCCATGGTGAAATAAATTTAATAAAAGAAAGTAAACCCATTATTATATCTTTTAAGGCGGTAACAATTATATTCTCAAAAACAATTTTTCGATGAGAAATTATTCTTTTTATTCTATTTTCGAGAACAATTCTTAAGCATTTTAAATCGTTTGATATATGTCCAAAATTTTTATTCCTAGAATAAAATTACGTTTGATACCATTTTGAAAATTTATAATCCAAATAATTTTCTTTTTAATTTTTAAATAATTTTATTAACTTTTTCTTTTTTTTCTTTTCTTTCTCCTTTTCATCTTCAAGATTTGCTGGTCACTAGTCTTGGGATGAATGGTAACCAGCCAGATGAGATTCGATGACCTTGCTATAGCGTCACCGGTTCTTGACAAGGTCGTGCCTTGTTGGCCGAGCCTTGGTTGGGTGATGCCAACCTCGCGGTGGCCCAACAAGGTCGAGCCTCACTGGCAGCTGGGCGAGCTCGCCTCGCCCAACCATGGTTGGGTCGAGCCTCGCTGGTGGCTGGGCGAGCCTTGCCTGCCTAGGTGAGGCTCGCCGATGGCCGAGGGACACCCAGGTGAGGCTCGCCTAGCCATTGACAAGGTCAAGCCTCATTGATGGTTGGACAAGCTTGTCGGACCTTGACTTGGCTAGGCGAGCCTTCGGCGACCTCTCCCAACTAATCACCAGTCATCGGCGATGGTGGCGATGGACAACGGTGGCGATGGTGGCAGAGGTGGAAGAAGAAGAGAGAGAAGAAGAATAAGAAAAAAGAAGAGAAAAAAGAAAAAATAAGTTGGCTTGATTCTAGAACTGTTTCGAAGAACAAATAATTAACTTTTTTTTTACTTTTCGATTTTATTCCAAATCTACTTTCGGGAATTAAAAAAAAATAGAAGTTTGTTATCAAAAACAAAAATTTTATCAAGCATATTTCTATTACAAATCTACTCCCGGAAACAAAAGAATAGAAACTTTTACTGTTTGACCGGTTGTCAAACGCACCCTTAATGACCGGCTCTTCACGATCAAATTTTGGAGACTTATCAAACCCAACTGGGTTTCTTAAGTGGCTGAAACTCTAAGATATAATTTAACAATTTGGAGATTATCAAACCCAGTATAACATGTGATGATTGTCCACTATCTTCTTCTTAGGCAAGTAAATAATTTCGTCCATCGCATTTTACGGCTCTAATCATTTACAAGTTTTGTTAATGACTTGTTTGTTGAGTGACGGTCACATTCTCATTTTGATGATCCTACTTATCACTGGTTCATCCTTCTTCATCGACTGGCCAGCTTGTCAAAAAATTTGTACGAGCATCCACTTCTATCCATTTTCCATGTAAACCAGCCTCAAAAATGCTGCAACCTCGTTAATTTGGAATGTAAATAAACAAGTCTTGTGATAACATGACGGTCTAGTCGTCACCTGCCGCCCTACATGAGCACACATCATTGATTCTTGGCAAAAATTGATTGAACGAACTATATTGGAAATTTCAAGTAAAGGTTTATGCTTAAAGGAGCAAATCAGAAAGTTTGGGACTGAAAGCTGCTTTCTGCTCTCTTTCTTTTCATCTTCTACTCAGCTTCTTTAGTCGCATTTTGTGAGTCAAAAGATTAGCGCAGAAGATACCTATTTTTTTTTTTGGTCGAAAACAGCCATATATTAATCACGCATCATAGAGGTTACAGCAAGTTCGGATAGTACAATATCTTGCAAGAAAGATGGTATCCGAAATACCCAGTTCGGAGGAAGTAAGGAGGCCCGATGGGCCTTTACTACAGTGTCCGCTAAAGCATTGGCTCCTCTATGACAGTAGAGCAGATGGAGATTAGGGCACCGAAGCTTCAAACTTAGGGTTTCGTCGAGGATAGGTCGCAGCTCCCACGGGCGTCGTTGAGGATCACCAAGCGCATCCACACATACCAAACTGTCTGATTCCACAATGATCCGCTCCATCTCGAGACCTCGCTGGAGAAGAAATTTGAGCGCGGAATTGAAGGCAATAGCCTCGGCTTGCAAGGCAGAGGAAGCACGAACAGAGGAGGCAAATCCATCGATTAAATGGCCCGTTGAGTCCCTGCACACGCCAGCCACCGAAGCTTGGTCGGACGGCGAAAGGTAAGATGCATCAATGTTGATTTTTATGACTCCAGGATCTGGTGGGCGCCATCTGTGGTTAAGAATATGTTGGTTTGAAACAGGGCACGAATTTGCAGAAGCTAAAATACATCTGGAATGGGTCTCCGCAATGGCTTGCTGCACAACTCGTTCGGCATCCGCTGCGTTTGGCGGAAGAAGAAATTATTTCGAGCTTTCCAAATGTACCGAGAGGATGTTCGCAACCATAGCCAAATCCGGTAAGTCAGATTTTCTGTCAACAAACTGAAGTAGCCAGTCCTCAATGCGATGAACCCCCGTTGTAGAAATGTTGATTGCTAGATCTGGATGCATCCAAACATCATAGGTCCAAGGACAGAATAAAAAGAGATGTTCTGGGGTTTCTGGTACATGATGATCGCACATATAACAAGTAGGCTCTGTCAAAATATGTCACTTATATAAGTTTTCTCTAGTCGCTAATGCATTACTACAGATAGACCAGAGAAAGGACCTTATTTTAGGCATAGTTCGGATTTTCCAGATAGCATTCCATAGTTTGCGGGGTGGCTGAAAAGAGGATGAGGCCTGGTTAGAATTGGAGTTGATTTGCTGACGTCTGAGCTGATTGTAGCAATTTTTGATTGAGAAAAGACCATCCTGCCTTCCAACCCATATTAGTTTATCCTGGGTGCAGTTAGGGCGAATAGGAATGGATAAGATCTCCTCCACTCTTCGATGATCAAAGTGCTGAGTTAAAAGAGAAATATTCCATGAGTTTGAAGCAGATAATATAAAACCAGAAACCCATACAGGTTCATCCCTAGGAGCAGGACCTCCAATAACACCACTAGGTAACCAGGGATCCTTGTGAACTTTAATTTGAGTGCCATTTCCCACAGACCATAAAACTTTATCAGCAATAGAGTCCCGACCTAGTAAGATGCTCTTCCAACCCCAAGATGGTCTAGAACCTGTAGCAGCATGCCAGAAATCCTTATCTTGAAAATATAGACCTTTGAGAAGCCTACTAGATAATGAATTTGGATTCTGGACTAAACGCCAAGCTTGTTTACCCAGGAGAGCTCTATTAAAAATCATAAGGTCACGAAAACCTAATCCCCCTTCATCTTTCCTTCTCTTAATACACTCCCAGCTCTTCCAATGTATGCCTTTCTTGCTATAATCGCGCCACTAGAATTTAGCTACTTTTTTATCTATTGCTTTACAAATAGCTGTAGGGATTTTGAAAAGCGACATGGCGTAATGGGGTATAGCTTGCACAACAGATTTTATAAGGATCTCTTTGCCCCCTTTTGAAATTCCTTCCAGCCTTCGAGTTTGGAATGCACTCTACCCATAAGCCAAAAAAACAGTTCCTTTTTAGATTTGCCCCAATCTGAAGGAATTCCTAGATATTTGCCTGTTTTATGTAAGATAGGAACTCTAAAGGCTCCAGCTAGGCTTGCTTTCAAAGCAATAGGACAATCTGAGCTACAAAACAACCCTGATTTATTCCGGTTTATAGCCTGTCCTGTAGCTATACAGTATTCATTTAGAACAGCAGCTAAGTTCTGACATTCCATAAGTTTGGCATCCAGGAAGAAGATGGCATCATCAGCGAAAAATAAGTGGGAAAGAGTGGGGCACCTTCGATTAAAAAGTTATACCTTTAAGATTTCCAATCTCCATTGCATTCTTGATAAGAGATGTGAGAGCATTAGTCATCAAGATAAACAGGTACGGCGATAACGGATCACCCTGTCGAAGGCCTTTGGTAGGATGAAAGAACGGTAGAAACTCTCCATTTAATTTGATGCTGTAAGACACTGTAGAGATGCATTGGAATATCCAGCCAACCCATTTAGCATGAAAGCCAAGTTTTAGGAGATAATCACGGAGAAAATCCCATTCAACCCTGTCATATGCCTTCTGCATATCTAGTTTCAGCACTGCATAAAAGTTCTTTCTACGTTTTTTGATTCTAAGCTGATGTAAAACTTCATGAACCAGCATGACATTATCTTGTATTTGGCGACCTCCAACAAAAGCCGTTTGTTCTGGTGCTATCAATTGTGGCAGCCAAGGTTTGAGTCGGTTGGCAAGAATCTTGGATATAACCTTATAAATAAAGTTGCAGAGGCTAATAGGGCGAAACTGATCTAAACGTTCTGGGTGAGGGATCTTAGGAATTAGGGAAATAGCAGTGCGATTATACTCCGGTAATAAAACCCCTGTATGAAAGAATTGTTGCACAGCTAAAGTGATGTCTTCTTGCAGGATATCCCAATGAGCACGATAAAACAGACCATTCAAGCCATCTGGACCGGGAGCTTTTGTGTCCCCTAGTTGGAATACTGCAGTATGGACCTCCTCACAAGTAATTGTAGCTATTAAATGTTCATTAATCTCCTCTGTCACAATCGGATTGCAAAGATTTAGAGTTGGGCCATAATCTCTGTTTCCTGAAGATGAATATAGCTGCTGAAAATAACTAAGAGTCATATCTTTAAGAGCAATAGGGTCACGAATCCAGTTTAGCTGGTCATCCTGAAGCATTCTGATCTGGTTTTGTTGACGTCGATTGACCGTCGTGGCATGGAAAAATTTAGTGTTCCTGTCACCCCATTTAAGCCAATTAACCCGAGATCGCATGGCCCAAAATTTTTCTTCCTGCTGCCATAACTCCTGAATTTTAACTTTCAGATTTGAGATCTCATTAGTATTTGAGTGGAGATGAGGCTGATTGGTGAGAGACTGAAGCTGGTTCTTAAGGTGAGAAAGCTAAGTTTTCGCATTCTTAAATTTAGAACGACTCCATTTAGATAATGCAACGGAAACAGAAAGCAACTTTTGAGGAAGTGATACCTCTCCAGGCTGAGAAGAAGTCCATGATTCAGCAATAATGGAACGACAGTCGGTATCCTAGAGCCAAAAAGCTTCAAAGTAGAAGAATTTTTGCCGTTTACAATTAGGAAGAGCTTCCGTTGACAAGAGGAGAGGGCTGTGATCAGAGCTGAGGGCTGGGAGGGCAAGTACTTCGGCAAGTGGGTAAGCCAATCTCCAATTGTTTGTACAAAACATTCTGTCTAATCTTGCCTTTACCAAAGCATCACCTTGTCTGTTGTTCGACCATGTAAAGGCACATCCTTTGCTGCCAAGGTCCATAAAATTACAGTCATTTATAACATCACGAAAAGAAACCATTCTAAAAGGCTCAGCAGGACATTTACTGACTTTCTCCCAAGAATATAAAACTTCATTATAGTCCCCTGTACATAACCAGGGAAGCGAGTTGAAATTACTAATGCGTCTCAAAACTGTCCACAGGTGTTGTCGAAGAGAATATCGAGCAGGAGCATGTAAGCAAGTCAGACGCATAGTAATGCCAAAATCAAGATCAGTGCAGATGGAGTCTAGCATATCAAAAGACTGGTAAGTAATATCCAAAGAGACCTTGTTAGACCAAAAAATGGCTAAACCTACTGCCAAACCTACTGGTTCTTGAATAAACCCTGCTGAGAAATTAAGTTTACGTTGAATAGACAAAATCTGCTGAGTCTGGTTCTTTGTTTCCATCAAAAAAACAATATCGGGCTTCTCTTGGGTCATTAAGACCCTAAGCGCTTGAACTGTCAGGGGATTGCCCAACCCCTGATAGTTCCAACTTATAAGTCTCATGGTGCCCCTGGTGGCTTTTTAGGGCTAGCCACCAGAGCCCAACATGAAGATGTGTCAACCTCAGAGATAGGAGTATCCTGTAAAGCAGATTCATCGAACTGCTCCTGTAATTGATGCCGAACCTCTTGATGCATGGAACGTTTAATCTTTTTAAGGGGTCCAGATCGTGCATTAAGATGTGAATGTTTAGTCTTCTTCTTCACCTGAGTAGAACTAGCAACAGGTTGGTGTACCAAATTATGTTGCTGATCCCTAGACTGACCATCCTGAGTAGTTGGAATTGTTTCTATGACAATAGGATCTCTAACTGATGTTTCCATAGTTTGTTTACCTTTATTTTTGTGTGCGGAAATATCAGGTACAGCATGGATAGATGGTTTCACTGAAGTAGCAGGTATAGCAGGAACCGGGTCCAACACAGGGATGATTGCAGAAGAGCTTTGAGGGGTCTCAGGGATAATCTCTGAATCATAAAAGGTACGCCAGAAAGGACTATATTCCCGTGCCTCAGCTCTCAACCAAGATCCAAATAAGAACCTGGTGTCATCTAATTTAGTTTCATCACAGGGAAAAGTTTGACAGGCCGTAGTATAGTGTCCGAGTATGCCACAGGAATAACAGTAATATGATAAGCGTTCATATTTGAAGTCCAACCAAAAATTTTTCCCTGCAACTTTGAGGAGAATCCCTGTTGTCAGCGGTCGTTGAAGGTCCAATTGTACCCTTGCCCTCATTGCTTTAAGCGGTAGTCCTTCTTTATTAGTAATACTAACTGCAATGACCTGTCCTATATGTCCAGCTGCCCGACGAATAATATTTTCAGTGCAACGCTCCAGAGGCAAGCCAACTATTTGGACCCAGAATGCACAGGTACTAAAATCATAACAAGACAGAGGCGTGTTGGCTATCCAAGGTTTCAAGATAAGTAGATGATTTCCAAACAACCAAGGTCCGTTATCTATAACTTGTTGCTTGACATCGAAGATTTAAATTTGATAATAAACAATCTGTATCACCTTGTGAGAATTCCACCAGTCGGTGCGCCAAGCCTTTTTCATAGTCGTCGAAAAGCCGGAAAATTGACTGTGGGATTGTTGAGAAGCTTACCCACGAGAGTGAGCTGACATTCCTCAATTTTTTCAGGAGGTACCTCCTCATCACATATCTCAATTGACTCTTCGAGACCAAAGGCGACCCATGCAACTACATAAAGCTGCCAGACGAGCATCATCTGCATCAATTGGATGGTCCATGGCAAGAGGACGAAAGCTAACCGTACTAGAAGGGCTCAACAGGAGACCCAGTGACAGAAAATACCAGCCATACGAAGACACGAAGAGAGGAAACAGCCAGAGAAACAATACACATGAAGTCGAGAGAATTTAGCGAAAAGGTGGGGCCGATGATGACATGCAGAGGAAACCGGGTGAGTGTAAGTGCCGATAGAACCGAGAAAAGAAAGGATGAAGAGGGTTAGACGGAGAATTTGAGATAAGCATATACGAAACCCACAGAAAAAAGCAAGGAGGTAGAAGATGGTGAAGAAAAAGAAGGAACTACCAGATCGATAGAAACACTCTACAGAGCGTAGAGAGAGAAACTACCATTTTGGTAGAGAGCTCTAGCGCAGAAGATACCTATTAATTAGCGCTGGTTTGCACAAATTTAGATAGGCCTCCACAATGACGGGCCTCCAATTCCTGGATCACGGGGACGGGTAGGGAAACGATTTGAGGGGACGGCTTTCCTCTCCTCGTCCTTAAAGATCCAAGGCACTTTTGGTTTCTCTAGCAGCGTCTTCCAGCCACTGCGATCTTCTAACAAGAGTCGATTTTGCGTAGGATTTTATGTTAGACGTGTCTGTTTGCTTTTTTTTGTATGTTGTTAATGAAATCTTAATGGCGACAGCTTAATAACTGAGCAAGAAGCTCCTTTTGCGCGAGGCTCCAGCTTTTATTATAAGAGACTATAGCTGATACTAGTGTCCCGTAAATCTTTAATGTTAAACCATAATAGCAACCGTGGACACCAGAGTCCCAAAGTCTTAACTTTTTATCCACATAATGCAGCGGGCAACGAGCATAAATCAAGTAACACAATCTCACCATGCTAACATATCTTTTCAACGCATTCAACTGCAACACCCCACATGATTGAAAAACATCTAAAGCTGCATTCGGGTTTAAAATAGTTTGCTAATTTATAAAACTACACAGAATTTACATTAAAAAACACCGCAAGTTAATCATGGATTTCCTTTGGCTCCCAAACATAATTTTTCAGTGATTTCTCATGATTGCCAGAAATTGACTAATATTGAACTATTATTAAAAATTACGAGAAGTGCTAAGTTCAATAGTGAAAATGGCGTCTCAATCCGGCGTTGGAGTGAGCATAAAGCCACATGTGCTCCTAAAATATCTTACTTTTAACTAGTTTTCAACAAATATTTTGCCCCTGATTGATATTTTAATTTACAAACCAGCAATTTTTTTCAAGCTAAAATTCTTTGTTGCATTTGGTGGAAATAAATCTAGTCAATCAAAGGCCTTTAAAATCATTCCCACATTTATAGAGGTATCAACAGATTGGTTCGGTTCTGGTCTTTGTAATACTTGAACCGATTTGGACATGAAGGGCCATATGTGTTTTGTGACTTGAACCACATAAAACTTGAACTAAGAAACTATACAAGTCGAATTTGGTTCGGGCGATTCTTTTTTACATCCCTGTCTCATAGGCAGTTAGGCAGGCCCCGGCCTTCGGAGGGAATTTTCGATAGTCTGAAGATCCGCAAGGATATGCCCCCACGTGGTGGCGTAGATGATCCGATGAAACAAAGCTATACCACCTGCAAAGACCTTTCGACAATGACTTTAAATTGGAAAAGTGGCGCCCTATGTCGCCATCTGCCCAAAGGAGAAAAGGGTTTGAACCATTCGAACCCCAAAAAGCTACGAAAAGTAGGTTGAGAAAAATCTAAAATCTGTACGGATGCAGGAAATTGCAATCACGATAAAGACAGCTTATTCCTTAAGGGAGAAGGATAGGCCCTATCCGCCGTTTCCCTTAATTATAGTGGGTACAATGAAATGATTACTACTCAAGAAAGCTGGCAATTGGGTGCAATTATTGCTCTATCCAAGAGAACCAACACACGTCACATTAACAGTGGAGTCAAACGTCGTATTGTGTTCTTTTATGAATAGCAGATTTGGCCACTTTCACAGATCCCTTTATTTATTTGGGTCTATGTAAATTAATCATCTTAGAAAGTTTTTTTTTTTTTTTTTTTTTAGTCAAAAGAAAGACTTGCTATTACTTGATTAAAGAGGAGTCTTACATAATAAAGATGGAGAAAGATCTACACATAAAATATTCCATAGAGGAAAAGGGAGAGAAATTAGCCAATTATGTGGGAGAGAATTTAAGCGATGGTTCCGTGCTATCCAATCCACTGCCGCATTTCTTTGGCGTGGAAAGTAGGTCACCATAATGTTGCTGTTTCGACTGAGCCCATTTCTGCAACGCTGCACTATTTCTTTAAGATTCCAGGATGGTTCGGCCCGGCCCATGACCATATCTACCACCGCGGAACAGTCACTTTCAATCAATCACTTCCCTGTTCGAGTTCCAAAGTCCCTCACGTGTGTCGACAGAAGCTCGTGGGTATAAGAGATCCCATGTAAAATCGCCTGGGCTTCTGCTTCACTTGTCGACGAAACCCTAGCTGTAGCCGCGAAACCCTCGAGAGTTCTTCCATCCGAATCTCGCACGATTCCAGCGACAGAGCCAAGAAATTCGCCTGAACACCATGCCGCATCCATATTTAATTTCAGATCCTGCCCTTCCGGAGGCCTCCAATGATCAGGTTTGTTTCGGTTGATTAATCTTTTACTTCTGTTTGTGTTTCCTCTACTGAACAAGACCTATTGTTCCTGTGCTGTACTAAACAGATCTGCTGGTTTGGGTTCTTTCGATCGAAAGATCCAGTTGTTTCTTGCCTTCCAGATGTACCACAAAACCATACCCGTAAGCTCTCGAACAGGTAAACTCTGATCTCCTCGGAAAGCATTAACAATCCACTGATCTGTTCGGTTGATGCTTTCATTTGGTCTGATCTTTTCGAAAATCTGATCTTCCCATACTTTCTTTGTCCATTTACATAAAAACAACATGTGCTCTATGGTTTTAGTGCTCGACCAACAGAACGAGCATAGTGGATCTATAACAATTTTCCTTTTATATAGGTTTTCCCTCGTAGGAAGAGCGTTCTGACAAAGGCTCCAGAGGAAAGATCGAACTTTTGGTGGCACATTGAGACTCCAAATTCGAGTCCATAAGGTACGTGGTGGTTGATAGGAGCACGAAGGTCGGTTCTGATTTGGTTTGCTTGTTGTTGTCCTTGCTCTGTTGTATCCGCTCTTAACAGAGTATTGCCCTGTTCTGTTACCTGTCCATATAAGCATATCTGGCTTTGGTTGCTGGCTTAGGGGAATTGCTAATATCTCATTTGCAATTGTTTCTTCATAAAGTTAAGTAATAAGCTGTTGGTTCCATTCTCTGGGATTTGCATTTATCAATTCGGACACCAACATAGGCTCTATCTGATTTGATTGCCCACCGATTACTCCTTGTGAAAGCCATTTGTCTTCTCTAATACGAATAGAGTTTCCATCCCCTACTGACCATATAATGTTGTTCTTTATGGTGTCTTTGCCAAGCATTAAACTGTGCCAGCCCCATGATGGTCGGTGTCCCTTAGAAGC
The DNA here is from genome assembly GCA_017140165.1 of Eucalyptus shirleyi. Taxonomy (NCBI): domain Eukaryota; kingdom Viridiplantae; phylum Streptophyta; class Magnoliopsida; order Myrtales; family Myrtaceae; genus Eucalyptus; species Eucalyptus shirleyi. The sequence goes on along the minus strand of CM029447.1, from coordinate 4,654,542 downwards.
TGTCCAGACATCACCATTGGGAAAATAAATCCCTTTCAACACTCTGCTCCATAGGGCTAAAGGGGAGGTGGGTAGTCTCCAGATTTGCTTGCCAAGCATGGCTCTATTAAAGGTAAGCAGATCCTTAAAACCTAATCCCCCTGTATCCTTTCGAGTTTTCAAGACTTCCCAACTTTTCCAATGCAACCCTCTTTTAGCATCACCACTCTGCCACCAAAATGATGCTATTCGTTGTTCTATGGCTTTGCAGATAGATATGGGCAGCTTGAATATGGACATTGCATAGGTAGGTAGGGATTGCACAACACTTTTAATTAACACTTCCTTTCCTGCCTTTGTTAGTAATTTTGGATTGACCCCATTCAGTAGGTATACCCAAGTACTTTCCTGTTCTCTGTAGAATATGAACTCTCAGTTCTGTGGCCAAATTATGTTTTAATACTACTGGACAATTACCACTGAAATAAACCCCTGATTTGTTTAAATTAATTGCTTGACCTGTAGCATAGCAATATTGGTTTAGTAGTTGGGCAACATACTGGCACTTTGATATAGTTCCATCCAGAAAGAATATCACATCATCAACAAACATTAAGTGTGATAGCTTAGGGTAATTTCTGTTTATCTGTATACCTTTGATTGTACCATCTTCTGATGCTTTTTTCATCATCCAGGTTAACACATTGGACATTAGAATGAAGATATATGGTGAGAGTGGATCACCTTGTCTGAGGCCTCTCGAAGGATGGAAAAAGGAGGTAGATTCTCCATTAACTTTCACACTGAAGGTAACTGTTGAGATACATTGCATAATTAATGAGACCCATTTTGCATTAAACCCCATGTGCAGCATGATATCTCTCATAAAATCACATTCTATCCTGTCATATGCTTTCTGCATATCAAGTTTCAGAATGGCCTGATGCTTTTTCCTCTTTGTTGTTACGCGTAATTGATGCGGAACCTCCTGTACTATGAAGATATTGTCCTGAATTTGTCTCCCTGGAACAAAGGCCCCTTGCTCTGGTTCAATGATAAGTGGCAGCCATCTCTTTAGTCTGTTGGCTAAGATTTTTGATATAACTTTATAACTGAAGTTGCACAGGCTAATGGGTCTGAATTGACTAATGTTTTAAGGGCTTTTTATTTTGGGAATCAACACAATATGGGTCTGATTGAGTCGGGGGTCCAGAACACTCGTCTGAAAGAACTTCTGTACTAGTTGCATCAGGTCAGTTTTTATAATTTCCCATGATTGTTGATAGAAAATTCCATTGAACCCATCAGGGCCAGGGGCCTTGTAGGCTCCTAATTGAAACACAGCTGCATGGATCTCCTCTAATGAAGGTACTGCCACCAGATCTTCATTTATATTCTCTATTATTGGGGATGGATATTGGTTTAGGATAGGCTGGTAATATCGTGGTCCCTCAGTCATGTATAGATTTTCATAAAAAGATTGAATATGTTTCTGTAGCAACATAGGTTCTCTACACCAGCTATTATCCTCCAATTGTAGCATTGAAATGCGATTTTGTTGCCTCCTATTGACTGTTGTAGCATGAAAAAATCGTGTGTTCTGATCCCCCCAATGTAGCCATTTGATACGTGACCTCATTCCTCAGAACTGTTCTTCCTGTTTTCTGAGAGTGTCTATTTGACTGATGATATGCTGCCCTATCTACTTACTCGTATTCTGATCTGTTTGATTCATCAGAACTATTAGTGCTTGCTTTAGCTCTTTGATCTTTTTGTAAGCATTTGCAAAATTCTCTTTGCTCCATTGAGTTAATGCTTGTGATGTCCTCCCTAATTTCTCTGCAAAAGGGCAGTTTTGGCTTAATTTCTCTACCCATGCTTGCTGAATAACTGCCTGATAATCTGCATGTTCTGTCTAGAATGCTTCTAATTTGAACTGTTTTTTTTATTTCTTCTTACCCCAGGATACAATCCGAGGACTAAGGGACTGTGGTCTAAACCTATAACTGGTAAGGCCTGGACTTCTGCTTCATGGAAGGTAACTCTCCACTCTAGAGAACAGAGCACTCTATCGAGTCGCTTTTTAACCAACTCTACCCCCTCCCTTTTATTGGCTCATGTGAATGCACATCCATGACTTTCTACATCCATTAGGGATAGATCATTAATCATGTTTCTGAAAAATGCAATTCTTCTATTGTCTGCTTCTTTTTTCCCTACATTCGCCCACACGTACATAATCTCATTAAAATCTCCCATGCAGATCCAGGGAAGAGAAGATGGAGGCTTAATATTTCCCAACATATGCCATAATGCCGTTCGCTCACCAAAATCAGTAGATGCATGGACAAAGGTAATATGCATAAGTTGTTTACTCTTAGGATCAATACACTGCACATCTATGAATTGTTTTGAACTGGCTTGCACATTTAAAACAATTTCCTCTTGCCACATGATTGCCAATCCTCCTACTATTCCTATTGGATTAACCAAGTGTAATTTCTAGAACTGAAGTTTTTTACAAATCTTTTCCACCTTAGCTGCTTTATTTTTCGTCTCCATTAGGAAGAGTAACTTAGGCCTTTCAAGAGCTATTAAAGCTTTTAGTTCCCGGATCGTCAAGGGGTTGCCCAGCCCCTGACAATTCCAACTAACGATTTTCATGGCTTCAGTGGTGGCTTATTAAGGCTAGCCACCAAAGCCCATTCTTGTCTATCTTGGATCAGTTGCACCGGGGTCTCCAAAAGTTCTATATCATCCATTAGGATAGGGGATGTTGCTGGTAGGCATTTATGTTTTTTTGCCTTTTGTACTTTCATAGTCTTCTTGCTGATATTCCTAACTTTTAATAACATTGGTTTTTGAGTTTCAGGGCCTAGTACCTGTTTTCCACGATCTCGGACTTCTGCTATAATAGGTACATTTATTGGGCTTATCACCTGTTCTGGACTGCATTCTAATCGCTTTTTGCTGCATGCTACTATTTGCATATCAGATGCTGGCTCTCGAGCACTGGAGTTCATTCCCCTCGGTGGATTTGATGGAACAAGTATTGTCTCTTCCACTACTAATTCCTTCTCCATGTTCCCATAAAACGCATCCCAATAGGGGCTGTGATCACTAGTTTCTACCTTCAACCAGGGTCCATATAACCCTTTTTTGTTCATTGCCCAAGGTGAGGTTGCATATGGAATTTCAAGACAGTCAGTTGCATAGTGCCCAATTCTGCCACAGGAGAAACAATAATGTGGGAGACGCTCGTACTTGAACTCCACCCATAGCCAGTTATTGCCAATATCCAGAATAGCTCATGATTTCAAAGGTGAAGTCAGATCAATCTCAACTCTAACTCTTCCTCCTCTGTTCTGAACATTAGTTGTTGAGTCGAGTTGTATTTCTATTACATTTCCCACCCTTTTCCCTAGATCATTAAACACTTTTTCTATTCTCCAACCAGGGGGGACTCCTCCAATGCACACCCAGAATTCTGCCTTAGTGAAATCATAGCAATGCTCAGGGACTTCAGGGAGACACTGTTTCAGAACGAGCAAGTTTGTGGAATATGACCAAGGTGAGTTCCTCTTTATTCGCTGCTTTTCCTCCTCCATTGGAAATACAAAATTAAAATGCCCCGATTCCTTTTGAGAACATATAACCTCTTCTGTTTTCCATGCTTTTTTCATTGTAGTTATGAAGGCGGGAAAGTTTACATTTGGTTTAAAGTACAATTTACCGAAAAGAGTACGGCTGCATTCCTCCCTTTTCTATTGAGGTATTTCATCAGACACTTCGACTACATTTTCTTCAGACCACAGGTACCCAAGGCTTTTGCATAATGCAGCCACTCTCATTTCATTTTCCTCTTTATCTTTCCATTTTCACTAGCTTTCAATCATTGTCCAGAGGAGTATCAGATCTAGGCTATCAACATCCCAGATCCTAAATTCTATCACTCCGATCTCGTCAGCCAAGCAAACCAACTAAAGAGAAAAACAACTGGAAAACAGGAAAACCTGATATTCTACTGAGAATCTGTACTGAGAGTAGCGAACAACACTCCACCTGAAGGAGAACTTACGAACTAGAACATCCCGACTGGTGAAAGTCTAGATGCATCCAGATCACTGAAGAATGCTTTCGATCAGGATCCCATCTGGTGGAGTCCAGAGGCCACTCGGAGATCTAATCATATTCCGTAGACGTAGTTTTTCTTAATTTTTTCCATTTTTTTTTGGATGCTGAGAATGGAACAAGAATACAGGAAATCAGTAAATTAGGGTTTAAGGCTTGAAGAAAAAGGGGTGGACGCTACCATGAGGTAGAGAGAAAACTCGCATAAGCGAGAGAGCGAATAAGTGGAAGGTTGAGTTAAGAGGTGGTAGAGAAGTTAAGTTAACGAGGGAAAATGTAGCCTTTGAGCATCTCTCTATCATCTTAGAAAGTTCATCCCATAGTTTGTTTTGGTCGACGTCACTCTATACATTTCAACGAAATTAATTAATGAGGATGCGTGTAATTGAACGACACGCCCACTATCTCGTTGACACCCGATTTCTTGTGAACATTTTAAACATTCTTTTTACAAAAATATAAAAATAAAGAGCCAAAAAGATAAAAAAAAAATGAATGAATGAGAACATAAAGAAAAAATGAAAAATGAAAAGAAAACAAGAAATTTGTTCAAAAAAGAAAGAAAAGAAAACAAGAAAACAAAAACAATGTAAAGAAAACAAGAAAACAAAAAAAAAAAAAAAAAAAAAAAAAAACAAAAGAAAGGGGGGCGCGCGGATTCTCGAGGACGAACTCTCTCTCTACAACCGTTTTCTACCTAGGCTCTTCCTCCATCGGACTCCTTCGATCTCACTGGCTTCTCCTCCTCCACACCAGAAACCCTAGGCTGGAAACCCCCCCGATCTCCGGCGAGCTTTCGCCGTCCCGCCGCTCGCCGGAACCGGGACCGGTGCTTCGATTCGCTCACGGCCGTATGCTATTCTCAAGCCGGAATCAAAGTTCGTGAATAGGAGAGGAATTGACTCGACTCCGAGAAGAACCGGCGACAGTGACGAAACACCGCACGCTCCAGAGTCTCGCTTTAAAGGAACTGTCGCTCGGAGAGCAGTTTCCCCTCCGATAGAATTGTGCCGCCGCCGCTGCCGCCATCACCGTTGCCGTCCTCTCAGTGAATCTCGGCTCCCGCCGGCCTCGAGCGGTCCTCTTCATGCCCGCATTTCCCCGAGGTTCGTTGGCTTTTCTTGACCTCCTGTGCCGAGATTCTTTTTGCATGTCGATTTTTGGTGTGAGGAGCTCTCTAGTTGAGTTGGTGCGGTGTTCGGACGCTGACTTCGGCGGGCTGTCTTTGTCTCTCTAATCTCTCGATTTTTGCTTTTCTTTCCCGAGCTCTGGTCGGAGGCGAAGGTTTTCCTCCATTGGCGGGCGATTGGAGATCGAGCGCCGACGGTTGGAAATCGTGAGGATTTGGTTCTTTCTCGGAGACCGGACGCTTGCTCGCTCGAACGATTTTCTCTCGGCTCTGTCTCCGGCTTGATCAGGTCCTCTCTCTCTCTCTCTCTTGATCGCTCTATCTCACGCTAGTTTTGTCGCTCTCTCTGGCTCAATCACGATCTGTATCTGGAAAACTCTGTATCTGGTGTTGAAGTAGATCAGGATTTCTATTGTACTTATGACTGGATTTCATGGTCAAAAGATAAGAGTAATGTTGTTGCGAATGCTAGTCATGTGAGGGCAAGAGCTGAGGGTTTAAATAAACAAGTATGAGTCATTAATTCAAAGGTGGAGATCGAGAACTTTAAAGTGAAAGCAACATCTTATTGAGGATATGCTATTGATTTGAGCCTGCTTGGATTCTGATATGGTCGTGTGATTTTAAGTTGCCGATTCACTCTTGCGTTTTGGTCACTAAGTTGAGATGCCTGCCATATGTTTGTGAAAATGCCTGAATGAATATCTGCATAATGTCTTCATCAGTCTATATGCAAGATGTTCGTGGCTTACTTAAATCATGATGCCCATATTGATTTCATCTTGCACACTGTTGATCCAATCAATCTGAGTAATTTTAGCATTATGGCATGCTTAAAACCTGTGCTCGTTAACCTCGTCGACTTTGAGTGATATTCGTTTCCACTTCGAATCAGATTGAGTTTTAGAAAGCAATAAATCTCTGTTGTGGTCTTGTTTTACTCAAATTTGGGAAGTTTTCTCGATCAAGCAGCGATATATTGATGGATGAAACTGATGGTTGAAGTTGGCAGATATAAGCGGAAATTTGTAGAAATAGAAACATTGTTTGTTACTTTTGTCGACCCTTTTAAGGTTATAGTTTGCTGTGATTCATTTTTAGAACTACTATTTGTGCATTGTCTGAATGGTTTTATAAACCATTAGTTATCCATTATGTTCTAATTCATTTGTTGCTGATTTGTATGTCCTCATGATGATCATTTTTCGACTATCAATTTGACATCAATTGGACTCAACTTCTCTTAATAAGTAGGCTCGTTTTAATCTTTCCTATGATGCTGATCTCGCATGATTTGCAATGAGTTGATGATTATTGATGATAAACTTGAAGTTGATTGAACTTGATTTGCCTTGATCTGCAATCTCGTATACCTGATATATCACTTTCTGTTTTAGCTGAAACGAAGTGCTAGATGAAGTTTTTTGACCTTAAGCCCTTTTAGACATAGAAAATAGACTTTTAGAGCTTCAATTTGATATGTCGCACACCCATAGTGGATGTCATTTGGTCACTGAAAAACACCTTTGAAGTCTGTCAATTTTGCAGCAGTTTTAGGTTGGTTTGTGTTTTTGACTTATTGCGATTTTATGTTTTGTTATTTTCATACTGATTTTTGTGCATGGATTATGCAAAAAACTTTCTTTATGAAGTTTGCACAAAATTGTCTTGATATGTCATACATTCTTTCCAAATTTTTTGGAGTTGTTTTGGTTAGGTAAAACAATAAAAAACTGTCCCTAGGTCTGTTTGCCCTACACTAGGTTCGACCTGAGTTTGCTTGAAATTAAGGTCTTAGATGAGCCCATTTGACTTGGCATCCTTCATGAGGTTTGAAATAGATTTGACAAGCTTTCTAATGACATATTATATGCATGATTTGGTTGTCATTTGCCTAGCTAAATGAATGTTACCACATCAATGTTTGATTTTGGGAATTCAGAGGATAGATTGAACTGATTTTCATTCTTGCTATGATTTCTGTGATGATTTTTTGATGGAGTTGTCTACATGAAACTTGTTTCTCATTGTCTTGAGAATGTCCTATTAATTTTTTAGAATTTTTGGACACGTTTTAGTAGTTCAAAACCTCTTAGATCTGAACATGTGTCAGTTTGCCCGTACATTGATCTGAGGTGAACTTGGGCCAATTTAAGCATGAAATTGAGTTTGTTTAACCTTAAGGTCTTCATGAAAAATGAAATTCATGTCATATACTTTCTATTGATGTAAGATTTGCATGATTTCAATGTCACTTGGTTTGTCAATTACATCTGTGAATCTACATGTGTACTGTTGCAATTAAGAAAATTAAGAAGGCGCATGGGTTTTACCTTGATTGCTTTGATCTTAGTTGTGATGATTGTTTTTTTCATTTGTATACACCTAGTCATAAATTTCTTAGATTAGGTTTAGATTAGGACCCCGAAGATGGAGAAGGCGTGAAGATGGTAGAGGTCGATGTCCATTTCGATCATTTTCATTTAATATTCATTTTCCCGACATATGTCTTAGGTTCCATTTGTTGTATAAAACCCGACGAGTTGCGGGTTTTCTCTTTTTCTTTTTCTCTTTTAATTGTGTTCTCTTTTATATTCTTTAGGATTGTATGATAGACTTACTGCTTTTCCTTGATTGTTTACTTCATATCTTGTAATTTCAATTTCATTAATTGTTTTCCTTTCTTATTTTTTTAGAAATAGAATAGCATGAAAATGGTCAACCATGCATAGTCACTTAGTTTAGGATTGATGATCCTGAAAATGTAAAAAGAAATACATGGACATGTTTAGAAAAACACAGCGTACTGTTTAGGTACCGAAATGACGTTAATAGCAATATTAGCATAATCCAAGTCTCCAAACCTAGATATCCAGTTGTGTAGGAATTAAGGGAACACTCCCGACCCTCGATTGGGTTTTCTAGCTGACCCCTGAAACGAGGCTAGTGGCGACTCCCGTCTATTTTTAAGATGTCATAAATAATTAGATGGTATGAAATTTGCTGTCACGCGGGGTACGAGCTTGGGAGAGCTCATGATCTGGTGATCAAGTGCTCCTAAACTCGACCTTTCCCTCCTTTGACATCAAGGGGCGGTGAGATCGGGTTGCGACATATCCCAAAACTAGAAGTATCCATAATTGGTCAAGACCTTCTCGAAGGAGAATGTGCTTGATTTGCTAATAAAAATCACCCTCTCCTGTGCTTTGTTAGTTCGAGCCTCTCCATGTGTAGAGCTTCCGATTTTCGAAATCTTCTCATTGCTTTTACAAGAAAGAAACCTAATTTTGGTCAGATTATTTTGGGCTCTATTGAAGGCGATGGCAGATAAATCGGAGGATATGCCGATATTCATATTATTTGAGCATTTGGAAAACTCTATGGTAAAAAGATATATTAGGTGTCAATATGTGGATATTTCATGTGACATCCCATCGATTGTAGTGGGATGTGCGCGTATCTCAAGGTTCGGGGCATGACATCCGAAATGTGTTGGGTGCTTTAAATATGTGATAAAAAGATAAAAGATAAATCATCTAAAAGTTTGGAAGGTTTTTCATTTTCTTTTCTGTTCTTTCTTTCTATTTCAAAATCATGTCCGGACATTATGTCCTAAAAGAAACTTTATATTTTTTGTCTTTTTGTTATTTTATGTACTTGATCATTTCAAACCTACTTAAATTTTTTGGAATATACTTTTATACTCGATCAATATACATATATCAACATTTTATATAACTTTTTTTTTTTATAGTTTTCTAAGACTCAAATAATATGGATATCAACATGGCCTTCAAGAGAACCCGAAATGACTTGATCAGAATTAGATTTCTTTCTTGTAGAAAATAAATGAAAATATTGCTTTATGGCGATATATCATGCCTGAGAGGGATAGCTCATCGCATTCCAATTAGACATTTTCTTTAAGGAGACGTGGGGGATTCTAGTTGTGAGGTAACTTCTTGGTGATTTATTTATTGAGCAATAACCCGAGGCTAATCCTTGTGGTATTGTGTGTAATCTAAAGCTAGGAAAACATTTGAGCATGTAGGTGATTCTACTCTCCGACTAATTCATTTGCAATTGGCTCGTATTCTTTGTTGTTTACTTCTGTAGTGCTTTCATCCTCTCGTGTTGATACAATTGTAAGATTAGTTAATTTTTGCATTAATCTTTATGACAAAGTTTGCATTATTTGTCATTACTAAAATAAGATAGGATACACGATTGTTTGAAAAGGAAAAGGCAATAAATGCACATGCCAAGTATGACTTAGGTTGACTATCCACTGTCTTCTTCTTAGGCATGTAAATAGTTTTGTCCATCACATCTTAGAGCTCTTATCACATAAAGTTCTTGTTAATGACTAGTCTGCCGAGTTGAGGTCACGACCTCATTTTGATGATCCTACTGATCACTAGTTTATCCTTCTTCATCGAGTCGCTTGCTCATACTCATCACTAATTCATCCTTCTTCATCGACTCGCTTGCTTATCAGTAAATTTGTATAACATCCCCTGTTATTCATTTTCTGTGTAAACCAACCTTGGAACAAGCTACAGCCTCATCCATCTGGAACATAAACAAATGAGCCTTACAAAGACATAACAGTCTAGTTGTCCTGGTCATCCTACATGGGCATATGCCACATTAGTGATTCCATGCAAAAATTGGGTGAAAAGATTACATTGAAATTTTGAAAAAAAATTTAGGACTAAATGGCGAAATTAGAAAGTTTATGAATAAAAGCTGCTTTTCTGCTCTCTTTCTTTCCAACCCAATACACTTTCTACTCAGCTTCGTCAGTCGCATTTCATGTGGCGAAGGATTAGCGTAGAAGATATGCATTAATTAGTGCTGGTCTGTACAAATTTAGATGGGCCTCAACAAAGACGAGCCCCCAATTCCTGGATCATGGGGACGGGTAGGGAAACGCTTTCAGGGAACGGCTTTCCTCGCCTCGTCCTTAAAGACCAGAGGCACTTTTGGTTTCTCTAGCAGCACTTTCCAGCCACTGCGAGCTTCTAACTAGAGTCATTTTTGGATAGTGTTTTATGTTAGGCGTGACTGTTTGTTCGCTTATTTTGTTATGTTGTCATTGAAATCTTAACGGCGAGTGCTTAAGAACTGAGTAAGGGGCTCCTTCTGGGCGAGGCTCCAGCTTTTATCATGAGAGACTATACGAGTGCCCTGTAAATCTTTTATCAAGAGTTAGGTCTTGTCCAAACTTGGGTGATTATGCAAAAAAATTAGCATTTTAGACTCGTTTCAACAAACTAGATGAACAAATGAACGGTTTGGTGGGACTAACAAAATGCAGCCTTTGCTGAAAACAATTGCACTTTGTTAAATCATGAGCTCTAAAATAAGCCCACATGTAATCTAAACAATAACCAATCTACATGCGTGGTACACTCCTTGGAACGGATTTATAGTAAGACGTAAAGTGCCATATGAAATAGGAGAAGTTTTGAAATATTACTGATACACCCTTAATAAGAACTAGGGTGTAGGGTGCTTTACCGGTATACATGTCATAGCATAGTAGGTTGGTCATATCTGATGGGGGTGTGCAAATAGACCTGTTCTATTTGGGAATCGGAGTAGACTGTCCTAAAATCAAGTCTGGTTTACAGCGAAGAACCACTTGAGAACCGAACCGACTAGATCAATTTTTGGAACCGGTTTCATAAAAGATGAAAATCCTAACTTCTCTTGCATCTTTTTGTTCTTTGCCTTCTGTTTCTTAGACATGGCACTCCGCTCTTCTTTCCTCTTCGCTTGCACAAGGCAGTTGCCCTCGTGCTTTCTCGACGTAGGACCCCTTGCGATTCCTCTTCTTCTTTTTCTCAGAGCAATCACAACCTGAGCGAGCTTGCTCACCATTTGAGCCCTCCCTTTGAGGCTACCCAAAAGTTGATTTTCAGCTTTTCAGAGAGAGTGGCACGGGGAAGAGATAGAGGAGCTTCGAGAGCCAGTCCTTGGCTCTTTTGATGATGGTATCTTTCACGGAAGCTTCCGGGATGAAGTCCGGCATTGCGTTTGGGGAATAACGAGCAATGAAATACGACTTCAGAGAGAGAGAGAGAGAGGGTATCTTTCACGGAAGCTTCCGGGATGAAGTCTGGCATTGTGTTTGGGGAATAACGATCCGCCATGCTCGAGTTGCAAAGCTCTCGCGAGCAATGAAATACGACTTCAGAGAGAGAGAGAGAAACTTTGAAAAAACCTGCTGGTTAGCAAGTTTGGTCCCATTATGGGCCTAGCCTAATGGGCTTCAAGTGAAGCCTCGCTTCTACACGTAAGTTTGGATCTGTGATGCCATCATTTTGCACTTCTTTGCAAAGATTTGGCCAAATCATTTCTTTCTTAGGGCATGTTTGGCAATGTGCCAAACAGTGCTTGATTCTTATTTTTTGTTCCTAGAATCAGTTTGGGACGAGAATCGCGTTTGGTAAAATTTTTGTTCCCAGGAACAGATTAGGAAGAGAATTGAGAATAAAAATATATATATATATATATATGATTCTCCATTTGAAAATCAAAAAAAGAATCAAAACAGTAAGGCCCTGCATGTTTTCGTTCCTACAACAGATTTTTTGTTTTTTTGTTCCCAGAAACAAAAAAAGAACAGAAACGCATTTGGTTGCGTTTCTGTTCTTTTTTTTGTTCTTGGAACACAAAAAGAACAGAAATGATAAACAAAAAAAAATCGTTTCTTGTTCCAGAAACGATTTTGAAGAAACATTTCTTCTTCTCTCTCTTCTCTTTTCTTCTTCTTTTTTCTTTAGCTGGTCGCCGGCCTTAGCCATGGCCAGCGACTGGCCGTCAAGGGCCGGCGACGCTGTCAAGGGTCGGCGACCTCGCCGGAGCGTCGCCGGCCCCCAGCGAGCCTCGTTGTGGCTGGGCAAGGCTGTCGGCCCCGTCGACCGGTCGCCGGAGGCTGGCGACCTACGAAAGAAGAAAAAAAATAAAAAATAAATGAAAAAATGAAAAATTAAATAAAAAAATTAAAAAAATTAAAAGAAACAAAAAAAGAATAAAATTTACTAAACGTGTTTTTATTCATTTTTTATTCATGGAACAAATTTACTAAACGCATCTTTCTAGTCAAAAATTGTTCCCCGCAACAGAAACACTTTTTTTCTATTTATGTTCCCTAGAACAATTTTTAAATAGAAATGTTATCAAACGCACCCTAAAAATCTCTTTATTTCCTTCTAACACCCCGCGATTGTCGTCCACCATTGCCTGCTGCTGTCCGCCGCCGGTCGCCGGTCGCTGGAGGCTTGCCAAGCTAGGGTGAGGTCCAGCGAGCTCGCTAGAGGCAAGCCTAGCCACTGGCGAGGCTTAGCCTTGCTAGATTTAGCGAGGCCGAGCCTCGCTGGTGGCCAGGCCGGCCTCGCCCAGCTCCAGCAAGGCCGACCTAGCCACCTGCGGGGCTTGGGCAAGCCTCGTCGGCAGCTGGGCGAGGCTTGCCCAGCCTCGCCGGTGGCCGAGCGAGCCTCGCCTAGCCTGGCGAGGCTTGCCTAGCCCCGCCTGGCCACCAGCGAGGCTTGGCCTCGCCAGATCTGGCAAGGTTGAGCCTCGGCAAGGTTGGCCGAGCCTCGCCCAGCTGCTGGCGAGGCTCGGCCGATGAGGGCCGACCTCGTTGAGGGCTGGCGACGCTTCGGTGAGCGTCGCCGGCCCTCTTCCGGTCGGTCGCCGGTCCGGTGACCGGCCAAATGAAGAAGAAGAAGAATAGGAGAAAAGGGAAAAAAAGAAAAAAAAAGAAAAAAGTAAAAAAGTAGTTAAAAATTAAAAGAAATTAATTTGGAACATAATCAATTAGCATGGTATCAAACGCAATTCCATTCGAGAATAAAAAAATTTGGACGGTTATCAAACACGTTTTTTTACTCAGAATTAGTTTCTGGGAACAGAATAAAAAATAATCATTTTTAGTCAGAATCAGCTCCCGGAAACAGAATCGTTATCAAACGCGCCCTTAATTATGAGAAAGCTTGTCCAAAGAACAAATATAGGAACCTCTGGCTCATGAAATACCCAAGTAACTCTTGAACGAGGTGAGATGCGAGCCTAATAGTGGCTCGCTGCGATGCATGCCTCGTCTACAGGTAAATTCCCCTTCCTCATTTTACTACGTCCACCCAATAAGATTGAGATACCAAATTTTTCATGCAGTAAAAGAATTACCCATTTTGAGGATACACATAAGCATGTGCTTAAAAAATGATACCAGAAAAAGTAACAAAAAGAAAAACAGGTTTTTGAGTAGAATTTGGAATCGGACTTGAAAAATAAGGCACTTTTCAGAACCGGTTACGTAATAAACATGATAAGTTCCAAGTTTAAAAAGCTGATAACCAATTCTAACTGAGTAGCTTGATCATGAGCATCAAGCTTGAGTGGTTGTGGTAGCCATGAATCTAGAGCTTGAGCTCGAATGGCCATGGTAGCTACAAGATTGAGACTTGGCAACCATGGCCATGGGTCGAGCTCAAGTAGCCATGGCCAAGGCCAGCCTCAAGAGCTGCAAGATAGGTTGCCTTTGCATATGGCCACAATGGCCTTGCCCAGATCCAAGCGAGCGCATTGCCACCCTTGCCAACCACGGTAAAAAAAAAATAAAGAAGGAAAACAAAATTATTAATAAATTTTTTGAAAAATTTAAAACGTCAACGCCAGTTGTGTTATATGGGATGGCCGATGTTCACATTAGTGATTTTTAGCCAAAATTGGTTGAATGAACTCAATTAATTAAAAGAGAAAATGTTTAGAAAATCAATTGACAAAATTGAAATATTTATAATTGAATTGATAAAAATGAAAAAGGTTTAAAACCTTTTAGACAATTTTCATCTAAAAACTCACTGCTTCTTTTTAACATTTTCCGTATGGGATATGTGGAAACTAACCATTGTACTTTGACCTCCCACATGAATGGGAATGAGATACCCTATACCAAAACAACAAAAACTACATTGCCTAGCTTTTTTCTTTGAGGAAATTGCGAGTGAAGATGATGTTAACTTAAGATCAAATCATAGCTAATAGTCCAATGCGCATGCGCTTCATTGAGATGTGGATCGTGCAAGCCAATAGACAAATCCGCCCAAAGGAAACCGAAAACTAATCCCAACGTCCAAAGGCTCAACAGCCTCAATCATCCATGTCGCGACCCTCCCGGTGTGGTACGAGAAAGACAAGCTGAGAAATGATTAAGGAAACATCGTATTAAAGCCTCCAGATGAGAAGGAAGTGAATAGGATAAAACCCAGCCCAACCCAACCCTTACGATTCAACCGATTTTTATAGATCCAAGCCCAATGAAGAAGCTGTATAAAAATAAAGTGCCAAACAAGAGTCTCCGGAGCGGATTAATGCTTGGAAATCACCGCGAGGGTGCAGCATAAGAGAAACAGAGTAGAAACACTTCATTGTTGAATGACCATCTGGAAACGACCTCAGATGGAAATTCTTAGCATGGGCCATCATTGAGTAGGGGATTGCATTTAGAAGATGGAGCCAAATGTTCTTTAGAATGTCACTAGCACACATAGGGTCAATGTAATAGGGGTCTGTTAGTGTTCCTAATGTTGGTAAGAAAACCTTAAAACTCCATATGCCAGAATGTTGGAAATGTTACGGTTTGGGTCTTTTTGGTTACATTTTACGTAACAAATGGATAGTCGAGACTCAAGACAAGCGTGGTGCTCGGAGGAGAGTCGCTCCGACCTATTGAGTTAACCATCAACTTCTATCTTGAGTCTCTTTTGACAAAGCCACTTGACTCCAAGCTCGGTCTTGGTCTAGCTTCAAAGGAGCAATTAGACTGGTACAAGCAGATCATCGGCCATTGTATCGCATTTTCCTTACCCACTATTCTTGGCCTCCTTATGTTCATTTTCCTTAAAATACCTGCCACAATGCCGCTGGAGTTCCAACTCAACCAGGGTTCCTCCCTTTCGTCCCTCAACATCTCCACCTCCCACGTCACTGTCCGATGGAACATCGCTCTCTCCATCAAGAACCCAAGTAAGCTCTTTGCCGTCAGGTACACTCACCTGAAGCTCCTCTTGAGTTTCCAAGGCCAACTCGCCCTCTCTCGTCCCTGCCTCAAGATAAAGTGGGTGGCGTTGCTACAGTTTGCTATTGATTATGGAGGGAAGACCTGTGAAAGACGCTGCCGTGTTCCCAGAAAACCATCACCGATAGAAAAGAGTACACAAACTTATTAGAGAGCAGCGAAGCTTGACTTTATGTTTGCGAAGGCTTTTCTAGAGAGAGATCACCCATTTTCCGCATACATCTTGTATGGCATCATATCCCATTCACACAAGTAAAATACAATATCGTTTTCATTCATCATTAAATATCCCATTCACGAACTGAGCATGTCCTTAAAAGGTTCTAGAGAAAGAAACAGGCATACCACATTCACACAAATAAAATATAACATTATTTCGATTCTTCATTAAAGGCTGGAGGCTTGTTGATTAGGCGAGCAATGAACTCGAGCCTCACCAGATTAGTGAGTACAAGCCTTTGGTGAGAGGCGAGCTCAAGCCTCACCAAATTGACAAGTGCGAACCTTTGGTGAAATCTAGCTTGTCGTTGTTGAGTGAGCTAGAGCTCGGCTTTGGCCCTTCACCAACGATTAGCTGAAGAAGAAGACAAAAAGAAAGAAAAAGAAAAAGAAAAGAATAAAAAATCATTTATTTTTTAAAATAAAAATAATTTAAAAATCAATAATAAAAATTTATTAAAAAAGAGTACATGGAGGAAAAGATTTTCCTTGTTGAACGTAAAAAACATTTTATGCTTATTAGATTTCAACCAAACACTATAAAATAATTACATTTTCTTGAAAAATAGCTTCATAGAGAATATTTTCTAGAAATGTCATATTTTTTGCAAAACAAATGGAATAATAATCTCTGGCAATGGCATCATCAATCATGCTATAAGCATGAGACATGCAAGCCATCTTGGAAACTTCATTAGTAACTAACTGTGACGAACAATCATTTCCTGACATTTCAATCACTAATTCCAAAGTTCAACTGTATCATTTTTTGTTTAGGGAATTACATGCGAACATGATATTACAGGAAAAAGAAAGTCGATTGCTTGGGATATCACGCAATGGATATGGCAAATACGGATGTTAAGAAGATAATAAAATTGCAAGGAATCCATTTAGGCCATTCTTTTTCTCTAGACTTGGGGGGCCTAGCGATGGAGACCCCAAGATAACACCTAAAGAGAAGAAGGCCTCGAGCTATGATTCTTCGATTCACACTTCAGCCCAAGCCCACGTAGTTGGGGCTCTTTGAATCCTTTATTACGATAAGTTAATGCGTAATCGCATGTAAAATTTTTTCATTTCAACCAACATTCATAATTTCATATGGCCATAACACTATCTTCTTTCACGATTCTTGCGTCAATGGATGAAATCTTTGAATTGCTTTTCACAAAAAGCTCGGTAAAACTTACAAAGGGGTAATAAATCCACCTTGGCAATGTGTCCGTAGCAAAGATCCTCTTCCTGTCTTTTTTTTTTTTTCTTCTTCTTCTTCTTTTCTCTCTCTTTTCTTTCTCTTTTCTTTTCCCTAAGTTTTGCGCGGGCTCTCTTAGAAAGGAGGTGAATGTCCCCTTGTTGACAGGCTCAAATCTTCTTTTTTATCTTATTTTATTTTTCTTGGTCCAAAAAAATCCCAATATTACAAAGTAAATTGTGCCACATTTTTATTAGTATAATAAACAAAAGAGCTAATAAAATTTTGAACATATAAGCTCAACTCTATACTTGCTACAATTAGCCAAACTACGTTTATTTTTATTCTAAAAGAACTTGGCCAAGTTACTTTTGAAAGTTAATTACTTTTATTTTATGATTAAGGGACAACTAAATGAGCTAGCCAAATGAAAGTCTCCAGAACGAGACAAGAAAAACAAATAAATATGTAAAAGACGGCAAATCTACAAAGGTGTTTTGGCGGGGCCGATCTGACGGAGTCGATATATGTCATGCAGATGACGTCAATGTCAGTGGGCCCCACAAGCGATGTCTCATATGTAATGCCGATGACGTTGATGCTAGTGGGTATCCTAAGCGACGAGTCAATATGTCATGGAGATGACGTCAAACCCGACACGTGCGACATGCTAAAAAAAGAGACACGTGCGAGGGGCACATCATCGTACCTTTTCTCGTATGATGTCACCGGCAATTACTTATTAGACCGCTCAATGCCAGGGGGTCCCCTAAACTCACACATTTTATTCATATTATCGCCAAACCTAAAGTAACTTTATATAAAACAATAAAGAAAAAATACTCTAGAGAATGAAATGATGCGGTCTCTCAATAAAATTCTTTACGAGATTTATCTTTATTGAAATTTTCACTATTTATTAAATTGATAATTATTTTGACTATGCATTGGCATTTGGAAAATCCAACCAAGTTCTTACATGTCTAGCCATGTAAGTGCACGCAACTAATGATGAAAGGCTTTTTTTTTAATGCAAATCTTTATATGTGCGAAAAAAAAAAATACAATTTTTATGATTTCACAATAATATTAATATATGCTATTTTGACAATGGTTAGATTCTCGGTGGAGCTTGAAAGACTTAATTGCACTACTTTCATAATTTTTATGATTTCATTGCACTTTTTAAAAGTTTTAAAATCAATTTGCATTTACATGGTTAGTTCCAGGACTTATGATATACTTGTCTATTTGTTCCAAGAATGTCGCTCTCCATTGTATAAGTGAGATTGCAGAAGAAACTTTCTATTATGAAGAAAGATTTGATTAATGGTTTGGAACGAAGTTTAGTAAATAAAATCAATGAGGATAATTTTAACTAATAACGGTTGTTTCTCCCCTGTTTCTCCCCTACGCAGGTTCAGATGCTGAATCGTCAACATCCCTATCACCTCGAGACCATCTCGGGAGGAGCTTCACGCGAAGCTGTCCACCTAGCTGGTGGAGACAGAACTCCTAAAGTGAAAAAAGAAAAATTCCAAGGCCACTGCTCCTTTTCTCGTGTCTAATCTACAAAGGCCTCTTCTTTTATGGCGATGGTGGTACGAATGAAATATCGACGAAATCGCCCAGTATAGATACGGTTGAATCCTATCCCACCTTTCAATTTTTGCAGTTTACCCTTTGATTTTTTTTATTTTATTTTATTTTAAATCGGTGGGTGTTGGGTGTCACGTTCGCGCTCAGCGATGACGTTCCGAAACTCAGATTCGACCCATGACGCACGCGCACACGCAGGCAAACCTCTCGTCGTCGAATTTGGGATTGGAACGGTGGCTCGAGGAGTGCCACGACTTCCGACTCGCTCCTCGTAGTCGGTTGTCTCCGCCTTGACAGATCTTCCGCAACAGCTGTCTCCACCAGCTAGGTGGACAGCTTCGCGTGAAGCTCCTCCCGAGATGGTCTCGAGGTGATAGGGATGTTGACGATTCAGCTTGATTCAATTCGGGTTTTCAAGGTATTTCTCACCTCAACCTAGTAGCGGGTGGAGATTTTGCTCTAAAATATATTTCGGAACTAGGTATCAATTATTGCATTTGGCATTAATTCAAGTCAAATTCTTGCGCAAACTTTACTCACACTACAATATATTACGAAATCATTTGATTGACTGTTTTTTTATTTTATTCTAATGGTATTTTTGTTACAAAACTGCTGCAGCACGTTAGAGTTGAGTAAATCTTCTCTCATCAATTCAATATTCTCAAATTAAGTGCGTGGATGGGCGACTCTTTCCATCCCTTTTGCCTTTGCGTGGAATTTATATTCAGTATCATTTTCATTAAAATTCAGAAGTAGTAGTTAGATTGGTATGAGCTAGGGTTTCATTGTTTCATAAATTCTGAAGAGAATCAAGTTTGAGATTCGATACGGGACTGACTTAGTATCTCTTCATTTATTCCCATCCAATCAAAAGGCATCATTTTATTTATTTATTTATATTTGTTAGGTGGTGGAGACCATAAACAAGAAAAAACAAAGTGACGTGCCCTCTCAAGAATTTTCTCGCGGCCCTTAGTTTATATTTCAAAAACTTGTACCTTTTCGATCTTAGTTTCACCGAAACTCTAAGTTACTTTACGTGAAAAACCAAAATAAAAGAAGAACAATGTAGGGAATAAAAGAGCAGTGTGTTCTCTCGATAAGTTTTTAGCTAGGTTTAATTTTTTTTTTTTTACGAATTCTCGCTAATTATTAAATCGATGATTTGTGCGACGTGAGGGACACGCGAATCAACAGTGGGACCAGTGATAGTCAAGCAATGCTTATCCGTCCCAGGCTCAAACTGCAACTCGTGTCGGAGCGTCTTTTGAGCTGCCCGTGACATCTTTTAGTTTGAAAAGTCAAAATAAATTAATAAAGGCAACAAAGGATCGCGAGCAGCACATGAATTTGTCTGACGGAGGAGAGGCACACCCCAAAGGTGTGGACAAAACCCGACTCTTATGCTGCATTAGAAATTCCAATAAAAAAAATTAAGTTAATAGGTGGGGATCAAGTGCAAGCTATTTATTCCGTGGAAAATCGTATATTCGAAAGAATCATCGGCATGTGAAGTGCTTGCCAAAGTAATAAACTAAGAAGGAAACCTACAAGTGATGCCCAAACTTATGGAAGCCACGGTCTCCAGAATTTGAAAAATCGAACAGCAAGAGACGTGGTCGTGAGAATTGAATATCGTTAAATATTATGAGTTTTTTTTTTTGGTAAAGGTTTAATATTATGAGTTAATACAATGAACAATCACAAATTAATACATTTGTGACAAATTATCCCAAATGACCACAAAAAATCCTAAAATAGTACACTTATGATAAATTTACCCAATACTAATTTTTTGAATGCTAAAAAAGCCCAAATTAATACATTTGTGATAAATATATTATCTATTAAATTGGATTAATATAAAAAAATCACAAAACTAATATAATTATGACAAGCGGAGAGTGAAATCATAAACCGGTACATTAGTCGATTGTTACAAGTCATCTAACTTAGTAATTTGACAATAAAATTTAACAAAAATTAACATAGAGTAAATTTGTCACAAATCTATTAGTTTAGTTAAATTAATCAAAGGCATGCCAATTTTGGATTTTAATTTTTGGAGTAAATTTGTTATTGGTATATATCGATTTTGAGTTTTTCGTGATATTAATCCTCAATATTAGTACAACAAAAAGGCCAAGATGCACCAAATCAAACAAGTCACGTGCCGAACCATGGTCTCATCATATACTTCCTCCAGCCATATCGGCCGCAAGCATGCCTCCACAGGCCAGGGTCAAGAATGACATTGATGCCGACGTGCTGCATCACAAGCACGGGACACTTTGTCCTTGACCAGCACAACTTGACCAGTCATCCCCGCTGCAACTAGGCGGCGGCGATGGCGGATCATCATCCGGATGGGGTAGAAGGAATTGTTCGGTCCTCATTTGGAATTTTTGTGTTGGGTGTTGTTGTTTCTACAGGTATTTTTTGTGCCGTAGAATTTATGGAGAGAAGGTTGGAGCAACCGGGGTATTGGAATTACTTACGTACGAAGCGATTGCATTTTTTTTAATCTTTTTTTTTTTTTTCAATCGTGGCTTTTATGGCCCCAGGAGAAAAAAGCGGCCGACCAAAAGTGTACTAGCAAAGTGGCAAGGCCGAGCCAACCCGTGCTACTTGCCAGTCAAAGCGCATTAAGACATCAATGTAATCACGTAATGGTACCCAGCACATGGAGTTTCTCGTCCGAGAAGCACCATAATTGGACCCAAAAAATCTTTTTTTTTTTTTTATTTTTTCACGACGAACTAATCTATCTCGCCCTCGTCTTTCTAGGGTTATCTCAGATTCTCGATCCTATAATTTTAGGTGATGTGTGGATGCCACGCAAGTGATAATATTATACTTTAGGGATATTTCATTTTTTTTTCTCTCCAATTCAACAACCTAATTCTTGGGAAAAAAAAAAAATCATGTAATTGCATAATGCCACGAGAGCGCACCAAGGATTTTTGCCCCACCAGTTTCGGGATGAACGAATGCATTTTTGGTCCTATCTTTTTAGGGTAATCTCAGACCCTCAATCAATCTTATAATTTTTTTTTGGTCTCAATTTTATATCGTTAACTTTATTTCCATGGCCAATCCTGATTCTAGTTTTTAACCTAACACATTCTATATTAGGTGACATCGCCTTCTTAAAATTCTGGTCTTAATAGTGGAACAATCAAAAAATTTCTTTTACCAGTGATAAGAGCCATAAATGATGGGTAAATTTGATCACGTAATACCACACTTCACACCAAAGATAATAATTTGATCTTGTGCTTAGCTTATGTTGCCTGATCCATATCGCATGTATTGTCATCGTTAGCAAAGTCAAAGATTCGGAAAAAAGCAAAAGAAAAAATACGTGATTCTGGTGACGGGTCGAAGTAATTATAGGTCTGCTGACCAGTCGAAGCAAATAAAGCAAATTCGGTGACTTTATTCTAAGAACAAAATAATAAATCTAAAAAAAATTAATCATTAATCATTCATAGAAGAAGAAAGGTAATGTACGCGCTGTAAAATGACATTATCCTAACGGCATGCACCCGCATTGGAAAAGGGCCATTTCTGTCTCTAATCCCTTATGGCGCGGTAGATATTGCTAAATTGCGTTTGCGGGGCGGTTCTTGTAATATAAATATGAGGCCTACGTGCTGAATTGCGTTTCCAATTTCATGTTGACCTAATAGTGGGGGGGGGGGGGTCTCGGTGCACTTGAGCGACTGGAGATTTTGCTTATTAATTTATTTCGGAACCATGTATCAATTGTTGTATTTGGCATTGATTCAAGTCAAATTCTCGCTCAAACTTTACTCACACACTCTCATGTGCAAAATATTTTAGAATTATATATCAACGTAGATATGAAATCATCCAATGAACTGTTTATTTTTTTTCCTCATGGTATTTTTGTGACAAGACCACTGCAAGGCGTTGGAGTTGAGTAAGTCTTCTCTTGTCAATGTAATCTTCGCAAAATAAGTTCGTAGACCGACGACTCTTTCTGTCCGTTTTCCTTTTGCGTGGAATTTGTATTCATTATCATTTTCATTAAAATTCAGAAGAAGTAATTAGATCGGCATGATTTATGGCTTCATAATATATGGGTTATAAAACAGCAAAAATTCTAAAAAGAATCAAAGTTTGAGATTCGATACAGGACTGACTTAGATCTCTTCATTCATTCCCATCCAATTTTTTATTATAGTTTATATTTGTTAGGTGGTAGAGACAATAAGAAAAAACAGAAATGCTAGCGCCATTGTCCTTTATGAACAGCAAGACGTAAAACTTCAAAATCTCAATCTTGTTCGAATTCAATGAACCCAAGAATCGCCGATAAAGTGACGGGCCCTCTCGAATTTTCTTGGGACCCTCAATTAATATTCCAAAAACTTGCAATTTTTCGATATTTAGTTTTACCCAAACTCTTAAGTTACTTTACGTGGAAACCAAAAATAAAAGAAAAATCTTACCAAAAAAATAAAAGAAAAATGTGGGGAATAAAAGAACAATGTGGCCTATTTGATAAGTTTTTAACGAGTTTTATATTATTTTATTTTTCTTTTGAATTCTCGTTAATTGTCAAATCGACGATTTTTCAACGTGAGGGGGACCTTTGAATCAACACTGCGTAGGCACGATCAGACATTAAGCTAAAGGTACAAATCTCGAGAAACCTCTAATATCCAAAGCATGTCAAGTGCAAGTCATTTATTCCTTGGTAAATCAAAGTCATAGGCTAGGAAAGGAACCTCCCGAGTGATTGCCAAATTGGTAGAAGCCAGAGTCTCCAGAATCTGAGAATTAGAACAAGAAGAGACGGGGTCGTGAGAATCAAAGATTGTTTGATATTAGTACAATAAAAAAGGCCAAGCACGCGCGGAATCAAACGGCTCCAAAAAGTTGTCATGCTGAGCATCGACAACTTCTCGTCCACTTCACTGGTGAACACAAACAACTTGCTCCGATACTAGAAATACGAAACTAAGGAGGAACTTGTAACTTTTCTTACCAGAGTTCAGGGATGATGTCGAGAGAGCAGCTCAGGGAGCCTTCGAGGATCATCTGATTGCCGCCGTCCTCACTGTTGGATTGAGCTGTGAAGGTCAAGTACGTGCATGAGACGTCCACGTTGAGCATGGAGGCCCACCACGGACGCAAACGCACCTTCCGCTTGGCTTTTGCCGCTACTTCGATGGTCGCCTCCAAGCCGTTTATGCCCAAGTCAGTGACAATCGACAGCGTTGTCTGGGCCTTGGCTTGGAGTGAGGTCCCGTAGCCGGGCGCCTGAGTGGAGTTGGACACCAGGGAGGGACGAGAGAGAGAGAGAGTGAGCCGGCCATCTGAACTCAAGATGAGTCTCATCTGAGTGTACTCCACAGTGACGAGCTTCCTGAGGGAGATGGAGATGGAGATGTTGAGAGACGAAAGGGAAGAGCCCAGGTCGAGCATGTGCTGCGGCGGCATTCCTGCAGGCATCGCCAAGAAGATGGCCATGGGGAGGGCGAGGATAGTGGGCAAAGCAAACGTGAGAAAGCGGCCGTTGATCAGCTTGTACTGGCGGGACCGCGGAGTTGCTGCCGTCCTGGGTGCTTGAGAGTCATCGGTACGGGGTGGGACGGCGGGGCGGTGGGGTTCCATTTGGTTTCAACGCAAATTCCGGGAGTCCTCGGAAAAACAAACAACCTTGCAAATCATATCATATAGCCGTGGAAATGGGGCCCAAGTTAGGCCTCAGACCAATGAAAAGAGGGAAGAGAAATGGCTAAACTCAGATCCTCTCCCACTTGAATGTCACCCGACCAATCATAATTCGCAAAAAAAAAGAGTGTAAAATGGCCTCTCTTGCATAGTAAGGAAGGGAGTAAATTATTTTTCAAAGTCGTAATGCGGTGTCTTGACTCTTGACAAGCTTGTAAGGAGGTTACTTAGTTGCATTGATTTTCATTACTCGTACGAATTGGAGAAATTTTTTATCAATGTATTTTGGTATTTGGAACACTAAAAGTAAGACCGTTATTGATGGCACTGAAACCTAACAAGGAAGAGAATGAGGTTTTCCCAAATTATCTTTGTACTACTTAACTTTGTCCATCTGAGTTAACGATCAAGTTGCAATTTTGATCGATGTGAGTATAGATGACACACAAGGTGATGATATTATTCTTTAGTGATATTTAATGTTTTTGTTTTCCCACTTGAACAGCCTAATTCTTGGACCAAAATATATATATATATATATGCAATCGCATAGTGCTAAAAGAGCACACCAAGGATTTTTGCCCCACAAGCACTATCCTTGGACCCAAAAAATCTTTTTTTTTTTGTTTTTATTCCATGACTAATAAATACATCTTGCCTTTATCTTTCTAGGGTTTTCTCGGACTCTGAATCAAATTCTTATAATTTTACTTCTCTCAATCCTATCTCATTAACTTTTTTTTAATGACTAACTAAATTTTCTTTGAAGTTGACTCTTTTGCCTCCTTTTGCAATGGAAAAATCAATACAAATGTCGGGATTGCAAGCCAATCCATGATGGGAAGCCAAGATAAATGGAAAGACTTGCAAAATCTCAAATATTGAAGACGTGAAGTATAAAATATATTTTCGGCAGTAATTCCAAGATTCAAATACCCAGAAGATACATATTTTTAGAAGAGGTATAACATGGACCGGCGATGGCGAAAGAGACTGAGAGTCCTTAAAAAATTTGATGTAATTCCCAAAGCAATAGGCTAGTAAGAAACCTCCAACTGATGCCAAATTTGTAGAAGCGACTCTCTAGAATCCGAGCAACCAACACCAAAACAAGTGACCATGAGAATCAAACCATGTTCCCATCATATACTTCGTCCAGCCATGCCAGGCCGGAAGCACGGAACGCAGGGGCCGCATCCTTCTTCTTTGAC
This sequence comes from Eucalyptus shirleyi, assembly GCA_017140165.1. Classification (NCBI taxonomy): domain Eukaryota; kingdom Viridiplantae; phylum Streptophyta; class Magnoliopsida; order Myrtales; family Myrtaceae; genus Eucalyptus; species Eucalyptus shirleyi. The sequence goes on along the minus strand of CM029447.1, from coordinate 4,629,280 downwards.
GCCCCCTCAACAGGTCTGGAGAATTCTGTGTGGAGGGTCAAGAAGGACATCGCTGCCACCGCGTTCCACACCGAACCGGAGTGCATCATCGTTCGTGACCGTACGAAGGGAAGAACCAGCATCTCTCCACCACTCATCACCGCCGTAATTGACGGGTCCGAGAAGGTGATGACGTTAAGCATCGACGGCCTTTCATTTTATTTATTTATTTATTTGTTTGCTTAGATACAGTGCCCACAATAAAATGCCTATCTTAGGTGGGGAAACCAAAAAGTTGCTCCAAATTAAAGAATCATTTGCCACATCGTGTCTTTTGTCATATCTCAGCTCTTAGGTTTTTTTAAGTTGGTATGTGCCGACATGTGCGCAGGGATAGCCACTGTTTTTTCTCGCCATACGACAACCGGAATTCGTGAACTAATTGAGATTTCTATGCCTTCCGTTTTTTCTCTCTCTCTCTCTCTCTCTCCCCCCTGCAAAAAGATCATATTTTATTGCAAACGCTCTACATAAAAAAAAAAAATTGTTATTGCAAAGTCGAAAATTATTTAGGATAAGTATATTGCGCAATTCAGGTGAGATTTACCTATGATGTTACCCAGGGTAAAAATACAATAACAACAAAAAAATGAGCGAAGGAGAGGTACGGAGCCCCATGCGCTACGCTTGAGAGCGAATATGCACGTCGTCTCCGTCTCATAAAGGTGCCTTCAAATTAATCAGGTGGGGTTGAATTCAAGCTTTTCACCTATGATTAATATTATGAAAAATCTCAAACTTATAAACCTATGACAAATTAATATCAAATTACAACAAATAACCCTAAATTAATATATTAATGATAAATTTACTCCAAACTAATTTTTTGATGGTCAAAAACCTCAAAATTGGTACATTTGTAATAAATATACCATTTTGTTAATTAGTTTAATATCATAAAAAATATAAAACTGATACAATTATGATAAATAGAGAGTAAAATCTCAAATTAGTATATTAGTCAATTGCACGTGTTATCCAACTCAGCAATTTAACGATAAAAATTTAACAAAAACTAACATAGGGTAAATTTGTCACAAATATACTAGTTTTGGGTAAGTTTATCAAAAGTATACTGATTTGGGATTTTTGGTAATAAACGAATTAATTTGAAGTAAATTTGTCATTTGATATACCAATTTAGAATTTTTGATGATATTAACCTTTTCACCTAAAAATACTAATGCTATAAAAAAAATAAGAAGAATATAATGAAATTTGAATGGTTATGACCATGAATTGTCAATAAAGTAATGTGTTTATATTCGAAATTCGTACATTTTAATCTTATTATCGTTAAACATAAAGCTAATTTTTATATAAGGAAAAACACTCTGGTTTGACAAGTTTTTAACAAGGTCTATTTTTACGCAAATTTTCATTATCTGTTGAATTCATATTAACAATATATTAGTATTTAGAAAAGTGAAGCAAGACCATGTTTGATTAAGTACTTAAACCTAACGAGGAAAAGAAAAAATAATGATCAAGCTACAGTTTTGACTGATATGAGTATATACGTCACGCATGAGGCGATGGTATTATTCTCTAGGGAAATCTAACGTTCTTTTCCAAAGCAATCAAAACGAATCTTTTTGCAATAAAGCTAGCCATCAATAATGGCTTGAATATGGTCGTGTAATGCCACAGCTTTAAATTTTGCACTGAGATGATTGGACTAATTAAGATGGACCCGCACTTTAACTAAAATGAGCACTTCTTGCCATCATTCGCCTCATCTTAAAATAGTTGAAGTTTTTAACTCTCCACCATTTAAATAAAAAGAAAAAAAATTCTGCCCCCATTAAGTTTTCCAAGAGATGCAAAGCTGAGGCAATTTAGTTTCAGTTAGTCCTAAAAAATCGAAAAAGCTTAATAAACAATTCCAAAATCTTGCAGATCTGATTCTTAACAAAGCCAACACAAACATTAGTTTTTAGTGGTTTTTTGAAGAGCAAGAGCATCGCCATCTTTTCTTCTTGTGCCCATCTTGTACCTGCCGGTCAGACCACGGCGACCCCGGCGATGGTGATCCCGACTCATTATCCCGACAGGTTCGATGGCGTGGAGGGCTCTCATTTGCTACTTTTGTGTTAAAAGTGTGTTTTTCTTATGGTAGCATCACCGTGCGTGGAGCTTTGTCAGCCCGCAGGCCATTCAACTGGAGAAAAATCTAGAACAAACGGATTACTAGACCTTTGCTAATTAAAGCATCTTTTTGGTCAATTTGTGGGGCCCTAGGACGCACCAATCCGTCGAGAATCTTTTCTCATGCAATCCATTCAACTAAAACCACCCTATTAAGCAAACTCTCTTCCTAGTAATTGATTTTCATATCCTCCTCAACCTTTAATTTCAATCTTATGTTTAGATGTCCCAAATGAAAATGCCCCTTTAGTGGGCTAGAAATGAAAGAATGATATTTCGACCAAAAAAAAAAAAAAACATCTAGTAATGACAAAAAGGACAAAGCATGAGGCCCCTCCAAATCTTGCAGTTTGGCTCCCCTCTGCCGTCCCCTCTCGAGATATTTTGCTGAAACAGCTGAGATATTTGAACGAAACTTCGAGACCGTCATTAGACCCTAAACCTGTATTTAAATCTAAGGGAACGGCATGAACGCCCTTCCGCAAATAAAGGACGAAACCCTCCAAATTAAAGAATCATTTTCCACATCGTGTCTTTTGTCATAATCAGCTCTTAGGTTTTTTAAAGTTGGCACGTGCCGACATGTGCGCAGGGATAGCCAATGTTTTTTTTTCCCCCATACGACAACTAGAATTCGTGAATACATAAAAAGAAAAAAAAATGTTATTGCAAAGTCGAAAATTATTTAGTATAAGTATATTGCGCAATTCAGGTGGGATTTACCTATGATGTCACCCAGGGTAAGAATCAACAACAACAACAATGTGCATGTCGTCTCCGTCTCGTGAAGGTGCTTCAAATCAATGAGGTGGGATTGAACCCATGCTTTTCACCTACCATTAATACTATAAAAAATATCCAAAGGGTTGGAGGGTTTCTCATATTCTTTTTTGTTCTTTCTTTCTACCTCAAAATCATGTCCGCACATGATGTCCTAAAAGAAACTGTCTTTTTTCTCTTTTTGTTATTTTGTGTACTCGATCATTGCAAACCTACTTAAAAACTTTTGGAGTATACTTTTGCACTCGATCAATATACATATTGACACTTTATATGACTTCTTTTTTCATAGTTTTCTAAGACTCAAATAATATGGATATCAGCATGGCCTTCAAGAGAACCCGAAATGACCTGGCCAGGATTAGATTTCTTTCTTGTAAAAAAGAAATGAGAAGATTTCTTAGCGGCAATATATCGTGCCTGACAGGGAGAGCTGATCGCATTCCAATCGGGCGTTTTCTTTGCGGAGACGTGGGGGTTTCTAGCTTTGAGGTAACTTTTTGGTGATTTATTTATTGAGTAATTACCCGAGGCTAATCCCCGTGGGATTGTGAGTAATCTAAGGCTGGGGAAACATTTAAGCGTGCGAGTGATTTGAGTCTCTGACTGATTTATTGCAATTGGCTCTCGTGTTCTTTATTGTTCATTTGTATAGTGATTTCATCCTCTCGCGTTGATACAATTGTAAGATCCGTTGGTTTTTGCATTAATCTTTACGACAAATTTCTTGTTCTTTGTCATTGCTAATAAGATAGGACACGCGGTTGTTTGAAAAGGAAAAGGCAATTGGTAAATCCACATTATTAAGGATTACAAGGACCTCAAGGAAATGAACTTGAATAGTGCTAAACCAAGTATGACTTATAACGACTATCCGCTATCTTCTTCTTAGGCATGGAAATAGTTTTGTCCATCACATCTTAGAGCTCTATTCATAAAAAGTTCTTGTTAATGACTAGTCCGCCAAGTTAAGGTCACGTTCTCATTTTGATGATCCTCCTCATCACTGGTTCATCTTTCTTCATTGACTGGCTTGCTTGTCGGTCAATTTGTACAGGCATCCCCCATTATTCATTTTCCATGTAAACCAACCTTGGAACAAGCTATAACCTCATCCATCTCAAACATAAACAAATAAGTCTTACAACACGTGGCAATCTAGTCATCTTGGCCATCCTTCATGGGCACATTGCCACATCAGTATTTCCTAGTGAAAATTGGTCGGAAGAACTATATTAAAATATCGGGCAAAGATTTAGGACTAAATAGGCGAAATCGGAAAGTTTAGAACTAAAAGCTACTTTTCTGCTCTCTTTCTTTTCATCCTAATACACTTTCTACTCAGCTTCTTCAGTCGCATTTCATGTTGCAAAGGATTAGCGCATAAGATATCTATTAATTAGCGCTGGTCTGTACAAATTTAGATGGGCCTCAACAACGACGGGCCTCCAATTCCTGGATCATGGGGATGGGTAGGGAAACGGTTTCAGGGAACGGCTTTCCTCTCCTCATCCTTAAAGAACTGAGGCACTTTTGGTTTCTCTAGCAGTGTCTTCCAGCCACTGCGAGCTTCTAACTAGAGTCATTCTTGGATAGGGTTTTAAGTTAGGCGTGACTGTTTGTTTGCTTATTTTGTTATGTTGACAATGAAATCTTAATGGCAAGTGCTTAAGAACTGACTAAGGAGCTCCTTTGCGCGATGCTCCAGCTTTTATTATAAGAGGCTATAGTTGATACAAGTGTCTTGTAAATCTCTTATCAAGAGTTTAGGTCTTTTTGAAACTTGAGTGATAATGCAAAAAAATTAACATTTAGACACGTTTTAACAAACTAGATGAACAAATGGACGGTTGGTCCAAGAAACTGATGGGACTAACAAATTGCAGCCTTTCCCGAAAACAATGGCACTTTGTTAAATCATCAGCTCTAAAATAAACACACAAACCCACATGTAATCTAACCAATAATAAATCTCCCATGCGCGGTACACGGATTTATAGTAAAACATAAAGTGCTATCATATGAAGTAGGAGAAGGTTTGAATTGTTAATCATAAACTCTTACAAAAGGAATATGCCCTAGGGTCCTTTGCCGGTGTACATGTCATAGCATAGCGGGTTGGTCAATATCTAGTAGGGGTATGCACCAGACTAGTTCTACCCGAGAACCGGACCAAACTGCCTAAAAACGGGTCTAGTTCCCATTCCAAAATTAGAAATTGGCAGGAATCAGTTTGGTTTCCAGTTTTGAGTGAAGAATCACTCGGGAACCATACCAACTAGATCGATATTTGGAATCGGTTTCACAAAAGATGAAAATCCTAACTTCTCTTGCATCCTTTTCTTCTTCGCCTCCTGTTTCTCGAACATAGCTCGCAGCTCTTCTTTCCTCTTCGCTCGCACGGGGCAGTTGCCCTCGCGCTCTTTCGCCGCAAGAACCCTACGACTCCTCTTCTTCTTCTTCTTCTTCTTCTCCTTCTCCAGGTGATCGCAAACTGAGTGCGCTCGCTCGCTAGCCATTTGAGCCCTCCCTCTGAGGCTACCCAAAAATTGATTTCAGCTTCGAGAGAGAGTCCTTGGCACTTTCGTTGACAGTATCTTCCACGGAAGTTTCCGGTACGAAGTTCGGCATTGCGTTTGGGGAATAACGATCCGCCATACTCGAGTTGGAAAGCTATCGCGAGCGATGAAATACGACTTCAGCGAGAGAGAGAAGCTTTGAAAAACCTGCTGGTTCGCAAATTCGATCCCGTTGTGGCCTGGCCCAATGGGCTTCAAGTGAAGCCTCGCTTCTAGACAGTAAGTCTGGATCAGCAATGCCTTCATTTTGCACTTCTTTGCAAAGATTTTGCCAGATCATTTCTTTCTTAATGATGAGAAAGCTTGTCCAAAGAACAAATATAGGAACCTCCGGCCCATGAAATACCCAAGTAACTCATGAACGAGGTGACATGCGAGCCTAACATTGGCTCGCTGCGATGCGCGCCTCGTCTACAGGTAAATGCCCGTTCCATATTTGACTAAGTCCACCCAATAGGATTGACATACCGAATTTTTCATGCAGTAAAAGAGTTACCCACTTTGAGGATACACATAAGCATATGCTTAAAAAATGAAACCACGAAAAGGAACAAAAAGAAAAAACAGGTTTTTGAGTAGAATTTGGAATCGGATTAAAAAACTAAGGTATGTTCTAGAACCAGTTATTGGATAAACATGACAAATTCTAGGTTCAAAAAGCTAATAACCAATTCTAATTGAGTAGCTTGATTGCGAGCATCAAGCTTAAGTGGTTGTGGTGGCCATGAATCCAGAGCTCAAGCTTGAATAGCCAAGGCAGCTGCAAGATTGAGGCTTGGCAACCATGGCCATGGGTCAAGCTTAAGTAGCCATGGGTGAGGCTAGTCTCAAGAGCTGCAAGAGAGGCTGCCTTTGCTCATGGCCATAATGGCCTTGTCCATATCCGAGCAAGGGCATTGCCACCCTTGCCGACCACAGTAATAATAATAATAATAATAATAATAATAATAATAATAATAATAATAATAATAATAATAATAATAATAATAATAATAATAATAATAATAATAATAAAAGAAGAAGGAAAATAAAATTATTAATAAAATTTTTGAAATTTTTTAAAATATTATTAAAATTGTCAAAGTGAGCACCAACTTGTGTTATATAACATGACCGATGTTCACATTAGTGATTTTTAACCAAAATTGGCTGAATGAACTCAATTGGTTAAAAAAGAAAATGTTTAGAAAATCAATTGACAAAATTGAAATATTTATGATCGAATTGATAAAAATGTAATAGGTTTAAAACTTTTTAAACAATTTTCATCTAAAAACTCACTGCTTCTTTTAACATTTTCTGTATGGGATTTGTGGAAACTAACCATCGTACCTTGACCTCCCACATGAATGGGAATGAGATCCCCCAGACCAAAACAACAAAAACCACATTGCCTAGCTTTTTCTTTTAGGAAATTGCGAGTGAAGATGATCTTAACTTAAGATCAAATCATAGCAAATAGTCCAATGCACATGCGCTTCATTGAGATGTGGATCGTGCAAGCCAATAGACAAATCCGCCCAAAGAAAACCGAAAACTAATCCCAATGTCCAAAGGCTCAACAGTCTCAATCCTCCATGTCGCGATCCTCCCGGTGAGGTCCGAGAAAGACGAGCTGAGAAATGATTAAAGAAACATCATATTAAAGCCTCCAGATGAGAAGGAAGTGAATAGGATAAAACCCAGCCCAACCCAACCCTTACAATTCAACTGATTTTTATAGATCCAGGCCCAACGAAGAAGCTGTATAAAAATAAAGTGCCAAACAAGAGACTCCGGAGCGGATTAATGCTTGGAAATCACCGGGAGGGCGCAGCATAAGAGAAACAGAGTAGAAACACTTCATTGTTGAGTGACCATCTGGAAACGACCTCAGATGGAAATTCTTAGCATGGGCCATCATTGAGTAGGGGATTGCATTTAGAAGATGGAGCCGAATGTTCTCTAGAATGTCACTAGCACACGTAGGGTCAATGCAATAGGGGTTTGTTAGTGCTAAACGTTGGTAAAAAAACCTTAAAACTCCATATGCCAGAATGTCAGAAATGTTACGGTCTGGGTCTTTTTGGTTACATTTTACGTAACAAATGGATAGTCGAGACTCAAGACAAGCGTGGTGCTCGGAGGAGAGTCGCTCCGACCTATTGAGTCAACCATCGGCTTCTATCTTCAGTCTCTTTTGACAAAGCCACCTGACTCCAAGCTCGGTCTTGGTCTAGCTTCAAAGGAGCAATTAGACTTCTTAATTTAGGTATATGCACCTTTTTTTTTTTTTTTTCGGTCAATAGGTATCTGTACTTTATTAAGCATTTCTTCGCTCGACCAATTTTTCATGAATGCACATAAAAGGTCATGTCCATATATACTGGACAAGGCTTCACCATAGGGTGATATGCTTGAATCTCAAGATTATTTTGAGTGAAAAATGCCATAATTTGCATACGAATTTTGCCATTCAAATTGAGGCATTTAACTAGTTAGTCAATTCTATGAGACCGACTCTGTTGCCTCCTTTACAACTGAAAAAGCAATACGAACTTTGGGATTGCACACCAATGCAATGCATGATTAGAAACCGAGTTAAGAGAAAAACTTTCAAAACCTCACAAATTAAAGACATGTAAAGTACAAACTATTTCTTGGATAATAACTCAAAAATTCTATATCGAGAGAATACCACTTTGACAAAGAAGTATACATAAACCAACAAAAAAAGAAAAAATTGATGTATCTGCCAAAGTACTAAACTAGGAAAGAACCCTCCAATGGATGCCCGGATTTGTAGAAGCTAGAAGAGTCTTCAAAATCTGAAAAAATGACGCAAAAACACAAGATCGTGAGAATAAATCTTATTTATATTAACAGAATAAACAAGCAAAGTTGATTTCTGGTAATGCAAAAGTGTTCGATAAAACCACATAAAAATTACTTAAATTAAGCGTTTAATGCTACAAAAGCACTCACTATGTATCATAACTGTAAATTGTTCGGACCACTTAATCATAAATTAATGTGCTTGATTGATGATAAGAAGTCACGTGCTTGTAAGTTTTCTTACCAGAGTAGAGTGATGGTGTCGGGAACACAGGTCAGGGTGCCGCCGAGGATCATCCAATCGCACCCTTGCTGTTGGTCGGAGCCGTGAAGGTCACACTCATGCACGAGAAATAGACGTCGAAAAGGGGCACCCACAACGGACCCAAGTGCAGCCTCCGCTTGGCTTTGGCCACTATGTCGATGGTTACCTCCGGGCCCTTCAACGTGCTCACCAGGCCCATCACGCCCAAGTCATTGACGATCACCAGGGTTGACAAGGCCTTGACACGGACTGTGGTCACATGACCGGGGCCCTGAGTGAAGGCGGGAACGAGGCAGGGAGGAGAGAGGGCGAGTTGGCCTTGGAAACTCAAGAGGAGCTTTAGGTGAGTGTACTTGACAGCAAAGAGCTTACTTGGGTTCTTGACCAAGATAGCGATGTTCCATCGGGCAGCGATGTGGGAGGTGGAGATGTTGAGGGACGAAAGGGAAGAGCCCCGGTCGAGCTGGAACTGCGGTGCCATTGTGGCAGGTATTGCAAGGAAGATAAACATGAGGAGGCCAAGAGTAGCGGGTAAAGAAAATGCGATGCAGTGGCCGATGATCTGCTTGTGCCAGTCAGATTGCGGTGGCCCCGGCGATTGTGATGCCGGGTTATTCCTCGCGCAGGGTGGGGTGGCGTTGGGGCCTGTCATATTGAATTGTCTCATTAAATTGCTTTTGTTGTGTGAAGTTCTATCGGGATAGCCGGAAGAATTGCCATCCCTGCATTATATAGGCATGCAACCGAGGAGTTTACAGTCGATAAGTTTTACTTATCCAAAAAGAGGGGGGCTAAAAGGGAGGCATTAGCGTTGGAAAGTCTTCCCTGGTTAGTTTTGTCCTCTCTGTTTACCTAAAAGTCATCCAGCACCAGCAAGGAAACATGGCCTTTGCACCTGTCTTTTTCTTTTTGAAATGTCTAGCCCCATAAAGATAAGCATCATGAAAACCAGATGGCGAATCCTGTAAACCTGTAGCGTTTTCCTATCAATGTGCATTTGGCATTGGCTCTGACTGAATTATTGGCGAAACTTCAATCACATCTTCTCTTACACCTAATGCATTTTTGATTTCCATTTCTAATCATGACTCCATTTTTTGTAATCTTCCGTTTGCAGAGGGAATATCCATGGTCGAACTTGACCGAGTTCTTATAGTTACCGTGTGCTTTCTTTCTGCTCCCGCCATAGCATGAGGAATTCACCGAGTGGGTAAGTCCCCCAAACCCACTCTGATTCTTGCCGTGGCAAAGTTCTAGAAAACCATAGTATATAATCCCATAAAACCTGGCAGGTATCTAAGATTGAAAGATTGTTTCACGACTGATTAAGTGAGTTATTGGATGTACTAGGGATCGGTAAATATTGAACGTATTTATAGTAATTTCCATTGCATTGTTGAATCCTATGCTACTCTTCTCTTGAAGTTGGTTACATCAATCGAACTAAGCATACCCAATGTCCAATTTATTTTATGGTTCTATTTATTTTATTGCTTGATCCTTTGTTTTGCCACGAGCGCCCGCCTCTACGCCTGCAGCCCGTGCCTTCGACACCGCACCATCGTCTGGCACCGCTCGCTCCCTCACCCGTCGGCCGAAGATCTGCTGCCCACGCCGCACCTCCGCAGCAACCTAACGCCGTCGCCGCACTACTGCAACTCGCCACAGCCCATACCACCTCTGCTGGTCCTCGCGCCTCTGCACCACGCCATCACTGCTGCTGCGCCTGGTGCCCGAAATAAAAAATGATGAAACAAGAAATCGAATGCCTTGGAAAATCGACATACCCACCTCATGAATCAAACACAAAGTTCGAAACTTCTCCGCACTATCAAAACAATTGCAACTCTGGGCGCAAGGATCTTTTCTTCGTTTCCCCTCTCTTTCCCGGTTCATCTTTCATCAATGAAGGAAAACTTTTCCGTAGAAACTGAGCACGGACTTCCTTTCGTGGAAAAAACGAAGAAAACAAAATTGAGAGAGAGAGAGAGAGAGACGCTGGAGAATTGACCGTACTGCAGGGAAGGAAAGGCCGCCCGACTCGAGATAATCTCTAGGGTCTGCAAAAATGTCGAGCTGGGCGGATGATAGTGGGATCGCCATGGGAGGCTGCGCTGCTAAAGTTTGCTGTTGATCATGGAGGGAAGACCAGTGGAAGACGATGCTGTGTTCCCCGAAATTGAGTGACGTTGAAGAGCACACAGACATATCAGAGAGAGCAACCAGGAAATCGTTGTGCTGGAAAACCATCATACACAGAAGAGAGCCCACAAACTTATGACAGAGCAGCCAAGCTTGACTTCAAAGGCTTTTCTAGAGAGAGACCGCCATTTTCCACACGCATCGTGGACGGCATCAGATCCCATTCACACAAGTAAAATACAATATTGTTTTGACTCATCATTGAAAAGCATGACCTTGTTCTCAAATATAATATTTTTACAAAGTATTATAACTGAAATAGTTAAATTTATTGTATGCAAACTCTTTTAATACAATTTAGGTAAATTTTGTCAATGCCGCTTCTAGATTTTACCTTAACAACGTCGAATTTGTTCCACATGCACTCTTTAGTAAAATGACGGAATATGCACACCTGATACTGTATAATTTCCATCTTGTTTATTACTACAAAGCTTATTAAGCGGCTAATTAAAATATAATGCTTTTTCAATGTACTAATCTCATATCATACTCTAGGACATATAATTTTTTTTATTTATTTAAAATCCAACAGCTAGAACTCTACAATTAATTGAGATATTTATACCTTATGTTTTTCTTTTCTCTTTTGCTTAACAAAATGTATTTCCAATGATAGTTTCACAAAAATTAACATTTTCATGCACACTTTCTAGATGAAAAATCATGTTATTCCTAAGTTGAACATTGTTTATGAGTAGTGTATTGCTCAATTCATCTGAAAGTTAATTCTTATGTTACCGAAGGTGAAATACAATAGCAAAACAAATGACAGAAGGGATCATGATATTGTAGGCTACTTATAATACTAGCAAAAAAATTATTTTCCCATAAATATATTGAGTAAATATATAAATTATAATGCGTTAATAAAGGTGATATCATATAATTAGCCATTAGTGTTCCAGCATTACATGACAAATCAAAAACCATTTTCTAGTACCGCAAAGCATGACGGTATATTTCTTCTTTTAAACGCCAACTATAAAGCATAATTATATATACCAATGAATTGCAATGTCGCAATGTGAAAACGTCATTTAGTGGCCGGTTGAGGAAGGCTTTGACCCTTATCACATAATTTAGGAACTTTCTTGAAAAAATTGCGTGAGAACATAACTCATGCAATGTCATTTTTTTTCCATGTCTTCCTTTTGCAGATGGAAATCTACCTGTTCGAAGTAGACCAAGTTCTCACCCTCGGTGGTTTCTGTGTTCTTTCTGGTCCCTCCCATGGTACGAAGGATTTGCGAGAGTGAAAATCCCGCAAATCCCACAAATCCACTCTGAAATATTGTTTTGTGAGTAATTTTGAAGGCTAAATATTGCGTGAGTAATCAGATGTAATTAAGATCGAGAAACATTTGGAGTATTTAGCGTAATATTCATTGTATCATGGGATCTGTGCTGTTCTCTTCAAGGAGCTCGTTACATCAATTGAGCCAAGCAAATCCGGTGTTGTTATGTTTATTCTATTGCCCGATCGTTTGTCTTGCACAATAAAAAGGATGGAACAAGAAAGCAGATGCCATGGAAAATCGACATACCCAATTGATCATTCTCGTGACTCTAGCACATAATTTGAAACTTTTCCACACAATGAAAAGAATGGCAGCAGGGGGTGCATAGATCTTTTCTTCGTTTCCCCTCCGTTTCCAGCTCTTCTTTCATCAACGAAGGAACTCTTTTCCAAGAAACTGAGCATAGACTTCCTTTCTTGGCGAAACAGAAAACGAAAGCGAGAGAGGAATTTGCAAGAGAATTGTCCGTTCTGCAGGGAAGGAAACGGCCCAACTCGAGATAATCTCTGTGGGCTGCAAAAAAACGTCGAGTCGAGCGGATGATAGTCTCATCGCCATGGGAGGTGGGCGGCGTTTCTAAAGTTTGCTGTTGATTATGGAGGGAAGACCTGTGAAAGACGATGCCGTGTTCCTAGAAAACCCAAGTAAAACCACCAGAAAACCATCAACCACAGAAGAGAGCACACAAACTTATTAGAGAGCAGCCAAGCTTGACTTTATGTTTGCGAAGGCTTTTCTAGAGAGAGACCGTCCACTTTCCACGCGCATCTTATGCGACATCATATCCCATTCACATAAGTAAAGTACAATATTGTTTTGATTCATTATTAAATAACATGATCATGAACCCAAACATGTCCTTAAAAGGTGCAAGCAGAAGAAATAGACATATCACATTCACACAAGTAAATATAATATTATTTCGATTCATTGAATAGCATGAACTAGTTCTCAGATACAATATCTTTTATAAAATACTGTAATTAAAATAGTTAGGTTTTTCTTATGTTATTACAATTTAGATAAACTTTTCTCAACATAATTTTTAGATTCTACTTTAATAATGTTGAACTTTTTTCGTGTATTGTTGAGTAAAACAATCGTATTAACCAAACTATATTTGATATAACGTAACTTTTATCTACAGAGCTTGTTAAGCGACTAATTAAGTGATATTCTTTCAATGTACTAATCCCGTGATATGTTCAACATTATGAGAAAAGTCATAACTAACTTCATTCCTGGTAAGACGAAATTTGCTCCATGCTTCCCTGATTGGTGAATTAGTAGCTACGGACAGCGATCTCGTGCAAATTTAACTAAAACTGAAACTGGATGGAGCAATTGGGTTATTTTGCTAGAAGTTTAATATTTGGAATTTCATATAAAATTTCATCCAAGAAATTGGTTATGATTATTTTCATTAGTGACTAGAATGAATGCACGCATTGTGCATGCCTAGGGCATGAAGGATGCATAATCCTACTTCTAATAAAATGTCAAAAAATTGAATATGAAGTTTCAGCCATCAAGTGAAGGGCAATGACGGTGCACATAAGGCACAATAAAACCTAGTTACAAGCGATGTCGCATGATAAGTTGTGATTTAGCTTTAGAATTTTTTTTACAGCAATAGTTTCGTGAATTCGCACTTTGATTTCAAAAAATGTTTACTCAAGAGAGTTAATGGGATAGAGCTCATGAAAGAAAGGTTATGGGATATTTTGACATCGCTATTTATAAATTTCCATTGCTTATTAGTTTGCATAAGAACTATGTATATTCTAAAGATAAATAAGAAAAATAATGCAAGTTATTATAATCCTAAAAATAAGGATCCTCTAGATATTTTGAATTGTCATATTTAGCCTCTGAGTACTTATTCAAGTAGAATTACATACCAAAAAAATAATAATAATAAAGAGTAGAATTTTGGAAAGAAGAAACTATTATAAATTCCAAAATAATTGGAAAGATAGAAATAAATAGTAGAGATATTGAAATGCTTTGATGAAATTCATAATGAAAACTAAATTACAATTGATAACAGCTGATATAATAAAGATTAGGGGTGAGCAATTGAACTAATCCCCCATGGGGCTGGGTCATAAGTGGACCAATTCGGTTTTCGATTCCAAAAACTTAGGACCTCTTGAACTGGCCTTGACAAGTTCAGTTCTTGGTTCTCTAAATAGGCCAACTTTATATTAACCCAACCGATACATTTGTGATAAATTTACTCCAAACTAATAATCGACCATTAAAAATCCCAAGCTGGTATATCTATGATATATTTACCATATGCTAATTTCCATTAAATTTTATTATCAAATTATTAAGTTGGATAATGCGTGGCTATTGGCAAGTATAATAGTTTGGGTTTTTACCTTCCATTTATCATAGGTTTACCAATTTGTGATTTTTTATAGTATTAATTCAATTTAATGAAAAATAATGGATGATAAATTTGTTATAAATATATCGATTTTGGGTTTCTTATGATCAAAAAATTAGTTTTAGATAAATTTATCATGAGTTGTACTAGTTTAGAGTTTTTTGTGATTAAAAAATTAGTTTGGAATAAATTTATCACGGATGTACCGGTTTTGGATTTTTCGTGATATTTACCCAAAATAAAAATAAAGGAAATAGTATGAGAAAATGGTGGTGGTTTAGTTTAGCCGTGTTCAATTCGGGCTCAGTGAGGATTGGGCTGAATGGATTTGACGAGCCTATGGGGATTTGGGCTTAAATTGATAAGCCTAATCCGAATTTTAAATGAAAAATCTAGAAATGTAGCCCAAATGTTTTCCTGGCCTAAACCTGTGAAACTGCATCTGACCATATTTGGACTAGGCCCCAGGGCCCAGCCCGAGTCCCCATTTCCAGAATATAAAATATATATAAAAATAACAAAAATTGAAAAATGGTTAGAAAAATAGGCCCCGATTACATTGTCCTATTCTACAATTAGATTTAGCTTTATTTAAATTAGTTAGCATACATAGATTTGGGATTTCGGTGATTGGCTTTAAT
Organism: Eucalyptus shirleyi; assembly: GCA_017140165.1. Taxonomy (NCBI): domain Eukaryota; kingdom Viridiplantae; phylum Streptophyta; class Magnoliopsida; order Myrtales; family Myrtaceae; genus Eucalyptus; species Eucalyptus shirleyi. The sequence goes on along the minus strand of CM029447.1, from coordinate 4,614,116 downwards.
TTGACTTAGCTCATGAGGATTGTCCTCCTGAGACTTAATAATGAGACCATGTGTATTTTTTGCTAAACATTTTATTGGGTATACTTTCTTATGCTTTGCTTTTATAATTTTGATTATAATTATTTACTTTTTCTTGATTAAGTACCCATGCATGGACATTGTTTAGTGGCATTAGTTAATAAAATTGGTAAAATTATAGGACACTTACTTAACAAATTAATCAAGTTGAGGTTCCAAAAGGGCACTACATTTCTTGCCAACCTCAATAAACTATATGGGAGGTGGGATATCCCAAACCTTTGTATGTATGGAAAGTGGGATATCCATAAAAAGTTATTCTATATATCAATCCTTACATTTCCTACTACTAGTGAGGTAACAGCTAGTTTTGGGATGTTGGGGGATATTATTATTGCTTAACCTAATGCTTACATTGCATTTGTAGGTAAAAGAGTAATTAAACAAATATTGAATAAGATAGTACTTGAAGGTTCACAAGTGGCTGAATATTTATTCCATAAAGGCTTATTCGATCCAATCATACCATGTAATCCTTTAAAGGGTGTTCTAAGTGAGTTATTTAAGCTTCACACTTTTTTCCTTTGAATTAAAATCCACTTATTTAAGTTAATTGGAGCCTTAAGTCAAAATATTTTTATTTGATTTAGTTACATTTTTGTATTTGTAGCGAATGATTAGGTAGTTTATCGTAATCAAAATAAAAATTCTAAAGAAGACTTTCTTTTTTCTTTAGTGACATAATCATAATATTTAATATATTTCACTTGGTTCATAGCTAGCCACTAGCTTATAGAGCTAAGCCTAGTGCTCGGGGAAGAGACACTTTGACCAATTGGGTCAACCAGCCATTAGCCTCTATTTTTTACCTCATTTGTCAAAGCACCTGAACTTCATACTTCAGTCTGGGTCTAGTTTCAAAGGAGCAAATGGTCTTCTTAATCTAAGCAATCATCATATTAATTTTTCTTTTACTTGATTGATCTCCATGAATACATATAAAACATCATGTCCATGTAGATTGGGCAAAGCTTCACCAAAGGGTGATGTGCATGTGTCACGGACTGAGAGTTTCCTTGGTCTCGAAATGACCCGTGGGCGCCTGACGAGCGTAATTCACCAAGCCAGCCCTTTCTTTAGCTATTCCACAAACAATACGGTGAATGCTTCTTCATGCGAGATCTTAACACGCCCAGCTTCGCTCGGACGTCTAGTCGATCGAGTTATACAACAGTTTTCTTTTAGGTTTAACAACTGGTTTTGGCTTGCCATGGCCTTGTCAGGAGAGCGGCATCAACTCCCGACCAGTTTGTGCACGGGAGGCTTATCTCATATTCAGAGCTTTTAAGTGATATAAATCTTATATCCTAGAACTCCTAACACCAATCGTCCTGACGCCACTCCTACAAACCAGTTGTGTTCTACCCTTTTGCTTCACACTCTTCACCAAATAACCCCAAGCGCCACTCATAAGTGTCACGAGTATGGGAGGATTCACGGATCGTGACATTCTCCCTCACTCAATTCGCAACGCCCTCGTTGCAATTTGCTCTATCGCTTCCTTGCGTCAATTAACCATTGATGTGCCACTTTTGGGAATTCACATCGAACGGTCACGCTCGCCCAACAAAATAGGTTTTGCTCCATCAGTAGCCTCTTTTGATCCCAGCCGCTCAACCATTCAATCACTTGCGCTTTCTAGCAAGTGTGGCATTTTTCGCCAACCACATCTTTTGACAGCACCATTTCAGCCTAACCAGCATCTTGACCTCAGCAAACCGGATGGAGATTCTTTCCTTGTTGAAAAAGCGGCAGTAGACCTCTTCTTCATATTTACCGATCGATCCAAGAACGTTATCCATATTCAGTGAGGATTCAGTTCTTCTCTAACTAAATTTTTGCTCGATGAGAAACCGACTCGTCCTAGTACCCATCCACTAGAACTTATCAGTTCGACTCACACTTGAGCGAGGAGTCAGATTCTCCGACTTACTCACTTACTGGAGGCATTTCTGCTTTGATACCACTTGTCATGGGCCGAGAGTTTCCTTGGCCTCGGAACGATGCGCGGGCGCCTGACGAGCAGAATTCGCCAAGCTAGCCCTTTCTTTAGCTGTTCCATGAACAATACGGTGAATGCTTCTTCATGTGAGATCTTACCATGCCTAGCTTTGCTCGGACGTCTAGTCCATCGAGTTATACAACAGTTCTCTTTTAGGTTCGACAATTGATTTCGGCCTGACATGGCCTCATCAAGAGAGAGGCATCAGCTCCCGATTAGTTTGTGCACGGGAGGCCTACCCTGTCTTCAGAGCTCCTAAGTGATATAATTTTTCTATCCTAGAACTCTTAACACCAACCGTCCTAACGCCACTCTCATAGATCAGTTGTGTTATACCCTTTTGCCTCACACTCTTTACCAGATAACTCCAAGCGATGCTCACAAGTGTCACGAGTACGGAAGGATTTACGAACCATGACATTCTCCCCCACTCAATTCGCAACGCCCTTATCGCAATCTGCTCTGTCGCTTCCTTGCGTCAATTAACTATATATGTGCCACTTTTGGGAATTCACATCGAACGGTCACGCTCGCCCAACAAAATAGGTTTTGCTTCATCGGTAACCTCTTTGATCTCAGCCGCTCGGCCATTTAGTCACTTGCACTTTCTGACAAGTGTGGCATTTTTCACCAACCACATCTTTTGGCAGCACCATTTCAGCCTAACCAGCATCTTGACCCTAGCAAACCAAATGGAGGTTCTTTCGTTGTTGAAAACGCAATAGTAGACCTCTTCTTCGTATTCACCGATCGATCTAGGAATGTTATCCTTATTCAGTGATGATTCAATTCTTCTCTAACTTGCTTTCCGCTCGATGAGAAACCGACTCGTCCTAGTACCCATCCACTAGAACTTATCAGTTCGACTCACACTTGAGCGAAGAGTCCGATTCTCTGACTCGCTCACTTATTGGAGGGATTCCTGTTCTGATACCACTTGTCACGGGCCGAGAATTTCCTTGGCCTCGGAATGACCCGCGGGAGCCTGATGAGCGGAATTTACCAGGCCAGCCCTTTCTTTAGCTGTTCCATGAACAGTACAATGAATGCCTTTTCGTGCGAGATCTTACCACGCCTAGCTTCGCTTGGGCGTCTAGTCCATCGAGTTATACAACAGTTCTCTTTTAGGTCCAACAATAGGTTTCAGTCTACCATGACCTCGTCAGGAGAGCGGCATCAGCTCCCGACCAGTTTGTGCACGGGAGCCTACCCCGTCTTCAGAGCTCCTAAGTAATATACTCCTTCTATCCTAGAACTCCTAGCACCCACCGTCCTGACGCCATTCCCACTGACCAGTTGTGTTCTACCATTTTGCCTCATACTCTTCACCAGATAACTCCAACCACCACTCACAAGTGTCACGAGTACGGGAGGATTCACGGACCGTGACACATATCTCCCAATACTAATTAGAGTGGAAGACGCAACAATCAAGACACAGGAGTTCCAATCAAGACGCTTGCTTACAAAGTCCATTCTTCAAGGCTGGCGCCTCATTTGCAACCAAAAAAGCAATACAAACTTTGGGATTACAAGCCAATACATGATGAAAAACCAAGTTAATGGAAAAACTTGCAAGACCTCAAATGCTAAAGACATGTGAAGTGCCGACTGTTTTTTCAAATATTCAGAGAGTACACATTGTCAAAAGAAATATAATATAAACCAACGACACCGTACAAGACTAAGAGTCCTCAAAATTTGAGGTATTTGCGAAAGTAATACGCTAGGAGAAAAACCTCAAACTAATGCCTGAATTTGTAGGAGCAAGAGTCTCCAGCATCTGAAAAAAGAACTCCGAAACACATGAATGTTAAAATTAAATATTGTTTGTGTCAATAGAATAAACAGGCTAAGATGGTTATTGTCAATGTATAAACCATAAATACATTACTTAAAGCAAGCGTTTAATGCTATATAAGCACTCACCATCTAGCACAATCCTAAATTTGTTTGAACCACTTAAAGATAATCATAAATAACGTGCTCCCGAAGCCAGGATTAATAAATATAGCTCAAATTAATGTGAACACCTATAAATTCTTGACACAATTCGTCCATCTTCGCCCCCCCCCCCAAAAAAAAAAAAAAAAAAAAAATCCGTATCCCTCCTCACTACTTATTTCGACGAACCATTCGAGAAAATATATTGTATAGTCATCGTAGCTCGCTGCCTACACGTCCGGTGAAGTCACCATTGGACCGTTGTATGTTGTAGCCGCCGCCACAACCGGTCTTATATTTCTTTAACCTTCTCAATCTCGCAGCATTGTCTTATGTCAGCACCTTGGACAAACTGAGCTCAACCTCCGACATCAAGTCATCAACAGTCGGACACTTGTATTATCCTCATTCATCGACTCGTCCCTGCTCGTAGCCTTTCTGACTCAGTCCGACCGAGAAACTATTCTTTACTCTTCACAGCACGATTGGCCGGATCAAGGGCGTTCCGATGGCCCCGCCGAGCGGGATCGAAGCACGTTGGCAAACTTGGCCTGAAGCCCATTTCGTTGCTTGCAGGTAAAAATGATTTGGTGGGAGGGAGACAACTCTCACTCTCTTCAAGCTCCGATCAACTTCATTGGTGAACAAACAACTGACGCGAGTCGGGTGATGGGGTCGAAACATTGCTGAAATGGAAATGGACTCTTAACGGTCAAAGTGAATCTCTCCTGTGACTAGGGGTCGTCACTAGTGTAAATCTTTCGATCACGGGCTTGAGAGGCATGCTTAGTGCTCTTACGTAAGATGTTTTAAGTTTTTTAACAAAGGAAGTTCCATAAAAGTCCATAAACATTGTAAAATTGAAAGAAGTTGGGAATATCCATCCATGTTTTTTCGCCTAAAAATTCTATATCATTAAAAAGAACAAAACGAATCTGGATAGTGAAGAGATCACCGTGAAATGGGGATTAAGTAATGCGGCCTCTTGTGAATTTTTCTTATGGTTCTTAATTTATTTTCAGAACTCATACATGTTAGTCTTATACTGCCAAAAATTAAAATTACCTTATACATAAAAAAAAAGAAAAAGAAAACTCTAGAGAATAAAAGAATGATGCGGTCTCTTTACAAGTTTTTAACGAGGTTTATTTTTATCCAAACTTTCATTATTTAGTAATTGATATTTTTTTAAACAATTTTACTGGTATTTGGAAATCTAAAGCAAGACCAGTCTTAATAGTACTTAAACCTAACGAGGAAAAAAAAATTATGTTTTCCCGCATCATCATTTCACACAAGATGATTGTATTATACTCGAGGGATATCTAATGTTTTTCCCAATCCAACAACTTGAATGGTTGCATTATTTGAGATATAATGCCTTACGTTTTTCTTTTTCTTTTTGCAAAAGCAAACATATTTTTTTACCTTAGATTAGTATATCATTTTCATAAAAACCTTCTAGATAAAAATTCATGTTATAGCAAAGTTGAAGATTACTCATGAGAAATTTATTGCCCAATTCATGCGAAGTTCATTTCTTATATTATTCCAGGCAAAATATAGTAACAATGAAAATGAACGAAGGAGTTTTCATATCTTTGGCAACCTAAAATGCCTACGAATAAATTTTTTCTCTCTAATTTATCGAGTAGATATCTAAATTATAATGTGTTAATAAAGGGAACGTTATTGCTATTTGGTCTGGTTTTTGAGGAAATGCAAGTTAACGGGGATTTTTTTAAACATAAATGGTGTTCGATAAAGTTTAATTGAAAAATACATTGAACTCGAGAGATAATTGGTGAATCCTATCTGATCGCATCCCCATCACGTTGAGAAATCGTCGAAATTGGCAGCAGATTTTTAGAAATGTTCGCTGCATCGACGTCAAAGAAAGCGGCTGAAGCAACAGCCCAAAGGGGAATAAAAGAAAATGTTGCAATACACTATTTTAATGTAATCGATGCTGTTTTAATTAAAACAAAAGTACGCTAGATTAAGTGCCTTCATCATAATAAAGTAGTAATGTACGTTTAAAGACGGTCGGTTCGTCTGAAACGAACCAATAGAAGATCTCCTTCCAGGACTCGAGCCAGGATGTCTCCACGGAAAATGAGAACACGGACAACAACGTATCTTATTCGATCATTGAGAGGATGCTTGGGATGCCCCATGGCATTGGGCATCCCTCACGTTCAACCTGCCCTTCGGGCTTTGGATGGACTCACTTTCAACTTTTTGTTAAATGTATACTTGATCATTCCGAATCACTTTATAATATTATAATTTCTGGCATGAAAATGAGGAAAACAAAATAGTGTTTTGGCTTTTGAAATGCCTAGAGACACGTATAAATGCCTTGACTAATTTTAAATCTCTCTATATCGGTTATCATCAACTTATTCGCACTTTTGGTTCATGTATTACACGGTTCAGTGTGAGAATTCAATGGGTGAAACCCAAGCACAACACTTTATCGGAGGAGATACAGTAGTTTGTACATCAAGTGATACTCCGGTCTCTCCTTTTGACCAAAAAAAAGAAAATCCAATCTCTCCCTATCATGAAAAATCCAGATTCTACATGATTCATGCTGCGAGTAATTTTGAATCGAGGACAGATTCCGAAAAGAATTACTTATTTTCAGGACTTATAAAAGAGGAATTGATAATGCACAAAATGAAATAAATAATGAGTAACCCTACTTTTATCTTATTATTATCATTGTAAGGTTCAAAGTGAGGCTCCAATAAATATTTGGTTAGAGCCATCACGAGGGGACACATTGTGACCGATTTCTAAAATTCATGGGGCAAATTGCGTAAAAGTCCATAAACATTGTTAAATTGAATGAAGTTGGGAATATCCATCCATATTTTTCACCTAAAAATATTATATCATTCAAGAGAACAAAATGAATTTGAATAGTGAAGGGATCACCGTGAAATGGGAATTAAGTGATTGGCCCCTTGAGAATTTTCTCATGATTCTCAATTTATTTTCAAAACTCATTCGTTTTAATCTTATTACTATAAAAAAATTCAAGTTACCTTCTACATAAAAAAGAACTGCTCTAGAGAATAAAAGAATGACACAATCTCTTCACAACTTTTTAACGAGGTTTATTTTTACCCAAAATTTCATTATTTATTGAATCGATATTTTTTTTTTTTTGACAATTTTACTGGTATTTGGAAATCTAAAGCAACCATTCTTAATAATACTTAAATCGAACTAGGAAAAAAATTAGGTTTTCTTGCATGATCATTTCACTAATTAAATTTGTCCGCCCAGGTTAATGATCAAGCTAGAGATTTGACAAATGTGAGTATAAGCGCACACAAGATGATGGTATCATACTCAAGGGATATCTAATGTTTAACTTGAATTGTTGCATCATTAGAGATATATTGCAATAGCAATCATATTTTTCACCTTAGATTGATATATCAATTTCATAAAGTCTAGATCAAAAAAGAAAACCATGTTATTGCAAAGTTGAAGATTACTCATGAGAAATTTATTGCCCAATTCATGTGAAAGTTACTTCTTATATTATCCCAAATAAAATACAGTAACAACGAAAACAAATGAAGGAGTTGTCATAACTTTGGCAACCTAAAATTCCTGCAAAGAAACTTTTTCTTTTTAAATGATTGAGTAGTTATCTAAATTATGATGTGTTAATGAAGAGCATATTATTGCTATTTGGTTCGGTTTTTGGGGAAATCCTAGTTAAAGGGTTTTTTTCGAAGTACAAATGCCATTTGGTAAGATGTAATTGAAAAATGCATTGAGGCCAAAAAATAATTGGTGAGTCCTATTGAATCACATCCCCTCTACGTTGAGATATCCACGAAATTTGCGGCAACTTCCTTGCAAATGCTCGCCCCATGGACGTCAAAGAAAGCCGCTGAAGCAACGGCCCAAAGGGGAATAAAAAAAATGTTGCAATAGACGCTCTTTTAATGTCATAGACGCGGTTTAAATTACGAAAAAAAAAAAAAGAAGGTACGACAGAGTAAGTGCCTTCATTACAATAAACTAGTAATGTACGTTTAAAGATGGTCGGTTCGACTGAAACGAACCAATAGAAGATCTCCTTCCAGGACCTCCGCCGAGATGTCTCTACGGAAAATGTGAACATGGACAGCAACGTTTCTTATTCGATCCTTGAGATGATGCTTGGGAGGCTCCATGGCGTCCCTCACGTTCAACCTGCCCTTCGGGCTTTGGCGCGAGTCACTTCCAACTTTTTGTTAAATATATACTTGAGCATCCGACACGCTTTAAGTTTTCACAATATATTAAACATGGACACCATATGTAATAAACTCGAATAACGTCTTAAATTCCAGTATGAAAAATGGAGAAAAAAAAATAGTATTTTGGCTTTTGAAACGTGTAAAGACACGAATGAATGCCTTGACCAACTTTAAATCTCTCTATATGGTTATCATCAACTCATTTGCAATTTTGGTTCATTAATTACATCCAAATCATGAAATCGAAATGGCTTGAAGACATGGTTTAGTGTGAGAATTCCATGGGTAGAACCCCAAGCACAACACTTTATTAGAGGATCCAGTCTCTCCTTTCGACCACAAGAAAAACTTCAATCTCTCCCTATCATGAAAAATCTAGATTCTACATTGATTCACGTTGCAAATAATTTTGAATCTAGAACAGATTCTGAAAATAATTACTTATTTTCAGTACTTCTAAAAGAAGAATTATATTCAAAAAATGGAATAAATAATGAGGAACCAAACTTTTATCTTATTATTATCACGTGTAAGGCTCAAGGTGAGGCTTCAATAAATATTTGGTCGGAGCCATTACGAGGGGACACATTGAGATTGATTTCTAAAATTCATGGGGGAAGTTGCAAAAGTTAAACCTTATACAAAAACTTGGGAGGCGAAATGCAATTTTCCCGTGGTTCATGTCCATACTATTAATATTTGAATGCCCACTCGCCGTAGGATCCCTTAGAATTACTATATTATTAGAGAGAATAAAATAGAATCGAAAAGTGGGGAGACGACCATGATTAGCAATAGTGCAATGTCCTCTCCTAAGAATTTTTCTTATGTTCTTGATTTATTTTTAAAACTCAAATATTTCGACCATTTGCTAATTTACTTCTAAACCTTTTAATGAGTTGTCAATTTGGTCCTAAATCTTTTAATGATTTGTTAATTTAGTCTTACTAGCCAATTTTGGTAAGAAATAGTTAATGCAACAGTCTAGTCAACGCTAACCATTTTACGTAACATGGCCGGTGTTAATATGAATAATATTTTACATATTTCAATTTTTTTTATATTTATTAATACATTTAAAAATTTTTTTTTTTTTTTTTCTTTTCTTCTTCTTCTAGCTAGTCACAATCGAGCCTCCCTTGAGGCTAGTGAGGCTCTACCTCACCAAATCTGATAAGGGTGAGCCTTGCCCAACCACTAATGAAGCTCGACCTTGCCCAACAATTGCTAGGTGGAGCCTTGCCAGTCCAGCCATTCAAGAGGTGACTAGCCATAGGAAGAAAAGTTGAAAAAAGGAAAGGAAAAAAAAATTGTAAAATGTAAAAGAGTATCTATGTTAGCATTAGTTATATCACGTAAGATAGCTAGCACTGACTAAAATGCCATGTTAGCTTAGTCGAAAATACTAAATTGACAAATCATTAAAAGATTTTGGACTAAATTCACAACTCAGCAATAGATTTAGAATTATATTGATACAATTAAAATATTTGGGACTTAAAAAAGTTTAGAATTAAATCGATACAATTAAAAAGGTTTAGGACTGAATTGGATATTGTATAATAGATTTAAGATTTTTTGGACAATTTTCCCTTCACAACTATACATGCGCCCACGGATGTGGTCTTTTCTTTCGCATCTCAAACCAACCATGCTTCTTCATTTTGTCATAAAAAATCAATACTTTTAAATATTGTAAACTCCAAACCTATAGTTACATTATATAAATATCCCAACAACAAAAAAAAGAAAAAGAAATAAGACACACGAAAAAAAGGGTGCGATCTCTTGACCAGTTTTTAACGAGGCTTATTGTTACTTGAACTTCCATTATAGGTTTATTTCGACGAGGTATCATACAAGAAGAACAAACGAGTGACGGGAATTGTGATATCTAGGCTACCTATAATACATGCAAAGAAATTTCTCAATTGACTATGACCATTTTCGCATAACATAAAATCTTTTCTTTGGAACATAATGGACTGTTAAATGTTCCCTTTACCTCATTATTATTATTATTTTTTATTTTGTGAAGCTTCGCGACAAATTTAAATGAGTCGAAAAAAGGGGGAACTCGTGCTGGAGTCAAAAACACCGGCCTTGCAAAAAGAAGAGAGAGAAGAAGGGGGGGTTGCTTCTTGTTTTTTCCTTTTTTTTTTTTTCAATAGGAGTTTTGTTCAAACAACTAAGATATTTGAATTAAAGGCTATGTTTCATGAGAACATTTTCCTTATTTTTTAGCGCTCAATTTGCTTAAGAAATGGGTCAACGGAAGATGTTTTCCTAATCCATGAAAAATTATTTCTAAATTCAAGAAAACAACTTTTTCTTTGAAAAAATCGAAAAATATTTTTCAAAATATATTTAGGCATTGGCGTTTGGACCTAAAACTCTACATTTAAACACGGGAACCTCAACATTGGTTCTCGAATCTCCAAGACTTGGGTTGGGTCCATCAAGGTTAAGCCCATTGAGGTCGGGACCAAGCCTTTGACGCATGGGCACGAGTCCATCAAGACTGGTCTTAGGTACATTGAGGCTAAGCTCGGAACCCGGGTTTTTAGGCCCCCGGCGTCTATGCTTAGGTCCACCAAGGTCGGATTCGAACTCCTAATGCTTGAGCCTGCGTCCATAAAGGTTGGGTTTGAGCTCTAAAGCTCGAGCTCTAGTTCCTAATATTCAAGCTTGAGTTCACAAAGACCATGTATGAGTTGTTAGGACTTGGGCTTGGATCCTGATTAATGAAATATTCATTCTTATTAAAAATATTTTTTAAATCAAAATTTTAAATTTATTTAAAATCTAATTTTTAATTATTTTTCTTTATTTTTCTTTTTTCCTTTGCCTCAGCTGGTTGTCAGCTATCACCGTAGCCCACGGTTGGTCAAAGAAAGGGAAAAGATAAAGAAAAAGAGAAGAAAAAAAGAAAAAGCAGTAATCAAGAATATTTTTCGTCACATTTTCCGTACGGAGCCAAAAGTTTAGAATGCTTTTTCTTGATCCAACGTTAGTGGCTTTCTCCACTTTTCTTGTCTCACATGAAACCCCACTTTTGGACGGCAGGGTCTATCCCGGTATGAACCCTACCGCCTCCCTCCAGGTAAAGGACATTATTACTTAAGCCATATTACTTATTGGTTTAGATACTTCTCGCATCCCCTTTTTTAGCACACTCAAGTTAGTGTCCTTTACCTCTATTTTATTATTATTATTATTTTTTTCATAATTCGGAGCAACGGACATGGAGAGTCAGCTACTTGGAGGTTCATGGAAACTTTATGAACCGGTTACGTTTGGACCCTTGATCTGTATAAGTGATAAAAAAAACAATTTGCAATGAGATTAAAAAAACATAATTTTTTTTCTCTGGCAAAAAGGAAAAATAAAATCTAATGTGATAAATGTTCTTAATACAAGTCTCGTCGGTTCCACCTTTTTCCCAAGAGCGAGCACAACAATGTAGGTAATAACAATATCGTGTGTACATAGAAATTTATAAACCAACCATTTAGATGATGAAGTAAATATCTGTGATAATGAATTTTCTAAAAATAATAGTAATATTTTCAAATAAAATAAAACTAGAAAATAACCCCACAGGAACATAAGAACTTCTTGGAATGCTCCACGGGTACATAAAACTTCAAGAGACCACATCATTCTTTTCTTTTCTTTTTCTTTTTTCTACCGGAGGGAATGCTCGTTGTTGCGCGAAGCTACAAGCTTTTCGCGAGGAAATTAAAGACTATGTAAGCCACTCGAGAAAACTGACTCTGGGCAGAGAGATTAATTTTGAATTTTAACGCGTTAATTCAACAACTTTCGTTAGGAATGAGCACTATTTAGGACGATCATGTTCACTTTTTCAAATATCAATACTTTGTTAATCATCTTCCTTCAAGATAGAATCGATGTGTCGATGGTAAAAAAATCAACATTCTACGTTAGATATCTCTCCCTTTTGTTCGATAAACATTAAGAGAGACTAATTAACTCCTTTTTTTTTTTTAGAAATAGAGATTAATTTGAATTTTAATGCGTTGATACAACAACTTTTATCGTTGTGCATGTTTTTTTTTTTTTCGTTGTGCATGTTGATTCACCGAAAAAAGAAGAAGAATTGGAAGTCCATAATATTTACTATCTTTGTAGTGCATACTTTCCTTTTTCAATGGATGTTTATGAATTATAATAAATCAGTATTCCCTGGATTTAAACTTTTTCCTTCAATAACGTCCCTAAATTTGTTTTTTCCTAAAGATTCTCGTTATCATGACAATACTAACATCGACAAAACTAACACGTGTTTCTTGCCACCGGTGCCCTTCTTATGCAAAAGGATCACAAAGGAAACATCCTGCGGCAACCTTCTAGAGAGCACTAATCAACGACGGAAGGCTCTTTAACACCAACGGCTGCACTTTTGGCCCTTCAAATTGTTGTTTCCTCACCAAATTTTACACAAAACTACTCATAGAAACGAAAAACTATTTACACAAATATTCCAAATGAAACCGCTCCACGCCATCCCACCCGGTGCGAATGATAATCTGGCATTCCCATCACCTTAGCCGCTGCAGTCCGACCGGTGATCATCGTTCACTGTATCGCATTTGCACACCCACTATTCTTGGCCTCCTCATAGTTATCTTCTACGCCAAAACTGTCGGAATGCTGCCTCAGTTCGGGCTCAACTCGGGCTCTTCACTTTCGTCCCTGAACCACATATCTTGTTATGAGCTCGCAGCACAACTTCAACACCTTCAGCTAGGGAGCTCGCCAAGAGAAAAATCAAGTTTGAGCCCATCAATATATCCAATTAAAACCACATTCACTTAAGAGTTTAAGTCAATAAGTTATAAGTTAATTAAGATATGTAAAATAGTCAACATCACACCAATTCCATAACTTAGGACTTTTTTAATACAACTCACATATGCATTTCAACAATCTCCCCCTTACATATGGATTAAGTATTGTGTCTGCTCCCCCTTTAATTCAAGTGTCACTCTATACCAACATGCATCAACTTATATCACCAACCCCCCCCCCCTCTCATTCTTGGTATCTTTCTCTAAACCTAACCCCGAAGCCTGTCATTAAGGCTGCATTGCTACATCACGACTAGTAGGTTGCCTGGAAACTGTGTTGATCATATTCATTCTTTAAAATTCAACAAGTATCGGTATACATTGAGTAGGCCACCAATCAGCCATCAACGCTAATACTATTGTTAGGAGCGCATAATGGAAATCTAATACTTTTACTCAAGGAGATCATCAAGAAGGAACCAAAGTGAGCTCGTTAACATATCCAATTGGATCCATTTGCATTGTAAAATTTAAACTAATGAGTTATGAGTGAACTAGGATAAATTTACTACTTTACACTACACCAATTCCCTAATATAAAACTTTTCCAACACAACTCACTTGCCTATCTCCACAATTTTCCCTCTCATGTGGGAGCTTGGCATAAGATCTACTTCCCTTTAATTTGGGTATTTGTCTACACCAACATGCCTTTACTAAATCTCAAACACAACCTTCATCACTACTTTCTTTCTCCAGATTGGACCACGAAGGCTATGATCAAGACCACATTGCTGCACCACAATGCATAAGCTACTCATAAATTGCGTTAGTTGCATTCATTCTTTGAGATATTCACCAAAGACCAATATACTCTTAGGGGAAATGCTTGTTGTCTTGAAACGCTATAAGCTTTTCAGTAGGTCATTTAAGACTATCTATAGCCACTCGAGAAAACTCTTAGTAGAGATTTCATAGCAAAATTGGCATTTAGGTTTCGTTTTTTGTTGAGTGCGGACTTCTTTCGATTAGCATGGAAATGCAATTAGATTAAGCTCCATTTTTTTGCAAAAAAAAAAAATGATTGGGATAATATTTATCCAGAAATGATCACTTGGATTGCTAACAAACTTAAATGGACGGAATTTTTTTCATTATAAATAAAGATCTAAATGTCTCAACAAGTTTTTCAAGTTAATTAATAATGTTATTCTAGAAAACAATCGATAATAAACTAGCGCATTATGCGGACTATAATGGTAGTTCATTAAGATAAATAATCTACTACATATCTTAATCATAAGACTAGTTCCAAAGAGACAACTGTCCACACAACATTGAATCGCCTCTTCAAGCCATTCCGATTGAACAACTATGATATAATTACATTAGTCGAATTTGTTAAAAAAATCAATGATAACCAGCCTAGAGAGATATAAAAATTACTTGGGCATTTAACGCTCCACTTGTTTCATGAAAAGTGAATATTTAGAAAATATTTTCTGATCATGTGCATCATGTGCATCATTTACAAAAATAAATTAAAGAAAAATATTCTCATCATCCATCAAATTATTTAAAATAAATTATCGTGGATAGACCAATGAATCTTCCGGCAACAGCGGAGGAAATAGACCATATTTGTTTCTTGTGGAAGAATTCTCAACCGTAGTGCACTCCAATTCAACCCATCTTTTCTTAATGAATAGAAAGCGACAAACCCCCAACCACAGCCCCCCCCCCCCCAAAAAAAAAAAAAAAAATTTGTGATTATAAGAGCGAAGGTGCCTGCTGATCCCGTCTAACAGGGCAATGCTTATCGATCGATTCATTGCCTGCCTCTACAACGCTCGCTAGTCATTTGGCCCCTGTAAGTTGCTGTGTACGAATAACACTACACACGAAAATAGGTAGAAGAACACCACAAGTGCCATAACTTGGCACGCCGGGACACTTAGGTGCCATAACTTCAAAACGGTACACTTAAGTGCCACTTTTTTTTTCGAGTGGGACACTTAAGTGCCACCTCCGGCGACCCTTGCCGGAAATCCTACGTGTGATATTTTATTATTATTTTTTGCCAACGTGGCTCACGGAGCTCAAATCATAAAAATTAAAAAAAAAAATTTAAAAAAATTTTAAAAAAAAGTAAAATTTAAAAATTTTAATTTTAAAAAATTTAAAAAAATAAGAAAATTTAAAAAAATTTAAAAAATTTAGAAAATTTAAAAAAATTTAAAAATTTAAAAAAATTAAAAAAAAATTAAAAAAAAATTTAGAAAATTTAAAAATTTAAAAAATTTAAAAAAATTTACAAAAATTTAAAAAATTTAAAAAATTTAAAAAATTTAAAAAATTTTAAAAAATTTTAAAAAATTTTAAAAATTTTAAAAATTTTAATTTTAAAAAATTAAAAAAAAATTATAAAATAAGAAAATTTTTAATTTTTAATTTTAAAAAATTAAAAAAATTATAAAATTTAAAAATTTAAAAATTTTAATTTTAAAAAATTTTAAAAATTTTAAAAAAAAAGAAAATTTAAAAAAATTTAAAAATTTTAAAAAAAAGGGGGTGGGGGAGGCGGCGGCGGCGGAGGTGGTGGCGGTGAGGGAGTCGGGCGGCGGCAAGGAGCCGCCCGTTCGGCCTCCCACCCCCCTTTTTTATAATTTTTTTTCTAATTTTAATTTTTTTTAACTTTTCTTAATTTTTAAAAAATTTTAAAATTTTCTTAATTTTAAAAAAATTTAAAATTTTCTTAATTTTTAAAAATTTTTTAAAAATTTTTAAAAAAATTTAAAATTTTCTTAATTTAAAAAAATTTAAAATTTTCTTAATTTTTTTAAAATTTTTAAAAATTTTCTTAATTTTTAAAATTTTTTAAAATTTTAAAATTTTCTTAATTTTTAAAATTTTTTAAAATTTTTAAAATTTTCTTAATTTTTAAAATTTTTTAAAATTTTCTTAACTTTTAAAATTTTTTAAAATTTTCTTAATTTTTAAAATTTTTTAAAATTTTTAAAATTTTCTTAATTTTTAAATTTTTTAAATTTTCTTATTTTAAAATTTTTTAAAATTTTTAAAATTTTTAAATTTTTCTTAATTTTTAAAATTTTTAAAATTTTCTTAATTTTTTTTAAATTTTTTGAATATTTTAAATCTAATTTAATTAATTTATATACTATTATTTACACATAGACGCAAAACGGCGTCGTTTTTGCATTTTCTCCGCCACGTCAGCGTGCAAAACGACGCCGTTTTGGACCGAGCTCGTCGGAAAGTTGCCACGTCAGCCATTTGGCCGGATTTTCGCCGAAGTGGCACTTAAGTGTCCCATTTTACTCCGATGATGGCACTTAAGTGTACCATTTTAAAGTTATGGCACTTAAGTGTCCCGGCGTGCCAAGTTATGGCACTCCAGGTGTCCCGCACTCCACGAAAATATGTTTAGAATAAGAACATTCACTCGACACAACAATTTCGAAATGAGAACCCTCCACCCCATCCAACCCCCGGCAGCAAATAATCCGGCATCCCCAGGCCACCACAGTCTGGCCGGTACAAGCTGATCGTCAGCCACTGCATCGTGTATGCCGTGCTCACTATTCTTGGCCTCCTCATGGTAATCTTCCTGGCCATACCTGCCGGAATGCCTCCAAAAGTTCAGGCTCAACCCAGGCTCTTCCCTTTCGTCCCTCAACATCTCCACCTCCCAAGTCACCACTCAATGGAACATTGCTCTCTCCATCAAGAACACCAGTCCCCTCATCACCGTCAAGTACACTCACATGAAGCTCCTCTTGAGTTTCCAAGGCCGACTCGCTCTCTCTCGTCCCTCCCTTGTTCCCGCCTTCACTTAGGGCCCCCACAACATCACCACAGTCCGAGCCGAGGCCTTGTCAACGCTGGCGATCGTCAATGACTTGAACGTGAAGGGCCTGGTGAGCATGTTGAAGGGCGGGCTGGTGTCCATGGACGTGGTGATGAAAGCCAAGCGGAGGCTGCACTTGGGTCCATGGTGGGTGGCCGTGTTTGATGTGCACGTCTCATGCATGGGCGTGACCTTCACGGCTCCGACCAAAGGCGAGGCCAGCCATGATTGGATGATCCTTGGAGGCAACCTGAGATGCAAGCCCAACATCATCACTCAGTTATGGTGAGAAAAATTATAAGTTCCAGCGTAGTTTATTATTACTATCATCGATGAATGTTGTTCGTTCATCAATGAAGTTGACGATAGCTTAGAGAGAGTGAGAGTTGCTACAGCTACTCTCCGTCTCTTAGTCTCACTCCAACCTAGTTATATCATATTTACCTGCGGGAGCAACCAAATGAGCTTTGGGCCAAGTATACCAAAGTGCTCTGATCCCGTTCTGGTGGGTCTTCATAGCACCCTTCATCCGGCCAATTGCTGGGACAAGTCGACGAGTGAGGATAATACAAGAGTCCGACTGTCAACAACTTGATCTCACAGGTCGAACTCAGCGTGTCGAAGGTGCTGACACGAGACAATGCCGAGAGAGCAAGGAGAGTAGGGAAGAAAAAGACCGGGTGTGCCCGTGCCGGTGGCAACTTACAGTGCCCCGGCGATGACTTCACTGGATTGTAGGTGGCAAGCTACAGTCACTAAACTATACTTTTTACCCGAATAACTTGTCAGGAAGACGCTTCTTAATGTGGTTCTTCGGAGGATAAACGGAGCAGGAGAGAGAAAGGAGGACATTGAGGAGGGTCGAAGAGCGAAAAGATAGTATCCAATGTCTTCTCCTAAATGAGATGCGATGCTGGACGGTGTGTTGGCCGAAGGGGATACAATAGCATGAGTTGATTGCATTTCGAGAATTTGCAGGCCGTCACATCAATTTAATTACCCGCATCACAAGTGCAAGGAGTCAGAAAACTTTGCGAAACATAGTGACTACTTCTGTAGTATTAAACGCTTGATTTAAGTAAACTCTTTTTGGTAGTTTTTACATTAACAACTAACTTGGCCTGTTTATTCTATTGATACGAACAAGGTTTGACTCTCACCGCCGTATGTTTTGTTGTTCTTTTTTCAGATGGCTTCTGCAAATTTGGGCATCGGTGGGAGGTTTATTTCCTAGCCTATTACTCGGGCAAATACAATAAATATTGGAGCCTCTCAGTCTCATCGCTGTTATTTGTTCATGTCATACTTCTCTTCAAAATATGTATTCTCTAGATGTTTGAATCTTTGACCTACTGTCGAAGAAATAGTTTGCGCTTTAAACGTCTCAATATTTGAGGTTTTGCAAGTTTTCTCTTAACTTGGTTTCCGATCATGCATTTGCATGCCATACCATAGTTCGTATTGCTTTTTCAGTTGCGAAAAAGGCAACAAAGCCTGCGTCAAAGGATTGACCGAGTATTTAAGCACCTAAACTTGAATGCTTGTAAATCTTCCCACTAAAAGTAATCTTGAGAAATGCACGTCACTCTGCGGTGAAGCATTGTCTGATATACATGGACACTTAAAGACCTTCAAGAAGTTTTTTATTTTGAAAAGATGATAATTTTTTCAAGGATTATCAATGAAAAAAACGTGATTATATTCAAATGGGTGTGGAAGGTCGTTTAAGCAATTGTTTCCGGGCAGATTGATGGACAGAAATTAGTTTCTTTTGTTTAAAATAACGGGCCACTTAAAGACCATCAACTATTTCTATATATTACCAAGGTGGATGATGGCAAGAAAGAGCTCACATTATTACAACATGTAAGCCTATCGCAATTTGTCCCAAAATCTTAATGCAAAATCTGGTGCGATGCGGAAATTAAAGATATGACATTTATATGAACAAATTCAAGCTACCATTTATTACTCCTTTTAGTGGGAGAGGACGTGTTTTGACTGTGCTACTAATGGAAGATATGCAATATCATTCTAGGATTGTGGTTGATTGAATAAATCAATCTAGGATTAGAATTAACTGTTCACATTAGATTTGATTCTTTAGATCAACATAGGATATTCTCTTTCAATTTATTATTCATACTTTGTATTATATAAAGAATATCGTACACGTGATCAATACGTGATAAGAGAAATCCAAAGTGGTCTCTTCCTTTATCTGTTCTTCCTATTCTTTTTCATTTTCTGGCATGGTATGAAAGCACCGTTTCCTCGCCTAGCTTCTGCAGCTTTGTTGCTGTTTTTCTCACTCCATCCAACTCTTCTAGCCTTGTTGTTATAGGATGCACTAACCTGTAGAACAAGGTTAGCACTCCGCCATGGAAATTAGCATTTGCAACAAAAAAAAAAAAAAAGCGCATCCCTCCTCACTACTCATTTTGATGAACCATTCAAGGAAAAATATTGAATAGTCACTGTAGTTCACTGCCTAAACGTCCAATGAAGTCACAATTGGGCCGCTATGCGTTGCGGTCGCCGCCACAACCGGTCTTAAACTTCTCTAACCTTCTCAATCTCTCGGCACTGTCTCATGTCACGGCCCTTCTGACTCAGCCGACCAAGAAACTATTCTTTACTCTTCACAGAACAATAGGCCGGATCAAGGGCGCTCCGATGACCCCACCAAATGGGATCGGAGCACTTTGGTAAACTTGGCCCAAAGCCATTTCGTTGCTGGCAGGTAAAAATGATTTGTTGGGAGTGAGATAGTAAGATACTTATGAGAACACTGCCAACTATTCTAAAAATTTAAACTGTTAGACGAAGGTGCATGTTATATTATTTAAATACTCTAACACTTCCCCTCACGCTTAGTCTAGTCTTTTTGGAAATTTTTTGGGGAAGCAAATGGGGCCTGGTAAAATTTGAACTCAAGATCTCTAGCTCTTATACCACATGAGATTTTTGTGATATCGTTGCCAACTATTCTAACTACTTAAAACTATTAGATAAAAGCATAGTATATTAACTAAATACTCTAACAGAGACAACTCTCTGGGAGGGAGGGAGGGAGAGAGGTTGTAGTAACTCTCACTCTCTTCAAGCTTCGATCAACTTCACTGGTGAACAAACAATTGGCTTGATTAGGGCGATGGTGTCGAAGCTCTGCTGAAATGGAAATGGACTCTTAACAGTCAAAGTGGATCTCTCCTGTGACCAAGAGTCGTCAGTAGTGTAAATCTTTCGATCATGGGCTTGAGAGGCAAGCTTGGTGCTCTCCTGATGAACATAATGTTTTAATTTTTTTTAACAAAGGATTAATATCTTGAAAACCCCAAATTGGTACACTTGTGACAAATTTACCCCAAACTATTTTTTTGACCATGAAAAACCCCCCAACTGGTAAACCTGTGACAAATTTACCCCGACTGACTATAAAAAAACCCTAAACTGGTACATTTATGACAAATTTACCCCAAACTAATTTATTCGACTGCAAAAAACCATAAACTGGTAAATTTGTGACAAATATACCCTCTGCTAAATTGGATTAATACCACAAAAAAATCACAAAAATTGTAAATCAGGTGACAAACCGAGCGTAAAATCCTAAATTGGTATACCGGTTAAGCTGTCACGTGTCATTTAACTTAATAATTTGAGAATAAAATTTAATGAAAACTAACATAGGGTAAATTTGTCACAAGTGTACCCGTTTGGGGTAAATTTGTCAAAGGTATACCAGTTTGGGGTTTTTGGCTGTAAAAAAAAATAGTTTGGGGTAAATTTGTCACAAGTGTACCAGTTTGGGGTTTTTCAGGGTATTAACCCTTTAACAAATGAAGTTCCATAAAAGTCCATAAACACTGTTAAATTGAAAAGTTGAGAATATCCATCCATGTTTCTAACCTAAAAATTCTATGTCATTAAAGAGAACAAAATGAATTTGAATAGCGAAGAGATCACCATAAAATGGGAATTAAGTGATGTGGCCCCTTGAGAATTTTCTCATGATTCTCAATTTATTTTCAAAACTCATACGTTTTAATCTTATTACTATAAAAAATTCAAGTTACCTTATACATAAAAAAAGAAATGCTCTAGAGAATAAAAGAATGACGCAATCTCTTCACAACTTTTTAACGAGGTTTATTTTTACCCAAAATTTTATTATTTATTGAATCGATAATTTTTTTTTTGACAATTTTACTGGTATTTGGAAATCTAAAGCAACCATTCTTAATAATACTTAAATCTAACAAGGAAAAAAAATTAGGTTTTCTCTCATTATCATTTCACTAATTAAATTTGTCCGCCCAGGTTAATGATCAAGCTAGAGATTTGACAAATGTGAGTATAAGCGCACACAAGATGATGGTATCATACTCAAGGGATATCTAATGTTTAACTTGAATTGTTGCATCATTAGAGATATATTGCAATAGCAATCATATTTTTCACCTTAGATTGATATATCAATTTCATAAAGTCTAGATCAAAAAAGAAAATCATGTTATTGCAAAGTTGAAGATTACTCATGAGAAATTTATTGCCCAATTCATGTGAAAGTTACTTCTTATATTATCCCAAGTAAAATACAGTAACAACGAAAACAAATGAAGGAGTTGTCATAACTTTGGCAACCTAAAATTCCTGCAAAGAAACTTTTTCTTTTTATATGATTGAGTAGTTATCTAAATTATGATGTGTTAATGAAGAGCATATTATTGCTATTTGGTTCGGTTTTTGGGGAAATCCAAGTTAAAGGGTTTTTTCGAAATACAAATGCCATTTGGTAAGATGTAATTGAAAAATGAATTGAGGCCAAAAAATAATTGGTGAGTCCTATTGAATCATATCCCCTCTACGTTGAGATATCCACGAAATTGGCGGCAACTTCCTTGCAAATGCTCGCCCCATGGACGTCAAAGAAAGCGGCTGAAGCAACGGCCCAAAGGGGAATAAAAAAATGTTGCAAGAGACGCTCTTTTAATGTCATAGACGCGGTTTCAATTACGAAAAAAAACAAGGTACGACAGAGTAAGTGCTTTCATTACAATAAACTAGTAATGTACGTTTAAAGATGGTCGGTTCGACTGAAACGAACCAATAGAAGATCTCCTTCCAGGACCTCCGCCGAGATGTCTCTACGGAAAATGTGAACATGGACAGCAACGTTTCTTATTCGATCCTTGAGATGATGCTTGGGAGGCC
The DNA here is from genome assembly GCA_017140165.1 of Eucalyptus shirleyi. Taxonomy (NCBI): domain Eukaryota; kingdom Viridiplantae; phylum Streptophyta; class Magnoliopsida; order Myrtales; family Myrtaceae; genus Eucalyptus; species Eucalyptus shirleyi. Next base: position 4,591,925 of record CM029447.1, on the reverse strand, counting down.
CCCATGGCGTCCCTCACGTTCAACCTGCCTTCGGGCTTTGGCGCGAGTCACTTCCAACTTTTTGTTAAATGTATACTTGAGCATCCGACACGCTTTAAGTTTTCACAATATATTAAACATGGACACCATATGTAATAAACTTGAATAACGTTTTAAATGCTGGCATGAAAAATGGAGAAAAAAAAATAGTATTTTGGCTTTTTAAACGCATAAAAACATGAATGAATGCCTTGACCAACTTTAAATTTATCTATATTGGTTATCATCAACTCATTCGCAATTTTGGTTCATTAATTACATTCAAATCATGAAATCGAAATGACGTGAAGATGTGGTTTAGTGTGAGAATTCCATGGGTAGAACCCCAAGCACAACACATTATAAGAGGATCCAATCTCTCCTTTCAACCAAAAGAAAAAGTCCAATCTCTCCCTATCAAGAAAAATCTAGATTCTACATTGATTCACATTGCGAATAATTTTGAATCTAGGACAGATTCTAATAAGAATTACTTATTTTCAGTACTTTTAAAAGAATAATTTATAACGGACACAATGGAATAAATAATGAGGAACTAAACTTTTATCTTATTATTATCATGTGTAAGGCTCAAGGTGAGGCTCCAATAAATATTTGGTCGGAGCCACTAAGAGGGGACACATTGAGATCGTTTTTTAAAATTCATGGGTCAAGTTGCAAAAGTTAAACCTCATACGAAAACTTGGGAGGCGAAATGCAATTTTCCCGTTGTACGCCCACTCGCCATAGGATCCCTTAGAATTACTATATATTAAAGAGAATAAAATAGAATCGAATAGTGGGGAGACGACCATGATTAGCAATAGTGCAATGTCCTCTCCTGAGAATTTTTCTCATGATTCTTGATTTATTTTTAAAACTCAAATATTTCAACCAGTTACCAATTTACTTCTAAACCTTTTAATGAGTTGTCAATTTGGTCCTAAATCTTTTAATGATTTGTTAATTTAGTCTTACTAGTCAATTTTGGTCGGAAATATCTAATTTAACGATTTAATCAATGCTGGCCATTTTACGTAACACGGCGGCGCTAATGTGAACAATATTTTACATATTTTAATTTTATTTTAAAACTTTTTTTCATTTTTCCTTTCCTTCTTCCTCTAGCCGGTCATTGTCGAACCTCCCTTGAGGCTAGCAAGTTTCACCTCACCAAATCTGATGAGGGTGAGCCTTGCCCAACCACTAATGAAGCTCAACCTCACCCAACGACTACTAGGTGGGGCCTTGCCAGCCCAACCATTGAAGAGGTGACTAGCCACATGGAGAAGAGTCAAAAAAAGGAAAGAAAAGGAAAAAAAAAATGTAAAATATAAAAAAGTATCTACGTTAGCATCAATTGTGTCACATAAGATAGCCGACACTAGAATGCCATGTTAGCTTGGCTAAAAAGACTAAATTGACAAATCATTAAAAGACTTTGGACTAAATAGGCAACTCATCAATAAATTTAGAACTAACTCGACCCAATTAAATTGTTTGAGATTAAAAAAGGTTTAGGATTAAATCGATATAATTAAAAGGGTTTAGGACTAAATTGGATACTGTACAATAGATTTAAGATTTTTTGGACAATTTTCCTTTTGCAACTATACATGCGCCCACGGATGTAGTCTTTTCTTTTGCATCTCAAACCTACCATGCTTCTTAATTTTGTCATAAAAAATCAATGCTTTTAAATATTGTAAATTCCAAACCTATAGTTACATTATATAAATATCGCAAAAAAAGAAAAACAGATTTTCCATGAGGCCGAACTAAGAGGAATATAGGTACACAACCATGAAATTAGCGAATATTGAACTATTTTTCAAAGATTACTAGAGAAAAGTTGGGGACTTAAAGCTCATCATGTGAGTTTAATGATGAAAACGGTGTCTCAATCGGACGAGGGAGTGAGCAAATCGGCCAGAGCCGAGAGTAACGCGCTTGGTCGAGGGATTTTAGATTTTTTTATTATTATTATTTGGTGGGGACGTAGGAATTTTTCTTTTTGGAAAGCGTAATGATGCATGTCGGGGAGAAATTCTAGGATCGAAGTCCATCCCTAAAATTTACAAAACAATCCCTCACTCGATGTCCTGTTTTTTCAAAAATGCCGTGCATGAAAATTGAACCCTTCGAGGTAGATGATCTTTTGTCATTTTCACATGTGAAAAGGAAGACAATTGTTTGGGGTTTCTTACGGTAGTTTTCACGTTGGTATGTGTGCTTCTTTGTTATGGGCAGGAGTGATCATAAAGAGGGTTCTTCAATTGTCTTTAGTGGGTAAGTTCAAGGAAACTCTCTACTTCATTCTGAGTCTTTTGCACTTTTAATTAGTTTTCAACGAAAATTATGCCCCTAATTAATATTTTTTTATAGACCAGCAATTTACTACTATTCGCTAGTACTGATCATTGATAACAAGCGAAATTTTTTGGTGCATCCGATGAAAGATAAGTCTAGTCAATCAAACGGTTTTGAGTCATCCTCCGTAGGCGATTGGCAACCCTACCTTTGGAGGGAATTTTCAAAAAAGCGAACAACCACAAGACTTGCCTACACATGGTGGATTGTTTTTTTTTTTTTTTTTGGGTCGGTACCACATGGTGGATGCCTCCGTTGAAACGAAAGTCACAATACCTCGGAAGACTTTTGATGTTCGTGCCCCAATCTGGCAATACTTTAATCATAGAAGAGCTCGAACCAATCACCCTTCCTTTCTGGACATGACCTGAAATTAGAGTGAAGTCTTTGAGAAGAATGTTAAAGAAATGTTTGGCCCAAATTGGACTCTACAACAAAATACTTTTCACCAAAATCGTTCTTCAATGTTTATTAGAGGAGACTGATTTTGTGGCGATTTTGGACGAGAAATATCACAAGTGTACAGTGAAAAAACTTAATTCACACGGGATAAATAATACACAAATTTTGTTAGAATTTAATCGACGACAAAACTTGAGAATATAAAGATGCAATGCCCAAATTTAAATTGCGATGAAACACCTAAGAATTGCAACAAAGATACACGATGGAATTTAATTGACGACATGGGTCTAAAACCTATTACAGTGCGGGAATTAAAAGATAACATATTTGTCTATGTGTAAGGGGAGTCATCCAGTAGATGAACACTAGTATTCGTAAGGCTCACGACATAACCTCTTAAGAACAGTTCTTCCATAGCCGTTGCCATGCTTTCACATCTCTGAAAGTCTTGCACCTATATTTTGACAATGGTATGATCTTATCTTTAGATGGTTGCTCCCTTAAGATCGCTTCTTGATCCCCCGTGCGTATTTGCTGCCGTATTAATTTTTCCGCCACAATTTGCTGGATTTCATTGCCCTATTCACCAATTATTCCAAATTTGAAACACTATAATTAAATCTGGGCGCCCTCTACATATGCAATCTTCGTTTGATGTCTTAATCGGTAACCTATCATCCTTTTAACGGATATCTTTGCCAGTTAACTCTGCCATGATAATCTTCAGCACACACCCTCATTTATCGACAATTAATTCATGGTCATTGACGTACATTAATATCGATAACGGTTCTTACAGTCATCGACAATGTTTCACGTGTCTGATAATTACTTGCGATTTAGTCACGCGCCCACTCATGTCAATGAATTGGTTAATTGTTGGTGTAAATATATGCCTCCTTTTAAAAGAATTAAATGTGATTTTGATTCTTTTAAATATTCAAAAACAAACAAGTATTTTCCCTTTGGATAGTACAGGGTGCGTATTGTACCTCTAACGCTTCATACTCCACGCTATGACGACTATTTCCCTCCACGTTGTAGGATTTCGACACGTCACTTCAATCAACATGATTGACCAATTGTCTTCACTACAAATCATAACTTTTCGGATCGTTGTCCTCTAAATTGTTGCTCTATTTCGAGAAGTGTAAGATTGGCCAAAATTTGATTTTTATCCTCCTTTCTTCTTCGTTCTCGGCTTAAACTCTATCTTCTTTAAGGCTTAAACCCTTGACCTCAAAGTTCTGTTCATCTTCCACTTTTTAGCTCACATGGTTTTTAGAACTCTCAAATACTTGCCTGCGGATTACATTGCATATTTGACAAATTACGAGAGGACAAGCTCTATGACATTTGCTATTTCGAACTTCAAAACTACGCTAGAGATTATTGGGACGATGTCCTTCTGTGTCTTTGCTTTAATTAGCATTTTCAGATTTCGCGACTTCTTCAATGTTGTTTTCCTCATCCAAGAGGGGAGAAAGTCCCTTCCAGAAGTCCTCTCTAATAGAAGTGTGATGTGCTGAATCCCAGCGATTCAAAGGATTTCCTTCTTTTGATGCCCCTTATCTTGAAGCAATAGAGGCCCCTCATGGAGCTAAAGAAGGAAAAACAAGACTCCATCCCCGTATGGATTAGGTTGAAGAACCTACCCTTCAAACTTTGGTTGGCACATTCCATTAGTGCTATAGCAAGTGTTGTGGGGAAACCATTTTATGTGGATGAGCGAACGGAACAAAGGAAGATGATCTCCTTCGCAAGGGCATGTGTGGAGCTCCATGCGGGACAACCTAGGAGCAACTCCATGGAGACCGGTGGAGTGTGGAAGATGTGGTTGCTTCGGTCACAATTGCGATGCCCCCCACCAAATTCCAAAGCTGATAGAGCCATGCAGCGGGGCTAGAACGCTCCTCCATTGATGGTGGCTGGACCGTCTCACGTCCCTGCCCCGACGGCCCCTCATGTCCTTGCCCCGACAACCCCTATCTAGCTTCACGTCCATCTCCTGATGGTCCCTGTCCCAACGGCGGAACTTGAAGAACAGCAGCATGGGATGGAGCAAGTCCTTGAAACATCGGTTGAAGCTGAAGTGGAGGCGGTGCCTCACCAGACTTGGAAACAGGTAAAAGGAAAGAAAAAGAAAAAAAGGTTGTTGCTCCCAAGGAAGGTCCCGCTTCCCGCCATAACAACTTCGGTGATGAGGGCATCGACCGAGTAGTGAAGTCTTTAGCTTCAGGGAAACCCGGACCTCCCATCTCTTCACGCAAGCCGGCGAAGGAAATGATCACTCCTTTAAAGGGGGTCCTATCTCTATCTAGCCCTGGACCGACTAACTTCAGGCTTTTGGAACTGCAAGATAGAGGAGCCAAATCGGATATCTCGTTTAGCCAGTCTAGCTACGAGGATGGGGATTTGTATTCCCCTAGTCCGTCCCCAAGGGCGGCCTCCAGAAGATTGGTGACGATGCAGAACAAGCTGCTAACTCTACTCCCTGCTCCACCTCCTGCCATGACTCCTGTGGTTCCGGCTACCTCTCGCCGGAAACCTCTGAAGCCGAGGTAACCATTTCTAGTCCTTCAACTTGTATATATTATCTATGTACATAGGTATTTGGAATATTATGGATCTTGTTGACCCTACTAGACAAGCCGAGGTCCATAGTTTGGTTTCCTCAAATACATTTTGTTGTGTTGGCTTTTGGAGACTAAAGTACCGGAAGCCATGTTCTCTTCTATCTCTTTGAGTCTGATAAGGGATTGGAGTTGGATTTCGAATTATAGCTGTGCTCCTAGAGAGAGGATTTGGATTGGCTAGAATCCTTCGGTTGTTAGCTTTGAAGTATCTTCGGTAGATGCACAAGTGATCCATGGGAATCTTAAGATGCTCTCTTTGGATATGGTTTGTTGTGTTTTGGTTGTCCATGGCTAGCACTCTTTCACTTCTAGGAGACACTTTGGGAAGGCCTTATCTTGAAAAGTGCAGCTCTACAAGATTTGCTTTGGCTAGTCGCAAGTGATTTCAGTGCAATTAGAGACCCAACTAATAGACTTGGGGCTATAGACAGCTGGATACATTGCTTCAATGAATTTAGACAATGCTTATCTCTGGCTGAGTTAGATGATTTGTAGTATGTTGGATGTCGTTTTACCTGGACTACTTCTTCTTATCCTTTGCGGAAGGCAAGGAAGATTGATAGAGTCCTAGTCAATTCCAAATGGTGCTAGGTTTTTTTCTTCTCGGAAGCTTTATTCCTTGCACCAGGTATCTCTAACAATTCTTCTATGGTGGTCAAAGTTTTAAACCCGGTTCATCGAATGAAGCCTTTCAAATTCTTTGACTTTTGGATGGATCATCCTGATTTCATTCCAATTGTCAACCAAGTTTGGGAAATGCCGAATGAGGGAATGCCCATGTTTAGGCTGGTGTGCAAGCTCAAGGCCTTCAAAGCTCATCTCAAGACTCTCAACAACGAATCATTTTCCAATATCTCCATCAGGACTTTTGAAGCGAGGGTTGCGCTCCGAATCACTCAGCTTGACCTTCAGCAAGACCCGAACTCTGTTGTCCTTGCATATTTGGAAAAGTGTCAGTGGCGTACCTTCTTGGACTTGCGCTCTAAAGAAGAATCCTTTTTCAGGCAAAAGTCCAGAGTTAAGTGGCTAAAGGAGGGGGATCGCAACACTAGATTCTATCATCATTATGTCAACAAAAGGCAAATAAAGAATAGAATTCTTTCGGTTACGGATGCGTCGAGTATCCAAATCACCGAACCGGAGCTTGTTCACCAGCATTTTGTTAGGCACTACCAGGATCTTTTGTCGCCATGGATTATACAAGGAAGACCCTCGTTTGGGGACATCAGGGAGACTATTCAGTTTCCCCTAAATGCTGAACAAGTTAGCTTCCTTGATCGGCTCGTTTCTAACTCAGAGATTCGTGATACTCTCTTCTCTCTAGCTAGAGGCAAAGCTCCTAGACCTAATGGTTTCACAGTTGAATTCTTTAAGCATAACTGGGAGATGATGGGTCAGTTGGTTGTATCGGCAATGAAGGATTTCTTCATCTCGGGTAGGCTCTTAAAGGAGATCAACAACACCATTTTGGTCCTAGTACCAAAAAACCCAAATGCAACTTCTGTGGATGACTACAGGCCAATTGCCTATTGTAATACCATCTACAAGTGCATTACTAAAGTTATGGTCAATTAGGTTGCTGTAGTGTTGCAGGATGTCACTAGGCCTTTTTAGAGGGCGTTTGTTAAAGGTCGGTGAATCAGGGATAATATCCTTTTGGCGCAGGAACTCTTTTTGGTTTTCACATCCAACCCTACTCACCCAAGTGTGCAATCAAAGTGGACTTCAGGAAAGCCTACGACACAGTCGATTGGAACTTCCCTGAGGTTGTCCTTCAGGCCTTCGGATTCCCCAATTACTTCACTGGGCTCATCATGACTTGTGTGAGGACCCCTAAATTTTCCATTGCTTTGAATGGGGAGTTACATGGATTCTTTGCTAGTGGTTGTGGACCTCGTCAAGGGGACCCCTTTTCTCCCTACCTGTTTGCATTAGTCATGGGGGTACTTTTTGGTATTCTCACTACTTGCTCTTCATTGTCGGAGTTTAAATATTTTTGGAGATGCAAAGCGACTAGCCTATCACACTTATTCTTTGTGGATGACGTATTCCTGTTATGTGAAACCAACTTGCCTTCGGTGAAGCTCTTCAAGGAAGGCCTCCAAATCTTTTCGGATTGGTCTGGCTTGGTTCCAAACACAAATAAAAGTGAAATCTACCTTGCAGGAGGATCACCTTCCTTAAGGAACCAAATCCTCCTTACCCTTGGTTTCCACGAAGGAAGCCTACCAACTCGCTATATTGGGGTTCCCATCATCACTTCCAGGATCAGTAAGGCGGATTGCTGCGTGTTAGTCAACTGCATCATAGCGAGGGTACAATCTTGGACTCATCGCTTCCTATCCTTCGCCAGTCGAGTATAGTTGATCAGGTTAGTCCTTCATGCCATCCAAGCATACTAGACTAGTGTATTTATTTTACCTACAGTGGTCTTGGATCAATTCGAAAGAATTCTTAGACAATTTCTATGGAAAGGAACGGAGTTGGGAAGAGGGGGTGCAAAGGTTTCTTGGGAGGACGTGTGTTGCCCAAAAGAATAGGGGGGCCTTGACATCCGTAGGCTTTGGGAGTATAACAAGTTTGCCATGTTAAAACATATTTGGATCCTGTTTGCTGATAAGGAATCTTTATGGTGCAAATGGATTCAATCGACCTTCTTAAAAATGTTGAATTTTTGGTGGCCAAAAAGCCAACTTGTTTTTCGTGAGCTTGGAAGAAGATCCTCCAACTCAGGATTAAGTTTTGAAGCTCCTTCTATTGGAGAATCGGGGATGGTTGCTCGGTGTCCCTCTGTTTTGATAACTGACACCCCAAGGGTCTTTTGAACTTGTATTTTCCGGACATAGCCATATGTACATCTGGGGCATCTCTAGGCAGGCGACGGTGGCGGACTTATTCACTGACCATGGAACTTTGACCAAGTTGGTCTTGGACTCTTGGGCGGAACCCCTTCCCACCCTTTCCCACCTCTCCGATCGTTTTGGTTGGAAGGGAAACACCTCCCACTTGTTCACAGTGGCCTCAGCTTGGGATTTGACTAAGGACGAGGAAGACTCGGGTCTTTTAGCACATGTTCATATGAAACAACTCGATCACTCCAATGTACCAACTAAACCTTTGGCTTATTGCCAAACGCAGGCTTCCTACCGAAGCTCTATTATTATCTTATGGTAGGATAGAATAGTGCATTGTGTCCCTTCTGCAATGAGGTGTCGGCTTCCATAGACCACCTATTTTTTGATGCCACATCTCTACTAGCATCGCCTTCTTTTGGGTCTCCTGATGCAATCTACTGTGGCGGAACAGTTCATGGGCCGAGAATCTCAACTGGGCTGCCTCCTTTCTTGCAGGCAAAGACCGTTACAAGTACATTGCTCGCTTCTCTTTTGGTGCTCTTTGTTACTTCATTTGGAAGCATGGGAACGGCACCCTCTTTAGAGGGCAACGCTTATCCATTCCAACAGTGAAGAATCAACTCATCAAGGTCGTCAGAGACAAGGTCACCACATTCAAGAGTGTGGATGATACTTATAGAAACCGGAGATTGCAGTGTAGTTAGGGTATTGATCCGATTATTTTTTCAGCTGGGGAATCTTCTACTTCGGTAGGGCCCTAGCCTGGTGTTTGCTATTTTGATACTCTTTCTCCGCGTGGGTGCTTCCTTGATCGCTCTTCACTTTTGTTCTTGGTGGATGCGGGCGTAGATTGTGGTTCATCTGGCCTTTTGTGGCCTCTTGCTATTTTCCTTTTCCTTTCGCCATTGTTTTGGCTGTTTTGCTTCCTTAGGCCCGCTCTTGCAGTCCTCTTTTGATTCGGCTCCCTTCCATTCACTTTGACTTCATGTCTTGTTGAGTGCAAGTTTTGTGGCGCCGGATCTTTTATAATTGTTGGTTAAAGCTATATATTCTTACCCTTTACCAAAAAAAAAAAGAAATATTAAAATCAAATATTTTCCATCCTGAAGGAAGCCAGTATTTATTGGGAAAATTCCCTATATTGTTTTGAAGATAAGCTAATATGAGGAGTGCTTCGTCATTGTGAAGAATTGTCTACTGATATTGAAGGATCGCTGTTGATATTGAAGGATCGCTACTGATATCAAAGGTGAACAAGATATTGGACATCGAGATATCTACAAGCTAGAAGGACCTTTAGATGAGGTGAACATTTGAAAAAACCTTGATTGGTGGTGAACACATCGAGAAGAACAAGGATGCTCGTGATGACTTGGAGGTACCAAGATTTGATGAATAGTTGGATGGACCTAATGATGGTGAAAAAGCCTAAAATGAGAATCTCTAGTAAAGTCAGGAAGGACCATGGAGGCGAACAATTTAGTAGAGTCATAATCACCAATATGCTTGGAAGGACTAGAAGATAGAAGATTTGATCATTATCATGAACATCGAATTATTATCGAAAGTAGCGGATTGTTGGCAAGACAAGTTACATTAATTAGATGAGATGGAAGACTATGATGATACTTATGACTTGTGTGAGTTCAGTGAAGACTCATGAAGACATCGACAAGATGACAACAAGTCTAATATGATAAGGATTTCATGATTCTTAGAGTTACCAACTAAAAGTCTTAGGAAGTTGACATACTTAGAAAATTTATTGGATGATTGATCGCAAGTCAATCCATATGGTTTGACCGTGGATAGCACCAGCAGTTGATAATAATGAGCACATCTTGATTATGGGTAATAGGGTCATACTGATCTCAAGTCTTGGAAGATGTTGGTCACGTGCTCATCTTATTGGAACATTGTTAAAGATAAAACACCATTATGAAGGTTTGGAATTCACGAAAGGACCACCAAAGTTGAATCAGAGCAATTCTGACAATTCTGAGCTGGAGACAAATTTTGAAAAAAGCATATTGACACTGTTTTGAGAAATTGCCACCGTCATAGAGACATTATGATGATTTTGAGCATTAAAGAGACATTTTATTATCTAAGGTTGGATGGTTATTAATTTAATCCAAGAGAGATCGGGGGTTGGGTGGAAACGAATAAAATATGATAGAATTTCTTTTTATAGCTGAGCAAAGGAAATTGGGATACGCTTGAAGTTGGGCAACATTGGGGGTGCATGTTTTTATTTCTGTTCCTTTTCGTTCTCGGGAACAGAAATAAAAAAAGTGTTTCTGTTCGGGAACGGTTTTTGAACAAAAGAACGCGTTTGGTAACATTTGTTCCGGGGAATAAAAAATGAATAAAAACACGTTTGGTAAATTTTATTCTTTTTTTTTTATTTCTTTTAATTTTTAATATTTTTATTTTATTTTCCATTTTTTCCTTTTTTTTTATTTTTTTCTTTTTTTCGGCCGGCAGCCGGTAGCCTCGCCTAGCCACGGAGAGGCTCGCCGGCCCCCGGCGAGGCTGAGCCTCGCCGTGGTTGGGCGTGGCTCGGCCTCGTCGGATCTGGGTGAGCCCGAGCTCGCCTAGCCAAGGCGAGGCTCGGTGTCGTCGGCGTGGGCGAGGCCAAGCCTTGCCGTCCTGCCGTCAGAGCCGAGCACCTGCGCCTGCGATGCCGACCGAGATCTCGCCTGCTGCTACTCCTCGCGACGCACCGCTCGCCACCACTCCGCTTGCAGACCCGTGCCCCTCGCAGCAGCCTCCTCCGTAGACGCTACCATCTTGCCGACTGTCGCGCCGCCCCAAAGCCCGCAGCTCGATGCCGTCCCGATCTCACCGCGCCATTTGTGACGCCATCCGCCAGTCTTTGCCCGTGTCGCCTCATGTCGATCTCGAAGCCTCTAGTGCCGTGCCGCCGTCGCACCGTCCTCCGGAGCCCCTCGTCGGAACCCTAGCTGAAGATCTCCCCTTGAGCGAGGCCGAGCCTCGCCTTGGCTGGGCGAGCTCGGCCTCGCTAGCGTAGGCGAGGCTCGGCCTTGCCGGGGGCCGGCGATGCTCCAGCGAGGTCGCCAACCCTCGACGGCGTCGCCGGCCCTCGGCGGTCGGTCGTCGACCATGGCCGAGGTCGGCGACCGGTCAAAGAAAAAAGAAGAAAAAAAGAATAAGAAAGGAAGAAGAAAAGAGAAGAGAGAGAAGAAGAGAAGCGTTTCTTTTAGGCATTGAAGAAGTGTTTTTGAAGTCCAGAAGTAAAAAGTTTTTGTTTCTTTTTTTTGTTCCTATTTTGTTCCGGGAACAAAAAAAAAAAAAAAGAACAGAAACGCAACCAAACGCGTTTCTATTCTTTTTTTGTGCCCGAGAACAAAAAAAGTACAAAAGTGTTCCAGAAACATTTTTTTGGAACGTTTCCATGCACGCCCATTAAGTCCAGTGAAGGAGCGAGGATGGCAAGAATTGAAGAAAAGACAAAAGATCATTATATAATAAAGAAACACAAAAAAGGAAGATTTGCTCTGCAAAATTCACTTTCCACTATCTACTCATCATTATTTTCTCCATGATTTACAAAAGAAGAAAAAAGTAACGGGAACAATACGCAAAAGGGGAAAGCTTTTGGCATATAAAAGAGCATAAGGTGGACCCTCACCACGCATTCACCTTAGCGAAGAGACAAGACACGTCCACGGAGAAAATATTGGGTGGTCTGGGACCGCCATGTCAGCGTGGTCCCGAACCACTCATATGGCGCCACATAGGAGGGGAGGGGACAAAAGAGAGAAAGAGGAGAGAGAGCGTCAGAGAAGTGGGTCCCGATTTTCGTCCTTTGTCTATACACGTGGCGCCGTGTGAGTGGTCCGGGACCATGCTGACGTGGCGGTCCCGGACCACCCAATATTTTTTCCACGTTCATGCAGAGAGGACGCTGGCTATAGGAGGGCTAGGGGAAAGCCGCATTCAGAACAGTAACGTTGACCACAGAAAAGCAGAGGCCAAACGCGTGGGACGCGCAGAAAGACACATTCAGAGTACTAACGTTGACCACAGAAAAGTAGAGGCCATACGCGTGCGAAGCGACTTCTGACTGCACATTGAGTTCACACCAAGCCTTCGTGACTCGCTGTTGCAGTCGTGAAGACCCATCCCGACTCTTCAATTTCGCCGGCAAATCAGAGTTCCTTCACGGCGCTGGGAGCCATCACAGACGCAGCCGAATTTTGCCTTGTTTTTGTAGACTTGCTGGGGCTGCAGTAGCTACAACACATCGGTTTTCCTCAGCCAAGTTTCGGTGTGATTCTGGAATTCCAGGTTTCACAGGGTGCTGCCGTCTCGTCCAACAGTCCTCACAGCCGAGTTCGCCATAAGTCCGGTCTCATCGTCACCACTCTCATTGGCCACTTTCCTACAGCTTGCTCAGCCGCCTTGTTGCCGTGCCAGAATCTCCTCGCTACTGTTGCCTCACCTGCAATCGTAGCCCTTTACCGTTGCTATTCCCTACGTTGGTCCTTGTACCGCCACTCAACACTCATTGCCATCGGTCTCGTTCAAATCAACAAGCAATTTAAGTAATTCTCTGAAATCAATCCAATATGAGAAATGATTGTGTGATAGTGCTTAATGACGTGTGAGAATAATAGTTTATTCTGAATCATAAAAAATCAAATCACGAATAATTATAAATTATTGTGAGGTTTACTATTTCAAGAATTCGATTCACAATAAATTATTATTCTTACGGTACCTAAAGACTATTATGCTAGCAAAACCTTGCAAATGTATTACTTCAATTGTGATATATCGATTCTAAGCTTGATTTGATTGAAATATAAGCATTCCCAAATAGGAAATTCCCCTTATTGAGTCGTGCATATAATCGAGAATTCGATTTTGAAGACATAAAATCAGATTCCCGATTACATTCGTTTCCTATTTTGATAGTGGTGAATATTTAAATTATATGAGCTTTTATTGCATGTCATTAATTTAGGAAAATATTAATTAAAAATATTGCATGGCATGTTAGGAGGAGATAAACACTACAAACGACAAAAGTTGTATACGGCAATCACTTTGGTGTCAAAAGTTTTTGTCAGATCAGTTAAGCGCCAAAATTGAAGAATGAGGAGAAATTCCAACGAAAAATAATACGTGACTTTTATAATTACAAATTTTATATGACTTCGGCAAATCCAATCCATTTAGCATTTTCTTTGTGGCATGCTTGGCATTGAAGGAATCACTTTTTAATAATAATGGACACTGAAGTAATTATTTTAAACAAAATTTGGTACTCAAATGATAACTATTTACAACTTTTAGACGACGTCATTTAGGCGTTATATATTGACTAGAATACGCCAGCAAGCCACGTGGAATTGAGAAATTAATAAAATATGATCACATCAGATTTGTGACTACCTAGATTAAAGTTAGCACTTACGTGATCTTTTTTTTTTTTTTAAAGGTGGCATTTAAGTTATTCAAAAAAAAAAACTTTTGGCACTAAAGTGAGATCCATATACAACTTTTGGTACTTCAAATATTCTTCTCTCCATGTTAGGATATATTGCATTTAAAATTGCATATTTAGGAACCATATAATAATTTAGGAAATTACTTAGAATAGGATGTAATATAAATTATTTCTTAGTTTAAATTAGGTAATCACATAATTTTAGGTAGTTTTATAATTTAGTTAAAAAGAAAATCATTAAAAAAAATAGCGTGCATATTTCATAAAGAAGGAGCTTCATCATTACCGCATCATCGTTGCCACGTCATCACATCGCTATGTCATCGTCATATCACAAGTCATAATTTTCATGTCATTGTATGTCATATTAGATTAATTTATAGTTCTTTTACTCGTCATTAAAATTAGGTTGCACATTGATTACATTAAAGTGCATGATATGCCATTAATTCAAGTTAGAATCCATATGGACATAATTTATATTAAAATTGCATCTCATGCATTGCATATAGTTTAATTTATATTTAAAAAACCTCTCTTGCTTCTCCTGTTCTCTTTCATCTAAAATAGATCCATCATAACCTGAGTACTTGATTGAATACCATCTCCTACTTATTCTACTTGAGTGCTATTGTCATCTTCGTTATTAATGTAACTCTTAACATACACTTTAGCTCCCCAGCATGAAGATAACAGTGCACAATTTACTTAATACCATTATCATCAATGAGGTATCTCAAACCATTCTTCAAGCTCTTCCTAGGAAGACAATAAAACAATTTTTTGTTTTTATTTTACATTGTAATCGTTGCACTATATCCTTGCGAAATTAATATATGATGACCTCCTTTCATCAACAACAATAGTATCTTCATTTTCACTAGCATATTCTCACTTATTGATGCCAATAACAAATTTCCCACCATAACAAACAATGATAGCTGCAAAAATGTCCCCCATGCTAATGCTGCACCCAAGAAAAAAAAAAGGTTATGGAACCACAACGTAAAAATGACGACAACTTCATAAGGAGGTCCCCATAATTGCACCTAATTGATTAAAAAATGACTTAATGGTTGTCATTTAGTGGACAACAAACAAACAAGCTAGCACCGAATTAATAAAATAAATTGAGGACCACACATTGCATGATTTCTCCTCTAGCACTGTCGTCGTCAACAACTGCACCAAGAACCTTAATTTCCCCCATCCCTAATTTTTGCCTTCGAGCCCTAATTTTTCCCTCTAGAGCAACTCAGAGCAGATGGCGAACTTGAGTGAGTGAAAGCGACAGAGATGGCAAGCAATGGTGACAATGAGCGAGCGACAGTGATGGGGAGAGTGGTGTGACGGTCAGATGCCAAATGACCATCACCGAAAGATCACCGCCTATCGTCGAATGCTCATTACCAATTGTTGGCCACTATCCTCCCTGCCTATCGGCCATCTCCCATTGCTATTTAGAATTGAGAAATTTTATATCGTTATTAAACGAATTTCTATTCAAAGAACAAAAATTTGTGTGATTATTAAATTTATATTTTTGTTTGAAAACTCGTCTGAGAATTTGTCGCGACCTCTTTTTAGCGGCGCCCGCGATTGGTTACGAGCACCTGAGGAGGCTAATGGCTCGGCTGAATTAATTAAGCCCGGACTCTCCCAAGTCCACCAATTCACGACTTAATTGGTTCAAGTTTTTAACCTGTAAATCAATTTTTAAAATGGAGTCGCCACTAATCGATTTGGGGTAGGTTGATTAGAAACCCAAGTGAAGTATCGGGAGAAATACTCACTCGCGCAACCGCAGAAATTAGGATCGGGACTTGATTACACTAGTTAATCACTAATGCCCTTTCGGTACCTAATCTTGTTTAAACCCCGAGGTTTTTTGGATGTTCGAGAGATTTTCCATGCATTTTTGGGAGGAAAAACATTTTTAGTCATTTTCTAATTTTTTTGGACACAAAAGGATTTTTGGGTTTTTTTTATCTTTTTCTGAAAATATAAATCACCTTTTTTGGCTTTTTCATGAATTTTTGGCCTTTTTTGGATTTTTGGCATTTTTGGAAAATATAGAATATTTTTGTTTTTTTTCTTTTTTTTTTCCGGAAAATAAAATATTTTTAATATTTTTGGAAAATAAATTATTTTTCACTATTTTATATTATATTATAATGTAAAAAAACGAACCGGTCGGATCCTGGGTTGGGTCCGACCGGTGCGGCCCGGCTCGGATTTTTTCAATTTTTTGTTCTTTTTTTGAAAATAAAATATTTTTGATTTATTTTTTATTAAAATATTATTTTATATTAAATAATATAAAAACTGACCCGGGTCGGATTCGCAGGTTGGGTCCGACCCGGGCCGGCGACCCGCACGCGGACGGGCCGCGTTGCGGGCCCGACTCAGATTTTTCTCCCTTTTTTCTTTTTCCAAGCCCATGAACTAACCAAGGCCCATTTTCGTTAAAAAAGATCCATGGATTAACCGGCCCACACGCGCAGGCCCACATCGGGGGGGAAACCCTACCCGATTGCTGACCCATGCCCGACCCGCTTTCCGACCCGGCTTCTCCTTCGTAGAACCGGATTTTGGGAACCCTAGAGCTCGACGATTTGCGGCGCCGAGGTGGGGCTTGGCTGGGACGTCACCGGGCGGTGACACGGCGACGGTGGCGACGCGGCAAGCGACGGTGGCGTCGCGGCAGGCGGCGGTACGGTGACGGTGTGAGGCGCGACGGCGGCCAAACACCACAGGGGTCTCGGCGAATCGTCGGGGACCGCGTCGAGGGTGGAAAGCGTCACAGCGACGATGCAGCAGGGTCGTTGCTAGTTTGGGGACAAAGTCGGGGAAGGACTGCAGCACGGCACGGCAGCAGTCCGGTGCAGCGACGGAGGGTGTAGCGACGGCGGGTGCAGCGACAGCGACAGAACCCCTACCTTCCGGAACCCATTCATTCAGATCTGGACGGCGTCGGGGCACAGCTCGGGGTGGCGGTGGTGGCTTGGCAGGTACCTCCTTTCTCCTCGTATCCGGCCCTCGCTCCTCCTCAGATCTGGGCTTCCTCTTCGCTCGTGCTCTCTCTCCTCCTCAGCCCCTTTTCGCGGATCCAGAACCCTCCCCTCTCCTTCGGTTTCGTTGCTCGAGATCCGGGCTTGCGGGCGTTCGGACCTCCCTCGAAGTCTCTCGAGGGAGGTTTCCGCATTCGCAAGCTTTCGATCTCTCGCCCCTCTCTCTTCGGGTTCGCTTGTCGTCGGCCTCCCCCGAAGTCTCTCGGGGGGAGGTCGTTCGAGTTCGCGACCGGATTTCTCTCGCGCGCTCGCTCTGAGTCTCCCTTGAAGTCTCTCAAAGGGAAAGTCTCCGAGCTCGCCGTGCCCTCTGTTCTTCCCCCCAACACCCTATTTATAGGCGTGGGGGTGTCGGCCGGCAGAGGCTAGACCGGCGGTCTTTGGTGCAGTGACCGGCCTTCCTTCGCCGGCCGAACCGGCGTCAATTCCTCCCCTTCCACGGAGGCTCGCTCGCCATCAATGCCGCGTCCTCTCAGCCACCGGCCTACGCTCCTCTCTCTGTTGTAGGTGGTGCTCAAGCGCGTCTTCGTCGCAGCGCGTGGCTTGCAGAGGCGGAAGAAGGAGGAAGGAAGAAGATGGGAGGAAGAAGAAGGATAAAAAAGGGGGGGCAGATCGTGCGAGCCCACGTGAAGAAGAGGGGGTGGGCTGCTGCTTTTGCTTTTTGCTTTTCTTGCTTTTTATTTTTTATTTTTTTTCTTTGTTTTGTTGTTTTTATTTGTTATTTGTTTATTTATTTATTATTTACTATCCGAAAAGGCAAATAAATGTAAAAAAAACCTAATTAATTTAAAAAACGAAATTTAGGTGTCATAAATGCCCCTCTTTGAAGGTGAGTTCGCAGAGGTTGCATTCAAAGACAAACTGATGCCTAAATTTTATCCATGCACGCGTAGTAGATTATATTTTATTTGGGACTTATTATTTTATGCGGAAAAAGAGCAATATAACTTTACATATACTAAGACAGATAAGAAGATACCTGTAGTTACTTACCGAGAGTGAGTGAGATAGGGTGTGAACCCCGATTTTTGGCAAATATCAAGGCATCACCTTACCTGTTGCATGAGGAGATTGCTTCTCCAGGACCCGAACCTTTCTTCGGTCGCCTGTTGGAGCAATAAGTTGGTTTGTCTAGGACCCGAACCTTTCTTCGGTCGCCTTGACGGGGAATTGCTTTCTCAGGACCCGAACCTTTCTTCCGTCGCCTGTTAGAGCAATAAGTTGGTTTGTCTAGGACCCGAACCTTTCTTCGGTCGCCTTGACGGGGAATTGCTTTTCCAGGACCCGAACCTTTCTTCGGTCGCCTGTTAGAGCAATAAGTTGGTTTGTCTAGGACCCGAACCTTTCTTCGATCGCCTTGACAGGGAATTGCTTTTCCAGGACCCGAACCTTTCTTCGGTCGCCTGTTAGAGCAATAAGTTGGTTTGTCTAGGACCCGAACCTTTCTTCGGTCGCCTTGACGGGGAATTGCTTTTCCAGGACCCGAACCTTTCTTCGGTCGCTTGTTAAAGCAATAAGTTGTTTGTCTAGGACCCGAACCTTTCTTCGGTTGCCTTGACAGGAGATGCACCGACCTTTCTCAGGGCATCTGTTTGTGGGTGCCTGATCTGTATCGAGGACACCAGTTGGTACCCGACCTTTCTCGGGAGATGCGCCGACCTTTCTCAGGGCATCATATTTGTTGGGGTGTCTGACTTCTGTCAAAGATACTGGTAGGAACCCGACCTTTCTTGGAAGGATGCGCTGACCTTCCTCAGGGCATCGATTTGCGGGGTGTCTGTCTTCTGTCAAAGACACCAGTTGGAACCCGACCTTTCTCAGGAGGATGCACCGACCTTTCTCAGGGCATCGATTTGTTAGGGTGTCTGACTTCTGTCAAAGACACTGGTAGGAACCCGACCTTTCTCGGGAGGATGCGCCGACCTTCCTCCGGGCATCGATTTTTGGGGTTTCTGTCTTCTGTCAAAGACACCAATTGGAACCCGACCTTTCTCGGGAGGATGCACCGACCTTTCTCAGGGCATCGATTTGTTGGGGGTGCCTGGACATTCACAAGCATTGAAAGAGTACCTGGATATTCACAAGTACTAACCTGAAGGATATTTGGGCCTTTGCAGGCATCGAAGGGGTACTTGGATGATCGCAAGTACAAACTCTTGGAGGATACTTGGCGTTCGCAGGTATCGAAGGAGTACCTAGGATATTCATGAAGGTCCCTCACCTTTTGATAATTGCGAATATTGATGACGTATCTCGCGTATTCGTGAAGGTCTCCCACCTCTTGGCAATTGGGGAATATTGAGGGCGTACCTAAGATATTCGTGAAGGTCTCTCACCTCCTGGTAATAGGAATATCGAGGACGTACCTGAGATATTCGTGAAGGTCTCTCACCTCCTAGTAATTGGGAATATCGAGGACGTGCCCCGAATATTCGTGAAGGTCTCTCACCTCCTGGTAGTTGGGAATATCGAGGACGTACCTGGGATATTCATGAAGGTCTCTCACCTTCTGGTAATGGGAATATCGAGGGCATACCTGAGATATTCGTGAAGGTCTTTCACCTCCTGGTAGTTGGGAATATTGAGGATGGATCTCGCATATTCGTGAAGGTCTCTCACCTCCTGGTAATGGGAATATCGAGGACGTACCTGGGATATTCATGAAGGTCTCTCACCTCCTGGCAATTGGGAATATTGAGGACGTGCCTCACATATTCATGAAGGTCTCTCACCTCCTGGTAGTTGGAATATCGAGGACGTACCTTGGATATTCATGAAGGTCTCTCACCTCCTAGTAATTGGGAATATCGAGGATGTACCTTGGATATTCATGAAGGTCTCTCACCTCCTGGTAATTGGGAATATCGAGGATGTACCTTGGATATTCATGAAGGTCTCCCACCTTCTGGCAACATAAACTTGAATGTAGCACAAGGCTTACCTGGATGGTCGCAGGCACTCAAAAGGGTTGGAACACCTGGGTAGTCGCAGGTGTACAAAGTACTGGAATACTTGGATGAACACAAGTATTTGATGATACGATCTGGGACTACTCTGGCTGGTCCAAGTGCTAGAAAACATACCTGGACGGTGGTGCCAAGCGAAGCAATGGAATGCTTGAACAGCTGCTATATTATTTGGGGACAACTCGTGCAGGTTGAGTGTCATGAAAAGGAAGTACCTGGACAACGGTGGGTACTTGACGATATGGGGATACCTAAACAGCAGTAGGTATTCAATAATAAACAGATACTTGGTCAGTCACAAGTATCAATACTCTGGGGACAACTCGAACAGGTCGAGTGCCTGGAAAAGGGAGTATCCGAACAGTGGCCGGTACTCAAAGACAAGGGGATACTTAGACAATTACGAGCACCCAAACTCAAGGGACGACTCGAATAGGTCGAGTGTCAAGAAGAGAGTATGCTATTTGTACAATATGCACACATGATTGTATGTGTTGTAAATTCATGAGTTCAAATGAGATTCATGCATGACAATTTTGTCAGTTTTGCATCATCTGAGTTCCATTAGGGAAGATTTTGAAAGACAACCTTTATTTAGAATATAGATGCTTTAAGCATGCCAGATGAGGGACTTTCAGTCTGAAAGGACTTTTCTCTCACTCTCTTGGAGAAGGCTATCCTGACCATTGATGCAGGATTTATAAGGACCACACTATCTTACTGTCATCATGTCAGCAGGGGTCCGAGTATTCTCGCAAGTGATACGACTTTACCAATGTGAGAGGTCTTTGTTGAAATTGTGATGAAGACTTGGTCAATAGCTCATCAAATGAGACCGTCGAGGTCAAGGCTCATGAACAAAGTGCCGCACGATCATCTCCAGGTTTGCAAGTCAAGAGTCCTGCGAAAAGAGATAGAATAGTCTTGCTCGTACTTCTTCGAGCGATGCTTATGCACATATGAAATCCTACGTTAATTGAAGTGCCCCTAGTCTGAAGAGACTTTTACAATGGGATGCAATGTTGGCTTGACTCATGTGTAAAAGGGCGAGAGCTGGTGATTGCCTTGGCATTTGTCACCGGTCTTTCTTCTCACGTTCAGATGGAGGCTCTATCAATTGAACCACAACAACAACTTTTTCTTGGCTGTATTTTTGATGGGAGGGCATTGGCCTTGCTTTTACCAGGCACACTGCTTTTTCATGCTCCTGTTTTTTTATTCCAGTTCTTCATTTATGGGCATTGACCTTGCTTTTACCAGGTACACTGCTTTTTTATGCCCATGTTTTTTTCATTCTTGTTGCTTGAGAGCTGATCTTGACAAGTTCAAGCAAACGCCTTTGTTAGACTATTGAGTCTTCATCTTTTGCCGGCACTTCTGATTATGCTACTCAAATGGCAGTAGCTTATGCTTTGCCTCCACGTGAAGGTGAATTTACAGACTCAATTGAGTTATACAATAGATACAAGTGCGTAAAGAAAGAATTGTTCTTCATGACTCTAAGGCACTTAAATTAATGCGAGTGTTCATATGCAATAAAGACACCCAAAGATTGATGCAAGTGCGAGCAAGAAAATTTCTATCTCTTTTCTCACTTTGTGATGCTGCTTCGCCTCCGATCTGCCCCAGTGTGGGGTGGTTCTTGACAGGGATAGGACAGAAATTTCATCAGTGTGTGGGGCTCAATGGGGTGAGCGATGGAATGCCTCTCACTATTTTGGTTACCGTACCATTCGCGAGAGAACTCTTTACCCTGCAGCCATGGAATCTTCTGCACTCATCTCACAAGTGTATAGATGGGGGAACTGTGTGTAGGATATAGCTTGCCTGTCATCATTCTGACGTGCCTCATTTAGCATGCTCAATCAATCTTGTATTCTTCACTTGGCTGTCTATTCTAATAATCCTCAGTGGAATCAGTGACTTAGACAGACAAAATCATCATACAAAATCCATGCAGCATTTTAAATGTGATGGAGATTGTACTCTCAAAACAAATGAATGGTTTTGACTAAAAAAAGACCCTATTGACAACTTTAGGGGTTAACATAATGGTGTTTCCAAATATGTTAGATTTTGAACATCAAAAGGGTTATTCGCAAATGGGTGTCACTGGTTGTCCCTATTGATTAGGGGATATGACACATGAATGATCAGCCAATGATTGGGAATCTGATCGGGCATCTCTGTTTTTGCCTTTGCAGAAGAGAAGATGTACAAGTAGATCAATTAGTCTGGCCAAAATCAAAATATGAGTTGAGGTATGAAGATTTTCTGTCATTTGCTTTGGTGATTATTCAGGACACCATTTCGCTTTAGGAGGGCTTATCAGAGTTTGACATGTCTTTCTTTGATTTGTTATCTGCATTTTTTACGGTCAAGTGATCCTGCAACAGATAAAAGGGATCATGTTAGTCAGAAGCTCTTTCAAGAGTCGAATAACTTGGAAGCGATACAACATTACCCTTCACTGGATTGGATGGACCTGAAGTGCAAGTGGGACACGAAGTCCTACGTCTTTTGCTTCGTTAGGTCACCTGCTCTCTCGTAATTTGCAAGTGCAAGAGAAGCAAAATTTTTTATTATTTTTTTACCAAGCGGCTAACTGCCGCGTCGGGGATTCGAACCCCCGACTTTGGACCGTTTTGCTTCTTCCCGGATACCACTCGGCTAGAGGCGCCGACGGTGTCCATAGGGCACTTCTTTTTTTATTTAACCGAACCGGCTCCTGGACGACACGTCCTTTCATACCAAGTTAGGCAAATCGATACAGGTCATTTGATTTGTCCAAATTAATCATTAAGCTTGCTTCTTGAATCCTATGCTTCCTGTCAATAGAAGAAAATATGTCAAAAGTGAGTTCAGACATTGAGAGTATTGGAAACGATACCAAATTACTCTTCTCTAAAGTTTGTATTTGCTGACTCCTAGGGATATTTGAATGTCGATGACAGCCTTTTCGTCTTGGCACAATTTGACATTTCTTTTGATTGGCCTTCCTCACTCGTGGCCATGTATGTATGATTGATGGTTTGTCGATTTATCTTCAACGCCTTCCTTCTGCGGAATTTTTCTTCTGTTTTTGACTATATGGCCATTGGGCAAAGTCATGTACCTCAAGCTTCTATGGAATCTGAGATGGACAATCAAAATCTCCAATTCTCTTATGGCAATTACTTCTTGGGATAGCATGCGTGCGGGAGTGAAGCTTCTAAATTCCAAAGTCATTGTCCAGGTGTGGGGCTATAGATCGCCTTGACTGTCTAGATTTTCTCCCTGTTGATGTAATCACTTAAAAGGAAGAGGAGGAACTCCTTCCTTATGTTGAAGTTGATACCGTAACATCTAGCCGTTTAGGCGCGTGCGCGCGACAAGATAGCTCTTTGGCTCGGGATGAAGCTAGGCAGGAGTGAGGCATGTTGTGGATGCTTCGATCTCAACTCTATGCCTGTACCTATTACATCTCATCTTTTGTATCCCTGTAAATAGAAGAGAGAAGACATCATTTCCAAATTATATTCGAGGATAAGACTTACCCTCTTTTGGTGTAGGATGATTCTTTCTATTTGCCCCCGTTTTCTTGGCAGGTGTCTTTGAATTTGGTGAGTTCGCCCGATGCGCTTGCTTCAAATGCCCCATGTCACACTAAGTCAAAGGGGATGGGAATGATCTTCTGAGACATGAAGTGAATGAGTCAGAAAGACAAACATGGTTAAATTTATCATCTTGTTTTAACAAAAACTTTCGAGTGATGAAATATTTTTTATTTTCAAAATATGTCTTTGGGGGAGAAAAAGCATGAGGAAGCCCAGCCCTCAGTATTCTCCTTGGATGATATTTTCTTTTCATGGTTGGATAACATCACTGGGCCGGTTTGGGATACCGCCTCATGCTTTCAAAACAAAATATTAGAACTGTACATTAGATTACTGAAATGGAAAATACAACAGTAGCACACTAGATAGGATAAGAAACATGAAATTATAAAAACAAGCAACACCCATGAAAACTCCTATGAAAAGGAGCACTTTGATATTGCTGGTTAAGCGCCTTTGAGTTCCTCGCCTCCAGTAGACTCGAAGTATTCGCATGAGAGGACCACTTCATTGAAGCTACGGAAATGCAACCCAAGCAACCAACAGCGATACTTGCGAGGTAAAGCCCCTATAAACAGCTTTATCATTTCTTCTTCAGCCAGTTGAGGGTAAGTTTGTATCATAAAAGCCTCCCACCTCCTCGCATATACTCGAAAATCCTCCATTGGTCTTCTTCTGAAGTGAACCAAGTTCTGACAAGGCGCTTCAGTCCCAATCTGGCTTTGATATTGAAGCAGGAATGCAGAAGACAGCTCATTCCAATCTCTCATAAGGTAGATATCTGCTGTGATGAACCATTGTAATGCAGATCCCGTAAGACTCTCTTGGAAAGCCTGAGTTGTGAATGACATTGGGCCATAATACCGACTCATTTCAACATGGAGGTACTGCAAGTGGGCCACGGGGCAAGTCATGCCGTTATATTTGCGGAGGTTAGGTATCCACATCTCTCCAGGGGTCATGATCCTATGAGCGCAAGACGGGCTTGATGTATCCTGGTTAGGCCACTGGTTTTCCCACTGCATATTCATTGTAGTGGTGAATTTTTCTGTTTCGGGAGAGTTGGACTCTACCGAGATTACCCCATTGCTTTCTTCTTGGTCAAAATTTCCAAATGAGGATGAAGTATTGAAGCTATCCTCATGGTTAGAGGATGAGCTTAATACTTCGTTAGGATCGTAGCGGATAAAGACGTATGCTTCCTCTTCTGATGGACCCTCATCCCCGGATGAGAGTAGGAAACAGTTATACGATGAATCGTCAGTTTCATTGTCAAAATAACGCTGGAAGTCCTTGGGATTGTATTCTAGGGCCGAGAAGTCTTCAGGGTTGTACTCTAGAGGATGGTGGCCTTCAAAGCTGTATTCTTGGGAATGCTGGAAGCTTTGGTGTGGTTTCGTCGGTAGATGCTGAATCTATCTGCTTAGGCTTTCTTTTCTTGGCTTCTGGTCCAGACCTTTTGAGTAAGGCCCTTTATTTTGCTAACTTGATTCTGTCAAGGGAAGTGAGAGACATTAGAGTTTCACTGTCTGATTCACTTTCCAGGTTGATAGGGGTTGGTATTCTTTGGACCCTAGCTCTTGGAGTAAGCTTGGGGAGTTGTCCAGTTGTGCCCCGCTCTTGAACAGGCTCTGAGTCTATGATCTCGTACAAAGGCTCCTTGCCTTTCCTAGTGGGAAATTTTCCAGTAACAGGATGTTGCTCAGCTGCCCATTTATTATGCAATACTTCATTGACACGCTTCTTTCCTATCTCAGCGACTAATGGCTCCTCGTGTTCCGCGATCATTGGCTCTTCGTAGGGCAGGGTGATGTCAACATTATATTCTTGGTGAAAAACATGAATTAGTTCCCTCCAAGTTTTAAGGGGACTAATCTTCCTGACAATGTACCATCGCAAGGCAAGGCCAGTCAAGCTCGATTGGTACGATTGAATCATCCTTCGGACCAGGTAGGCTTGCAAGTAGGTCTCTGGGCAGGAGGAATCAGCATACCTTTCGCATTCAGGTGTTTTGAGCTCTTCAGGGATCTCAATACCGACATAATTGGGAAGGTCCACGGGATTCTGCCCCTGCAGCTGGTTTAACCTTTTCATGATCTTTTCAAACTGTCTATGGTACTGGCTATTTTCTGGCAAATTTGCGGGCGTCATGACGGTGTTTGAGGCAACTATAGAGTTGGGCTCAGCTTGAGTGGATTTCGTTTGTCTCGAGAGTTGTTGAAGGACAATGGACATCTGTCCTATGCCGTCTTCAATGTTAATGAGACGATTTTGTACATCATTCTGATCGGGTCCTATTGCATGAGGCCAATCACGGGCGATTGGTGGCCGGCGATTCATAATTACCTGGTGGCGGCAAATAATGAATGAGCACGAAGTAAACAAAAATTGACCCATGGCAATGGTCTAACTGCTTTTTTTTTTTTTTATTCATCAAAAGAAGATTTTATAGACCGCAGACTTCTAACATCTAGAACTTGAAATTGAAATGACAAAATAAAATACTAGATATTAAACAAAAGTCCCTGAACAATGGGACAAAACTTTCACACTATTAACACTAAGGGACACATGATTCCCAATTTATATGCGATGGGGAGCCTTGCTCTTGCGAGGATGCCTGCTTCCTTGGGCTGGCTCTAAGGTGTGCATCCAGTCCATTCCCAAATCCCTCTCCATGAGCTCTGCTTGCTCGTGCGGGCTGCTTTCACTGATTGAGCGAGGGACTAATGGCTTCCATCTTGTCGGGATACGATGGTTGTGGATGTAGGACATGGAGGCGTGGTGAGCTTTTTCTTCTCCCTCAAGCCCTTCAGGTATCACAATCCTTTTACGATGGCACTTGTCCCAGGTTTCCTCAGCGGTAGAAATTTCGAATTCATAGTCACGGGTTGTGTTGAAAAGAACTGGAGGGACCATCATCTTGAAAGGCGGTGGGATCTCCTGAAGGGCTCCATATTGTCGTGCTACCCGATACGGGTAGTATGGAATGGCGCCAATGAGACCAAGCAACGGAATTGGGCGGGTGCGCATGTAAGCAAAGCGGGCCCTCTTTTCATGGAACCAACCAGCACACCATTGGAATGCCTCAGGAGCTGGGTTTCTTAGGAAGCTTACCCAATTTAAACAGCTTTGATTGGGAATGTATGGTCCTAAAACCATAAATTTTTGTAATGGATTTTCAAAAGCATTTGTTTCAGGCGATCGCATGAAGTCTCGAAATTCGCTTAGGTGAGAAAAGAACCAGACTTGTAAAATTTCAGGAGAGGCTCGCATGATTTTCTCCGAGTTGTCTTTAAAATGATTAAAAGACAAGAATGTTTCAGTTAAAATCATGTTGACATAATTCCCCCCTCTTAAGATCTGATCAACTATCCATGCCATCTTGGGAGTTATGGCATTTCTTTGATGGGGAAGATGATGAGCCCGAAAAAGGCTAGGAGGAAAATCTCACTTTTTGGGTCATAGGCTGATTTTGAAAAATGTGCATTCATAAATTCTAGTGGGCGGGTATTATGGTTGCCTTCAAGAATTTGTCTCATGACATGGATTTCAATTCCTAAAAGTCGTGCTAACCGCGCCATGGGAGGGCGCCTATCGATGGCTTGACAAGCTTTTTCTCAAGAGGCATTCCAGTGATGATGCTGTATTCTTCCAGGGTTGGGGTTAGCTCAAACCTACCGAATATAAAAGTAATTGTCTTCGGGCACCAAAAATGTGCCATGGCTTGTATGACTTCAGGACGAACAGTGATTTGAATCAATGATAGAAGATGACCGATTTTGGCTTTCACGCGCTCTTGGGCAAGCTGATCCAATTGACCCCACCATCTGAAGAGTTCCGCCTTAGGAGCAGGAATGAACTGGATATCGTCTTTCCCCATCGCACATAAACTGGGACTTTGAAAAGCTTATCCTAAATTGCCATGGGTCAAATAAAAAGACTAAGTAAAAGTAAAGAAATCACTTTGCTTTTAAATAAAATGGCAAGCACAAAGACATACAGATGGGACGTGTGGCTCGATTTCTAACTCAGAAGGCTTGGTGAGATTAAAAGGATATCCGCCGTCATAGTCTCGCGTTAGCAGCATACCCTCTTAACCTCGGCTAAGAAATTCGGGGAAAAGAATGGCAACCTCTACGTCGCAGTCTCGCGTTCGAGGTCATATCTTTCTTAACACCATCCTAGAAATCCTTTAGCGGCCCAGGTCCGACGGCCGGGTTGTGTGTGCCATGTGTAGTGTTAAAACAGTAAAGCATGCACAACGCTTTATAATCACAAGATAATCTATTTTAAACAAAATTAAAACAAATTTCTAAACTATCGACCTGCATAAAGAAAAAATAAAAACAAGTCAGTAAAGAATTTAAACAAGACAAAAATGGCCTAAGTCCTCACAAATGTCCCCAGCGGAGTCGCCAAGCTGTCGCGACCTCTTTTTAGCGGCTCCCGCGATTGGTTACGAGCACCTGAGGAGGCTAATGGCTCGGCTGAATTAATTAAGCCCGGACTCTCCCAAGTCCACCAATTCACGACTTAATTGGTTCAAGTTTTTAACCTGTAAATCAATTTTTAAAATGGAGTCGCCACTAATCGATTTGGGGTAGGTTGATTAGAAACCCAAGTGAAGTATCGGGAGAAATACTCACTCTCCCCGCAACCGAGAGAAATTAGGATCGGGGACTTGATTACACTAGTTAATCACTAATGCCCTTTCGGTACCTAATCTTGTTTAAACCCTGAGGTTTTTTGGATGTTCAAGAGATTTTCCATGCATTTTTGGGAGGAAAAACATTTTTTAGCCATTTTCTAATTTTTTTGGACACAAAAGGATTTTTGGGTTTTTTTATCTTTTTCTGAAAATATAAATCACCTTTTTGGCTTTTTCATGAATTTTTGGCCTTTTTTGGATTTTTAGCATTTTTTGGAAAATATAGAATATTTTTTTTTCTTTTTTTCCGGAAAATAAAATATTTTTTAATATTTTTGGAAAATAAATTATTTTTCACTATTTTATATTATATTATAATGTAAAAAAAACGAACCGGGTCGGATCCCTGGGTTGGGTCCGACCCGGGTGCGGGCCCGGCTCGGATTTTTTCAATTTTTTGTTCTTTTTTTGAAAATAAAATATTTTTGATTTATTTTTTATTAAAATATTATTTTATATTAAATAATATAAAAACTGACCCGGTCGGATTCGCGGGTTGGGTCCGACCCGGCCGGCGACCAAGACGCGGGACGGAGCCCGCGTTGCGGGCCCGACTCAGATTTTTCTCCCTTTTTTTCTTTTTCCAAGCCCATGAACTAACCAAGGCCCATTTTCGTTAAAAAAGATCCATGGATTAATCGGCCCACACGCGCAGGCCCACATCGGGGGGAAACCCTACCCGATTGCTGACCCATGCCCGACCCGCTTTCCGACCCGGCTTCTCCTTCGTAGAACCGGATTTTGGGAACCCTAGAGCTCGACGATTTGCGGCGCCGAGGTGGGGGCTTGGCTGGGACGTCACCGGGCGGTGACACGGCGACGGTGGCGACGCGGCAAGCGACGGTGGCGTCGCGGCAGGCGGCGGTACGATGACGGTGTGAGGCGCGACGGCGGCCGAACACCCTGGGTCTCGGCGACCGTCGGGGACCGCGTCGAGGGTGGAAAGCGTCACAGCGACGATGCAGCAGGGTCGTTGCTGGTTTGGGGACAAAGTCGGGGAAGGACTGCAGCACGGCACGGCAGCAGTCCGGTGTAGCGACGGAGGGTGTAGCGACGGCGGGTGCAGCGACAGCGACAGAACCCCTACCTTCCGGAACCCATTCATTCAGATCTGGACAGCGTCGAGGCACAGCTCGGGGTGGCGGTGGTGGCTTGGCAGGTACCTCCTTTCTCCTCGTATCCGGCCCTCGCTCCTCCTCAGATCTGGGCTTCCTCTTCGCTCGTGCTCTCCCTCCTCCTCAGCCCCTTTTCGCGGATCCAGAACCCTCCCCTCTCCTTCGGCTTCAGTTGCTCAGAGATCTGGGCTTGCGGGCGTTCGGACCTCCCTCGAAGTCTCTCGAGGGAGGTTTCCGGCGTTCGCAAGCTTTCGATCTCTGCTTCAGTTCCTCTCTCTCCGGGTTCGCTTGTCGTCGGCCTCCCGAAGTCTCTCGGGGAGGTCGTTCGAGTTCGCGACCGGATTTCTCTCGCTCGCTCGCCGAGTCTCCCTTGAAGTCTCTCAAAGGGAAAGTCTCCGAGCTCGCCGTGCCCTCTGTTCTTCCCCCCAACACCCTATTTATAGGCGTGGGGGTGCCGGCCGGCAGAGGCTAGACCGGCGGTCTTTGGTGCAGTGACCGGCCTTCCTTCGCCGGCCGAACCGGCGTCAATTCCTCCCCTTCCACGGAGGCTCGCTCGCCATCAATGCCGCGTCCTCTCAGCCACCGGCCTACGCTCCTCTCTCTGTTGTAGGTGGTGCTCAAGCGCATCTTCGTCGCAGTGCGTGGCTTGCAGAGGCGGAAGAAGGAGGAAGGAAGAAGATGGGAGGAAGAAGAAGGATAAAAAAGGGGGGGCAGATCGTGCGAGCCCACGTGAAGAAGAGGGGGTGGGCTGCTTTTGCTTTTGCTTTTTGCTTTTCTTGCTTTTTATTTTTATTTTTTTCTTTGTTTTGTTGTTTTTATTTGTTATTTGTTTATTTATTTATTATTTACTATCCGAAAAAGGCAAATAAATGTAAAAAAAACCTAATTAATTTAAAAAAACGAAATTTAGGTGTCAACAGAATTAAAAATAAAAAAATCAATTTCTAAATAAAAGTTAATTTCTGAAAAAATAATTATAATTTGGACCCTTACTACCCATCCACCTTGGGAAGTCTCCAAAATTGGCGGCATTTCTTTACGCTCGCCGCTCTGAAGTCAAGAAGAGCGATAGGAGCGACAACATGGGAAGTCACATTCGAGAATCGAACAAATGATACTTTTGCATGTTATTCAGCGGATGGGGCTCATCTTTTACTTAAAGTCGGTTCTGACTAACGAATTGTCAAGTTCAGAGATTAATCTAAAAAAATATTTTATTGGATCCTGTCGGGACTCCACTCATTACAATCTCTCTCTTTTAGATTCTGTTGGGACTCCACTCTCTCTCTCTAGGGAAAAATTGAAGCAATTAACAAGAGACTTTCTGACGTGGAGGCGGGTCATCATGCACGCAATAATGTAGGTCCACGCGAGGACATTGCAAAATGATTGTCTCCTGCCTTTTGCTTTTTCGTGGTTTTTCTTTCTTTTTTTTTAAAGTCATTGTGGAACGTTGAGTATACGAATACAGAGAATCGAGTCACAATTTCGACGGAACAAGCCTTGACCAAGTTTGAGGAAGGGTGCGTGCCAGCTAAAACTTGAAACAGCAAGAAGCTAATGCTTGAAAATATGGTCGTTCTTGGTCTTAACGGCAGAATAGTCAAGAATTTTTTTTTTCTCCATGGAAAGTAGCCATTAATGATGGAGAAAATGGCCTCTTTTGACGAAGCTACCCATCTCCATGCTTGGTCTTGGTCATCTTTAAAAGAAGCAGACAACCTTCTCAATCTAAGCAACCATCATTTTCTTAAACTTTTCTCTGCACTCGACTGATCTCCAGAATGCACATTAATAAATCACGGCCGTGTGTATCGGGCAAAGCTTCATCATAGGGTGAAGGTTATGAATCCCAATATTCCTTTGAAGGGAAAATGTTGTTATCAAAACAAAGCAAACATTTCAAATCGAGACTCTTACCTACATGGTCAGTTGTTCTAAAAGTGTACTCCACCATTGCTACCCTCTATTTTAGTGATATTTTAGTCTTGCATTTTTCTGGAAGGTATTGGATTTGTTTGCCAAGTTGTACTCCCAATAAATGTTTTACTACATCTTTTTGGTGATGATCCGAATTAGATACGTTTTGAATTTTGGCCTATTGGACTGTTAAATGTGTTTAGAATGACTTACATTTTCTCCTCCTTCTTTATAAACCCTATCGTTCCGGAACACTTAAAATTCTAATAATTATCAAATGTTGACTCTAGCTGTAATTTCTTGGTAATTCCTTAAAATTCAAATATTATTTCAAATAATGACACTAAAAAAAAAAAAGATGAGCATTTTGCCTCTTAAGAGGCATACTAAATATCTGACTAATTTTATATCTTTCTATATCAGTTATCATCAACTTACTCACACAAGTTAATTATCTAGCTAGAGTTGTGACTGACGTGAGGATATACGCTACACTAGGCGATCGAACTATGCTCTAGGAATATCCGATGAATTTTTTTTCCCAATCCAATTTAACCCAAGATCTCATGTCCAACTGTAAAGCATATCTGTGATTACACATGCGCCCACAGATCTTTTTTCGCATCTCAAATCTGTCATGCTTATTAATTTCACCATCGAAACTAGATACTTTTTAATATTGTAAACTCCAAACCTAAAGTTACTTTATATAAAAACCACCAAAAAAAAAAAAAAACTGAAAGAAAGTCGGGTTCTCTTTATAAGTTATAAACGAGGCTTATTTTTACCCGAACATTCATTATAGGTTCATTTTCAACAAGGTAATATACAAGAACAACAAACGAGTGATGGGAATTGTGACATCATATGCTCCCTATAATACATGCAAAGAAATTTTGCATTGGATTGTGACTAGAATGACATGACTTAAAATCTTCTCTTGGAAAATAATGGACTGCTACGCGTTCCTTTTATCTCACATTATTTTTTCTTTTTGCGAAGTTTACTGTTAAATTCAATTGAGTCAAGAAAGGGAACTCACGCCTACAAACGGACAAATGCCTTGTCTGAAGTAAGGGACGGGGAAACATCGTCTATGCAAAAAGAGAGGGGAGTCTTTTTTTCTCGGTGTTCTTTTTCTTTTTCCAATAGGAGTTTTGTGGACACAACTAAGATACAAGAAAGTTAAATAATTAAGAATTTAGAATGCTTTTCTTCGTCGAACGTGCGCGGCTTTACCCCGATTTAAACGTCACACGAGAACCCTAAGGCCGGAAGGGTCCTTGCTGGTATTATCATAGAGTAGTGGGTTGACGAATGCTGCATTAAACTCACCACCTCTCTCCAGGTGTATAGGTCTCGACTGGTCGTGTTGTGCCTCCAATGTTGTTATTTTGATTAAATTAAAGTGCTCAAAACAAGCTTACGCTCTATATACATTAGCATAGGATAACATTATAGGATTCTGGTTCTATTGTATTGGCCTTCGGGATCGGAGTAATAATTAATAAGGACAGTTGGAGGATCATATGCATCTTGCCTTGCATCATATCCATGGCTAAGGATCATGGCTGAGTGCTGAGAGATCGTGTAGTCGTTGACGACTTGCAGTGATCAAAAGTCTGTCGCTTTGTCAAACCCCTCTACGGTCTAAGGGCTCGCTTTTCATTGGCATTGCGGCTTTTCACCACCTCGCATTTTGGTATGTTCATTTCATTACATAATACGTTGAAGGTTTTGTACGTTAAAATGAAATTTCCCAACTATTAAACCCTAACCTATACTACAATTTAAGGGAATGACATTGCTGCACTTCAATAAATAAAAGATGAAGCCCCTAAGAACTCTTAAACGTGATAGTCACTTATCTCGAATTTGCACTAAAAATACTACAAGTTAATCGTGGATTTCCTTTGGCTCCTAAACATCATAAAACAACACAATCAATTCTTTTGGGCTAAAAGGTCGGTCTCCTTGACAATTACAAAAATGCCCCTCCGGAATCGAAATGGGTCATTGAATTCAGTGAAAGCCTTAAATCCGAGCTCAGCATCTACAAACTGAGACCTCGTGATACTTATTTTCACAGCGGCGAGTTTAATGATGAAAACCACATCTGAATCGGATGCCTGAATGTCCACGAGAGCCACACATGCCCCCAAAAGTGGGTCTGCTTGGGATTCTTACACCACACGCAACACCAATGTGCTGATGTTGAGGTTGTCCTACTTTGGTTTTAGAAGGGGTTGGTGGTTGATTTATAAGTGTGGGGGCAAGCCTCACTTTTTAAACTAACTTTTGGAGAGGGGCTCAAGATCACCCAACATTTGGTGTGAAGATTTTCAGTTTGAGAAGCATTATTATACATGTTGGGAAGAAATTTTAGGTTTGGTGTCCATCACTTGATTTTAAAAGTAATCCTCACTAAGATGTCCTGGTTTTTAATGAAAATTGAGCCCTTTGAGGTGGAGGGTAGTGTTTTTCATTTGCACGTGTGAAAAGAAAACGGCTCTTTAGGGTTTCTTGTGGTAGTTTTCACATTGCTGCGTGCTCCTTTGCTATGAACAGGAGTGATCACGAAGAGTGTATTCCAATTGTATCTAATGGGTAAGTTAAAAAAACTCTATTAACATATTTTATGTATCATTGGCACTTTTAATTAGTTTTCAACAATATTATTTTGCCCTAAATAATATTTCAATTTATAAATGAATCACGTAGCAATGTAAAAATTGCCTTAAGAAACCCACAAATGCGGCAAAAGGTCACCGGAATCGTCGTCGGATTGTCCCTAATTCGCTGTTTTTACATGTGATCACGTTTTCATGCCCTCAATGCAGTCGCGCGCGGTGACGACGACGTTCCTGGGCGTCGGGCATTAATTCGTACCCAAACCTTCTGAAGAGAAGATGTTTGCTTGGAATTTGTTTTTGAGAAAATAGAAAGTATTTGGGTTAGAAATATAAGTAGCGTTTTGTGAAGTTTATTTTAAAAACAGATCGGGAAACGACTTTGACTTAAATACCATTTGGGAAAAAAACTATACTTTTTAAAAGATTTTTATTAAAAAAATCTCTCAAACTATTTGCTTGCAGAACTTAGCCACCAGTGAGCTAAATTGGCCGCTAGCTAGCACGGTGTGAGGTTGCTTGACCTCAAGCATCACCTAGGGTTACATGGCTTGTCGACACTAGAATAGCTTGTCGTCAGCCAGATCTGGCCTCACGGGTGACCTGAACCCTCGCCAATGAGGTTGCATGAGGTGAGGATATTTATGAAATTATAAAAGTTGAGCAAGGGCAAAGTTGGAAGAAAAAAATTGTATTTGCATTTTTTAAAAGCACCCTCGGATCTACCTTGGGCTAAAGACCTTAAAGGCAATTGCATTTCCCTAAAAATCTTGAAAAAAAAAAGGACTTTGGAACCTAAAAGGCTTTGGCAATATTGAACCAAATGTACCCTCCCAATTTTATATGTTTCAATAATGTGCCTTATTTCTCTTTTTATTTTTTTACATACACAATCATTGCAAGCCACCTAAAACTTTTGAAATATACATATATCCACACCTCATATAGTTTTTTTTTTTAAATAGTATTCCAAGACATGAATAAAATGAGTCTCAACATATCCCTTAAGAGAAACTTGAAATGACTTGGTTAGAATTAGGTTTATTTCTTGTAAAAGCAATGAGAAGATTTCGATGGATGGAAGCTCCATGATTGGTTTAAAGATGGGCTGATTTTCGCTAGTTTGATTCCTAGATTCATGGTGGAAATCTGCCGAGTTGTTCCTAGACCCACCCATCTACAAGATCGATGGGTCTGATTTGGTTAACGGGTGGGTCTATGAGCCGACTGTGAATTTTTATTTTTTTTTAATTCCCTGGAAGTTCACAAGTTTCACTACCAAAGGCTAACAAATTATCTAGTAACTTTAGCAATTACAAAATTCCTGTGTTTCACTTGTAGTGAGACGTTCTATAAGGACCAAAAACAATTGCACATTCAACAATTACATAAACAATAATAAGGTCCTTATATCCAAATATTGCATGTTGGAAACATATGGAGATGACTACGGCGTTCCACACTGGGAAGCAACCATGAAACTAAGAGTTTTTCTATTTCAACCTGTGCGTTTGCCACAAAGTTTGACATTCATTATAATCAACACAAGAGTTTGCCACAAAATTGACAAGCTTTAATTCAAATGCATTTACAGTCAACATTACATATCACACGTGGCAAGAACAAGCAAGCAAGCAAGAAAAATGAATGAAACGAGGATAAATGAACACAAATCTCCTATTCTCTGGAATAAAGAGAAATCACAATGGCTTAAGAACCTCACGAGCCACTACAATAAATTAACTTCTCAAGCTTTGAATGTAGACCCGAGTTTATAAAGGATCCACGAGCCATCTCCAAATTAGAACTTCAACATTTGTCCATAAAAGTCCGCTACAAGACATAATCATAGCAAACATGGTTTAAGGGTCTTGTTACATGACGAAATGTAATCATGGGGCTCTTGACATGAGCATTTGTGTTTTAATTTGGACTTGCTGTTATGTTACTCCGTTAATTTATTGGACTGCTTGATCGATGTGAATGCAGATATTCAATAAAATTGCATTATTCACAACTTGATCTCGTAAATGTGGTATCAGGCACTCGCTGTGCCGTAATTTTACGCGCTTCTCTTTTACCTTTCTACGTTCCGACACTAAGAATGTATCGATAACATTTCAAGCCCTCTCCTGTATCACATGTCACTTTAGTCTTACTATAAATCCGCTTCGTGGGGTGTTAGATTCCCTCCCACTCACCAGCACCCATCAACTGCAGCCCAAAAATGATTTGTGAGAAATCCCATTTCAGCTGCTTTTCATTTCCCAGCATTTCTAGTTTCCCAGCATTTCTAGTTATTCTTTTGATCGAGTGGAAAAGTTCCCCAGGTTTTCGATTCGATTC
The DNA here is from genome assembly GCA_017140165.1 of Eucalyptus shirleyi. Classification (NCBI taxonomy): domain Eukaryota; kingdom Viridiplantae; phylum Streptophyta; class Magnoliopsida; order Myrtales; family Myrtaceae; genus Eucalyptus; species Eucalyptus shirleyi. The sequence goes on along the minus strand of CM029447.1, from coordinate 4,555,810 downwards.
ACACGAGAACGATCAGCTAGGCATTTCGATTTTTCAAGGCATTCACTTTCTTTTTCATCAATAATTTAATTTAACATCATGAACTTTGTTACTCCTAACCCTACGCAAACATCACTTGCCGCGAGAGTACTTGAGCCCTCTATATTACTTATTGGTTTAGATACTTCTCGCACCCCCTTCTTTAGCACATTCAAGATAGTGTCCTTAACCTCTTTTTTATTATTATTTTTATTTTTTATAAATTGGAGAAACCTTTGACCTGTATGAGTGATCTGCATACTTGGAGGTTCTAATGTGAAAAGTTGGAAGACCCTTTATGAACCGTGGGGTTGAATCCAGACCTTTGACTTGTATGAGTGATCAAAAACAATTTGCGGCGAGATTAAGAAAAACATATCATTTTTCTTCCGGACAAAGGAAAAATAAAATCTAATGTGAAAAATGTTCATAGCACAAGTCTCGTTGGTTATACTTTTGCCAAGAGCGAGCACAACAATGAAGGTAATCACAATACCTCGTGTACATAGAAATCAATAGATCAACCATTTAGATGATGAAGTAAATATCTGTGATAATAAATTTTCTAAAAATAATAGTAATATTTTCTAATAAAATAAAACTAGAAAATAACCCCACGGGAACATAAGAACTTCATAGAATGCACCACCGGTACATAAAACTTCAAGAGACCACATCATTCTTTTATTCTTGAGGAGGGAATGTTCGTTGTAGTGCAAAGCTACGAGCTTTTCGGGAGGCAATTAAAGACTATGTAAACCACTCGAGAAAACTAACTCTGGGCAGAGAGATTAATTTGAATTTTAACGCGTTAATTCAACAACTTTCGTTAGGTATGAGCATTATTAAGAATGATCTTGGTTCACTTTTTCAAATATCAATACATCGTTAATCATCTTCATTTCAAGACAGAATAGACGTGTCAATGGTCAACAAATCAACATTTACGTCAGATATCTCTTCTTTTTGTTCGATAAAAAATAATAGAGATTAATAAGCTTCTTCTTTTTTCTTTTTTCTTTTTATATATAGAAAGATAGATTAATTGGAATTTTAATGTGTTGATACAACCACTTTTATCGTTGAGCATGTTGATTCACCAGGAAAAAAGAAAAGAAAAAAGAATTGGAAGTCCGTAATATTTACTATCTTTGTAGTGCATACTTTCCTTTTTCAATGGATGTTTATGAATTATTATAAATCAGTATTTCCTAGATTTAAACTTTTTCCTTCATTAACGTCCCTAAACTTGTTTTTTTCTAAAGATTCTCGTTATCGTGACAAGCCTAACATCGATAAAGCTAACACGTGTTTCTTGCCGCCGGGGCCCCTCTTATGCACGAGGGTAACAGAGGAAAAGTCGTGTGGCAACCTTCTGGAGAGCATTAATCAACGACGGAAAACTCTTCAACACTAACGGCTGCACTTTTGGCCTTTAAATTGTTGTTTCCTCACCAAAGTTCACAAAAAAGTACTCATAGAAATGAAATACTATTTACACAAATATTCCAAATGACACCCCTCCACGCCATCCCACCCGGTCCGAATTATAATCTGGCATCACTATCATCATAGCCTTTTCAGTCCGAGCGGTGCAAGCTGATCATCGTTCACTGTATCGCATTTGCACACCCACTATTCTTGGCCTCCTCATGGTTATCTTCTAGGCCAAACCTGTCAAAATGCTGACACAGTTCGGGCTCAACTCGGGCTCTTCACTTTCGTCCCTCAACAACATCTTTTGTTATGAGCACATGGCACAAGTTCAACACATTCAACTAGGACCATCGTTCAGAGGAATATCAAGTTCGAGTCCGTCAATGTATTCAATTAGAACCACATTCATTTAAGAGTTTAAGTCAATAAGTTATGAGCCAAGTGAGATATATAAAAAGTCAACACCACACCAACTCCATGACTTGAGACTTCTTTAACACAACTCACATATGCATTTCTATAATCTCCCCCTCACATATGGGTTAAGGATTACATCTATCTCCCCCTTCAATTCAATTATCATTCTACATCAACATGTCTCAACCTATATCGCCGACACCCACCTTCATTCTTGGTATATTTCTCTAAACCAAACACTGAAGGCTATCATTGAGACTGCATTGCTACACCACAACGTGTAGGTTGCCCGGAAACTGTGTTGATCATATTCATTCTTTAAAATTCGCCAAACATTAGTAAATATTGGAAGTAGGCCATAATCAACCATTGGCTCTAATACTATTTATTAGGAGCACATAATAAAAATCTAATACTTTTACTCTAACTAATGAGTTATGAACAAACTATGATAAATTTATAACTTTACACCTTGCCAATTCCCTAATGTAGGACTTTTTCAATACAACTCACTCATGTATCTACAAAATTTTCCCTCTCATGTGGGAGCTTGGCATTAGATCTGTTTCCCCTTAATTCAAGTATTCGTCTACACGAACATGCCTTTACTTAAATCTCCACCACAATCTTCATCACTAGTTTCCTTCTCCATACCAGACCACGAAGGCTATCATCAAGATCGCCTTGCTGCACAACAATGCATAGGCTGCTCATACACCACATTAGTTGTATTCATTCTTTGAGATATTCACCAAACAACGATACACTTTCAGGGGAAATACTCATTGTCTTGCAATGCTACAAGCTTTTTAGTAGGTCATTCAAGCCTATTTAAAGCCACTCGAGAAAACTTTGAGTAGAGATTTCATAGCAAAAGTTAACAATGTTTCATTTTTTATTGACAACAGACCACTTTCTATTAGCATGGAAAATCAATTAGATTAGGCTATGTTTGTTTCGCAAAAAAATATGATTGGGAAAATATTTATCTAAAAAAAATTGCTTGGATTGCTAACAAAATCAAACGGACATTTTTTTTTTTTTTCATAAATAGATAAAGATCTAAATATCTCAACAAGTTCGTTCAAATTAATTAATAATGTTATTCTAGAAAACAATTGATGATAAACCCGCGCATCCTGGCTATAGTGGTAGTTCATTAAGATAAATCTATTGACTGTATATCTTAATCTTAAGACTAGTTCCAAAGAAACAATTGTCCGCACGACATTGAACCACCTCTTCAAGCCATTCCGATCAAACGATTGTTATATAATTACATTCGTCAAAGTCTGTTAATGAATCAATGATAACCAACACAAAGAGATGCATAATCCAGGCATTTAAGGCTTCGCTTGCTTTGCAAAAAGTTAATGATTTAGAAAATATTTTCCTTAAAATGATCGTATGTATCGTTTATAAAAATGAATTAAAGGAAAATATTCTCATCATTCATGAAATTGTTTAAACATAAATTATTGTCAATAATGAAATTTTTTTTCCTTGGCTAATTATTTTAAATAATACAAACAATCATTTTCAATTTTTTTTTAAATCATGTAGATTGTTTATTTTTCTTTGTGCAAAAACAAACGAAGCCTAAAATTGTGTTTATGCCTTTTAAAAGCCCAAATATTTAATCTAGGCTCACGGTAAAATGACGAAAGCATGAACTCAACGGAAAGAATCCGTAAAGTCGATAGACCAATAAATCTACCCGGCAACAGTGTAGGAAATAGACCATATGATTTTCTTGTGGAAGAATTCTCAACCCCAGTGCACTCCAATTCAACCCTTCTGTTTTTTAATGAATAAAAGCGACAACCCCCTACCTTTTTTGTGATTATAAGAGCGAAGGTGCCTGCTTATCCTGTCTGACGGGGCAATGCTTATCGGTCGATTCATTGCCTGCCTCTACAACGCTCGCTAGTCATTTTGGCCCCTGTAATAAGTTGCTGTGTCCGAATAACACTCCACACAAAAATATGTTTAGAATAAGAATATTCACTCGACACAACAATTTGCAAATGAGAGCCCTCCACCCCATCGAACCCCCAGCGGCTAATAATCCGGCATCCCCAGGGCCACCACAGTCTGGCCGGTACAAGCTGATCATCTGCCGCTGCATCATGTATGCCGTGCTCGCTATTCTCGGCCTCCTCATGGTCATCTTCCTGGCCATACCTGCTGGAATGCCTCCGAAGTTCAGGCTCAACCCAGGCTCTTCCCTTTCATCCCTCAACATCTCCACCTCCCATGTCACCGCTCAATGGAACATCGCTCTCTCCGTCAAGAACCCCAGTCCCTTCATCACTATCAAGTACACTCACATGAAGCTCCTCTTGAGTTTCCAATGCCGACTCGCTCTCTCTCATCCCTCCCTTGTTCCTGCCTTCACTCAGGGCCCCCGCAACATCACCATAGTCCAATCCGAGGCCCTGTCAACACTGGCAGTCGTCAATGACTCAAACGTGAAGGTCCTGGTGAGCATGTTGAAGGGCGGGGTGGTGTCCATTGACGTGGTGGCAAAAGCCAAGCGGAGGCTGCACTTGGGCCCATGGTGGGTGGCCGTGTTCGACGCGTGTGTCTCGTGCATGAATGCGACCTTCACGGCTCCAACTGAAGGCGAGGCCAGCGGTGATTGGATGATCCTTGGAGGCACCCTGAGCTGCAAGCCCGACATCATCACTCGGTTATGGTGAGAAAATATAAGTTCCTGCCTAGGTTATTATTACTATCATCGTGAAAGTTGTTTGTTCATCAATGAAGTTGACGATAGCTTAGAGAGAGTGAGAATTACTACGGCTACTCGCCGTCCCTTACTCTCACTCCAACCTAATTATATCATATTTACCTGCGGGAGCAACCAAATTAGCTTTGGGCCAAGTATGCCAAAGTGCTCTGATCCCGTTCTGGTGGGTCTTCATGGCGCCCTTGATCCGGCCAATTGCTGGGACAAGTCGACGAGTGAGGATAACACGAGTCCGACTGTCAACAACTTGATCTCAGATGTTGAACTCAGTGTTTTGACGGTGCTGACACGAGGCAATGCCGAGAGAGCAAGGAGGGTAGGGTAGAAAAAGACCGGTTGTGGCCGTGGCAGTGGCAACTTACAGCGGCCCGGCTATGACTTCACTGGACTGTAGGTGGCAAGCTACAGTCACAAAACTATACTTTTTCCCGAATAACTTGTCAGGAAGACGCTCCATGATGCCATGGTTCTTTGGAGGAGAAACGGATCAAGAGAGAGAAAGGAGGACGTAGAGGAGGGTCGAAGATTGAAAATATAGTATCCGGTGTTTTCTCCTAAATGAGATGTGATGGTAGATGGCATGTTTGCCGGAGGGTAAACAATAGCATGAATTGACGATAGGCCCTCGCATCAATTCAATTGCCCGCATCCTGTGCAAGGAGCTAAGAAAACTTTGTGAAACATGGTGACTACTTCTGTAGTATTAAACGCTTAATTTAGGTTAACTTTTTTTTTTTTGGGTAGCTTTTGCATTAACAGCTAAGTTGGCCTGCTTATTCTATTGATACGAACAAGGTTTGATTCTCACCACCGTATGTTTTTATTTTCTTTTTTCAGATGGCTTCTACAAATTTGGGCATCTGTTGGAGGTTTCTTTCCTAGCCTATTACTTTGGCAAATACGATAACTATTGGAGCCTCTCAGTCTCATTGCTGTTGTTTGTTTATGTCATATTTCTCTTCAAAATATGTATGCTCTAGATATTTGAATCTTTGACCTACCGTCGAAGAAATAGTTTGTGCTTTACACGTCTCTAATATTTGAGGTTTTGCAAGTTTTCCCTTAACTTGGTTTCTGATCATGCATATGCATGCAATCATATTGCATTGCTCTTTCAGTTGCGAAAGAGGCGACAGAGCCGGCCTCAAAGAATTAACTGAGTAGAGTTGAAAAACTTGTTGACTTGAATGCTTGTAGATCCTGTCCGTCCGCGTTTGCCACTAAAAGTAATCTTGAGATTCATTCATGTCACTCTGTCGTGAAGCCTTGTCTGACATGTATGGACATGATCTATCACGTGCATTTGTGGAGATTAGTCGAGAAAAAAGAGTTTGCTAAAATGAGGATGCTTAGGGTAAGATTATTGTCTTCTGCTCTTTTGAGGCTCTAGACCCAGACCGAGCACGGAGTTGGGTGGCTTTGTCAAAGAGGCTGAAAATGGAGGCTGGTGGCTGACCCAAGCGGTCGGTCGAGCAATTCTTCTCCGACCGCTAGGCTCGTTTCAAAACTCACCATTGCCTCTCCATGCTTATGCAAAAGGCAACCAAAAATGACCAAGCCCGCAAGGTTTCCCATAATTTGGCAATAACAAGGAGAAGATTACGATGGAGAACAGCCCAATTTTAAGCATGCTTCCCCTTCCAAAGCAGCGGCTCTTCCAGAGCTACACCAACCTGCTTAACGGAAAACCCTAGGATCGTTGACGACTGATGCTAGTTACATTCTAGACAAATTTGACGCGCTCAGAGTCCTCGATCTCCCCTCTTCTTTTTCCAAGAGCGTTATCAACTGAGACAAAACTTTATCAAGCATTATTACTTTTCTTCTCTACCAAGGCTAAAAATTAATGGAAACATTACTTTTATCACATGGAGATTGTTAAAGAGACAAAAACAAAGATTAAAAACACAGAACAAAGAAGCTGATAGAAGCAGAGAAGCAGAGCAAACTCGAAGTAAAGCTGAAAGATGAGCTGGCAAGCTATAAAGAAGTTGAAGAAACAAAAGCTAACCTGGTGATCCGTAGAAAAGCTGAGTTGGCAATCCTTGTGAACCAGGAACAGAAGATTGATCAAGCTACTGAAGGAGCTGCACGTGTGTCAAGATTAATCGTTCTGTTACTAAAGTTGTTAATTTTGTTTGTTGAGCTTTAGTATAAAAGGGATTGAAGAAAACTGTTGTTAGCGATGATTGATTCCTCCAAAAACCAAAATCACTCTGTTCTCTGAATTCTCTCTCTCGGTTGTTCTCAAGTACTCTCTGTATTTTCTATTCTTCTTCATATAGTAAAACCTTGTAAGGTTGAACAAGAAGAAAGGCTGAAAGAAATGTTCGAGTTGATGTATAGCAAATGATTGTTCAGCAACTACAGAGTACAGAATTCTCTCATATACAGGTTATCTTCTAGATTCTGTTTCTTCTCAGAGATCGCATGCGTCAAGAATATTCACCCTTAAGCATAGTTTGGTGATGAATGCGATGGTTGAACCCTCCCTTAAAATCAACATTTGGATGACATACACGGCTAAGATGCACAGAAAATCTTTTATCCGTGTTCCACATGTATAAAGTGACCACCGCTACCTTTCATGTCATCCCATAATAATAGCATACGAACAAAAAAGTGCTTCTTTGGAAATGACGATCAACGCCTCCAGTGGGAACAAAAGATGGCTTTGTATACATTAGCAATATTTGCTTGACCAAGACTCCACAACTTGACCTGAATTTGTCCATGCTTCACGTCCATCTTTCTACCCGGAAACAATTGCTTAAACGACCTTCCACACCCACTTGAATGTAATAGGAAACCCTCACATTTTTTTCATTGATAATCCTCGAAAAAGTTATCGTCTTTTGGAAATAAAAACTTCTCGATATGCCTAGGTGATGCATCTTTTAGAAAACTCAATGGGGACAGAAATGAGTTTCTTTTGGTTAAAATAACAAACCATTTAAAGACCTTCGACTAGTTCTAAAAATTGCCAAGGTGGATGATGGCAAGAAAGAGCTCACATTATTACAACATGCAAGCCTATCGCAATTTGTCCCAAAATCTTAATGCAAAATCTGGTGAGACGGAAATTCAAAATGTGACATTTATATGAACAAATTCAAGCCACCTTTTATTACTACTTTTATTGGGAGAGGACGTGTTTTGACTGTTCTACCAGTGGAACATATGCAATATCATTGCAGGATTGGTTGATTGAATAAATTAATCTAGGATTAGAATTGACTCTTCAGATTTGATTTCATTCTTTAGATCAGCATAGAATATTCTCTTTCAATTTATTATTCATACTTTGTATTAAATAAAGAATATTGTACATGTGATCAACACGTGATAAGAGAAATACAAAAAGGTCTCTTCCTTCATCCGTTCTTTCTCTTCTTTTTCGTTTTCTGACATGGTATAAGAGCACCATTTCCTGGCCTAGCTTCTGCACCTTTGTTGCTATTTTTCTCACTCCATCCAAGTCTTTGTTGCGACCTTCCCAAAGGTGAATTACCTAAAGAAGGCATGGATTATTAAGTCTAAAGACTTAGCACGAACTCTCCCGAGTCCTACCAATCGTAACTTGACATTAAAAATTAATCCATTTAAACATGCAATTTTACTCAATTTGAAGCCGCCACTAATTAAGTAAGGTTGATTAGAAACCCAAATAAAGTATGGGAGAATACTTTACTTTTACGAACCAGAGATTCAATAGGTCCAAGACATGGTTACGCTATATCAATCTAATGCCCTTTCGGTACATTTTCATTTTAATTTAAAAAATATTTTGCAAGTAGTCTTGATTAATTTTAACATAAGCCACTAACATGCAAAGGGTGGTCATGCAAGTACACAACCAATAAAATAACATTCAATAAACCGAAGTGATGAATTGTAAGAAATTATAACTAAACTTAAGCAAAACAAACTACAACTTTATTAAGGTTTATTCTTTTTTTTTTAAAAAAAAAAAAAAAAAAAAAAAAAAAACTTACAAAATGATGATTAAAAATGCATGCTCTAAGCATGATTTCTAAATGACAAGACACCTAATTTTTTTATTTTTTTAAAATGTTGATTATATGCAATCTTAATCTAATTTTTTTTTTTTTTTTTTGGGTAAAGATCTTAATCTAAATTTAATATGCATGATTTTTAATTTAATGACACGTGAGATGTAATTTATATGACATAACTTGAACCATCACAATATGCATGCAAACTAATTTACATGATCCTAAATACACATGTGCTACATGATACGGGACGAATGACATGGTAATTCTATAAGCATGTATGTTCCTTTCATGATTTTTCTTTATAAAATAATGCAACTCCAATAAATTCTCTCTCTCTCTCTCTCTCTCTCTCTCTATATATGTGTGTGTGTGTGTGTGTGTGTGTGTGTGTGTGTGTGTGTAGGTTGCATGAAATAGCAATGACACGAAATAGGATTAATTATGAATTAATCCTATTAATTAACTAGGCAAGTGACCGCCACTAATTAATTAGGATTGATTAGATACCCAAGTAAAGATATAATTTATATGACATAACTTGAACCATCACAATATGCATGCAAACTAATTTACATGATCCTAAATATACATGTGCTACATGATACGGGATGAATGACGTGGTAATTCTATAAGCATGTATGTTCCTTTTATGATTTTTCTTTATAAAATAATGCAACTCCGATAAACTCTCTCTCTCTCTCTCTCTCTATTTTTTTTTTTATATGCAACCTACATGAAATAGCAATGACATGAAATAGGATTAATTATGAATTAATCCTATTAATTAACCAGGCAAGTGACTGCCACTAATCAATTAGGGTTAATTAGAAACCCAAGTAAAGTATGGGAGAATACTTTACTTTTACGAATCAAAGATTCAATAGGTCCAAAGATATAGTTATGCTATATTGATCTAATGTCCTTTCGGTACATTTTCATTTTAATTAAAAAAATATTTTGCAAGCAGTCTTGGTTAATTTTAACATAAGCCACTAACATGCAAAGGGTGGTCATGTAAGTGCACAACCAATAAAATAACATTCAATAAACCAAAGTGATGAATTGTAAGAAATTATAACTAAACTTAAGTAGAACAAACTACAACTTTATTAAGGTTTATTCTTAAAAAAAAAAAAAAAAAAACTTACAGAATGATGATTAAAAATGTATGCTCTAAACATGATTTCTAAATGACAAGGCACCTAATTTTTTTTTAATTTTTTTGAAATGTTGATTATATGCAATCTTAATCTAAATTTAATATACATGATTTTTACTTTAATGACATGTGAGATGTAATTTATATGACATAACTTGAACCATCACAATATGCGTGCAAACTAATTTACATGATCCTAAATATAAATGTGCTACATGATACAGGACGAATGACGTGGTAATTCTATAAGCATGTAACATCCTTTTATGATTTTTCTTTATAAAATAATGCAACTCCGATAAATTCTCTCTCTTTTTTTTTTTATATGCAACCTACATGAAATAGAAATGACATAAAATAGGATTAATTATGAATTAATCCTATTAATTAACCAGGCAAGTGACCTTTGTGTTTTCCCTTTTAAATAGATATTAAAAAAAATAACACGGCTTAATAACTTGCATTGAAAAGAAAGTGACCTAACGATGCAATTCTAATCTTTTGGCATTTTCTTCTTTTCTTCTTTTCATTTTTTGTTTGGGGAAAAAGGTCCCTTTATTCATAAAGAAGACGATCTAGACTACATAACGCATCGAACCCTAAACTTTTCGCACTGCTAAAAGGACGGCGGTGCTCCAAGACACCACCACAGGATCACCCACGAAACCCATATCCGATCCAACGAAAAATACGACCCCATCCCATCCGAAACTGAACTATATACATCATTAATAATACATGAAAAACAATAATTAATTATGATCTGATTGCATTACAAGAGTAATAAGACAATGAACATGTGACTCATTAACTAATGTGAAACATATGACATGCATACTATGAAATCTACATGACTTAAGTAACATTTTTATTTGGTTTTTGTTTTATTAAAGAAAACTCTATACTATCCTGACTCCATAAGGATTTTAAAGATCACATGCATTGCTTTAAACATGAATTATGTATGCACCTAAGTTCTAGATATCAAATATGATGCAATGTGTATGTAATGATTAATTAATCAAATGACACATCGAAATATATGTCTTATTGATAATCCATCAATACAAGTCAATGAGACATTATCTTAATGCGAATCAATTACGCAAAGCAATCCATAGATTTGCCATGAAAAGTCAAAATAATGAAAAATCTAAACCGACATCTCGCAGCTCAATATTCTTGATTATTATGACTTAACATGACAAATTTCCTAATCAGATAATGATTAAATAAATCAAAACAAATTAAGTCAGAATCAAAAACTATGAAACCGAATATTTGAACTAAATTTAGTCTAACCTAGTCCACGGCACGGCTTTCTCGAGGGGGCAGCGGCAAGGCTTGCAGACCGACAAATGAGGTATGACTGAGAATTCATCGGCGTTTGATGAGTAACCGGTGATTAAAAGTTGGTGGTCTAAGGACAATTCCACCACCGTGAGGCCCATCCAATGGATCAAAAAACTACACAGGAAAAATCAACCTCCGCGTTGATGGACTAATTCGGATGAAGGATAGAGCGAAAACTCATCGGGAAGCAACAATCGTCTTGGAGCGGCAGGCGTAGGCGGGGAGCAGCACCGGCATCAAAATCGTGACAAGTAGCGAGGAGCCCGCAAGATGTGGGCTTCGCACGAGCAATATAGCGGCGACATGGGACAAAATCACGAGGGAGGTAGCAGCTATGGTGGTGCTCGACAGTTGGCGAAATAGCAAGGCAGGGTCATCAGGGATCTCGGCCGTGACTCTCTCTCTCCCAAGGCTTTTTCCTCCGTTCTCTCCTTTCCTTTTCACTTGTGTCACTTGCGAGCACTCTGCAAATTCCATCTCTTTCTTACTTTCTTTCAACGAAGCCTCCCCATGAAACCTCACAGACACTTTTTTCAACATTTTCCTCTTTCAAATGAAAATTCACCAACATTTTGCCGATTCTTCTCTCCCTATAAAACCACACGAACACTTTTTGTCAAATCCTCCCTTTGCACGAAGCTTTGCAGTCTCTATTTATAGAGAAAAAAAGTTTGTTTGCAAGTGGAGATGTTCCAAGATAATTGCATATATTCACTCAACCGACAACTGTCATCTTCCGAAAAGAGAGGATAGGCTCAACAAGAAAATGTCTCCAAAATCTAAAAACTTTCAAGATCTCCCTCTACAACCGAATTGTTTATTTTACTAATCATTTTTTATCCTCTCTTTTCTATTGTCTATATTTTTTTTAGAACAATTTATTTTAAAGAACAAATTTAAATCAAATAAGTTTGCTCCTAAATATAATTATTACCTAAATGCGATTTTATGAAATGCTTAATGTAATTTTGACATTTTTATATGACGAACAAGTAAGTAAAATAGTCAAAATTTAGGTGTTGATAGCTGTCCCTTCTTTAAAAGAGAGCTTAGAGAGGTTTCCTTCAAAGATAAATGACATCTAAATTTGAACCATGCAAAATGAATGTGCAAATGTTAATACGACGACTCATTTTTATAGGAAAGGACTCCACTGAGTTTAATCCCATTTTTAAATACAAGGTCATGCAATAAAGAATGCAATGCAATGATTTGGTCAGGAACATGGATCTCAATGTGTCTATGCCCATTTTAGAATGTAATGAAATGCAAATGCAAAGAAAAATACGTACCTATCATACTTATTTGGAGATTCAAAAAGCATAATTGCGTACAAAATGATCCCATGAGACTCGAAAAACATCTAGAACTCTCATCAAATTGTGAAAGAGACCAAACACCTGGAAGTTACATAAGGTATTTGAAGTTTCAAAAATTTGATGTTCACGTCGGACATTTGAAAACAGTTACTAAACACTTGAAAATCACATCAGATGCTTGAAAGGATAAACACCTGGAAATCACATCAAGCGTTTAAAGGTTCAAATATCTAGAATTCACACTGGACATTTGAAAATATTTTATAAATGGGTACCTAGAATTCTCATCAAGTATTCCGAAGATTCAAAAGTGATTAGATGAACTTGGGGCTTCAAAGATGAATCCTTTGGTCTTTGAAGAAAAAATTTAGAACTCAATGAAGGCCCATGCATAATGGTCTTATCAAATTTGCACTGGGAAAAATTATCATTAAGATAATTTTCACTTATATTGTGGCCTTCTTGAACATGCTAAATGAGACACTGTCAATGTGAAAAGGCTTTTCACTCACTCTCATTTAGGAGGGGTTATTTGTCCCGACCATTGATGTGGGAATATATAAATCACTCAATCTTATCATCATCCTGTTGACAAGAGTTCGAGTTTTCTCGCAAGAGTACAATTTATCAATCTGAGAGGTCTTTACCAAGATCGTGATGTGAACTTGGTTAACAGCTTAGCAAAGGAAAATTTGATTGCTCATAAAGGAATATTTTACAATTATCATCTCCGGGTTTACAAGTCAAGAACCCTGCAAAATAAGAAAGAAAAAACCTTGCTCACACTTCTTCAAGCGAATATTATAAACATATAAAGTCCTACATTAATTCAAGTGCTTTGATATGAAGAGACTTTGCAAGGGACGTAACGTAGGCTAGGTTCATGGGTTCAAAAATGAAATGACTCATCAGGCTCAAAGATGTGTATAGATGGGGTGAGAGTTGGTGATCATTCAGGGCTTGTCACTAGTTTTTTCTTTGCCACGAATTGTCTTCCAGACAAATGCCCTTATTGACTTTGAGAGTTTACCACTTGACTTCTTGTAATACAATGATCACTGTACTGGGGATCTTTTCTCAACAATTTTTTTCCAAGTTCTTGTGGCATCCCAAAATTCATGACGACCTCTAGTTACATTAAAGTCTATGAATAGGTGATGGAAGTACCATTAAGTTATTTTATAGCCATTTAATCCATAATTTGCAATAAGATTTATGGCCAAGCTTTTAATGGATAATTATTTGGAATTTATGGATTTGTGACTACAAGTTTTATGGCCTTATTACTTTTGCAAGTTAGGTATCTATTTAAGTGGAAAATGTTAATAGATTATTAAAAGGTTAGTGGGCCGAAATTCTAAGGCCAAGCATTATAAAGAATGATTGTTTGGATGGAGGTGTTTCTTCAAGTGACCCAATGAATCATTAAAGTGCAAATTGATATAGAAAATCTTATTCTTGGTGGTGAACTTTATAAGTAGAATTTTATTGATTTAAATTATAGATTTTTGGGGGCTTATAAGTTGAAATTAGGTCTTTATTTAATTGGGGATTAAATGGAATAGGAATAGGAGGGGGTGGGCTGATTTTTAGGCCCCAAGCCCATCCAACCAGCCCACACCAGCCCCCTATTCGACCAATGAAGGCCCAAGCCCGGCCCATTGAGGGCCATCACCCTTGCATGGAGATTGACAAGTGGCATGGGGGATTCTCCATGTGTCTCTAACATGCAAAAGGCTACTCACCACTTGTCCATGCATCTTCCACTTGTCCCTTACATGCAAAAATAGAGATTTATTTGTTAACCAAAGAGCAAAAGGGGGAGAGAGAATGGCCGGTTGAGGGATTCGGCCAAGCCAAAGAGGGGGAGAGAGTTGTGAGAGAGAAGAGAGGAACCGAGAGAGGAGAAGAAGGAGCCGTCGTCGCCCGTCCGTCCGTTCGTCCATCGCCGGTGTGCCGTCCGTGTGCCGCCGTCCGCTTGATCTTAGAGGCAAGTTAGGATCAATTTCTACTCTTGCATGTGTGTCTTGCATGTGTGGTTGAATTCTTGGATGTTTAGAGGCTAGAAATCGAAGTACATGTGGTTTGTTCTTGAAGATGCTTGCTGATCTCGTGTGTACCGCTCGACCCAGAAACTTGTGAGTGCTTGCATGTATGTTTCAAGTTGGATTTTGACTTTGATTCCTTCATGAAAGTTGTAGGCCACATCTTAAAATACAACATAATAAAATTTGAGAGAAAAAGGCCGAGTTTTGAGAGGTGAAACCCTCTTCCTACGAATATGCTAGATCTGGAACTACCTTGCTGACTTTTTGGTAGATTGTGTGTTGCATGTTGATTTTTATTGAGAATCTCACTTCTACTTCTTCATGAAACTTGTAGAGAACATCTCAAAGACTAACATAATCAAATTTGAGCTAAAATTAACAAGTGTAGCCTAGTGAATTGACTTTCTCTTGAAGACAGTAAATCTGGAAACACGGTACTGGACACCCGAGATTCCTTGGACCCATATGGTGACTATTCTTTGGAAATTTCACTTAGATCCCTTGATGAAAGTTGTAGGGGACCTCTTCAAGTAAAACATATCCAAATTTCAGAGGAAAAAAAGAAGAATAAGTGGGTGAAAACTCGATATTTCGGAGATAAATATACTGGACGTTTCGGTGCGAGAATCAGAAGTTTCGGACGTCTATAGAAAATTATCTAGAACGAATCTGGCCTAGATGTCTTCATGAAAAACCTACGTTAGTATCTTACCTATAACCTGGTAAAATTTCATAATTTTCGGAGGTCGTTCGTGTATTTTAATAAAATTATTTCGAGAACTGCACATTTTGTTTCTATCCGAAATTGTATGTTGTGTTGGTGTAAATCATATCTTTTGTGTGGAACTCTATTGGGCATGTATTTTTCATGAAATTATTATCTTATTGTCTTGCCTATCACATGCCTTGATTTCATGATTTTTGAGAAGCATATGGATATTTAATTTAAATATTTTCTAAAATAGTATATGCTGGAATTTTGTAAACTTCGAAAATGCATGAAATATGGACCATTTTAAATTGCATGGACTCCATGAATTGTATTGTTATGGATGATGGTGTCTTGCTGCATGTACGATAATAATTTGATATGCATGTATGAATTCAATGATGAATATGATCTTGGTTGCCATCACATCGCATGCCATGTTGAAATTGAGCAATAATTGTGAATGTAAAATTAAAAATAAGATGTATAAGAACATACATCGTGGTGAAGAGAAGACCGTCGGAGATGTGAGCCGATGATGCCCCGGGAGTGTCGGGATGCCTGGTGGTATACGGTACGTAATTCCAGGGGAGGCCTGGTAGTATGTCGGTACGCAATTCCAGAGGGTAGGGGAAACCATTTTCATGGTGAGCCCCGGAGATTTCCTTGGGAGTTTCAAGATGCCCGGTGGTATACAGTACGTAATTCCAGATGAGGGGGAATCCTGGTGGTATGTGTTGAAGAAATCTTTCCAGAATATTTTGAAGCTGACAAAATGTTTCTATCAGTCTAGTCTGGATATTTGCAGACCGTCTGTTTAAAGTCTGAAGACTTGTTGATAACCAGACTCAGCACTCCAGACTCAAGATTCAAGACTCAAGACTCAAAACTATTCTCATTGACAGTCTTTCTAATCCAGTGACGAAGGAAATCCAGAGCCGAAGTATATAGTTGAGAATTCATTCCTATCCTCTGGAGAAGATCTCTTGGTTGGATAAATATAACGGATTCTTTTATTCTTATCTTGATCGATTGAAGATCCGGTGGTCGACGAAATATTCTTGGAATGTTCTATTCTTGGAAACCAAGATCCTGATTGTATGGGCGAACATGATTGATGGGCTATCGTCAGGTTCCTTTAATAGCTCGAATGATCTTCTTGATTGATTTCGTCCAACGGGTAGATTGGAGGAATTCCTTTGGTAAGTGCCAACGGTATGATGGCATAAAGGAGTATAAAAAGGAAGTCGTTCTAGTTGTTTGAGTGTGTGATCGATAAAGAAATTCCAGAGTCTGAAGCACCTTGATTATTAATCGATACAATTTGAGCGAAATTGTATACACAGAGAGTGTCTATACTTGGTGATACCTTGAGCGAGTGTGGTAGATCATCTACACCTAGAAATCAAGGAAGATCAACACTGTAACATCTCTTTGTTCATAGTGGAATCCAGCCAATTGGCTGTCAGTGCAGAAGAGTGGACGTAGGCTTGGATCAAGCCGAACCACTATAAACCGCGTGTTCAATTCTCTCTTTCCTTTACTCAATCTTACGTTGATTATCATTTGTTGCAAATCCTTCAACTATCTAAGTATTGTGCGATTATCAATAAAAATCTTTTATATACCTATTCACCCCCCTCTAGGTACTTGTACTAGCTATATCAATTGGTATCAGAGCTCG
Source organism: Eucalyptus shirleyi (assembly GCA_017140165.1). Taxonomy (NCBI): domain Eukaryota; kingdom Viridiplantae; phylum Streptophyta; class Magnoliopsida; order Myrtales; family Myrtaceae; genus Eucalyptus; species Eucalyptus shirleyi. The sequence continues at coordinate 4,538,895 of CM029447.1, read as the reverse complement.
TGTTCTTATTTTATTTGAAGTGTTTTACTTCAGAGTAAAAGATCCATAGCTAGTATGCTAGCACCAGGGCTGGTGAAAGGGCAAAGCAATACCAGACCACCCTACTTTGATGGAAAGGATTACAACATCTGGAAGAACAAGATGAAAGCTTTCCTACGATCAAAGGATCCTCTGGAATAGGACGTTGTAGAAAAAGAAATCACTCCTACTGCTGCATCAGTCTCTGAAAGAGGGAAAGAAACTGTTGAGACCAGCGGAATGACTCAGGAAGAGATAAACAAGAGACAAGCACTCGATGCAAAAGCAATTTACTCTTTATATTGTGCCTTGTCTCCAACTGAATATAACAGAATATCTTCTTGTGTTACAGCAAAAGAAGTATGGGACAGATTACATATCACCTATGAAGGAACAGATCGAGTGAAGGAGACCAGAATCAACATTCTCCTCGATTAATATGAAGCCTTCAAAATGAAACCGGAGAATCTATAAGCGACATGTTTAGTCGTTTACGAGATATTGTCAATGGTCTTGAGAACCAAGGACAAAAAATTTCTGATCCCATGAAGGTGAACAAGCTCTTTTGCGTGGACTCTCCAAGGATTGGAATCATATAAAGACTTCAATAAGAGAGACGCAAAGAATTATGCCTCTATCTCGTCGACGAGCTGATTGGAACTCTTCAGTCTTATGAAGTAGAACGAATTAATGAAGACGAAGATCCAAGAGGTAAGAAATCCATTGCATTAAAATCAAATGATGATTCTGATGATACAGATTCTGAAGACAATATGGACGATGAGGAGCTTGCTCTCATGATAAGAAGATTCAGAAAACTGAATAGAAAAGGAAGAAGATTCAATTCAAAGAAACAAAGTTTCCAAAGACAACAGACCAAGTCTGTTGATGATGAGGAATCAAACAAAGATGTATTCTACTTCGAATGTAAGAAAAATGGACATATCAGACCCAACTGTCCTCTTCTGAAGAAGAAAAAAGGAAAAGCTGAGAAGTTTCGAAAAGCTCTCAAAGCTGAAACCTGGAGTGATACAGAGTGTGAAGAAAGTGATAATGAATATGCCAACATATGTCCGATGGCACATTCGGACTCGGACTCGGATCTGGATCGGACTCGAGACGGTGAATTTGAGGTAAGTGATTTTAAAATTCCTATCAAAGTCTCTAAATACATTGATAAACTGTGTTTTAGTCTTAAGACTTCTCTCAAAAGAATTTCCAAACTTAAAAAGGAAAACTCAGCTCTAAAACAAAAGGAAAACATTTTAGAAGAAAGAGTCAAAAGTTTAGACTTGAATGTTTCTACTCTTAAAGAAAAAGAAGATAATCTTTTCAAAGAAAATGCTTTTTTAAAAACTGACTTATCAAATATTTCAAAGAAATTTTCGATAGGATCCGAAATACTTGAAAAAGTTCTTTCAGTTCAAAGACCTTACTTCAATAAGTCTGGTTTAGGTATGACAGCAGAAACAATTCCCTTGATTGATTTTCCTAAAGTAAAAGAAAGAATTAAGAAAAGACCGTCGAGAGAGGCTTACAAAAATCATTTCAAGAAAGTTTTTGTAAAGTCTGTAGGTCAAAATGCTCTAAGGTGTTCAAAGTGTAACAGTCAGGATCACTTTGAAAAAGAGTGTCCTCTGGTTTGGAAGCTTGTTAAGAAAGTATGGCCTAATAATGTTTATCCTACTAACACCAAATGACCCAAGAAAATTTGGGTACCAAAGAAAGCTTGAGACTCTCTTTTAAATGCAGGTCTCCGTCAAGAAAAAGGTAAAGTGGTATCTTGACAGCGGATGTTCAAGACACATGACGGGAGACTCAAATTGCTTCATAAAGCTTGTTCAAGTAAATGGTGGAAATGTTTCATTTGGAGAAAACGGCAAAGGAAGCACTGTGGGATTTGGAACTGTGAAAATTGGAAATCTCACAATAAGCAATGTTTCTCTAGTGGAATGACTCAACTATAACCTTCTCAGCATTAGCCAATTGTGTGATATTGGTTTCAAGATCTCCTTTCAAGAAGGAATATGCTCTGGAATTAGCAAAGACTCTACACAATCTTTCATGGGTCGAAGACATGGAAATATCTACCTCTTAGACATGAAACTAAATGAATCGCAATGCCTAATCTCAATTCAAGATGAAGCAAGCTTATGGCACAGAAAGCTTGGTCATGTCAACATGAAGCAATTAGCCAAAATCTCATCAAAGCAGCTTGTTCGAGGTCTACCCAAATTACCATACCAAAAGTCCGATCCATGCACACCATGTATTTTGGGAAAGCAAGTAAAAAATTCATTTAAGCCAATAAATCATGTCTCTACTAATCATGTACTACAGTTGCTGCATATGGATCTCTTCGGACCAACCAGAACCCAGAGTATTGGAGGTAAGAAATATTGCCTAGTAATTGTGGATGATTACTCCCGTTTTACTTGGGTATATTTCCTTGCAAGTAAGTTAGAAACCTTCTCGTATTTTGAAAAATTTGCTAAAAAGGTTCAAAATGAAAAAGGATGTGTTATCTCTAGTATAAGAACAGATCATTGAGGTGAATTTGAAAATCAAGATTTCCCAAAATTGTGTGATGAATCTGGATTTAAGCATGTGTTCTCCTCTCCATATACTCCTCAACAAAATGGAGTTGTGGAAAGAAAGAATAGATCTCTTCAAGAAATGGCTAGAACTCTTTTAATTGAAAGTAAAATTTCTTCACGCTTTTGGGCTGAAGCTGTTTCAACAGCTTGCTATATCATCAATAGAGTCTTCCTAAGACCTATTCTAGAGAAAACCCCTTATGAATTATTCAAAGGTAAGAAGCCCATTGTTTCATACTTTCATGTGTTCGGTTGTAAATGCTTTATATTGAAAAATACAAAAGATCGAGTTGGTAAGTTTGAAGAAAGATCAGATGAAGGCATTTTCCTTGGATATTCTACATCAAGCAAAGCCTACAAAGTCTATAACAAGAAGAGCCAGTTTGTGGAGGAGTCAATGAATGTCAAATTTCAAGACTCTACGCAAGATGAATCCAGTCAGACTCAGTATGAAGAGTCTGAACCTACTCCAGACCTTCCAAAGCTTACAACTCAAGAAGTATCTCAGACTCTGGAAGACCAGCATCAAGATGTTCATGAAGATTCAAATAAAGAAAGAGATCATCATCCAGAAAAATCAACCAGTAACTGGAAGCATAAGTCCAGTCATCCCAAAGATCTCATTATCGGCGAAATTAATGAAGGAATTCGCACCAGATCCAAAAGACGCGAAGAGTCTAGTGCTGTGGCTCTCATTTCTGAAATTGAACCAAAAAGCATAGAAGAAGCTTTATCTGATGAAAGCTGGATCGAAGCTATGTAAGAAGAGCTCAGATAGTTCAACATTAATGATGTCTGGGAATTGATATCTAAACCAAAAGGTAAAACTGTTATTGGAGCCAAATGAGTGTTTAGAAACAAGATGAATGAAAAATGAAAAGTCGTACGAAATAAAGCAAGACTCGTGGCCAAAGGATACACGCAAGAAGAAGGAATAGACTATGATGAGACTTACGCTCCTGTGGCAAGGTTAGAAGCTATTCGACTATTACTTGCGTTTGCTTGTTATAAAAATTTCAGGTTATTCCAAATGGATGTCAAAAGTGCTTTCCTAAATGGATTTATCCAAGAGGAAGTATATGTGGAACAACCACCTGGGTTTGAAGACCCAAAGAAGCAAGACTCAGTCTTTAGACTGAAAAAGGCCTTGTATGGTTTAAAGCAAGCACCTCGAGCTTGGTACGATAGACTAAGTAAGTTCTTATTACAGAATGGTTTTGTCAAAGGTAAAGTAGATACTACTTTATTTATCAAAAAGGAAAACAAAAGCTTTTTACTTGTTCAAATATATGTGGATGATATTATTTTTGGATCCTCTAATGAAAGTCTATGCAAGAAATTTTCTAAGTCTATGCAGGATGAGTTTGAAATGAGTATGATGGGAGAATTAACATTCTTTCTTGGTCTTCAAGTAAAGCAATTGAAGGAAGGAACTTTCATTTACCAAGAAAAATATGCTAATGATTTTGTCAAAATGTTTGGATTGGAAAATTGCAAAAAGACTAATATACCAATGTCAAGTTCTTTGAAGATAGACAAAGATGAAGAAGAGAAGAAAGTTGATCAAAAGCTGTACATGAGCATCATTGGTTCACTTCTCTATCTTACTGCTTCTAGACCTGACATTTTGTTGAGTGTTTGCATCTGTGCTAGGTTTCAATCAGATCTTAGAGAATCCCATCTCAGTGCTGCAAAAGGTATCATTAAATACGTTGCTTCATCTTCAAGCATCGGTCTTTGGTATCCTAAGAAGGAGACTTTAATCTTCCGGGGATATTCGACGCCTTGAGATCTGGCCGGCTGCAGAGTCGATAGAAAGAGTACCTTAGGAACTTGCCAGTTGCTTAGAAGCAGGATAGTGTCTTGGTTTTCAAGGAAACAAAGCACCGTAGCTCTCTCAACAACAGAAGCAGAGTATGTAGCCCTTGGAAGCTGCTGTTCACAAATTCTATGGATAAAACAACAGCTACAAGACTTTGGGATTGAAGACTCATGCACAGAAATAAAATGTGACAACACCAACGCAATCAATCTAACCAAAAATCCAATTATTCATTCAAGAGCAAAGCATATAGAGATTCGACATCACTTCATTAGAGATCATATTCAAAATGGAGAAATCTCGATTCAATTTGTTGATTCAAAAGGTCAACTAGCGGATATATTCACAAAGCCTTTGGAGAAAAATCAATTCGATTTTATCCGTTCCAGACTCAACATTTTGAAGCTTGAAGAAGTTAAAGTCTAGAGACTCACCAACCCTCAGACTCTAATCTCTCAGACTCTAAATCCTCAGACTCAGACATTCATGGATATAGACTGTAAGTTGCTATTTTATCTAAACTCGAAAAGGTATGATCTTTTGTTCAGTTATTTTGTAGTCTCCGTGAAAAACGAAATCTTGTCTTTTCAAAAGGATTAATTTTGGCAGTTATTGATTATAAAAAGAAGTGTTCGTACACTTTCCTTGTGCTGATTGAACTTCTCTTTTCAAAACTGAGTTATATATATACAGTTTTCTTTTTCATCCAATCTTCAAAACCCTAAAAGGCATTCTCCTCCCAATCCGAATTCTACTTCGTGTTCATCTTCGAGAAAGTTGTCATCTTTTCTTGGGAAAGCAAGTAAATGAATCTTTCAGCGACAAGGAAGGATGTCTTCTTCGAGGAAGTCTTCAAGAATCACGAACAGGGGACCACAGAGAATGAAGGAGGGACCTACCCATTTCGATCTCACCAAAGAGGAAGAATTATTGAGTCAACAACAGAGCCCGATTCACTCTCCACCACGTCACTCAACACCATCTACCCCACAAGGTGCAGGTCAACAACCGGAGGAAGAGATAATCGAGGACGCAGACCCTGTAAGAGTCCAAAAACCCTCTTTTATTTACAAACTCTACCGTGCGTTGAAAAGTACTGGAACTCCGTTGAAATACGTGGATGATTTTCTCAAAGATAAGCATTATGGGAATGAGTATATCTTTCTGAGAAAAATGGAGGATTTGGGAATTGCTCCCAAGGGAAAGGCTGAGGAAGTACTTGCGAACATTCCAAGTGACCCTCGTATGTCGGGACCAAATTCGACTGACGGAAATGACGATGATAAAATGTTCAGTGACTTTCAACCTAGAATGGGTGTTGCTGCGAAGGTGAAGGGAAAAAGGATGGAGTTGTTTAAATCGAAGGAACAGGAGAATCTGTTCTTTAGACTGCTGAAACGAGGGGTGATAAACCCTAGGAGTGTTGATTTCGATTTCTTGGATGCCGTTAATGTGAACTTAAGGGAGAAGTTCAATCTGCTTTAACTTGAGCAATTTTGCACCGATACCACAGACGGTTATGCGCAACTGACAGCATACTTCTATTCGAATCTCAGTTTTTTAGATGCGAATAGAATATCATTCAGTGTTCGAGACCAGGACTATGTAGTAGACGTGGACATGTTGGCGGACATAATTGGAGTTGAACGAGGACGTTATCAACCAATCAAAGTCTCAGTTGCTCGTGCCTCAATGGAACTTGTCAAAGATAGAGATATTGAGGGAAGAATCATTTATTCAAAGATGCGTGCCATCAATATTGTGCTGCACAAAATTGTGATCAATTGCATCAGGCCCAAGTCTACATCAAAGACTGATGTGTCTAATTCTGAAGCAAAATTGATGTACGCAATCAACTCAGGGAAGAAGTTCTCTCTCTCTCACACTATTCTCTTTCACATGTACAGAGCAATGTCGAAGGACAAGGGACAATTGCCTTACCCAGGTCTGGTGACCAAGATCTTCAGACACATGAATATTGAACCGCCACATTCACTTTGTGTTCAACCGTGCGATAAGATGGTGGTAGGTTTGAAGATGTTGACGAAGATGCGTCTAAAAGAACTTTCCAAGGCAATAGAGAAATTCAGAGTAAAGACTCCAGTTCCGTCTACTTCAAAGAGAAAAGGGAAGGAGGCCATTGGTGCCCCATCCAAAAAGAAGAAAACTCTCATCTTGGAGGATGAAGATCTCACAATCACTGCCTTGATAAGAACCAGACGTTCTGTACCTCAATCGACAGAACTTCAGAAGAAACAGAGAGAAGAAGAGGAGCAAGCCAAGAACAGAGAAGAAGAAGAATAGAGAGAGAAGGAGAAAGAAGCTGAAGAAGAAGGAGAAGAAGAGAAAGAAAAGTCAGCAGCTGAATCTGGAGAGAATGGGAATCAAGATACAGAAGAGCATGATCATTACTCTTCCCCTTTTGATGTCCTAGAGATAGGGGGAGTTGGCGAGCAAGAAAGGTCCACACCTCATGCTGCCAATAGTGAAGGTATAAGACAATCTCCAGCAGACCCAGAAGAGTTTCAGCCTTCTCAAATGCCTGAAGAAGGACACGATACGTCGACACCAAATCTGCAAGACTATAAAGAAGCGCCATCGTCTGCATTCACTCCATCTAAGAAAGCAAATGCAAGTACACAGACGGACAACTCTACAGATTTTCGTCGTATTATGGATGTTCTTCTGGAAATGCGGGGCCAAATCTATGCTCTGGACTGTGAAATTCAAGCCATGAAGAATGCTGGACAAGCATCTTCAGTTACCCTGGAGGACAAAATGAAAGACCTCTCTCTACAACTTCAAGCCAATGCCAAAGGAGAGGAGGTAGCTCAGCTAAGGGAAGACTTGAAGAGGCTAGAAGGCATAGTCCAGTCAATGGGAGATTTCCAGATCGTGCGCATTCCCAAGCAGACCTGACTCCTTTCTCAACTTTTTTAATGATGACAAAAAGGGGGAGAAGCAATTTGAACAACCAACTTTAAACCTTGAACTTTAAATTTGTTTTTGTGGTTATGTTTGTTTTTTAGTATGACTTGAGTGAACTTGGGTGTGAACTTGAATTTGACTTAATTGGCTGTGGATTTTGATGCTTGACTGTTTGCATTTATATCAAGTGTTGTTATATGGTATTACTCATGAAAGACTAACCAATTTTCTGTGGATGTAGAGTCTGGTTGTTTTATTAATCTTTATGAGATAGCCATATTGCTTGAGAAATGTTTTTGTAGGTCAAAGTTGTTCAAATCTACAGGAAAGTTTTGTCACCATCAAAAAGGGGGAGATTGTTGAAAAAATCTTTCCAGAATATTTTGAAGCTGACAAAACGTTTCTATCAGTCTAGTCTGGATATTTGCAGACCGTCTGTTTAAAGTCTGAAGACTTGTTGATAACCAGACTCAGCACTCCAGACTCAAGATTCAAGACTCAAGACTCAAGACTCAAAACTATTCTCATTGACAGTCTTTCTAATCCAGTGACGAAGGAAATCCAGAGCCGAAGTATATGGTTGAGGATTCATTCCTATCCTCTGGAGAAGATCTCTTGGTTGGATAAATATAACAGATTCTTTTATTCTTATCTTGATCGATTGAAGATCCGGTGGTCGACGAAATATTCTTGGAAGGTTCTATTCTTGGAAACTAAGATCCTGATTGTATGGGCGAACAGGATTGATGGGCTATCGTTAGGTTCCTTTAATAGCTCGAATGATCTTCTTGATTGATTCCGTCCAACGGGTAGATTGGAGGAATTCCTTTGGTAAGTGCCAATGGTATGATGGCATAAAGGAGTATAAAAAGGAAGTCGTTCTAGTTGTTTGAGTGTGTGATCGATAGAGAAATTCCAGAGTCTGAAGCACCTTGATTATTAGTCGATACAGTTTGAGCGAAATTGTATACACAGAGAGTGTCTATACTTGATGATACCTTGAGCGAGTGTGGTAGATCATCTACACCTAGAAATCAAGGAAGATCAACACTGTAACATCTCTTTGTTCATAGTGGAATCCAGCCAATTGGTTGTCAGTGCAGAAGAGTGGACGTAGGCTTGGATCAAGCCGAACCACTATAAACCGCGTGTTCAATTCTCTCTTTCCTTTACTCAGTCTTACGTTGATTATCATTTGTTGCAAATCCTTCAACTATCTAAGTATTGCGCGATTATCAAGAAAAATCTTTTATATACCTATTCACCCCCCTCTAGGTACTTGTACTAGCTATATCAGTATGTCGGTACGTAATTCCGGAAGCCCCCGGAGGTTTTTGCCCGGGGGGATGCCTCCTGATGCTAGTTGGGATGCGAGATGCCCGGAATGTGGGGATGCCGGATGCCCGGTTGTATCTTGGATACATGCCCGGAGGGTTCTTGCGATGCTAGGATTGGGCGCAATTGATGAATGCGGGATGCAAACATTGGTCCCGAGAAAGAGAAAAGTGGCGGTCCAAGATGAAATTGAAATCGAATTATGCATGATGATATATGCATGACATGATGATGATGATATATGCATGATATGATGATGATGCTACATGCATGGATGCATGACATGATGATGGTACATGTGATATGATGATGATGATGTTACATGCATGGATGCATGGTAAAGATGGTGCCATATGTGACATGATGATGGTAAGTATATGACATGATGGTAATGACTATATGATGATGCATGTACATGAGGTATGATGACATGTGCATGATATCAAGGTAAATTGTGTATGAATGCTTTAATGACTTGTGATGCTATGATTGTGATGATTGTGGGGCATGGTGCATTGAGTGGTTTATTAGTCCTTTACCTGCTGAGTGGTTGTATTCACCCATTTTGGGGAATAACATTTCAAACTATATAGGATACCTCTGCTGCCACTGCCACCGGTAGATGGATCAAGTGGTCGGATATGACCGCGAGAAGGACGGAACTTTTGGACACCGACACTAGTTGATGAACCTTAAGCATATGATTGTGGGAGGAGATGTCGGTCATCTTTTGAAGTATAGCCGAGTATAGAAGACTACGGCATTTTGATGTACTGACGAATGATGTCCATCTAGTTTAAGTAAATAAAAGTGTACGGCTTTTACCTATAAATGTTTAGTTGGTATGCATCGTTTTCTGAATATAAGGAAGTGAGTTGTTGGATGTGCTTCCGTATATAAATTGCGCAAGGGACCGATCTAAAAGATGTAAACCCCTAGGTTGTATGGACCCGCTGCGATTGAAATGGTATCAGAGTGACATGTTATTAAGAAAAGTGAATGGTAAGCGAACTATGGCGACCCTAATCGGATCGGTGGCCATCGAGGGGTGCCACAATTCTTTTCTTTGATGACAGACATTTGCCTAGCTTTTACCAGGCACGTTGCTTTTTCATGCCTAAAATCTAGAAATGTAGCCCAAATGTTCCCCTGGCCTAAACTTGTGAAACTGTATTTGACCATATTTGGACTAGGCCCTAGGGCCCAGCCTAGTCCCCAATATATAAAATATAAAAAAATTATCAAAAATATCAAAATGGTTAGAAAAATAGGCCTTGATTACATTGTCCTATTCTACTATTAGATTTAGCTTTATTTCAATTAGTTAAAATACATAGATTAGGGATTTCAATGATTGGCTTCGATTTGACTTAGCTCATGAGGATAGTCGTCTTGAGACTTAATAATGAGACCATGTATATTTTTTACCAATTATTTTATTGGGTTTACTTTCTTACACTTTACTTTTATCATTTTGATTATGATTGTTTACTTTTTCTTGATTACATACTCATGCATGGACATTGTTTAGTGGCATTGGTTAATAAAATGGTTAAAACTATAGGACACTTAGTTAGCAAATTAATCAAATTGAGGTACTAAAAGGGCACTACATTTCTAGCCAATCTCAATAAACTATATGGGAAGTGAGATATCCCATACCTCTAGTTGCATTGAAAGTGGGATATCCTCTTGTATTTCACTTGATTCATAGCCAGCCCCAATAAACTTGCGGTGACTTCTTCTCATGTAGAGATAAGTGTAGTGCTTGGTGAAGAGATGCTTTGATCAATTGGGTTAGCCATCAACCTCTATTTTTGGCCTCATTTGAGAAACAAAGCCCCTGACCTTCATATTCGGTCTGGGTCTTGTTGCAAAGTAGCAGGCGGTCTTCTTAATCTAAGCAATCATCACTATATTAAACTTTTTTCGCTCAATTGATCTCTATGAATACATATAAAACATCATGTCCATGTGTATTGGGCAAAGCTTCACCAAAGGGTGATGTGCATGGATCCCAGTATTAATTAGAGTGGAAGACGCAACAATCAAGACACAGGATTTGCAATCATTCAAATCAAGACGCTTACCTACAAAGTCCATTCTTTGAGGCTGGCGCCTCATTTGCAACGAGAAAAGCAATACAGACTTCAGGATTGCAAGCCAATACACGATGGAAAACCAAGTTAAGGGAAAAACTTGCAAAACCTCAAATGCTAAAGACATGTAAAGTGCTGACTGTATCTTCAAATATTCAGAGTGTACACATTGTCAAAAGAAATATAACATAAACCAACGACAACGTACAGGACTAAGAATCCTCAAAATTTGAGGTATTTGCCAAAGAAATACGCTAGGAGAAAAACCTCGAACTAATGCCTAAATTTGTAGGAGGGAGAGTTTCCAGCATCTGAAAAAAGAACTCCAAAACACATTAATGTTAGAATTAAATATTGTTTGTGTCAATAGAATAAACAGTCTAAGATGGTTTTTGTCAATGTATAAAACCATAAATATGTTACTTAAAGCAAGTGTTTTATACTACCATCAAGCACAATCCTAACTTTGTTCGAACCACTTAACGATAATAAAAAATAACATGCTCCCGAAGCCACGATCGATAAATATAGCTCAAATTAATGTGAGCACTTATAAATTCTTGATACAATTCGTCCATCTTCCCCCACACCCCACCCCCCCCCCCCCCCCACAAAAAAAAAAGAAAAAGAAATGCGTATCCCTCCTCGCTAATTTTGACGAACCATTCAAATAAAAATATTCTACAGTCACCGTGGCTCGCCACCTACCCATCTGGTGAAGTCACCATTGGGCCGCTGCAAGTTGCGGCCGCCGCCACAACCGGTTGTTGACGCCTAAATTTTCCTTTTAATTAATTAGGTTTTACTTTATTTTACTTTATTTTATTTTATCTTTTTCGGATAATAAATAAACAAATAACAAAAAAAAACGGAAAAGAAGCAGAAAAACAGAAAAGGTGCAGCCCCCCTCTGTGGACCTCCATGGCCCAGGCGCAAGGCCCAGCCCCCTTCGGTCGTCTCCTTCCTCAGCGCCTCTGCAATTCACGCGCTAGAGACGTGACGACAGAGCAGGAGAGAGAAATAGTGACGCACGTGGAGCGAAGAGCACGAGTAGCGACGAGACAGGGAGCAGGGGGGCAGCTGGCGTCGGATGGGACACCGGTTCGGCTGGCGAAGGCCACGGCAACCGACGGTCAAACTCCGTCGACCAGCCGCCCCTCGGCCTATAAATAGGCCCCAATTTCCGTTGTCGGAGGGGCACGCAAGAGGATCGCAAGCTTGTAAATCTCCTCCTGAGAGACTTCGGAGGAGGTTGAAGAGCAAGCAAGAGAGAGGTAGGTCGCGAGCTCAAACGGCATTCCCCCAAGAGACATCGGGGGAGGCCGCGTGCAAGCGAGCCTGCAGAGAGAGAGGAGTCGGATTAGGGTTGCACCCTTGGACACCCCACTGAGAGACTTCAGGGGGATCCGAGGACTCACGGCTGCGAATCCGAGCTTCGCCAGAGGAAGAAGTAGAGAGAGAGAGAGAGAGAGAGAGAGAAGCTGGAGGAGGTCCGCGTGGGTACCACCGCCGTCATCGCCCCCGTCGCGCCGTCACCAGTTAGTGGGTTGTCGCTGTTGTTGTCACCGTCGTCCTTTCCCTCTTTGTAGCCCAGCCATCGCTGCCGTCGCTGTCATCGTCGCCGCTGCACCTCAGTCCTCTCCCTCCTCGGTACCGCGATTCGGAAACCCTAGGGTTCCCGATTTTCAGGGTTGCGACCCCAGGTTGTCGGGTCGGACCCGGATCGGGAACCGGGTAGGGATTCCGCAAATTCCGGGGGTGGCGGAGGTTGGGTTGCGAATTGGAGCCGGGTCGGGTAGGGTTCGTCAGGGAGTCGGGTCGCAGAGCTGGTTTTTCAGGCCGGACTAGGAGTCCCCAAACGCCCGGCCACGGCGTTGTTTCGTAAAGTAAAAAAAAAAAAAATCTGAGTCGAGCTCGCAATGCGAGCCCGTCCGCGTTCGGGTCGCCAGCCTGGGTCGGACCCAACCCGCGCATCCGACCGGGTCGGCTTTTTAAATTTTATTTTAAATAAATAAATATTTTATTTTTCAAAAAATCCAAAGTATAATTTATTTTCGAAAAATATTAAAAATATTTTAATTTCCAGAAAACCAAAAAAATATTTTAAAATGTTAAAAAATATTTTATTTTTCAAAAATAAAAAAATCAAAAATATTCCATATTTTCCAAAAAATGCCAAAAATCCAAAAAAAAAAGGCCAAAAATTCATGAAAAAGCCAAAAAATTAAGAAAAAGCCAAAAAGACTTGTATTTTTCCAAAAATACCAACAAATCCAAAAAAAAATCCCTTTTATGTCCAAAAACTTAGAAAAAGACTCAAAAAATGTTTTTCCTCCCAAAAATGCATGGAAAATCTCTCAAACATTCAAAAAACCTCAGGGTTTAAACAAGATTAGGTACCGAAAGGGCATTAGTAATTAACTAATATAATCAAGTCTACGATCCTAATTTATCTGGTTGTGCAGGAGCGAATATTTCTCCCGATACTTCGCTTGGGTTTCTAATCAACTATCCCAAATCAATTTGTGGCGACTCCATTTTAAAAATTGACTTACAAGGTAAAAACTTAGACTATTAAAGTTGCAAATTGGTAGAATTGGGAGAGTCCGGGCCTAATAAATTTAGCCGAGCCATTAGCCTCCTTAGGCGCCCGTACCTGATCGCGGGCGCCGAAAAAAAATAGGTCGTGACACCAGTCTTATACTTCTCGAACCTTCTCAATCTCTCGGCATAGTCTCATGTCAGCACCTTCGACAAACTGAGCTCAACCTCCGACATCAAGTCATCAACAGTTGGACGCTTGTATTATCCTCATTCATCGACTTGTCCCTGTTCGTGTCCCTTCTGACTCAGCCCGACCGAGAAATTATTCTTTACTCTTCACAGAACGATTGGCCGGATAAAGGGCGCTCCGATGACCCCACCGAACGGGATCGAAGCACTGTGGCAAACTTGGCCTGAAGCCCATTTCGTTGCTCGCAGGTAAAAAAAATTCGGAGGAGTGATACAACTCTCCCCCGCCGCGGCGGGAGGGGGGGTGGGGTTTTACTACAACTCTCGCTCTCTGCAAGCTCCGATCAACTTCATTGGTGAGCAAACAACTGGCGCGAGTAGGGTGATGGGGTCGAAACATTGCTAAAATGGAAATGGACTCTTCACGGTCAAAGTGGATCTCTCCTGTGACCAGGGGTCGCCGCTAGTGTAAATCTTTCAATCACGGACTTGAGAGGCATGCTTAGTGCTCTTACGTTAAACAAAATGTTTTAAGTTTTTTGACAAAGGAAGTTCCATAAAAGTCCATAAACATTGTAAAACTGAAAAATATCCATCCATGTTTTTTCGCCTAAAAATTCTATATCATTAAAAAGAACAAAACGAATCTGGATAGTGAAGAGATCACCGTGAAATGGGGATTAAGTAATGCGGCCTCTTGCGAATTTTCTTATGATTCTTAATTTATTTTCAGAACTCATACATGTTAGTCTTATTACTGCCAAAAAATAAAATTACCTTTTACATAAAAAAAGAAAAAGAAAACTCTAGAGAATAAAAGAATGACGCGGTCTCTTTATATGTTTTTAACGAGGTTTATTTTTATCCAAACTTTCATTATTTATTAATTGATAATTTTTTTAACAGGTATTTGGAAATCTAAAGCAAGACCAGCCTTAATAGTACTTAAACCTAACGAGGCAAAAAATTATGTTTTCCTGCATCATCATTTCAGCACTTAACTTTGTCCGCATCATCATTTCACACAAGATTATTGTATTATACTCGAGGGATATCTAATGTTTATTCCCAATCCAACAACTTGAATGGTTGCATTATTTGAGATATAATGCCTTACGTTTTTCTTTTTCTTTTTGCAAAAGCAAACATATTTTTTTACCTTAGATTAGTATATCATTTTCATAAAAACCTTCTAGATAAAAATTCATGTTATTGCAAAGTTGAAGATTACTCATGAGAAATTTATTGCCCAATTCATGCGAAGTTTATTTATTATATTATTCCAAGTAAAATACAGTAACAATGAAAACGAGCGAAGGAGTTTTCATATCTTAGGCAACCTAAAATGCCTACGAAGAAATTTTTTCTCTTTAATTTATCAAGTAGATATCTAAATTATAATATCTTAATAAAGGGAATGTTATTGCTATTTGGTCTGGCTTTTGAGGAAATGCAAGTTAACGGGGATTTTTCGAAACATAAATGGTGTTCGATAAAGTTTAATTGAAAAATACATTGAACTCGAGAGATAATTGGTGACTCCTATCTAATCGCATCCCCATCACGTTGAGAAATTCTCGAAATTGGCAGCAGATTTTTAGAAATGTTCGCTGCATCGACGTCAAAGAAAGCGGCTGAAGCAACAGCCCAAAGGGGAATAAAAGAAAATGTTGCAATACACTACTTTAATGTAATCGATGCTGTTTTAATTAAAACAAAAGTACGATAGATTAAGTGCCTTCATTATAAAAAAGTAGTAATGTACGTTTAAAGACGGTCGATTCGTTTCAGACGAACCGATAGAAGATCTCCTTCCAGGACTCGAGCCAGGATGTCTCCACGAAAAATGAGAACACGGACCACAACGAATCTTATTCGATCATTGAGAGGATGCTTGGGATGCCCCCATGGCATTGGGCATCCCTCACGTGTAGAAAATTATTCTCATGAACAACTAATCAATCAAGAAAAAATGGATCTATATATAACTGTAAAACATTGAGATCAATAAACACAACGGAATTAAGACGTACCTGTTTGAGCCATTGCTCCAAGATCAATCTGATAACCATTGCTTCGCTTGAAGAAAAGTAGATCAATCTGATAACCAATGTCTTGACCTCTTTTTCTCGGCGCCCGATCGGGGGGGAGCGCCTAAAGAAGGCTAATGGCTCGGCTGAATTTAGTTATGCCCGGACTCTCCCAAGTCTACCAATTCATGACTTTAATAGTCTAAGTTTGTAACTTGTAAATTAATTTTAAAACAGAGTTGCCACTAATCAATTTGGGGTGGGTTGATTAGAAACCCAAGCGAAGTATCGAGAGAAATACTCGCTCCTGCGCAACCAGAGAAATTAGGATCGGGGACTTGATTACACAAGTTAATCACTAATGCCCTTTCAGTACCTAATCTTGTTTAAACCCTAAGACTTTTTGGATTTTTGAGGGATTTTCCATGCGTTTTGGGATGAAAAAAAAAACATCCTTTGGGCTTTTTTTTTTTGACATAAAAGGGATTTTTTGGCATTTTTCGGAAAATACAAGTCTTTTTGGCTCTTTTCATGAATTTTTGGCTTTTTTTTTTTTTTTTTTTTTGGATTTTTGGCATTTTTGGAAAATATGAAATTTTTTTATTTTTTTTATTTTTCGGAAAATAAATTTTTTTTTGGTTTTTTGGAAATTAAAATATTTTTTAATATTTTTCGAAAATAAATTATATTTTTTGATTTTTTTGAAAATAAATTATTTATTTATTATTTATGCATTTAAAATAATATTTTTTAAAAAAAGCCGACCCGGTCGGGTCCACTAGTTGGGTCAGACCCGGGCCCGACTCGGATTTTTTTTGTCTTTTTTCTTTTTTTTATTTATTGAAACGGCGTTGTGGCTAAGTGTTTGGACACGCTCGGCCCGGCCTGATGACCCCGACCCAACAACCCACTCCCCCTGGCGAAACCCTACCTGACCCAACTCTGGCTTGCGACCCGATTCCCGCCGCCCCCGAAATCGCGGAATCCCTACTCGAATTCGACCCAACAACCCGAGGCCACGACTCAGAAAATCGGGAACCCTAGGGTTTATGAATCACAACGCCGAGGGGGAAGAGGGCTGAGACGCAGCAGCGACAACGGCGGCAACATTGTTGAGGGCTACGCTACAGAGAGGGAAATGGCGACGACAACGATGACGGCGACAGCGTGCTACCTGGCAACGGCGCAATGAGGGCGGCGACGGCAGTGATACCCACACGAACCCCCTTTCCCTTTTAGCTTCCCTCTCTCTCTCTACTTCCTCCTTTGGCGAGGCTCGGATCCGCGGCCACGAGTCCTCAGACCCCCCTAAAGTCTCTCAGTGGGGTGTCCAAGGGCTGCGGCTTGATCTGCCTCCCTCTCTCTCTCTCTCCATCCCTCCCTCTGCGTGTCTGTGTCTTTGGCTCTTGGGATCGACGGCCTATTTATAGGCCGAGGGGTGGCCGGTCGATGAAGTTCGACTGTCGGTCGCCACGGCCTTCGCCAGCCGAACCGGTGTCGCATCCGACGCCAGCTGCCCCCTTGCTCCATGTGCACTACTACTCCTCGCTTCGGCTCTAGCGTCGCGCCTCCGGCGCATGCTGCCCACCTAGTCGAGCGAGGAAGGAGATGAAGGTGCAGGCTGGGCTGCGGGTTGGGCTGGTAGAGGCCCAGAGGAGGGGTTGCTTTTTTCTGTTTTTCTGTTTTTTTTGTTTTTTGCTTTGTTTTGTCGTTTTTATATGGTTTTTTATATTATTTATCTGTAAAGACAAAATAAAATAAAAAATAAACCTAAATAAAATTAAGGCATCAACAGCTGCCCCTTTTTGAAGGTGAGTTCGCAGAGGTTGCATTCAAAGACAAATTGATATTTAAATTTTATCCATGCATGCGTAGCAGATTATATTTTATTTGGGACCTATTATTCTATACAAAAAAAGAGCAATATAACTTTACATATACTAAGACAAATAAGAAGATACCTGTAGTTACTTATCGGGAGTGAGTGAGATAGGGTGTGAACCCTGAGTTTAAGGCGTCATCTTACCTGGTGATATGAGGAGGTTGCTTTTCCAGGACTCGAACCATTCTTCGGTCGCCTATTAAAACAATCAATAATTTGTCTAGAACCAAAACCTCTCTTCAGTCGTCTTGACGGGAAATTGCCTTTCCAGGATCCGAACCATTCTTCGGTCGCTTGTTAGAGCAATAAGTGGTTTGTCTCGGACCCGAACCTTTCTTCGATCGCCGTGACGGTAAAATGTTTCTCCAGGACCTGAACCATTCTTCGGTCGCCTGTTAAAACAATCAATGATTTGTCTAGGACCCGAACCTTTCTTCGGTCGCCTTGACGGGAAATTACTCCTCCAGGACCCGAACCATTCTTTGGTCACCTGTTGGAGCAATTAGTGGTTCGTCTCAGACCCGAACCATTCTTCGGTCGCCGTGACGAGAAATTGCTTCTCCAGAACCCGAACCATTCTTCGGTCACTTGTTAAAACAATCAATGATTGGTCTAGGACTCGAATCTTTCTTCGGTTGCCTTGACGGAAAATTGCTCCTCCAGGACCCGAACCATTCTTCGGTCACCTGTTGGAGCAATTAGTGGTTTATCTCGGACCCAAACCATTCTTCGGTCGATGTGACAGGAAATTGCTTCTCCAGGACCCGAACCATTCTTCGGTCGCCTATTAAAACAATCAATGATTAATCTAGGACCCGAACCTTTCTTCGGTCGCCTTGACGGGAGATGCACCGACCTTTCTCAGGGCATCTCATTTGTGGGTGCCTGATTTGTATCAAGGACACCAGTTGGTACCCGACCTTTCTTGGGAGATGCGCCGACCTTTCTCAGGGCATCGATTCGGGAAGACACCTGGACTTTCACAAGCATATCAAAGAGTATCTGGATATTCACAAGTACTAACTTGAAGGATATTTTGGCCTTTCCAGGCGTCAAAATAGGTATTTGGCTGATCATAGGCATTGAAGGGATACTTGGATGATCACAAGTATGAATTCTTAGGGGATACTTGAACATTCACAAGTATCGAAGGGGTACTTGATAATTGGAAATATCGAGGACATACCTTGGATATTTGTGAAGGTGTCCCACCTTCTGGCAATTGGGAAATATCGAGGGCGTACCTGAGATATTCGTGAAGGTCTCTCACCTCCTAGTAGTGGGAATATCGATGACGTACCTGAGATATTTGTGAAGGTCTCTCACCTCCTAGTAAAGGAAATATCGAGAACGTACCTAAAATATTCATGAAGGTCTCCCACCTTCTAGCAATGAGAATATCAATGATGTACCTTGGATATTCGTGAAGGTCTCCCACCTTCTGGCAATGAGAATGTCGAGGATGTACTTCGCATATTCGTGAAGGTCTCTCACCTCCTGGTAAAAGGGAATATTAAGGACATACCTCGCATATTCGTGAAGGTCTCTCACCTCCTAGTAAAAGGGAATATCGAGGATGTACCTGAGATATTCATGAAGGTCTCCCATCTCCTGGTAATTGGGAATATCGAGGGCGTACCTGAGATATTCGTGAAGGTCTCTCACCTCCTAGTAATTGGGAATATCGAGGACGTACCTTGGATATTCATGAAGGTATCTCACCTCCTGGTATGGGGAATATCGAGGACGTGCCCCGAATATTCATGAAGGTCTCTCACCTCCTGGTATGGGGAATATTGAGGACGTGCCCCAAATATTCTCTCACCTCCTGGTAATGGGAATATTGAGGACGTGCCCCGAATATTCATGAAGGTCTCTCACCTCCTGGTATGGGGAATATCGAGGACGTGCCCCGAATATTCATGAAGGTCCCTTACCTCCTGGTAATGGGAATATCAAGGACGTACCTTGGATATTCATGAAGGTCTCTCACCTCCTAGTAACTGGGAATATCGAAGACGTACCTTATATATTCATGAAGGCCTCTCACCTTCTGGTAATTGAGAATTTGAATGTGGTACGAGGCTTACCTGGATAGCCACATGCACTCGAAAGGGTTGGGACACCTGAGTAGCCACAGGTGTACAAAGTAGTAGAATACTTGGATGAACACAAATATTTAACAATATGATCAGGGACCGCTCAACTGGTCCAAGTGTAAGAAAGTATACCTGAGTAATCGCAAGCACATAGTGTGGTGGAATACTTGAACGGCTGCTAGTATTCAATGACATAAATTTGAGGACAACTCGAACAGGCCGAGTGTCATGGAAATGGAGTATCCGAACAGTGGTCGGTACTCAAAGAGAAGAGGATACTTGGATAGTTACAAGCATCCAAATTTTAAAGACAATTTGAATAGGTTAAGAGTCAAGGAAAGGGAGTACTTGAGTAGTGACAAACACTTGAAAACAGGGGGATGCTTGGACAATTGCAGGTATCGATACTTGGGGGACGATTCAAACAAGCTAAGGATCGGTAAGAGGGAGTACCTAAATAGTGGTAGGTACTCAAAGATAAAGGGATACTTGATCAGTCACAAATATCAGTATTCTGGGGATAACTCGAACAAGCTGAGTGTCAATAAGAGGGAGTACTTAGACAGCGGTAAATACTCAAAGATTATAAAGCTTTAGGAGTAAGGATGGGGGGTATGCTTTTCTGGTGATACTTCTGATCTCTAAGAGTATGCTTGCTATTTGCACAATATGCATACATGTACACAATGATTGTATATGTTGTAAATTCATAAATTCAAAGGTGATTCATGCATGACAATCTTGTCAGTTTTGTATCATTTGAATTCCACTAGGGAAGATTTTGAAAGACAACATTCATTTAGAATATAGATGTCTTGAGCATGCCAGATGAGAGACTTTCAGTCTGAAAGGACTTTTCACTCATTCTCATGGGAAAGACTATTTTATCCTGACCATTGATCTAAGGACCACACTATCTCACTGACATCATGTCAGCAGGGGTTTGAGTATTCTCGCGAGTGGTACGATTTTACCAATATGAGAGATCTTTGTTGAAACTGTGATGAAGTCTTAGTCAGCGGCTCATCAAAGGGGACCAACAAGGTCGTGGCTCTGTGAACAAGATGCCGCATGCTCATCTCCAGGTTTGCAAGTCAAGAATCCTGCAAAAAGAGATAGAATAATCTTGCTCGTACTTCTTCGAGCGATGCTTATAGACATATCAAATCCTACGTTAATTGAAGTGCCCCTAGTCTAAAGAGACTTTTTACAATGTGATGCAATGTAGGCTTGACTCATGTGTAAAAGGGTGAGAACTGGTGATTGCCTTGGCGTTTGTCACTAGTCTTTCTTCTCACGGTCAAATGAAGGTTCCATTAATCGAACCACAACAACAACTTCTCTTAGGAATATAAACAACTGTATTTTTTATTTTGGGACGGCCTTACTTTTACCTGGCACACTGCTTTTTCGTGCCCCTTTTTCTCATCTCAATTTTTATTCATGGGGATTGATCTTGCTTTTATCAGGTACACTGTTTTTTTATGCCCCAGTTTTTTGTTCTTGTTGCTTGAGGAATTGATCTTGACAAGTTCAAGCAAATGCCTTTATTTAGACTATTGAGGCTTCATCTTTTGCTGGCATTTCTGATTATGTTGCTCAAACGGCAGTATCTTCTGCTTTGCCTCCATGTGTGATGTGAATCGTTGCGAAAGGATCGTTCTACGAAGGCTCGTTGCAGAAGGATCGTTCTACGAAGGCCCAGATGGTGCGAATTGCAAACCTCGACCTCCAATCAAACCTGTGATTGGCAACCTCGGTATGAACGTGACCTGTTGACGAACACGTGTCAACCAACCAACGTTATAGACGCCACGAGCGAAAGAATTCACTATCTCACTCGATAAGTCGAAGAGAATCTTGATTAGGTCAAGTCCTCAAAAGAACAGTAAAAAGAGAACCTCTCAATTCTTTTCCTCTAAAATAAAATATATCTGTCCTCAAAGAAATTTGGCAAATCCTTTATATAGGCTGCCACACAAACCCTAAAAATCTAATGCGTTATATTCTAAAATATTCCTATTTTAAAATATTCTTAAACAAGAATATATATATATATTGACTTGGTCAATTATTTGGTGACAAGATAATTAAATTGCACCAAGATTTCCAAGATTCTTCAAGATTTGATCCAAGGTCATCTTCACGCCAAAGATCACGAACCATGACGCCAACAGCTTGCTTGAATTGTTTGGCTCGCGCTCGAGTAATCGAACCAGTAGGAATAGACAATGGGTCCCTAGCACCTCCTCCTCGATATGACTCGATGTCCACATCATTCCCTCCCCCGTGCAAAGGATTTGTCCTCAAATCATCACTAGCATAAAAAAGAGTCAAGTCAGAAACATTAAATGTGGCACTAACATCATACTTACCTGGAAGATCAAGCTTGTAAGCATTATTGTTAACTCTTTCCAAAACCATGAATGGTCCATCCCCTCGCGGTAATAACTTATAATGTCGCTACTCAGGAAATCTCTCTTTGCGCATATGAACCCAAACCCAATCGCCAGGTTCAAACACCACTTCCTTGCGCCCTTTGTTAGCTTGCCTTGCATATTGCTCAGTCTTGCGCTCAATATTTGTGCGCGTCTTCTCATGCAACGACTTGACAAATTCAGCTTTCTTTGCTCCATCTAAATCCACACGCTTATCAACAGGTAAAGGGGTTAAATCTAACGGAGTTAATGGATTAAAACCATAGACAACCTCAAATGGTGTAAATTTAGTAGCAGAATGCATACTCCTATTATATGCAAATTCAACATGTGGCAGACAATCTTCCCAAGATTTTATGTTCTTTTTAATAATAGCACGCAACAATGCCCCTAAAGTTCTATTAACTACCTCGGTTTGACCATCGGTCTCGTGGATGACAAGTAGTAGAAAATAACAACCGTGTTCCTAGTTTTTTCCACAATGTTTTCCAAAAGTAGCTAAGAAATTTAGAATCTCAATCTGAAACAATCGATCTAGGCATGCCATGCAAACGTACAACCTCCTTAAAGAACAAATTAGCAATATGGGATGCATCATCAGTTTTATGACAAGGTATAAAATGAGCCATCTTTGAAAACCGATCAACAACCACATAAATAGAATCTCTACCATACTTAGACCTAGGCAATCCTAACACAAAATCCATAGAAATATCAATCCAAGGATACGTTGGAATAGGTAATGGTGTATACAAGCCATGCGGTTTAGTTGTAGACTTCGATTGCTTACAAGCAATGCATCTCTCACAAACACGTGTGACATCTCTCTTCATATGTGGCCAATAAAAATGTTCATACAGCACTTCATAAGTCTTATTAATGCCAAAATGCCCCATTAAACCACCACTATGAGCTTCTCGCACCAACAATTCACGCAAAGAACACTTAGGCAAACATAGTTTGTTTTCATGAAAAAGATAACCTTCATGCCTATAAAATTTATCAAATGCAGCGTGTTCACATGCTTCATAGACTCTCCCAAAGTCATCATCATCAATATATAAACCCTTGATATGCTCAAAACCTAGACACTTTGCTTCTAAAATAGTTAGAATCGCATACCTTCGAGAAAGTGCATCGGCTACCACATTTTCCTTACCTTTCTTGTACTTGATCACATATGGAAAAGTCTCAATGAACTCCATCCATTTGGCATGTCTTTTATTCAACTTTTGTTGTCCTTTCAAGTACTTCAAGGTCTCATGGTCGGTGTGGATCACAAACTCCTTTGGCCATAAATAATGTTGCCAAGTCTCCAAAGCTCGCACTAAAGCATACATCTCCTTATCATAAGTAGGATAATTCAATGTTGCTCCACTCAATTTTTCGCTGAAATAAGCTATGGGACGCCCTCCTTGCATCAACACGACTCCAATTCCTGTACCAGAAGCATCGCACTCTATCTCAAAAGTAGCACTGAAATTCGGCAAAGATAACAAAGGAGCATTAGTTAACTTATCTTTTAGCAAATTAAAGGCTTTCTCTTGCTCTTCTCCCCACGTGAAACCCACGTGCTTCTTGATAACCTCAGTTAAAGGTGCAGCAATGGTGCTGAAATTTCTCACAAATCGTCGATAAAAACTCGCCAATCCATGAAAGCTACGCACCTCTCCTATGGTCTTAGGCGTTGGCCATTCACGGATTGCTTTAACCTTTTCTTCATCAACCTGTATACCATTAGCACTAACAACAAATCCTAGAAATACTAATTTGTTGGTAACAAAAGAGCACTTCTTTAGATTAGCGTATAATTGCTCGGCCCTTAAAACCTACAAGACAGCTCGCACATGCTCAATATGGTCATCAGGACTTCAGCTATAAATCAAGATGTCATCGAAATAGACAACCACAAATCGACCAATAAAAACACGCAAAACATGATTCATAAGTCGCATAAACGTGCTCGGTGCATTAGTTAATCCAAATGGCATTACTAACCACTCATATAATCCATACTTGGTCTTAAATGCAGTTTTCCATTCATCACCTTCTTTCATCCTAATTTGATGATAACCACTTTTCAAATTGATCTTAGTGAAAATGCAAGAACCATGCAACTCATCCAACATGTCATCTAATCTAGGAATAGGGTGTCGATACTTTACCGTAATATTATTGATTGCTCGGCAATCGACACACATTCGCCAAGTTCCATCCTTCTTTGGCACTTACAAAACAGGGATGGCGCATGGGCTAAGACTCTCTCTCACATGCCCTCGTTCCAATAATTCACTAACTTGCCACTGAAGTTCCTTTGTCTCCTCGGGATTGCTTCGATATGCGGGTCGATTAGGTAATGGCGCACCAGGAATTAAGTCAATTTGATGTTTTATGCCTCGAATAGGTGGTATCCCTCTAGGAAGTTCATCAGGAAAGACATCTTCAAATTCCTACAATAAAGACACAATAGGACTAGGCAAACTTGGGTCAAGATCGTTAGTAGAAAACAAAACCTCCTTGTACACAAGTACAAGTATTGGTCGATCTAGAACTAAGGCTCTCCTCACTTCACTTGAGTTTGCATAAAAATTATTTTGCCTCTTTTCTTTCCTCTCTTCTTTTCCCTCAGTTTTTACCACAATCTTTCTCTCAGCCTCTCCTTTTCCTTGCGTCTCAGACACACCACGCAAGCCCTCGGATTTCTCACCTTTTCTCTCTCTCTCGACTTCTCGTTGTAACTTTAATTGATCTTGATACACCTCACTAGGTGTCATTGGTACCAAGGTATAAGTCTTTTGATTCATCACCAATGAATAACGATTAGTATATCCATCATGATGTACCTTTCGATCATATTGCCATGGTCTTCCAAGCAAGATATAACCCGCTTGCATAGGTACAACATCACACTCTACCTCGTCTTTATATCTCCCTATCTCAAATGGAATTCGAACTTGCTTCGATACTTTCACCTCACCACTATCATTTAACCATTGAAGTCTATAAGGCCTAGGGTGCTTTGTTGTCTTCAAGCCCAACTTATCCACCATAATACAACTTGCCACATTCGCACAACTACCTCCATCAATTATCATACTACAGAGCTTACCATTCACCACACACCTTGTATGAAACAAATTGTCTCTTTGTTGGTGATACTCCTCCTCCTTTACTTGCACACTCAAAGAACGCCTAACCACCAATAAGTCTCCTTTTATAGCCACTTCTCCATCACTACAATCCTCCAATGGAGGCATCTCATCATCATCTTCTTCCCTTTCACTTTCAGACTCAATAACACCATGTCCAGTCATGATCATCACCCTCCTATTAGGGCATTGATTCGCCATATGACCCCTGCCCAAACACTTAAAACATTTAATTTCACGAGTTCTAGTGTTAGGATTTTCGGTTTTACCTGAAACCGGATTCGTTCCAACTTTACCGTCCCTCTCCCTCTCCTATGAAGTTTCGGTTTTGGTGTTGTTTCCTCTCCAATTTGGTTTCTCATCTCTCTTCCAGTTGGATCTCCAATTCTGATTTGAACCTCCTCCACTCTTGTGATTTCGGTCCAACTTCAATTGTCGCTCAACTTTGATGGCTTTGTCCACCAATTCTTCCAATTCAACATAGTGTTGCAGCTCTACCACCCTTGCTATGTCTCGGCTCAAACCACTCAAAAATCTTGACATTGTGGCCTCACGATCCTCCATCACATTAGCACGGATCATGGCAATCTCCATCTCCTTGTGATACTCTTCCACGCTCTTATTGCCTTGTGTGAGGTTTTGTAACTTTTGAAACAAATCTCTATGGTAATGACTTGGCACAAAACGCCTCCTCATCACCGCTTTCATCTCATCCCACGTCTCTATCGGTCTTTCACCATTACGCCTCCTACTAGTCACAAGTTGATCCCACCAAATTATAGCATAATCAGTAAATTCAATAGCTGCAATTTTTACCTTTTTGAGCTCAGAGTATCGTTGGCAATCAAATACCATCTCCATGCGTTTCTCCCACTCTAGATATGCATCGGGATCATTCTTCCCTTGGAAGGAAGGAATCTTCATCTTGATGTTGCCAAGTTCATCATCTCCTCGGTGTCTAAACCTTCGGCCTCCATTCCACCTTTCAAATCGAGCATCTCGATCATCCTCCATGTCGGCCTCATCATCATCATATTGCCGTTGCCTTCTATGTTGTGTTCTAGAGGCATCTCGCTGATGTTGCGGCCTTCCTCAGGGTATCTCTCGGTCACCATCAACCCTCATGCCATTCCCCATCATTCGGCCACTAAGCTCCTCTACTACGACCCTCAATTGCTGGATGCTTTCCACAAGCGCTTCATCCTTTCGTATGGAGTCAACCTCCCGTTGATTCACTCTTTCTTCGCGTGACATATTTTAGACCTGCAAGTAAACGTTAGTCTAAAAAAAATCCTCACTAATCGCTCCCTCACGTGTTTCTCTCGAGATGTCTGTCACTCCTCTCGTGTTTAACTCAAGTCTAGGCTTTTTCCACCCTCAATTAAACTTACACACTCTTGCCTTTTTCCTCTCGTATTCTCTTTTCACAAGCTCTTTATTGGACTCAAAACCTGCCTCTCAACCCCCTCACAACAATCAATCAAACTAATCAAATAAGATTAGATCACTATTGATTTTGTTTCAGCAAGTAACAATCTTAAACCAACAAGTACAACTTTCGAAATTCCAATTGAAACGTAAATCACTACTGATTTTGTTTCAATTTGGTCTACTAACAAACGAGTCGCCTTCTTGATTTTTTTTTTGTTCGGCTAATTTTTTTTTTTTGCCGAATATGTTTTTTTTTCTCTTGCACACTTTTTTTTTGTGCGTTTTCTTTCTCTTTTTTTTTTTTTACTTTTTTTCTTTCTTTTTTTTTACGAACTCAGATACAATTTAAGATGCTAGAAAAGAAAAATTTAAAACTAACAGCAAACAACTACATATGAAAGCACAAAAGCAATCTGATCCCTAAATTAGCTAGAACCGAAACCCTAACTCAATAAATCTCAAAATGCTGAATATCAACAGAAAATTAAAGATAAATAGACCTTATAGAAGCAAGCTCTGATACCAAACTGATGTGAATCGTTGCGGAAGGATCGTTCTACGAAGGCCCAGATGGTGCGAATTGCAAACCTCGACCTCCAATCAAACCTGTGATTGGCAACCTCGGTATGAACGTGACCTGTTGACGAACACGTGTCAACCAACCAACGTTATAGACGCCACGAGCGAAAGAATTCGCTATCTCGCTCAATAAGTCGAAGAGAATCTTGATTAGGTCAAGTCCTCAAAAGAACAGTAAAAAGAGAACCTCTCAATTCTTTTCCTCTAAAATAAAATATATCTGTCCTCAAAGAAATTTGGCAAATCCTTTGTATAGGCTGCCACACAAACCCTAAAAACCAACCCTAAAAATTTAATGCGTTATATTCTAAAATATTCCTATTTTAGAATATTCTTAAACAAGAATATATATATATATATATAAATTGACTTGGTCAATTATTTGGTGACAAGATAATTAAATTGCACCAAGATTTCCAAGATTCTTCAAGATTTGATCCAAGGTCATCTTCACGCCAAAGATCACGAACCATGACGCCAATAGCTTGCTTGAATTGTTTGGCCCGCGCTCGAGTAATCGAACCAGTAGGAATAGACAATGGGTCCCTAGCACCTCCTCCTCGATATGACTCGATGTCCACATCAATGTGAGGGTGAATTTATAGGATCAATTGAGTTGTGCAATAGATACAAGTACGTAAAGAAAGAATTGCTCTTCATGACTCTAGGACACTTAAATTAACGCGAGTGTTCATATCCAATAAAGACACTCGAAGATTGATACAAGTGCAAGCAAGAGAAATACTATCCCTTTTCTCACCTTGTGATGTTGACTTGTGTTCGACTTGCCCCAGTGTGGGGTGTTTTTTTTTCGAAGGGGGGTAAGACAGAAATTTGGCCAGTGTATGGGGCTCAAAGTGAGCAATGGAATGCCTCCCACTGTCTTGGTCATTGTACCATTCGCGAGAGAACTCTTTACCCTGTAGTCATAGAATTTTCTACACTCATCTCACAAGTGTATAGATAGGAGATTGTGTGTAGGATATGGCTTGCTTGTCATCATTCTGACACGCCTCATCTAGCATGCTCAATTAATCTTGTATTCTCCACTTAGCTGTATATTCTAATAATCCTTAATAGAATCAAAGATTTAGACAAACAAAATCATCATACAAAATTCACCTGGAAAAAGGCATGCAGTGTATGATGTGATAGAGTTTGTATTCTCAAAATAAATGAATGGCTTTTTACTCAAGAAAAACTTATTAACAACTTTAGGGGTGCTTACTTGGTGGAACAGTATTCACAAATGTGTTGAAATTTGAACATCAATATAGTTATTTACAAAGGATTATTTACAAATGGGTGTCGATAGATTGCTCTTATTGGTTAGGGACATGACATATGAAAGATCAGCCAAGGATTGGGAATCTGATCAGGAATTTCTGCTCTTGCCTCTTGCAAAAGAGAAGCTGTGGAAATAGCTCAACCAGTAGGGCCAAGATCATAAGTGACTTGAGGCCTGAAGGGTCTTTGTCATTTGCTTTGATGATACTTTGTTTGGGAAAGCTTATCAAAGTCTGAGATGCCTTTCATTGATTTGTTTTCTGCATCTTTGACGGTTAGGTGATTCTAGAGTACAAGGAGGACATGAAGTCTCGTGTCTTCCACTTCCTCAGGTCAATTATTCTCCTTAATTGGCTTATGGATGGCACGTCCCTTTACACGAAGTCAAGTGAATTCGATGTAGGTCATTTCCGTATACTAGCTTGGCCAGTATTGATTTGTCAAATCTAACTATTGAGTCTGGTTCTTGAGTTGTGGTGCTCCCTGTCAAATAGGGAAAATACGTCAAAAGCGAGTTCAGATAGTGGGAGTATTGGAAACGATACAAAATTACCCTTCCCCGGAATTTGTATGTGCTAGCTCCTAAGGATATTTGAATGTCGATGATGGCCTCCTTATCTTGGCAAAGTTCAATGTTTCCTCTAATTGGCCTTCCTCTCTTGTGACCATGTATGCATGATTGCTGGTCGTTGATTCATCCTCAACGCCTTCCTTCTATGGAATTTCTCCTTCTGTCTTTGACTATAGTATCATTGAGCAAAGGTCACGTACCTCAAGCTTCTATGAAATTTGAGATGGACAATTAAAAACCTCAAGTTATCTTATGGCAACTACTTCTTGGAAAAATATGCGTTTGGAGTGAAGCTTCTAAATTCCAAAGTCATTGTCCAGGGTGGGGGCTATAAAATTTCCTTGATTGTCTAGATTTTCTCTCTGTTGACAGTAATCACTTCTTAAAGGAAGAGAAGGAATTTCTTCCTTATGCTTCTGGGCTTGTCGAAGTTGAAACTGTAACATCTAGCTGTTTGGGTGTGTCACGTGACAAGATAGTTATTTGGCTTAGGAGGGAGCTAGGCAAGAGTGAGGCATGTCATCGATGCTTCGATTTTAACTGTATACCTGTACCTATTATGTCTCATCTTTTGTATCTTGTAAATAGAATAGAGGAGTTGTCATTCTTAATATTATGTTAAGGGAATAAGGCTTACCCTTTTTTGAAACGGGATGATCCTTTCTGTTTGCCCCTACTTTCTTGGAAAGGTGTCTTCGTGTTTGGTCTGCTCACACGATGTGCCAGTTTCAAATGCCTTCTGTCATATTAAGTCAAAAGGGGGTGATATTCTGAAACATAAAGTGAGTGAGTCAAAAAGACAAATATGATTAAAATTAACATTTTTTTTTTTTTACAAAAGCTTTTGGTGATGAAAGTCTTTGGGGGAAAAAGCATGAGGAAGCCCAGCCCTCAGTATTCTCCTTGGATGATATTTTCTTTTCATGGTTGGATAACATCATTAGGCAGGTTTGGAATACTGCCTCATGCTCTTACAACAAAATATTAGAACCGTTCATTAAAGTACTTGGAATGGAAAATATAACAGTAGTACACTAGACAAGATAAGAAACACGAAATTATAAAAACATATAAAACCCATGAAAATTCTTGTGTAAATGAGCACTTTGATAATGCTGGTCTTGAAGCTAAGCATCTTTGAATTCCTCGCCTTTAGTAAACTCGAAGTATTTGTATGCGATGACTACTTCGTTGAAGCTACGAAAGTGTAACCCATGCAGCCAACAGCGATGCTTGTAGGACAAGGCTTCTATAAACTATTCTATCAACTCTTCCTTGGCCAGTTCAGGGTGGATTTGCATCATGAAAGCCTTCCACCTCCCTGCATACGTTCGAAAATCCTCCATTGGTCTTCTTTTGAAGTGGGCCAAATTCTCGCACGGCAGCTCAGTTCCAATCTGGTTTTGGTATTGATACAAGAATGTGGAAGTTAGCTCGTTCCAATCCTTTATGAGATAAATATTTGCTGTGAAGAACCATCGTAATGCAGACCCCGTAAGAGTTTCTTGGAACGCCTGAGTTGTAAATAACATCAGGCCATAACACTGACTCATTTCAGTGTGGAGATACTGCAAGTGAGCCACAGGGCAAGTTGTGCCATTATACTTGTGGAGGCTAAGTATCCATATTTCTATGGGGGTCAAGATCCTACGAGGGCGAGAAGGGCCTGATAGGTCTTGGTTAGGCCACTAATTTTCCCACTGCATATTCGTTGTAGTGGTGAATTTTTCTGTTTCAGGGAAGTTGGACTCTATTGAGATTACCCCATTGCTTTCTTCTGAGTCAAAATTTCCGAATGAGGATGAAGTATTGAAGCTATCCTCATGGTCAGAGGACGAGCTTAGTAGTTCATTAGGATCATAGCGGATAAAGACGTACGTTTCTTCTTCTGACGGGCCTTCATCCCCGGGTGAGAGTAGAAAACAGTTATACGATGAATTATCAATTTCATCGAAATAACGCTAGAAGTCCTTGGGATTGTATTCTAAGGACGAGAAGTCTTCAGGGTTGTACTCTAGGGGATAGTAGCCTTCAAAACTGTATTCTTGGGAATGCTCGAAGCTTTGGTGCGGTGGCTTGTCGGTAGATGCTGAATTGATCTGCTTAGGCTTTCTTTTCTTGGCTTTTGGTCCAGACCTTTTGAGTAAGGCATTTCATTTTGCCAGCTCGATTCTATCAGGGGAAATGAGAGATATTAGAGTTTCACTCTCTGCTTCACTTTCTAGGTTGATAAGGGTCGGTATTCTTTGAACCCTAGCTCTTGCAGTAAGCTTGGGGAGCTATCCTGTCGTGCCTCGGTCTTGAACATGCTCTGTGTCTTTGATCTCGTACAAAGGCTCATTGCCTTTCCTAGTGGGAAACTTTTCAGTAATAAGATGCTGCTCAGTCACCCATTTATTATGTAAGGCTTCATTGACATGTTCCTCTCCTATCCCAGCAACTAACGGCTCATCGTGCTCCGCAATCATTGACTCTTCATAGGGCAAGGTGATGTCAGGGGTGATGTCAATATTATACTCTTGGTGAAAAACATGAATTAGTTCCCTTCAGGTTTTAAGGGGACTAATCTTCCTGACAATGTACCATCTCAAGTCAGGGCCAGTCAAGCTCGATTGGTACGATTGAATCATCCTTCGGACCAGGTAGGCCTGCAAGTAGGTCTTTGGGCGGGAGGTATCAACATATCTTTCACATTCAAGTACTTTGAGCTTTTCAGGGATCTCAATGCCGGCGTAATTGGACAAGTCCATGGGATTCTGCCCCTGCAGCCAATTTAACTTTTTCATGATTTTTTCAAACTATCTATGGTGTTGGTTATTCTTTAGCAAATTCGCGGGTGTCATGACAGTGCTTAAAGCAACTATAGAGTTAGGTTCAGCTTGAGTAGTAATCATTTGTCTAGAGAGTTGTCGAAGGACAATGGACATCTGTTATACTCCGTTTTCAATGTTGGCGAGGCAATTTTGTACATCATTCTGATCAGCCCCTATTGCATGAGGCCATTCACGGGTGATTGGTGGCCGACGATTCATAATTACCTGTCGTTGCGAAAACAATGAATGAGCATGAAAGTAAATAAAGATTGACCCATGGCAATGGTCTAACTGTTTTTTTAATTATCAAAAGAGGATTTTATAGACCGCAAACTTCTGACATCTAAAACTTGAAATTGAAATGACAAAATGAAATACTAGATATTAAACAAGTCCTTAAACAATGGGACAAAACTTTCACAATATTAACACTAAGGGAGACACGACTGCTAATTTATATGCGACAGGGAGTCTTGTTCCTACAAAGGCTGCTTGCTTTCTTGGACTGGCTCTAAGATGAGTATTTGGCTTATTCCCATATCCTCTGCATAAGCTTTGCTTGCTTGTGCGGGCTGCTCTCTCTGATTGAGCGAGGGACCGATGGCTTTCACCTTGTCGAGATGTGATGATTGTGAATGTAAGCCGCAGAGGCGTGGTGGGCTTTTTCTTCTCCCTCAAGCCCTTCAGGTACCACGATCCTTTTGCGATGGCACTTGTCCCAAGTTTCCTCAACGATAGAAATTTTGACTGCATAGTCACGGCTTGTGTTGAAAAGGACTGGAGGAATTCTCCTCCTGCAAGGCGGTGGAATCTCCTAAAGGGCTCCAAATTGTCGTGCCACCCGATATGGGTAATAGGGAACAGCGTTGGTGCAGCCAAGCAACAAAATTAGGTGGGTGCGTTTGTAAGCAAAGCGGGCCCTCTTTTCATGGAACCAACCAGCACACCAATGGAATGCCTTAGGAGCTGGGTTTCTTAGGAAGTCAACCCAATTTAAACAGCTTTGATTGGAAATATACGATTGTAAAACCATAAATTTTTGTAAAGGATTTTCAAAAGCATTTGTTTCAAACGATCGCATGAAGTCTCGAAATTCGCTTAGGTAAGAAAAGAACCAGACTTGTAAAATTTCAGGAGAGGCTTGCATGATTTTCTCCGTTTTTTCTTTAAAATGATTAGATGACAAGAATGTTTCAGCTAAAATCATGTTGACATAGTTTTGTCCCATCAAGATCTGATCAACTATCCATGCCATCTTTGGACTTATGACATTTCTTTGATGGGGGAAAATGATGAGCCCGAAAAAGGCCAGGAGGAAAATCTCACTTTTTTGGGTCATAGGCTGATTTTGGAAACAGGCATTCATAAATTATAGTGGGTAGGTATTATGGTTGTTTTCAAGAATTTGCCTCATAACATGGACTTCAATTCTTAAAAGTTGCGCTAACCCACGCAACGGGATGATGCCTGTTGATGGCTTGATAAACTTTTTCTCGAGAGGCATTCCAATGATGATGCTATATTTCTCAAAGGTTGGAGTTAGCTCAAACCTACTAAACATAAAAGTGTCCTTGGGCACCAGAAATGTGCCATGGCTTGTATGACTTCCGGATGAACAGTGATTTGGATCAACGATAGGAGATGACCGACTTTGGCCTTCACGCGCTCTTGGGCAAACTGATCCAATTGACCCCACCATCTGAAGAGCTCTGCTTTGGGAGCAGGAATGAACTGGATATCGTTTTTCCCCATCGCAATAAACTAGGACTTGAAAAGCTTATCCTAAATTGCCATGGGCCAATAAAAAAACTGAGTAAAAGTAAAGAAATCTCTTTGCTTTTAAATAAAATGACAAGCACAAAGACATGCGAATGAGATGTGCGGCTCGATTTCTAACTAAGAAGGCTTGTTGAAATTAAAAGGATATCCGCCCGTCGCAATCTCGCGTTAGCAGCATACCCCCTTAACCTCGGCTAAGAAATTCGGGGAAAAGAAAGGCAACCTCTACATCGTAGTCTCGCGTTCGAGGTCATATCTTTCTTATCACCATCCTAAATATCCTATGGCGGCCCAGGTCCGGCAGCCGAGTTGTGTGTGCCATGTGCAGTGTTTAAAACAGTAAAGTATGCACAACCGTTTTATAATCACAAGATAATCTATTTTAAGCAAAATTAAAATAAATTTCTAAGCTTTTGACCTGCATAAAGGAAAAAAAAAAACCTAAGTCAGTAAAGAATTTAAACAAGACAAAAATAGCCTAAGTCTTCAAAGTCCCCGCAATCAGGTACAGGCGCCTAAGGAGGCTAATGGCTCGGTTGAAATTAGTTATGCCCGGACTCTCCCAAGTCCACCAATTCACGACTTTAATAGTCTAAGTTTTTAACCTGTAAATTAATTTTAAAACAAAGTCGCCACTAATCAATTTGGGGTGGGTCAATTAGAAACCCAAGCGAAGTATTGGAAGAAATACTCGCTCCTGCGTAACCAGAGAAATTAGGATCGGGGATTTGATTACACAAGTTAATCACTAATGCCCTTTCGGTACCTAATCTTGTTTAAACCGTAAGGCTTTTTGAATTTTTGAGGGATTTTCCAAGCATTTTGGGGATGAAAAAAAAAACATTCTTTGGGCCTTTTTTTTTTTTTTTTTGACATAAAAGGGATTTTTTGGTATTTTTTGGAAAATACAAGTCTTATTGGCTTTTTATGAAATTTTTTTGGCTATTTCATGAATTTTTGGCTTTTTTTTTTATATTTTTGGCATTTTTTGGAAAATATGAAATATTTTTGATTTTTTTTATTTTTCGGAAAATAAAATATTTTTAAATATTTTCAATATTTTTTGGTTTTTTGGAAATTAAAATATTTATTAATATTTTTTGAAAATAAATTTATTTTTATTTTTTTGAAAATAAATTATTTATTTATTATTTATGTATTTAAAATATTATTTTAAAAAAAGCCGACCCAGTCGGGTCCGCGAGTTGGGTTCGGCCTAGGCCGGTGACCCGGACGCGGATGGGCCCATGTCGCAGCCCCGACTCGGATTTTTTTTTGTCTTTTTTCTTCTTTTTATTTTATTTTATTGAAACAACGTCGTGGCCGAGCGTTTGGAGACGCTCGGCCCGGCCCGACAACCCCAACTCGACAACCCGCTCCCCCCAACGAAACCCTACCCAACCCGGCTCTAGCTCGCGACCCGACTCTTGCCGCCCCTGAAATCGCGGAATCCCTACCCGGATCAGACCCAACGACCCGGGGCCACGACCCGGAAAATCGGGAACCCTAGGGTTTCTGAATCACAGCGCCGAGGGGGAGGAGGGCTGAGGCGCAGCGGTGACGACAGCAAGGGCTGGGCAACAGAGAGGGAAATGGCAACGACGACGATGATGGCAACGGCACGTTACCTGGCAATGGCGCGACGAGGGCAGTGACGGCAGCGATACCCACGCGAACCCCCTTTCCCCTTCAGCTTCTCTCTCTCTCTCTCTCTCTCTCTATTTCCTCCTTCAGCGAGGCTCGGATCCGCGGCCGCGAGTCCTCAGACCCCCCTGAAGTCTCTCAGTGGGGTGTCGAAGGGCTGCGACTCGATCTGCCTCCCTCTTTCTCTCTCTCTGTGCCTCCCTCTGCATGTTTGTGTCTTTGGCTACTGGGATCGACGGCCTATTTATAGGCCAAGGGGCGGCCGGTCGACGGATTTCGACCGTTGGTCGCCACGGCCTTCGCCGGCCGAACTAGCGTCCTATTCGATGCGAGCTACCCCACCGCACGTCCCCATCCGACGCCAACTACCCCCTGCTCCACGTGCGCTACTGCTCCTCCCTTTTGCTCCGGCGTCGCACCTCCGGCGCGTGCTGCCCACCTAGTCGGGCGAGGAAGGAGATGAAGGTGTGGGCCGGGCTGCGGGTTGGGCCGGCGGAGGCCCAGAGGAGGGGCTGCTTTTTCCATTTTTCTATTTTTTCTATTTTTTTCTGTTTTTTGCTTTGTTTTTTCGTTTTTATATGGTTTTTTTATATTATTTATCCGAAAAGATAAAATTAAGGCGTCAACAACCAATGATTATCGGAATGCCAGATCTTCCTCTCTATGACATATTTCGATATAGTGGTTTTTAATGGGATTAAAGTAACGGATAGGTATAACCTACCCTTTTATAGGTTAGAGAATGGACCTAGCAAACCCTAATCAACAGCGTGTCAACTAGGTCCTTCCAATTACGAGTTTTAGTTAAACGCAATTGCCTACACTTTGTTGCTCAACTATGCCCTTTCTCAATAGATGCCAATACCCAATTTAATCAGATCACTGTAGGGTTCAACAAATATTGGAATATCCATTAACCCGATTATTTAAAATATAAAATAAATTAATTAATGTAAGCCCATATTATAGCAAATTTTCAACATTCTCTCACTTGGGCTACATTAATTAACTTATTTTATTTTGAAAGATTTTATACTGAAAATGACACTATTGGGTTAATAACTGAAAATTTTGTTTTATATGGCCACAATTTTTAAAAAATAATATTACAATAACGGCATCTCAAAATAAATCCAATTCTATATAACATCAATATAAGACTATGGATATCAATGTGTTAAAAAAACGCCACAACACAAGACCTTTCATAATCACATATAATAAGCATTATATTTTCATGGATCATGGGTTTAGTAGTATAGTAAGAAATAGTGCCAACATGTGATCCAATTATACACTATTTCTTATCGGTCCTCAATACAATTTCTCAACGACATGAAACTGCATTAGCACAATTTCTATTCAACATGAAATTGCATAATTATGTCACAATCCAACATGAGATCTCATAATCAATGACATCCAGTCATCTTTAAACTAAAATTTATTTAAAGATACTGTTTTATACTTCAATTTCTCAGTTAACGGGAGAAATGATAACAATAGAATCTATAATAACAATCATTGAAAATAAATGCTTTAATAGACATCATAAAAAGCATTATCAGTCTGCATATAACTATAATATGCAGAAATACAAATTATATAGCTCCCACTAACAAAAGAAATCAAAAGAATATAAAACACCCATATTTTTTGACATATTCTTTAAACAAAATGGGTCGTTAGCCTTTTGTTAGAGGATCAAATAACATGGACTCAGTTATGACATTCTCAATCACAATATCTTCATTTTTGACAAAGTCCTTAACAGTATAATATTTGATCAAGTTAATATTTTAACTATGGCATTATTGTTATTTACAGCAGAGGTAACTGTTTATCACACATAATGCAATAAGATCAATTATGGGCAATAAGTATTTCAACAAAAATAATTAGTACATTATAAACTCCCCTTTGGGCAGAGTGTATAATGCACAATTATTTTTCACAACATAAAGTTTATAAAGCAACAACAAGGAGAATTACATATAATTGTCAAGAATATATCCTATTTGGGCAGATAAATTCTTTAAATTATACATCTCCATAATATCAATATAGAGGGCAATTACATATAATTTTCAAAATATTTATCCCCTTTGGGCAAATAAATATTTTTCAATTATACATTCCCATCTTTTAAATTTGGGAATTAATCTTCATGCTATTTTCCAAACTAATATAAACAATAACTCCCTTTGGGCGAGTAACTGTATATATTAATTTTTATCAATAAGAAACTCCAAAAAATTTATGCCCAAAATTCATCTAACAATATGAAGCACTTTACAACATGTGCTTCCCAATATCATATTGCATTTATCAAACAACAATTTTTGCCACAATTTATTTATTTATTAGTTTGCAGCATCCAATCTAAGCTTACGCCCATAATTTACCACAATTCCAACCATTCCTGAATATATCATTAACCTATCACACACAAGAAAGACTCGAACTTTTCCGAGCTGTGAATTCTAAAAATAAATCTGAGTCAACCAAAGCTACTTGATGACAATCAGGAAAGAAAGGCGGCCCAAAAAATGTCGTGATGAAAACTTAGATGACAGAAGATGGTAAATCCACAAAACACAATAGAACTAAACATGTTAAGCATTTCTCGTTGTTAGGCTGTTATGAACCAATCCAAACACAATAACTCAAAAGGAAACATTCGGAATAAAAGATTATGCAATACATCTCATATGAACAATGAGACATGGTAATTTTATGATGAGACGAAGTAATTTATGAAAAACCACTCAAAGCACCTTTAAGTAAATGCCAAAGGAAGTCTTGTTTCATCATCTTTCAAAGTCATAGTGAAGATTTCATACCCCAACAAGCATCTGTAAAAAGATATCATTTAACCTCTAAGAGTTTGCTCCTTAGTATAGATGAGGGTGCTTTGACAAACCACTCGAGAAACTTGATCATCATTATGATTTTTCAGGATTAACCAAGATTCATGAAACTTTGATGAACAGAAGAAAACATGGTGGCATTAAGGATAAGTCAAACACGCTATGTAAGATTGGACGATAATAATAGAAGCTTGGAATGTAAAAATTGCAACAGCATAGCAAGCAAAGGGCTAACATAGGAAATTCAGAACTCAAGGAGAATGTATAATGCAGGCGATGAGAATAATTGTCCCAAGTCATACTACTCTTAAAGTACATTGGACTCCTCCTTCAGGTTAAGCATACCAACACAACAACTCATGTATTAGCAGTTTCCAGTACGGTGGCATAAGACTAAATTATTTCTCATCGAAAGCACCTTTCCTAGGCATCCATGAATGCATGATAGCACATTGGTAAGCCCAGAAAGGCCAAGATAATGAATGAGCAACTTCTGTGGCAGTACACTGCCTCATAAAATCTCTATTCTAATGGGGCGGATTGTATTATTTTTCATGCCAAAGGAGTCAAGGAAACAATAATGAGCTGCCTAGTAGCATACAGTCAAAAGAATGGTACTTCAAACTCCAAAAACAGATTTTGACAAGAGGAACGAACCGGGTAGTAAAATAAATTTGCGCACTTCCAAGGTATATGCAATTGGCTTAAAGGTACTTTCAATAGAATTGAACACACCATGCTTGCCCGAGAGCTAAGCCAACCGTCGACCATCACACCTCAAATTTGCAAGCAGGGGCAAGATCAAAACACCGCGAGCCGGGTGATTTGCACATCGAATAGATTTACATGTCATATATGTGCTCAACCTCAATCTTTCATGAAGAAATAATGCAAAAGAGCCCAAGTCAATTCAACAGTTGACTCCGACATAGTCGAAACAAATGGATCGTTTCCCCAAAACGAACTCAAAATTAAGTATTATCCTACTCTTGTATGTGGAAAGTACCATTCTTTATCTTTCAACAAATTTCCTCAAGTTGACAATTCAAGTCAGAAGTCCAGCCCGCAGTTTTCCTGTGTATTGGATATCATAAACCTTAATAATATTGAAAAAATTAAACCAAACCATGCCCATAGGATTCGGATTTCCTCCAGGTTTCCTTCTCTTTCCCTTCCCTTTCAATTACACACTAAGACCATTAGATCATCAGAACTTTTCCTGAGCTAATATTTCGCTCTTTCCGCAGGGCAATCAGCACATGTTCACAGTCATTAGAAAGCTCAACTGGATCACGAATTACAAAGGCACCCAATTACTTACTACATACCAACAACACGACTCATGTCACCAAATCCAAAACTACCTCTTCTATTCCACAGGAAATGAAACGAGAAAATTCCAATCAACCATACCATCAGGCTAGAACCTTTTCCATGTATAAACTCTAGAATTTCAAATTTAAAATTCTCAACGAAATTATACAAATTATATATGATTGGAAATATCTCGACATGTTGAACAAAAGCCCTATGGTTTCGGAATCAATTGAGCAAAAAATCCACACGAAAAAAATAACAACAATATTTGGCTCAAAGAGGAAAATTTCAAATTTTTTTCATTAAAAAAAAAAAAAATTGGGTTCTACAATCATATATGACTTGCTCTAATACCACATGTAGAAAATTATTCTCATGAACAACTAATCAATCAAGAAAAAACATATCCATATATGACTGTAAAATACTGAGATCAATAAACATAGCGGAATTAAGGCGTACCTGTTTGAGCCATTGCTTCAAGATCAATCTGATAACCATTGCTTCACTTGAAGAAAAGTAGATCAATCTGATAACCAATGATCTATCGAAATGCTAGATCTTCCTCTCTATGATCTATTTCGATATAGCAGCTTTCAATGGGATTAAAGCAACTGATAGGTATAACCTACTCTTTTATAGGCTAGAGAGGGGACTTAGCAAACCCTAATCAACAGCGTGTCAACTGAGACCTTCCCATTACGGGCTTCAGTTAAACACAATTGCATACGCTTTACTGCTCAACTAGGCCCGTTATCAATAGATGCCAATTGTGACATCCCAATTTTCCAATTCTATTTTCAATAAATTGAGACAGGCATTTCGTTGACACGCATATAGTTCTTTTCCTTGAGTCAGCCACTCATGTGAAAACTAGTCTATCAGGTGAAGCCGTTAAGAAATTCCAATGTTTGATCAGGAAGCGATCTTTCGACCGAGCTAATCTGCAAGGGTCATTACGGCACAATTAAAAATCGATTAGAGATCGGAGATAGGTCGACTCAATAGAGGCATGTGATCAGGTGTGGGTGATTCCACCAGATCGCACAATTCTTGTCGATTGGCACTGGACCGACTTTTCTATCGATCTTGTGTCTGTATTTGAAACCTTGAGATTATCTTGACAACCGAAAGTCGCCAATGTCTCAAAGATGTACATTGTGGCTTGAGATGATCAACCACAGGTCAAATGCGTGAAAATTTCTAAAGGCTACCCGATAGGTTGGGCCGCGCTAGTATCGTGCCAAAATGAAATTAATCGTGGAATTGAGATCAAATTCAAAAATTGGAAGTCTAGGCGTGTCACAAATCATTTTAGGAATATTAACTCATCTTTGGAAGATTTTTCATGTAATCAGAATTTTTCAGAAATTAAATCAGAGAATGGCTAATTTGGCTCGAGAAATTAGTAGGCTCGTCTTTGGTCACGCTTTTGGGACTTAAGTTGGTTCTACGAACAAATGACAATGTGAATTGAAGTGTGGTGACATTGGATTAATTTTATGGACTTCAATTGGACTCAATTTGAAGAGAATTGATGAGAATTGAAGAAATTGGACGTACAAGAATGAGACCCCGGTGGCAAAATAAAATGGACCCATTGGAATAAGGTTGTGGGAGATAGTGGAGTGTGATGTCATGCATGAGGTCATGGTGGGCCATTTTTGTGGATTAAAGAAAAAGAAAAAAAGAAAAGGAGGTGGTCCCTCTCCTTCTCTCTCCTCTCTCCTTCCTCTCTCCCTTCCGTTGGTTTCTCCTCCATCTTCATTGTGCGAAAGACCATAAAATTTGTAGAGGAGAAGCCGAAGCAATCCTTCGCCGCCTAGCCGCTCGTCACCGGCCGTCTGCACCCGCCCGTCGTCGAAGCTCGCCGCTACCACCGTCGTCCGCGTGAAGCCCGCGCGCCGCTCTGCCCGCTTCGCCCAACCCGTGCCAGCCCACGTCGCCATTCCCCTCTGTCCAACCACTGTCACCGTCACTAGGGTTGCCAGGAGTCTCACCGAAGCTGCCGCCGCCCATTCCGACCCAAATCGGTGCCGGATCCGCCCTTCCCGGCCCCAAATCAGCATCTGGAAAAATGGGTATTCCAGCTCGATTTTGGCCCTTTTTTGGCCACCTTCCTGAGCCCGGATGCTCGGCCCACCTTGAGGAAAGTTGATCCTCGCGTCGTCTCCGTCGTTTTGCTCCGCTCGGCTCACTAATCCGATAAGTTTAGCTCACTAAACCTTGATTAGAGAGTTAATGATGCTTTAGGTGTGTTTAGTTTATGTTAAGTGTTATTAGGTGGTTAGTTTAATTTATTTAAGTATAGATTATATTAATATGCTTGATTAACTTAAAGTGGGTTTAATTTAAAGCTAAATGAATGTTTATATTAATATAAGCTTTGATGTGACTTAAAGGAATTTGTTTTTGATTTATTTAAGTATTCCGAAATTATTAAATAATTTAATAATATATTTTTATTCGAAATTATTAAAATATTATTATTTAAATAAATTTCAGAATAAAGTTAATTATTTAATAATTTCCTAAAATTATCTCGGGACCTTATTTGCTTTGAATTTCGTGCCGATCGATGCTGTGTAGTCAGATTTTGAAATTGACAATTGGATATTATAAATTGAGTGTGGATTGTGAAAAATATGGATATCATTATTTAATTAAATTTTCGGAATAAATTTAATTATTTAATAAATTCCGAAAATTATTTTGGGACCCTAAATTCTCATAATTTCGTGCTGATCGCTGTTGTGCATTTAGAATTTGAATTTGATGAATGGATGTGACAAATTGGGTGTTGATTGTGATAAATAGGAATTCTTTATAAAATTCTAAGTGTGGAAACTGATGGGCAATTGGCCGTGATTAACCACCTATTAGAGGTCGTGCCCAGTGAGGCCGTGATTAACCATCTATTAGAGGTTGTGTCCAGTGAGGCCGTGATTAACCACCTATTAGAGGTCGTGCCCAGTGGGGTCGTGATTCGCCACCTGATAAAGGTCGCGCCCAGTGGGGCCGTGAATTGCCACTTGATAAAGGTCGCGCCCAGTGGAGCCGTGAATTACCACCTATTAGAGGTCGTGCCCATCGGGCTGGGATCTACCACCTTTTTAAAGGTTGTGCCAAGTGGGGCCGTGTGCCACTAATTCTAAAGTTGGCCGAGTGGGGCCGTGATTGAGAGCAATGATTGATTTGCTAGAATGACATGTAATCAACCAAGTCGATTGATCGCTGAGACGATCCAAGTGGTTGAATTGTTCTGATGATGTGATTGTGCCATGGTTGTTTGGTTATCATAATTGTACGTGGTTGAATTATATAAATTGTGCTAACCTGCAGATGAAGGCTAATGCGAGGTAAGTCTTCTGTGTGATGTGGCTAGGCCACCCGGGACATATTTTCTTTCTCATCCCGATTTAGGGATTACAATTTCAGGTCCCTGTTGGACGGAGCGGCTAGATAGCTTTGGTTGGCCTTGAGGAGTTGCAGATGTGAAGTCATAAGGATTAGAGAACGTGTCCTGCTAGTTGGTTTTAGGATAATTCTCATTTTGTCGAGCTGGTCTATTTTGTAGACAGTCTGGTGTTGTATTTAAACCCTTTGTGTTTGTAAATGAGTGTTTGGTATTGTGATGGATTGCCTACTTTTCTATCCCAAGTATTTCATTGTCAGGGGATTTGTTTCGCTTCCGCGTGCGTAAATAAAAAAAATGGGTCGGTGACATATCTTGGGATGTCGCATATTTGATCAACCACAGTGGGATGTGTGCGTGCTCGGGGTTTGGGGTGGCCGACTCAAGGAAAAGAACTATATGCGTGCCAACAAAATGTCCGTCTCAATTTATTGAAAATAGAATTAGAAAATCGGGATGTCACACCAATACCCAATTTAATCAGATCACTGTAGGGTTCAACAAATATTTGAATATCCATTAACCCAATTATTTAAAATAGAGAATTAATTAATTAATGTAAACCCATATTATAGGAAAATTTTCAACATCACGTTCAACCTGCTCTTGGGGTTTTAGATGGACTCACTTTCAACTTTTTGTTAAATGTATACTTGATCATTTTGAAACACTTTATAATATTATAATTTCTGGCATGAAAATAAGGAAAACAAAATAGTGTTTTGGCTTTTGAAATGCCTAGAGACCCGTATAAATGCCTTGACTAATTTTAAATCTCTCTATATCGATTATCATCAACTTATTCGCACTTTTGATTCATGTAATTACATCCAAATCATGAAGTCGAAATGACTTTAAGACACAGTTCAATTTAAGAATTCAATGGGTGAAACCTGAGCACAACACTTTATCGGAGGAGATACAGTAGTTTGTACATCAAGTGATACTCCGGTCTCTCCTTTTGACCAAAAAAAAAAAAAAGAAAATCCAATCTCTTCCTATCATGAAAATTCCAGATTCTACATGATTCATGCTGCCAATAATTTTGAATCGAGGACAGATTCCGAAAGGAATTACTTATTTTCAGGACTTATAAAAGAGGAATTTATAATGCACAAAATGAAATAAATAATGAGGAACCAAACTTTTATCTTGTTATTATCATTGTAAGGTTCAAAGTGAGGCTCCAATAAATATTTGGTCAGAGCCATCACGAGGGGACACATTGCGACTGATTTCTAAAATTCATGGGGCAAATTGCATAAAAGTCCATAAACATTGTTAAATTGAATGAAGTTGGGAATATCCATCCATATTTTTCACCTAAAAATATTATATCATTCAAGAGAACAAAATGAATTTGAATAGTGAAGAGATCACCAGT
This sequence comes from Eucalyptus shirleyi, assembly GCA_017140165.1. NCBI lineage: Eukaryota > Viridiplantae > Streptophyta > Magnoliopsida > Myrtales > Myrtaceae > Eucalyptus > Eucalyptus shirleyi. The sequence continues at coordinate 4,494,675 of CM029447.1, read as the reverse complement.
AATGGGAATAAGTGATGTGGCCTCTTGAGAATTTTCTCATGATAATTAATTTATTTTCAAAACACATACGTTTTAATCTTATTACCATCAAAAATTCAAGTTACCTTATACATAAAAAAAAAAAAAAAATACTCTAGAGAATAAAAGAATGACGCAGTCTCTTCACAACTTTTTAACGAGTTTTATTTTTATCCAAACTTTCATTAATTATTGAATTGATTACTTTTTTAACAATTTTACTTGTATTTGGAAATCTAAAGCAAGACCACTCTTAACAGTACTTAAGCCTAATGAAGAAAAAAAAATTCTTTCATTATCATTTCACTAATTAAATTTGTCCGCCCAAGGTAATGATCAAACTAGAGATTTGACAAATGTGAATATAAACGTCACACAACATGATGGCATCATACTTGAGGGATATATCTAATGTTTAACTTGAATTGTTGCATTATTAGAGATATAATGCAATAGCAATCATATTTTTCACCTTAGATTGATATATCAATTTAATATAAACTGTCGAGATAAAAAAAAAAATCACGTTATTGCAAAGTTGAAGATTACTCGAGAAATTTGTTGCCCAATTCATGTGAAAGTTACTTCTTATATTATCCCAAGTAAAATACAGTAACAACGAAAACAAATGAAGGAGTTGTCATAACTTTGGCAACCTAAAATTCCTGCAAAGAAACTTTTTCTTTTTAAATGATTGAGTAGTTATCTAAATTATGATGTGTTAATGAAGAGCATATTATTGATATTTGGTTCGGTTTTTGGGGAAATCCAAGTTAAAGGGTTCTTTTTGAAATACAAATGCCATTCGGTAAGATGCAATTGAAAAATGCATTGCGGCCAAAAAATAATTGGTGAGTCCTATTGAATCACATCCCCTCTACGTTGAGATATCCACGAAATTGGCGGCAACTTCCTTGCAAATGCTCGCCCCATGGACGTCAAAGAAAGCCGCTGAAGCAACGGCCCAAAGGGGAATAAAAAAAATGTTGCAAGAGACGCTCTTTTAATGTCATAGACGTGGTTTCAATTACGAAAAAAAAAAAAGGTACGACAGAGTAAGTGCCTTCATTACAATAAACTAGTAATGTACGTTTAAAGATGGTCGGTTCGACTGAAACGAACCAATAGAAGATCTCCTTCCAGGACCTCCGCCGAGATTTCTCTACGGAAAATGTGAACATGGACAGCAACGTTTCTTGTTCGATCCTTGAGATGATGCTTGGGAGGCCCCATGGCGTCCCTCACGTTCAACCTGCCTTCGGGCTTTGGCGCGAGTCACTTCCAACTTTTTGTTAAATGTATACTTGAGCATCCGACACGCTTTAAGTTTTCACAATATATTAAACATGGACACCATATGTAATAAACTCGAATAATGTCTTAAATTCTGGCATGAAAAATGGAGAAAAAAAAAGTATTTTGGCTTTTGAAACGTGTAAAGACATGAATGAATGCCTTGACCAACTTTAAATCTCTCTATATGGTTATCATCAACTCATTTGCAATTTGAGTTCATTAATTACATCCAAATCATGAAATCGAAATGGCTTGAAGACATGGTTTAGTGTGAGAATTCCATGGGTAGAACCCCAAGCACAACACTTTATCGGAGGATCCAGTCTCTCCTTTCGACCACAAGAAAAACTTCAATCTCTCCCTATCATGAAAAATCTAGATTCTACATTGATTACGTTGCAAATAATTTTGAATCTAGAACAGATTCTGAAAAGAATTACTTATTTTCAGTACTTCTAAAAGAAGAATTATATTCAAAAAATGGAATAAATAATGAGGAACCAAACTTTTATCTTATTATTATCACGTGTAAGGCTCAAGGTGAGGCTTCAATAAATATTTGGTCGGAGCCATTACGAGGGGACACATTGAGATCGATTTCTAAAATTCATGGGGGAAGTTGCAAAAGTTAAACCTTATACAAAAACTTGGGAGGCGAAATGCAATTTTCCCGTGGTTCATGTCCATACTATTAATAATTGAATGCCCACTCGCCGTAGGATCCCTTAGAATTACTATATTATTAGAGAGAATAAAATAGAATCGAAAAGTGGGGAGACGACCATGATTAGCAATAGTGCAATGGCCTCTCCTAAGAATTTTTCTTATGATTCTTGATTTATTTTTAAAACTCAAATATTTCAACCATTTACTAATTTACTTCTAAACCTTTTAATGAGTTGTCAATTTGGTCCTAAATCTTTTAATGATTTGTTAATTTAGTCTTACTAGCCAATTTTGATCAGAAATAGTTAATGCAACAGTCTAGTCAACGCTAGCCATTTTACGTAACATGGCCAGTGCTAATATGAATAATATTTTACATATTTTAATTTTTTTATATTTATTAATACATTTTAAAAAAATTCTTTTTTTCTTTTCTTCTTCTTCTAGCCAGTCACAGTCGAGCCTCCCTTGAGGCTAGCGAGGCTCTACCTCACCAAATCTGATAAGGGTGAGCCTTGCCCAACCACTAATCAAGCTCGACCTCGCCCAACAATTGCTAGGTGGAGCCTTGCCAGTCCAGCCATTGAAGAGGTGACTAGCCATAGGAAGAAAAGTTTAAAAAAGGAAAGGAAAAAAAAATTGTAAATGTAAAAGAGTATCTATGTTATCATCAGTTATATCACATAAGATAGCTAGCGCCGACTAAAATGCCATGTTAGCTTAGTCGAAAATACTAAATTGACAAATCATTAAAAGATTTTAGACTAAATTGACAACTCAACAATAGATTTAGAACTATATTGATACAATTAAAATATTTGGGACTTAAAAAGGTTTAGAATTAAATCGATACAATTAAAAAGGTTTAGGACTGAATTGGATATTGTATAATAGATTTAAGATTTTTTGGACAATTTTCCCTTCGCAGCTATACATGCGCCCACGGATGTGGTCTTTTCTTTCGCATCTCAAACCAACCATGCTTCTTAATTTTGTCATAAAAAATCAATACTTTTAAATATTGTAAACTCCAAACCTATAGTTACATTATATAAATATCCCAACAAAAAAAAGAAAAAGAAATAAGACACACGAAAAAAGGGTGCGATCTCTTGACCAGTTTTTAACGAGGCTTATTGTTACTTGAACTTCCATTATAGGTTTATTTCGACGAGGTATCATACAAGAAGAACAAACGAGTGACGGGAATTGTGACATCTAGGCTACCTATAATACATGCAAAGAAATTTCTCAATTGACTATGACCATTATCGCATAACATAAAATCTTTTCTTTGGAACATAATGGACTGTTAAATGTTCCCTTTACCTCATTATTATTATTTTTTATTTTGTGAAGCTTCGCGACAAATTTGAATGAGTCGAAAAAAGGGGGAACTCGTGCTGGAGTCAAAAACATCGGCCTTGCAAAAAGAAGAGAGAGAAGAAGGGGGGGGTTGCTTCTTGTTTTTTTCCTTTTTTTTTTTTTTTTTCAATAGGAGTTTTGTTCAAACAACTAAGATATTTGAATTAAAGGCTCTGTTTCACGAGAACATTTTCCTTATTTTTTGGCGCTCAATTTGCTTAAGAAATGGGACAACGGAAGATGTTTTCCTAATCCATGAAAAATTATTTCTAAATTCAAGAAAACAACTTTTTCTTTGAAAAACTCGAAAATTATTTTGCAAAATATATTTAGGTATTGGCGTTTGGACCTAAAACTCTACATTTAAACACGGGAACCTCAACATTGGTTCTCGAATCTCCAAGACTTGGGTTGGATCCATCAAGGTTAGGCCCATTGAGGTCGGGACCAAGCCTCTGACTCATGGGCACGAGTCCATCAAGACTGGTCTGAGGTACATTGATGCTAAGCTCGGAACCCCGGTTATTAGGCCCCCGGCATCTATGCTTAGGTCCATCAAGGTCGGATTCGAACTCCTAATGCTTGAGCCTGCATCCATAAAGGTTGGGTTTGAGCTCTAAAGCTCGAGCTCTAGTTCCTAATATTCAAGCTCGAGTTCACAAAGACCATGTATGAGTTGTTAGGACTTGGGCTTGGATCCTAATTAATGAAATATTCATTCTTATTAAAAATATTTTTTAAATCAAAATTTTAAATATTTTTTTAAAATCTAATTTTTAATTATTTTTTCTTTATTTTTCTTTTTTCCTTTGCCTCAGCTGGTTGTCAGCTATCGCCGTAGCCCACGGTTGGTCAAAGAAAAGGAAAATACAAAGAAAAAGAGAAGGAAAAAAGAAAAAGCAGTAATCAAGAATATTTTTCGTCACATTTTCCGTACGGAGCCAAAAGTTTAGCATGCTTTTTCTTGATCCTACGTTAGTGGCTTTCTCCACTTTTCTTGTCTCACATGAAACCCCACTTTTGGACGGCAGGGTCTATGCCGGTATGAACCCTACCGCCTCCCTCCAGGTAAAGGACATTATTACTTAAGCCCTCTATATTACTTATTGGTTTAGATACTTCTCGCATCCCCTTTTTTAGCACACTCAAGTTAGTGTCCTTTACCTCTATTTTATTATTATTATTATTTTTTTCATAATTCGGAGCAACGGACATGGAGAGTCAGCTACTTGGAGGTTCATGGAAACTTTATGAACCGGTTACGTTTGGACCCTTGATCTGTATAAGTGATCAAAAACAATTTGCAATGAGATTAAAAAAACATAATGTTTTTTCTCTGGCAAAAAGGAAAAATAAAATCTAATGTGATAAATGTTCTTAATACAAGTCTCGTCGGTTCCACCCTTTTCCCAAGAGCGAGCACAACAATGGAGGTAATAACAATATCGTGTGTACATAGAAATTTATAAACCAACCATTTAGATGATGAAGTAAATATCTGTGATAATGAATTTTCTAAAAATAATAGTAATATTTTCAAATAAAATAAAACTAGAAAATAACCCCACGGGAACATAAGAACTTCTTGGAATGCTCCACGGGTACATAAAACTTCAAGAGACCACATCATTCTTTTCTTTTCTTTTTTTTTTTTCTACCGGAGGGAATGCTCGTTGTTGCGCGAAGCTACAAGCTTTTCGCGAGGAAATTAAAGACTATGTAAGCCACTCGAGAAAACTGACTCTGGGCAGAGAGATTAATTTTGAATTTTAACGCGTTAATTCAACAACTTTCGTTAGGAATGAGCACTATTTAGGACGATCATGTTCACTTTTTCAAATATCAATACTTTGTTAATCATCTTCCTTCAAGATAGAATCGATGTGTCGATGGTAAAAAAATCAACATTCTACGTTAGATATCTCTCCCTTTTGTTCGATAAACATTAAGAGAGACTAATTAACTCCTTTTTTTTTTTTTTTTTTTAGAAATAGAGATTAATTTGAATTTTAATGCGTTGATACAACAACTTTTATCGTTGTGCATGTTTTTTTTTTTTTTTTTTTTTTCGTTGTGCATGTTGATTCACCGAAAAAAGAAGAAGAATTGGAAGTCCATAATATTTACTATCTTTGTAGTGCATACTTTCCTTTTTCAATGGATGTTTATGAATTATAATAAATCAGTATTCCCTGGATTTAAACTTTTTCCTTCAATAACGTCCCTAAATTTGTTTTTTTCCTAAAGATTCTCGTTATCATGACAATACTAACATCGACAAAACTAACACGTGTTTCTTGCCACCGGTGCCCTTCTTATGCAAAAGGATCACAAAGGAAACATCCTGCGGCAACCTTCTAGAGAGCACTAATCAACGACGGAAGGCTCTTTAACACCAACGGCTGCACTTTTGGCCCTTCAAATTGTTGTTTCCTCACCAAATTTTACACAAAACTACTCATAGAAACGAAAAGCTATTTACACAAATATTCCAAATGAAACCGCTCCACGCCATCCCACCCAGTGCGAATGATAATCTGGCATTCCCATCACCATAGCCTCTGCAGTCCGATTGGTGATCATCGTTCATTGTATCGCATTTGCACACCCACTATTCTTGGTCTCCTCATGGTTATCTTCTACGCCAAAACTATCGGAATGCTGCCTCCGTTCGGGCTCAACTCGGGCTCTTCACTTTCGTCCCTCAACCACATATCTTGTTATGAGCTCGTAGCACAACTTCAACATCTTCAGCTAGGGAGCTCGCCAAGAGAAAAATCAAGTTTGAGCCCATCAATATATCCAATTAAAACCACATTCACTTAAGAGTTTAAGTCAATAAGTTATAAGTTAATTAAGATATGTAAAATAGTCAACATCACACCAATTCCATGACTTGGGACTTTTTTTAATACAACTCACATATGCATTTCAACAATCTCCCCCTTACATATGGATTAAGTATTACGTCTGCTCCCCCTTTAATTCAAGTGTCACTATATACCAACATGCATCAACTTATATCGCCAACCCCCCCTCCCCTCTCTCATTCTTGGAATCTTTCTCTAAACCTAACCCTGAAGCCTGTCGTTAAGGCTGCATTGCTACACCACGACTAGTAGGTTGCCTGGAAACTGTGTTGATCATATTCATTCTTTAAAATTCAACAAGTATCGGTATACATTGAGTAGGCCACCAATCAGCCATCAACGCTAATACTATTGTTAGGAGCGCATAATGGAAATCTAATACTTTTACTCAAGGAGATCATCAAGAAGGAACCAAAGTGAGCTCGTTAACATATCCAATTGGATCCATTTGCATTGTAAAATTTAAACTAATGAGTTATGAGTGAACTAGGATAAATTTACTACTTTACACTACACCAATTCCCTAATATAAAACTTTTCCAACACAACTCACTTGCCTATCTCCACAATTTTCCCTCTCATGTGGGAGCTTGGCATAAGATCTACTTCCCTTTAATTTGGGTATTTGTCTACACCAACATGCCTTTACTAAATCTCAAACACAACCTTCATCACTACTTTCTTTCTCCAGATTGGACCACGAAGGCTATGATCAAGACCACATTGCTGCACCACAATGCATAAGCTACTCATAAATTGCGTTAGTTGCATTCATTCTTTGAGATATTCACCAAAGACCAATATACTCTTAGGGGAAATGCTTGTTGTCTTGAAACGCTATAAGCTTTTCAGTAGGTCATTTAAGACTATCTATAGCCACTCGAGAAAACTCTTAGTAGAGATTTCATAGCAAAATTGGCATTTAGGTTTCGTTTTTTGTTGAGTGCGGACTTCTTTCGATTAGCATGGAAATGCAATTAGATTAAGCTCCATTTTTTTTGCAAAAAAAAAAAAAATGATTGGGATAATATTTATCCAGAAATGATCACTTGGATTGCTAACAAACTTAAATGGACGGAATTTTTTTCATTATAAATAAAGATCTAAATGTCTCAACAAGTTTTTCAAGTTAATTAATAATGTTATTCTAGAAAACAATCGATAATAAACTAGCGCATTATGCGGACTATAATGGTAGTTCATTAAGATAAATAATCTACTACATATCTTAATCATAAGACTAGTTCCAAAGAGACAACTGTCCACACAACATTGAATCGCCTCTTCAAGCCATTCCGATTGAACAACTATGATATAATTACATTAGTCGAATTTGTTAAAAAAATCAATGATAACCAGCCTAGAGAGATATAAAAATTACTTGGGCATTTAACGCTCCACTTGTTTCATGAAAAGTGAATATTTAGAAAATATTTTCTGATCATGTGCATCATGTGCATCATTTACAAAAATAAATTAAAGAAAAATATTCTCATCATCCATCAAATTATTTAAAATAAATTATCGTGGATAGACCAATGAATCTTCCCGGCAACAGCGGAGGAAATAGACCATATTTGTTTCTTGTGGAAGAATTCTCAACCGTAGTGCATTCCAATTCAACCCATCTTTTCTTAATGAATAGAAAGCGACAAACCCCCAACCACAGCCCCCCCCCCAAAAAAAAAAAAAAAAAAAAAAAAAAAAATTTGTGATTATAAGAGCGAAGGTGCCTGCTGATCCGTCTAACAGGGCAATGCTTATCGATCGATTCATTGCCGCCTCTACAACGCTCGCTAGTCATTTGGCCCCTGTAAGTTGCTGTGTACGAATAACACTACACACGAAAATAGGTAGAAGAACACCACAAGTCTGCCATGCTTGACGACGACACTTAAAAGGTCATAACTTCAAAAACGGTACACTTAAGTGCCACTTTTTTTTTTTTTTTCGAGTGGGACACTTAAGTGCCACCTCCGCGACCCTCACGGAATCCTACGTAGCGCAATATTTTATTATTATTTTTTGCCAACGTGGCTCGCACGGAGCTCCAAATCAGCATAAAAATTAAAAAAAAATTTAAAAAAATTTTAAAAAAAAGTAAAATTTAAAAATTTTAATTTTAAAAAATTTAAAAAAATAAGAAAATTTAAAAAAATTTAAAAAATTTAGAAAATTTAAAAAAATTTAAAAATTTAAAAAAATTAAAAAAATTAAAAAAAAATTTAGAAAATTTAAAAATTTAAAAAATTTAAAAAAATTTACAAAAATTTAAAAAATTTAAAAAATTTAAAAAATTTAAAAAATTTTAAAAAATTTTAAAAAATTTTAAAAATTTTAAAAATTTTAATTTTAAAAAATTAAAAAAAAATTATAAAATAAGAAAATTTTTAATTTTTAATTTTAAAAAATTAAAAAAATTATAAAATTTAAAAATTTAAAAATTTTAATTTTAAAAAATTTTAAAAATTTTAAAAAAAAGAAAATTTAAAAAAATTTAAAAATTTTAAAAAAAGGGGGGGGGGGGAGGCGGCGGCGGCGGAGGTGGTGGCGGTGAGGGAGTCGGCGGCGGCGGCAAGGGAGCCGCCCCGCTCGCCTCCCACCCCCCTTTTTTATAATTTTTTTTCTAATTTTAATTTTTTTTTAACTTTTCTTAATTTTTAAAAAATTTTAAAATTTTCTTAATTTTAAAAAAATTTAAAATTTTCTTAATTTTTAAAAATTTTTTAAAAATTTTTAAAAAATTTAAAATTTTCTTAATTTAAAAAAATTTAAAATTTTCTTAATTTTTTTAAAATTTTTAAAAATTTTCTTAATTTTTAAAATTTTTTAAAATTTTTAAAATTTTCTTAATTTTTAAAATTTTTTAAAATTTTTAAAATTTTCTTAATTTTTAAAATTTTTTAAAATTTTCTTAACTTTTAAAATTTTTTAAAATTTTCTTAATTTTTAAAATTTTTTAAAATTTTTAAAATTTTCTTAATTTTTTAAATTTTTTTAAATTTTCTTATTTTAAAATTTTTTAAAATTTTTAAAATTTTTAAATTTTTCTTAATTTTTAAAATTTTTAAAATTTTCTTAATTTTTTTTAAATTTTTTGAATATTTTAAATCTAATTTAATTAATTTATATACTATTATTTACACATACGCAAAAGGCGTCGTTTTTGCATTTTCTCCGCCACGTCGGGCGTGCAAAACGACGCCGTTTTGGACCGAGCTCGTCGGAAAGTTGCCACGTCAGCCATTTGGCCGGATTTTTTCGCCGAAGTGGCACTTAAGTGTCCCATTTTACTCCGATGATGGCACTTAAGTGTACCATTTTAAAGTTATGGCGACTTAAGTGTCGTCTTGTTATGGCATAAGACTCAGGTGTCCCGCACTCCACGAAAATATGTTTAGAATAAGAACATTCACTCGACACAACAATTTCGAAATGAGAACCCTCCACCCCATCCAACCCCCGGCAGCAAATAATCCGGCATCCCCAGGCCACCACAGTCTGGCCGGTACAAGCTGATCGTCAGCCACTGCATCGTGTATGCCGTGCTCACTATTCTTGGCCTCCTCATGGTAATCTTCCTGGCCATACCTGCCGGAATGCCTCCAAAAGTTCAGGCTCAACCCAGGCTCTTCCCTTTCGTCCCTCAACATCTCCACCTCCCAAGTCACCACTCAATGGAACATTGCTCTCTCCATCAAGAACACCAGTCCCCTCATCACCGTCAAGTACACTCACATGAAGCTCCTCTTGAGTTTCCAAGGCCGACTCGCTCTCTCTCGTCCCTCCCTTGTTCCCGCCTTCACTTAGGGCCCCCACAACATCACCACAGTCCGAGCCGAGGCCTTGTCAACGCTGGCGATCGTCAATGACTTGAACGTGAAGGGCCTGGTGAGCATGTTGAAGGGCGGGCTGGTGTCCATGGACGTGGTGATGAAAGCCAAGCGGAGGCTGCACTTGGGTCCATGGTGGGTGGCCGTGTTTGATGTGCACGTCTCATGCATGGGCGTGACCTTCACGGCTCCGACCAAAGGCGAGGCCAGCCATGATTGGATGATCCTTGGAGGCAACCTGAGATGCAAGCCCAACATCATCACTCAGTTATGGTGAGAAAAATTATAAGTTCCAGCGTAGTTTATTATTACTATCATCGATGAATGTTGTTCGTTCATCAATGAAGTTGACGATAGCTTAGAGAGAGTGAGAGTTGCTACAGCTACTCTCCGTCTCTTAGTCTCACTCCAACCTAGTTATATCATATTTACCTGCGGGAGCAACCAAATGAGCTTTGGGCCAAGTATACCAAAGTGCTCTGATCCCGTTCTGGTGGGTCTTCATAGCACCCTTCATCCGGCCAATTGCTGGGACAAGTCGACGAGTGAGGATAATACAAGAGTCCGACTGTCAACAACTTGATCTCACAGGTCGAACTCAGCGTGTCGAAGGTGCTGACACGAGACAATGCCGAGAGAGCAAGGAGAGTAGGGAAGAAAAAGACCGGGTGTGCCCGTGCCGGTGGCAACTTACAGTGCCCCGGCGATGACTTCACTGGATTGTAGGTGGCAAGCTACAGTCACTAAACTATACTTTTTACCCGAATAACTTGTCAGGAAGACGCTTCTTAATGTGGTTCTTCGGAGGATAAACGGAGCAGGAGAGAGAAAGGAGGACATTGAGGAGGGTCGAAGAGCGAAAAGATAGTATCCAATGTCTTCTCCTAAATGAGATGCGATGCTGGACGGTGTGTTGGCCGAAGGGGATACAATAGCATGAGTTGATTGCATTTCGAGAATTTGCAGGCCGTCACATCAATTTAATTACCCGCATCACAAGTGCAAGGAGTCAGAAAACTTTGCGAAACATAGTGACTACTTCTGTAGTATTAAACGCTTGATTTAAGTAAACTCTTTTTGGTAGTTTTTACATTAACAACTAACTTGGCCTGTTTATTCTATTGATACGAACAAGGTTTGACTCTCACCGCCGTATGTTTTGTTGTTCTTTTTTCAGATGGCTTCTGCAAATTTGGGCATCGGTGGGAGGTTTATTTCCTAGCCTATTACTCGGGCAAATACAATAAATATTGGAGCCTCTCAGTCTCATCGCTGTTATTTGTTCATGTCATACTTCTCTTCAAAATATGTATTCTCTAGATGTTTGAATCTTTGACCTACTGTCGAAGAAATAGTTTGCGCTTTAAACGTCTCAATATTTGAGGTTTTGCAAGTTTTCTCTTAACTTGGTTTCCGATCATGCATTTGCATGCCATACCATAGTTCGTATTGCTTTTTCAGTTGCGAAAAAGGCAACAAAGCCTGCGTCAAAGGATTGACCTAGTATTTAAGCACCTAAACTTGAATGCTTGTAAATCTTCCCACTAAAAGTAATCTTGAGAAATGCACGTCACTCTGCGGTGAAGCATTGTCTGATATACATGGACACTTAAAGACCTTCAAGAAGTTTTTATTTTGAAAAGATGATAATTTTTTCAAGGATTATCAATGAAAAAAACGTGATTATATTCAAATGGGTGTGGAAGGTCGTTTAAGCAATTGTTTCCGGGCAGATTGATGGACAGAAATTAGTTTCTTTTGTTTAAAATAACGGGCCACTTAAAGACCATCAACTATTTCTATATATTACCAAGGTGGATGATGGCAAGAAAGAGCTCACATTATTACAACATGTAAGCCTATCGCAATTTGTCCCAAAATCTTAATGCAAAATCTGGTGCGATGCGGAAATTAAAGATATGACATTTATATGAACAAATTCAAGCTACCATTTATTACTCCTTTTAGTGGGAGAGGACGTGTTTTGACAGTGCTACTAATGGAAGATATGCAATATCATTCTAGGATTGTGGTTGATTGAATAAATCAATCTAGGATTAGAATTAAATGTTCACATTAGATTTGATTCTTTAGATCAACATAGGATATTCTCTTTCAATTTATTATTCATACTTTGTATTATATAAAGAATATCGTACACGTGATCAATACGTGATAAGAGAAATCCAAAGTGGTCTCTTCCTTTATCTGTTCTTCCTATTCTTTTTCATTTTCTGGCATGGTATGAAAGCACCGTTTCCTCGCCTAGCTTCTGCAGCTTTGTTGCTGTTTTTCTCACTCCATCCAACTCTTCTAGCCTTGTTGTTATAGGATGCACTAACCTGTAGAACAAGGTTAGCACTCCGCCATGGAAATTAGCATTTGCAACAAAAAAAAAAAAAAAAAGCGCATCCCTCCTCACTACTCATTTTGATGAACCATTCAAGGAAAAATATTGAATAGTCACTGTAGTTCACTGCCTAAACGTCCAATGAAGTCACAATTGGGTCGCTATGCGTTGCGGCCGCCGCCACAACCGGTCTTAAACTTCTCTAACCTTCTCAATCTCTCGGCATTGTTTCATGTCACGGCCCTTCTGACTCAGCCGACCGGGAAACTATTCTTTACTCTTCACAGAACAATAGGCCGGATCAAGGGCGCTCCGATGACCCCACCAAATGGAATCAGAGCACTTTGGTAAACTTGGCCCAAAGCCCATTTCATTGCTGGTAGGTAAAAATGATTTGTTGGGAGTGAGACAGTAAGATACTTATGAGACCACTGCCAACTATTCTAAAATTTAAATTGTTAGATGAAGGCGCATGTTATATTATTTAAATACTAACACTTCCCCTCACGCTTAATCTGGTCTTTTTGGAAATTTTTTGGGGAAGCAAATAGGGCCTGGTAAAATTTGAACTCAAGATCTCTAGCTCTTATACCACATGAGATTTTTGTGATATCGCTGTTAACTATTTTAAATACTTAAAACTATTAGATAAAAGCATAGTATATTATTTAAATACTCTAACAGAGACAACTCTCTGGGAGGGAGGGAGGGAGGGAGGGAGAGAGGTTGTAGTAACTCTCACTCTCTTCAAGCTCCAATCAACTTCACTGGTGAACAAACAATTGGCTTGATTAGGGCAATGGTGTCGAAGCTCTGCTGAAATGGAAATGGACTCTTAACAGTCAAAGTGAATCTCTCCTGTGACCAAGAGTCGTCAGGAGTGTAAATCTTTCGATCATGGGTTTGAGAGGCAAGCTTGGTGCTCTCCTGATGAACATAATGTTTTAATTTTTTTTAACAAAGGATTAATATCCTGAAAAACCCCAAATTGGTACACTTGTGACAAATTTACCCCAAACTATTTTTTTGACCATGAAAAACCCCCCAACTGGTAAACCTGTGACAAATTTACCCCGACTGACTATAAAAAAACCCTAAACTGGTACATTTATGACAAATTTACCCCAAACTAATTTATTCGACTGCAAAAAACCCTAAATTGGTAAATTTGTGACAAATATACCCTCTGCTAAATTGGATTAATACCACAAAAAAATCACAAAAATTGTAAACTGTGACAAACCGAGCGTAAAATCCTAAATTGGTATACCGGTTAACTGTCACGTGTCATTTAACTTAATAATTTGAGAATAAAATTTAATGAAAACTAACATAGGGTAAATTTGTCACAAGTGTACCAGTTTGGGGTTTTTCAGGGTATTAACCCTTTAACAAATGAAGTTCCATAAAAGTCCATAAACACTGTTAAATTGAAGAAGTTGAGAATATCCATCCATGTTTCTAACCTAAAAATTCTATGTCATTAAAGAGAACAAAATGAATTTGAATAGCGAAGAGATCACCATAAAATGGGAATTAAGTGATGTGGCCCCTTTGAGAATTTTCTCATGATTCTCAATTTATTTTCAAAACTCATACGTTTTAATCTTATTACTATAAAAAATTCAAGTTACCTTATACATAAAAAAGAAATGCTCTAGAGAATAAAAGAATGACGCAATCTCTTCACAACTTTTTAACGAGGTTTATTTTTACCCAAACTTTCATTATTTATTGAATCGATAATTTTTTTTTTTTGACAATTTTACTGGTATTTGGAAATCTAAAGCAACCATTCTTAATAATACTTAAATCTAACAAGGAAAAAAAAATTAGGTTTTCTCTCATTATCATTTCACTAATTAAATTTGTCCGCCCAGGTTAATGATCAAGCTAGAGATTTGACAAATGTGAGTATAAGCGCACACAAGATGATGGTATCATACTCAAGGGATATCTAATGTTTAACTTGAATTGTTGCATTATTAGAGATAATGCAATAGCAATCATATATTTCACCTTAGATTGATATATCAATTTCATAAAAAGTGTCTAGATTAAAAAAGAAAATCATGTTATTGCAAAGTTGAAGATTACTCATGAGAAATTTATTGCCCAATTCACGTGAAAGTTACTTCTTATATTATCCCAAGTAAAATACTGTAACAATGAAAACAAACGAAGGAGTTGTCATAACTTTGGCAACCTAAAATTCCAGCAAAGAAACTTTTGCTTTTTAAATGATCGAATAGTTATCTAAATTATGATGTGTTAATGAAGAGCATATTATTGCTATATAATTCAGTTTTTGGGGAAATGCAAGTTAAAGGGTTTTCTTTTTACGAAATGCAAATGCCATTCGGTAAGATGTAATTGAAAAATGCATTGAAGCCAAAAAAATAATAATCACATCCCCTCTACGTTGAGATATCCACGAAATTGGCGGCAACTTCCTTGCAAATGCTCGCCCCATGGACGTCAAAGAAAGCGGCTGAAGCAACGGCCCATAGGGGAATAAAAAAAATGTTGCAAAGGACGCTCTTTTAATGTCATAGACGAGGTTTCAATTAGGAAAAAAAAGGGTACGACAGATTAAGTGCCTTCATTACAATAAACTAGTAATGTACGTTTATAGATGGTCGGTTCGACTGAAACGAACCAATAGAAGATCTCCTTCCGGGACCTCCGCCGAGATGTCTCCACGGAAAATGTGAACATGGACAGCAACGTTTCTTATTCGATCCTTGAGATGATGCTTGGGAGGCCCCATGGCGTCCCCCACGTTCAACCTGCCCTTCGGGCTTTGGCGCGAGTCACTTCCAACTTTTTGTTAAATGTATACTTGAGCATCCGACACGCTTTAAGTTTTCACAATATACTAAACATGGACACCATATGTAATAAACTTGAATAACGTTTTAAATTCTGGCATAAAAAATGGAGAAAAAAATAGTATTTTGGCTTTTGAAATGCGTAAAGACACGTGTGAATGCCTTGACCAACTTTAAATTTCTTTATATGGGTTATCATTAACTCATTGCTACATCCAAGTCATGAAATCGAAATGACTTGAAGACATGGTTCAATGTGATAATCCCATAGGTAGAACCCCAAGTACAACACTTTATCAAAGGATCCAGTCTCTCCTTTCGACCGACAGAAAAAATTCAATCTCTCCCTATCATGAAAATCTAGATTCTACATTGATTCATGTTGCAGATAATTTTGAATCTAGGACAGATTCTGAAAAGAATTACTTATTTTCAGTACTTTTAAAAGAAGAATTTATAATGCACAAAATGGAATAAATAATGAGGAACCAAACTTTTATCTCATGTGTAAGGCTCAAGGTGAGGCTCCAATAAATATTTGGTCGGAGCCACTAAGAGGGGACACGTTGAGATCGATTTCTAAAATTCATGGGTCAAGTTGCAAAAGTTAAACCTTATACGAAAACTTGGAAGGCAAAATGCAATTTTCCCGTGGTTCATATCCATACTATTAATATTTGAATGCCCACTCGCCATAGGATCCCTTAGAATTACTATACTATTAAATCACGATAGCATCACATGGAGTCCACAGAATTCACGCTTGGCTAGCAGATCTAATCGAGAAAAGAGATGCCTTACCTGATCTGGCGACTCTTGCTTCACCATTCTGTGGCAGATCTGGAAGGCCCGTAATAACTTTCTCTTCCGCTAGAAGCGGCCGGATCCAGAACAAGTGGTGCTGGTGGCTCTCGCAAATGCCAAGACCGCCCGGTGCTGTGACAGGGTGTTGCTGAAATCAGGGCTGCAATCACCAAATCCTGATCTAATGTGGCGCCCACCGGAGCCGGGAGTAGTGAAGATCAACATAGACGGTGCTTATCCAACGGCCAGCAACGAAGGCGCAGTGGTGTGCGTGTGCCGTGATTATTCTAGCTAGTTGATCGACGACTTCACCAGCAGCATCACAGCTTCCTCGGCACTCGGCACTGTGGGCAGAGGTGCACGCGCTAAATCTTACTCTCAACTATCTGCTGCAGAAAGGGAAGGAACAGGAACACCTTTTGCTAGAATCTAATTACTTGGTGCTCGTGGAAGCCGTGCAGAACCCTAGCTTGATGCCATGGGAGAGCATAGCTTTATTTGCTGAAAGTGCGGTGCTTCTCCCCTGTTTACCTAACCTCAGGATACGGCACTGTCGAAGAGAGGCAAACTACATTGCAGACTGGGCCGCTAAAGCCCATGGGCGCTGTCTACTTCTATCGAATTGGGCTGTCTCACTTCCCCAACCCCTTATGGACCTTGTTTGCTCTGAAGCCCCTGTACAAGGGTTGTTCTTTTTTGCAAACGTGAATAATATACTTTGTTTTCCGATAAAAAAAAAATACTATTAAAGAGAATAAAATAGAACCGAATAGTGGGGAGACGACCATGATTAGCAATAGTGCAATGTCCTATCCTGAGAATTTTTCTCATGATTCTTGATTTATTTTTAAAACTCAAATATTTCAACCATTTACCAATTTACTTCTAAACATTTTAATGAGTTGTCAATTTTGTCCTAAATCTTTTAATGATTTGTTAATTTAGTCTTACTAGCCAATTTTGGTCGGAGATAGCTAATGTAACGGTCTAGTCAACGCCGACCATTTTACGTAACATGGCCAGTGCTAACGTGAACAATATTTTACATTTTTAAACTTTATTAATACATTTTAAAACTTTTTTTCATTTTTTCTTTCCTTCTTCCTCTAGCCGATCACCGTTGAGCCTCTCTTGAGGCTAGCGAGGCTCCACTTCACCACCTCTAACGAGGGTGAGCTTGCCTAACCACTAATGAAGGTTGACCTCACCTCGTGATTACTAGGTGGAGCCTCGCCAGCCCAACCACTGAAGAGGTGAATAGCCACATGAAGAAGAGTTGAGAAAAAGAAAGGAAAGGAAAAAAATGTAAAATGTAAAAAAAATATCCATGTTAGTATCAGTTGTGTCATGTAAGATAGCTGGCATTGACTAGAATACCATGTTAGTTTGGCTGAAAATACTAAATTGACAAATCATTAAAAGACTTTGGACTAAATTGGCAACTCATCAATAGATTTAGAACTAGATTGACACGATTAAAATGTTTGGGACAAAAAAAGATTTAGGATTAAATCGATACAATTGAAAGAGTTTATGACTAAATTGGATACCGTACAATAGATTTAAGATTTTTTGGATAATTTTCTCTTTGCAACTATACATGCACTCATGGATGTGGTTTTTTCTTTCGCATCTCAAACCTACCATGCTTCTTAATATTGTCATAAAAAAATCAATACTTTTAAATATTGTAAACTCCAAACCTAT
Source organism: Eucalyptus shirleyi (assembly GCA_017140165.1). Classification (NCBI taxonomy): domain Eukaryota; kingdom Viridiplantae; phylum Streptophyta; class Magnoliopsida; order Myrtales; family Myrtaceae; genus Eucalyptus; species Eucalyptus shirleyi. Next base: position 4,476,935 of record CM029447.1, on the reverse strand, counting down.
AGTTACTTTATACGCAAAGAAAGAAAAAAAGAAAAGAAGAAATAAAACACACGAAAGAAGGGTGCGATCTCTTGACGAATTTTTAACGAGGCTTATTTTTACTTGAACTTCCATTATAGGTTTATTTCGACGAGGTATCATACAAGAAGAACAAACGAGCGACGGGAATTATGACATCATAGGCTACTTTTAATACATGCAAAGAAATTTCTCAATTGACTATGACCAATATCACATAACATAAAATCCTTCCTTTGGAACATAATGGACTGTTAAATGTTCCCTTTACCTTATTATTATTATTATTATTATTATTATTATTATTATTATTATTATTATTATTATTATTATTATTATTATTATTATTATTATTATTATTATTATTATTAAGCTTCGCGACAAATTTAAATGAGTCGAAAAAGGGGGAACTCGTGCTGGAGACAAAAACATCGGCCTTGCAAAAAGAAGAGGGAGGGGGGGTTGCTTCTTGTTTTTCTCTCTCTTTTTTTTTTTTTTTTTTTTTTTTAATAGGAGTTTTGTTTAAACAACTAAGATATTTGAATTAAACGCTCTATTCCATGAGAACATTTTCCTTATTTCTTGGTGCTCAATTCGCTTAGGAAATGGGTCAACAGAAAATGTTTTCCTGGTTCACGAAAAATTATGCTTAAATTCAAGAAAATAATTTTCTATTTGAAAACTTGGAAAACATTTTTCAAAATATATTTAGGTATTGGCGTTGGACCTAAAACTCTACATTTAAACACGGGAACCTTAACACTGATTCTCAAGTCTCCAAGACCCGGGTTGGGTCCAGCAAGGTCAGGCCCATTGAGGTCAGGACCAAGCCTCTAACACATGGGCACGAGTCCATCAGTATTGGTCCTAGGCCCATTGAGGCTAAGCTCGGAACCCCAGTTCCTAGGCACGCGACACCTATGCTTGGGTCCATCTAGGTCGGATTTGAACTCGCCTGCATCCATAAAGGATGGGCTCGAGCTCTGAAGCTCAAGCTCTAGTCCCTAGTACTCAAGCTCGAGTTCACAAAGCCCATGCATGAGTTGTTAGGGCTCGGGCTCAGATCTTTGATTAATGAAATATTTATTCTTATAAATAATATTTTTTTTAATCGAATCTTTTAATATTTTTTAAAAATCCAATTTCTAATTACTTTTTTTCCTTTTTTTCTTTTTTATTTTGCCCCGCTGATTGTCGGTTATTGCTATGGCCAACGATTGGCCAAAGAAGAAGAAAGAGAAAGAGAAGAAAAAAGAAAAGTAATAATAAAAAGTATTTTTCAAAATTGTCACATTTTCCGTACCGAGCCAAAAGTTTAGCATGCTTTTTCTTGATCCTACGTTAGTGGCTTTCTCCAGTTTTGGACGGTAGGGTCTATGCCGGTATCAACCCTACCGCCTCCCTCCAGGTGGTGGGGGCGTCGACGACTTGCAGTGACTTCCGCTTTCCGGATCACCTTTACAGCCTAAGTATTTGCTTTTCATCTTTGTTGCGACTTGTTTTACAGCCCAAGTATTTGCTTTTCATCGCTGTCGCGACTTGTCGCGCCACACGTTTTGGTACAGTTCATTCCTTTAGATGATACAGGAGAGCCTTATGAAATCCAGCTGAGCATCTACAGACTGAGACTCGGATCATACTCATATCTTCTTTTCTTTTTTTTTTTTTTTTTTTTGGTCGGAGAAATAATTCAATTCTATGTTTTATTGTTTTAAATAAAGCTGAAAATCTTTCTTTTTTCCGGGCAATCTCCATGTGCGATTTCCAGAGAGCACAGATTTTCCATGAGGCCGAACTAAGAGGAATATAGGTACACAACCATGAAATTAGCGAATATTGAACTATTTTTCAAAGATTACTAGAGAAAAGTTGGGGACGTAAAGCTCATCATGTGAGTTTAATGATGAAAACGGTGTCTCAATCGGACGAGGGAGTGAGCAAATCGGCCAGAGCCACCTGCGAGAGTAACGCGCTAGGTCGAGGGATTTTTCGATTTTTTTTTTTTTTATTTGGTGCGGACGTAGGAATTTTTCATTTTGGAAAGCGTACTGATGCAAGTCGGGGAGAAATTCTAGGATCGAAGTTCATCCCTAAAATTTACAGAACAATCCCTCACTAGATGTCCAGTTTTTTCAAACATGCCGTGCATGAAAATTGAGCCCTTCGAGGTGGAGGATCTTTTGTCATTTTCACGCGTGAGAAGGAAGACAATTCTTTGGGGTTTCTTACGGTAGTTTTCACGTTGGTCTGTGTGCTTCTTTGTTATGGGCAGGAGTGATCATAAAGAGGGTTCTCCAGTTGTCTTTAGTGGGTAAGTTCAAGGAAACTCTTTACTATATTCTGAGTCTTTTGCACTTTTAATTAGTTTTCAACGAAAATTATGCCCCTAATTAATATTTTTTTATAGACCAGCAATTTACTACTATTCGCTAGTACTGATCATTGATAACAAGCGAAATTTTTTGGTGCATCCGATGAAAGATAAGTCTAGTCAATCAAACGCTTTTGAGTCATCCTCCGTAGGCTATTGGCAACCCTGCCTTTGGAGGGAATTTTAAAAAAAGCGAACAACCGCAAAGGCTTGCCTCCACATGGTGGATGACTCCGTTGAAACGAAAGTCACAATACCTCGGAAGACTTTTGATGTTCCTGCCCCAATCTGCCAACACTTTAATCATAGAAGAGCTTGAACCAATCACCCTTACTTTATGGACATGACCTGAAATTAGAGTGAAGTCTTTGAGAAGAATGTTAAAGAAATGTTTGGCCCCCAATCGACTCTACAACAAAATACTTTTCACCAAAATCATTCTTCAATGTTTATTAGAGGAGTCTGATTTTGTGGCGATTTCGGACGAGAAATATCACAAGTGTATAGGGAAAAAACTTTACGTCACATGGGATAGATAATACACAAACTTTGTTAGAATTTAATCGACGATAAAACTTGAGAATATAAAGATGCAATGCCCAAATTTAATTTGCAATGAAACACTTGTACATGATGGAATTTAATTGACAACGCAAGTCTAAAACTTACTACGGTGCGGGAATTAAAAGATAACACGTTTGTCTATCTGTAGAGGGAGGCATCCAGTAGACGAACACTAGTATTCGTAAGGCTCACGACATAACCTCTTAAGAGCAGTTCTTCTATAGCCGTTGCCATGCTTTCACCGAAAGTCTTGCCCCCATATTTTCACAATGGAATGATCTTATCTTTAGATGATTGCTCCCTTAAGATCGCTTCTTGATCCCCCGTGCGTATTTGCTGCCGTATTAATTTTTCCTCCACAATTTGCCGGATTTCATTGCCCTATTCACCAATTATTCCAAATTTGAAACACTATAATTAAATCTGGGCGCCCTCTACATATGCAATCTTCGTTTGATGTCTTAATCGGTATCCTTTTAATGGATATCTTTGCCAATTAACTCTGCCATGATAATCTTCACCACAAACCCTCATTTATCGACAGTTCGATTCATGGTCATCGACATACATTAATATCAATAACGGTTCTTACAGTCATCGACAATGTTTCACGTGTCTGATAATTACTTGCGATTTAGTTACGCGCCCACTCATGTCAATGAATTGGTTAATTGTTGGTGTAAATATATGCCTCCTTTTAAAAGAATTCAATGTGATTTTGATTCTTTTAGATATTAAAAAACAAACAAGTATTTCCCCTTTGGATAGTACAGGGTGCGTATTGTACCTCTAACGCTTCATACTCCACGCTATGACGACTATTTCCCTCCACGTTGTAGGATTTTGACACGTCACTTCAATCAACACGATTGACCAATCGTAATCATTACAAATCATAACTTTTCGGATCGTTGTCCTCTAAATTGTTGCTCTATTTGGAGAAGGGTAAGATTGGACAAGATTTGATTTTTATCCTCATTTCTTCTTCGTTCTCGGCTTATACTCTATCTTATTTAAGGCTTAAGAATGCATTTGGTTCAGTATTTTGAAAGCTCATTGAGAAAATGCAGAACAGTTTAGTCTAAAGGATTTTAGACAAATATGCAAAGGCCGTTTGGTAAACTATACTTTGAGAAGCAATTTTGAGAGAAATGATGTTTGGTAAAAAAAAACACATTTGAAAAGCTCTTTAGATGATTACTATTAGTTTTTTTAATTTTATTTGTTTAAAATTAAAAAAAATAATGTATGCAACTTTTTAAATACAAATTTTGACGATAATACTAAAAAAATCGAACATATATATATATTTAAAAAGACCAAACCCTTCATCGGAATTTTTTAATTTTTATTTTCTTAAAAAATTCTTTCATTGTAAAAATTGTATTTAAAAAGATGCATACATCATTTTATTTGTTTAAAATTAAAAAAAAGTATACAACTTTTTGAATATAAATTTGAAAATAATGTTAAAAAGTCAAATACATATATATATACATAATTTAAAAAAAAAAAAGACCAAACCCTTTGTTAGAATTTTTTAATTTTTATTTTTTAAAATTGAAAAATAATAATAATAATAATAATAATAATAATAATAATAATAATAATAATAATAATAATAATAATAATAATAATAATAATAATAATAATAATAATAATAATAATAATAATAATACATGCAACTTTTTAAATATAAATTTTGACAATAATTCTAAAAAAATCAAATATATAAATAATTTTTTGAAAAGGACGAAATATATGTATTTAGTATTTATATATATTTGATTTTTTTATCATTATTTTGGCATTTTAAAATATAATAACAATGGCAAAATCAGAAATTTGAAGAATGAGTAAGGGATAGTTTTAGAAAAAAAAAAATAAGTTTCAGCATTTGGCCAAATGCTGAAAGCTCAACGCTAGTCTCTACTAGCATTAAGCTTTCAGCCTTCTTGACCTCAAAGTTCTATTCATCTTCCACTTTTTAGCTCAAATGATTTTTTATCGCAAATACTTGCCTACGGATTACATTGCTTATTTGACAAATTACGAGAGGACAAACTCTGTGACAGTTGCTATTTCGAACTTCAAAACTACGCTAGAGATTATTGGGACGATGTTATGTGCCCTTGCTTTAATTAGCATTTTCAGATTTCGCAACTTCTTCAATGTTGTTTTCCTCATCCAAGAGGGGAGAAACTCCCTTTCCAGAAGTCCTCTATTATAGACGTGTGATGTGCTGATCCCAGCGATTCAGAGGATTTCCTTCCTTTGATGTTGATTTTTATAAATGGCATCTGAGAATGAAATATAAAAATCAAATAGTTTCCATCTGGAAGGAAGCCAGTATTTATTGAGAAAATTCCCTATATTTTTACTAATGTGCGTATCGGGTGATATATGCACAAGTCAATATGCAAATGATGTTGTAATTAATACTTGGTGAGCTATTATGAGGAGTGCTTTGTCATCGTCAAGAATTGTCTGCTGATATTGAAGGATCATTGCTGATATCAAAGGTGAACAAGACATTGAACATCAAGATATCTACAAGCTAGAAGGACCTTGAGATGAGGTGAACATTTGAAAAAACCTTGATTGATGGTGAACACATCAAGAAGAATGAGGATGTTCATGATGACTTGGAGGTACCAAGATTTGATGAATAGTTGGATGGACCCGATGATGGTGAACAAGCCTAAAATGAGGATGTTTAGTAAAGTTGGAAAGGACAATGGAGGTGAACAACTTAGTAGAGTCATAATCACCAATATGCTTAAAAGGACTAGAAGATAGAAGATTTGATCATTATCATGAACAATGGATTGCTATCGAAAGTAGCAGATTGTTGGCAAGACTAGTTGCCTTAATTAGATGAGACGGAAGACTATGATGATACTTATGAGTTGTGTGAGTTTAGTGAAGATTAATGAAGACATCGACAAGACAAGAACAAGTCTAATAGGATGAGGATTTCATGATTCTTAGAGTTACCAACTAGAAGTCTTTGGAAGCTGACATACTTAGAAGAATTATTGGATGATTGATCGCAAGTCAATCCATATGGTTTGATCGTTGAGCACATCTTGATTATGGGTAATGGGTCATACTGATATCAAGTCTTGGAAGATGTTGGTCACGTGCTCATCTTATTGGAACATTGTTCAAGATGAAAACACCATTACAAAGGTTTGGAATTGGCGAAAGGACCACTAGAGTTGAATTAGAGCAATTTTGACAATTTTGAGTTAGAGACAAACTTTGAAAAAAGCAGACTGACATTGTTTTGAGACATTGCCACCGTCAGAGAGATCTTCTAATGATTTTGAGCATTGAAGAGACATTTTATTATCTAAGGTTGGATTTGTTATTGATTCAATCCAAGAGAGAGAGAGTGGGATTGAGTGGAAACGAATAAAATAAGTCTAGTGTTTATATTATTTGTAATCATGATAAGAGCAAGTGTACAAGAGTGTTTTGATTGTAACTTGTCTTGAAAATTACTAGTGGATTCTAGCCTTCTTCTGACTATTAATCATAGAGAGTGGATGTAGGATTGGGGGTAAAGCCAACCACTATCAATCTCTATGTGCCATCTTCTATTTTTTCATTATTAGCATTACGATTATCATCACTATTTGTTTATCAGCAGCAGGCAGATTTGATATCTATGATATGATCATGCTATGTTGAAGTTTAACTTATTTTATTCCACAAAAGTTCTTCATAGTTCCCATACAACGTATTCATCCCCCTTTAAGTTGTATTGTTAGCTCCAATAATAGGTATTATAGCATTGTTTGAAGAGTTTCACTTCTGAAAATAAAGATTATTTCTCACTAACATTATGCAATTTTTTGTTTTCTGCCAAGGATATTCAATTTTTCAATGTTCCTTGTTTGATGAAACTAACTATGGTTACTAAAATGTGGGATGAGTGTTCATTCAATCCATGAATTATGAGTTATGGACTTTGATCGAAAAGAGTCCATATCCAATAAGAGGAAATGCAATCCTTAAAAATGCAAAAGAAATGAGATGACTTTTTAAACTCAAGAACCATACAATTCTTTTTGCTTATCTTATATTGAATATGACATAATTTCTTTTTATAGCTGAGCAAAGGAAATTGGGGATACGCTTGAAGTTGGGCAACATTAAGTCCTGTGTGAAGGAGCGAGGATGGCAATAATTGAAGAAAAGACAAAAGATCATTATATAATAAAGAAACACAAAAAAGGAAGATTTCCTCTGCAAAAATTACTCTCCACTATCTACTCATCATTATTTTCTCCATGATTTAAAAAAGAAGAAAAAAGTAACGGGAACAACACGCAGAAGGGGAAAGCTTTTGGCATATAAAAGAGCAAACGATGGACCCTCACCACACATTCACCTTAGCGAAGAGACAAGACACGTTCATACAGAGAGGACGTTGGCTATAGGAGGACACGGAGAAAGACACATTCAGAACGCTAACGTTGACCACAGAAAAGGAGAGGCCATACGCGTGCGAAGCGAGTTCTGACTGCACATTGAGTTCGCACCAAGCCTTCGTGACTCGCTGTTGCAGTCGTGAAGACCCAGCCCGACTCTTCAATTTCGCCGGCAAATCAGAGTTCCTTCACCGCGCTGTGAGCCATCACAGACGCAGCCGAATTTTGCCTTGTTTTTGCAGATTTCCTCGGGCTGCAGTAGCTACAAGCCTACAACGCATCGGTTTTCCTCAGCCAAGTTTCGGTGTGATTCCGGAATTCCAGGTTTCACAGGGTGCTGCCGTCTCGTCCAACAGTCCTCACAGCCGAGTTTGCCATAAGTCCGGTCTCATCGTCACCACTCTCATCGGCCACTTTCCCACAGCTTGCTCAGCCGCCTTGTTGCCTTGCCAGAACCTCCTCCCTATTGTTGCCTCACTGCAATCGTAGCCCTTTACCGTTTCTATTCCCTTCGTTGGTCCTTGTACCGCCACTCACCACTCATTGCCATCGGTCTCGTTCAAATCAACAAGCAATTTAAGTAATTCTCTGAAATCAATCTAGTATGAGAAATGATTGTGTGATAGTATTTAATGTACTGTGAGAATAATAGTCTATTCTAAATCACAAAAAATCAAATCACAAATAATACAAATCACAAATAATTACAAATTCTTATGAGACCCATTTCTTCAAGAATTCTTCAAGAATTTATGAATCACAATAGATTATTATTTTTATAGTATCCTAAAGACTGTAATGCTAGCAAAACCCTATACATATATTACTTGAATTGTAATATATCGATTCTAACCTTGATTTGATTCAAATATATAATCTTTTTCAAATAGGAAATTCCCCTTATTGAATCATGCATATAATCTAGAATTCGATTTTTAAGACATAAGATCATATTCCTGATTACATTCGTTTCATATTTTGAGAGTGGTGAATATTTAAATTATATCAGCTTTTATTGCATGTCATTAATTTAAGAAATATGCTTATTATGGAAAAATTAAAGAGATTGCATTCCATGTTAGGAGGCATATGAACACTACAAATGACAAAAGTTGTGTACGGTAATCACTTTAATGCCAAAAGTTTTCATTGGTTCACTTAAGTACCAAATCAAAGAATGACAAGAAATTATGACACAAAATAATACATGGCTTTTATAATTAAAAATTCTATATGACTTGGCATATTATTTAAAAGAACTCAGTCCATGTGGCATTTTCATGTGGCATGCTTGGTACTAAAGTGATCACTTTTTAACAACGATTAGCACTTAAGTGATCATTTTAAACAAAATTTGATACTCAAATTATCACTATTTACAACTTTTAGATGACGTCATTTAGGGATTCTATACTGACTAAAATACTCTAGCAAGCCACCTGAGATTAAGAAATTAATAAAATATGACAACATCAGATTTCTAATGACCAAGATTGAAGTTGGCTCATGATCTTTTTCTTTTTTTTTTAAAGGTGGCACATAAGTTATCCGAAAAAAAAAAAAATTGACACTAAAATGAGAGTTGTATATAACTTTTGGCACTTCAAATATTCTTCTCTCCATGTTAAAATATATTGCATTGAAAATTGCATATTTAGCAACCATATAATAATTTAGGAAATTACTTACATTGGGATGTAATATAAATTATTTCTTAGTTTAAATTAGGTAATCACATAATTTTAGGTAGTTTTCTAATTTAGTTAAAAAGAAAATCATAAAAAAGAACATGCATATTTCATATAGAAGAAGCTTCATCATTACCGTCCCATCGTTGCCATGTCATCCCATCGCCATGGCATCGTAATATCACACGTCATAATTTTCATGTCATTGTGTCATATTAGATTAATTTATAGTTCTTTTACTCGTCATTAAAATTAGGTTGCACAATGATTGCATTAAAATGCATGATATGTCATTAATTCAAGTTAGAATCCATATGGACATAATTTATATTAAAATCGCATCTCATGCATTGCATATAATTTAATTTATATTTAAAATACCTCTCTTGCTTCTCCTGTTCTTGTTCTCTTTCATCTAAAATAGATCCATCATAACCTGAGTACTTGATTCAATAACATCTCCTACTTCTTCTACTTGAGTACTATCATCATCTTTGTTATTATTGTAACTCTTAGCATACACTTAAGCTCCCCAACCTTGAAGATAATGGTGAACAATATACTTACTACCATTATCATCATGGAACTATCTCAAACCATTCTTCAAGCTGTTCCTAGGAAGACAATAATACAATTTTTCTATTTTTATTTTACATCATAATCATTGCAGTATATCCTTGGAAAATCAATATATGATGACCTCCTTACATCAACAATGATAGTATCTTCATTTTCACTAGCATATTCTCACTTATTGATGCCAATAACAAATTTCCCACCATAATGGATAATAATAGCCGCAAATGCTGCACCAAAGGAAAAAAAAAAAGAAAAAAAAAGAAATAGCTTCTGGGATCACAACTTATAAATGACGACAACTTCATAAAGAGGTCCTCACAATTGCACTTAATTGATTAAAAAATGATTCAACAGTTGTCATTTAGTGGACAAAAAACAAACAAGCTAGCAACAAATTAATAAAATAATTGAGGACCCCACATTGCACGATTCCTCCTCTAGCAATGTTGTCCTCGACAATTGCACCAACAACCTTAATTCCCCCCCTCCCCCCTATTACTAATTTTTGCCTTCGAGCCCTAATTTTTCCCTCTAGAGCTACTCAGAGAGGATGAAGAACTTGAGTGAGTCAGAGCGACAAAGATGGCGAGCAATGGTGACCATGAGTGAACGATAGTGATGGGGAGAGTGGTGTGATGGTCAACCACCATTGAAGACAATTGAGTCCTATAATCTTCCTTGTGTGCGACGCTTTTGCTTGGTTGGATTGAGCAACGTCATTTTGTACATCCATGTAGACTAGATTTCCTTTTAAAAATGCCAACTCAGTTTAATTTTTTGATTATAAATGCCACATAATATTTTTTTGTTAGAAATTCTCGCCAAAGGCACTTAAGTAATAATTTTTTTTCCAATTTGACACATAAGTGAGCAAGTGAAAACTTTTGTCACTAAAATGAGTGCCGTACGAAATTTTTCACATTTCTACTGTCCTTTTGCCAATTCTATGCCCATCATGTCAATTGCCTAAAATTTTCCCAATGTAGGTAGGCAATCCACTTCGAGGAGACGGAGACGAGAAGATACCGAGGCACCCTCATCTAGTCGCGTCAGGACTTCTATCGACAGAAGTTTTGTTGTCCCACATTCTGCTTCAACCACTGCGGATGTCAATTCCACTGACCCATCATCAAGTCCTGCCAGTAAGTTATCTTCTTTTGAAAGTGATCATGGTGTTATAGCCAAATGGGCAAGGTTCTATCAGCTACTTTCATATGGTTATGCTTAGATTAGCTCTAACATTAGCGCCGAAGAAGACATCAAGCTCCTGCTCGCGTATTTGGCCAATTTTGTAAACTACCACAATTTTCTTGCCTTCCGGTACACTTTCAAGGAATTCTCCCTCTTTTTGGGTCATAACATGGGGACTTGTAGAGCAAACAGAAATGAAATTCGGTCTTTTCAAGGTACTGAGGATACCGACCAAAAAAAAAAAAAAGGTACTGAGGATGATTATTGGGACCAGAGCAATGACCTCCTACATGCGAAAGAAATCCTTGAAGATTACCGCAATGATGATCAGATGCCATCGCAAACTGTTCTGGAGCAGGAGATGCTGGTCGACAATATCACGACCACATGTTACGCAACTGCAAGGCAATTTCAATATTAGGGTCCTGTGTGATTTAAGAGATGAAATATTTTTTTCTCTTTACTTTATATTCTATCGGATAAATTGCTCGATCATCGTGTGAACAAACAACTGGTGCGATTAGGGTGATGGTATCGAAACTCTGCTGAAATGGAAATGGACTTTTAACAGTCAAAGTAGATCTCTCCTGTGACCAGGAGTTGTCACTAGTGTAAATCTTTCGATCACGGGCTTGAGAGGCATGCTTGTTGCTTTTACGTTGAACATAATGTTTTAAGTTTTTTAACAAATGAAGTTCCGTAAAAGTCCATAAACATTGTTAAATTGAAGGAAGGTGGGAATATCCATCCATGTTTCTCGCCTAAAAATTCTATGTCATTAAAGAGAACAAAATAAATTTGAATAGTGAAGAGATCACCATGAAATGGGAATTAAGTGATGTGACCTCTTGAGAATTTTCTCATGATTTTTAATTTATTTTCAAGACTCATATGTTTTAATCTTATTACTATGAAAAATTCGAGTTACCTTATACATAAAAAAAAAAAAAAAAAAAAAGAGCTCTAGAGAATAAAAGAATGATGCGGTCTCTTCACAAGTTTTTAACGAGGTTTATTTTTACCCAAACTTTCATTATTTATTGAATTGATGATTTTTTCAAGAATTTTACTGGTATTTGGAAATCTAAAGCAAGACCATTCTTAATAGTACTTAAACTTGACGAGAAAAAAAAATTAGGTTTTCCCACATTATCATTTCACTAATTAAATTTGTTCATGGATCAAGCTAGAGATTTGACAAATGTGAGTATAAACGTCACACAAGATGATGGTATCATACTCTAGGGAAGTTTAACGTTTAACTTGAATTGTTGCATTATTAGAGATATAATGCCTTATGTTTTTCTTTTTCTTTTTGCAGAAGCAATCATATTTTTACCTTAGATTGATATATCATTTTCATAAAAACTGTTTAGATAAAAAAATCATGTTATGCAAAGTTGAAGATTACTCATGAGAAATTTATTGCCCAATTCATGTGAAAGTTTTTTCTTATATTATCCTAGGTAAAATACAGTAACAATGAAAACAAGCGAAGGAGTTGTCATATCTTTGACAACCTAAAATACCTGCAAAGAAACTTTTAATTTTTAATTTATTGAGTAGATATCTAAATTATGATGTGTTAAGGAAGGCCATACTATTGCTATTTGGTTTGGTTTTTAGGGAAATGCAAGTTCAAGAATTTTTTCAAAATGCAAATGGCATTCGGTAAAGTGTTGAAAAATGCATTGAGGTTAAGAAATAATTAGTGAGTTGTATCCAATCACATCCCCTCTACGTTGAGATATCTACGAAATTGGCAGCAAATTCCTCTTGCAAATACTTCCCCCCCTGGACGTCAAAGAAAGCAGCTGAAGCAACGGCCCAAAGGGGAATAAAAAAAATGTTGCAAAATACACTCTTTTAATGTAATGGATGGTGTTTCAATTAGGAAAAAAAAAAGTACGATAGATAAAGTGCTTTCATTATAACAAACTAGTATTGTACGTTCGTTTATGGTCGGTTCGACTGAAACGAACCAATAGCGGATCTCCTTCCAGAAGTCTTCCAGGACTCGCGCCAGGAGGTCTCCACGGAAAACGAGAACAAGGACAACCAATTGCCCGTTGGGAACACAATTTTATTTTTCTATTTTTAAAATATTTTTTTTTCAAAAAATATATTTAAAACAGAAATCATGAAATTAAAAATTTTAACTTTTCTATTTCTAAAACAAAAATTGATAAATAAAAATTCTTATTATCATTAACTTTCGTCACTAGCTGTTGTCCACCCATTGCTCATTGTTGCCTGTTGGACGCTGGACGTCAGACGCCGGACGCTAGACATAGGACGCCCGATAACTAACACCCGTCACCCAATGCCTATCACCAAATGCCAAACGATCATCACAAGATGCCCGTTGCCCATCACCGGATGCTCGCGCCGATCATCGGATGTTTGACAATCATCACCAAACGCTAAATGACCCTTGTTGATAGCCGGACATTGAAGGATCATTGCTAGATGCCAAACAACAGTCGTTGCAAGACGCTTGTCGCCCATTGTTGGATGCTTGTTGCCAATCGCTGGCTACTGGCCTCCTTGCTTACCAACCATCTCCCACTGCTATTTGGAAGAGATAAATTTTATGTCATTATCAAACGAATTTTTATTTTAAGAACAAAAATTTTGTATGATTATCAAATTTTTAATTTTACTTAAAAATTCATTCAATGATTAGAAATAAAAAAATCAATTTCTAAATAAATGTTTTATGCAATAAAATAGTTATAATTCGCATCTCTACTTCCCATCCATATTGGGAAAATCTCCAAAATTGGCGGCATTTCTTTACGCTTGCCGCTCTGAAGTCAAGAAGAGCGACAGAAGCGACCACATGGGGAAGTCACATTCGTGAATCGAACTAATGATACTTTTGCATATTATATTCAGTGGATGGCGCTCATCTTTTACTTAAAGTCGGTTGTGACTAATGAATTGTCAAGTCCAGATATTAATTTAAAAAAATCTTTTACTTGAATCCTGTCGGGATTCCACTCACTGCAGTATCTCTGTCTTAGATTCTGTTGGGACTCCACTCAAGGGAAAAATTTAAGCAACAAACAAGAGACTTTCTGACATGGAGGTGGGTCATCATGCAAGCAATGATGTAGGTCCACGCGAGGACATTGCAAAATGATTGTCTCCTGCCTTTTGCTTTTCCGTGTTTTTTTATTTTATTTTTAAGTCATTGTGGAACGTTGAGTATAGAACACAGACAGTCCAATCACAATTTCGAAGGAACAAGCCTTGACCAAGTTGAGGGAGGATGCGTGCCAGCTAAAACCGGAATCAGCAAGAAGCTAATGCTTCAAAATATGGTCGTTCCTGATCTTAATGGCAGAATAGTCAAGAAATCTTTTCTTTTTCTCCATGGAAAGTAGCCATTAGTGACGGAGAACATGGCCTCTTTTGACAAAGCCACCCATCTCCATGCTTGGTCTTGGTCATCTTCAAAAGAAGGAGACAACCTTTTAAATCTAAGCAACCATCATTTTATTAAACTTTTCTCTGCACTCGACTGATGTCCACAGTGCACATTAATAAATCACGGCCGTGTGTATCGGGCAAAGCTTCATCATAGAGTGAAGGGTATGAATCCCAAGATTCCTTTGAAGGGAAAACATTATTACCAAAAACAAAGCAAACATTTCAAATCGAGACTCTTACCTGCTCAGTCAGTTGTTCTAAAAGTGTACTCCATCATTGTTGAAGACTCTCTAGTTTAGTGATATTTAAGTCTTGCATTTTTCCGGAAGGTATTGGATTTGTTTGCCAAGTTGTACTCCCAATGAATGTTTTACTACATCCTTTTGGTGATGATCCGAATTAGATACGTTTTGAATTTTGGCTGGCTAGACTATTAAATGTGTTTAGAATGACTTACATGTTCTCCTCCTTCTTTATATACCCTACCGTTCCAGAACACTTAAACTTCTAATAAATATCAAATGTTGACTCTAGATATAATTTCTTTGTAATTCCTTAGAATTCAAATATTATTTCAAGTATTGGCAAAAAAAAAAAAAAAAAAGATGAGCATTTTCCCTTTTAAGAGGCATACTAAATGTCTGACTAATTTTATATCTCTCTATATCGGTTATCATCAACTTACTCACACAAGTTAATCATCTAGCTAGAGCTGTAACTGACGTGAGGATATATGCTGCACAAGACATTCGAACTATGCTCTAGGAATATCCAATGATTTTTTTCCCCAATCCAATTTAACCCAAGATCTCATGTCCAACCGCAAAGCATATCTGTGATTACACATGCGCAGGCGGATCTTTCTTTCGCATCTCAAGCCTATCATGCTTCTTAATTTCATCACCGAAACTTAATACTTTTTAATATTGTAAACTCCAAACCTAAAGTTACATTATATAAAAACCGCAAATAAAAGAAAAAAAAAAACCGAAAGAACACTGGGTTCTCTTTATAAGTTATAAACGAGGCTTATTTTTACCTGAACATTCATTATAGGTTCATTTTCAACATGGTAATATACAAGAACGACAAACGAGTGACAGGTAATTGTGACATCATATGCTCCCTATAATACATGCAAAGAAATTTCGCATTGGATTGTGACTAGAATCACATGACTTAAAATCTTCTCTTGGAGCATAATGGACTGCTACGCGTTCCTTTTATCTCACATTATTATTATTATTACTTCTTCTTTTTTTGGCGAAGTTTCCTGTTAAATTCAATTGAGTCAAGAAAGGGAACTCGCGCCGACAAACGGACAAATGCCTTGCCTGAATAAGGGACGGGGAAACATCGTCCATGCAAAAAGAGAGGGGAGTCTTTTTTTCTCGTTGTTCTTGTTCTTTTTCCAATAGGAGTTTTGTGGACACAACTAAGATATAAGAAGTTAAATAATTAAGAATTTAGAATGCTTTTCTTCGTCGAACGTGGGCGGCTTTACCCCGATTTAAACGTCACACGAGAACCTTTAGGTCGGAAGGGTCCTAGCTGGTATTATTATAGAGTAGCAGGTTGACGAGTGCTGTATAAAGCTCACCACCTCTCTCCAGGTGTTATAGATCTTGGCTGGTCTTGTTGTGCCTCCAATGTTGTTATTTTGAAGAAATTAAAGTGATCAAAGCAAGCTTACACTTCGTATACATTAGTATAGAATAATAATATAGGATTTGGGTCCTATTGTGTTGGCCTTTGGGATCGGAGTAATGATTAATAGGGACAGTGGGGGGATCGTGTACATCATGCCTTGCATCATGTCCATGGCTAAAGATTGTGGCCGAGTGCTAAGAGATCGTGTAGTTGTTGATGACTTGCAGCGATCAAAAGTCCATCGCATTGTCAAACCCCTCTGCAGCCAAAGTGCCCGCTTTTCATCGGCGTCGCGGCTTTTCACCGCCTCGCATTTTGGTATGTTCATTTCATTACATAATACGTTGAAGGTTTTGTACGTTAAAATGAAATTTCCCAACTATTAAACCCTAACCTATATTACAATTTAGGGGAATGACATTGCTGCACTTCAATAAGTAAAAGATGAAGCCCCTAAGAACTCTTAAACGTGATAGTTACTTATCTCGAATTTACACTAAAAACACTACAAGTTAATCGTGGATTTCCTTTGGCTCCTAAACATCATAAAACGACATAATCGATTCTTTTGGACGAAAAGGCCGATCTCCTTGATAATTACAAAAATGTCCCTTCGGAATCGAAATGGGTCATTGAATTCAGTGGAAGCCTTAAATCTGAGCTCAGCATCTACAAACTGAGATCTTGTGATACTTATTTTCACAGCACTGAGTTCAATAGTAAAAACTACGTCTTGATCGGATGCCTGAATGTCCACGAGAGCCGCACATGCCCCCAGAAGTGGGTCCACTTGGGATTCCTGCACCACATACAACACCATCATGCGAGGTTGGGACACCTGGAGTGCCATAACTTGGCACGGAGGGACACTTAAATGCCATAACTTTAAAATGGTACACTTAAGTGCCAATATTGGAGTAAAATGGAACACTTAAGTGCCACTTCGGCGAAAATCTGGCCAAATGGTTGACGTGGCCATTTTCCGGCGAGTTTGGTCCAAAACGGCGTCGTTTTGCATCGACGTGGGCGGAAAATGCAAAACGATTTGTTTCGTGTATATGTGTAAATAATAATATAAAATTAATTAAATTAGATTTAAAATTAATTTTATTTAAAATATTCAAAAATTTTAAAAAAATTAAGAAAAATTTAAAAATTCTAAAAAATTTTAAAAATTAAAGAAAAATTAAAAAATTTTAAAAAAAAAAAAGCCGAGGGGGGTCCGAACAGGGTGGCTGAGGGCTGAGCCCTCGCCGCCACCACCTCGCCGCCGTCACCAGGAAGGGCCAGTGACGGAGGGGGGAGGGTCGGCTGGGGTCGCCGACCCCCGGCCGACTGACGATGAGGGCTGCGAGCCCTCGCTGGATCGCGACGAGGGCCGCGACCCTCGCCCCAGATCTAAGCGAGGGCTCGCGGGCCCTCGCTGGATCGCGACGAGGGCCGCGACCCTCGCCCTCGCCGTCGGTCGGCCGGGGGCCGGCGACCCCGGCCGACCCTCCCCCTTCCGTCGCTGGCCCTTCCCGGCGACGGCGGGGAGGCGGCAGCGGCGAGGGCTCAGCCCTCAACCGCCTCGTTCGAACCCCCCCCTTTTTTTTTTTAATTTTTCTTAATGTTTTTAAATTTTTTAAATTTTCTTAATTTTTTAAAATTTTTAAAATTTTTCTTATTTTTTAAAATTTTTTGAATATTTTTAAAAATTTTCTTATTTTTTAAAATTTTTTGAATATTTTTAAATAAAATTAATTTTAAATTTAATTTAATTAATTTTTATATTATTTTTTACACGTAGACACGAAACGGCGTCGTTTTTGCATTTTCTCCGCCACGTCAGCGTGCAAAACGACGCCGTTTTGGACTAAACTCACCGGAAAGTCACCACATCAGCCATTTGGCCAGATTTTCGCCGGAGTGGCACTTAAGTGTCCCATTTAACTTCAAAACTAGCACTCAAGTGTACCATTTTAAAGTTATGGCACTTAAGTGTCCCTCCGTGCCAAGTTATGGCACTTGGGCTGTACTTCTGTCCCATCATGTTGATGTTGAGGTTGTCCTACTTTGATTGTAGAATGGACTAGTGGTTGGTTTATAAGTATGGGGTAAGTCTCATTTTTTAAGTGAGAGAGACTCAAGACCACCCAACATTCGGCGTGAAGATTTTCAGTTTGAGAAGCATTATTATACATGCCGGGAAGAAATTTTAGGTTTGGTGTCCATCACTTGATTTTAAAAGCAATCCCTCACTAAGATGTCCTGGTTTTTCATGAAAATTGAGCCCTTTGAGGTGGAGGGTCGTGTATTCATTTGCACATGTGAATAGAAAACGGCTCTTTAGGGTTTCTTGCGGTAGTTTTCACATTGCTGCGCGCTCCTTTGCTATGAACAAGAGTGATCACGAAGAGTTGTTTTCCAATTGTATCTAGTGGGTAAGTTAAAGAAACCCTCTTAACATATTTTATGTATTATTGGCACTTTTAATTAGTTTTCAACAATATTATCTTGCCCTAAATAATATTTCAATTTATAAAAGAATCACGCAGCAATGTAAAAATTGCATTAAGAAACCCACTAATGCGGCAAAAGGTCACCGCATTCGTCGTCGGATTGTCCCCAAATCGCTGCTTTTACATTTGATCACGTTTTCATGCCCTCAATGCGGTTGCGTGCGATGACGACGACGTTCTGGGGCGTCGGGCATTAATTCGTACCCAAACCCTCTGAAGAGACGATGTTCGCGTGGAATTTGTGCATTCCGTTCGGTTTCGGGGCAAAGTTTTTGAGAAAATAGAAAGTATTTGGGTTTAAAAGATATATGTAGAAATATTAGTAGCGTTTTGTGAAGTTCATTTTAAAAACATATCGGGAAACGATTTTGATTTATATACCGTTTGGGAAAAAACTATACTTTGTTAAAGATTTTCGTTAAAAGAAAAACTCTCAAACTATTTGCTAGCGAACTTAGCCACTAGTGAGCTAAATTGGCCTCTAGCTAGCACTGTGTGAGGTTGCTTGACCTTAGGCGTTGCCTAGGGTTACATGGCTTGTCAATACTAGACTAGCATGTTGTCAGCCAAATTTGGCCTCACGGGTGACCTGAACCCTCGCCAGTGAGGTTGCATGAGGTAGGGATATTTATGAAATTATAAAAATTGAGCAAGGGCAAAGTTGGAAGAAAAAAAATTGTATTTGCATTGTTTAAAGCACCCTTGGATCTACCTTGGCTAAAGACCTTAAAGGCAATTGCATTTCCCTAAAAGTCTTCAAAAAATTTATCAAACGTTATTTGCATTTGTCCAAAAGAATTGAACCTAAAAGGCTTTGGCAATATTGAACCAAACGCAACCTCTTGATTTTATATGTTTCAATAATGTGCCTTATTCTCTTTTTATTTTTTTTTACATACTCGATCATTGCAAACCACCTAAAACTTTTGACATATACATATATCCACACCTCATATAGTTTTTTTTTTTTTTAAATAGTTTTCCAAGCCATGAATAAAATGAGTGTCGACATATCCTTTAAGAGAAACTTGAAATAACTTGGTCAGAATTAGGTTTCTTTCTTGTAAAAGCAACAAGAAGATTTAAATTGATGGAAGCTCCATGATCAGTTTCAAGATGGGCTGATTTTCGCTAGTCTGATTCCTAGTTTCATGGTGGAAATCTGTCGAGTTATTCCTAGACAGATCGATGGGTCTGATTTGGTTATCGGGTGAGTCTATGAGCTGACTATGATAATTTTTTGTTTTTATTCCCTGGAAGTTCACAATCTTCACTACCAAAGGCTAACAAATTATCTAGTAACTTTAGCAATTACAAAATTCCTGTGTTTCACTTGTAGTGAGACGTTCTATAAGGACCAAAAACAATTGTACATTCAACAATTACATGAACAATAATAAGGTACTTGTTTACACCTAAATTTTGACGACCCGCTTAGTCATTTATTGCATTAAAAAATTAGGGGTTAATTTTATTCCGGAAAAAAAATAGTTTATTGCATAGCATATAGTTTTAGGTGCAGTTGTTTCTTAATTTGCATTTACATTGGGTCGGTGACAAATGGGTTTGATTTAGTAGTTTTAAGCTTTAATTTGGCAGGTCGGACTAAGCCCATGAAGCAAGTAAATTGGCCCGAGCCCGTTTTCTTTTAATGACAAGAATTACCTAAATTGAGATTTGAAATAATATTACGGTGGATTTTTGGAATTTAAGAAAATCGGGTTGCAATCTTATCTTTAGGCGATAAAATCAGGAGATGTGGAAAATAAAATAAAAGTGATATTGCGTGCAAAAAAGAAATCTTCGCGGATGCTGATTTGAAAAGGAAAATAAAACCCTAATCTTCAGCCTATAAAAAGGTTTTCGCGTAGGGTTTCAATAGGAGGCCACGCAATTGAGACATTCGGCCTTATTGAATGAAAAAAAATTCAGAGAGAAAAACGTGAGTGAGGGCGACACACAATTGAAGTACGTAGCCGAAGGAGAAGAAAGCGTGAGAGAGAGAGAGAGAGGCCGTCGGCTAGCCCTGGATAGGTGACAAATCCTGAAGGAGGAGACTCTGGATGCTCATCGCGTAGACACGAAGGCCACGCGCAAAGAGAAGAACGGTCCGGCTTGTCGCCAAAACAGTCCCCGTCAACAGGTCTCCTGGGCTTTATTCAGCGGGTGCCAAATTTTCTGGCGATGCCCTGCATCGCATGCTGAGGCTGCGACGTGTGGTTTCCTTCTTCGATCCGCGGCATCACCACGCATGCTTGTTCTGAACTCGCTAGGACTTGCTGTCCCCGAGTCTACTTCGAGCAACCTGAATCGACGTCCCAGCTTTCGGAAAACGTTCAACCGTTGCATCCCAAAACGCCACCATCACCATTCTCGGTGTGCCGTTGCTCCTTCAATTGAGAAAGCAAGCTTTGGGGCATCGATAGGCAACACGAAGCCAAGTAGAGAACGTGATCATGGGGTTCAGTAAGTCAAAGCTCGGGAATTAGGAGACCGAAGGGAGCGGATTTGTTCCTTTGGTCAAAGTGAAATTGAAGCGGAGCACCTGGACATCCGGGCAAGCACTCAAGTACGCTCACATCTCAGCGCACGGTCAAGAAAAAGATGGACACCTGAAGAAAAGAATGGAACATGCAACTCAGTAGAAATTTTCTTTAATCTCCCTCGGTGCACGAAGAGTCCAAGCATTATTGCTTTTGTTTCGATTTCTCTTATTGCAGGTCTTCCTCGCGAGGCACCACCGCGAAGTAGTCCCTCCTCAGTCACGTATCACCCTGAATCGCGGTCATTGCTGTCCAAACCATCGATCGTGATCCGCTTGCCCGTTTGAATTTGGAAGCCAATATTCGGATTAGGTAAAAAATTTATCTATTTTAATTTCCGAAAATTTCGTTTCCTTATTTGATATATTCATTGGTGCGCATGGTAGAAATTCCCGATATGCCATGATATTCACAACTCGAGTAGCCTCCTAAATTAGGAAATCTTCCTAATTTCGCAACGTACATATGATTGATGGTCCGATTTCACGCTCGAAATACGACCCGCAATCGTACGGAAAAATCACCAATCCGATCTCACGCTCGAGATACGATTCGTGATTTTATTTAAAAATTGGCCAATCCGATCTCAAGCGCGAGGTACAATTTGTCAATTTATTTCCCAAAATTAAATGGACGTGGATGACGTTTTGCTTGATTTGGTGCCATGTTGTTCTTGATGCCTTATTTGTTTGCTCCCGTAAAGGAAAAAATATTTGAGTTAGATTAGATGCATGTTAGAATATTACTTGTTTTAGGTTATTTTGCATGTCTAGAATAGGAAATTTATTTATTTCGAATTTCTTAAATAAAAATACCAAAAACATAAATTTAGGATGTTAAATTTCTGTTTCACTAGTTTAAATTGCATGTTTAATTAATTTCGAAATTAAAAAAGGAAAAAGGAAAAACACAAAAAAAAAAAAAAAGAAGTCATTATGCATATGTCATGTAAAATCAATGCATCTTTTGCACGTCATTGCATATTAGAATAAATTGCATGCTTATTTAGAATAAAAACCATGTGCACGTCATATAGAATTATGCTCATACAATGCACGTCTTTTAGTGATTTTTGTTAGGTCCATTTAATTAGAAATTGTCAGTCATTAGATTAATTTAGATTGCATATTTAAATGTTGCATTTCTTTAATTTCGAATCCCATAGAAAATACAAAAAAATTATTTAGAATAAATCATCTCATGCTTAGAATAGACTACATGCTTATTTATGTCATATTGCTTAGGTCATATAGCTAAGTCATGTTGCCATGTCATATCATTTCATGTTAAATTAGTGGCATGCATTACATATTACATGATTTTCATTAAATAAGTGAAAAAAAGGAAATTGCGTGTTAATTAGAAATCACATTTAGGACTGCTGATGTGAATTCTAAACTAACAATGCAGATGCTTTCGTTGCTACGAGGTAAGTCCTGCAATTTATTTATTGCTTTACTTGGGTGTTAAATTGGTGGTTTGCGCACCCGCATGATCACTTTACATGTTATGAAAATAGACTTAAAATCAATCCAAACTGCCTGCAAAAACATTTTTGAAATTAAAAGAATGGTACCGAAAGGGCATTAGAGAAATCTAGTGTAACCAAGTCCCCGTACCCATAATCTCTGCTTCGTAGAAGTAAAGTAAATCTCCCATTACTTTACTTGGGTTTCTAATCAACCCACCAAAAATAGATTAGTGGCGACTCCTAATTAAAACAATTGCATATTAAGAACTTGAACCGAAAGTCGCGAATTGGTATGGGCTTGGGAGAGCTTGAGTTAAATCTAGGCTTAACAATCCATTAGCCAAACCTTAGGTGGTTCACACCCCGAAAAAATTTGGTCACGACAGTACTTATATCCAAATATTGCATGTTGGAAACAGATCGAGAAGACTACGGCGTTCCACACTGGGAAGCAACCATGAAACTAAGAGTTTTTCTATTTCAACCTGTGCGTTTGCCACAAAGTTTGACAATCATAATAATCAATTCAAGAGTTCGCCACAAAATTCACAAGCTTTAATTCAAATGCATTTACAGTCAACATTACATATCACACGTGAAAAAGAAGTTTGCCACAAGTTCCCAAGAACAAGAAAGCAATCAAGAAAAATAAATGAAACGAGGATAAATGAACACAAATCTCCTATTCTCAGGAATAAAAAGAAAGCAAAATGGCTTGAGAGCTCACAAGCCACTAAAATAAATTAACTTCTTAAGCTTTGAATGTAGAACCGAGTTTACAAAGGATCCACGAGCCATCTCCAACTTAGAACTTCAACATTTGTCCATAAAAGTCCACTACAAGACATAATCATAACAAATATAACATGGTTTTCGGGTCTTGTTACATGGCGAAATGTAATCAAGGGGTTCTTGACATGAGCAATTGTGTTTTCATTTGGACTGGCTGTTATGTTGCTCCATTAATTTATTGGACTGCTTGATCGATCTGAATGCAGATATTCAATAAAATTGCATTATTCATAACTTGATCTCGTAAATGAGGTATCAGGCACTTGCTGTGCCGTAATTTTACGCGCTTCTCTTTTACCTTTCTACGTTCCGACACTAAGGGTGTATCGATAACATTTCAAACCTTCTCCTGTTTCACATGTCATTTTAGTCTTACTATAAATCCGCTTCGTGGGGTGTTAGATTCCCTCCCACTCACCAGCACCCATCAACTACAGCCCAAAAATGATTTGTGAGAAATCCCATTTCAGCTGCTTTCCTTTTCCCAGCATTTCTAGTTATTCTTTTGATCGAGTGGAAAAGTTCCCCAAGTTTTCGATTCGATTCACGCGAGAACGATCAGATAGGCATTTCGATTTTTCAAGGCATCCACTTTATTTTTTCATCAATAATTTAATATAACATCATGAACTTTGCTACTCCTAACCCTACGCAAACATCACTTGCTAAGGGTGAGCATGGTCCGGGTTGGGCCGGTTCACCCACCAACCCTAGGACCAACCCGCACAATGTTGGTCCTCAATTTTTGGGACCGAGAAGCGACCCTATTGAGCTTGGAACCAAAGACCGGACCGACCCAATGGGTTCGGTCCGGTTCCAAGGTCAACTTGGGACCAACTGATAATTTTTTATTTCATTTTTTGTACTCCTTAAAAATTGATTGAGGATCGGACTGACCTAATAGGTTCAGTCCGATTTCAAGGTCGACCTGGGACTAATCAATAATTTTTTATTTCATTTTTTGTACTCCTTAAAAGACAATTGAGGACCGTATCGACCAAATGGGTTCGATGATGAGCAATGTCATCTAAGAAAGACAAGCGGTGAGAATCAAGTGGGGTGAGCATCGAACAGAATGAGCATTGAATGTCGAGCGGGGAGCAACAAGCCAAGCGAGCATTGAGCGACGAGTGGCACAAGTGACCCAAAGCGAGCGAGATGAGTGTCGAATGGCAAGTGGAGAAGTTTTTTTCGATTTTAGAAAATTAAAGACTAAGAGGACAAATAAGATAGAAGAGAATGAATACTAAAGGGTGATGCCATAAGGTGCCTTTTTGGATGCCGTGAGGACTCATCACAAAAACATTTTCTTCCTTCGTAAATTATGACTATTGACTCCGTAAAAGACATTAAAAACCTAAGTTATTAAAGAACAATGTAAAATTACTTAAACTCCTCACTAAAGAGCTATTTAATATCGTTGACACCGTTTATTTTAAGATATTCCCTGTATAAAAAAAAAAATATATATATATATATATATATATATATAGGGTTGGACTGCCCCGAAACTCTCAGGATCGAGGATCGACCCGCATAGTGCTAGTTCAAGAATTCTAGAACCAATGACCGACCCAGTCTCCCTTGGAACTGGACTAGGACCGATAGGGTTGGGCCAGTCTAGGGTCAGTCTAGGGTTGACCCTGGATCAATGCTCACCCCTATCACTTGCCGCGAGAATACTTGAGCCCTCTATATTACTTATTGGTTTAGATACTTCTCGTACCCCCTTCTTTAGCACATTCAAGATAGTGTACTTTACCTCTTTTTTTATTATTTTTTTTAATTCGGAAAAACGGACTTGGAGAGTCCGCTTCTTGGAGGTCCAGGGAAACTTTATGAACCAGTTGAATCCAAACCTTTGACCTGTATGAGTGATCAAAAATAATTTGCGGTGAGATAAAAAAAAAAACATATCGTTTTTCTTTTGGAAAGAGAAAAATTAAAATCTAATGTGAAAAATGTTCTTAGCACAAGTCTCGTTGGTTCCACTATTTTGCCAAGAGCGAGCATGACGATGAAGGTAATGACAATACCTCGTGTACATAGAAGTCTATAGACCAACGATTTAGATGATGAAGTAAATATCCGTGATAATAAATTTTCTAAAAATAATAGTAATATTCTCTAATAAAATAAAACTAGAAAATAACCCCACGGGAACATAAGAACTTCATGGAATGCACCACCGGTACATAAAACTTCAAGAGACCACATCATTCTTTTATTCACATGGAGGCAATGCTCGTTGTAGTGCGAAGCTACAAGCTCTTCGGGAGGCAATTAAAGACTATGTAAACCACTCGAGAAAACTATGGGCAGAGAGATTAATTTGAATTTTAACGCGTTAATTCAACAACTTTCGTTAGGTATGAGCACTATTAAGAATGATCTTGGTTCACTTTTTCAAATATCAATACATTGTTAATCATCTTCATTTCAAGACAGAATAGACATGTCGTTGGTCAACAAATTGACATTCTATGTCAGATATCTCTTCTTTCTGTTCGATAAAAAATAATAGAGATTAATAAGCTCCTTTTTTTTTTTTTTTTTTTTTTTTTTTTTTAGAAAGAGAGATTATTTTGAATTTTAATGCGTTGATACAACAACTTTTATCGTTGTGCATGTTGATTCACCAGGAAAAAATAAACAAATTGGAAGTCCATAATATTTACTATCTTTGTAGTGCATGCTTTCCTTTTTCAATGGATGTTTATGAATTACTATAAATCAGTATTTCCTGGATTTAAACTTTTTTCCTTCAATAACGTCCCTAAATTTGTTTTTTTCTAAAGATTTTCGTTATCATAACAAGCCTAACATCGATAAATCTAACATGTGTTTCTTGCCACCGGTGCCCCTCTTATGCAAAAGGGTAACAGGGGAAAAATCGTGTGGCAACCTTCTAGAGAGCATTAATCAACGACCGAAAACCCTTCAACACTAACGGCTGCACTTTTGGCCCTTTAAATTGTTTTCTCACCAAAGTTCACACGGGAGTACTCATAGAAATGAAAAACTATTTACACAAATATTCCAAATGGCACCGTCCACGCCATCCCACCCGGTCCGAATTATAATTTGGCATTACCATCACCATAGCCGTCGCAGTCCGACCGGTACAAGCTGATCATCGTTCGCTGTATCGCATTTGCATACCTGCTATTCTTGGTCTCCTCATGGTTATCTTCTAGGCCAAACCTGTCGGAATGCTGACAAGGTTCGGGCTCAACTCGGGATCTTCACTTTCGTCCCTCAACATCTTTTGTTATGAGCACATAGTACAAGATCAACACCTTCAGCTGGGGAGATCGTTAAGAGAGAGATCAAATTTGAGCCTGTCAATTTATTAAATTATAATCACATTCATTTAAGAGTTTAAGTCAATGAGTTATGAGCTAACTGAGATATATAAAATAATCAACACCACACCAATTCCATTACTCGAGACTTTTTTTAACACAACTCACATATGCATTTCTATGATCTACCCCTCACATATGGGTTAAGTATTACATCTACTCCCTCTTTAATACAATTA
This sequence comes from Eucalyptus shirleyi, assembly GCA_017140165.1. Lineage (NCBI taxonomy): Eukaryota > Viridiplantae > Streptophyta > Magnoliopsida > Myrtales > Myrtaceae > Eucalyptus > Eucalyptus shirleyi. The sequence goes on along the minus strand of CM029447.1, from coordinate 4,450,149 downwards.
TCATTCTACACCAACATGTCTCAACTTATATTGCCGAAACCCACCTTCATTCTTGGTATCTTTCTGTAAACCAAACACCGAAGGCTATCAATGAGGCTACACTGCTACACCACAACGCATAGGTTGCCCGGAAACTGCGTTGATCATATTCATTCTTTAAAATTCAACAAACATCGGTATATATTGGGAGTAGGCCACCTATCAACCATCAGCTCTAATATTATTTGTTAGGAGCGCACAATAAAAATCTAACACTTTACTCAAGGAAATCACCAAGAGGGAACTAAAGTCTGACCTCGTCAACATAACTAATTGGATCCATATGTACTGTAAATTTAAACTAATGAGTTATGAGTCAACTAAGATAATTTTACAACTTTACACCTTGCCAATTCCTTAATGTAGGACTTTTCCAACACAACTCATTCACGTATCTCCATAATTTTCCCTCTTATGTGGGAGCTTGGCATTAGACCTATTTCCCCTTAATTCAAGTATTTGTTTACACCAACATGCCTTTACTTAAATCTCCACAACCTTCATCCTAGTTTCCTTCTCCAGACCAGACCACAAAAGCTATCATCGAGACCGCATTGTTGCACCACAATGCATCGGCTGCTCATAAACTGCATTAGTTGCATTCATTCTTCAAGATATTCACCAAACACCAATACACTTTTAGGAGAAATGCGTATTGTCTTGCAATGGTACAAGCTTTTCAGTAGGTCATTCAAGACTATTTAAAGCCATTCGAGAAAACTTTGAGTAGAGATTTCATAACAAAAATTAACAGTTATGTTTTGTCTTTTTATTGAAAGCGAACCACTTTCTATTAGCATGGAAAACGCAATTAGATTAGGCTCCATTTGTTTCAAAAAATAAATGATTGGGAAAACTTTTATCTAAAAACAATTGCTTGGATTGCTAACAAAATCAAATGGATGAGATTTTCTTTTCATAAATAGATAAAGATCTAAATATCTCAACAAGTTCCTTCAAATTAATTAATAATGTTATTCTAGAAAACAATCGATAATAAACCTGCGCATCCTGTGGGCTATAGTTGTAGTTCAGTAAGATAAATCATCTATTGTATATCTTAATCATAAGACTAGTTCCAAAGAGACAATTGTCGGCACGACATTGAACCGCCTCTTCAAGCCATTCCGACCGAACGATTGTTATATAATTACATTTGTCGACGTCTGTTAATGAATCAATGATAACCGACATAGAGAAATGCAAAAATTACCCAGACATTTAAGACTTCGTTTGTTTCGCAAAAAAATAATGATTTAGAAAATATTTTCCTTAAAATGATTGTGTATATCATTTATAAAAATGGATTAAAGGAAAATATTCTCATCATCCATGAAATTATTTAAACATAAATTATTGTCGATAATGAGAAAAGTTTTCCTTTGCTAATTATTTCAAATAATACAAACAATCGTTTTTAGAAAAAATATTTTTAAATTATTTATTTTCTGTGAAACAAATTGAGTTTTAAATTGTTTTTTTTTTTTTTGGTGAAAAAATTTAGAATTAAGTATCATGTAGATTATTTCCATTATTTTAGTGGCATAGGTAAAAATGAATAAGGGTTGTGTGCAAAACATTTTCGAAATAAAGAGAAAAGGTATCGAAAGAGTATTAGATAAACCTAACGTAACCGAGTTTAAAATTGTGTTTACGCCTTTTAAAAGCCGAAATACTTAATCTAGCCGCACGGTAAAATGATGAAAGAAGAACTCAACGGAAAGAATCCTTAAGTCGATAGACCAATGAATCTTCCCGGCAACAGCGGAGGAATTAGACCATGTTTGTTTCTTGTGGAAGAATTCTCAACCCCAGTACACTCCAATTCAACCCTTCTGATTTTTAATGAAAAAAAAGGCGACAACCCCCTACCTGTTTGTGATTATAAGAGCGAAGGTGCCTGCTTATCCCGTCTAACCGGGCAATGCTAATCGATTGATTCATTGCCTGCCTCTACGACGCTCGCTAGTCATTTGACCCCTGTAATAAGTTGCTGTGTCCGAATAACACTCCACACAAAAATATGTTTAGAATAAGAACATTCACTCGACTGATCAATTTGCAAATGAGAACCCTCCACCCCATCCAACCCCCAGCGGCTAATAATCCGGCATCCCCAGGGCCACCGCAGGCTGGCCGGTACAAGCTGATCATCAGCCACTGCATTGTGTATGCGGTGCTCACTATTCTCGGCCTCCTCATGGTCATCTTCCTGGCCATACCTGCTGGAATGCCTCCGAAGTTCAGCCTCAACCCAGGCTCTTCCCTTTCGTCCCTCAACATCTCCACCTCCCACCTCACCGCTCAATGGAACATCTCTCTCTCCGTCAAGAACCCCAGTCCCCTCATCACTGTCAAGTACACCCACATGAAGCTCCTCTTGAGTTTCCAAGGCCGACTCGCTCTCTCTTGTCCCTCCCTTGTTCCCGCCTTCACTCAGGGCCCCCGCAACATCACCACAGTCCAATCCAAGGCCCTGTCAACACTGGCAGTCGTCAATGACTCAAACGTGAACGTCCTGGTGAGCATGTTGAAGGGCGGGGTGGTGTCCATTGACGTGGTGGCAAAAGCTAAGCGGAGGCTGCACTTGGGTCCATGGTGGGTGGCCATGTTCGACGTGTGCGTCTCGTGCATGGGTGCGACCTTCATGGCTCCGACCAAAGGGGCTGGCGGTGATTGGATGATCCTTGGAGGCACCCTGAGCTGCAAGCCTGACATCATTACTCAGTTCTGGTGAGAAACATTATAAGGTCTGCCTTATTTTATTATTACAATCATCGTGGAAGTTGTTTGTTCATCAATGAAGTTGACGATAGCTTAGAGAGAGTGAGAGTTACTCCGGCTACTCTCCTTCCCTTAGTCTCACTCCAACCTAATTATATCATATATACCTGCGGGAGCAACCAAATGAGCTTTGGGCCAAGTATGCCAAAGTGCTCTGATCCCGCTCTGGTGGTTCTTCATGGCGCCCTTGATCCGGCCAATTGCTGGGACAAGTCAACGAGTGAAGATAATACAAGAGTCCGACTGTCAACAACTTGATCTCAGATGTTGAACTCAGTATGTTGAAGGTGCTGACACGAGACAATGCCGAGAAAGCAAGGAGGGTAGGGAAGAACAAGACTGGTTGTGGCCGTGGCAGCGGCAACTTACAGCGGCCCGGCTGTGACTTCACTGGACTGTAGGTGGCAAACTACAGTCATTAAACTATACTTTTTCCCGAATAATTTGTCAGGAAGACGCTCCATGATGCCGTGGTTCTTTGGAGGAGAAACGGATCAAGAGAGTGAAAGGAGGACGGAGAGGAGGGTCGAAGATCGAAAAGATAGTACCCTGTGTTTTCTCCTAAATGAGATGCGTTGCTGGACGGCGTGTTTGCGGGAGGGTAAACAATAGCATGAGTTGACGATAGGCCCTCGCATCAATTCAATTGCCCGCATCCCGAGCAAGGAGCTCAGAAAACTTTGTGAAACATAGTGACTACTTCTGTAGTAGTAAACGCTTAATTGAAGTCAACTTTTTTCCCCCTTAGCTTTCGCATTGACAGCTAACTTGGCCTGCTTATTCTATTGATACGAACAAGGTTTGATTCTCACCGCCGTATGTTTTGTTGTTCTTTTTTCAGATGGCTTCTACAAATTTGGGCAACGGTGGAGGTTTCTTTCCGAGCCTATTACTTTGGCAAATGCGATAAATATGGGAGCCTCTCAGTCTCATTGCTGTCGTTTGTTTATGTCATCTCTTCAAAATATGTATTCTCTAGGTATTTGAATCTTTGACCTGCCGCCGAAGAGATAGTTTGCGCTTTACACGTCTCTAATATTTGAGGTTTTGCGAGTTTTCCCTTAACTTGGTTTCTGATCATGCATTTGCATGCAATCCTATTGCATTGCTCTTTCGGTTGTGAAAGAGGCGACAGAGCCGACCTCAAAGAATTAACTGAGTAGAGTTGAAAACCTTGTTGACTTGAATGCTTGTAGATCCTGTCCGTCCAAGTTTGCCGCTAAAAGTAATCTTGAGATTCATTCATGTCACTCTGTCGTGAAGCCTTGTCTGACATGCATGGACATGATCTTTCGCGTGCATTTGTGGAGATTAGTCGAGAAAAAAGAGTTTGCTAAAGTGAGAATGCTTTGGGTAAGATTATTGTCTTCTGCTCCTTTGACGCTGCTAGACCCATACCGAGCACGGAGTTGGGTGGCTTTGTCAAAGAGGCTGAAAATGGAGGCCGGTGGCTGACCCGGGCGGTCGGTCGTCAACGATCCTAGGGTTTTCTGTTTGGTGCTCGCGTCTAGAGAACCCTAAGATTACCGATGGAGAACAGTCAACTTTTATACACGCTCCCCTTCCAAAGCAGCGGCTCTTCCAGAGCTACACCGACCTGCTTTACAGAAAACCCTAGGATCGTTGACGGCTGATGCTAGTTACATTCTAGACAAGTTTGACGCGGTCAGAGTCCTCGATCTGCCCTCTTCTTTTTCCAAGAGCGTCATCAACTGAGACAAAACTTTATCAAGCATCATCACTTTTATTCTCTACCAAGGCCAAAAGATAATAGAAATGTTCACGACTACTTTTATTGACTAACATGGAGATCGCATGCGTCAAGAATATTCACCCTTAAGCGTAGTTTCGTGATGAATGCGATGGTTGAACCCTCCCTTAAAATCAACGTTTGGATGATATATACGGCCGAGATGCACACAAAATCTTTTATCAGTGTTCCACATGCATAAAGTGATCAACGCTACCTTCCATGTCATCCCATAATAATAGCATACGAACAAAAAGGTGCTTCTTTGGAAATGACGATCAACGCCTCCAATGGGAACAAAAGATGGCTTTACATTAAAGATATTTGCTGGACCAAGACTCCACGACCTGGCCTGAATTTGTCATTGCTTCACGTCCATCTTTCTGCCCGGAAACAGTTGCTTAAACGACCTTCCACACCCACTTGAATATAATAGAAACCCTCACGTTTTTTTCATTTATAATCCTTGAAAAAGTTATCATCTTTGCGAAATAAAAACTTCTCGATACGCCTGGCGACGCATTTTTTGGAAAACTCAATGGGGACAGAAATGAGTTTCTTTTATTTAAAATAACGGACTGTTTAAAGACCTTCGACTAGTTCTAAATATTACCAAGGTGGATGATGGCAAGAAAGAGCTCACATTATTACAACGTGCAAGCCTATCGCAATTTATCCCAAAATCTTAATCCAAAATCTGGTGCGACGTGGAAATTAAAGATGTGACATTTATAGGAACAAATTCAAGCCACCATTCATTACTACTTTAATTGGGAGAGGACGTGTTTTGACTGTTCCACCAGTGGAAGATATGCAATATCATTGTAGGATTGGTTGATTGAATAAATCAATCTAGGATTAGAATTGACTCTTCAGATTAGATTTGATTCTTTAGATCAGCATAGAATATTCTCTTTCAATTATTTATTCGTACTTTGTATTATTTAACGAATATTGTACATGTGATCAATACGTGATAAGAGAAATACAAAAAGGTCTCTTGCTTCATCCGTTCTCTCTCTTCTTTTTGGTTTTCTGACATGATCAGAGCACCATTTTCTGGCCTAGTTTCTACACCTTTGTTGCTGTTTTTCTCACTCCATCCAAGTCTTATAAGCTTGTTGTTATAGGACACACTAACTTGCAAAACAACATTAGCACTTTGGCATGGAAATCGGCATTTGCAACAAAACAAAACAAAATAAAAAAGGCACTCTCTTACCGATACCATAATGAAGGACCTATTACTTGAAGGGAACCGGGATGCTTAACATTCGGGCACGGAGAACCTCCTACTGGGATTTGTTTCAATAAAGAAGGATACATGCATAAGTAAAATAGAATCAAAGTCTGATTTGCAATGAAAGTAAAAATGCCCATACACGTATTTCCAAAGCATTATTCGTGCATTTTAATAAAACACGTAGAAATGATAAAGGGGCTAACAACATTACCCTTGGATCGTGCTCCAACTCTTCAGATTTTGACCACGAACGTCTAATGTCCTCGTAGTGTTGGTTCTGACATTTTTCAGATTTTAATTATGAATGTTTGATCTCCTGATAACACTGACTCTGACATTCTTGGAATTCTAACTATGAACGTCTAATATCTTCTGGCAATACTTGTTCGACGTTCTTCAGATCCAACCCCACAAATGTCAGGCCTCTAATTCAGACGTATCACCAATCTCAAGTTGAACAATAGAGAGAAATTGAGAGATATTGCCACTATAATTGTGCTCGTAAATGCTCTCGTGTGTGAATGATTTGATTGATCACTGTCAACACTCTCAATTGTCAATTCTTGATCATCATGTGATCATCTCTCTCAATCACCTTTTATAATTAGTCCCAAATCGCATTTAAATCAACTCATTGACACTAAAATTGTTTCATAGAATTAATTTGGCCGTAATGTTTGAGGGACGTAAGTTTTGAAACTGTTTTAGACACTAATTCATGCATTAATTTTGTAACTATTATAGAGCATTATTCCACGCATTAATTTGTAATCATTACAAGTCTTATTTTGACTGTTACATCTAAAACCATTTCAAAATATTAATTGATCATTGAATCCGAAATTATTAAATCTAAAACCGTTTCAGATCATTAAACTATTCATTAATTTTGAAACCATTTCAAATCATTAATGTAAACATTAAATCTGAAACCATTTCAGATCATTAATATGGTCGTTAAATTTGAAACAAGACACATGTGATGGTTAAATGTAAAATAGTTTAAGATCTTTAATTTAATCGTTAAATCTAAAACCGTTTCATATCATTAATTTGGCTGTTAATTTTGAACTTATTTTAGATCATAAATGATGCCATTGATTCTAAACTCACTTCAGATCATTAATGTGGCTATTAATTCTAAACTCATTTTAGATTATTAATTCGGTCATTGAATTTGAACCCACTTCAGATCTTTGATACGATTATAAAGTCTGAAACCCACTTCAAATCTTTGTACCCTTTCAGATCTTTTATTTTTAACCCAACTCAATCTGATTGACTCAACTGCAAACTCATTTGCAAATTGTCTCTCTCATTTAAACGCCACTCTAATTGGTTATGGTATGTGACATCTCTAGATTCATCACTGAGTTAGAAGTAAAATTTGTACTAACACATTAGCACAACCAAGACAACTAATTGTCTTGATCAATCTCCTATTACTACAAACCATAAGTGATATCTAGCAATATGTCATGATTACCCAGACAGTGTGAATGTTTCTACAGCATAATGAACTTGTCAGTTTTTGCAGTCATGTAATTTGATCCTTTTGTCTCACCGTGTCTCGATTGAAAAAAGTCATGGAATTATTTGTCAAGCCACCAATTTAATCATATGCCCAAATCTAATTGACGGGTATTTTACGAGACAAGGCCCAAGGAGTAGCAGGTTAGGGTTATCTTTTATGTTGCTTAGTAACTAAAAATGACAATAATAAGCCCTTTCACTATGGTGGAGATCATCGAAGCATGAGATAAAATATCCAAGGAGAAATTTGGGAGTTTCAGTTGCCATAGAAGAAGTTTAGAAGTATAATGTAAAGGATTTAGGGTTCAAGAAAGAAGACAGAATATGGAGAAAGAGAAGGTAGACATATACCCGGAGTAGAGGACAACGAGCCCATTTGGTTCGGCTTTTGGGAAATGCATTTGTAGAAATGCAAATATTTTTGGGTGAAGGGGTTTTCTAAAATGCAAATAACGTTTGGTAAAATTTGCATTGAGAAATAACTTTTGCCAAAATACCATTTGGTAAAACTTGCATTTGTAAATGACTTTTATTAAATTAAAAAAAAACAAAAAAAATTATATATATATATATATATATTTATTTATTTATTTATTTATTTTTTTGAAGTCCGGCCACCAGACCACCGGACTGGTAGCCGGACCGCCGGATATGGCGGCCGGATGGCCAGATCTGACCCTCGGATGGTCGCTGGGGTCAAGCGACCCCAGGCGATGGCCGCCTAAGGTCGGGCAATCCCAGGCGACGACCGCCTGGGTCGCGCGATTCAAGCCATCAGTTGCCTGAGGTCCGGTGACGGTCGCCGAGGTCAGGCGACCCTCATGCGGTGGTTGCCGACGTGTGCAATCCTTTGGCCGGTAGTTGTCGGCCTCCGATCGGCTTCTCCACCAAAGAAGATGAACGGTGATGAACAGTGATGAACTTGCATTATGAAAATGCAAGTTGCCAATGAACCTCTACCCCTCCATTCCCCCAAGGGCCTTTGAAACCCTTTGAAGATGCAATTGCATCTTCCCAAAGTCCTCAAAAAATTGAACCAAACACCACTTGCATTTGCCCAAACCCCCTTAGAGCCCCAAAGTCCTTTCCCAATGCTGAACCAAACAGGGCTAACAATTCAAAATTACAATATCTATTAGAAATTGAAGTGACATGTCAAGATCTAATAGGAGCCATTGATTCTTATTGGCTATGCATAGGAAAAGAGGTGTTAGAAAACAGAAAGGCATGATCATCATCTGTAGAGAATTGCGTGTGAAACGAAGTCTTTCCTTTAAAAGAAATAAATTTTCAATTTACTTCTTTTAAAAGGGGCATAAGTTGACGCTAAAAATTAGCCATGTTGTCACGTGCCGATTGCATGGGTGAAAATCACTTTAGGGCAAAAAAGAATTGCATATATGCCCTATGAATATTGGCTATCGATGGGTATACTAAAGGAGATTAGATGGTTAACAATGAAGGAGCCACGTGTCTAGCCATCATGATGCAAGTCTTGGGATAGTTTTCGCGGTTAAATTCGGAGTAAGGCTTTTGAAAACATTCCAAAAGGGAGCCAAAATAGCGTGCAAAAGGAAAGCGGTCGATGACTATAAACCCAACTGAGGAAATTATCATCAGTGGATTGAGGTAGTTACAGAATGAATTGGCTGAAGAATAGGGAACGTGCCAAAAGCTAGAGGTGGCAATCCAAATTACTTACTTACTCACTTATCCGGATCATAGAGGGAGAAAGTTTCTAAAGAGAGAAGCTCTGGAAGAGAGAAAGGAGCCTTTGATTACTAAATGGTTGAATAGATACAAATGAGGGGGAGGACACCCCTTTTAAGACTCGAGACCCTCAGATTACAACCATTGATCGTACTTCAATCCAACGAATAGATCGCATCTCCTAACCTAACTACTGACATTTATGTCAAGAAAGTTATAGATCTTTGGCAATTACCGTACCGCCCGCCCGCCCTTGGAACGTTCCGGAAGCTCTTGCAAGAAACCTAGGCGATCTTGGGAGGTCTTCCTAAAAAATGCAAGGTCCCTTAGTTGTAGAACACATGCTTGGTGCTCTTCCGTTGAACAGAATGTTTTAAGTATTTTAACAAATGAAGTTCCATAAAGGTCCATAAACACTGTTAAGTTGAATGAAGTTGGGAATATCCATCCATGTTTCTTGCCTAAAAATTCAATGTCATTAAAAAGAACAAAATGAATTTGAATAGTGAAGAGATCATGAAATGGGAATTAAGTGATGTGGCCCCTTGAGAATTTTCTCATGATTCTTAATTTATTCTCAAACCTCATACGTTTTAATCTTATTACTATAAAAAAAAAAAAATGCAAGTTACCTTATACATAAAAAACAAATGCTCTAGAGAATAAAAGAATGACATAGTCTCTTCACAATTTTTTAAGAAGATTTATTTTTACCCAAACTTTCATTATTTATTGAATTGATAATTTGTTTTTTGACAGTTTTACTGGTATTTGGAAATCTAGAGCAACCATTCTTAATAGTACTTAAACCTTACAAGGAAAAAAATTAGGTTTTCTTGCATTATCATTTCACCAATTAAATTTGTCTGCCCAAGTTGATGATCAAGCTAGAGATTTGACAAATGTGAGTATAAACGTCACACAAGAGGATTGTATCATACTCAAGGGATATCTAATGTTTAACTTGAATTGTTGCATTATTAGAGATATAATGCAATAGCAATCATATTTTTCACCTTAGATTGATATATCAATTTCATAAAAGCTGTCTAGATTTTTTTTTTTTAAATCATTTTATTGCAAAGTTGAAGACTACTCATGAGAAAGTTTATTGCCCAATTCATGTGAAAGTTATTTCTTATATTATCCCAAGTAAAATGCATTAACAATGAAAACAAGCGATGGAGTTTGTCATATCTTTGGCAAGGATAAAATTCCTGCAAAGAAACTTTTTCTTTTTAAATTATCAAGTAGTTATCTAAATTATGATGTCTTAATGAAGAGCATATTATTGCTATTTAGTTCAGTTTTTGGGAGGAAATGCGAGTTAAAGGATTTTTTTTAAAATGCAAATGACATTCGATAAGATGTAATTGAAAAATGAATTGACGTCGAAAAATAATTGGTGAGTCCCATCCAATGACATCCCCACTACGTTGAGAAATCCACGAAATTGACAGCAACTTCCTTGCAAATGCTCGCCCCGTGGACGTCAAAGAAAACGGCTGAAGCAGCGGCCCCAAGGGGAATAAGAAAATGTCGCAAAAGACTCTATTTTAATGTAATAGATGCTGTTTCAATTAGGGCAAAAAAAAAAAAAAAAGTGAACAGAGTAAGTGCCTTCATTATAATAAACTAGTAATGGACGTTTAAAGATGGCCGGTTCAACTGCAACGGACCAAAAGAAGGTCTCCTTCCAGGACCCGCGCCCACGGAAAATGAGAACAAGGACCACATCGTCTCATTCGATCCTTGAGACGCTGCTTGGGCGGGCTCCACCTGCCCTTGGGACTTTGGCTGGACTCATTTCAACTTTTTGTTAAATGTTCACTTGAATATTCCGAAACACTTAAGTTTTCACAATATATGAAACACTGACACCAGATGTAATAAACTCGAATAACGTTTTAAATTCTGGCATCAAAAATGAAGGGAAAAAAAATAGTGTTTTGGCTTTTGAAACACATAAAGACAGGTGTGAATGCCTTGACCAACTTTAAATCTCTCTATATTGATTATCATCAACTCATTCGCAATTTCGATTCACTAATTACATCCAAATCATGAAATCGAAATGGCTTGAAAACGTGGTTCAGCATGAGAATTCCATGGATGAAACCCCAAGAACAACACTTTATTGGAGGATCTAGTCTCTCCTTTCGACCAAAAGAAAAACTCCAATTTCTCCCGATTATGAAAAATCCAAATTCTACATGATTCACACTACTAATAATTTTGAATCCAAGACAGATTTTGAAAAGCATTACTTATTTTCGAGACTTTTAAAAAGGAATTTATGATGCCCAAAATGGAATAAATAATGAGAAACCAAATTTTATCTTATTATTATCATGTGTAATGCTCAAGGTAAGGCTCCAATAAATATTTGGTTAGAGCCATTACAAGGGGACAATTTGAGATCGATTTCTAAAATTCATGGGGCAAATTGCAAAAGTTAAACCTTATACGAAAACTTAGGAAGTGAAATGCAATTTGCCCATGGTTCATGTTATTTGAATGCCCATTCGCCGTAGGATCACTTAGAATCACTATATTATTAAAGAGAATAAAATGGAATTGAATAGTGGGGAGACGACCATGATTAGCAATAGTGCAATCTCCTCTCTTCAAAATTTTTCTCATGATTCTTGATTTATTTTTAAAACTCATTAATTTCAGACTTGTCATCGCCAAACCTAAAGTCACCTTTGTATAAAAACGGAAAAAAATTCTAGAGAAATAAAATAAATAAAAATGATGGGTTTGTTGACAAAATTTTGACGAGGCTTTATTCACCCAAATTTTTATTTTTTTATTAAATCGATAGTGTTTTAATATAATATTTTCCGGCATCATCATTTCACTGTCTAACTTTGTCCACCCAAGTTAATGATCAAGCTACATTTCCATAAGCCTTGATTTTAATAGCGATATCTAGTGCTTGTACACTTTTTTTTTTTTTTTTCTCTCGGGAGATGTTCTAAAGATCTTGGACTAGTCAACTACTTCATGAGAACGCCACTGAGCTAGAGAAATTACTGATGAAATTCTTATGGAATAGTAGGGCATGCATGATAATTATTCTATTTTTTTTTTTTTTTGGGAATAAGTATAAAACATAAATCCATTTGGTAATAAATTTTTCTTTTTCTATTTCTGAAAAAAAAATTTTTACTTAAGAAATAAATTTAAAACAAAAATAAGAAGTTAAAATTTTTAGTCTATCTATTTTCAAAACAAAAATAAGAAATGAAAACTCTTCTCATCATTCACTTTCAACACTGCCCGCCACTCACCTGTTGGCCTTCGCCACCCGCTAGATGCTAAACACTTGTCGCCATTGCCTATTGCGGACCACTAGCCTCCCCACCTACTAGTCACCTTCCACCACCACTCGAAAGGGAAAATTTTATATCGTTATTAAATAAATGTCTATTTCAAGAATAGAAATTTTGCTTAAAAGCTCATCTAAAGATTAGAAATAAAAACATAAATTTCTAACCAAAAATTCATTTTTAAAATAAAATGATTATCATTCCCGTCTTACTTCTTTTCCATCTCGAGAAATCCTGGGAATTAGCGGCATTTCCTTACGTGATGCTTGCGGCTTTCAAGTTAAGAAAAGCGACAGAAGCGACAGCACGGAAAGGTCACATTCGAGAATCGAACTAATGATTCTCTTGCATGTTATCCAGTGTTCAGTGGATAGCGCTCTTATTTTACTTCAAATCGGCTGTGACTAATGGATTGTCAAGTCCAGATAGTAATTTTAAACAATCTCTCTTTGCTTAGATCCTGTTGGGACTCCATAGATCCTGTTGGGACTCCACTCACTCTCTCTCTCTCTCTCTCTCTCTCGGGAAACATTTAAGCAACTTTTAAGAGACTTTTTGACATGGAGGTGGGTTGTCATGTGCAATGATGCATGTTCACGCGAGGACATTGTAAAATGACTGTCTCGCCCCTTTTGCTTTTTGTGTTTCTGTTTTTCAAAGTCATTGCGGAACGTCAAGTATGCGAATAAAGAAGATCGAATCACAATTTCAAAGGAAAAAGACTGGACAAAGTTGAGGGAGGATGCGTGCCAGCTAAAACTTGAAACATCAAGAAGGTAATGCTTCAAAATATGGTCGTTCCTGATCTTAATGGCAGAATAGTCAAGCATCTTTCTCTCTCTCTCTCCATGGAAAGTAGCCATTAGGGAGAGAAAAATGGCCTCTTTTGACAAAGCCACTCCATGCTTGGCCTCGGTCATCTTCAAAAGCAGCAGACAAACTTCTCAATCTAAGCAACCATCATATTATTAAACTGATCTCCCCAATGACATTTAAAAATCAGGCCGTGTATATCGGGCAAGGCTTCATCATAGGGTGAAGGGTATGAACCCCAAGATTCCTTTGAAGGGAAAACGTTGTTACCAGAACAAAGCAAACATTCCAAATCGAGACTCATACCTATTTAGTCAATTATTCTAGAAGTGTACTCCCCCATTGCTGAAGACGCTCTAGTTTAGTGATATTTCAGCCTTGCATTTTTCCGGAAGGTATTGGATTTGTTTGCCAACTTGTACTCCCAGTGAATATTTTAATATATCTTCATATGCTCCATGCAAAGAAATTTCGCATTGGATTGTGACTAATATCACATGATTTAAAATCTTCTCTTGGAACATAATGGACTGCTAAACGTTCTTTATATCTCATATTATTTTATCTTTTGTGAAGTTTCCTGTTAAATTTAATTGAGTCGAGAAAGGAACTCGTCCATGCAAACGGACAAATGCCTTGTATGAACTAAGGGACGGGGAAACATCGTCCATGCAAAAAGAGAGGGGAGTCTTGTTTTCTCGTTGCAAAAATTAATGATTAAGAGGGACAGTTAGGGGATCGTGTGCATCGTGCCTTGCATCGTGTCCACGGCAAAGGATCATGGCCGAGTGCTGAGAGATTGTGTAATCGTCGACGAGACTTGCAGCAATCAAAAGTCTGTTGCTTTATCGAACCCCTCTGCAGCCAAAGTGCCGGCTTTTCATCCACGTCGCGGCTTTGCACTGCCTCGCATTCTGGTATGTCCATTTCACTAAATAATAAGTCGAAGGTTTTGTACGTTAAAATGAAGCTTCCCAACTATTACCCTAACCTATATTACAATTTAAGGGAATGACATTGCTGCACTTCAATAAATAATAGATGAAGCCCCTAAGAACTCTTAAATGTGATAGTCACTTATCTCGAATTTACATTAAAAACACTACAAGTTAATCGTGGAATTCCTTTAGCTCCTGAACATAATTTGTGTAACAAGACATTATAAAGTTATCCTCAAAACAACACAATCGATTCTTTTGGGTTAAAAGGTCAGTCTCTTTCATAATTAAAAAAATTTCCCTTGGGAGCCAAAATGGATCATTGAATTCAGTAAAAGCCTTAAATCTGAGCTCAGCATCTACAAACTAAGACTCGTGATACTCATTTTCATAGTGCTGAGTTCAGTGTGATGGGAGAACAGTAACAATTCAAACAATATCGAATCAACGCAGCGGAATAAAATAATTTCCCCTCTTGTGCAAACATAATAGGAATCGATATAGTAGGATAAAATAAATACCAAGCACACGAACACAAGACGATTTTTTACGTGGAAAACCTCCTCGGTGTGAGGAGATCAAAAACCACGGGACCGGAGTCCACCCGAAATTCTTCACTATCAACAAAATTGTTTTTCTCTAGCAAATACTAGAGGTACATAGCAACAAACACCTCAAGAACATAATTCTTGGCAATACACATAAACTTCACAATAGATCAAGGATAAATCTGACCAAAACCGCAGGTTTTGATCAATCAATGAAAAACCTTATGTAGGGAGCTTCAAACGAAAAATCAAACCATTCATATTCGATAAAATTGCGTCACGAACATGTTGACAAAATTTCAACTCAATCGGACCACGAATCGACCTCCGATGCTAGCTTGATGTAAATAAGATATTGCTCCAAATCCCAAATTTTCTGCTTTTTCTTTTTTTCTTGTTACTGTTTTCTTTTTTGCGGCTACCTCTTTATATAGATAGTGAAAAACCTTATTTCCTCATATAACTTATTATATGGGCTAAAGCCCTTTTTGGGCTTGCAACTCATTGGGCCTCCTCCACATATCAGTGAACCCAGCTAACATAGTAGTGAATACGTCTCAATTGGATGCTTGAATGTCGGCGAGAGCCACACATGCCCCTAGAAGTGGGTCAACCTGGGATTTCTACACCACACACAACAACAATGTGCTAGTAATGACGTTGTCTCACTTTGATTGTAGAATGGGTTGGTGGTCGGTTTATAAATATAAGAGAAAGCCTCGCTATTTAAACTAGCTTAAGGAGTGAGAGGGGCTCAAGACCATCCATCATTCGATATGAAGTTTTTTAGTTTGAGAAGCATTAATATACACGCCAGGGAGAAATTTTAGGTTCGGTGTTCAGTGCCTGCTTTTAAAAGCAATCCCCCACTAAGATGTCCTGGTTTTTCATGAAAATTGAGCCCTCTGAGGTGGAGGGTCGTTTTGTCATTTGCACATGCGAAAAGAAAACAGCTCTTTAGGGTTTTTTGGGCAGTTTTACATTGGTGCGCCCTCCTTTGTTATGGACAGGAGTGATCACGAAGAGTGTTTTCCAGTTGTATGTAGTGGGTAAGTTGAAGAAACTCTCAAACATATTTTATGTATCAATGGCACTTTTAATTTTTCAACAATATTATTTTGGCCCTAAATAGTATTTCAATTTATAAAAGAAGCACGCAAACCCACTAATGCGGCGAAAGGTCACCGCCTGCGTCGTTGGAATGTCCCTAAATCGCTGTTTTCACATGCGATCACGTTATCATGCCCTCAATGCAGTCGCGCGCGATGACGACGATGTTCCCGGGGCGTCGTGCTTTAATTCGTACCCAAACTCTCTGAAGAGAATATGTGCGTGAAATTTGTGCAATCGGTTCGGTTTCGGGACAAAGCCCTTGGGTTAAAAAAATATTTAGAATATAAGTAGCATTTTGTGAAGTTCGTTTTTAAAACACATTGTGAAGTGATTTTGACTTAAATACTGTTCGGGAAAAAACTATATTTTATAAAATATTTTTATTATAAATAATAATAATAAAATACTCCCAAACTATTGGCCATCGCCTAGCACTACATGAGGTTGCTTGACCTCAAGCATCGTCTAGGGTCACGTGGCTGGTCGATGCTAGAATAGCTTGTTGTCAGCTAGATCTAGCCTCATAGGCAACCTAAACCTCATCAATGAGGTCACATGAGGTGGGGATACTTATGAATTTATTAAAGTTGGCAAGGGCAAAGTTGAAAGAAAAAATTATATTTGCATTTTTTAAAACACCATTGGACCTAACTTAAGCTAAAGACCTTAAAGGCAATTGCATTTCCCTAAAAGTCTTCAAAAAATTTGTCAAACATCATTTGCATTTGTCCAAGAGAATTTGAAACCCAAAAGACTTTGGCAATATTGAACCAAATGCACCATCCCAATTTCATATGTTTCAATAATGTGCCTTATTTCTCTTTTTATTTTTTTACATACTCAATCATTGTGAACCACCTAAAACTTTTGAAATATACATATATCCACACCTCATATAGTTTTTTCTTTTTCCATAGTTTTCCAAGACATGAATAAAATGAGTGTCGACATATCCTTTAAGAGAAACTTGAAATGACTAGGTCAGAATTATGTTTCTTTCTTGTAAAAGCAATAAGAACAGTTTGATGGATGGAAGCTCCATGATTGGTTTTAAGATGGGCTGATTTTCACTAGTCTGATTCCTAATTTCAGTGTGAAAATCTGCTGAGTTGTTCCTAGATCCACCCGTTTACTAGATCAACAAATCTGATTTGGTTCTCGAGTGGCTCTAGGAATTGATTGTAATAATTTTTTCCCCTATTCCTTGGAAGTTCACAAGCTTCACTACCAAAGGTCACAAATAATCTAGTAACTTAGCAATTACAAAATTCCTGTGTTTCACAACCTTCTCCTTTTTCACATGTCACTTTAGTATAACTATAAATCAGCTTCGTGGGGTGTTAGATTCCCTCCCACTCACCAGCACCCATCAACTGCAGTCCAAAAATGATTTGTGAGAAATCTCATTTCAATTGCTTTCCTTTTCCCATCTTTTTTAGTTGTTCTTTTGATCGACTGGAAAAGTTCCCCACGTTTTCGATTCGATTCACCCGAGAACGGTCAGCTGGGTGTTTCGATTTTTCAAGGAATTCGCTTTATTGTTTCATCAATAATTTAATATAACATCATGAATTTTGTTACTCCTAACCCTATGCACATCGCTTGCCGCAAGAATACTTGAGCCCTCTATATTACTTATTGATTTTGATACTTCTCGTACCCCCTTCTTTAGCACATTCAAACTTTATTATTTTTATAATTCGAAGAAATGGACATAAAGACTCGGCTACTTTGAGGTCCATGAAAACTTTATGAATCGATTGAATCCAGACCTTGACCTGTATGAGTGAGAAAAACAATTTGGGGTGAGATTAAAAGAACATATCATTTTTTCTCTGGCAAAATGGAAAAATAAAATCTAATGTGATAAATGTTTTTAACACAAGTCTCGTTGGTTCCACTTTTTTGCCAAGAGCAAGCACAACAATGAATGTCATAACAATATCGTGTGTACATAGAAATCTATAAACCAACCATTTAGATGATGAAGTAAATGTCCGTGATAATAAATCTTCTAAAAATAATAGTAATATTCAAATAAAATAAAACTAGAAAATAACCCCAAGAGAACATAAGAACTTCATGATATAATCTATGGGTACATAAAACTTCAAGAGACCACATCAATCTTTTATTCAAGTGGACGGAATACTCGTTGTAGTGCGAAGCTACAAGCTTTTCGGGAGGCAAGTAAAGACCATGTAAGCCACTGGAGAAAATTAACTCTGGGCAGAGAGATTAATTTGAATTTTAATGCGTTAATTCAACAATTTTCGTTAGCTATGAGCACTATTAAGAACGATCTTGGTTCACTTTTGCAAATATCAATACATTGTTAATCATCTTCATTTCAAGATGGAATAGACATGTCGATGGTCAACAAATCGACATTCTAGGTTAGATATCTCTTCTTCCTGTTCGATAAAAATTAAGAGAGATTAATAAGCACCATTTTTTTTTAAGAAAGAGAGATTAATTTGAATTTTAATGCGTTGATATAACAACTCTTATCATTGCGTATCTTGATTCACCAGGGAAAAAAAAAGGAATTGAAACTCCATAATATTTACTATCTTTGTGGTGCATGCTTTCCTTTTTCAATAGGTGTTTATGAATTATTATAAATCATTATTTCCAGGATTTAAACTTTTTCCTTCTTAACGTCCCTAAATTTGTTTTTTTCCTAAAGATTCTCGTCATCATGACAAGCCTAACATCGACAAAGCTAACATGTGTTTCTTGCCACCGGTGGCCTTCTTATGGGAAAGGATCGCAAAGAAGAAATCCTGTGGCGACCTTCCAGAGAGCATTAATCAACGATGGAAGACTCTTCAACACCAACGGCTGCGCGTTTGACCCTTTAAATTGTTGTTTCCTCACCAAAGTTCACACAGAACTACTCATAGAAATGAAAAACTATTTATACAAATATTCCAAATGACACCGGTCCACGCCATCGCACCCGGTGCGAATAGTAATCTGGCATCATCATCACAGTAGCCGCTGCAGTCCGACCCGCACAATCTGATCATCGTTCACTGTATCGCATTTGCCCAACCACTGTTCTTGGTCTCCTCATGGTTTTCTTCTAGGCTAAGCCTGTCGGAATGCTGGCTCAGTTCGGGCTCAAGTCGGGCTCTTCACTTCCGTCCCTCAGCAACATCTCTTGTTATGAGCACATAGCACAAGTTCAACACCTTCAGCTGGGGAGATCACCAAGAGGGAGATCAAATTTGAGCCCATCAATATAACTAATTAGAACCACATTCATTTAAGAGTTTAAGTCAATAAATTATGAGCCAATTAAGATAAATAAAATAGTCAACACAACACTAATTCCATGATTTGAAACTTTTTTAACACAACTCATGTATGCATTTCAACATTCTCCCTCTCACATATGGATTAAGTATTATGTCTGCTTTCCCTTTAATTCAAGTAACATTCTACACCAACATCTCTCAACTTATACCGCCAACACCCACTTTCATTCTTGGTATCTTTCTCTAATCCAAACCCTAAATGCTGTCATTAAGGTTGCATTGCTACACCACAATGCGTAGGTTGCCTAGAAACTATATTGATCTTCATTCTTTAAAATTCACCAAACATTAGTATACATTGGGAGTAGACCATCAATTAACCGTCAACTCTAATATTATTTGTTAGGCTGTAATGGAAATCTAATACTTTTACTTAGGGAGATCACCAAGAGGGAACCAAAGTCAAAGCTCATCAATATATCCAATTGAATTCATCTGCACCGTTAAATTTAAAATAATGAATTATGAGCCAAACTAAGATAAATTTACTATACCAATTTCATAGGAATTTTCTAACATGACTCACTCACTTATCTCCATAATTTTCCCTCTCATGTTGGAGCTTGGCATTAGATCTACTTCCCTTATTTCAGATATGTGTCTACACCAACATGCTTTTACTAAATCACCGCCACAACCTTCATTACTAGTTTCTTTCTACAGATCAGACAAAGAAGGCTATCATTGAGACTGCATTGTTGTACTTGCACCACAATGCATAGGCTGCTCATAAATCACATTAGTTGCATTCATTCATTCACCAAACCCCAATGCACTTTTAGGGGAAATGTGTGTTGTCTTGCAATGCTACAAGCTTTTCAGTAGATCATTCCAGACTATAAAACTCTCAGTAAAGATTTCATAGCAAAAATTAGTAGTTATATTTCATTTTTTTATTGAGAGCAGACCACTTTCATTAACATGGAGAAAATATTTATCTGAAAACGATCGCTTGGATTGCTCACAAAATTAAATGGACAATTTTTTTTTCTCAAAATCAGATAAAGATCTAAATATCTCAACAAGTCCCTTCAATTTAATTAATAATGTTATTCTAGAAAACAGTCAATAATAAACCTTATGCGGGCTATAGTGGTAGTGCATTAGGATAAATCATCCACTGCATATCTTAATCATAAGATTAGTTCCAAAGAGACCACTGTCGACAAGACATTGAAACGCCTCTTCAAGCCATACCGACCTAACGACTATGATATAATTACATTAGTTGAATTCTGTTAATAAATCGATGATAAGCAACATAGAGAGACGCAAAAATTACCTAGGCATTTAAGGGTTTGCCTGCTCAACGAAAAGTGAATGATTTAAAAAATATTTTCCTTAAATTGATCATGTGTATTGTTTACAAAATTGAATTAAAGGAAAATATTCTCATCATCCATGAAATGGTTTAAACATAAATTATTGTCGATAATAAGAAAAGCTTTTTTGGCTAATTATTTTAAATAATACAAATGATTGTTTTCAAAAAAATATTTTTAAAATTATTTATTTTCCGTGAAACAAATGGGGTTTAAAATTATGTTTATGCCTTTTGAAAGCCAAAATACTTAATCTAGCCTCTCCGTAAAATGACGAAAACAGAAATCAGCGGAAAGAATCCTCGATAAACCAATGAATCTTCCCGGCAACAGCGGAGGAATTAGACAATATTTGTTTCTTGTGGAAGAATTCGCAACCCTAATGCACCCCAATTCAACCCTTCTTTTTTTATTTTAATGAATAAAAAACGACAACCCACTAACTTTTTTTGTGATTTAAGAGCGAAGCTGCCTGCTCATCTCGTCTAACGGGGCAGTGCTCATCGATCGATTCATTGCCTGCCTCTACAACAATCGCTAGTCTTTTGGCCCCTGTAAGTTGCTGTGTCCGAGTATCACCTCACACGAAAATATGTGTAAAATTAGAACATTCACTCGACACAACAATTTCGAAATGAGAACCCTCCACCCCATCCAACCCCAGCAGCTAATAATCCAGCATCCCCAGGGCCACTGCAGTCTGGCTGGTACAAGCTGATCACCAGCCACTGCATCATGTACGCGATGCTCACTATTCTTGGCCTCCTCATGGTAATCTTCCTGGTCATACTTGCCGGAATGCCTCCGAAGTTCAGGCTCAACCCAGGCTCTTCCCTTTTGCCCCTCAACATCTCCACCTCCAACGTGACCACTCAATGGAACATCACCCTCTCTGTCAAGAATCCCAGTCCCATCATCACTGTCAAGTACACTCACATGGAGATCCTCTTGAGTTTCCAAGGCCGATTCGCTCTCTCGCGTCCCTCCCTCGTTCCCGGTTTCACTCAGGGACCCCACAACATCACCACAGTCCGAGCCGAGGCACTGTCAACGCTAGCAGCCGTCAGTGACTTGAACGTGGAGGGCCTGGTGAGCACGTTAAAGGGCGGGAGGGTGTCCATCGATGTGGTGGCGAAAGCCAAGCGGAGGCTGCACTTGGGTCCATGGTGGGTGGCCGTGTTCGACATGTGCGTCTCGTGCATGGGCGTGAACTTCAAAGCTCCGAACTTCACAGCTCTGACCAAAGGCGAGGGCAGCGGCGATTGGATGATCCTTAGAGATACCCTGAGATGCAAGCCCAACATCATCACTCAGTTCTGGTGAGAAAAATTATAAGTTCCAGCTTAGTTTATTATTGCTATGATCGTGGAAGTTGTTTGTTCATCAATGAAGTTTATGATAGTTTAGAGAGAGTGAGAGTTACTACAGCTATTCTCCGTCTCTTAGGGCTTGCTTGATAACTAGTTAAATAATATCTGATTTTATTATTTTGTTCCCGGGAAAAAAAAAAAAATGGAACATAAATCTTTTGGTAACTTTTTTATTCTTAGAAATAAATTTAGAACAGAATCAATAAGTAAAAAAATTGATTTTTTGTTCCCCGAAACAACTCCATAATCAAGTCCAATTTTTTTCTCTTTTCTTTTCTTCTTTTGCTTATTCCTTTTGCCGGCAATCCCGTCGAAGCGTCGCTGACCATCGGTGAGACAGAGCCTCATCGATCGAGCCTTGTCGGGCCACCATGAGGTCGGCCTTGCCATGGCTGGGCGACATTGCCGATGAGGCTCGCCCTTGCCAGGCCACCGATGAGGGTGTGTCACTCTGGCCAAGGCAAGGGCAAGCCTTGCCCAACCGCCAACAAAGCTCTAACGAGTTCACTGGTCTCAAGGTTGGTGATCCATCAAAGGAAGAAGGAGAAGAAGAAAAAGAAAAATAAGAAAATTTGTAATAAAATTATTAAAGAGTTAAAGAAATTATAAATCACAAAAAAATTTGAAGTCTTACCAAATGCATTTCTATCCCGAGACTAGAAATTTTGGGTAATTATCAAATGCCTTAAAATGTTAGAAACCTGTCTAGTCATTTTGAGACAAAAAATTGTTCCCATAAACAAAATAGTTGTCAAATAAGCCCTTAGTCTCACTCCAACCTAATCATGCCATATTTACCTGCGCGAGCAACCTAATGAACTTTGGGCCAAGTATGCCAAAGTGGTCTGATGCTGTTCGGTGGGTCTTCACGGCGCCGTTGATCTGGCCAATTGTTCCATGAAGAGTAAAAAACAACTTCTGGGTCGGGCGGAGTCGGAAGGGCCGCAGACTGGGACAAGTCGATGAGTGAGGATAATACAGGAGTCCGACTGTCAAGGACTTGATCTCAGAGGTTGAACTCAGTGCGTCGAACGTGCTGACACGAGAAAATGCAAAGAGAGCGAGGAGGGTAGGGAAGAAAAAGACCGGTTATCACCGTGGTGACGGCAACCTACAACGCCCTGGCGATGACTTCACCGGACGTGTAGGCGCCAAGCGACCGTCACTAAAGTAACTTTGTCAGGAAGACGCTCCACAATGCTGTGGTTCTTCGGAGGAGAAACGGAGCAAGAGAGGGAAAGGAGGACGAAGAGGAGGGTCGCAGATCGAAAAGATAGCATCCGACGTTTTCTCCAGAATGAGATGCGATGCTGGACGGTGTGTTTGCGGGAGGATTAAAAAGAAAGAAAAAGCATGAGTTGACTACATAATACGAGTGGAATGAGCTCAGAAAATACTTTTGTAGTATTAAACGCTTAATTTGAGAAATTTTTTTTTTTTTTTTTGGTAGCTTTCACATTAACAGCTAACTTGGCCTGTTTATTCTATTGATACGAACATGGTTTTATTCTCATCGCCGTATGTTTTGTTGTTCCTTTTTCAGATGGCTTCTGCAAATTTGGGCATCAGTTGGAGGTTTCTTTCCTAGCCTATTACTCGGGCAAATACAATAAATATTGGAACCTCTCTCATCGCTGTTATTTGTTTACGTCCTGCTTCTCTTCAAAATATGTGTTCTATAGATATTTGAACCTTCGACCTACCGCCGAAGAAATAGGTTGTGCTTTGCATGTCTCTAATATTTGAGGTTTTGCAAGTTTTCCTTGGTCTCCGATCATGCATTTGCATGCTATCCCAAAGTTTGTATTGCTTTTTAAGGGTGATCGGGTCCATGGTGGGTAGGTCTAGACCTGAACCCTGTACCCAACCCGTTATAACCGGTTTCCCTTTTTTGAACCATGTACCCGATGATATGTTTGTATTGAACTCTATATCCAACCCACCTTATTTTTCCGGTCCGATTATAGTGTCAACCATGTTTCCATTGGAACTTATTTTACTATCTTATGATATTCTATACAACTTCAATTTTATATTAATATGCGAGAAATAGTGCAATCCTCATTATTTGTATTGAAACATTAAGCACTTATAATAAATAAATACATGAATTTTTTGACTAAACGAAAATTGAAGGATCCACATGGCTAATTATAATAAATAAAATCATAATGCAAAGAATTAACAACAAACATAGGTCTAATATTAGTCTTACTCCTATAACTACTATATGAAACTACTCATTTATGCAAGTATAAATCCTCCTACAAAAGAAAAATTAGGCGAACCAATCCACGTGGTACACAAGAATTTGGTGGCAATGAACATCGTCCATCCTTCGGATGGTGCGAGAGGGAGCCAATGAGGGAGGGAAGCAAGTGAGGAAGAGGAACGACAAATGAGGAGTGCCGTGCGTGTTTTAGAGAGCCAAGAGAAAAAACACCGTGTGATTGCAGGAGTAAGAATAGAAATAAGGGCAAAATATAGGGTTTTTGACCTATAGTTACAAAACCAGTTCTCAAACTGGTTCCAAAACTGATCTAAAAACTGGTTTCTGGGTGGGTAATCAATTAGACCCAGTTCCTAGACCAGTTTAAACTGATTCCCTACCTTGTTTTCTGGGTGGGCCGGTCTGGTTTCCGGTTATACCCGATCCAGTTGCACACCCCTATTACTTTTTGGGTTGCGAAAGAGGCAATGGAGCCCGCCTCAAAGAATTAACCGAGCAGTTAAACACCTTGTTGACTTGAATGCTTGTAAATCCTGCCCGTGTTTACCGCAAAATGTAATCTTGAGATTCATTCACGTCACTCAGTGGTGAAGCCTTGTCCGACATATATGGACGTGATCTTTTTAGTGCATTCGTGGAGATTTGTCGAGCAAAAAAGAGTTTACCAAGTGAGGATGCCTAGGGTAACATTATTGTCTTCTGCTCCTTTGAAGCTACTAGACCCAGACCCAGCACGGACGCAGGTGGCTTTGTCAAAGAGGTCGAAAATGGAGGCGGTGGCTGACCTAAGTGGTCGGTCGAGCAACTATTCTGACCACTAGGCTTGTTGTGGTCTCGCCATTCCCTCTCCATGCTTATGCAAAATTTGACCAAAAATGACTAAGCCCACAAAGTTTCCATATTTTGGCAATAACAAGCATAAGATGACAGATGGAGAACGGCCAACTTTTGAACATTCTTCCCTTCCGAAGCATCGGCTATTCCAGACCTACGCCAATCCACTAAACAGAAACCTAGGATCGTTGACGATTGACGCTAGTTACATTCTAGACAAATTTGACGCGCTCAGAGTCCTCGATCTCCTCTTTCTTCTATTTCCAAGAGCTTTATCGAGTGAGAAAAAACTTTATCAAGCATTGTCACTTTTCTTCTCTACCAAGGCCAAAATATAATAGAAATATACACGGCTACTTTTATCACTGACATGAAGATGGCATGCGTCAAGAATATTCACCGATTGGGCATAGTTTGGTGATGAATCCGATGGTTGAACCCTCCCTTAAAATCAACATTTGGAAGATATATACGGCTAAGATGCACAGAAAATCTTTTATCACTGTTCCACATGCATCAAGTGACCAACGCTACCCTCCCATGTCATCCCATAATAGAATACGAACACAAAGGTGCTATTGGATTTGATGATCAACGCCTCAAAAGGCAAAAAAAAGGTAGCTTTGAATATAATAGTGATCATTTGTTGGACCAAGACTCCACAACTTGGCCTAAATTGGTCATTGCTTCACGTCCATCTATCTACTTCGAAACAATTGCGTTGACACCGTCCATACCCACTTGAATAGAATAGAAAACCCTCACGTTTTTTTCAATGACAATCCTTGAAAAAGTGATCATCTTTTTGAAATAAAAATTCTCGATACACCTCGGTGACCCATCTTTTGGAAAACTCCATTGGGACAGAAATTAGTTTCTTCTGTTTAAAATAACGGACCATTTAAAAACCTTAGACTATTTCTATATATCACCAAGGTGGATGATGGCAAGAAAGAGCTCACACTAATACAACATGCGAGTCTAGATCAATTCGTCCCAAAATCTTAATGCAAAATCTGAAGCGACACAAAATCTAGTGATATGACATTTATATAAACAAACTCAAGCCACCATTTATGGCTATTTTTATTGTGAAAGGACGTGTTTTGACTGTTCTACTATTAAGATCAGAATTGTATGTAGGCGATGTCATCTAATTCGAAATCTATAAGATAAAAAGTTAGAATTAGAAGTAGCCACGAATTTAGCTTATTCAAGCAAGATTGAGAAAAATCAAATTATATTGATTGAGATTCTAATAAAACCCTAAAAAGATAGGGGCAAAATGTATTAATTTGTCGCAATAACGAAAAAATGGTTTTTTTTCCAAGAATGATGCTTTTGTGGGAGGGACTATACGCGTGTGTGTCTGTGTAATTTGCAGTCTTGTAGCGTTATGTGATTACCCGATCTGGTTGTGAGGAGGAGCTTATCTCGTAACAACGTATTCATAGAAAAGCTTGACCAAGTCTCCCCTTTTCTTCTTTCTGGAGATACCTAAGAACTGGGGGAGAGTCTTTGAGAAGAATGTGGGGGGAAAAATACCAAAATATTTTAAATATTTTATAATTTTGTTAATTCAGTTATAAATTTTTTTTTTGTCAATTCAACCATAAACTTTTACAATTATAACAATTCAATCCATCAAGCCAAATTTGGCTGGCCAATGCTGATGTGGAAGCTAGCTAGCACTAATCATCTAGGTGATGCTAACATGACCAATTTTTTTAATAATATTTTATTTTTTCAATTTATTTATTTATTTATTTTACATTTTCTTTTTCTTTTGTTTCCTCCTTTCTTCTTCCTCTTGCCAGTTGTTGGAGCTCGGCAACCAACCAAAGGTGAGGGCCAGTAAGGTGAGGGCCAGTGAGGCTTGCCTCCATTGGCCACTGGTGAAGGCGAGTGTGAGGGTGAGGCCAAGGCCGAGCTTGTCATCAATCTAGCAAGGTCAACCCTCATTAGCCCTTGCCTCTAACTAAAAGAAGAAGGAGGGGAAAAAGAAACAGAAAATTGAATTAAATAATAAAAGACAAAAAATTAAAAATTATTTAAAAAATTGGCCATGTTAGCATCAACAAGACAGTCAGCACCAATCGACATCCATGTTAGCTCCAGCCAACTAAATTTGGCTTAATAGACTGAATTAGCACAATTACAAAATGTTTAAGATTGAATTGGTAAAAAAAAAAGATTTATGACTGAATTGACAAAATTACAAAAGATTAGAATTCTTTTTGGTGAATTTACAAATTGTTGATTGCAAAGATTAGAACTCTTTTGGTAATTTTTCTAAAAAATTTGTGCATTTATACCAATTGTCGATTGCTAAAGTCATAAGAAAAAGGATAACTTAACAATTGGTATTCTACAAATGAAATAAATCAATCAAATGATGTAGTCGGAGAATGACATAAAGAATTATGAAAGAACTTCACTCTCTTGATAAAAGAATTACTAAAAATGAGAGATTGATGAAAAAGAGGCTTGAAATTTCAAACATTAAAAATTAGGTTAGATAATTATTAACATGAATCACTTCTGTAAAAGAAATAATAGAGAGAGAGAGAGAGAGAGAGAGAGAGAGAGAGAGAGAGAGAGAGACCGCGTGCTTTCACACCCAAGGACAGGAAAAATTACT
The DNA here is from genome assembly GCA_017140165.1 of Eucalyptus shirleyi. Lineage (NCBI taxonomy): Eukaryota > Viridiplantae > Streptophyta > Magnoliopsida > Myrtales > Myrtaceae > Eucalyptus > Eucalyptus shirleyi. The sequence continues at coordinate 4,422,623 of CM029447.1, read as the reverse complement.
AAAAAATTCATAAACATATTGCACTTGTGTCAATTCATTCATAAATATTTCAATTTGGCCAATTTAATCATAAATATTTTGATGATTTTCTAAGTTACTGATAAACCTTTTAATTACACTAATATAATCCCAAACTTTTAGACGATTTGTTGATTTAGTCCTTGGTTGGAGATCACCAATGTCACCAATTTTTATCATCATCATCATCATCACCATCATCAAGACTTTGTTTTTCTAATTTTCCTTATTCCTCTTATTTTTGTTTGTCATCCATTCCGCTCTATTTAAACTTTCCTTCCCGCAAACTCCCAATTCAATGCTCATCCTACCATTTTATGCTTATTTATATGTGCTTAGGGTGGATATCTCATATTCAAAAATTAGCAGTTTGTCTTGTTAATCCTTCAGGGCCCAAATAACTCAATTTTCTCCAATGAACAATTCACATCAATGGATTCGTTTCCATCCAAAACTTGAGATAATTGGTGTAATCCAAAAAAAGATTAATAAGTGGTTGTTAATGAAGTACATGTACAATTTCTCTATTTTTAGCCCACTTAGCTCTGCCTAGAAAAAAGAGTAACGCCAATAAATCCATGAGAGATTATTTGTAAAATGACTCCATTGAGTCCCTTATCAATTAGAAAATCCGATTGCTATGAATAATGTATCAAAGCCACTTCATTGGTTTGATTAGGATTATTAGTATTTTTGCTATTAGCATTAGTATTTAATTTTCTTGTCTTTCCTGAATGATAAAGAAAAAAAAAATTGGGTCAAAAGATAATGCCTTTTGGAGTTTTATCAACATTTTGCTTGTGCAGGAGGAGATTCGATATTTTCCAAATCCTTATGTAAGGAATTACAAAAGAAATTCTTTCAACAAAGATGTGAATTATATGTAATCTCGATTGAAGATGAATTAAGTGCAACAGAACCCATTCAATTAGCTGCCACTTTCCTTCAATTCAACTACCCTACTACTACCATGCTTGTTCAATATAAAAGAGCAAATGATGGTATAGCAATGAACATTGAATTGTGAAATCGGTTACTTGATGCTACCATCCAAACTTCCTTAGATGCTCCTCCTGGATCGATGTGGCTCCTATTCCTTCTTTTATTATAAGAGAATAGTCATTAGATTACTGTGCGCTCCCAATCATCCTCCTCTCCTTAGTCTCATCTGCATCTAAAACTACTTCATTTTCTACATCATCCGCGGCACTTGAATGGGTTTTCACCCCTGAATAGAAATGTGGAATTGATACTTTTGATAAACACCATGCATATTCTACATTATAACCTACAACTAATTCAGCTTTGAACACCATGCATATTCTACATTATAACCTACAACTGATTTAGCTTTTACTTCTAAGAGATCAAACAATGAACCCTGTAGACCAACGCCATGGGGGTGGTGAAGGGAGAGCCCTAATTGGTAGGGGAAAAAAAAAACTGCATAATCCCTTGGGATTGTCCTGCTATGATGCAAAGAATTATACACTTGCTAGATATCAATATTTCACTCCTATAATTACTTATTCATTGGACATTAACCCTTGAGAAGGATGGATTTGAAGATGAGGAAAGTAGATAGTGCAAGTTTCATGATCCAAATATAGAAGTTGTCAACCACAATAGTTTGATAGAGCCAATACTATTTTTGTCTCCAAGAGTAAGTCACTTACCTATATATCTTGCACATAGCTAAAATTGGAAGTGATTCACATAGTAACGGCAAGCGAAATGGGAGCACCTAAACCATGAAAACGGGGACAAATATTTTTGGTTCTTAAGAAGAAACAATTTAAGAGTTGATTCACATCTTTGCCTATTTTTAGTAAAACGCTTCTAGCTGCATCATGACCTTTCGTCACCACTTTAAGGAAAATTGTAAGGTATGAATATATTAGATACTTGCTCATTGCCCTGCTTTCATCTGTCTAGATGTGATCCAAGGGAAGGAGTCAATGATTCATTATGGTATCTTATGGAACAAAAACGGTGATATTGTTCCTCCATTGATTAATAATTTCAGTTTTTGGGAAATATCACTACAGAAAGCTTTACTGGGGTTCAAGATGTCGCTAGCTTATTAAAAATGCATATTTTAATTTACTCAACTTAACCAAAGAGAATATAAAAAAATTGAAAATATATGATTAATCATCCTAGTAACTTCCTACTTTCAGCCACTTCCTTGTATAACCATTCTATTTTCTGAATTTATTCACGACTACCAAGTTTCACGCGTATGCCCAAACACTAGTAACTAAAAATGGGAATTGTTGTTTTAACAAGCGATAAAGTGACTTAATATGTCTTAAACACATTACGCCATCCACATGTTATTTTCATTATAAGTAATTAATCACTTATTCTGCTAATTATGTGACAAAAAGAAATCACCTACCATCCCACATTTTTGACAACTGGTATTATGTTACCTCATTCATGTGTTTGTGCATTAGAGTGTCCCACAATCTTAACAACAAGTCTCATAAAATACTTCATTAATCACATTGATCGTGTGGAGACACAAATCTAAATAGGAATGAATGGTCGAAACATGAAACCATTCCCACTTTACGGTGTATGGCACTGAAGTCACGTCATGCACCTAATCTTCACATATGTTATTTGGTTCCTTCATCACATGAATTTTAATTAAATCATGGGTGCATTTGTTTTAAGGAAAACATAAAATTTGAAAAATTTTCTCTAAAATATTATTTCTTGTGCCATTTATAATAGTATAGAAATGAATTTTTTTTATCACCCACAAAAATATTAAGGTCATAAAATGTTGTTGAAGATGAAAATATTTTTCGTTGATTAATTTTTTAAATGATTAAACCAATTATTTTTTAAAAAATATTTTCTACATCTTAAGTTTTCCATAAAACAAACGCACTCCAAATTTTGATATTTTCTTCATTCACTTTCGATGAGCGGCAGGTGTAATTGGTTTTTAATAAAAAAGTTGATTATTTATGACAGATTTATGGGAAAAGTTGGCCGCAAAGTGGAGATGGCCGAGTTGGTCTAAGGCGCCAGATTAAGGTTCTGGTCCGAAAGGGCGTGGGTTCAAATCCCACTCTCCACACGTGCGCGGTTTTCCCTATTTTTTCTCTCTTCTTTTTTTTATCTTTCTGAATTTAACATCTCCTTTGACCCCAAAAAAAAAATAATAATAAATAACATCTCTATAAAGACTTGACTTTTTTTCTCTCTTCTTTTTTAGTCTTTCTGAATTTAACATCTCCATTTTTTTTTTCTCCTATTGAATTTGACATCTCGTTCGACCCACCAAAAAAAAAAAAAAAAGAATTTGACATCTCTAAAAGGTCTTGTCCATTTTCGCCTTCTGAATTTAACATATCTAGAAGGACATGTCTTTTTCTTTCTCTCTTTCCCTTTTCCTTACCAAAACCATTCTATCTATACGAAACTCCGAGCGTAAATTTACATAAAAACCCGCTGTCTTTACTCTTGTCTGATGATTCTTCAACTGTCCAACTGTCGATCCCCGCGCTCGGTCGTGCCGTAAACATCGTATCGATCTCCACGCACGAACCCACCGATCATTCCAAGCGCCCCGATCCAAATTCTCGTTCCGTTCCCCGTTCGAGGGCTGTCGGGATCGTCGCTTTTCCTCCCTTCTTGTTGCTGCATCCGCACGCGTTCTTGGGGAGAAACCGAGGGAGCCAGGCCCCGCGCCGATCTTGAAAGCCCGCCTTTTGTTCTCGCCAATTCGGGTTTGACTCGCGGTTTTTTTGCACAGCGATTCCTCGCCCCGATCGGGGTCCGTCGTCACGCGGTCGTGCGGTTGCGGTTGGCGGGTCTTTTGATTTGATCACGGCCGATTCTTGGGTTCCGAATTGGTGGCGGGTTCGATTCTGGGAGTAATTTGTATCGACTGCGCGACTGTAAGTTGAATTCTTGGTTTTTAAATTTTTCTTTCTTTTTTTGAATGCTTTGGCTGGCTGTCGTTTGTTTTCTGTCCTGGCTTTTCGACGTGAACGAGTTGCGATTCTGGGCTCGTGCTTGTCGGAACCTACGCATTTTTTTTTTGTCGGAAATTTGAACCGTAACGAGAGCAAGGAAGGTTTCCGTTGAGTTCGTCGCGATCCCTGGTCATTTTCGTATGATGGTATTGAACCTGTGCATTTTATTTTATTTATTTTTTATCAATGCTGCAATTTAGACAGTGACGTGATGCCCAATCCCAGCTGTTCGATTCTCGGATTAAATTTGTTTTTTTTTTCCCAACCGCTGTTTGACTGCGCGGCCGTAAGTTGAATTCTTGGTTACGAGAATTTTCTTGGTTTTGTTCTTTCTTTTTTTTCAATGCTTTGGCTCTCATTTGTTTTCTGTCCTGACTTTTCAACATGAATGACTGGTGATTCTGGGCTAGTGCTTGTTGGAACCTTCGATTTTGTTGAAAACTTGAACCGTCGCAATCCCCGGTCGTTTCTCTATGATGATAGTGAACCTATGCATTTTGTTATCAATGCTGCAATTTGACAGTGACATGATGCTGAGTCTTAGCTGTTGATGGTGTGGGCTCACTGAGACCTCATGATGCATTGCCAACGAATAGCTGGGTCTAAGGCGTTGTCTGCATATTCACTCCATTGACATAATTGGAAGTGTTTTTCTATCTCTCGTGATGACTGGCCTACTTTGTAAATGCGATAGTGTATGCTTTCACAGTGAAGTTATGGTCTTGGCTGTCTTCGGCTGCATATGGTGGTACTTTCTCACATCCGTGCTAAGAACTCTGTATATCCATACATTTATATACCTTAGCATGCATATTTCAAATTAAGCCATCTTTTTGAAAGTGGGTGCTGTTGTTTTTAACCTAGAGTTTGAGTCTATATTGATTTAGTCCTCTTCTAAAGAATCCTAATTGGACTCTATAGTTTTCCAGGTGCCTCATGGCATATAAGGGCATCCCAAATGAGAGAAGAAGTAGGAGTTCAATGCCTATATTTGTCATAGTTGCCTTGTGCTGTGCCTTCTATATTTTGGGTGCATGGCAGCGAAGTGGTTTTGGAAAAGGAGACAGCATTGCACTTGAAGTCACCAAGCAGGCTGATTGCAGTGTCCTCTCCAATCTACAATATGAAACACAAGAAATCCGCGATGCGAGGGTAACGGATGACTCCAACACAGATATCAAGGAATTCAAGCCATGCGATGATCAATATATTGATTACACGCCATGTCAGGACCAAATGCGTGCTATGATGTTCCCTCGAGAAAATATGAATTACAGAGAGAGGCACTGTCCCACTGAAGAAGGGAAGTTGCGTTGCCTTGTCCCAGCACCCAAAGGATATGTGACCCCATTCCCATGGCCCAAGAGTCGCGACTATGTTCCCTTTGCCAATGCACCATACAAGAGCTTGACTGTTGAAAAGGCTGTTCAGAACTGGATCAGTATGAGGGCAATGTGTTCAGATTTCCAGGAGGGGGAACACAGTTTCCAAATGGGGCTGATGCTTATATTGAAGAACTTGCCTCTATTATTCCCTTGGATAATGGGCTGGTTAGGACTGCACTTGACACTGGATGTGGGGTAAGTGTGCTAGTGCAAGTTACAAGTATTTGTTTCAGATCGGTTATTCTTGTGTTAGATTTCTGCATTAGGTGGATCAACTGTTCAATATGTGCGTGGAAGTTAGATTTATTCAGATGTTGTTCCTATTGTGGTGAAATCTCTCACTGTTGCGTATGTGCATGTCTAATGCTAATTTCAATATCATCGGGTTTTGTATTCATATTTGCTCATGTATGTTAATAGGTTGCGAGTTGGGGTGCATACCTGTTTAAGAAAAATGTTATAGCCATGTCATTTGCACCCAGAGACTCTCATGAAGCTCAAGTTCAATTTGCACTGGAACGAGGTGTCCCTGCAGTTATTGGAGTTCTTGGGACCATAAAACTGCCATATCCATCTAGAGCTTTTGACATGGCTCACTGCTCTCGCTGCTTGATACCATGGGCTTCCAATAGTGAGTTTAATTTAGGAGTTGCTCACATCAATTGGCTTTCAAGATTTTATTGTCCTGTAACTGTAAACTTCTGTTTTGTGTAGTCCATCACCAAGTGTTCACATTTCCCCCCATCTTTGTTTCTCCTTTTTCTTTCAATTAAAAGTCTTTCTGAGGCTGGTTGAGGAAGGTTCAGTTTTGTGCCGATATTATGCAGGAAGAAATTTGGCATTGGATTTTGGCCAGTCTCACATGACTTAGGAAATTTCCTTGGAATTCTTGCCACAGAAAACATGCAGTGTAATATTCCCTTTATTTTACTTCATCTATAGTTTATGATCTTCCTTTGCAGATGGAATGTACATGATGGAAGTTGATCGAGTTCTTAGACCTGGTGGTTATTGGGTGCTTTCTGGTCCTCCCATTAACTGGATCAACAATTACCAAGCATGGCAGCATCCAAAAGAGGAACTTGAGGAGGAGCAAAGGAAAATTGAAGAGACTGCTGAACGTCTTTGCTGGGAGAAGAAGCATGAGAGGGGAGAAATTGCTATATGGCAAAAAAGAACCAACTGCCATGGCAAAGATCTGGAGCCCGCAATGTGCAAATCCACAAATCCAGATGATGTCTGGTACATCTTTGACCTTCAACTGTATCTGTCACTTTCTTGTTATCTTGGCGTTCAGTCACTGTTCAATGGTTACTTTACTTTAAAGTTGGGTGAGGGGGTAATTGACCTTAATAGCACTTGCTAGAGGCAACAAAATCCTCAATGGGTGGCTGTCATACTGTTCTGGACTTGAGTATAGGTATGGTACATGATACATTTATCCTCTATGCTTGTGAGAACAAAAAAGGTTATATAGGAGCATGTATTGACTGGATACTGTTGGAACTTATGCTAGTTTCTGCAATATTTATTAGAAAGATCTTCAAGTTTTTATGTTATTAGAGTTGCTGATCTGCAGGTACAAGAAAATGGAGGCATGCATTACTCCTTACCCTGAAACTACTCATCTAGAAGAAGTTGTTGGGGCATGGAAGCCATTTCCAGAAAGATTAAATGCTATTCCATACAGAGTTTCTAGTGGTTCGATACCTGGAGTGTCAGCTGATTCATTCCAGGAGGACAACAAGACATGGAGGAAACATGTAAACTTTTACAAGACAGAGAACAAGATTATTGGTTCTGGGAGGTATCGAAACATCATGGACATGAATGCTGGTCTGGGGAGTTTTGCTGCAGCACTGGAATCTCCAAAGCTATGGGTCATGAATGTCATGCCCACAATAGCTAAGAGAGACACTCTTGGTGTTATATATGAGCGTGGGCTGATAGGCATATATCATGATTGGTATGTTTTCAAACATAAATCCTTTTCGTTCAGTTATAACTCAGAAATTGCTATTTTCCGGGCAGTGGAACTAAATTTTGGTAACTCTTGGACCATGAGCTCATATCGCTTGTCTCTTGTTTCAAAAGTCTGTTTGTGCTGAGATGTAAGATATCACATCCAGTTCTTGTGGTTCTTTATAGGTTGTATAACTTATGAAATTATTAACATTGTTTTCTATGCCGGCTATTCATGAAAGCACCAAGTTTCAGTTTGTAACAAAGTCTCTTTGTCCCTTGGTCAGATGTCACTTTATATTGAGATTTCATCAGTTTGGGGTGGATTACAAAAATAGCAACCACTGAAAACCTTAAGCAACTGATTTGCGCAACCCTGTAAGCAGAACCTAGAGTCTGTTGACTTCTGCATAGGCGTATGTTCAGGTACCTGTCGGTATATTTTTTTGGTAAGTACTCATCGACAAGCACCAACAGGGCTAATTATTAGATACCCCCAGTGTATTCTCCTTCCCTCTTGCATGCATTGTGGACCCCACTTATATGGGACCTATGGTAATGCAAGAGGAGTCATTATACTCCTGGAGGATGTAAACCAAGGGGATGCAGCCTTTCAAATCGTTTATTAGGGTTACAACAAGTGCCCATCAGCTGCTGGTATTCGTCATTTTCTGTAGAAGCAAGTCATTTTAAAAACAGAATTTTCACCGTGTGCTACCTTTATGTGCAATTTGCTGTGCATGCTCCTTTAAGGAATTTTCCATTCCAATTATAGTGATTTCATTATGGCATCTTCTCAAGTTCTTCTGTTGCTTAGTTTTACTAATAAACTGCAATCATGGCTTAAATTCCTCTAACCTATGGTTTCTGTAATCAGGTGCGAAGCCTTCTCCACATATCCAAGGACATATGATCTCATTCACGCACATGGAGTTTTCAGCTTGTACAAGGATAGGTAAGTGATCTCTTAAACCTTCATATGATTTGCTATTCTGCTGTAGGTTATTGATTAAAAAAAGCTAAGCTTCTACATAAATAGTATAATTAGATGGCAGATTGCAGGAAGCACTGGAAGCCACCTTATGATGGGAGTAGATGGTGATTAGAGGTGGTTTAATATCATTAATTGAAGTTACTCAATTCTCGTTAGTGGCCTGCAGGTGTAACATGGAAGACATTCTCCTCGAGATGGATCGTATCCTACGACCTGAAGGAGCAGTTATATTCCGGGATGAAGTGGATGTGCTGCTGAAGGTGAAGAGGATTGTGGGTGGAATGAGGTGGAACACAAAGATGGTGGACCATGAGGACGGTCCTCTGATCACCGAGAAAGTTCTCTTTGCTGTCAAACAATACTGGGTTGCTGGCGAAAGCAGCTCTACATACGCACCACAGATGGGTTAAAGAAAGGATGACTAGAGTGCAGTTCTTGCATTAACACGGCTGCTTTAGCTGTTCAATGCGCATCCCCAGAGAGAGGTGAGATAACATGCAACCCCTTCTAATTTTATGTACAGGTGACCCTAATTCTTCAAATGGTCTGTAGTACTTTAGCCTTTTCCTTTTTCCTTTTTCCTTTTTGGCTTCTTCAATTCTGTTCTTCCTGATGAATTTTGCTGCACTGTTAATGGTAACTTATGCCTGTATGTGTCCCCCCTTGAACACGACTCATTAGCATCCTGTTTTGAGGGAAGCTAATGGCCACTCTCCTTTGTACTTCCACTCTGAGATTTCTGGTACAATCATTTGTTATCCGTTTGCTTCTTGGTACAATACACAAACTGCTTTAGCATTCGCTGCGGGTGCACCCGAGTCCGTGCTTTTTCCTGGCAATTATTAGACATGGGATAAGTATAAAACCTAAGCCGAAGTAACTTAGCTAATTATGGTGGAGAGACATGCCATAGCAAGTAAGGGACGGACATTGTGATCACTTTGAAGTTATTATATTTGTATGTTGTCTGTCTCATTTTTCTGATTTTTCACCCTACAATGGTAAACGGCTACTGGAGTATCCTCGGGGCTGGTCGAGGTTATACTTTAGTTGCGTCAATAACAACCGTTGAGGCGCCTTTGGACACCATGTAAACAATTCGACTGTTGTGTCTACTCTATCATGGTAAAATATCAAAAATGTTATAAATGTATTACACGTGTCAATTCAATCCTAAACATTTTAATTTAATCATTTGAGTCATAAACCTTTTGACATTTGGCAATGTAATCATTACGGTCATTTTAACTAGAAATTGATAACATGGACGTAAGTTGTTTTGCGTTGTTTTATGTGGCATGATTGATGTTAACATGATTAATTCTTACATTTTTTTTTTTCCTTTCCCTTCCTTTCTCTTTTTTTCCCTTTTTCTCACCTTGACTGGTTGGCCAAAGCAAGGGCTGCCTTCACCTAGGCGACCGTCGCCACCCCCCACAATATCTAGTGAGGGCAATGGTTGCCGAAAGTCGGCTCACCGGCTGCATGGTAAAAGGAACAGAAAGAAAGAAAAAAAGAAATGAAAAATTCAAAAAAAAAATGACAAGAGTATAGAAATTTTTTTAAAAAATGCAAAAATTGTTATCATCAACAGTCACAGGCTGTCGGTGCTGGTGCCTGCGGCAGCACCTTTGAAGCCGCCCCAGACGGCATCATCATATATTCCCAAAATATGGCGCTGCTTCGGTAAAAGGAGACGCTGCTTGACCAAGACTCAGAAGACCCGCATAACTTGATTCACATTTTCTTCTTGATTAGAGGGGCGGACAAGCTACATACAGGGAAAGTTGCACGTGTGGTTCTGGCTAGGCTTTCCTTAGGTATCTAATAACCTTACTTCTGCTCTTAGCCTATGAATAAGAGAATATGAGGTATGCCAAAGCGCTCTTTCGGGCAAGTAAGTCATCTAGCTTTCTAGGTGCCTCTTCCTCTTTCCCTCTGACTCCCCCCATATGAGAGCTCGACTCTACCTATCTAGTTCCTCACATACCATAGGATAGTGGGTCATCTAGCTTACTAGGTGCCCCTTCCTCTTTCCCTCTAACTCCCCACATATAAGAGCTCGACTCTACCTATCTAGCTCCTCACATACCATAGGATAGTTGGTGTTAGAGGTGTGCAACTGGACCGGATATACCTAGAAATCGGACCGGCCCACCTGGAAAACAGGGTTGAGAACCAATTCCCGTTGAAATTGGTCCAGGAACCAGTTCTCAAAATTTGGAACTGCATCCAATTGATTAACCACCTAGGAACCGGTTTTGCAACCTGTTTTGGAGCTGGCTTTGGAAGTATAGATCCAAAACCCTATTTTTTTCCCTTTATTTATATTTTTACTCTTGCAATCACATGGCATTTTTCCTTTTGGCTCTCTCAAACACGTGTGGCACTCCTCCTTCGTTGTTCCTCTTCCTCACTTGCTTCCCTTCCTCATTAGCTCCCTCTCGCACGGTCCGATAGACGGACGGTGTTCGTCGCCGCTAAATTCTTGTATACCACGTGGATTGGCTCGCCTAATTTCTCTTTTGTAGGATGAGTTATACTTGCATAAATGAGTAGCTTCATGTAGTAGTTGTAGGAATAAGACTAATATTAGATCCATGTTTATTGCTAATTCTTTACCTTATGATTTTATTTATTATAATTAGTCCTGTGAATCCTTAATTTTTTGCTTAGTCAAAAAGTCCATGTATTTATTTATTACAAGTGTTTAATGTTTCGATACAAATTAGGAAGATTATGTTATTTTCTCACGTATTAATGTAAAATTTGAAATCGTATAGGATATCGGGAAATTGCAAAATAGGTTTCAGTGGAAACAGGGTTGACTCCGGAACCGGATCGGAAAAACATAGTGGGTCGGGTATAGGGTCCAATACAAATAGGATTGGGTACGGGGTCCAAAAAATGGGAACCGGTTATAACAAGATCAAGTACAGGGTCCAAGTCTAGACCCTACCCACCCTGGACCCAATCACCCCTAGTTCGTGTCCACATCTACGATTACATCGGCGCATCGTCAGAAGTTTTAAAATATTTTAAATTGAATTGGCACAAGTTCTTTGGTAATTTACCCCAAGATCGCTGTTGATTTAGCGACTAGCAATGGAGATAAACGTCTACCTAATAGTCTCCATTTCACATTCATTTAATGTAGTTTTCAAGTCACTGTGGAATCTGCTCAAAAAATGTGTTAAAAAGTACATTCTTTGCACCTGTTTTTGTCCACATCAAAGGCCGAATGATTTGAACTTATCAATTTCTCATGGACGAAATTTAATGACTTAATAGTGTTGCGTCCGCGTTAGGAGCTGTTTGCAACTTGCTGAATGAAGATGATGCATTTCTTATCTAAACATCTGAGCTAAGATTGAATCTGGCCAAGTTTACAATTAAGTTTTACTCAATAGAACAGATGCCACTGTGGCGAACAAGATGATACTTTGATGGGATCAAGATGACCCATGAAGCCCCCCTTTAATATAATTAAGACTAAAGAAAACATGGTTTTGGCATTTAAGCACAGTGAGATTCAGATTGAAAGGATAAAAAGGACTCTTGCGTGTCGCTCTCCAAGCAAACTAGGCCACGATCCAAAATCAATGTGACCCCACCAAAAATCTAGGCATTGAGACTGGTTGTTCCGAATGAAGGACCACGAAATGCCGAGTATAGCAACCTTCTGTTGTGTCAGTTCCCATTACTTATAGGCACATTTTCAACCTGTCCATGCACAAAAAAAGCTCCCAATACGATCTGCCTCCTAGAATTCTCCTCTCTCTCTCTCTCTCTCTCTCTCTCTCTCTCTCTCTGTGGAGAGCTTTAGCTGTTGATCTTGCTCTCTCAAAGCTAGTTAAAGCAACAAACCCAAATTCCCTCTGCTACTCCTTGTTGGGTTCTCAGACAGATCCATGGAGGGTGAAAATAACTACACTGATCTTCGAACTGCTTCTTTTTCAGTTTATCTGAATTCGGCACAAGAGAGCTTCGTGCAGAAGCTTGGTGAGTCAGCTCGGATTTCGTCTCCTCCCATCCCTTTGAGGGAGGAGACTCACGTTCTGAAAGGCTTAGGGAAGTCCACGGCTAGAGAAGGCGAGATCGGTGTCTTTGGTGCCGAAAAGTACTTCAACATGGACATAGATAAGGACTCTGCCCCACCAGTTGCAGATGATTACACGAGGAAAATCGTGTATAACAAAGACAGTCATCTCGATCCATATTCTAGGAGCTTGAAGACCAGGTCTGGAACACCGAGTCTGAGCTCTGAGACAAGTTCAAACAGCCAAACTACTTTCTTGAGAAGCTTTCAGAGGATTCCATACCAAGGAAAGCAGAACAGCTCCAACGGAAGGAGCTTTTTAGCAGGACTTAGCTGCAACAAGTCTTGTTCAGATAGGAAGTCCATATACGTCAGCAAAAACGTTCAGTGCAGAGGAATCCGACAAGAGGAGATCAGAAAAGAGAGTACGGAAAATGAGAACTTAGCCATCAGAAATAAGCAGTCTCAATCTCAACCTACATTTCAGAATAAAGACGAGCTGAGCTGCTCAAGTTTCGAGAAGGCCAGAGCTGGGCCAAAAAAAGAGGAGCACTTTGCTTTCCCGGTTCTTCATGATGGGTTGCAGAAACTGGCTGCCAAAAGACAAATGAAAGAGGAGATCAGAACCAAAGTAGAAGAAGAGCCCCGGATCTCTCTCGAGGTGTTCGGCTCCCGTGCAAAGAAGAAAGGTGATGCAGTGGCGATGAACCTGGAGAGGAAACTATCAATTCTCACTTGGGATGCCATTCCGAAATCCCAAAGCTTCCCGACTTCATCCAAACACGGCGAAGCAAATGATGACATGGACAGCGAGGCAAGTTCTGATCTATTTGAGATAGAAAACCTATCTGGCACAAGTAGTGTGCCTCCATTATTCACTAGGCAAGTATCCGATGGCTTCTCTGGGTGCATGACTCCTACCAATTTGTACACGCCAAGTGAAGCCAGCATTGAGTGGAGTGTTGTGACAGCCAGCGCAGCTGATTTTTCAGTGGTCTCTGATTATGACGAGAAGGAAGTTTTGCTTTCATCCGGTTTTCAGGATGCTAGTCTAGTCAAAACTGCTAATGGTAAACTGACCCAAGAAAAATCATCAACAGAAAAGCAGGGTCCAAAACCCCGATTGAGCGGAGGTGGATTATTGGGGTGCAAGAGTCATAAAGCAGTGAATGTTGCTGAGACTGCTCACAAGACTAATGACAAGCCGAAGATCCCACCGCCCCATCCGACATCATTGGATGCCACCATGCCAGCAAGGAAAATAAGCTGAGGCTAAGGTGAAAGATCTTGATTTCTCATAAGAGAGGTGAGGAGAGAACTGAGAAGCATGAGTTTTCTTTTGGTTGCTTTTTTTTTCCTTGTAAACTTTTCTAGCATTTGATGTCAATAACAATTAGGAGTGATTATGCTGAGAATAAGATTGTTTTTGTTCTTTGAAGGATTATGTAATTCTTCGTGAAAAGACAGGGTCCATGTCTGGTGTCTTCATGTCTTGTCAAAACAAAGCAGCTGAATTAGCCTGTAAAAATCAGGATTTTGATTTTGTTGGAGCTTTCTAGGCAATTGTCTGAGAGTATTTCTAGGGGACCTGGAATGATTGACCACCCTTGTCTGTTACATTTGTAAGTTCTGTCCATTCTTGTCCTGCTCTTGGAATGGAGGTGTTTCTCTATGATGGGGCCTTTTTCTCTACTTTAAACTAAAAGCCACTTTTAAGTTTTGATAGACCAGACTCGTCTGTCTCATAAGAATGTGAATGGGTTGTCAATTTCTATCTTTAACTAAAGCTAAACAAAATATGAAGTCAATGCTTCAAGAATGTACAACCCTAGAAAACCTGATCTCTATGCAAAGCCTGTCAATGGTTCCCCAATATACTTTAGATTTTGACAAGAAATTTTTAACAGTGTAGGCTGAAAGATGATGATGACGATGCCTTCCTACTTCTTGCCTTCTCTTTAGTAGCATGTGACTGTTAAGTTCAGATACCACACTTGGATGTGATGAAGCTTCTTTAGTAGCAAGATAGCCGGAGCTCACTACATGAAGATTTGGCATTGGAACAGAATCATAATCCTGATCTTTTGAAAATTGTTCCCATCATGGACACATAAAAGATCGAGTTCTTGAACTTTGTGAGAGAATGCAACTTAATTAAGCACAAGTTCAAATTGCAAAAGTTGATGGTAATTTGTCTGTCATAATCCAACAGAAGCCAGTACTCTTTTAGCACCTCACCATGTTTCACTTTCTTCTTGACCCTATAGATGATTCAGTGTCTCCACTGTTATAAAGACAGTATGCAAAGAGCGATAATAAATTGTTTAAGATTCAATTAGTCAGACTGTCCATGTTCTGGCGTACTCAGTCTTCCGGGTAATCTCCGCATTTCTCTTAAAATGCAAGATGAGACATCAGCTTCCTCTATGGTGCAGGACGAGAGGAGTTCCTTTTTTCAGTTCTTGTTCTTTTTTCTTCGATGGGGATTTTGGGAAGGGTAGGTAAGATGCCTTTAATGGAGGATGCTACTTACAGAGAGATATGATTTGTTAAGGAATGTCGTCTGTGATGACAGTTTCAAACCCAACTCATCATAAAGCGGATGCTGATATGTCAATGAACGCAAGTTGTTTTGCCTGTGCATTTTAGTGGCCTGAACCAACCCGACAGCTAAATGTGGAACCCATTGATGATCCTTTTTATATTCGTTTTTCCACGCTCAGTAACTACGGTTTGGAATCTTGCATATACGTTCTCAATCTTAGAACTTAAAAAACAAATATTCTCCTCTTCTTTTAAGTAAGGCAAAATTGCAACTTGAAAAATAAATGAAAAGATCTGCAAATCTTCAAAAATTGGCTAAATTGTGAGACTGCTGACAAGCCATTGATAGCAGCAAAAATGAACTACTTTTAGATAGGATCTGTCGTTTTGAACCACAAAATGTAATAATAGCGATAATAGCAGTTCAAGTTGAAAGCATGCTTTCTCGATAAGAACTCCTTTTCACAGACCTTTCAACCTTGAAAGGGAACCCGATTAAATGTGACATCTTGAGCATCCCTGGGCATGATGTGACCAACAAAAAATAGTGAACCACATGGATAAGCAAAGAAACTTAAATGCAGAAAAAGATGGAGGAGTTGGCTGTCGCTTTTGATATCTTAAAAAGGGCGACCCAAAATAATATTACTGCAAAAGAAAGAACAAATGCGATATATCCCTGAGACTACAATATTAAACAAACTAAGCCACTGTCCCTACATGAAAATCACGTTGTCTAGAGAGGGATGGACGTTTATTGAAAATTTAATTTCTGACAGAAATTCTCTAGGTATTATCTTAAGAAATCAGACCACACATTGGCTTTTGCCAAATGGAATGTCTTGAAAGGGGACCCTTATATTTCAGCATCAAATTAGTTTGCGCAGTAATGGTTCTCATGGACCACTTAGCAATCACATGGTTGCTATGGCTATTGGAGAATTGAAGGTTGTGTGATACACATCATAAAGAAACTGAGATTGAAATGGAAGATCCCCACAATTTCTTTTTTGGCCAAATTGAATATCTTGGATTCGGTTTTGATGACGTACGTGTTGAGCTTGATCTATAAAGTTCAGAGGGCTCATAATGAAACAGTACCGCAAGATAAGAATGAATTCAATTTGGAAGGTGAATAAAATCTTTGTAGTTTGATTTGACCTCCTAAAAAGCCACTTTGCAATAGTGACCTTTAATAATGCAGGCAAAAGATGCAACAACATTTGTCTAATGCAAACCGGGTCAATATGTCTTGTCTCTCTGAAATGCTTACAATGTTTGGACAAATACTTTGATGTCTTAAAATAGTAACCTGTCCACTATCTAGATTAAAAGTTGAAAGGGGAGTGATGATGACCCTTTGGCCCCAAATGAAGAAGTTCTTTAGGGCCACTAAAGTACTGGCTGCCCTTTTTTATGAGATAACCCCCACCAATCGAGCTTCTTAATTTCACCATAAATCGATTTTCTTCTTTACAATAAATGGAGAGGATCTCAATTAACATCGTAAAAACAACATATCTCTAGTAATAAACAGTAAATAGATTCCAAGCACGGATTAACACAACACTCCTTGAATAGTCTCTTTTTTTGCAAATCCAAATGAGGAGTCTGTTAATTGCTTTTATTAATTACATTGTTTCACTTCAATTCCCTTCCTGTCTCGTGGATTTTAAGAATAATAGAAACAAAGAGCCAAATTGTCAAGCAAAAGCGAAACAAGACATGTAGGCCCATCTATCAAGATAATGCGATATGATCCAAAATGCTTATGCAGGTGATTTTCGTTTGAGCCAGGTCCATGTTCCCTGGCCCATTCTGCTCTCATCAGCCCTCAAATTTCCTTTTGCTCATGTCAATTTCTCCACTTGAATTAAGGCCAAGTTTGGGAAACAGGGGCGATGAAAACTCGTGTAGAAAATTATGAAAAAATTGAAATTCTTCGTAAGATTAAATATGAGGAAAAAATTTAAAAATTTTGGGTCTTTTCCTTTCATTTCCTTCATCTTGGTGCTCCGGAATATAGCCTAAGAAAACAAATGATCAATTTTCAAAGAAAAAAGGTAGAACGAACTTGTAAATGCAACTTGTCTTTGATTTTTTCGTAATGTTACTGTGAAATATGCGGGTCAGAAATATAACCCACGAAAAAAACAATTAATTTTCAAAGGAAAAAAGGGTAAAAAAGGGAACTTGTAAATTGCAAATTACGCAAATTACCTTCTCATGCATTCTTTGATTTGTTTTGTAACGCTACGATGAAACATGTGGGTCCGAGAACGCAAAGTATAAACAAATTTCAGATTCAGCCTGTAGAGTTTATGCTATTGTGTAAGGTAATATTAAGTTGAAAATTGGTGTTTCGTTTGATTATGAATGAGTTTGGCCAAGTGATTGTTGAATTCTTATCTCGGAATGAGAGGGATTGATATTTGTGTGATCTTGAATGTTATTAGATTGAATAGTCAACCCTATTTTTGTCGAGTTGATTATTTTTGAGGGACTTTTTTTTGTCGAAATTTTCTCAAACTTAGAACGACACTGCTTTTTGAATTTTGACAATAACTAAATGTTGCTTCATACAACTGAAAATCTCGAACTAATAATAATAATAATAATAATAATAATAATAATAATAATAATAATAATAATAATAATAATAGATTTGTCTAGAGCAATATGTTTATCTAAAATTATTTTTTTGTGACACCAAAAACTCAAAAATTTGTCTACTATGACATATTTTTCCCAAATTTATATTTGAGATATCAAAAACTCCAAACTTTTATCATATTTTACTCCACATATTTTTTTAGTGACATCAAAAAATCCATATTTTTTTATGTGACATCAAATTTTTGGGATAAATATGACATATAGATATAAGCTTGGGTTTTTTGTCCTCACCACAAAAATTTTGGATTTTTGGGGCAAATATGTTACATTGTACAAATTTGGAGTAAATGTATCACATGAATATAAGTTTAGGGTTTTCTGTCTCACAAAAAAAAAAAAAAATTGAGGTAATTGAGTTAGAATTAATAAAGTTTGGAATTTTTTTTTTAACTTATATCCTATAATAACCACCATGCCCACGACCGAGCCGGCCGGTTGAAGCTCAGAGATCCGCTCGGTACGAGGTTTCGTGAACTCCCGACGCGCCCGACATTCGGATTCTTGGGTTGTCTGGTTCGACTTCCGAGATTCCGTTTTCGGTTGCCTCGGCCGAGTTCAACTCGGCAACTGCGCACCGTTTCTTGCCCGACGAAAAACAGCAACAACAACGCCTCCTCCACCCCACCCCCCCGGGCACTGTTAATAAAACCCCCCAAAACCCTAGCGCCCTCCTCTGTTTCTCTTCCCCTCTCCTCTCTCTCTCGGGCGTGTAGGGTTGTAGGGTTTTAGTGCGGAGCTTGGCCTCTTGCGAGCAGCAGAGGAGGCGGGACGCGAGCGATGGTGGGGGACAAGGGGAAGAAGGTCAGAGGGGACGACGAGAACTCGGAGCAGATCGATGGGGAGCTCGTTGTTTCCATCGAGAAGCTTCAAGAAATTCAGGATGAGCTCGAGAAGGTGCGTGGTCATGGCTTTTCTTGGGTACCCATTTGGCCAGGCATGTAAATTCCCCACTGCTTTTGCGTGTGGATTGTTGACGGTCAAGATGATGGAGTTTGGGAATTGCCCTGGTTGAGTTCTTGAATTTATTTTTCTTTTCGGGCAATGTCTCAGCGTAAAGAGTTGTCGTTTTTTTTTTTTTTTTTTTTTTTTTTTTTTTTTTTGGTTTCGCTGGCTTTGTTTCGTTTTGTGTTGTTGATTGGGGTCATGGGGGAATGGCTCTTTGGGTTTCTTGAAAATTATGGAAGCTTTTGCTGCCCTCTTGATAGAAACTTGCTGCAATGGTGATGAAGAGAATCCAGCTTTTGGAAACTTTGAGAGTAGATTTTAATTGCTACAATGCAGTCACTTGTAATGAAGAACATTGTAGTGACCATTCTCTGCATCTACATTGTCATTGGGGTGCTAGAATTTGTTGAATAAACTGCAATGCTGTGTTGCGTGTTATCATGTTAATTAACCTGTCTGGTTTTGGGTTGTGTTGATAGATCAATGAGGAGGCCAGTGACAAAGTTTTGGAGATAGACCAGAAGTATAACGAGATACGCAAGCCAGTATATGATAAGCGCAATGAGATCATACAGTCGATCCCTGATTTCTGGCTGACAGCTGTCAGTAATTGGGCTCTCGTCTCTTTAGTCTTTGATTGGACTGACCTTGGCTGCTACAATTCAACAATTTTCATTTTTCTAATCGAGCTGTTATCATTTGTGTAGTTCCTTAGTCATCCTATGCTTGGTGAACTTTTGACGGAAGAAGATCAAAAGGTTTGTCTTCTATTCTTATGTCAGTTGGAGAAAAATATCAGTGAGCTCATTTCTGTTATAGTCGACCTCACTGACTCTTTCAGGCTCTAGCAAAGTTGACCAGCCACTTGACAATGATGTTTATATTCAGAACTTTCTACTTACTATCTGCTTGGAAAATTACTCTGTTTTGCATAGTTTGAGTGATGTTTTCCCCCCCCTCTCTGATAGATATTTAAGTACCTCGATTCCCTGGAAGTGGAGGATTCAAAGGATGTTAAATCGGGATATTCCATCACCTTTGTGAGTTTGTTTCTTTTCTTCACAAATCTTGGCTCATAAGAGATTTTTAAACTTTGTTGCCCTTTTTTCCATAAAGATACATTCGTCTATATGGAATTAATGCGGTTTATCTTTTTTGTTTAGGCATTAAATTTGCAGATTCTGTACTTATTGCTTCATTTTTATTTAGAACTTCCGACCAAATCCTTTCTTTGAAGATTCAAAGCTTACAAAGACTTACACTTTCCTCGACGAAGGAACTAAAATAACTGCCACGTCAATTAAGTGGAAAGAAGGCATGGTAAGTTTATATGCTTTTGTAGGTCCAGGTTTATTGCTGAGCTTACTATCTTAATGGTATGTGGCCACCTCTTTGTAATGTGAAGGGGTTGCCAAATGGAGTCGCACGTGAGAAGAAAGGGAACAAAAGACCTTTGTCAGATGAAAGGTCAGTATCTTTCTCAACCCAGAGGCTCTACAACATAGTGAAATTGATCTGCCTTTAGATCAGATTTTAATGGTCAGAAATGTTTTCTTTCAAGATTATGGTTGTTTTTATCTTGAGACAGTATCATGCATTTGAACCTCTGTCTTTCTTTACTTTCTTTTGTTTTTCTTTTCGGGGATCTATTTTTCAGTTTTTATTGAATGCTATAGTTTCACATGGACTTTTAAAGGAATCATCATTCAAACTATAAGTTAATCCGTCACAACAGTGCTTGATTGGTTTTTGCTCCCATCTTTGTGGTTTTATTCTAGTTCATGTCCTTCAGCAGTTTGCTTTTTGAAATTGTGAGATCCAAAATCCTTTACCAAAAGAATCCACTGTTCTGAATCGATATGAAGCAGGACAAAGTTTAAATCATCTTCCTGTGCATCATCTTGTAATTCTTCTTTTGCTTCAAACAGGCTGAGGATGTGGTATTTCTTGTACTGTTCTGATGTCACACTTGGAAAATTTATTGCTGTCTTTTTTTTTTGTTTTTTTTGTTTTCAATACCTTCTACCTAAAGAAGGCTCATCTAAATTGACTAATTTTCTCAGCATCTGTGTAGGCTGTTTTTATATTTGTTGGACTTTCTATTCATGCATTGTGACTCACCACCCACTTCTTTGTTATGGGATCAGCTTCTTCCATTGGTTCAGTGATGATCAGCATAAAGAAGTTATTGATGAAATCCATGATGAGGTTGGTTTCTTTTTCTTTTTTTTTTTTTTCTTATTTGCTGATAAGAGTCAATTTTACTGAAAATAATAATTTGAATATTGCAGATTGCAGACATTATTAAGGAGGATTTGTGGGCGAATCCTCTTACTTATTTTAACAATGTAACCCCTTAACCCTTGCTCCCTCTTATTAGTTATGCTGTGAAGGTTTTATAATTATACTAAATTGTTGATGATTATCTTGTCTCAGGATGCTGATGAAGATGATGAAGAGGTAAATGGTTTTTCCACTTACATCAGATGTGTGACTTATACATTTGGTCTTTGCTAGGAAAGCTAGACATGTACACACGAGCTCCTTTTTGGGACTTAAGCAAATTTCCTTTGCGTCCCTCGTTTTTACCTTCTTTTAGGCCTCAAATGGCTTTTATGGCAGTTCATGCTTTGCCTTTGTGATTTCTAATGTCTGCAATTAGATGGATTAGAAATCTTTTGGTGTTGACTATATCATCCTTTGATCTTGTTATATTCTGCTCTTCTTTGTCCTTCATGGCTTCTGGAATGTTGAAATTGATGCACTGCCCTGTCCATAACTCTCTCGTGCGTACCTATACAAGCAAATAACTGATCTTTAGGATCAGTCGGACAGTTAATACTAACTGTTGATGGTTTGGGCTCTTATTGCATTTAAATAGCATCAGTTTGTCCGATTAGATTTACTCCATTTTGTTTCTAGAGTTCTGTGGCTATTTTCTGTTATCATTTTGCACCCAATCTATGGCTGTTTTTGTTATGTCAAATTGGGTGTCAGTTATTAAATGTCAAGGCTTTTGGGACTGGAGCCAGAAGAGTCTGTCATAGGGTACTGGACCTTGTTTTTATGATCTTAGAATTGATGCCTGCCTGCATGCATGCATATATTCACCTGATTGCTCTATATAACTCGAAAATTACATACAAGAGCAGTTATTAAGTAGAAAACTCTACTAAACTGTCAATGGAGAGTTTTGTAATTTGGAATTTTCCTCAAATTGCCTGTGTTTAAGAAGTTATAATTAATCTTTTTCTTGCTTTTTACTTGGAAATTTAAGGTGATCTCCATTAGAACATTTCCAGAAACATTTCCTGGAGAGAAATTTTTTGCCTGCCAAGATAATCAGGACTTACCTTCTAGGGTGATCCTTTGTGGCCGCTGATAGTTTATGATCTGCTGCTGCAGAAATCACTCGTGGTCTCAAAAAGCTTATTAATGTAGTAGACTTGTCTCAGCTAAGTTTCTTATTTCATGTCTGTGCAAATGCAAAATTGCTCCTTTCTTGCATGCTCCTGTCAATCTTTTTGAGGAGCATATGGGTTACTTTACAGGATAGGTGTATTCTGTTTGTTCCTTAATTCTTTTCTTTGATGAGCAGGTAACAAAATAGTGCGTTTTTATTTTATTTTATCATTTAGTTCTCTTCTGTCCTGCCATGCAAAAAAAGTTGGATTTTTCAGTTTAGAATTGACCAGAATGAGAGATTCAAACGGTGCAACTAGTCTGGTGAATTTTGGACTTCATCATGTAGTTTCTTGTACATCCTGACTTCTTGTTGCTAACAGGGAAAAGATGATGGCTCAGATGATGAGGAGGAAGATGATGACGACAATGACGAAGAAGACAGTGATGAGGAAGATGGCCAGTGAACTCTTCTCAGGGCCTGTACTTCTTGAATACTAGTGTCCAGATATGTATAGAGGGGTCTTAAAATCATGCTGAATTTGACAGGGAAGAAGAACAATACATGCATTCTCTTTAATGTTAGGGCACGCTATTGTGCTCCAATATCTGTTATGCACGAGAGTCTACTGGTATTCTTAGTTGAGACTTTGTGGTTCTCTTTCAACCCTTTGGTTTTTCGACCTTTTCTTTGATAGGCTAGCACTATTAAGTCCCTGAACCATCATCGTGGAGGTGATGATGTTCTGTCAGCAACTATATTTTACTATACTAGGGAGGGGCGAGAGATTCTGAGATGAATGTAAAGATGTTCTGACAGCCAAACATTATATGCGCAGAATATTTGGTTCAATATCTGTCTCTGAAAAAATTCTGATGCATGATGGATGATTTGTTGTTGGACACAAGTCTAGTATTTTCATTTTAGTAGGTATAATATTCATGTTCTGTCAAATTGTATAGACTTTTGACATGGATGTATGTAATCGTGAAATAGCAAGGAAAAGATGGTAGGAGTGCTCTTTTAGTGGGTACAATATTCATGTTCTGTCAAATAGTATGGACTTTTTGACATGGATGTACGTCTTTGTGAAACAGCAAGGAAAAGATGACAGAACCGTCGACAGACTCGTGGAGTGCTCTTTGAAGTTAGATGATAATGTTTATGCCTGGTAGCGAACCAACATTCTTGTGCTCTTGTACATATGTAAGTAGGAGTACAAAACAGCTAGCTTAGTTACAGATAACTCAAGAACTCGTTGCCTTTTTTCTTCATCTGTATTACTCAGCAGTTTGTATGACATATTTTGCCCGAGGTCAGGCAAGAGGTGAACTGTGCGGTCAAGTCGCAACCCGTAGTGAACTTTGCTTTCATCGACTCACTTTGTGTTATTACTAATGACCGATGCATGTTTCTTGATTGTCGTGGACAGAGAAAAATGAGCCCTTAGCTGTATGATGAATGGTATGAAGATAGAATATGATTGAAAGGAAGCAGTTAATGAGATTAGGCCAGATTTTCTATCGCTCTCATCATGAAATTTACTGGTTCTGAGGATGAACTCAGCGTGGTTGGGCAAATACACTCCAGTTGGTTTCCGTCAGCTTGGTCTGGCGTATCGAACATTTTTCTGGTTCTGAGGATGAATCCAACGCGGTCGAGTAAATACACTCCACTTGATTTTTCGTCGGCTAGTTCTGACATATCGAACCGAATTTCAACTTGGCATCATGCAGTCTGCTGGCTTCTTGCGCGAAGCTGTCATAGACACATAGCCCAATGCAAGATTATCTAATCAAAGCATGTGATAGGCTGGTCTATTGACTCTTTTGAAAAAATTAACGAGTTAAAAAATGCACAATGGGTTTGGACTGATGCAAGATCTCTTGGCTGGTGATTGTTTAGTACATTCTAGATGTTACCTTGGGGGGGAATCTGCTGAAAGACACTTTATTTTCATGACTTTCATATTTTTACACAAAAGTACGTCATTACCCATTCAAATATCAGTCGGATCAGACGGAAATGGATGTGATTTCCCCGGCTCATTGATGTTGCCAAAGTTTTCCTCGTGACCAGATAAAAATGACGTGCTCCAACTCCTACGGTAATCTTCGTTAATTAGAATCGAGTATGACATTTTAAAACTTGAGGAAAACCAATGCGAGACAAAATGCGAGTATGTGGACTTTTTATAGAAAGCAGTGGTGGTTTAGGACCAAGCACTCAAGCAACCACAGGACGCAGAGACCGAGAGACGAGAACTTGCAATGGCCTCCTCAAGCATCCCAACAGTTGATCTCTCTCCTTTCTTCAACGAGGAAGGCGATGAGCATGGGAGAAGGAAGGCAATAGAGACCATAGCCAAAGCTTGCTCCGAGTATGGCTTCTTCCAAATCATGAACCATGGCATGTCCACTGATCTGATGAATAAAGCCCTCCAACTCTCCAAGACATTCTTTCAATACCCACCTGAAGAGAAGCTCAAGTCAAGTCCAGGATCAGGCACTCCGCTTCCTGCAGGCTACAGCAAGCAACCCGATCACTCGCCCGACAAGAATGAGTACTTGCTGGTGTTCCCACCAGGGTCAAGCTTCAATGTCTACCCTGAAAATCCACCTGAACTCAGGTAATGCCCAGATCACTGTGAGCCTGCCCTTGTTCTTTTCCCTTTCATTTGCTCTGGTCGTAAGTCAAATGCTGATAATTCCTAAAAAAGATGCCCCTTTACTCTCTGACAGGAGTGTGATTGAAGAAGTCTTCTCACACTTGGCTAGAATTGGTTCTCTTTTGGAAAGTATCATCAATGATTGCTTGGGGCTCCCTCCAAATTTCCTAAAAGAGTACAATCATGACCGGAGCTGGGATTTCATCGCCGCGTTGCGCTATTTCCCTGCCACAGAGAGAGAGACAAACGGGATCACGGAGCATGAAGATGGGAACTGCATCACCTTCGTGTTCCAGGATGAAGTCGGAGGCCTTGAAGTTCGCAAGGACGGGGAATGGATCCCCGTTGTTCCTGCGGAAGGCAAAATTGTAGTCAATATAGCTGATGTCATTCAGGTGAGACGTTCAACTCTTTTCCCCTGTTTCGGCATGAGATCAACATATTGATCATCTATTCCTAGCTCTTGCCCTGCATCTTGCGTTCTTTGTTCCATCTTTTCATCTTGTCACTCAATAGATGCTATATCTATGTATTGCATGTCGATGCTGCCTGGTGGAAAAGGTGTTGAGCAACAAAAAGTTCAAGAGTGCCACTCACAGAGTTGTGAGATCGACAGGAAGAAGCCGTTACTCATTTGCCTTCTTCTATAACTTGCACGGGGACAAATGGGTGGAGCCGCTGCCACAGTTCACTACAGAGATCGGGGAGTCACCCATGTACAGAGGGTTCCTATACAAGGAGTACCAGCAGCTGAGGATGAGGAACAAGACTCATCCGCCTTCTAGACCGGAAGATGTGATCCATATTACTCATTATGCGATTGAAACTTAGCACGGATGAAAATTTTCACAACTGGAATGTCTTAATCAAGTAGTTCTTGCGTACTATCTTTCAAGATTTGCAAATGGTGTGAACTAAATAAGAGTTGTGATTAAGATACTTCTTTGCTTCACTTTGTTAGTCGTCCACTGTCATTTCCAGTTCTTACAGTTTCATCTCTCAAGTTTAGCTCAGAAACCTCCAATAAAGGAACAATCTTTATCCTCACCATGTGCATCCACGACCAATGTCCCCAATCTGTAATTCAAGTTACGCAGCTTGAAAGAAGTACAGAACTCATCCACTGTGCCCAGTGAATGGCAGTGGCAATTAACAAATAAAGAGTAGGTACTACACATCTTTAGAAACTGGAATATGTTTTAGTATTCCATCTTCTGACTTTGAGCAACAAGACAAGGAAATTTGGAGAAATGTCGACACCAACATAAACATTGTGGGAATAATGCTAAAGAATTTAGCTCTTCAACCAAAGTAAGATGTCTGACCTTCTTAGAAGCATTAGATGTATGATTCCTTTAAGAATTCAAAAGCAAGTTAGCTTTGGCACTTCAATGTATTCTGCTAATTCCCTTTGCTCATCTGTTCCTTGCAGTATGAAGACTTCGAAAAGCTTCTACTGATGTACTTACAATTGTCAAGGGCTTAAAATCCTACAAATTTACAGTTCTCCGAAGCCTGTGTGATTTGTTAAATTATTGATCCATTTTCTAGATTTCCTAGATTTTTCTCTAAACTACAATTATCTGCAAATATATCTGAACATGCAGAGATAATCTGTGTATCATGCAGGTTAACGAGGCCTTTGAATTGGCTTGTAGTGCTCAATTCTCATGTACAGAAGAAACCTGCTAGCAACGTTAAAGTTCTATACGGTTGTAATACCCCAATTCCTATACCTTGTCCCATTGCTGTTGCAATTGCTGCGAAACCCCACATTTTTTACATCCCAAAATACACGTACTAACATGATTCTACAGCAACACGAAATGAAAAGATGGAGTCAGGCCGAACTCAACCTTGACCCAGACATGTCTTGAAAGCCTAATCAGCATTGAAAACTACAATTCGTTCATACTGTTATTGACTCCAAATGTAATGGAATCATAGCAAAGAATACATACTTAAGAGCCTAATTTTATTACATTCTCAACTATTAGTACGACAAATAAACAGAGGAAGATTCCACCCTACTATCTTCCAAAAGACAAAACCGTAGAATATTAGTCCTTGCTGCTGTTTATTAGACTCCTTGCACTCAACAAATTTAAATTGTATACATGAATGAAAGTCCCAACTCCTTTTGTTATGTTGGATAATGGCCGCATGATCCTCCTACTGACATATAATCCTAATTCATCCTATGTTAAACTCTGCAATCTTTTGCTCCTCAATTTTTTTTTTTCTCTTCAGGAACCATCATCAGTTATGCACGACTGTAAGGATGTGATTGAGAGCAGATTAGACTCATATAGTTGGTTTGGCGAAGAGAAGAGTCAGTTAGGACTAATTAAATTTCTAAACGTTTCAAAGATGAAATGCTGTTAATGGGCCTTAGAGCTTCAATTCGTCTTCCAGAGAATAGCTCAGGGACACAGATTATTCTAAGCTTCGCGTAGTGTGGCCTATAATCGGCCCATACAAGCCCCATGCCATCTTTAGTAATCTTGACTGGAGACTCCATCCTCTGCCTGTTGGCCAATACTTGGTCATGATCTTGTAGGACTTCCTTGACCAATTCAGGACTAGACACGACAATGCTTAGCTTGGAATTGAGCCAAACCAATGCGACAGGGCTGTGGAGCCATGACTTCTCTGCGAAGAAGTGAGCCATGGCCAGGCTCGGTTTGATTTGGTGTAAATTGCCTATGATTGGCGAAGGGTAAGGACCTATTGGGAGCTTGGGCTCCCTCCAGTGGCAAAGCTTGATCACCAAGAAGATGGAGTATTATCTGCATGACTCCTCTTGAGAAAGCATGGTAACCTTCTCGAGAGAAATAATCATGCCCACAATGTAGGACGGCAGCGATTTGTTGCTGGAACGCCAGTCTAGTATTTTCTTTTGGAGGGTACAATATTTATGTATTGTCAAATTGTATTACAGATATTTTTGACATTTGTCTTCTGATATCCACACGCATTGTGGATGAACGTGCGCTTGAAACAAGAGGGAAAAGATGGTAGCAAACCATTGACGTTGACTTATGGAGTGCTCTTTCGAGTTATATGATAATGTTTGTGCCTGGTAGGAGAACGATACTTTTGTGCTCTTGTACCTACATAAGTAGGAGTACGTAGCACCTAACCAGCATTGAAAACTACAAATGTTATTCTGTTATCGACTCCAAATAACATATACTCCAGACGAACCTAATTTACATTCAGAAAGATTCATTCGAGGAATAAACGGATGAAGATTCCCCCATAATATCTTCCAAAAGACAAAACTGTAAATTTATTGGTCATGAAATTCGACCAAACAAAGGAAAAAGTTAAAATGAAGCCATATGGTTATCTTTGATGTAGCCCTGTGAACCATGAGCAAATATGCTTCAGGCGACACATTCTGTAAGATATGTTTGAAATCTTTTGAGAAGAGGACATACTGGCAGATGACTCTTCCCAAGTTCTTTCCGGAGACTGTAGCGTGATGTACATCACAGATGTGATGCCTATGTTTTATGTGCATTAACATCTAGTCAAGCCAAATTTATATTTTACCATGCTTTTGTCAAGAAAACTCCTTACAATGATTTGGAGATGGCAGAATAATTAGAGGCTACTAATGTGTGTATTTGAATGTGTAGAATAACTTCTGTTCACACAAGCTATATATTAGGTATCGACAACCTGACATCTAAAGCATGGAAAGGCTCTGGTTTTATAGACGGAGAACAAGCTATCGGATGGGAAATGTGAATGATTTTGGTGTCGCACAACTATCCTCCAGTGTTGGAATCCGCATACAACAACCCCGATCTTATCAGAACGCTTTTTCAATTTTTGTGAAAGTGGAAATGATGTCAAACAAAATGCGGAAGTAGAGAGTCACACTTAGGGAAAGGCCTTTAATGCTCGCAGACCGACATTCTGAGTGCGTAGAAAATGACTCTAATGGTCAGATTAACGTCCCTTTGCCTGAGAAAGCTTCTGACAGATATGTTGAAGCTTAACAGATCAGAGGGTGCTGTGAAGATCAGCAAAGTTTAAGAACTCTTTCTTTCCCAAGTTCAAATTAAATGGGATGTGAACATTAATTCTAGAGTCTAAGCTATTCTAGATCAGTACTTCAACCAAAAAAATGGACTTAGGCTGACCTCGATCTCCAGCCGGATATGCCTTAGAAGCCTAGCCATCATTCAAACCTACAGTTAGTTTATACTGTTATTGAATCCAAATCTAATGGAATCGTATAAATGTTGTGACCTACCATTGGGGGGAAGGAACAGGTTTAGAGGTATTGTCTAAAGGATGGATCTAAGGCCCGTGATTAGGCTAAGACTCTCCCAAACCCATACCTCGCGTGATGTTGGGGTATTTTCAAGAATTTTGCAAAAATGAGTCGCCACCGGTCTATTGGGGTCAACTAGAAACCAAGTGAGGCATGTGAGTATACCTCACTTCCTACGCAATTAGAAAATCTAAGGTTGGGGACTTGATTACACTAATTAATCAATTAATATCCTTTCGGTACCTAAATTTGTTCATTTTAAAAGAAAATATTTTTTTGTTAGAATTGATTTTATACTTTGAATTGATTTTATACATATCCAATAATATGTGAGGTGATCATACAGATACACAATCCATTAAAATAACAATCATAGTTATCAATATCCTAATTGCAGTAAAATTGAGCATGTGCACTTAAACATAATTAAATATGTAAATTAAATGAGCGATATAATCAATATACAAGCAAATAAATGTCTAATTACACCAAGAAGGCAAAACATAACAATTCCTAACCAAACCCTGCATTTTTTGGATTTTGAATTTTTTAATTATTATTTTTTTAAAAAGAAGGTCGAATTTTTTAATGTTTTCTGAGTTTTTAAATTTTCGGAAATTTTTTTGAATTTTTATTATTTTTCGAAATTTTTGGTTTTTTGAATTTTTTTTGAATTTTCAATATATTTTTAATATTTAATATTATTATATTTGGTAAAAGGGGTTTTGGCCGGGTAAACCCAATCTGGCTCGATGACCCGATCCAACAACCTGGACCCGACCTAATTGGATTAAAAAGGAAAACTTTTTTTTTTTAATTTGTTTAATTAATTTTTATTTTTAATTTTATAAAATGTTTTTTAAATGATTTTTGTAATTCCTTTCTGTCTTTTCCTCACTTCGTCCTTTTCCCTACACACTCTGCTCGTTGGTCCTTCCCGAAGCCAACTTTTTCCATGTTATAGTTTTCTATTTTTTTTTTTTTTTTTGGTTTTGGTTTTTTCCTTTTTTTAATCTTAGGTTAATACCCTAAAAAATCCAAAAATTGTACATCTGTAACAAATTTACTCCAAATTTAAAAAACCCCAAAATGGTACACATGTGACAAATTTACCCTGATTGATCATAAAAAAATCTTAAGCCGGTACATTTATGACAAATTTACCAAAACTAATTTATTCAACAACAAAAAATTTCAAACTGGTAAATTTGTGACAAATATATCCTCTCCTAAATTAGATTAATACAAAAAAAATCACAAAAATTGTAAACCATGACAAATGGAGCGTAAAATTTCAAATTGGTATACCAGTCAACTGTCACATGTCATTTAACTTAATAATTTGACAGTAAAATTTAACGAAAACTAATATATGGCAAATTTGTCACAATTGTACGAATTTGTGATAAATTTGTCAAATGTATACCAATTTTGGGTTTTTGGTGATCAAAAAAATAGTTTTGGGGTAATTTGTCACATATGTATAAGTTTTGGGTTTTTCAGGATATTAACCATTTATTCTTTATTCTTTTTTTTTTTACTTCATCCCTTCCCCTTGCACGCCTTCAACCCAACTTTGTCTTAAACCTCTTGCCCCTCCTTCAATGAAGCCGAAAGTCCACTAAAAACCAAAACATCAACCTTGCTTCTTATTCTTCTTCTTTTTTTTTTTTTTTTTGATAACTTAGGAACCATGTACAGCCGGTAACCGGCTGATCAAATCTGGGGAGACATTAGCGGAGAACCCATCACCCCAACATCCCGCTTAAGACACCAAGCGCCTCCACTAGATTTCGAACCCCTCACCTTTGGATAAGGATCAGCGAAGTTCTTATCTAGCGAAGCCACCATGGCCAGTGATTCAACCTTGCTTCTTTAATGGCAAAAAAAAAAACCTTGCTTCTTTGATGGCCAAAAAAAATAATTTTCCAAGCACTAAAATAATCTAAGCTTAAATAAATTGATTTAAACCTCTTGCAAACTACGCCCGTCTACCTTGCAACTATGTTCACGGCTACAAACACATTCTTTCAAAATCACCAGTCAAGGAATGCTTATCCGAAAAGATGCCGCGCATGCAAAAACATTGAAACACAATCATAAAAAATGATAGGTAGTAGCGGGACCTATTAAAACCCATTTGATGAGCCAAAGATCCGAGAACGCAAAGAGGTCTAAGAACAGATGTAAGTATTTTGGTCAGACATTTCGTCAAACACGGCAAGGGCATCGGCCAAATAGAAGATTCACATTTATTGGAGACACGAAATTATACCAAAATCAGCGAGCAAGGTTCGACTTTGTAGCGGAAACAACTAATTATGCTCGATGTGAACAAAATAACTGCAATTATCGGATGCAAAGAAGACCAAATATGAGCATCTAACCTAGGCATTTCATCAAGCATATAGTGTGCACTACAGAAACAAGAGATTTTTGCCTAGACCGAGACTTAAACGCGAGCCTAGTTCTTAACCGAATGTCAGCGAACATCGAGACATCCATGAAGGATTGGTAGGATTGGAGCTCATGCGAATTGGTTGGTTGCGAGCTTCGACCTGACACCTCTCAAAACAACGCACCATAGTTTGGATGACCTACCTGGTTCAAACGGCGGGCAACGGGCGGATGGATGGGCCTCCGGCAACAGATAGTTGCTCCCTCGAGCTTCCCTCCTCCCTCTGGTTCGCTCTCTTCCGTTCGGACTCTCCCTCGGTCTCTTCGTTTGTGTCCCTCTCTCATTCCCTTTCTCCCTATTCTTACTCAGTTTCTCTCCTTGGTGCTAATGTTCTATCCCCCATCTTCTGTTCTCCGTCTCCTCCCTTTTAGACCAATCGGTCGGCGCGCATGGCCTCTGCAGCTACCAGCTTACTGGCTGGACTACACCCGACCCACGGATCATGCCGCTCGCTTGCCACCCTGATCCCCTGCTCTCAATCGCTACTCATGCTTTTTTGTTCTCTGCAAGTCGTTGCATGAAGGACAGCAGGAGGGAGACGACCAGCTCATGTGCAGGCTGGTCTGAAGGGGAAAAATGGACTGGTGATTTAAGCCTCTTGCAAACTACGCCCGTCTACCTTGCAACTACTGTTCACGGCCACAAACACATTCTTTCAAAATCACAAGTTAAGGAATGCTTATCCGAAAAGATGCTACGCATGCAGAAACATTGAAACACAAACATACAAAACGATAGGTAGTAGCGGGTACCTATTAAAACCCATTTGATGAGCCAAAGATCCGAGAACGCAAAGAGGTCTAAGAACGGATGTAAGTATTTTGGTCACACATTTCGTCGAACACGGCAAGGGCATCGGCCAAATAGAAGATTCACATTTATTGGAGACACGAAATTATGCCAAAATCAGCGAGCCAGGTTCGACTTTGTAGCGGAAACGACTAATTATGCTCGATGTGAACAAAATAACTGCAAGTATCGGATGCAAAGAAGACCAAATACGAGCATCTAACCTAGGCATTTCATCAAGCATATAGGGTGCACTACAGAAACAAGAGATTTTTGCCTAGACCGAGACTTAAACGCGAGCCTAGTTCTTAATCGAATGTCAGCAAACACCGAGACATCCATGAAGGATTAGTAGGATTGGAGCTCATGCGAACTGGTTGGTTGCGAGCTTCGACCTGACACCTCTCAAAACAACGCACCATAGTTTGGAGGACCTACCTAGGTCGGACGGTGGGCAACGGGCGGACGGACGGGCCTCCGGCAATGGATAGTTGCTCCCTCGAGCTTCCCTCCTCCCTCTGGTTCGCTCTCTTCCGTTCGGACTCTCCCTCGGTCTCTTCATTTGTGTCCCGCTCTCGCTCCCTTTCTCCCTATTCTTGCTCGGTTTCTCTCCTTGGTGCTAGTGTTCTATCCCCCTTCTTCTGTTCTCGGTCTCCTCCCTTTTAGACCAATCGGCCGGCGCGCATGGCCTCTGCAGCTACCAGCTTATTGGCCGAACTACACCCGACCCACGGATCATGCCGATCGCCTGCCACCCTGATCCCCTGCTCTCAGTCGCTGATCATGCTTTTTTGTTCTCTGCAAGTCGTTGCGTGAAGGACAGCATGAGGGAGATGACCAGCTCATGCGCAGGCTGGTCTGAAGGGGAAAAAGGGACTGGTGATTTAAGCCTCTTGCAAACTACGCACGTCTACCTTGCAACTACTGTTCACGGCCACAAACACATTCTTTCAAAATCACCAGTCAATGAATGCTTATCCGAAAAGATGCCGCGCATGCAAAAACATTGAAACACAAACATAAAAAACGATAGGTAGTAGCGGGGACCTATTAAAACCCATTTGATGAGCCAAAGATCCGAGAACGCAAAGAGGTCTAAGAACGGATGTAAGTATTTTGGTCACACATTTCGTCGAACACGGCAAGGGCATCGGCCAAATAGAAGATTCACATTTATTGGAGACACGAAATTATACCAAAATCAGCGAGCAAGGTTCGACTTTGTAGAGGAAACGACTAATTATGCTCGAGGTGAACAAAATAACTGCAAGTATCAGATGCAAAGAAGACCAAATACGAGCATCTAACCTAGGCATTTCATCAAGCATATAGTGTGCACTACAGAAACAAGAGATTTTTGCCTAGACCGAGACTTAAACGCGAGCCTAGTTCCTAACCGAATGTCAGCGAACATCGAGACATCCATGAAGGATTGGTAGGATTGGAGCTCATGCGAACTGGTTGGTTGCGAGCTTCGACCTGACACCTCTCAAAACAACGCACCATAGTTTGGAGGACCTACCTGGTTCGGACGGTGGGCAACGGGCGGACGGACGGGCCTCCGGCAACGGCTAGCTGCTCCCTCGAGCTTCCCTCCTCCCTCTGGTTCGCTCTCTTCCGTTCGGACTCTCTCTCGGTCTCTTCGTTTGTGTCCCTCTCTCGCTCCCTTTCTCCCTATTCTTACTCGGTTTCTCTCCTTGGTGCTAGTGTTCTATCTTCCTTCTTCTGTTCTCCGTCTCCTCCCTTTTAGAGCAATCGGCCGACGCGCATGGCCTCTGCAGCTACCAGCTTACTGGCCGGACTGCACCCGACCCACGGATCATGCTGCTCACCTGCCACCCCGATCCCTTGCTCCTAGTCGCTGCTCATGTTTTTTTGTTCTCTGCAAGTCATTGCGTGAAGGACCGCAGGAGGGAGAACACAAGCTCATGCGCAGGCTGGTCTGAAGGGGAAAAAGGGACTAGTGATTTAAGCCTCTTGCAAACTACGCCCGTCTACCTTGCAACTACTGTTCACGGCCATTAACACATTCTTTCAAAATCACCAGTCAATGAATGCTTATCCGAAAAGATGCTGCGCATGCAAAAACATTGAAACATAAACATACAAAACAATAGGTAGTAGCGGGGACCTATTAAAACCCATTTGATGAGCTAAAGATCCGAGAACGCAAAGAGGTCTAAGAACGGATGTAAATATTTTGGTCACACATTTCGTCGAACACGGCAAGGGCATCGGCCAAATAGAAGATTCACATTTATCGGAGACACGAAATTATACCAAAATCAGCGAGCAAGGTTCGACTTTGTAGCGGAAACAACTAATTATGCTCGACGTGAACAAAATAACTGCAAGTATCGGATGCAAAGAAGATCAAATATGCGCATCCAACTTAGGCATTTCATCAAGCATATAGCGTGCACTAAAGAAACAAGAGATTTTTGCCTAGACCGAGACTTAAACGCGAGCCTAGTTCCTAACCGAATGTCAGCGAACACCGACACATCCATGAAGGATTGGTAGGATTGGAGCTCATGCGAAGTGGTTGGTTGCGAGCTTCGACCTGACACCTCTAAAAACAACGCACCATAGTTTGGAGGACCTACCTGGTTCGGAAAGTGGGCAACGGGCGGACGGACGGGCCTCTAGCAACGGCTAGCTGCTCCCTCGAGCTTCCCTCCTCCCTCTGGTTCGCTCTCTTCCGTTCGGACTCTCCCTCGGTCTCTTCGTTTGTGTCCCTCTTTCTCTCCCTTTCTCCCGATTCTTGCTCGGTTTCTCTCCTTGGTGCTAGTGTTCTATCCCCTCTCTTATGTTCTCCGTCTCCTCCCTTTTAGAGCAATCGGCCGGCGCGCATGGCCTCTGCAGCTACCAGCTTACTGGCCGGACTACACTCGACCCGCGGATAATGCCTCTCGCCTCCCACCCTGATCCCCTGCTCTCAGTCGCTGCTCATGCTTTTTTGTTCTCTGCAAGTCGTTGCGTGAAGGACAACAAGAGGGAGACAACCAGCTCATGCGCAGGCTGGTCTGAAGGGGAAAAATGGACTGGTGATTTAAGCCTCTTGCAAACTACGCCCGTCTACCTTGCAACTACTGTTCACGGCCACAAAACACTTTCTTTCAAAATCACCAGTCAAGGAATGCTTATTCGAAAAGATGCTGCGCATGCAAAAACATTGAAATACAAACATACAAAACGATAGGTAGTAGCGGGGACCTATTAAAACTCATTTGATGAGCCAAAGATCCGAGAACGCAAAGAGGTCTAAGAACGGATGTAAGTATTTTGGTCACACATTTCGTCGAACACGCCAAGGGCATCGGCCAAATAGAAGATTCACATTTATTGGAGACACGAAATTATACCAAAATCAGCGAGCAAGGTTCGACTTTGTAACGGAAACAACTAATTATGCTCGATGTGAACAAAATAACTGCAAGTATCGAATGCAAAGAAGATCAAATATGAGCATCTAACTTACGCATTTCATCAAGCATATAGCGTGCACTAAAGAAACAAGAGATTTTTGCCTAGACCGATACTTAAACGCGAGCCTAGTTCCTAACCGAATGTCAGCGAACACCGAGACATCCATGAAGGATTGGTAGGATTGGAGCTCATGCGAACTGATTGGTTGGGTGCTTTGACCTAACACCTCTCAAAACAACGCACCATAGTTTGGAGGACCTACCTGGTTCGGACGGTGGCAACGGGCGGACGGACGGTCCTCCAGCAAAGGTTAGCTGCTCCCTCGAGCTTCCCTCCTCCCTCTGGTTCGCTCTCTTCCGTTCGGACTCTCCCTCAGTCTCTTCGTTTGTGTCCCTCTCTCGCTCCCTTTCTCCCTATTCTTGCTCGGTTTCTCTCCTTGGTGCTAGTGTTCTATTCCCCTTCTTCTGTTCTCTGTCTACTCCCTTTTAGAGCAATCGGCCTAAGCGCATGGCCTTTGCAGCTACCAGCTTACTGGCCGGACTGCACCCTATGTAGCACGGACACTCTCCGGAAGCCATCGTGTCGTGTCCGACACTCCGACACGTGTCCGACACGCTCCGACACGTTCCGACACGTTCCGACACGTGGTCAACGAGTGTCGAAAAATCCGACACGTGGTCAACTCTTTCCGACACGCTCCGACACGCGAGTCCAAAATTCCGACACGCGATTCCGACACGCACAGGGTCAATTTTAAAAATTTCTAATACTTGAGGGGTCAAAATATAAATATACACAAAAGAAGTAATAAAAGAAGTAATAAAATTGCTATAAATATACACACACGGGGTCAAGATTTTTTTTTTCAGTTTTATTTTTTAGAATTGTTTTATTTTTTAAAAAGTCTTTTACTCTGAAAGAAGTAATAAAAAATGCTATATATGATAAATAAATAAATTTAAAAATATCATTTCAGCATTTTTATTTAAACAATGTTTTTTTCCTCTAAGTTTTGTGTATTATTGTAACAAATTAAAATAATGAATGATATTATTTAATATTTTTGTGTAAATTAATTCTAGGCTATTATTATTATTATTATTATTTTTTGTATTTATATATAAAAATATATTTAATATATAACGTGTCGGAACGTGTCGAAATTCTCTATTTTTAAGAAATGACGTGTCGACGTGTCGTGTCGTGTCGTGTCACGTGTCACGTGTCCGTGTCGGTGCTACATAGACTGCACCCGACCCACGGATCATGCCGCGCACCTGCCACCTTGATCCCCTGCTCTTAGACGCTGCTCATGTTTTTTTGTTCTCTGCAAGTCGTTGCGTGAAGGACAGCAGGAGGGAGAAGACAAGCTCATGCGCAAGCTGGTCTGAAGGGGAAAAAGGGACTGGTGATTTAAGCCTCTTGCAAACTACGCCCGTCTACCTTGCAACTACTGTTCACAGCCACAAACACATTTTTTCAAAATCACCAGTCAATGAATGCTTATCCGAAAAGATGCTGCGCATGCAAAAACATTGAAACACAAACATACAAAACGATAGGTAGTAGTGGGGACCTATTAAAACCCATTTGATGAGCCAAAGATCCGAGAACGCAAAGAGGTCTAAGAACGGATGTAAGTATTTTGGTCACACATTTCGTCGAACACGGCAAGGGCATCGGCCAAATAGAAGATTCACATTTATCGGAGACACGAAATTATACCAAAATCAGCGAGCAAGGTTCGACTTTGTAGCGGAAACAACTAATTATGCTCGATGTGAACAAAATAACTGCAAGTATCGGATGCAAAGAAGATCAAATATGAGCATCCAACTTAGGCATTTCATCAAGCATATAGCGTGCACTAAAGAAACAAGAGATTTTTGCCTAAACCGAGACTTAAATGCGAGCCTAGTTCCTAACCGAATGTCAGCGAACACCGAGACATCCATGAAGGATTGGTGGGATTGGAGCTCATGCGAACTGGTTGGTTGCGAGCTTCGACCTGAGTCCTCTCAAAACAATGCACCATAGTTTAGAGGACCTACCTGGTTCGAACGGTGGGCAACGGGCGGACGGACGGGCCTCTAGCAACGGTTAGCTGCTCCCTCGAGCTTCCCTCCTCCCTCTGGTTCGCTCTCTTCTGTTCGGACTCTCCCTCGGTCTCTTCGTTTGTGTCCCTCTCTCGCTCCCTTTCTCCCTATTCTTGCTCGGTTTCTCTCCTTGGTGCTAGTGTTCTATCCCCCTTCTTTTGTTCTCCGTCTCCTCCCTTTTAGAGCAATCGGTCGACGCGCATGGCCTCTGTAGCTACCAGCTTACTGGCCGGACTACACCCGACCCGCGGATCATGCCGCTCGCCTACCACCCTGATCCCCTGCTCTCAGTCGCTGCTCATGTTTTTTTGCTCTCTGCAAGTCGTTGCGTGAAGGACAGCAGGAGGGAGACGACCAGCTCATGCGCAGGCTGGTCTGAAGGAGAAAAAGGGACTAGTGATTTAAGCCTCTTGCAAACTACGCCCGTCTACCTTGCAACTACTATTCACGGCCACAAACACATTCTTTCAAAATCACCAGTCAAGGAATGCTTATCCAAAAAGATGCTGCGCATGCAAAAACATTGAAACACAAACAAACAAAATGATAGGTAGTAGCGGGGACCTATTAAAACCCACTTGATGAGCCAAAGATCCGAGAACGCAAAGAGGTCTAAGAACGGATGTAAGTATTTTGGTCAAACATTTCGTCGAACACGGCAAGGGCATCGGCCAAATAGAAGATTCACATTTATTGGAGACACGAAATTATACCAAAATCAGCGAGCAAGGTTCGACTTTGTAACGGAAACAACTAATTATGCTCGATGTGAACAAAATAAATGCAAGTATCGAATGCAAAGAAGATCAAATATGAGCATCTAACTTACGCATTTCATCAAGCATATAGCGTGCACTAAAGAGACAAGATATTTTTGCCTAGACCGAGACTTAAACGTGAGGCTAGTTCCTAACTGAATGTCAGCGAACACCGAGACATCCATGAAGGATTGGTAGGATTTGAGCTCATGCGAACTGGTTGGTTGCGAGCTCCGACCTGACACCTCTCAAAACAACGCACCATAGTTTGGAGGACCTACCTGGTTCGGACGGTGGGCAACGGGCGGACGGACGGGCCTCCGGTAACGGCTCGCTGCTCCCTCGAGCTTCCCTCCTCCCTCTGGTTCGCTCTCTTCCGTTCGGACTCTCCCTCGGTCTCTTCGTTTGTGTCCCTCTCTCGCTCCCTTTCTCCTTATTCTTGCTCGGTTTCTCTCCTTGGTGCTAATGTTCTATCCCCCCTCTTCTGTTCTCCGTCTCCTCCTTTTTAGACCAATCGGCCGGCGCGCATGGCCTCTGCAACTACCAGCTTACTGCCCGAACTACACCCGACCCACGGATCATGCCGCTCGCCTGCCACCCTGATCCCCTACTCTCAGTCGTTGCTCATGCTTTTTTGTTCTCTGCAAGTCGTTGCGTGAAGGATAGCAGGAGGGAGACGACCAGCTCATGCGCAGGCTGGTCTGAAGGGGAAAAATGGACTGGTGATTTAAGCCTCTTGCAAACTACGCCCGTCTACCTTGCAACTACTGTTCACGGCCACGAACACATTTTTTCAAAATCACCAGTCAATGAATGCTTATCCGAAAAGATGCTGCGCATGCAAAAACATTGAAACAGAAACATACAAAACGATAGGTAGTAGCGGGGACTTATTAAAACCCATTTGATGAGCTAAAGATCCGAGAACGCAAAGAGGTCTAAGAACGGATGTAAGTATTTTAGTCAGACATTTCGTCGAACACGGCAAGGGCATCGGCCAAATAGAAGATTCACATTTATTGGAGACACGAAATTGTACCAAAATCAGCGAGCAAGGTTCGACTTTGTAGCGGAAACAACTAATTATGCTCGATGTAAACAAAATAACTGCAAGTATCGGATGCAAAGAAGACCAAATATGAGCATCTCACCTAGGCATTTCATCAAGCATATAGCGTGCACTAAAGAAACAAGAGATTTTTGCCTAGACCGAGACTTAAACGCGAGCCTAGTTCCTAACCGAATGTCAGCGAACACCGAGACATCCATGAAGGATTGGTAGGATTGGAGCTCATGCGAACTGTTTGGTTCCAAGCTTCGACCTGACACCTCTCAAAACAACGCACCATAATTTGGAGGACCTACCTGGTTCGGACGGCGGGCAACGGGCGGACGGACGAGCCT
This sequence comes from Eucalyptus shirleyi, assembly GCA_017140165.1. NCBI lineage: Eukaryota > Viridiplantae > Streptophyta > Magnoliopsida > Myrtales > Myrtaceae > Eucalyptus > Eucalyptus shirleyi. The sequence continues at coordinate 4,382,772 of CM029447.1, read as the reverse complement.
CTAGCAACGGATAGTTGCTCCCTCGAGCTTCCCTCCTCCCTCTGGTTCGCTCTCTTCCGTTCGGACTCTCCCTCGGTCTCTTCGTTTGTGTCCCTCTCTCGCTCCCTTTCTCCCTATTCTTGCTCGGTTTCTCTCCTTGGTGCAGGTGTTCTATCCTCCCTCTTCTGTTCTTCGTCTCCTCCCTTTTAGAGCAATCGACCGGCGCACATGGCCTCTGCAGCTACCAGCTTTCTGGCCGGACTGCACCCGACCCGTGGATCATGCCGCTCGCCTTGTTGGACACAAATTATGCAACCCCAGGATCTCCATAACCAAAACAAGAACATGCATAATTGAGTAGAAATATTAACGCACCTGTTTTAGGATCCATCGAACATAAAGCGGAAGCAGAAAATGATTACCCACATATATTAAGGGAATCCACGCATCAAGTCTTTCTCCTCTATTGCCTTCCGTATCACTGGCTCAATGAGGCAGCCCCCTCACTTTTAGCTTTAGGTAAACGCCATTTAGGTGAGGATACATGTGAGAATTAAGGTTAGAGGAGAGACTTGAGCACTATTTATAGAGTTTGCAGCCAAGGCCCCTCATTACGGGCCAGGCTCAACTCGGCCCACACTAGCCAGCCCCATATTAGACTAATTAAGAAACCTTCTATCTCACCTTAAACCAGCCATGTTTTACGGTAACCGTAAAAACAGTAAATTACAATATCAATTAATGTAGTCAACATTAAGAAAACTCTTACATTCTCCCACTTGGACTATATTAGCGCATTGGTCCAGAGATAATTCTTAATAGTCAATCCTATCCCATAAAGTCTTAAACACCGAATCATGGCGGTAACTGCATGTATACACACAGAGCCTTCCATGGTCACAAGTGCTCTCAACTTTATTGATATGGATTCAATATGGTAGTGTGGCAAATGGATAACATCTCTCATAGAAATCCCATTTGTCAGTCACCATTCTCTTACCTTATGTGTCACAAAAAACTTGTGCCACTAGAGAATGCTTTATGGTTCCAATGAACCCACATATGTCTTGTCTTTATGGTTAACATTTCTTTATGTATCACAAGACATATGCACAAGGCTAATAACCGGATGTTCGGATGCCCCTAGCCTTCACTCAAGGTCTATACAATCCCTTGAGACTTTATCAATATGTATTCAACATAATAACAACACATTCAAAATATTTTATTGAATGCAAAAATTGATACATATCAAACCGTTACTAAGTGTAACGAACCACAGATGTGAACTTTATCAAAGTAAAGCCAAAATAGCTCCCACTAAACAACAATATCCGAAGATACTCCTAGGCCCATGTTAACAATATGTTACTAAAATATACATGGGCGTAGGCCTTTAGTTTGTGGATTTACAATCACATCATCTGTGAAAATATGTTATATCATAGGTCACCTTTCTGTACCGTTTCTTTATGGTAAAAAATATCTGACCACCATATATTTAGACCCCTTGAGACATCTGTAGTAAATAAATAATACTACAAATTTGTTATCTCAATACAACCGTATGGGTCTATCCATCAAGTTAAAACGATCAATTCCGTCATGAGGTTTTGGAGCCTAATAGCCCAAGTAACAACCTAAAAGAATGTTACTAACACTGCATACATAGTAGAAGATAACAAATAACTTTATTTACTGCACTTTCTACTAACATAAATCTGTATTCCGTTATTGATTGCATGTCATCAGAACAGCCAGCAAAGTTTACATCTAAATACTCTACTAACTGCAAGAATTGAACATGTCTATAAATTAGCATATAATCTCTTGTCTTCTTTAAGTACCTTAAAATCTTCTTGACAGCAACCCAGTGATCATATCCTGGATTTGACCGATATTTGTCTAGAAATCCCGTCACAAAGACAACATTTAGTCTAGTGCAAATTCGAGCATACATTATACTTTTAAGTGCACTGACAAAAGGTACACCATTTAATTAGATTTTCTCAATATCTAAATAAGGACAATGTGATAGATTTAATCCATCACCCTTAATAACAGGAGCAATTCCTGGCTTGCAATGATGTATATTAAATATTCCTAATATACAATCAGCAAATGTCCTCCGAGAAAATATAATATAATATGGCAAAAACAATCCTTACAGACCTCAGTATTGTCTCAAGGTCACAACTTGTAAGCAAAATATCATGTACATAAAGTATGAGAAAAAATAAATTTCCTCCCACTAACTTTGCAGTATATTGAATTACTTTGTTCCCAATTGAACAAAATAACAACACTATGAAACTTTAATAATATTGTCTGGAAACTTGCTTAAGACCATGAATTAGAACTTTTCGGTCTATACACAAGTTTACTTGAATCTGCTGCAAAATCATCCACTTACACAATATAGATTTTGTATATATTTGGCGTAACTTTATATCAAAATAAATTATTAATGTCACGTTCACTCTGAAAGAACATTTAAAGAAATAATTATTTCTTCACTATAAACAATCCACCCCTCTTTCAGAGTTAAAACGTTAGTTACAAATTTGGCTTTAAATTCCACAATCTTTGTTTGAAATTCTTTTAATTTTGTATGCCAATTTGCAACTAATAAACTTGTGATCTTTAGACAAGTCAGTAAGTTTCCAAACATGTTTCATAGATTGTATATCGCCTTTTATGGCATATAATCACATACTTAATTGAGAATAAGAAACGACATTTATAAATATGTCATTATATCAACCATATAGTGGATATTGTAATCATGCTCTCACAAATATACTATATAGTCTGATGGTATAACTGATCGTCTTTTCTTAACAAATCTTCCTAATAAAGCTGCAACCACTTCATTCTGCACTTGAGAGGTTTAAGAAATTTCATTATAAACTATATCAAGAATAGTACATTGAACCTCAACAAGTTTAATCTATGATACAGGAGATTCCATAATTATCTGTATAGGTAAAGACAAAAACATAGTAACCTCCATCATACTATTATCTTTAATAATTTGAGAGAAGCTATCCTCTACAATTATGTTAATATTTAGAAACTTTAGAGTATGTGATTGCATAATTCTTGTAACTTCTTTAGGGTCATAAAATCAATACCCCTTTTGTATATGAAAAAATTGCTTTCATAATATCAGCCCACAAAAGACCAGATAAATTAGTCTTACTAATCATACTCATCACCATGTTTAATTAGCCTTTCGACCAAATCTTTTTGTCAGAATTTTCAGGTATAGTAATTAAATTACAACCCCAGAATCTATCAAGTATTTGACAAATGACCCTTTAAGCTATTTCGCATTGTCATACTTGCCAAAATACTCATTGCCACTGTTAAACCTGACAACCTTTTAATCATATACGAGATGTATATGTCATTAGGACTTAAACACAATTTTTGCAGATGTGTCCTAATTTCAATATAAAATAAGACATAATTTCAAGCAACTAAGACTTCCATCATTTTATAGCGGTGCAGTCCGCAGGCAAACCTCTTTTCAAGTGTTCCAGAATGGAACGCTTCATGGACACTAAGCAAATTCAATTGCTCTTTTCTCAAGCAACAAATCATATGTCCACAACTTAAAATTTGAAGCAATAAAAAAAACCTCAATGATGACGGAATTACCATTTACAGAAAAGGTGATTGAAAAACAAATAATATATAATTAGCATAATGTGAGCATTGTGTAACTTGATGTACAAGTACACATCCAGAGAGTTACATGCAAAATCACATAATCACCTTTGGGCAGAATATATGACATGCAATTGTACACTCCCCACATGATAAGAGTTATGAGAATATGTACCAATTTTTCGTAAATTCATCACTTTTGGGCATATGAATCACTAGAATCAGTCACTCCTCCACCACACTATCATGTATCCCTCCATGAACTAATACACAATCACCTCCTTTGGGAGTATGATTACGCATTAAACCAGGAGACATCTCAATCATCATACGAGACCGAAATTTCTCAAACCCAATCAAGCGTGCCACTTTGGCGGTCACTACTCAATTGAATCATTGAAATTCTCTCATACTAGGGATATAAGCTTTACTCCTCACATACACCATATATATGTGATTTTAATTTTAGTGATAGGGGCATCATATCACAAAAATCACATATCATGCTAATTACATTGCTTTATTCATTAATAAAAAAAATTAATCATATATATATAACGAACTTGAAAGACAGATTCCAATGAGATCATTGATCACAGTAACACAAGAAACTTCTCATAACAGAGAATAAAGCATCTCTTGTGCACCCTGATTATTGATTACTAAAACAACATTAAATAAAATGCCGATCCCAAGGATCCCTCACAAGTCAACATCAATAGCAATACAAGGTACTCCATATTGACAAGCTTGATAACTAATCAACTATTGCTCATGAGTTTCATATGGCAAAACATGACTCCAATGCCAACAACTGATTTATTAGCTAATTTTTTAAGTAACAAATTATCATTGTAATCAACCAGTGGCCTATTAATTGAGTCAAATCAGAGAAGCAAATATCTAAAAATTCAACAGTAGATACTATTGCTCTGCATAAATATTGCCATACCCCCTTACCATAAAAAATATTTAACTCGATAGACATTAACCAGTGACCATATGAGTTTAGGTACAATATGCAATAACTTTACAAACATGCATTACCTACACTCAACATATATGTTAATTAGTACAATCAGTTTGGTCACATATTCTTAAGACGTCCATCATTCAAAGGTTACCAACATGTAAAAGAGTATGCATGATCAATAAAAATTTCATGGCTTTTACTGTTTCTCATTATCTCAAGATATATTCAATTACTATCTCATAATGATTGTATCTCATTAAGCCAGCTTCAGTTTACAATAAAAGATTGATTTTTATTGATGAATCACACATTTATAATGATTATGTGATAATATATCTATAACCAAACACTTATATTTCCAAAATTACAAAAAAAATACAAGGAAAAATACGTAAAAATTCATTTAAAATACACGTATTTAGGGTTTCATATGCAATTTCACATCAATAAAACCATCAAACATATAAAATAAATATACCACGAGATAGGAAATCACCATACGAGTCCAACGCCACCAGCCACGCGCCGATCGGAGCCTCCACGCGCCCACACGCGTTGCCTGAGTGCGCGGTGCATGGAGCTCACGCACAGCGCGCGTTCGACGCCCAGGCGGCGTGTGTCCATGCGTGGGGGCGCGTGCGGCCTCCTCCGGCGACGCGCCGCCGACCATCTTGCTCGTCTCGTCGAGCTCAATCCAAATTTGTGATTTAATTTTATTTTTATTGAACAAAAAGTTTCGAAAATCACAAATTAGGGCAAAAACTGTACTAATTAGGGCTAATCCGTACAAATTATGGCAAAACCTTTATGCGTTCAAGTTCTAGGGTTATGGTTGCTCTGATACCACATGTTGGACGCAAATTGTGCAACCCTAGGATCTCCATAACCAGAACAAGAACATGCATAATTGAGTAGAAAGATTAATGCACCTGTTTTAGGATTCATCGAACATAAAGCGGAAGCAGAAAAGAATTACCCACATATATTAAGGGGATTCACGCATCAAGTCCTTCTCCTCTATTGCCCTCCGTATCACTGGCTCAATGAGGCGGCCCCCCTCACGTTTAGCGTTAGGTAAACGCCCCTTAGGTGAGGATACATGTGAGAATTAAGATTAGAGGAAAGACTTGAGCACTATTTATAGAGTTTCCAGCCAAGCCCCCTCATTACGGGCCAGGCTCAACTCGGCCCACACTAGCCAGCCCCATATTAGACTAATTAAGAAACCTTCTATCTCACCTTAGACCAGCCATGTTTTACGGTAACCGTAAAAACAGTAAATTACAATATCAATTAATGTAGTCCACATTAGGAAAACCCTTACACGCCTGCCACCCCGATCCCCTGCTCTCAGTCGCTGCTCATGCTTTTTTGTTCTCTGCAAGTTGTTGCGTGAAGGACAGCAGGAGAGAGATGACCAGCTCATGCGCAGGCTGGGCTAAAGGGGAAAAAGGGGCTGGACCGAGCCTAGTGCGAAGGAAAGAGAGGAAGGGGCCAGCCCAAGGCTTGTCCGAACTTGACCCGATTGCCCTTCTTTTTTCTTTTTATTGTTTTTTTTCGAATTTTTTTTAAATTTTTTTGTAAATATTTTTTGATAAATTTTAAAACTAGTGACACAAACGTTCTTAATGTCTATATGTGATGCAATTTTAATGATTTTTTTTTTGTTAAGGGGTTAGAAATATTAGTATAGGGAATTAATAAACATTTAAACAAATTGCCAAAATTCAAGTGTTAACAATAACATGAGTATATACATCACCGGGAGAATCCAATTGTATTACATTTAGAAATATTAGTATAGGGAATAGACGGATGAAGATTTCACCATACTATCTTCCAAAAGACAAAGATGGAAGTGTCTTGGCCATGAAGTCTAAACCAAATCAAGGAAAGGGACAAAGATGCAAGTGTCTTGGTCATGAAGTCTGGTATTTCTTTTAGTGGGTATAATATTCATGTTATGTCAAATAGTATAGACATTTTGACATGGATGTACGTAATTGTGAAACATCAAGGAAAAGATGGTAGGTACTCTAACAATATTCATGTTCTGTCAAATAGTGTTGACATTTTGACATGGATGTACGTATTTGTGAAATAGCAAGGAAAAGATGATAGAACTGTTGACAGACTCGTGGAGTGCTCTTTGAAGTTAGATGATAATGTTTATGCCTCGTAGCGAACCAACTGTGACATCCTAATTTTTCACCCTGTTTTCGATTATATAGAATGGGTTTTTCATCGACGCGCCTATAATTCTTTTCTCTGAGCTGATCACTCATGAGATAACTAATCTATCAGGTAAAGCCGTTAAGGAATCTAAATGTGACCGCTTAAGAATTCGACCCGAAATCGATTGTTCGACCGTACTAATCTGTAATGGTCAATACAACACCGTTAAATCGATTAGAGACTGGAAATAGGTCGATTCGATAAACGCATGTAATTAAATGGTTGGTGATTCCACCTTATTGTAAAATTATCGTCAAATGACACTAGACCAAATTTTCTGTCGATTCTGTACCTTGTACCCATATTTGAAATCTCGAGATTTTCATAACAACCGAGAGTCGCTGATGAATCGAAGATGCATATAGTGGATCGAAAATAATTGATCACGAGTCAAATGCGTTAAAAATTCCTAAAAGTTATTCGGTAGGTTAGGTCACGCTAAAATCGTGTCCGGTTGAAATTAACCATGAAATTGAACTCAGTTTCAGAAATTGAAAGTTGTGATGTGTCATGATTTATTTTAGAGACATCGACTCATTCTTTGAAGAATTTTCGATGAGCCCAAATTTTTGGCGAAAAGTCAAAATTGGGCAAATTAAACCTAGGGAAATTCGGATAGCCATTTTTAGGTAAACTTTTGGTCTTCAAGTTGGATCAATTGGTGAGAGAAATTGTGGAATTTGTTATGGCTTCCTCCTTAGCAATTTTAGCTATCAAATTGGAGAGAATTGTGATGAAATTGAAGTGCAATGGGTGACATTCGCAAGGCCATGGGGGCTGCAACATTTGGACATCAAAAGTGGCTTATTGGAGAAGATTTGGAGGGGGATAGGGCTGAAGCTAATGGGGGCATTGCACTTGAGTTTTAAGATATTTTCTTTGACTTTGAGGGCTCCTCGTTCCCCCACTTCCAATAGCAGCTTCTTCTTCTTCTTCTTCCTCCTCAGTTTCTTATTCATTCTCTTCTCCTTAGATCTCCACTTCCAGAGCAGCAGCTAATTCAACCCCTTATCGAACCTACTAGGCCTCACACCAATACGCCTAAGCAGCCCGCATGCTCACCGATTGCCACATGCCATCCTAGTCGTTCACCAAGCTAGCCGCTACATCGTCCACGTCCGTGCTCCTCGCGCTCAAGCCCGACTGCTCGAGCTGCCGTCCTCGAGCTCACCAGCTCATCGTCGCTAGTCCCCGAGCTGCCGTCCTGAGCTCACCAGCTCATCGTCGCTAGTCCCCGAGCTGCCGTCGCAGCCATTCACTGCTCCAGCCCGTCCCCTACTCGCCTAGCTGCCCACCTCTCGCTTCCGTCAACCTGAGCAAGCTCACTCCAGCCCAAAACAGAAGCAACTCTCAACTTTGGGCTAAGAGCTTTGTAGACCATTTTCGGGCCCTTCCAAGCCTCATCGGGTGTCGTTGTAGGCCTAAGTCTTGCTTACCTCCACATCGTCGTCATCGTGAACTCATCAGCTCGTTAAACCGGTGAGTTTACTCTCTAAACTTTACTTAGAATGTTAATTATACTTAGAGGAGGATTAGTTTAGACTAAGTTTGGATTAGGAGGATTAGTTAGTGTGATTAGGCATTTAGATAGTTAATTAGATTCATTAGGTAGTTAGATTAGTTTAATTATAGGTTAATTAGATTATGTGATTTAGTTAGCTTAGTAGATTATTTAATTAGTCCAATTAGGTGGTTAGATTAGTCTATATAGCTTAATTAGTGATTTATTTAATTATTTTGCATTTATTTAATTATTTATTATTTAGCAAAAATTATACTGCGATAATTGGTTGCTAGAATTTCGTGTTGATCATCGCTATGTAGTTGATTTGTACAATTGATTGTTAATTTGTGCAATTGGGTGCAGATTGATGATTTTGATTTATTATTTCAAAAACATGGAAGTTTGATATTTAATTAGAAAAATACCGGTTGTCAAGTTTTGACACCAAAAATGTTTTAGGTACTATATAAAATCATGGGATTTTTAAAAGAGAGAATATTGCATTTTTTGGTTCAATCTGATCGTATATCCACACACACCTATTTTGCCGAGTATTTTTAATATTAAGAAAATAGGCTAAGCACATTATTTAAATTGAGGCATTTAAGTGCAAAGCACGATGTCCTTGGCTGGACTTGGATGTGCGTGTAATCATTATGAAAACCCGTCACCCAATGAAGATCGGGTGGACGATGCTCCTATATAGAATGCCACATGTCAACGGATACCGGATCGTGGTAGAAGTCGAATCGATGCTCCTTCAGAAATGCCGTATAGAGGTAGATGTTACTGTACTCAATGGGGTGAGACAATGTCTTGTTACACCGAAAGACCGCCAACTATTGAGTTGGCCGTGCCCATGGAGTTGTAACTAATTGGAATACGCTTGGATGATTGATATAACTACGCTTGATTATGGGATAAAATTGTGTGACACAAAATAAAACGTATCATAACGATTTGGCCTTATAATCATGACTCATGTATTTGATTAGCATGTGATATGGTGTGTTCCAATTAGAGATGTACACTTGCTGCATACATATGTTATATGAGTTGTATTGACGTGCAGGAAGGTGCTGAGGCGAGGTAAGTCCTCTATGATGTGTGCATAGGCTGCCTCTAGGTATATTATCTTCCTAATCGGGGTTTAGGGCATGGACTCACTAAGACATTATCTCACCCTATCATGGTTTAAATTTCTCAAATCCTTAGATGGAGGCATGTCATGTGCAATACGGGGTCTCGTAGACTTTGGATTTTGAGTTCACCTATTTCCCTATCCCAAGATCACATTGATCCGAGAGTTAGTTGAGTTCGTGGTATGGTTCGATGAGGGCCTACTTCAGTTAGTATCTCACCAATACATAGCATGGTTCATAAGCTTCCCTTAAGGGTGTTAGGAGGGTCCCTTTTTGGGTTTCGACAGGCCTCTCATTGGGACTACGAAGTGGGAAGCAGTGCATCCCATGGATCTTGACACTCCTGATGGTGTCGTGGTAGACTTGAAGCCCCCGAAGCCTATGGATGAGGAGTCTAGTGCCTAAATGGCTCAGTAGCTCTTCTTTTTGGAGTTAGGCCCCTGTTGATAGACAAGTTATGTATATAAACTTGGCTTGTTTATAAAAGCATGCTTTGTGGAAAAATTGTTGTCCTACTTTTCTATCCTATGTTTATTTTTTGACTAGAGATTGTTTATTTCGCTTCCTCATGTGCATGAATCATTTGGGTTGGCAACGCGTCCTGGGAACGTTGCAATTTAGTCGACCACCAAGGGACGTGAGTGCGCTCGATGTTCGGGGCGTGACACCAATATTCTTGTGCTCTTGTTCATACATAAGTAGGAGTATAAAACAACTAGCTTAGTTACAGATAACTCAAGAATTTGTTGCCTTTTTTCTTCATCTATATTACTTAGCAGTTCATATGACTTATTTTGCCCGAGGTCAGGCAAGAGGCGAACTGCATGGTCAAGTCATGACCCGTAGTGAACTTTGCTTTCATTGACTCGCTTTGTGTTATTACTAATGACCGATGCATATTTCTTGATCATTGTGGACAGAAGGAAATGAGTCCTTAGCTGTAGGGGTGTCAAAGATCGAATCAAAAACCGAACTAAACTGAACTAAAAAAATCAGTTTTTTCAATTCGGTTTTCATTCAATTCAATTCTCATTAAAAGCCAATATTTTCTTCGGGAGGGAGTGAGCTTAATGTGACTCGACTTGATGAAGAGTGATGCCCAATAGGTACCCATGAATATTTAAGCACGTCTCTTAAGTTGGCGTGTTGACCGTTCGACGAAATTTCTGAACTTTCTCTGCTTTCGAGACTGGTCGTTTCTTCTTCTTAGGGGTAACCGTCTCCGCTATTTGTAGGGTCCGACGGAGCATCTACTTGTTCAGGAAAAGTAAATGCTTTCTGATTGACAGTAGTGGATGCTTTTCTAGAAATTCAAGCCCATCGATAGAGGCATGATATGCATATGTTCTTACTACTGTTGCAGTATTCGCAGGCGGTATTGCAGACCATGGATGATGCTGTCTAGTGTGAGAAAATAAAAGCGAAAATCCAAAATTGAAAATATGAATCAAAAGGGGTTAGGAAAATTACTCTCATAAGTTATAATATACAACAGAAAAAGGAAAAAAAAAATGCAAAAACCAAAAATTGAAAGCTGAAAACTAAAAATCAAAAAACCAAATCGAACCGAACCTAAATTTCGGTTTGGTTCATATTTGGTTCAGGTTTCATTCGGTTCGGTTTTTCAAAAAATTAAACCGAACCGAACCGCTGACACCTCTACTTAGCTGTATGATGAATGGTATGAAGATAGAATATGATCGAAAAGAAGCAGTTAATGAGACTAGGCCAGATTTTCTATCGAGCTCATCGTGAAATTTACTGGTTCTGAGGATGAACTCAGCGTGGTTGGGCAAATACACTCCAATTGGTTTCCGTCGGCTAGTTCTGGCGTATCGAACAATTTTCTGGTTCTGAGGATGAATCCGACGTGGTGGGGTAAATACACTCACACTTGATTTTTCGTCGGTCAGTTCTGACGCATCGACCCAAATTTCAACTTGGCATCATGCAGTCTGCTGGCTTCTTGTGCGAAGCTGTCATAGACTCATAGCACAATGCAAGATTATTTAATCAAAGCATGTTATAGGCTGGTCTCTTGACTCTTTTGAAATAATTAACGAGTTAAAAAATGCACAGTGGGTTTGGGCTGATGCAAGATCTCTTGGCCGGTGATTGTTTAGTACATTCTAGATGTTACCTTGGGGGGAATCTGCTGAAAAACACTTTATTTTCATGACTTTCATATTTTTTTACACAAGAGTACGCCATCACCCATTAAAATAACAGTCGGATCAGACGGAAATGGATGCGATTCCCCGGCTCATTAAATGCTCCGACTCCTTCGGTAATCTTCGTTAATTAGAATAAAGTATGACATTTTAAAACTTGAGGAGAACCAATAGCGAGTCAAAATGCGAATTTATTGACTTTTTATAAAAAGCAATGGTGGTTTAGGACAAGCACTCAAGCAACCACAAGAAGCAGAGGCCGAGAGACGAGAACTTGGAATGGCCTCCTCAAGCATCCCAACAGTTGATCTCTCTCCTTTCTTCAACGAGGAAGGCGATGAGCATGGGAGAAGAAAGGCAATAGCGACCATAGCCAGGGCATGCGCTGAGTATGGCTTCTTCCAAATCATGAACCATGGCATGTCCACTGATCTGATGAATAAAGCCCTCCAACTCTCCAAGACATTCTTTCAATACCCACCTGAAGAGAAGCTCAAGTCAAGTCCAGGATCAGGCGCTCCGCTTCCTGCAGGCTACAGCAAGCATCCAGATCACTCGCCGGACAAGAATGAGTACTTGGTGGTGTTGCCACCAGGGTCAAGCTTCAATGTCTACCCTGAAAATCCACCTGAACTCAGGTAATGCCCAGATCACTGTGAGCCTGCCCTTGTTTTCCCTTTCATTTGCTCTGATCGTAAGTCAAATGCTGATAATTCTTAAAAAAAGATGCCCTTTACTCTGACAGGAGTGTGATTGAAGAAGTCTTCTCACACTTGGTTAGAATTGGTTCTCTTTTGGAAAGCATCATAAATGACTGCCTGGGGCTCCCTCCAAATTTCCTTAAAGAGTACAATCATGACCGGAGCTGGGATTTCATCACGGCGTTACGCTATTTCCCTGCCACAGAAAGAGACACAAACGGGATCACGGAGCATGAAGATGGGAACTGCATCACCTTCGTGTTCCAGGATGAAGTCGGAGGCCTTGAAGTTCGCAAGGACGGGGAATGGATCCCCGTTGTTCCTGCGGAAGGCAAAATTGTGGTCAATATAGCTGATGTCATTCAGGTAAGTGAGACGTTCAACTCTTTTCCCCTGTTTCGGCATGAGATCAACATATTGATCATCTATTCCTAGCTCTTGCACTGCATCTTGCGTTCTTTGTTCCATCTTTTCATCATGTCACTCAATAGATGCTATATCTTTGTACTGCATGTTGACGCTGCCTGGTGGAAAAGGTGTTGAGCAACAAAAACTTCAAGAGTGCCACTCACAGAGTCGTGAGATCGAAAGGAAGAAGCCGTTACTCATTTGCCTTCTTCTATAACTTGCACGGGGACAAATGGGTGGAGCCGCTGTCACAGTTCACTACAGAGATCGGGGAGTCACCCAAGTACAGAGGGTTCCTATACAAGGAGTACCAGCAGCTGAGGGTGAGGAACAAGACTCATCCGCCTTCTAGACCGGAAGATGTGATCCATATTACTCATTATGCCATTGAAACTTAGCAAGGATGAAAATTTTTCCATCTGGAATGTCTTAATCAAGTAGTTCTTGCGTTCTATCTTCAAGATTTGCAAATGGTGTGACCTAAATAAGGGTTTCGATCAAGGTGCTTCTTTGCTTCACTTTGTTAGTCCTCGACTGTCATTTCCAGTTTTTACAGCATCATCTCTCAAGTTAATCTCAGAAACCTCCAGTAAAGGAACAATCTTTGTCCTCACCATGTGTATCCACGACCAACATGCTCAATGTTGTGATATAATACGCAAAAACGAGAAGATTTTGCAATTTACGTTAACGCAAAATCACCAGAGAAATAAACGAGAAAAATAAAAACACCAGAAATTTACGTGATTCGGTTCGAATATCGTTATCGTCCACGGAGAGAGTCAGTAGCAAATAATCCACTATAATCGGAGAATAAGAGTTTACAGTCGCTCAAATGCTCAAATATTTTCCATACCTAGATTTAACCCCAAATTCAAACTCACTTAGGTATAAACTCACGGCACAAAATTTTCCCACAAGCTCAAAACAAAATGCCAAAGAAGAACTCCTTTTCTTTATCGCACTTCAGCTTGATGACGTGCAGCTCCTCCTTTTCTCTCATATAGGTGCAGCAGCAACACATCGAAAGAAAAAAAAAAAAAAAAAAAAACCTTGCATATAACACTTCTATTTTTATACGTGTGGCCCTAGTCAAACACCAAGAATTGACACTTGTGCGGAGGAGTTTGGCCGCTCCTTTCTTCCTTTTAGGAAAAGTTTTATACATGTGTGCCCAAGGTCAAAGGTTTGACCTTGGGCCCACCTTTCTTTCCTTCATTGGAAGAGGGATTCTTCACATGCAAAATCGAGATATAATTTAATAATTCTCCACGTTGGCTTGATGTTTAAAGGCAAGATATAGTGCTTATCATCCATGCTGCTTTTCCAACACTCCGATGGACACTCAATCTTCATAGACGCTTATCATCCATGCTGCTCTCCCAATGCTCCAATGGGCACTCAATCTCCACAGATGCCAATAGAGCTTAAGCAAAGCTTGAGCTTTGCTAAATGAATAAACTTAGTCATCATGTCTGCTAAGTTATCTGATGTAACAAACTTTTTAACAATAACATTATCCTTAACTAAAACATTTCAAATGAAGTGATACCTTATGTTGATATGTTTCGTTCACTCGTGATCAACTGGATTATATGTCAAATATATCGCACATTGGTTATCACAGTGTATATTTACACTTTTCTGTTCTAACCCAAAGTCCGAAAAAAAAAAAAAAAAAAAAAAAAAAAAAAAAAAAAAAAAAAACTTTGTAACCATATCGCCTCTTCACTACAAAGGTTAGTGCCATATACTCTACCTCAATCGAAGACAAGGCAATGCGATCTTGTAAAGACGCTTTCCAACTAATTGCACCACCCACTAGCGTAAACACATACCCTACTAAAGACCTGCAATTATCCAAGTCATCGGCGTGATCCGAATCCACAAAACCAGTGGTCTCACTATCATTAATGTCCTTTGGATACATTATACCCACGTCTATTGTCCCTTTCAAATATCTGAAAATCTATTTCACAGCTTCCCAATGAGCTTTACTAGGACATTTCATATAGCGACTAACTACACTTATAGCTTGTGAAATATTAGGCCTAATACACACCATAGCATACATAATACTACCAACGGCATTAGAATAAAGAATACGAGACATATGCTCCTCCTCCTTCTCAGTCTGTAGTGATAATTTATAAGTACTTCGCTAGAGGTGTACTTACAAATTTTGCCAACTGCATATTAAAATGTGACATTATCTTCTCAATATATTTCTTTTGAGATAGACGTAAACTTCATGTAGTCCTATCACGCAAAATCTCTATACCCAAAATTTTCTTTGCAGCACCTAAATCTTTCATCTCAAATTTAGCATTTAGCTGCCTCTTCAGCACATCAATATCAGACATATTCTTATCTGCTACCAACATATCATCAACATATAAAAGTAGATAAATCAAATAACGGCAGAAGTACAGCGCAAGTGCCATAACTTGGCACCGATGAACACTTAAGTGACATAACTTTAAAATGGTACACTTGAGTGCCAGTTTTGAAGTTAAATGGGATACTTAAAGTACCACTCTGGTGAAGATCCAGCCAAATGGCTTACGTGGTGACTTTCCGACGAGCTTGGTCCAAAATGGCGTTGTTTTGCACGCTGACGTGGGGGAGAAAATGCAAAAACAACGCCGTTTCATATTTACGTGTAAATAATAATATAAAAATTAATTAAATTAAATTTAAAATATTCAAAAATTTTAAAAAATTAAGAAAATTTTAAAATTTTTAAAAATTAAGAAAAATTAAAAATTTTAAAAAATTAAGGAAAAAAAGGGGGGGGGGGGGAGGTCGAACGGGGTGGCTCCCTCGCCGCCGCCGCCGCCTCCCCGCCGTCGCCAGGAAAGGTCGGCGACAAAGGGGGGAGGGTCGGCCAGGGTCGCCGGCCGCGGCCGACCCATGGCGAGGGTTGCGAGCCCTCGCTAGATCGAGGCAAGGGCCGCAACCCTCGCCCCAGATCTGGGCAAGGGCTCGCGGGCCCTTGCCGCCGGTCGGCCGGCCTCGCAAGCCCTTGGCCAGGGCCCGGCGACCCTAGCCGACCCTCCCCACTCCGTCGTCGGCCCTTCTCGGCGGCGGCGAGGAGGCGGCAAGGGTCCGCGAGCCCTCGCCGGATCTGGGCAAAGGTTGCGGCCCGCGCCTAGATCTAGTGCGAGGGTCGCGGCCCTCGCCCAGATCCGGCGAGGGCTCGCGGACCCTCCCCGCCACCGCCGGGAAGGGCCGGCGACGGAGTGGGGAGGGTCGGCCGGGGTCGCCGAGCCCTCGCCCATCTAGGGCGAGGGTCGCGCCCCCGTTGATCGGCCGAGGGCCGACGACCCCGACCGACCCTCCCCCTCCGTCGCCGGCCCTTCCGGCGACGGCGGGAGGTGGCGGCGGCGAGGAGCGGTCCCGTTCAACTTCCTTCCCCCCTTTTTTTTTTTTTTAAAAAAAAATTTTTTAAATTTTTAAATTTTTTAATTTTTAATTTTTTTAATTTTTCTTAATTTTTAATTTTTCTTTTTTTTTTTTTAATATTTTAAATCTAATTTAATTAATTTATATATTATTATTTACACGTAGACACGAAACGGCGTCGTTTTTGCGTTTTCTCCGCCACGTCAGCATGCAAAACGACGCCGTTTTGGACCAAACTCGCCAGAAAATTGCCACGTCAGCCATTTCGTCGGAATGGCACTTAAATGTCCCATTTTACTCTGATATTAACACTTAAGTGTACCATTTTAAAGTTATGGCACTTAAGTGTCCCTCCGTGCCAAGTTATGGCACTCTAGGTGTCCTAACCTCTCAAATAACCATTCTCCAATTTCCTATAATAAACACAGCTATCCACCTAACTTTTTTAATAGTTTTGACTAGCCATGAAAGTATCAAAACATTTATACCACTGCCTAGGAGACTATTTCAGCCCATACAAAGATTTATTTAATAAGCAAACATGATCTTCCTTATCCGGAATAACAAATCCCTCTAGTTATCTCATATAAATTTGTTTCTCCAAATCACCATGAAGAAATGCAGTTTTCATATCTAGTTGCTCTAACTCAAGATCCTACGAAGCAACTAAGGCAAATAAAACACGAATAGAAATATGTCTTACCACAGGAGAGAACACCTCATTGTAGTCAATGCCATCACGCTGTATATATCCCTTCGCCACAAATCTCACCTTATACCTCGTTGTCTCAACACTAGGAATGACATATTTCTGTTTAAACACCCATTTACTTCCTACAATCTTTTGGCTCTTTGGTACTTTGACCAGCTCCAATGTCTGATTTTGATAGAGTGATTCCATCTCTTCACTAATAATCCCTAGCCACTGTGACGATTGCAACGACTCCAAACTAGCCATTACCTTAGAGTAAAACAAGGCTCATTTGTCTCCACCTCATCACCTACAGTTAATGCATAAGCAATATCTATACAACCATAGCGTATCGGTGATTTAATTTGCCTTCTCTATTAATCTACTGCTATAGTGTGCTGTGGTTTTGCTAGTTGTTCACTATCACCGACTTTAGGAATTGCGGCTTCATTTGCAATCTCAACTTCTGTTACCTTCGAGATCTCCAAAGTCTCCACCTGAAGTTCCACCTCACTAATGACATCATGATTTGTCTTCTCTGCTAGTTGTGTCTTAGAACTCCTCTTTTGAAGCATTTCAATCTCGTTGAAGATTACATCTCTGCTAATTAGAAAACTGGGTGGTTTGGGATTAGTGTATCACAGCTAGTAGCCTTTCACTCCATGTGCATAATCCAGAAATATGCATTTCTTCACCCTCAGCTCAAGTTTACCATCACTTGCATGAGCATACGTGAAACATCTGAATATACGTAATCCGGAATAATCAACAGGGTTTCCCAACCATACTTCCTCAAGAGTCTTCCACTCGATAGCAAATGATGGAGATCGATTAACTAGGTAACATGACATGTTCACTACTTCGGCCCAAAACTCCTTACCAAGTCTTGCATGTGAAAGCATGCATCGAGCTCGCTCAAGCAAAGTTATGTTCTTTCGTTCTACCACGCTATTCTATTGTGGTGTCACAAGTACTGTGTAGTGTTTTACAATACATTCTTTCTCGTAAAACTCGATAAAATCTTTACCACAGAAATACATGCCATTATTGATTCTCGGACACTTAATTTGTTTATTTGACTACTTCATAATCAATGCTTTAAATTTCTTGAACCGATCAAACATATTATATTTGTACTTCAAAAAGTAAACACATACATTCCTCGAATAATCATCGATAAATGTCAATATATATCGGGCACATCCTTTCGAAGGAACCGAAGATGGGCCCCAGACATCTGAATGAATATATTCAACTGGTCGTTTTGTCGAATGAATAGCTGTAGTAAACTTAACTCACATCTGAATGAATATATTCAACTGATCGTTTGGTCGAATGAATAGCTGTAATAAACTTAACTCGGTACTGCTTCCCATAGATGCAGTCCTCACATAAGTCCAGCTTCCCTGTCTTTTGACTATTCAACAACCTCCTTTCACTTAACATCATCATACATGCCTCACTCATGTGCCATAAACGCATATGCCATAATTGAGTCAAGTTAGAATCTAACTCACCTGATAAAACTGTAGTGGTTCTAGTCACGGTCTCTCCTAGTAGATGATAGAGAGTATTCACTTTTTCCCCTTCATCACTATCATGGCACCTCGAGAGATCTTCATTACTTCACCTTAAGCGGTGTACCTACACCCAATGTCATCGAGTGTCCCCAGAGAAATAAGATTCTTCTTGAACTCTGGTACATGCCTCACATTTGTCAATGCGTGCACCATACCATCGTGCATCTAAATCCGAATTGTCCCTACCCCACAGCCTTACAAACTTCATTGTTCCCCAAAAAAATTCTACCACCATCTGTAGCTTGGTAACTAGTAAACCAATTCTTATGAGGCATCATGAGATAAGAACACACCAAATCTAGCATCCATTCGTCTTCTACATAAAATAGCTTCTACATCACTAGTGCTCCCCTCGGCAATACATCTGCTACTACTGGGCTCTCGATATTGTTCTTTACCTCAAATCATTAGTGTTTGCACTGCTCCTTTCACCAGACTATCATCTCACAACTTTCTCTACCACTTCTTAGAGAATAATACCAGTACGCTCCCGCAATAGCGAATCAGTAAAGTACTCCTATGACTCTAGTAAAGAGGCTAACAATATCATGCCCTATTTTTTTTTTTTTTTTTTGGTGAAATGTAAGAAATATCATGCTCTATTTTTCATCATCAAGTATCTTACCAATATTCTTCACATCCAACATGACTTATTAAATTCATCTATGTAGGTTCTAATAGACGTACCTTCAATATATTTAAATTGAAACATCTTCTTCAACATGTATAAACAATTGTTCAAACATTTCTTCACATAGAGTGCTTGAAGTTTTGCCCATAATGCTGTGGCATCCTTCTCTTTAGTAATCCCTATTAAAATTTCATCCGTCAAATTTAATAAAATTGTACTCTTTGCTCTTTCAATTAGCTCTACCCTATCTAAGGCTTTCATTATGATAGACAACTCATCTTCACCATCCAATGTCTTAGCCAAACCTAGTGTTGTCAATAAAGTCCGCATCTTGATGCTCCATAACACAAAATTGTTACTCTCATTAAACTTCTCAATTTCAGATTTGATCTCAGACATAATTGCAGTAACAAAATTTCCAAATAATAATCAGACAAGCAAAAGCTCCAAATCACAATCAAGAAATCCAACCCCAAACTCTAATACCAATTGTTGTGATATAATACGCAAATACGACAGGATCTTACAATTTACGTCAACGCAAAATAACTAGATAAATAAACGAGAAAAATAAGAATACTAGAAATTTACATGGTTCGGTCAGAGTATCGGTACCTACGTTCATTATAATTGGAGAATCGAGTTTATAATCGCTTAAACGCTCAAGTGTTTCCTACGTCTAGATTTAATCCAAAATCCAAAGTATTTATAAATAAACAATTTACTTTGATATAAACTCACGGTACAAAATTATTGCACAAACTCAAAACAAAATGCTGAAAAAGAACTCATTTTCTTGATCGCACTTCAGCTTGAGGAAGTGCGGCTCCTTGTTTTCTCTCGTACGGGTGTAGCACCAACACACCAAAAAAGAAAGAAAAAAAAGAAACCCTGTGTAAAACACTTCTGTTTTTATACGTGTGCCTTGACCTGGGCCCACCAAGAATTGATACGCGTGCGGAGGAGTTCGGCCGCTCCTTTCTTCCTTTTAGGAAGAAGTTTTATGCGTGCGTGCGCGCCCAACCCACCTTTCTTTCCTTCATTGGAAGAGGGATTCTTCACGCGCAGAACATCACCGTAGCTTTATATTGTATGGGCCCTACCGTGGATAAGAATTTCGGCAAGCTTCCACAAAGGAAATTTGTATCTTCTTACAATGATGATAGCCCCCAATTTTTTTTATCCAAGCAAATCGCATTTTTACAAAAGCTCAAAATCGAGACATAGTTTAACAGCCAATCTATAATTCAACTTACGCAGCTTGAAAGAACTATAGAACTCATCCATTGTGCCAAATGAATGACAATGGCAATTAACAAATAAAGAGTAGGTACTACGCATCTTTAGAAATTGAAATATGTGTTAGTATTCCATCTTCTAATTTTGAGCAACAAGACAAGGAAATTTGGAGAAATGTCGACACCAACATAAACATTGTGGGAATAATGCTAAAGAATTTAGCTCTTCAACCAAAACAAGATGTGTTGACCTTCTTAGAAGCATTAGATGTATGATTCCTTTAAGAATTCAAAAGCGAGTTAGCCTTGGCACTTCAATGCATTCTGCTAATTCCCTTTGCTCATCCGTTCCTTGCAGTATGAAGACTTAGAAAAGCTTCTACTGATGTACTTACAATTGCCAAGTGACGTAAAATCCTACAGATTTACAGTTCTCCAAAGAGTGTGATTTGTTAATCTATTGATCCATTTTCTAGATTTGTAAGATTTTTCTCTAAAGTACAATTTTCTGCAAATATATATGAGCATGCAGAGATAATCTGTGTATCATGCAGGTTAACGAGGCCTTTGAATTGGCTTGTAGTGCTCCATTCTCATGTACAGAAGAAACCTACTAGCAACATCAAAGTTCCATATGCGTGGGATACCCCAATTCCTATACCTTGTCCCATTGCTGTTGCAATTGCTGCGAAGCCCCACATATTTTTTACATCCCAAAATACACATGCTAACATGATTATACAGCAACACGAAATGAAAAGATGGAGTCAGGCCAAACTCAACCTTGACCCAGACATGTGTAGAAAGCCTAATCAGCATCGAAAACTACAATTCGTTCACTGTTATTTGACTCCAAATGTAATGGACTCATAGCAAAGAATACGTACTTAAGAACCTAATTTAGTACATTCACAACTATTAGTATGATGAATAAACAGAGGAAGATTCCACCCTACTATCTTCCAAAAGACAAAACTGTAGAATATTAGTCCTTGCTGCTGTTTATTTGACTCCTTGCACTCAACAAATTTAAATTGTAAACATGAATGAAAGTCCCAACTCCTTTTGTTATATTGGATAATGGCCGCATGATCCTCCTACTGACACATGATCATGACTCATCCAATGTTAAACTCTCTGCAATCTTTTGCTCCTCATTTTTTTTTTCCTCTTCAGGAACCACCTATCAGTTATGCACGACTGTATTGGTTTCAGTCTATTCAAAAGTAAGGATGTGATTGAGAGCAGATTAGACCCATATAGTTGGTTTGGCGAAGAGAAGAGTCAGTTAGGACTAATTAAATTTCTAAACGTTTCAAAGATGAAATGCTGTTAATGGCCCTTAGAGCTTCAATCCGTCTTCCAGAGAATAGCTCAGGGACACAGATTATTCTAAGCTTCACGTAGTGTGGCCTATAATCGGCCCATACAAGCCCCATGCCATCTTTAGTAATCTTGACTGGAGACTCCATCCTCTGCCTGTTGGCCAATACTTGGTCATGATCTTGTAGGACTTCCTACTATCTTCCAAAAGACAAAACTCTAAATGTATTAGTTATGAATTCCAACCAAACAAAGGAAAAGGATAAAGGAAGCCAAATGGGTGGTCTTTCATGTGTGGCCCGACGAAGCATGAGCAAATATGCTTCAGCCGACACATTCTGTCAGATATGTTTGAAATCTTTAGAGAAGAGGACATACTAGCAGATTACTCTTCCCAAGTTCTTTCCGGATACGGTAGCGTGATATAAATCATAGATATGAGACACATATTTTATGGGCATTAACATCTAGTTAAGCCAAATTGACAATATTACGGTGCTTTTGTCGAGAAAACTTCTTATAATGATTTGAAGATGGCAGAATAATCAAAAGATACTAATGTGTATTTGAATGTGCAGAACAACTTCAATTGACACAGGCGATATGCAGCTTGTATAGACAACCTGACATCTAAAGCATGGAGGAGAACAAGCTATCGGATGGGAAATGTGCACAATTTTGGAGAAACATTGTAGAAGATAAACAAGCAATAAAGGAAGGTTTGTTAAAATTTGAATGGACCACTAAAAGGTCAACAATTTAAAGACGTGCGACGTCAAGTTGCTCGGAAGGACCAGTCATTCAGCGGAAACTTATGAGAAATTTGGAAGGACATGTCAAAGAAGCTGCTTATCCTAGAGATGGTAAAGCTAGCGGACATACGAGCATCTACAATGAGGGTGGGAAGACCCAGATCGATATCAATTTGAATGGGACTCAAATTGGTGTCCCACAACTGTCTTAAAATGTTGGAATCTGCATGCCACAACCCAGAGTGTATCAGAAAGTTTTTTTTCATTTTTGTGAAAGTGGGTAAGACGTCAAACAAGCTGCAGATGTAGAGAGTTATATTTTGGAAAAAGGCCCTTAAGCTGGAAGACCGACGTTCTGAGTTCGTAATAAGTAATTCAAATGGTCATATTAACGTCCCTTTGACTGAGAAAGTGTCTAACAGATACCTTGAGGCTCAACAGATCAAAGTGGGCTGTGAAGATCAGCGAAGTTTAAGAACACTTTCTTTCTCAAGTTCAAATTTAATGGGCTGTGACTGGAGGAGTCTAAGCTACTCAAGATCAACACTTCAACTGAAAAGAATGGACTCAGGCTGAACTCGACCTCCACCCAAATATGCATTGAAAGCCTAACCATCATAGAAACCTACAGTTAGTTTATACTGTTATTGACTCCAAATCTAATGGAATAGTACAACACAAGTATAAACATCACCGGGAGAATCCAATTGTATTACATTTAGAAATATTAGTAGAAGGAATAACCGGATGAAGATTCCACCATACCATCTTCCAAAAGACAAAACTGCAGATGTCTTGGTCATGAAATCCAAACCGAACAAAGGAAAGGGATAAAAGAAGCCATATGGGTATCTTTGATTTAACCCTATGAAGCATGAGCAAATATGCTTCAACCGACACTTTCTGTCAGCTATCTTTGAAATCTTTTGAGAAGAGGACATTCTTGCACGACTTCCCAAGTTCTTTCCGGTCATGCGGATACTGTAGCAAGATATAAATCATAGATGTGACACCCATATTTCATGGGCATTAACATCTAGTATAATTTTACCATGCTTTTGTCCAGGTAAATTCTTATAATATTTCGAAAATGAAAAAATGATAAATAAATAAATAAAAGGTTACAAAGTATTTGAATGTGAGGAAAAACTTCTCTATAAACAGGCTGTATGCAGGTGGTGTCGACAATACTACGTCTAACACATGGAAAGGCTTTGGCTTTATAGAAGGAGAACAAGCTATTGGATGTGAAATATGTGTAATTTTGGAGAAGTCTTTGTAGAAGAAAAACAAGCAATAAAAGGAAGGTTTGTTAAAACTTGAATGGACCAATAAAACGTAGACAACTTAAATAGCACATGACGTCAATTTGCTTGAAAGGACCCGGTTGTAGAAGGTGAATAGACCATTCAGCGAAAACTAGTGAGGAGTCCAGAAGAACCATGCTGCAGAAGCAGCTCATGCTAGCCGGTGGACGTACGAGCCTCTACAATCCTGGTGGGAAGACCCAAATCGTTATCAATTTGAATTGGACTCAAACTGGTGTCTCAAAACTGTCTTTGTCGGAGTCCGCATAAAACAACCCCAAGTATATCATCACAGTTTTTTCCATTTTCTTGAAAGGGGAAAAGATGTCATACAAACTGCGGAAGCAGAGAATGCTCGCGAACTGAAGCTCTGAGTGCGTAGACAGTAGCTCAAATGGTCAGATTGATGACTCTTTGATTGAGAAAGCTTCTTACATATACCTTCGAAGCTTAACAGATCAAAGTGGCTGTGAAGATATCTTTCTATCTCAAGTTCAAATTAAGTGGGCTGTGAACATATGGAGTCTAAGCTTTTTCAGAAAATTGATCAATTCTCCAACCAAAAAGATGGACTTAGACCGAACTCGACCTCCACCCAGATATGCCTTGAAAGCCTAACCTTCATTGAAACCTATAGTTAGTTTATATTGTTATGGACTCCAAATCTAATGTAACCGTATAAAACAAGTATATAAATCACCAGGAAAATCTAATTGTATTATACTCAGAAATATTAGTACCAGGAATAAACAGATGAAGATTCCACCATACTAATCTTTCAAAAGACAAAACTCTATATGTATTAGTCCTTTCTGTTCTTTAATGAGTTCAACGTACATCATGATTACTCACTTACCCAAAAAAAAAAAACGTACATCATGATTTGGACTGATGCCATACCTTGATCTCTTGGCTACCAATTGTCCGACACACCGTACTTGTTACCTTTGGAGCGACTTGCTGAAAGTCATTTACTATTCATGACATGCATAGTTTTGCACCAGAGTACTCCATCACCCTTTAAAATAGAGGTCCGAATAGACAAAATCGGATACGCTTCCCTACTCATTCAAGTTGCCTGATCAAAATTATGTATTTGAAGTCCCACGATCGTATCTTCATTAAATTAAAGTATGATATTTTAAACTTGAGGACAACCAATAGTGTGTCAAAATAGCAAGTATGTGAACTTCTATATAAAGCAATGGTGGTTTGGGACAAACAAGAAGCAAGACTGAAAATCAAGAATTGAGATGGTCTCCTCAAGCATCTCAACCGTTGATCTCTCTCCTTTCTTCAGTGAGGAAGGTGATGAGCATGGAAAAAAGGAGGCAATAGAGACAATAACCAAGGCTTGCTATGAGCATGGCTTCTTCAATATAATGAACCATGGCATACCCACTGATCTTATGAATAAAGCCCTCCAACTCTCCAAGACATTCTTTCAATACCCACCTGAAGAGAAGCTCAAGTTGAGTCCTGCGCCTGGTGACTGTCAGATTCCTGTTGGCTACAACATACAACCCGATCACTCGGTGGATAAGAATGAGTACTTCCCCGTGTTCCAACCGGGGTCAAGCATGAATGTGTACCCTGAAAATCTACCTGAACTCAGGTAATGCTCAGTTCACAGTGGGCCTGCGCTTGTTCTCTTCCCTTTCATTTGGTCTAATCGTAAGTCAATATGCTGATGTTTCCCTAAAAATTGCCCTTTTACACTTTGACTGGAGTGTGATGGAAGTTCTCTATTCTCGCTTTGTTGGAATTGGTTCTCTTTTGGAAAAAATCATAAATGACTGCTTGGGGCTCCCTCCGAATTTCCTTAAGGAGTGCAATAATGAACGGGACTGGGATTTCATGGCGGCGTTCCACTATTTCCCTGCGACAGAGAGTGAGGCAAACGGAATCACGGAGCATGAAGATGGGAACTGCATCACCTTCGTGTTCCAGGATGAAGTTGGAGGCCTTGAAGTTCGCAAGGATGGGGAGTGGATTCACGTTGTTCCCGTGGAAGGTCAGATTGTGATCAACGTGGCTGATTTCATTCAGGTAAATGAAAACATTCAACTCCTTTCCCCCTAATTCGGCATGCGATCAACATATGGATCGTCCATTACTGACTCTTGCGCTGCATCTTTTGTTCCTTGTTCCATCTTTTCATCATATCACACAACAAATGCTATGTATTTGTTTCGCATGGCCACCCCGGCTCACGTGGGAAAGGTGCTGAGCAACAAAAAGTTCAAGAGTGCCACTCACAGAGTGGTGAGATCGAAAGGAAGAAGCCGTTACTCATACGGCTTCTTCTATAATTTGAATTGGGACAAATGGGTGGAGCCGCTGCCACAGTTTACTACGGAGATAGGAGAGCCGCCCAAGTACCAAAGATTCCTAGTCAAGGAGTACCAGAAGATGAGGATGAGGAACAAGCTTGATCCGCCAGCTAGACCGGAAGATGACATTGGCATCACTTACGATGCCATTAATACTTAGGCAAGGATGAAACTATCCCTATTAAGAATATGTGCAATCGTAATGTCTTGAGCAACTAGTACTTGTGTTCCCTGAAGTCAAGAATAAGAACTTGTCATTGTCTGATGGCTCGAAATATGTAGAAGGGGTGAACTAATTGAGGGTTGTGATCGAGGTGCTCATTTGCTTCCCTTTGCTAGTCCTCCAATGTCATTTCCCATTAAAGTTCCATTTCTCAAGTTTATCTCAGAAACCCTCCAATAGAGAAACGATTTTCTCTTCATCTTTTGTATGCACAACCCCCGTCTCCAGTCCATAATCCAAGATTCAAAGGGTAATAGAAGTATAGAACTCATCCATTGTGCGCAGTGAATGTATCTTTAGAAGTTGGGATATGTTTCAGTATTCTATCTTCTCACTTTGAGTAATAAGATAAGGAAATCTGAAGAGCTGTCCCTTCCCACATTAACATTTTGAGGATAATGCAACTGATTTTAGCTCTTCAACCAAAAAAAAAAAAAAAAGATGTGCCAACCTTCTTATAAGCATTTAGAGTTGTGATTTCTTTAAGAATTCAAAAGCGAGTTATCTGTTTGGCACTTCAATCTTTATGTATTCTACTCATCCCTTTTGCTCATTTGTTCCTATAGTATGAATACTTAAAAAAGTTAGGGATAAGTGCAATAGAAGTTCTAAAACTTGTAACGACAATGTAATTGAAATCTAAAATTTGTAAAAGTGCAATCAAGTCCTAAAACTTGTCAAATTGGTTTAATCGAGTCCTAAAGTTAATACCATCAATCTATTTAACAGAAAATGTTGACATGGCGCAGGAAAAGTACCAAAATAGTCCTAAACCTTTTGTATCGATACCAATTCAATCACAAACTTTTCAATTTGACTAATTTAATTTTAAACCTTTTTACATTGATACCAATTCAATCTATTCGGCTAATTTAAGCCGGAAATTGCTGACGTGGCCACCAGCGGTCTTATGTGATGCCACGTAAACAAATTTTATAATTTTTTATAATTTTTTCATAATTTTTAAAATGCTTTTTTTCTCTTTTCTTTTCTTTTTTTTTCCTTTTCTCCTAACCCCTTGGCTGGCGAGGTCGCCAGCCGGCCGACCATCGCCGGCCACAAGCCGGTCAGGGCGAGGGGCCCCGCACCCTTGCCAGCCACTAGCGAGGGCCGCCGCGCCCTCGCCGGCCATAGGCAAGGGCGTTGACCCCCACCCAGATCCAAGTGAGGGCCAAAACCCTCGCCCGTTGGCCAACGAGGGTGCGGCAGCCCTCACTCGTGGCGAGCAAGGGTACCGCCACACCCTCGCCTGTGGCCAACGAGCAAGGGTTTTGGCCCTCGCTTGGATCTAGGTTGGGGCCGATGCCCTCGCTTGTGGCCGGTGAGGGCGTGGCGGCCCTCGCCCCGACCAACCTGTGGTCGGCGATGGTCAGCTGGCTGGCGACCTCACCAGCCAAGGGGTTAGGAGAAAAGAAAAAAAAATAAAAAATAATTTAAAAAATCTGAAAAAATTATAAAATTTGTCTACGTGGCGCCACAAAAGACCGCCAGTGGCCACGTCAGCAATTTTCGACTTTAATTAGCCAGATTGATTGAATTGGTACCAATGTAGAAAGGTTTAGGAATAAATTGGTCCAATTGAAAAGTTTATGATTGAATTGGTACCAATACAAAATGTTTAAGACTATTTTGGTACTTTTCCCAATATGGCACAAACGTGACATTTAAAATAAATTTTTATATTCCATGGGGCTTTTTTAAATTATTTTTTATTTAAATTAGATTTAAAAGTTAGAAAAGAAAAGCTAAAATTTATTTTAAAAACAAAACAATTAAAAAAAAAAAAAACGGCAGGCTTCCTTTTCAATTGTCACTCATCGCTTCTTGTCTTCTTGCTTCAATGCACAAATTTGTTGAAGGAGAAAGGAAAATTAGCTAGGTCTTAGGTCTTAGGAACATGAAATGGGTTTTAGACCCATATTACAATGACGGAGTGAATTGCTAGCGCCTATGTTTGTTTATGCACACATGTTTTGCCTTTGTTTGAAGAGAATAATAAATTTAGGTGTCCTCACTTGGCTTAACTTGTTTCTCCACTACTATATTCTTTTTCCAAGCAAAAAGAGCATTATTCCATTAATATAGTGAAGAATAGTGGATTTTCAGCATTGACAAAAATAGTCTCTTCTACATTGTCACATTTCCAAAAATCTTTAATCATTGCAAAAATCATTTACAAGCTTCTTTAAAATGAGAGTAACCATATCACAAACGGCACTTTTTTTCTTGTTAGGCTCAAAACAATGATACTTTGAAGCTTTGAAGCTTGGTCGTCGGAATGGCTATGGCATTTCCGTAGAGGCTATGAAGATGAAGTGGAGGGGTGTTTGTGGAAGAAGAGCATGTGCTTGAGAAAGAAATCCTTGAAAATATGAAATGTTGTCCCACCTAGACACGTGGCAATCAACAAGTTGACAAGCATGTGGCTGACGTGATGAGGCTGAACCACCCAATATTTTCTCAAAACTAGCAGTCATATGAAAATATCTATATATACTTCAGCACCTTTTGTCAATTCATTCAGAAGTACTAGAAGGAATCAACGGATGAAGATTCCACCATATTATCTTCCAAAAGACAAAACTATAGATATACTAGTCATTCCCATTGTTTATTAGACTCCTTGCACTCAACAAATATAAAATTCCAATCATGAATAAAGGTCCAAAACTCTTCCGGACTTGGCCACGCGATGCCAGACTACTCTTTCTTGAACTATGCAGGATGACTAGCTCGTCAATTTTTTTATTCAGGAACTATTTAATCATTTTCGCCCGAATGTAGTTGTTTCAGTATATTCAAAAGTAGGGATGCGATTAAGAGCAGATTAGATTCATACCATTGATCTGGTGAAGATTCAGGCAAACTAACAGTCTGTGGAAAACTAACAGTCCTTTACAAATTGTCATGAACGTAGATATCGTGACACGGGCAGGCATTTTTCCTGAGAAGTAACCCACACCGGTAATATTCTAATCTAAGCATGCTTGACTTCGGAATTCCAAAGCAAAGCTTGCCATTATGCCAAAAGGTGCATTTAATTATACATATATATATTAGAATCACTCTCTTCCTATTCAATACACCATTTGATTTTTTCTGCTCTTCGCTATTCTAAAAGCTTGCCAAAAGTCACTCCTTATCTAGACCTTTTGGCCTAGCAACCACTTCCCACCCTCATTATAAAACTGGGTCATTATAGGTACAATCATTTCGCTTTAATTAATAGCGATGATATTCAAGCAATTGATCATCTGATGGGTACTTTGGCGGCTTCACCACATAGTTTTTTTTTTTTTATTTCATAAACATTACGAAACAAAAGTCACGGGTGTCTTCCTCGTGAAATTCACCCAGATAAAGGAAAAGGATAGAAGAAGCCAATTTGAGCATCTTTCATGCAGCCCTGTGAAGCATGAGTAAATATGCTTCAGTTGACACATTACGTCGGCTATGTGAAAATCTTCTGAGATGAGGACATACCTGCAGATGATTTCCCAAGCTCTTTTAGGCCATGGCGATGCGGTAGCATGAAAGAATCACAAATGTGACGCCCATTTCTTGTGCCTTAACATCTGGTCAAGCCAAATTTTTATATAGATTAACCATGTTTTGGTCGAATCTCGACTTCTTTTACAACCAATGCATGCGCTAGTTTAACGAGGTTCATCGACCTTGAAAAGTTCTATTAGTGCCTCACGGGTTGCTGTCAATTTCTTGGTTTCAATTTCTTCTTTTTGGCTGAGCCTCTTAGTTTTAGTTGAAAGGGAGTCATAACAACCAAACTTACTGAAATCTTCATTTCAGACTCAATATAAATAGGCAGAACTGAGAAGAGATCAGGGAGTGGCACAAAAAACATATTTCCTTAACTATGAATTCAGGAATTCCAACGGTGGATCTCTCTCCTTTCTTCACAGAAGGAGATGAAGAAGGCAAAAGGAAGGCCATTAAAATAATAGGCCATGCGTGCTCCGAGTATGGCTTCTTCCAAGTAGTGAACCATGGTGTTCCTGTTGAGCTGATGAAGAGAGCCCTGGCTCTTTCCAAGACATTTTTCGACTACCCGACCGAGGAAAAATTGAAGTCTGGTCCAGTGCCTGGCACACCGATCCCCGCTGGCTACAGCCGGCAACCAGAAAGGTCGGCCGACAAGAATGAGTTCTTCATGATGTTTCCTCCTGGGTCCAGCTTCAATGTATATCCTATCAAACCACCTGGATTCAGGTATCGCAAAGCAATAACTTCATAGTCCATGGTGTCCCTTGAAGAGGAAAGAATTCGATAAGCATTTTTCATGTTATCATTGCTTCTGAACCTTTTGAGTATCAAATCAGTTCATACCGAATGAATCATATTCTAAACAAACACTCTTATTGGGGGAACCATAAGCTTTAAGCTTTAACGATTGAATTTTTCTTGACGATGTCTTGCAGGGATGTCCTGGAAGAGATGTTCTCACAGTTTGTGAACACGGGGAGGATCATTGAAAACATAATCAATGAGTGCTTAGGACTTCCATCAAATTTGCTGACGGAGTACAATGATGACAGGAAGTGGGACCTCATGTCAGCGTTCCGCTACTTTCCCGCTACCGAGAGAGAAAACACCGGGGTTGCCGAACACAAAGACGTGAACTGCATCACATTCGTGTTCCAGGATGAAGTCGGAGGACTAGAGGTCCAGAAGGACGGGAACTGGATACCAGTGACTCCGGTGGAAGGCACGCTCGTCATCAACGTTGGAGACGTAATTCAAGTAATGACTAATGAAACATATGGCAAGTATTGATTGTTATTCCTGGCACATGTATAGGCAATGTGTAGAGAAATTTTGAAAACTTTTTTGTAGGTACTGAGTAATGACAGGTTCAAGAGTGCGAGTCATAGGGTGGTGAGGCAGGCAAGAGATCGGCACTCGTATGCATTCTTCTACAACATAGGCGGAGACAAGTGGGTCGAGCCATTGCCGCAGTTCACTACGGAAATTAAAGAGGCACCGACGTACAGAGGGTTCTTGTTCAAGGAGTATTTGCAGTTGAGGTCAAGAAACAAGACCCACCCTCCAACTAGGGCAGAAGATGTGATCACCATAAAGCACTATTCAATCCATGGCCAATAAGAGCGATCCGAAGGCAAGTGATGTGCTTGACTCATTATGAAAGGAAGTGTACAGTTTGCCAATTTAAATCCCCCTTGGGAGCAAATTCTGAGAGCAAAGATGCCCTTGAAAATTCATCTGAATAATGCCACCACAAAAATGGTGTCCTGTCTAATATTGCTTCCTAAGAATTTCTTCACATTTCGTTGTATCCAGGTAAATTCCCAGCTCATCAGCAATGCCTGCACGGATGCTCTTTCTCCAGAGAAGGCAAGGATAGCAGGTTTCAGAGTTGCAGTTGATAAGCTTCCTTAAAATTCAAATATTGCCAAGCTTAAATTATGTTTTGTTCTAATTTATCATTGTTGTATCAAAGATATGGCTTGTCTGACATAGCACATCACTGGCGCCACAAGCATCTCTGTTAATGAATAATATCCGAGTATGTCCTTAGATGGTGTATTTTGGCCTTCAAATACACTTCTGCAGTGGATTTTCCCAATTTCAACCTGAATCAGTCAAAAATATTGTTCCCCGA
This sequence comes from Eucalyptus shirleyi, assembly GCA_017140165.1. NCBI lineage: Eukaryota > Viridiplantae > Streptophyta > Magnoliopsida > Myrtales > Myrtaceae > Eucalyptus > Eucalyptus shirleyi. The sequence continues at coordinate 4,350,866 of CM029447.1, read as the reverse complement.
GTTCAGTGAATACACAAGTTTACCGTTCTGACACAAAAACGAATGGCAAAGAGTATGAAAAGCATTCGGAGCCTTTGCATCGGCACCACAACACAGATATAACATGAAAATGAAGGGCAGTGACATGGAATTTATAAACGAAAGTATACAGATAGCTAAGCTTATATTCCTGCGGAAAGAACATCACTATACAGAAGGAATTTATGTTTTTGAGAATTTGAGGACCCGTCAAATTTGGTCAGTGAGACCAAAGTTTGTTAACGTTAACATGAAGTATGAAACCGGATATTACCATCCTAAAACTTCAATATCTGGCGTGGAAGTCAGGAATCGGGAATTCAAGAAGTTCATGTCATTTTCACAATCTTATCTGGTCTTTCTTTCGTGTCATTTCTTTTTTTGGGCATTCGACAGTGCTCAAATCTTGAAAGAGAATTGATACGCGTTACTCATGGAAATTCATAGATACTACTAGCATGGCAGAGTTTGTCCTTTACAACCACCAGGAATGTCGTAGCTCTGAACATTTTCACCCTTTACATGCATCTCTCATTAACTGTGCAAGTAGAACTTACGTTGCCTGTTAAATCTTCTATAGCACAAAAGTACTCCTGATAGTTGGTATTATGGTTTTGACCTAGTATATTGTGCAATTTTATAGCTAACTTCTGTCATACAAATTTGCTGGGGGCCTCATGGTTGGTATTGCCTGAACAAGGTCTCTGCATGTAACATACCAATCCTGGGTTTTCCGTCATGTCTATCTCCTCCGCACCGGCCCAGGAGAAGTGGTGTAGTAGCTGGCCCAACATTGATGCGACCAAGTTTATGCTGAGCTGGGCTACAGGACAGACCCGTCTCCCTGACCCGAATGGCAAGAGCCTGAAATCTTGACCCTTTACATCGACATCGACTTTGAGGAACCGCTTTGGCCAGAATTCCAGCGGACCTTGCCAAAGATCCGAGTCACGGCCCATGCCCGACAGATCTATGGATACAATAGTGCCCTTTGGAATGTCATGGTGACCAATCTTGGTATTGGCATTGGCCTTGTGAGGAAGCATCAATGGGATTGGAGTGTCACACCCTGAATCCCGAGCGCGTGTCCATCCCTCTCTAGTCGATAAAATTTTTGCAACTTCTCAGGACGAGTCGCCAACTCCTTTCTTTTTATTGCACATGTGGAATCGAAAATAAATCCCTAATAGTAATTATCTCGGGATAGAAAAGTAGGACAACAGATTCACAAACAAACATACTTTTGTATATATATACTGAGTCATGTACCAAAACTCTATGGCCAAAAGACTACAAAAGACTAGTCTTCCAAAAATAAGCAATCCTAACTGACCTACACTTCCGATCACCTCTTCTCAACTCCAAGTCCTCCACTCGACAACCCTGAAAATGGTTATACAATAACCAGTGAGACGATATTTTAGCAAGCCCATGCTCTAAACCTCGATTATGAGGAAAATGCGCCCAAAAGTGTCCTAATAAAACAATCATACAAGCATAGAGACTTATCTTGGTCTTAGATCCACCCTGCACGTCTATACAATTCAAATACTCAATTAAACAATTCAATTCAAATCAACCATCAATCAGTCGATTCATTCAACTCAATGTCATCAATGTCATCCATAAATTCTGTTGATTCAAACAATGCTCACCTAAACTAAAATAGATATACTCATATATCATTGCTCCCCCAAAACTAATGTATAAAATTTTCTCACCAAAGTTGCTAGATCAAATAATGCTCACCGAAACTACTAGATGACATGTGCTCACCGAAGCTGATATCTAAAGTACTCATTGAAGTTACTAAAGCATTATTGTTTGCCTTTTAATTTTATTAATTTATAGTTATTTTGCTCCAATCTTTCCTATCGAAAAAGAAAAAATAGAAGATTTAGTTACGATTAGAAATACGCTTTTCTATATTTATCCATGGATCCTTTACTAATACTCATTAAATTGGAAGTATTGATCCAATTCAAAAGCTCACCAAAGCTGCTAGAGATCTATAATGGTATTAATGTTCCCCAAAACTGTTATAGATTTATATTGCTCACCTAAGCTGAAATAGTAATTAAAACCCACTCTCGATGTTAACACCCAACAATCGGTATTTTTTAATTAAAATACCTATATATGACAATCATCACTCAATTTAATAATACATCATTCAATTACAGAAACTAAACACACCATTGAAATCAGCACGAAATTCCAGTCACCGAGTATCCCGGCTTAATTTCCAAAAAATAATTAATTCAATTTAATTTCTAAAAATACTAACCTAGGCCAAAATTATTAAATTAAATACCAATATGGACTCGGAAAATTCCTGAACCCTTCTAGATAAATAGTACAATTTATTTAGGCCTTAGCTAAACGATACTAACTACCTAACATGCTCGATTAAATAATTAAATTTCTAATTTAATCTAACTAACCATCTAATTCCTAATTAAATAAATCTAAACACCCCTTAAACATTATTAGCCTACTAAAAAGAGTTTAGTGCATAAACTCACCGATTAATTGCGAAAACCGGTTCACCGCGACGACGACGTGACGGCGGCCGAAATCCAAATTTTCGGCGGCGTCGACGGACACTCAGACCGAGCCTAAAAGCCTCGCAAGCCCACATAAAATTCTGGGCTTAGACTTGGGCTTGGGCCTGCTTCAAGGGCCGAAATTCACTGGGTTGTTGGACCAGGCTGAACTGGGCTGCTGAAATTTTTGGGCTGGGCTTCGAAACTGCTGCAGGCTTCAAGTGGCGCGGGCTGCTGGCTTCTTGAAATTTCGCTGGGCTTCACTGGAATTGCTGGGCTGGAAAAGAAGATTGCTGGACTTAATGGACTGAAGACAAGCCCAGCTGTTGGGCCACGAAAACTTGCGTGGACTGCTGCTGAAAGCTGGGCCGAAGACACGTTGCTGGAGGAGACGGTTTCGCCGGGTCTTCGGGGACGTTGAAGAAGCTGCTGATGTCTTCATGCGAGAGACACGGACGAAGACGAACGGCAGAGAGGAGCTGCTTCGTTGATCTTCGGTGGACGCGTGGGCTCGCTGGTAGAAGGAGTCAACGAAGGGGCTTCCAATTTGCTGGATTTGCTGGGCCGAGACGCACGCGGGCAGCTTCGTGGCTTCGGTGGATACGCGTAGGTGGAGAGATGAAGATGGGTGAAGGTTGGGACGCTGGTTTTGGTGGAAAGTTGGGGCTGCCTCGGTCAACTAAAGCCTAATGATTGACTTGAGGAAACAAAAGGTGGTGGAGATTTCGTTCGGTGGGAGCTGTGGGCTTGAGAGAAATGCGCGGAGAGAGATAGAGGTTGAGGGTCAAGCAAGAACAATCAGCCGTGGGATTTTTGGGGCGTGCGGATGAGCTGGTGTCGTCGACGCACAAGGGAGACCGGCGGGGATAAGGATAAAAAAATCGAGAGGATGATCCAAATTCCATAAATGCTTGTCCCCAAAAGTCTTCAATAATATCTTATATGTCTCCTAATACTTTCCAACTTATAAATTCTCTAAATTAACCAATTTTGAAGCCCAAAATTGCTGACCCTTGGAAAGCTCCGAATTTCCATTTTTAGTCTTCAATTTCCTCACTGAATTTTCCAAATTGAGGTCCAATTTCGATGGAGAAAAATTCCCAAACAATTATCTGTAAGTACCCAACACTCAAAAGCTCGGCTTGAAAGTCCAAATTTTCTTTAATTTGACCCGTACGAATTTCCACTAATTTTCCGTAACGTCCGACACGGTTTGCCATAAAAATCCCGAAATCTCTGAAAATTCTTCGAAAGATGAGTCAACATTCTTAAAATAGCTCGTGACACCACAGAATTTTCAGGTTCAAATTCTTGGTTAGTTTCACTTCGGTGCGCTTTTAGCGTGACCTGATCTACCGTGTCACTTTTAGGAATTTTTGGTGCAATAGACCTGTGATTGATTTATCTCGAGTCACAATGTACATCTCCAACACATTGGCGATATCGGTTGTTGTGAAAATCTCGAATTTCAATTATGGGCATTGGGTACCAAAACGATAGAAAAATCGATCTAGTGTCGATCGATGAGTATTTTGCAATCAAGTGGAATCACCCACACTAATCACATATCTCAATCGAATCGACCTATCTCCGTACTCTAATCGATTTTGACAGTGTCGTAATGATTTCGGCGGATGAACATGGTCAAGTAGTCGATTTCTGAGTCGAATTCTCAAGTCTAATTGCATTTAGATTCCTTAATTGTTTCCCCAAATAGTTCAATTATCTCGTGAGTAATTAGCTCGAGAAATAGCACTATCTACACGACGACAAAAGGCCTAATTTATTTAATCGAAAATAAATTCTGAAAATTCAGGCTGTCACATAAAGGGTGCAATTAGAATACCTCCTTTACTACACATTGTAAATAAGAGAGGGAGGTTCAAGAGATCAGATTCCGCAATCCAATGACCCAGTACAACAACCCGGTCCAGTTCTTGGACCTTGCGTTGCGCTCGTGGATTCTTGATTAGCTCAGCCATGGCCCATTCGACTGAGATAGCAGCCGTGTCCATGCCAGCAGTGATCATGTCCCAATTCCTCACTAAGGTCATAGTTTTCTTGCATTCCAAGCAATGCATCCACAAAGTCTTGCTTGGCAACACGGCCTTGTACAGCTTTTGGCCTGTGCTCTCCGATGATCACTTGCACAAGCCGATCCCTCCGAACAACATGCCTCCTCAACTCCTCTTAATTCAGCCTAAAAACCCAATCGAGCCACTGGACATGCTCCAAGAAAAACAGGGAAGGCGACGCACCTTGCCAGTTCCCTTCGGCAACTATTTCCTTGAAATTCAACCCTTGATCGGTCACGTCATCCCCCCACTGTCATGAACCTCTTCCTGAACACAAGCCACGAGATGCAATTATATGCGACCGAGTTCAAGCACTTCCTAATGACCAAGCTTCTCCCCTGATCTTCCCTCAGGTTCAATCTTGGAAATTGGACTCCACCATGTTCCTGACTTCATCTTCTCTGATGGGTCTTAGAGCTTCAATTCTTCTCGCAGAGAACAGCTCTTGGACGCAGATTCTTGTGAGTTTCACATAGTGTGGCCCATAGTCGGCCCATACAAGCCCCTTGCCATCTTTAGTGATCTTGACTGTAGAATCCATAGTGCCTGTTGGCCAATACCAGGTCATGATCTTTGAGGACTTCCTTGGCCTAACTCAGGAGTACACACGACAATGCTCAGATTGGAACCGAGCCAAACCGACATGACAGGGCTGTAAAGCCGCGACCACGCGGTGAAGCAGCGAGCTGAGACCGATTTCAGTTTGATTTGGTGTAAGTTGCCTAGGAGTGGCAAAGGGTAAGGACCCGCTGGGAGCCTGAGCTTCCTCCATTGGCAGAGCTTGATGGCCAAGAAGATGGAGATGATTAGAAAGAAGGGTTCATAAGAATCCAGTCCAAAAAGGATGAGGGCGATCGACACTTCCACTTCTATCACATTTGACATTGGATTTGGAGCTATAAAAGGTTCTAAAATAAGCATTTGTTTCTAAATTTTGGTTTAACAAATGTAAGGGAAGTTGCTCCATTTGGATGACTCCTCTTGAGGAAACATGCTAATCTCATCGCCTTCTCGGGAGCAAGAATCATGTCCACTACTCTTTGGATGACGTCAGAGGGCACAACGACTCTTGTCTTATTTTACAATAGCCTATATGATTATTTTCCTAACATAAAAATACTCTCATTTGAAATTATATGCTCTCTGTCAATCGAATAGCGTGGTCCTGCATAATCCAAGCCAACCTTAAAGCATCACCGACAATTTTATTTGGAAAAAAAAGTGTAGAAAAAGACTTTTCGTAATTTCACTTTTTTTTTTATGAGAATTTCTCGTTGAAGAGTTAGATTGTCACTACTGCATGATTGACGAGCCCCTCTTGAGGATTTTGACACCGTTTATAGAGAGTATTGAAAGTCATCCCCAAGTGTCTTGGTGGTTCCAGGGAACATGATTACGTGGCGTGTTCTCATTGGCTGTCCCCAATGTTGTTTGGATAAGATATATGATATTCTACGTGGAGTTTGCAACTTGCAGAAGTGGGCCCCAGAAAATACACTTAAATCAAGAATCATTGAAGATGAGCAATACCGTTCTCCTGCGTGGACATCCGGGCCTTAAGTTTCACGCCTTTTTTCTCGATGGGAAAACATTCATTATATTAATTGATAAATATATAGATAATTAAAAACTAAAGTTGCATAGGTTAACATGGGAAATGCATGTTATAGTTTTTATTTATATATATGTATGTCATAAGTTTCAAATAACCTATTTATTTTAAATGCCGTGAATACCTTGTGTAATTTATGATGTGATTCCAAACAAGTCAATGTCATGAACATGATTTGGACCACCAGCATCTCATAGCAATGGTGAAAAAGATATTGCCAACATTATCCAGGTGTCAAGACATGGTACGATAGATGACCATAATATTATCCACGATTGTTTTTCTTTTAAAAGTAATTATTTCTTTTAAATTATATACATATGCAGAGAGATAGTGCGCTCTCACAAGCCGCGAACATTAAATGGTGTTCCTTTGAGGGGGAAAATTAACACATGGCCACACTCGCAAAAACTTTCATATGTTATTGAAGCCCGACTTTTTTCATAATAGAGGCAATTCTTACAGCGTTTGCTTATTCGGATTCGAATAATAGGATAAAGGGAGATTTGAAATCTTCCAAATATCCTCTGAATTATAAAAACATCTCATCATTTGTTTGGTGCAACCTGAGATGAGATTTAAAGGTAGAGCCATTGTGATAGGGGGGAGTGTGACGAAGGAGGGCAAGCTACAAAGCGAAATGAAGGTGGATGACCTCTTCCATTAACCAAAATTCTGAACTAACGACAGGGAGGATTTCCCTCTAACATTTCGTCAAACACTTGGTGAGCGCATCATTTAAAGTTGATCGAGAGAGAGATTAGGCTAAGAATGAGCAATCAAAGGTGAAGTAGAGAGAGAAACGCGGAGATGATTCGATGATGGTGGAAAAGCTGGAAAACCGACTAAGAAAGAGAGGAAGCTATGGATGAGGTGGTGAGCCCTAGCTTTCCTAGCCTTCTAAGTGACTCATGAGCAAGGGCCCTAGTGAGGATAATCAAGGACGTCAAAGTGAGGGACAATCACGATGTGTAACAGCTCGGTTCCGACAAGGGCTAAAAGTAGTCGCCTCAACCAAAGAGTCTAGATAAAGGAGCAGCTTCTAGTAGGCTTATAAGATGGCAAAGGTGGCAAAAAATGAACCAAACTATGTACCGAATAGTATATATGTGAAAACTAGAATTCACTTACGGATGCACCTTATGACATAACGACAAATTTTGCTTTGAAACTCTAAAGTTAAGTGAGCCCAAGTTAGAACACTATCAAGAAAGGTGACCTCTTGAGAAAGTGGAAAACATCATGAGGTTTGGTATAAGATAGGTAAAAACGGATAACATTTTGAGTGGTTAATCTAAAGATGTCACAATATAATATCAGAGAAGAATCCTCTCTAGTGAGTGTATGGTTTGAGAACAAACCGTATGGAAGCTGGTAGGCTAGTAACAACCTAATTTGACAAAGGCGGGGGCAATGGCTAAGAACAAAGTGCCTAGATAGGGAGTGGCTCTTGGCAAGTTTCAAATATGATGAAAAGGGCCAAGCTATGCATCGAATAGAGGAAAAGCGATTCCGAGATATATATGTGAAAACCAAAATTAACTCACTAATGCGGCTTTTGACGTAACGGCAAACTTTGCTTTAAAACTCTAAAGTTAAGCAAGCTTAGACTAGAGCATTATTAGGATGGATGACATTTTGAGAAAATGTCTGCTTCTACCAAATGACAAAATCGTGAGGCTTAGTATAAGGCTAACCAGAGTGGACAATACCTTGAATAAGTTAAATAGAGGATGTCACACAATGGACATCCGCCAAAGTGGTGGTGGGATGTTTCTGGGGAGAAGAGCAATGAGTCTCACCTAAGGTGGGGTTTTCTTGGTACATGGAAACTACTAAGTTAATTTTAAAAATTTTATATACAACCAAATTTATCCCACCCCTCTAGCATTTTATCCAAATATATTTAGATTTATTAAGTCTAAAGAACATCACAACCACCGGATAAAGTAATATATTATCCTATCTAGACTCAAGTCCGAATCACCAAATGCAATCTTAAAATCTTGATGTATGGAAAATATCCTGTCACGTGTGAAAACTTTCCTATTTTCTCTAAACCTGACTTTTTCATAGCTGGAGGCAATTATTGTCATGTGTCGTGTAATATGAACTAATGGGTCTTGGTAGATGGAAAATACCATAATACGCTGAGGAGACACAAACCCTCTTTCCCCCACTCTCTCGTAAAGCTACCGAACCTACTCATCCCCTGGAAGGAACCAAATATCTATAGGAGGTAGGGACCAATCGAGAAAGAGAAGCCCAAAATCACGTTCAGAACACTTAAAATAGAAGCATAATCCTAATAGGGATATCTAAATAGTCATGAGAATTGTATGAAAGGGATATTTCCCAATAGGGCCATGCAAGGAACCGAGTTAAAAATGAAGTTGATGTGACGCAAGAGGCTGGCTATTCTAGCTTATATTCGTTCTAGAGGCTGTTTTTTTTTCTTTGTGACGTCAGCCCTAGCTCCATTTGGAGACATAAAAGATTCCAACTGTCCAGATATTTCCCTCAACGTGACGTTTGATCCAATCAGCAACAGTTTCTCATGAAGCTGGCCATCTTGTTAAAGTAGAGGCCTAAATATAGTCTTGAGTATTTATAGTGCGCACCAACCATGGCCAATTCCATCACATTATAATTTCTCTTTCGGTATTTTACTCCTTAAGAAACTACAAAGAGAATATTTTCCTTTTTGGTTTTTCACTTTTCTCAAATATCCTGGCTCATCAAGAAGTATTCGATACGTACAGCGATTATTAAAGGAACGACACCTAAATCTCAAGATATTAATGATAATGAGCTTTTTGTGTCGGATCATTTGGTCTCTGGGCTGGACGTGCACAACTTAACCCGAAATAGGTAGAAGACACATGATAATAATAATAATGAAAATGAAATATGTTGGGATTACGTAACTATTGTGGAGACATTGAACTTTCAATTAAGGACAAAACTTATTCAGCTCCAAAGTGCAATTCGGCTTAGGGAGAAGCCACAATGGGGTTAGTTAAGGTCAAGCGTTGGCCCATACGTAAGGATCACGGAGTCTACTTTAGTTAATTGTTGACTGGGTCACTGGCCAAAACATGCCAAAATGAATGAATTGGGTCCTAATATAACCTCATCTAATTGGGTTTCTGGAGTTGATCTCATGAACTTAATTACATGTTCTTGCCTAGAGTCTTGATTATTTACACAGCTTATACGTCAATATGAGGCACCATATGTCATCTTTAAACCAAGCAAATAGTGTACAATCAATCACATTGCTGTCAAACTCGCAACTCGGTGACAGAAATAGGGCAAAGATGAAGATAGTTGGATCAAATGAAAGTGAGATTGACATGAGAAAACATGATGAAGAGTTCAAAACTCAGAATGCAGGGAAACAAGGAGAGGACCCGGTCTATCTCGCTGGCAGCACAAGCTCAACCACGAGTTCCCCCTTTTGTTTTTTTGGGCAATTCACTATGCTCTCAAATGATTCAATAATGCAAAAGTCATCAATTTATAAAATCTTCTTTGGGTGTTGGTACCAGTCCATCCATCCATCTCTCTCTCTCTCTCTCTCTCTCTCTCTCTCTCTCTCTCTCTCTCTCTCATCTGGAATACACTCACCCAACGTACAGCTCTTTCCGGCAATCCAGCCATTAATGGAGCATACAGTACCCTCTTTTCAACCAAAAGAATCAAGAAAATATAGAAATAAGCTGACAAAAGAGAAGACCTACAGACCAAGGTCAACATAGAGATTGACAGGAACCCTTAATTTATAAATTTCTATACTTCAGCAACCTCCATTTGTCATTAAATTGCGTCAATTATAAACAACTTGGTCGACCATGATCTCGGTGGATCAGCCATAGAATAAAGATCTTAGGGTTTCTAGAACCCTTTTAAGTTGCATTTTAAATCTCAAGAACAAGAGTCCACTTATACACTAAAAATTTGGACTTGCAAGATATCATATATGCATGTATCATGTAGATGGACAGACATAGCTAAACGGGAAAATGAGGGACCGTACAGGAGAAAGGAGAGAAGGTAAGACGTCGATGTCAGGATGGCATAAGGGAGCTGAAGCTTGTGGTCTCAGAAAAGGCAGCATTGACTAACTTCTGGTCCACAATCCTCAGCCAAACTGGTCCACATTCGCGTCGTGAATCAGGGCAGTTTTTTCCTCAGACCAAATACTCATCGCCCTCTCTAACTTGTCACTTATTACACAGCATCCACACACGCTCGCCCACTAGGTCTTGCCACGTGTTTGAAAACATATTCATCAGAAAAAACCACAATATCCCGCAATTGCAACGCACTCAATCAGCAAGAACCGTCGAAACAGCGGTAATTCGAGGTCCGTCCGCGTCTCGTCCACGTCGGGCTTTTTCTTTAAGGTTATCTCGAGGGCTTGGATCCGGTGCTTAAAACTAAAAAAAACCCATTTTCTGGAGGTAATTTTCCGTCTGGAGAGGGTAAAAAGTTGGGAGGCTCAAACTATTTGGGCAGTAAATAGAGGAGCTAAATTGGACGATGTAGTTATTTTAAACATGCAATGTGACGTTTTCTCTTCATGCTCAATCAGGGCAAAAGTGGGAGCAAAGACAGAGCCTCTCTCCACCACAACCGTGCGACACTGACAACGACATCGAGAAACAACGTGCATGTGCAAAACCCTAATGTGACAGCCCAAAAATAATGGAGGAGGAGCAAAAAAAAAAAAAAAGGAAAACAAATTATACCCTTTACAGAAAAGTTACCTATCGGATAAACTTACTTTTCATCATGTTGAAAACGGCATGTGTTTTTGCTTATCGATGCAGCCAAAGAATGGAAAAGGTGGGGGTGAAAGTGATTAGCATGAAGTTATTGACTCCCCAATTTGACTGTCGTTTTCAATGCCCCAAGAGAGAATTACTTCGCCACCACCGTGTCCCATTTTCCAATATATTCGAAATTGGAATATAGCTAAAGATAAAATTTATAAATGAGAAGAGAGTGCTATAATGGAAATGTTTTATCGATATTTAGTTTATATTACCTTCCATATATGAAAAATTAAACATAAATAATACCATTAAAATTTTCCATTAAACATGCTTGAAATCATTCCAATTATCTCCCACTGTATTTCAACTTTGGTAGAAATCCAAAACTGGACACAACGAATTTGTTAGATGTCAAGCCAGACACGCTCGAAATTGAGGTTAAACATCGGAGTTGGACAGCTCTCGACGTGGATATAATATTGTATTAACATCACCAAACCATGATCGACATTGATCTTACAGAGAAAAAGAAGCAAAAGAGGGGGGGCCCATGCATATTCGCGAAAATCAAAGTCACGAAAAGGAACGCTAATCGACCAAAGTACTCGCTAATCAAAGGTTATTTAACTAGGCCTCGCACGTAATCTGTCGCCTTGTTAGTGTGACATCATAAGTGCATATTCCCACCCTTAAAGCATCATTCGAAAAGAATACTTGAAATTTGCAGGGATTGTCATTTATAGACTCCTATAGGTGATCTCGACAGGAACCAGATAAGCATCTGCCTCGGACATGGTCCCTTTGAAGCACCATCCTCAGAAGGCGTTAAAAATAATGGCAAAAAGGCATCCTTTGGTATGATTAAGTTCTTAAACTTTGCTCAATTCTTTTCCCCAATTCATGGTCCTAGATATAATATTCCCTTATAATCTTCTCTTTTTCTCGTTGATAATTAGTCGCCAGCATCCTTTGAATGTTCCTATGTTTGAGAATAAATTATCTATCTTTTAACTTACCTAAAGATGTGGACTGGACTATTCAAGATGTGTATATAACTAGCAACAGCACTAGATGAGGTTGAGGATCGTGTTTCCTGTCCAAGCCCCATTTAGGAAAGCTCGACCTAGCCATCACCCCATGTCTCGTCTGGGGCAAGATAGTTTTGCCCTGATCCCATGTTCCCATGGGGCAACGATGCCTCGAGGATACCACCTAATAGGCTAAACATACACCTTTGCTCATTTTCCAGTAAGTTTTTAGATTTTGTCCCTATTTTGATATGATTCTAAAGCAGTAAATTATTATCTAGATTGCTCTTTTATGGCTATCAAATGTCAGCGTGCATATTTTCCTTCTTAATTGCATTTTAAATGAAGTAATGTCACTATGGTGAGTGGCATAGTCTACATCTCCAAAAAGAAGATAGTCAAATGAACTTGTAATTGCCAAATACTTATAATCGATATATATTTCAAAAAACATATTAGTTGGGCTTTACAGGGCTGATATCAATCTCCTCTTGATTTCTCATCTGGTTGTCTTGCAAATTATATCTTATATCCATTTGATGCGGCGAATCTATCATGTCAAAATCGAGAAATGTGGGATGCGAAGAATCCGTGCCTTCCTTATCCATCCCCAAATAAAAATAGACTCTAGAGAGTAGTCCCAACACCGCCCTTCACCTTATCATAGGGGTGAAAAATTAGGTGAGCCAACAATCAAATCTAGCCAAAGGATCCCAAGGAAAAGGCAACATGAATGTTGAGAGATAGCTACTGAGAGAGCTTAGGGTATCCCAAAGACGGGTGTGTGTTCTCTTTCTTTTCTCTCTCTTCAGTTTCTTTTGTTCTGTTTTCTGATCCCCACAAACAAAGCTTTGATGCAGAGCAAAAGGCAAAGGGCCAAAGGCAGCAGGGAATGATTACTTGAATGGGGAAGGGGACCCACCTCATAATCTTTCCTTTATAAGCCCCTTCCCTCTCTCTCTTTCTCTCTCTCAAAATTTATCTTTTTGACTTGGGACTGGGGCCCACCCCAATTCCAATGCCCATTGTCTTTATGGATTGAATGATAGAAAAAAGAGGGCACCTCACGTGGAGTCTGAACCAATGGCCTGTCCGACCACAATAAAAAAAAGAGCAATTTCTCACTTCCCCTTCACATAACATGCCCAAAGAAAGAAGAGAAGATTACAACAGCATTAGAACAATTAAAATCAATACCAAACATCCTCTATTCATTTTAGGAATGTATTGCAATTGCATGATACTCAATTCAGAATACAAGCAAATACTCAATTCGGAAGAACAATCGAATACTCAATACACTCATGTTGAGTTGTACAATAAATATTTGATAGTTTTATATAAAGTGATCATAAAGAGGAAATCATATATCAACTCAATTGGCATTTCTAATCAAACATATATTCACTCAAAAGAACTAATCTAATGAGTAATAATTGCTCCATGCCGCATTAATTTTTTAATTGAGACTATAAAAGAAAGGCCAAGGTCTAGTCCATTAACATATTGATAGGACATATATTCATTCAAAAACTTAAGCTAATAAGTTATGAGTTAACTATAATATAGTTAATATAAAAAAATTATTATAATATAATAATTACTCTATATCACATCAATTCTTCAAGTGAAACTACTACCTTAGACCATCGCATACGCACCCGAACTTGTTCCATCTGCTTTTCAAGTATTAAAATATATCTCTTGGTTTGCTAAAGAGACAATATTGAAATCAATGGAGCTTTAATACCTTTAAGCAAGTCATTGAAAAAATGACAAGATCTGTTTTATAGAAAATTCTCTCATAAGTTAGGAAATAATCACATACCGAAAACCTTTTTTTTTTCCTTGATATGGTAAAATTAAGTAAAATATCAAGTAAAAGCACAATTGATCAATGAGAAATCTCACAAAATTGACATCATCGCAATGAACAAAAGTCATGAGAAATATCACAAAATTGACATTGTTGCAACAAACAAAAGTCATGGGTCGGCAAGCATCACTTCAATCATAACATAACATCAAAAATACATCTAACATCCACTTTTGTTACAACCCCCACGATACTTGATGGTAATGCGACACTTGGATATTCAAATTTCGCCCATCAATCTAATCTATTTCAGTTGGGCCGATGTCATGCAATTTAGACTATACTTCTTCTTTTTTTATTTCTTTCTCTCTGGCAAGTATCTAGATTACACTTCAAAAGCCTAAAACTGACCTGGTTAGCAGTTGTGACAAAAGTGATGAACTGGATTTTATTTTTGTTCGAGAGAGAGAGAGAGAGAGAGAGAGAGAGAGGAGATTTTTTTTTTTTTTTTTTTTTGGTCGGTAGAGAGGGAGGGAATTAAAAGCTCAACAAGGTACAGCAAAGAAAGCAAAAGAAAAAATTTAATTTTTTCAATGGGGAAGGGAGAGGAATTGAGAAGAAAAAAAAAATCAGCTTTTTAAAGCTCACCCATATAATTCCCACTCATTATCTTTTTGTTCCCTCAAAGCCCTTTTTAGCTTTGCCCCCTCTCTCTCTCTCTCTCTCTCTCTCTCTCTCCCCTTCCTTATCCTCTCTCTTTCTCTCTCTAACTCAGACGCCTGCGAAAGCAAAGCAATTCCACAAACTCTCTGCAACTCTCGCTCACTCTCAGGGAAGAAGGAGGAGGAGAAGGAGCTGTGCAGGCAAGAACCAAGAAGAAGAGAGAATAGAACGAGGGTGGGTTTTGCTAGAGGGAGAAAGGGAGAGGAGAGCTTGGATTACATGTGATAATGGAAGGAGGTGATCACGACCACTTCCACCACCACCACCACCACCACCACCGACGCCCCACCTTCCCCTTCCAGTTGCTGGAGAAGAAGGAGGACGAGCAACCATGCTCGACCTCCAACTATCCCTCCCTCGCCATGTCCTCCGACGACGCGCCCCCGAACCCTAACCTATCGTCCTCCACCTCGAACACCGTCCAGATCGTCCCGGCGGAGGATCAGCAGCAGCAGCAGCAGCAGTCGCTGGCGGCGGCGGGGGCGGGGGCGGGGGCGGCGGGGGCCAAGAAACCGCCGCCGAAGCGGACCTCGACGAAGGACCGGCACACGAAGGTGGACGGGCGGGGGAGGCGCATCCGCATGCCGGCCCTCTGCGCCGCCAGGGTCTTCCAGCTCACCCGCGAGCTCGGGCACAAGTCCGACGGGGAGACCATCGAGTGGCTCCTCCAGCAGGCGGAGCCCGCCGTGATCGCCGCCACCGGTACGGGCACCATCCCGGCCAACTTCACGTCCCTTAACATCTCGCTCCGCAGCTCCGGCTCGAGCATGTCGGTTCCGTCGCAGCTCCGATCGAGCTACTTCAGCCCCAACTTCTCGCTCCCGCCGCAGCGCCGGGGCAACCCCTCCTTGTTCCCTGGGATCGGGCTGTCGCCGGAATCGACGACGACGCTGCTCAATTTCCAGGGCTCCTCGAGCAATTTGAGCTCCATGCTGTTTCAGGCCAAGCAGGAGCTCCGGGAAGCTTCGAATTTGGAGCTGTCGGAGGGCGCCGATCACGAGAGCATGAGCAAGAAGCGAAGGGCCGATCAGCTTGATCTGTCGGCCAATTCTCAGTCTCAGCCTCAGTCGCATGCCGGGAGCTACCTGTTGCAGTCGAGCTCCGGCGTCCTTCCGGCGAGCCACGGGAATCTTCCGGCGAACTTCTGGATGGTGACGAACCCGAGCAACCAGGTCATGAGCGGCGATCCTGTATGGACGTTCCCCGCCTCGGTCAGCAATAGCGCCGCCTTGTACCGAGGCACCATGTCCAGCGGCCTGCATTTCATGAACTTCCCCGCGCCCGTCGCCCTAATGCCTGGTCAGCATTTGGGCTCGGCCGCCGCCGCCGCCGGGGCCGCTGGCGGCAGCGAAGGGCAATTCAACATGCTCGGCGGGCTGAGCCCGTACCGGCCCATGTCGAGCTCCGGCGTGTCGGAATCCCAGGCAAGCGGCTCACACTCGCACCACGGCGGCGGCGGCGGCGGCGGTGGGGGCGGCGGCGGCGACGAACGGCAGCCACCGTTCTCAGATCCCGGCGGCGATTGAATTTGGTGGGCTAGTTTGATTGATGTGTTGTACACACGTGAGGTTTTTGGTTGTCGTTAATTGGATGAGCTGAGCTTCTTCTTCTCTTTTCTTTTTTTTGAAAAAAAAAAAAATTCACTGATATTACCTATCATTATTACTATTTTCCCAATTTTTTTTTTCCTCCTGTGTGATTACATATGGATTGATGATTATCAAGGCTTGCAAGAAGACACTTTTTAACAGGGTGGATTATGGAGGATTCCCTTTTTCGGATTAGGGCAAAAATTCTGATCTGGGTCTTCTTCTTTCTTTTTTCTCCCCTTTTCTTGCGCACCCATTTCTAGTCTCTCGTGCAGATTGCCCCCACCCCCCTCCAAAAACATGCTTGTATAATCTTATATAATGATTTGTTTTTTTTCCTTTGGGATCAAATGAGTCAAAATCATCACCACCTATATTCAAATGTAATGCATTTGATTGGCAAGACTCCCACCTAACCAGCACCTCTCTGTCTTTCTCTCTCTTACTCTGTGTGTGTGTTTTTGCTGCAAGTGGGAGGACCACAATTGCCTTTTGAGTACTTGGAAAAGAGGGAAGAGATGGAACAGTGTCACTTCAATGTGGGGATAGAGAGACGGGGAGAGAGGGGGAGAGAGTCTTTGTGAATCAATGTGATTTGATGATTCCTAACATGACCCCAATGGGAGGACGGATGGGAGATGATGGATGCTGATGATGGTGATGATCAGACGGCTGAGGAGAGAGGTGGGGGTGGGGGTGAGGGCCCCACAGAGAGGGCAGTTCCAGGTGTTGCTCAGGTAGGGGAGGCCCAGCTGCTGGTCATTGCCCTAGCCAAGGCACAATTGTCACTGACAAACAGGTGAATCATTCCTCCTCCTCTCTCTCTCTCTCTCTCTCTCCCTCCTTTTTTCTTTTTTACTCGATTTAGTTTTGAATAATCAATGTTGCTACAAACAATTACAAGATTCGTTTTATGGTTACTATATCGATCATATAGTAATAGCCCGCGAGAGCCGAACCGGGTCGCTAGAGAATTCGAGTTCTCGCTCGGTGACCGACCATGTCGGCCGAGTCGAGAATTGACCATAAAACGAGTCGACGCAATAGCCTTTTCATTTTTTTTTTCAATTTTCTTTTGCCTTTGCCTAGTGACCAGTTGGAGATCAGTGGTGGGTTTCAGTGGCCCTACTTTGGGAGGGGGCCCGCCGGGGTCATTAAATCTGGACCGTTCGTTTGGCGGGCCCGGGGGTCTTGATGGGGCTCAGTGAATGATTGGGTCGTCTCAGCTGAGAGAGAGAAAGAGGGGTCCGGGGGTAGAGAGAAAGAGCGCGGAATCTGGAGTTGAATGTACCGGAGTATTTTATATTTTCCCTTTTAATCCCTTTTTCGCTTTAATTGATTAATAAATTGAAATAAAGAAATCGGGCTTGCCACGTGGCGAGCGGCTATTGGTGCAGTCGTTCCTCATTTCAGTGTGGGACTGACCGGACGTGACTCGGGGGGAAAATTTCCTTCTTTTATTTTTTTATTATCTTTATGTTAGTTGTAAAATGAAATGTGGGAAAAAGGGAAAGGCGGATTTGGCAGATCCCAAGGAGAAACCCTTTAGCGAATTTAATTGATTTTTTTTTGGTCGAAAGCGAATTTAATTAATTGAAAGGTGTCGGCTGTTGTTTTTTTTTCTTCCCCTTTTTTGGGGGAGTTTATTAAATTACATAAAAAAATCAAGATCGTTCTCCAGAGAGAGGGGGCTATGATTGTTTTGGCGTGCGTCGATGAGAGCCAATCGAAAAATTACACCTCATCGAGAACCTTTCGAAGGCGAGCTTGCAGTTTTCATTTCACTAATTGCGGTCGCATTTTGGAAAATCAATTTCTTGGAAATTCGATTATTTTAAAATTACGTATGATTAACAAGTGCGCAACGGATGCTCACTGCAACTAACCATGTAGTGCTCATAAGTTTGGAGTAATTATTGCTTGTTTTGTTACATCATATAGATCGTGGACTCCATTAGAGTCACAAATCTTATATGAAAGCTACCGTTTTGATGAATCATGTCATTTCAAGTTGTTTCCGATTGCAAAAGGATAGCCTTGGATGAGCACCAACAAACTTGACCCATAAAGGTCTCTAGAGTGGATTCGCTCCTAAAATTCCCACAATTTCAATTGCCCATCATGCACTTATTGAAACGCTTTTCCTCACTATTGAAATATTTAAATATAAACACGCCATAATATCATAACTAAAGCTTTTTAGATTGTTAGTAGTGGTTCCCATGGAATTTTGAAAGGAACTAGAGTAAAGATCCCGAATTCAGATATTTTCATGTCCATTATTATATACTTCTACGCTTAGTCTCGATCAAAATCCAGTCCATGGAGAAATGAGAGTATTTGAACTTTTAAAAATCAAATCACATATTCATTTAACAATTTAAACATTTTGAATAGTCAGTAACATTCCTACAAAATCATCCATACAAAATCATCCATACCTAAAAGACATGCAGGTGTCTTGGTCGACAAAAGTTCTCTATCAAACCGACAACCGAATAGGACAATCGACTTATCGGCATGTGGTGCACAATGCCTTTGCGAATCGAGCAAGTATGAACGAATCGAGCAAGTATGAAATCGATTTGCATGTGCACTGCATTTTTCCATCCTTGGCGACGATGATCTGCTCGATTACGACGAGACTGGTTCTCGAGACGGTGGCTCTGGGCATCATGTGTGCTGGAGGATCTTCCACGCACGCATGAAATTGGCGACCGCGCCTGTCCATTTCTTTGACTTTCTCCGGTCGAGTTTAATGCGGATTCTGCTACGGACATGGCCGTCGCACGAAAGTAGGTGATTTTTTTGAGCCTGTCGGTTCTTCTCATCGCTAGGGAAGTCGCAATTGAGTGGTGCCAAGGAGTCGAGGACCATGGAAACGAACGATTGGCATGAATGTCGAGAGCAATTCGAAACGCGCGGGAGCCTGATTTCACGATTTTCCTCCTTGATGTAAGCTGTCGGACGATGTCGTCTCGTGTAATTTTCTGCGCATGAGACGAAATGCATCTTTCAGTTTGTTCGTAGACATGAGATTCACGTACCCTGCCCATGCTGAGGAATTCAGAAAGAGTTGAACTCTTCGGTGGCCTAACTGCTAGGCGGTCGCATCGAGTAAGAATTGAACTCGATGTTAGGCGTTGAAGAAGAAAGAGAATTTAACACATGAGATTTTATTATGCTTTACCCTCAAATTAGAACTACATCCATCAGAAAGTTACAATATAATTAGCATATTGTAACTTTCCGTTCCATCTTTCAATTACAAAAAATAAAGAGATTATATATACTCGGTAGCTTTTCATGAGTTTAGGCCCAAACTATCAATAAAGTATGAATTCAAAAGTATAAAAACTTTCCAGCGGCTCGGGGAGTTGTCCCCAACCCTTACCCACTCGTTGGGGAGTGAGACTCCATGCCATCTGTCAATGGGAAATGTGAACCATATCCTAACACCCGAGATCTCGTGCTTCGTTCGATTTTTTTAAAGTTAACTACCTAGTGTTTGAGGGTTCGAGAGCCACTGTTGATCAATGAATTGCACAAGACAGTCTAGCTGCTAGTGCAAATCTATCTCAATCGTGCTTTTGAAATCGAAATGTATCCCCCTTCTTGCTAGCGAGGAAAGTCGATAATTCAATCGATCCAAGAGATTACGTACACAACATTGATGAGTATCAAAACACATCCTCTAGCTAGCAAGCCAAGATTTTAAATGGATCCCACGTGAAGTAGTGTCACATGACTTCAACATTCCTGTCGCACGCATGTAGACATAGGAGATTTTAATTTTCTACCACACCACGTGTTAATGGAACATCGCAAAGCCGACCGGAATAGATGGTTTGGAAACCCTAGATGAAGAATTCGGTCGGGGGTGCGTCATGTGAGTTGGACCGGGTCGGTGTCGGCGCAATAACTCATGTAATAGATGCACGAAATACTTCTTTTGGGCTGTGCGTCGTGTCATGTCGTGGCCGTGGGACTACTAGAGAGTGGTACATGAACATCACGTGGTGGACGGTAAATCCGAACACGGTACGACCAAGACCCACCCATGGCCCATGGGTCTTTTTGCCAAGACCCAAGACAGCAATTTTTCTCCTTTTTTAAAGGAAAAAAAGAATTATCATGAGGGTCTAAATCAAATTAAAAATTTAGCAAAAAAAAATTACAAATTTTTGAATCAATGAAAATCCGATGGCCCTCGATAAGGGCCAAGAGGTTTCTGGCTAATCCCAGCCGTCGATGTATAGATATTGGGCCCCGTCGGATCACTTTCGTGTCTTCTCCTTTAATTGTCATGATGGGGGTAGATTGTTCATCTTACTTTGGGAGATCTTTGTGTCCTTGATTCGTCTCGATTAGGGAGGGCTAACCGCTCGTTCGGGCTCGGCACCTCGTGTGTCGACACATGTGCAAGAAAGGATAGGAATTTTCCCTTTTTCCACCTCCGGGGTAATCATGCGATGTACGAACTTGCTAGATTTAACGTATCGTTATCGAGAATTTCTTTTTGACTCAGCACTATTGCAATTTGCAATGACCCTCATCGCTTTGAATATCAATAACTTTACAAACTGGAGGTGTCAAAATGAGTTGAAAATCCACGTAGAACCCATATACAATGAGATTGATCATATATGGGTTAGCTAAGTTTTAATAAATGAGTTTAGGTTGTATGCAAGTTTAGTGACACATGAGTTGTAAATGGGTTTGTTTTTTAATCCATTTAATTTATAAAGATTTAGTGACCCTTCCATGAGTTGGGGTTCAAATCATCAAATGGGATTTCATTTTGTTTTTTAATCCATTTAATTTATAAAGACAAAAAAAATATATAAAAATTATTAGTGAAGTCAACCCATTAATGAGATTCATCTTCTTTAGTAGTTTTTATAAATTTTATTTTTGTTAATTTCTGATTTTTTTATAATTTTTATATTTTTGTTTTTTTTCTTTCTTTTTTTTTTCTTTCTTTTTACTTATGAAGATTGGCAGTTAGCCACCAACCAAGGATCGCGAAACTCTCACTGGCAACATTCGAGCTCGAGCTCACCAAATATGGTGAGGCCAAGTTGGCCCACTTGACACAGCAAGGTTGGGCCTCCCCGATCTGGCAAGACTCTAGCTCGCTAGATCTGGTGAGGTCGAACTTGTTGGCCTCAATGCTAGTGATCGATGAGCTCAAGTGATTGGGGAGACCCTAGCCTCACCAACGGCCTCACTCAGCCTTATTAGATTGGGCGAGCTCAAGCGGTACTAGCGAGGTTGGGGCCTCTTGATCTGGCAAGACTTGAGATCATCGGCATCAGGGCGAGCTCGATCTCACCTAAGGCTGGCGAGGCTTGGCTTGCTAGAATTAGGCGAGCCTAAGCCTCGCTGACTTATGGCAAGGCTTCAACTCGCTTATTGTCAGCCACAGTTGCCGACCACGGTGAGGGGGTGAAAAATGAAAAAAAAATTTTATTTTAAAAAACAAAAAATAAATTACATTTAAAAATAATTTCATAAAATAAAAATAAAAAATTATATATTTTTGAAAAGCACGGAAAATCAAATTAGATTTTCCATACAAAATGGAAAATATTTTCTATTTCATTTTCATGGTTCAACCAAACACCCAAAAATATTATCATTTTAAAAAATATCAGGTTTATCATGACATAAATGGGGCCCCAATTTTTTTTTTAAAAAATATAAAATTTATCCATTAAATTTGTAATTGTATGGAAGTGTTTTAATAATATAATTTTTTTTAAATCATAAATATAAAAGTATTTAGCTAAATTTAATTAAATATAAAAGTATTTTAGCAATATAATTGATAAATTTACATTATGAATAAATTGGTCATAACAGATTAATAACTCAATTTGCGTTGGATCATTTATGACCCAATTCAAATCTAACATAATCCACCCGTTTGACAAGTCTAGATGAAACTAATATTGTTAATAATATGCAAGGTACTTTAGAGTTTGATATTTGCGTCTAATTTAGCCATGCTAGCAGCAGAAGAAACTTAATTTTTAACCTATACTGTCAAAATCATTGTTTTACAGGAAGATGGAGTGAGGCTGAAGACTGTTCCTTCGCTCTTCTTCTTCAGAAGAACCAAATCAGGCAACCGCGTAAAGCCCATTTTGTGGGAGAACACCGCAAGTAGCGGCCCAAGGGCATCATAATCGTCGCCATCATCGTCGTTGTCGCCATCAAAGAAAATGGTGATGCCTAGGATTGCGGCTCGGTGGAACCATTCGAGAGCGAAAGCCGCACTCATCTGGTTTGTCTGCTTTGTCCCGTTTCACTTTCTTTTTCACATGGGTTCGCACAATTCTTCGCAGAGTCCCGCCCCGGATTCGTCTCCGGGTCATTCATCGGGTGCGGTCTCTCGGCTTGCATATTTTTCTGTTCTTGCTGTATGCACGTCCTTACAAGATGTCAACTCTGGTGCAACTTTTCCCCTAGGAAGTAATAAATCTCATCATTCTTATGTCCTTTTACCCAGCTACCTTGCTCTCGGCAGAGGTCACCTTAGATGATAGGAGGGAGATTCCTTCCTCTCGTTTTCCTTCATCCTACAGCTTGCGATTCTACATGGAAGTGATGCTCGAACTGTATCTGGCAAGGATGCTGCATCGCCATTAGTTAGACCATGTTATGATAAAAAGTTAAGCTTTTTGTTCAGTAATCAGTCGCTTCCCTGGCAGTTGCACTTACCAATGGCAAGCTGACAGGCATCTTTGTTCCTGATCTGGTTTCGGAACTCAAAAGTTGGTATCATTTTGGCACGTTCCAGCCTCCGAAGACGAGGTAATTTACGCGTCATGGGATCTAATTCTTGACATAGATTCTGCTTGGACTCGGTGCTGGTTTTTGCTTAAACATCGAAGCAAAGCTGCTGCCGCGAGGGCAGGTGCAGATATTGAACGCCTTTTGAATCTTCGAAAGAATGGTTTTCGATGTGCTTCTCAAAATCTATGAAAACCATCCATGGGTTACTGAATGACCGTACTGATGGTTTGATGCTGCTGCTTGGCATATGTCCAGGTCATCTTGACGCACAGATCCTGTCTCCATTGGTGCAAATGGAGACAATTCTCTCCCTGTTCAACCTGTCAAGGTATTACTGCAGCTCTTCCATTTGGGTTAAAATGGGTGCAATTCATTGTTTGAGAAAAAATATCAAAAAAGTCATAAATCTATTGCATTGGTACCAATTCAATCATAAAATTTTTAATTAGATTAATTCAATCTTAAACTTTTTAATATCGATATTAATTCAGTCAATTCGGTTAATTTTGATGGGTGGCTGGACATTAATGTGGTAATTTTTATTATTTTTATTTTATTTTTCTTTTCGAATTTTTTATTAATTTTTTTCTTTTTCCTTTTCTTTTATCCCTCCTTCCTCCTTGGACCGTCCTTGCGGCGGCCGGCAAGCCTCACTGGCCATTGGGTGAGGCCTGCAAAGCCCTCACTAGTGCTGACGAGGGTCGCGGCCCTTGCCCAGGGCCTTAGGCGAGGCGGCATCGCTCAGATTTGGGAGAGGCCAGCCTCGCCCTAGCCTTGCCGTGGGCGAAAGCGGCCTTGCCCACGGCCGGCGAGGCCAACACGGCCCTCACTAGGCTTTGCCGCAAGCGAAGGCGGCCATTGCTAGCCGCAAGCGAAGGCGGCCATTGCGCCAGCAGCAAGGCCAAGGCAAGGCTAGCCTCGCCCAAATCTAGACGAAGCCGCCTCGCCTGCAACCCTGGGCAAGGCCGAGCGAGGGTCGTGACCCTCGCCGGCGGCTAGCGAGGGCTTCACGGCCACCGTCAGAACAGTTCAAGGAGGAAGAAGAGAGAAAAGAAAAGGAAAAAAGAAAAGAAAAATGAAAAAATATTTAAAAATTGTTGCGTCAGCGTCCGGCCACTGGTCGACATTTATGTCAACGCCGGCCAGCCAAAATTGATCAAATTGACTGAATTAGCACTAATGTAAAAAGATTTATGACTTTTTTGATATTTTTACCTCATTGCTTGGTATGCTTGTGCATTTGGGGAGTTGGTGGGACATTTGAGGTGGTTCGATTGTCCATCAGATTTAAATGATGGATGTGACGAATTGATACCTAAAGCTTGAGGAGAGTGGTAGCTTCGATACTGTAAAGATAGGCTTTGACTAGATGATGGAACGTATATAGAGATGCTAGGTTAATATCCTTATTATGTTGGATTTCCAAGACCGACGTTTGAGGCGTGACATTATGAGAATCCAACATACTGGGGATTAACCTAACGCCATCATGTGTATGCTATCATCTGAACAAAAACTTGTTTGTACCATATCCAAGCTGTCACTCTACTCAGCGGTCTATATCCATGGGCCGATGCATCACCTCCATAATCAAAACCCAGTGGACCATCGAACACTTTGATATTCGACCAAAAAAAAAAAAAATAACACTTTGATATTCGACCAAAAAAAAAAAAAATAACACTTTGATAGGTCCCACCAACTAGCCATTACTACGAGCATACCAAGTAATGAAGCGATGAGGGTTATATTGAAGTAACCCAGCGCGAACCCAAAATAAAGAGCTACACCTACCGTGCTCAACCGCAGAACCAGGTACGACGACATGTTGATTGTCATACTCTAGAGATAGCAGTATCCAAAGCTCATTGTAAGAGGTAGATCCGTCACTATATATTTGTAAATAAAGGGGTTACTCAAAATTTAAAAAGTGGAATCTCTAAATTTAAGATAAGAAATTATGTTATCAATTGATCCAGTGTGATACGACAGCATGAATTTAAAACAAATAGGGCATGTTGATAGTCATACTCTATGGATAGCGGTATCCAAAGCTCATCACAAGAGGTAGATCCATCACTGCATATTTGCAATAAAGAAGTTACTCAAAATTTAGAAAGCTAAATCTCTAGATTTAAGATAAGAAATTATGTTATCAGTTGACCCAGTGTGATACAACTGCATGATTTAAAATGAATATGAGTAGATATATTTATTTTCTACCATAATATTTAAATAATAATAACTTGTAATGTGTCATAATTTTTTATTCAAATGCAAGTAAATAACATATAATTTCACAATGCACGATCACCACATAGCTCACCAATATGCATAAGTATCTAGCCTCCTCCATCACTTCATGTTTGTAAATAAAGGGGATAGTCAAAGTTTAGAAAGTGAAATTTCTAGGTTTAAGGTAAGAAAGTATGTTATCAATTGACCCAGTGTGATACAACAATATGAATTTAAAACAAATATGAGTAGATATATTTATTCTACCATGATATTTAAATAATAATATCTTATCATGAGTCATAATTTTTTTATTCAAATGCAAGTAAATAACATATAATTTCACAAGATCACCACATAGCTTCACCAACATGCATAGATGAGTATGTAACCTCCTCATCTCTAGCTAAGACTATCTTGATCAACAAGGCATCATCCCACCAGTCATGATGATGGAATCATAAATTCATCCAAGCTACATCAGCGAGACTAAATATATTGACGATTATCTCATACGCATTTTCTTTTATATTTTTCTTTTGCAAAGTTGGACCTTTGTTTTTTAAATCTCGCCACTCGAGCCATACTATAAATCGTGAATGCAAGTCGGAAGCCAATCCGTACTTGATCGAAACCGGTGGTTCTTAAAGAAATCGAACCAAATCGGACTGAATTGAAACCGGTGGTTCTTAAGGAAACCAGTCCAATTCTCGATTATAATTTATTGGAACCGGTGGGTATTGGTTTGATTTCCAGTTCTAGGTGTGAAACTGCCTTTTCATCCACTTGAATTAGACCGAACCAATAATATATAAATATATATTCAATTTAAAGAAAAAAAAATTCTGACTAAAAAATTATGAAAAATGAAAATCCTAAAATTCCTAATTTGAAGCTCAACATCCATTAATTGAGTACTCGTCTTGTCTCATTCTCACCTTATATAAGTCATTTATCTATCTCTCACTCATGGTCTTGGCTCTTAAGCTTAACTCCTATCAACTCATAGTATCAACTCTCAACTTTTAATATGAGTCCAATCTTTTCACTAATCTTGTAATTAAGAATAGGGAAGTTCTTTGTTTTTTGCTTTACTTTGGCTTGTTGAAAAATATTGCACTGAGTATGTGAAACTTGATGGGACTAGTTCCATGGACTCACCTAGGAACTAGACTAAACCGAAGATCCAATTCCCGTGGATCCATGAAACTAACGAGCGATTCATAATTCCAATTTTTCAGAATTGATCCTTAGTAGGCAGCTCCTGATTCTAGGATGGAAACCGCCCACGGAATCATGCTCACCCCTAGCTCTAAGGGCTTTTAGCCCAAAGCAGGTCTAGAGGTCTTTTGGGAAGTAGCATTCTCGGAATGCAAGTCTTGGCCCCTCATTCGTTGTCCATCTTCTTCATTGTTTGCATGGAGAAGCCAAATAGAGGTTGATGACCTCCGGCCAAGGGGTGATGTGTGCCGACAATCGGGCCTTGGGATCGTGACCACTGGGTGATCGCCGCCTGGGGTCACGCGACCTTAGGCAACGCCTCACAACTATCGCTTGGGTCATGGCAACCTAGGTGACGGTACAACCCAAGCATTGCTCGAGGTCATTGCAACCTTGGCAATGCCTGGGTCACGAGACTCAAGCGACACCTGAGGTCATGATGCCACCACCTTAGGTGAGCCAACGGCTATTTTGGCCACCGATGATCGAACTATACCAAACAAAATTAAAAACCTTTTAAAAAAATTTGTAAAAGTTGTCTACAAAATGTAATTTTTATTAAAAAGCCAAAATTGTTTCCTAATGCACTTTAAAATCATAATTCACCAAACGCTATTTGTATTTTGGAAAACCTCTTTAACTCAAAGATATTTGCATTTCCCCTGATGATATTTTCCTAAATCCAAACCAAATAGGGCCAAAAAGCCTAGTTCTCGACTCTACAAATGGGAAACCGGTCTTTATTAGTTGTGTTCCCAACTCTATACCCTAAACTGGCCGGTTCTATTTGGAAACCGAGCTGGTCCCAAGTGATTGGGCCAGAAACCGGTTTACCTAAAAAGAATTAATTCAACGCACGCTTCAAGAATCAAAACCCATGATCTCTTTAAACTAAGCGCATGCGCTGCACCACTTGATCAACGTCTTGCTTACGTTTGTATGTACCAGAAGACTATATACTGTTAGAAAATGTCACGAAATTTGAGAATGTTAAAACCCTACAATCTAAACTTGGGGCCTATCATCTCTCTCGTCACAAAACTCTCTCTCTCTCTCTCTGAGATTAAAAGTATAGAAGAAGTTGCAGGTAACAGCCAAAGCCAAAGCCGCGTAGAAAATGCCTTATCTCTCTCTCTCTCTCTCCCCGTTGCTCAAGGCTCGACTATCCATCCCCCTCTCCTTTTCATCTTATTTTCTGCTGATTGTCCACGATGGCCACTGCATTGCATTCGCCTTTTGTTTGATTTAACTCTTCTTCTTTTTTTACCAGACTTGCTTTCACTTGTTCGAAAAATAAATAAATAAATAAAGAAGAATCCTGATTTTCGTAGAATCAAGAATCAACTAAGAATCAGGCAATTTGGTTCCAAGCCTTGCCAATTTGATTCTCGGTTCTGAAAAAGAACTGGAACCCACATGGTCAATTCAAGATACTACCTTTGAGCCGGCCCATTCTGAAGTTTTAATCTTTAAGACGTGAGAACCATCGAAACACCATGCCCTAAAGTGACACCGCTTTCACACACGGAATTGGCTAATGGGATATTTATTTAATTTGACGATCAAATGTTTTAAATGTCACAAATCACGTCATGAACTCATAATGTATATGTGTTCAAGTTTAGAATTTTTTATTCATTCATTGCTGTCTAAATATGTAAATATGTTTTATCGTGAAAACGGACAATCGCCAAAATCTTTGACGGGTAATAACATTAGTCATAAACTACTTCAGTATAATTCTCTTTAATGATTTGATTTTTTAAAAAAATTTTGGCATATTTTTCTTTAATGATTCATGAAATTTTCAGCAATTGAAAAAAAAATCGGGGTATATGGTTTCACACATTTTTTTCCGTAATTCTAATCTCTAAAAAAATGATCTAGTATCAAATACAACAACATTAATTCAAACGAATATGAGTAGATGCATTTGCTTTCTACCATGATATGAAAATGACAATAACTTGCCACAAGTAACATTTTTTTTTATTCAAATGCAAATAAATGATATATAATTTCACGATGTGTGATTACCACATAGCTCAACAATATGCATAGGCGAGTATCTAGCCTAATCATCTTGTTAAAATAATTAAATATTAAATCACGCCTTACGTGGTTTAACATTTAATTATTATAACACATCTCAAGCTAAGACCATCTCGATTTACAAGGTATCATCGCCACTACTCATGAGGATGGAACATAAATTTTTCTGAGCTACATCAGTGAGGCTAGATATATTGGCAATTACCTCATACTCATTTTCTTTTATATATTTTTTTTCAAACTTAGACCTCTGTTTTTTATATCTCGCCACTCAAGTCATACTGCATATTATAAATGTGAGTTGCAAGCCACCTCATGTCCTCTCAACTTTGCAGAGTATAGGGCCCCAAGCCAGCCTTGCACCAGTGGTTTAAAGCTAGTTCCCAATTCCGGAAACTAGACCAATTATCTTTCTAGCTTTAAACTGGCCGGTTCCAAGTCAACGGGCTAGAAACCGATTTACCTAAAAAGAATTCATTCAGCGCACGCTTAAAGAATCTAACACATTATCTCTGTAAACTAAGCGACAGGCTGCACCACTTTTTCAACATCAACAAGTTTGCTTATGTTTGTATGTACCAAAAGATCTTATACAATTAGAAAATGTCACAATTTTGAAAAATGAGTCTAGGACACCTAAAGTGTCAAAACTTGACACAATTTGACACTTAAGTGTCAAAAGTTAAGAAAGCGACACTTAAATGTTAAAATCGGAATAAAATAGATTAGTTAAGTGCCAACGGCGAGAAAGTCCGACTAAAACACTAGCGTGATGAGCCAAGTGCAAAACGACATTGTTTTGCACACTAACGTGAGTAAATAGTTAATATAGAAATTTATTAAATTAAATTTAAAATATTTTTTTAAAAAAAAAAGGAAGATGAAGATAGCCATCGGCTGAGGCCTTTTTTTTTTTATTTAAAAAATTGATTTTAAATTAAATTTAATTAATTTATATTAAAATTTGAATTATGCCAAAACGATGTTGTTTTTGTGTTTCTTTATTGAGTTAGCTTTCCAACGAACCACGTATGCGAGCAAAATTAATAAAAAATTGCCACATAAAATTTCCAACGGGATTCACCGGATATGACATTCAAATGTCTCATTTTTCAAAAGTAGTGATATTTAAGTACCACTTTGCTAATTTTTAGCATTTAAGTTTTCCCTTGTACCAAATTTTGTACTTGGAATTTTCTTTTCTTTTGAAAAAGTTAAAACCTCCTTAACCTAAACTTAGGGGCCTATCATCTTTCTCGTCACAAACTCTCTCTCTCTCTCTCTCGTGTGAGCTTGAAAGTGTAAAAGAAGCTGCAGGTAAAAACCAAAGCCACATTGATCTCTCTCTCTCTCCCTCCCCGTTGCTCAAGGCTTGACAATCCATCTCCCTCTCTCTTTTCCATCTTATTTTCTGCCGATTGTCCATAATTGCCACTGCATTGCATTCGCCTTTTGTTTGATTTCACTCTTCTTCCACTTTTACCAGACTTGCTTTCACTTGTCCCCATTAAAAAAAAAAAAAAAAGTATCCCGTTTCTCAAGTAGAATCAAGAATTGGCTTGGAATTAGCTTGGAACTGGCGATTGAGTTCCAAGTTTTGCCAATTTAATTCTCGATTCTAAAAAAGAATTGAAACCCACAGATCAATTCAAGATCCTAACTTTGTACCGGCCCATTGTTAAGTTTTAATATTTAAAACATAAGAACCAATGAAACACCATGCCTTGACGCAACATTATTTTCACACAAGGAATTGGCTAATGCGATCGTTATTTAATTCAATGATCAAATGTTTTTAACGTCACATATCACATCTCAAACTCATACTATATATGTGTTCGAGTTTGGAATTTGTTATTATTGCTCCTCTCCCACCCCCTTTCCCTTCCTCCCTCTTTGAACCCTTCTTCATCTTTTCCACTTATGGAGGGGAGGGATTTGACATATCTCTCTCCCCCCTCCTAGTTCCTTTTCCTTTTGTTCCCTTTTGTTTCTTTCCATACTCTCCCAATCTAGTTTTAGATTTGAGAGTTTTACTCTCCCGATCTTATATCTGGGAGCTTTTCTCTCCGATCTAATTTTAGATTTTGGAGTTTTAATGAATAAGTACTCCACTTCTAGTTTCAATGGAGTAGCAGCAGTTTTAGTGTTGTATTCATTCAACATATTTTTATTCAAAGGTTTGACACTTCATATTGGCTTCAGGGCTTGCTCTCACATGTGTCAAATATGAGTTTTTCAACATTTTTATGTTGTCTCCGTATGATGATGGTACGAGGACGTTAAACCTAGGTGTACACTGCCGAAGAGTGAAACCATAATTATAGATGGAGATCCCGACACATGCTTATCATTGATAGTGCACCGTGACTCGATAATTGACTGTCGATCCTTTCATTTTGATGTAGTCCCAAATATATTCTTGAAGGACAAGCCTATGATTATCATTAACTATCATGCTCTAATGAAACGCTTTAATTTCTAGTTTTTTTATTTGTTTTGGAGCTTTATGGGCTTGCTTTTGTTATTGTGACTTTTGAGATTTATTTTCATGTATCGTTTTGATAATGAATATAAATTTCTTTTCAATAAAAATATATATGTAAATATGTTCTATCATGAGAGCGGACAATTGCTGAAATCTTTGATGGGTAATAATACTAGTCTTATTTTGCTTTGGCAAGATTCACTTTAATGATTTGACTTTCTTTAATTTGTTTTGGCATAGTTTTATTTAACGACACATGAAATTTTCAGCAATTGAAAAAAAAATTAGGGTATCTTTGTGGTCCACATATGATTTTTTTTTTCCCGTAATTCTGAAAATTCTAAAAAAAGAAAGGAAGAAGACGAGTTGAAGGCTGGCGAGCGTGGACGGCACACACTTGGAGTGGACCAGACAAGGGCCGGGGCTCGGCATCATCCTCGTTCCTCGGTCACTCCATCCCTCCAGCTCGTGAACGCCACACGCCTTGCTCCTCCTCTTTTTTTCCTTTTTTGGATTTTCGGAAATACCCAGAATCCGTGGCCAAAGCTGAAATTTTGGAGCGATTTCGTCACGAATTCTGTCGAGTTACAAGGCTTTACTTGGATTGGCTGATTAAAAATTCGTACTTTGATTTCGCAGATCAATTTTCTTGACGACCCATTTTCCCAAAAAATAAATATTATTTTTAAAAAATTGATTTTTTTGAAGGGATGATCTATTGGGGGTGGACGACTCATTTTTCGTAAAATGATCGTGGAAACTAATTTTAGTAAAACGTTTTTCTAAATTTTATGACATTTATTTAATGAAAAATGAATTGATCAGGAAAATATAAGAAAAAATGTTTATCACTTTTTAAAAAATGGAAAATATTTCCCATCATTTTTCTTTCACTTCTAGACCAGCACCTTTTTCCACCAAGACGCCTTTTCCATTTTCCCCCTTAAAATTCGGATTTTTAATCATTTGAGATTTTTATTTTTAAATTTTTTCTATTTTTCCTTTCCTTTTTTTTCTCTTTTCCTCCTTTATCGGCCAAATACCTGAAAATATTTTTTTATTTATTTTCAAGTTTCAGCACTATTGTCGTTTTTTAAAATGGATTCTTAGAAAACATTTTTCAAAAATGCTACATTTTTCACAAAATGAATGAAGTCTAAATATGTGAATACCTTCCATCATGAGAATAGACAATCATCGAAATCTTTGATGGGTAATAATATCGGTCTTAATTTGCCTTGGCATGAATCTCTTTTAATGATTTGATTTTGTTTAATGATTCTTGAAAATTTCAACAATTGAAAAAGAAATAAATCGAGTATTGGGCAATTCAATTACAAGCCTTGTCAATTTGATTATCATTTTCAAAAAGGAATCGAAACACACAGAGTCAATTCAAAATTTGTCTTTGAATCGGCCCATTTTGAAGTTTTAACATTTAAAACACAATAAACATTGAAACACCAGGCCTTGACGCAACATACTTTCACACAAGGAATTGACTAAATTTAATTTGATGATCAAATGTTCTAAACGTCATGAACTCATAATATATATTTGTTCGAGTTTGGAATTTTTTATTCATTCATTGCTCTCTAAATATGTAAATACCTTCCACAATGAGAATGGGCAATCACCAAAATCTTTGACGGGTAATAATATCGGTCTTAATTTGCTTTGGCATAAATCTTTTTTAATGATTTGATTTTCTTTAAAATTTGTGCTGGCATAGTTTTCTTAATGATTCTTGAAATTCTCAGCAATTGAAAAAAATAATAATAAATCATGTATGGTTCACATACAATTTTTTCCCGTAATTCTAAAAATTCTAAAAAAGGGAAAAAAAGAAGACGAGTTGAAGGCTGCCGAGCGTGGACGGCACACGCTTCGAGTGGGCCAGACAAAGGCCGGACCTCGACATCATCCTCGTTCCTCGGTCACGCCATTCATCCAGCTCGTGAACGCCACACGCCTTCCTCCTCCTTCTTGTCCCCCTTTTTTTTTTTCTTTTTCTTTTTTGATTTTCGGAATTATCCAGAATCCGTGGCCAAAGCTGAAATTTTTAGCGCCGATTCTGTCGAATTACGAGGTTTTCTGTGGGTTTGCTGATTAAAAATTCGTTCTTGATTTCGCAGATCGATTTTCTCGACGACCCATTTTCGGAAAAAGAAGTATTATTTTGAAAAAATTGATTTTTTTAATGTTTTGAGGGGCGTGATGGGGGGTGCTGATCTGGGGTGGAATGCAAGAGGGGGAGGAGGAAGGAGACAAAAGGGAAGGAGGAAGGGCACGTGGAGAGAGGAGAGCACGCGATTGTAAGCTTCGCATCGGCAGGTGTTCGCCACGCTCCTTCCTGTGTCCGTGTCCTCTCTCTCTTCTCTCTCTCTTTCTTTCTCTCTCATACCTACTTCTTCAATCATATATGCCTTCTCTCTCTCTCTCTTCTCTCTCTCCAACCCTAGAATTTCTTGCAATTTCCTGCCTTTCTTAGGGAATTGTCCCGATTCATCGTTTGGGTGTTGTCCTGGGAATCTGCCCTTTTTCCAGGTAGATCAATTCACGCTGTTTCTCTCCATTAGCAGTTAGTTTGGTTTGATTTTGGATCTCTGCTTTGCCTGTTGAGATTTCTTTTCTTTTCTTGCTCTGGTTTCTGTGATTCTTGATTTTCTTGTCTTCCTAGGCTTGATCTTGGTGCTTTGTTTGTCTGGGGATTTAATTTGATGGTTTCTCGATTCGGTTCTGGTCGAAAGATCTCTTTTTGTTTTCTGGGTTATGAATGAATATTTGGGTTCTGTGCCATAGGACCTGGGTGGTTCTGTGTTTGGTTGCAGAAGAAGAAGGTCAAATTTTGTAGATTAGTTTTGGAATTGGCTAGTGCCTGCATATAGTTGGGCAAATGAAATAGAAGTTTGATCGGCCTCCTTTGGTTTCTTCAGTGATTTGCGTTAGCGCCGCGGCAGACATGGTTTCGGAGGCGACCACGTCATCTGGCGACAATTCCAACGGGGCGGCGGCGGCATCACTATCGGCAGGAAGGTTAGTTCCCATTTGGCCGTTTTGGTTGATCGTGGTTGCTGTGACTGCTGTGCATCTCTAAGTTCATGGAGTCCATGCTGCGTGTAATTGGTGTGTGGAATGCAAGTAATCACGCCAATGAACTGTGAGTCGAGCAGATGGCATGCACTTTTGTTCAACATAATGAACATTGACTGAGAACAAGTGTCAGTTTGCCTAATGGTTCCTAAAGTTTAGCTTATTAGCTTCAAACTACGATGGGAGCCTGCATAGTTAATGAGATTGACAAGGTCATTTTGCTTGTGTCAGACATAAGGACCATAAGCTAAATGGTTCAAAATATCATTAGATCCACATAGTGCATAAGTTTAATGGAGCTTTAGGCTTCTGTTAACTGAATTGGTGCATCATTGTAATTAACTGGTGGTAAGTGTTAGTTGAGATGTGGTGTGTATAGGCTTAATTTACTAGTTGCTTGTGTCATTACAGATATGCCAACCAATTTATATGGGAAAAAATGTTCGAGAAGTTTGGTTATGCCTGAATTTAGTAATTAACAATTATAACTTGATCTTGAATTTTTTATGGTAAAGTGTAGAAACAGTACAAGTCTTGGCTTTCTATATCTGGAGTTGGCTTTAATGTTTCTTTTGTAGACATTAAGTCTAACTGACTTGTGCACTTTTACTTGAAATGGTAATCCTAGATGGAAGATCAGCATTATCTTTTAAATATGAATCTTTTAAGTGCTTGTTTTACTGATTGTTCCTTAGGGCTTCAGACTGTTTTGCTGTGTACATCTAGTAAAAATGGACAGGGTTATCCAGTTTATGCTTTGTGGCCTTATAAATTTTTGTTTTGCCTTTGCAGGTCGTCTCCTTGCAAAAAGACTCAGGGTAAAGTACCTAAAAGAATTCACAAAGCTGAGCGGGAGAAACAAAAGCGTGAGCATTTGAATGAGCTTTTCCAAGATTTGGCAAATGCACTTGGTAATTATCATCCTGTTTAATGGACCATATCATCTGCTAAATGTTATAACAAGATGCTATCTCCTTTTCAGTTTATCTGCTCAGATATTATTATTCTAATTAGTAACTCAAATCACTCCATTTGGATTTGACCTCATTGTGGTAAGTATCTTGTGCAGAATTGAATCAGCAGAACAATGGCAAGGCCTCAATACTGTGTGAAGCTGCTCGCCTATTGAAAGAAATATTTGGCCAGATTGAGGATCTTAAAAAGGAGAATGTTGCTCTTGTGTCTGAGTCTCGCTATGTAAGTACTAACTTCTATTGAATCTCTGTTGATGCTGATGTTTGGGCATGTCCACTGTTCCTGAAATGTAGGCTCCTAAATTTTGGTGTGTCAACCATTCTCGGTCTCGTGTCCTTGCCCATCACTCTGAAACTTATTTCCTCTATAAATAGAACATTTATACCTGTTAGTTTTTGTATGTCAATTTTTCTTTTAACACAAATATGAACGTAGGACTCTGCTTTGGAAAGTTCCTGTCATTTGACTATTTCACTCTTCTATGTGATCATCAAACTGAAAATTTCTTGATGTTTCATTTGGCATCAGTTTGTTTAAAGTTCTAGGGGCGATAACTTTGTGAAATGCTGGTTCAGGTGACGGTCGAGAAAAATGAGCTGAAAGAGGAGAATTCTGCGTTAGAAGCCCAAGTAGAGAAATTGCAGAGCGAGCTAAGAGCCCGGGTAGCTGAGTCGAAGCCTGATCTGAATGCACCACCTCCTGAATGTACCCAACCAACTGGAGACACTGCTGGGTTGGCTACTGCAGAACAGCCATTGCAGCAAACGCACGCGGTGATCATCGTCCCCCTTCAACCCCCCCTTCAACCCGATATCTCCTCGTATCCCATGCACGCCCCACACGTGAGCAAGCCACACCCGAGATACCCCACTTCTGCAGATTCGTGGCCATCACAGCTCCTCGGCGACCAAGCCCCTTGGAGGAATGAACTCCCGCTTTGTGGCAGCGATAACGGTCGTAGCAACGAGGAAACCGGCCCCAACAATGGCCTGTAAAAAACCCAGTTCTTAGACTCTGAGGAATCTGTACCATCGTATTCTTGAATTTGCTCCTTCTGCTTTATCCCCTCTGGCATCTTGGACCGGCAGTCTGTACATGGATGATGGATAAAGGGCAAATCAGGGCAAATCAGTTTTCTGGGTTTGTGGAGTTCTTTGCTCTGCTTCACTTCGAAAACCTTACAAGACAGTAGTTTCAACTCAGCGCAGTTAGCATGGGCAAGTCGATAAGAGAAAATGACATAAATAGTCCTTAGATTATTTTAGCTGAATATCCAATTTGATTCCTGAACTTTTAATTTATTTAATGTAATTCTCGAATTTTATCTCAATGTACTATATAGTTCTTAATTGTATGAGAATTATTTATATCATTATTTCGGTTGATAACGATAGATGGTAGAGCAAAGTAGAGCATCTTCAAACCAAAGGTGGAACCTTTATTAAGAATCCATCCATCGCTAGAAATCATTAAATCCGTAAAGCTCCGCTCTGCAGAAAGAACGCACGTACGTACGCACGGAAGAAGACAGTAGACCATCGTGTGATGCAATCAAGAGCACACGCGAAGTGGCACTTTCGTGGTTTCGACGGGGACCAGGGGCCTTTTCCTGGGATCTCATCTGCCGCAACCGAACCCACCGCCGTCGAAAGATCCGGTGGTTGAGGGCGCACCGTAGTCCGGCAACCGATTCCACATTATGGATCCACCGGAGTCAAAGTCAAACTTGATTGTCCCTCGTGGCGCGTCGGGATTGGCCGAACGGCTGAGCTCACCGACACCGTGATGCGCTTTACCGAATGAATTCCTGCGATCTGCCTTCGGGGAGCTCCCATGTTTTTGTCTTTCAATGCTTTTGCGTCTCTGCCTTTTTTAAAGCTCGGATTCTCTCTCTCTCTTTCTCTCTCGAACTAATTTCTACCTGAAACCCTATAATAATACTACTCTTTTTCTCTCTTCTGCAACACGCAAGGGCTGTAATTTGAAGGAGGAGGAGGCTGAGGGAGACGCGCATTTGAGAGGGAATAATGGGATCGGGAGCTGGAAGCTTTCTCAAGGTGGTGCTGAAGAACTTCGATGTGCTTGCTGGGTACGCCTTCTTTCCCCTTCATTCGCTTTGCCCACTATTTCTTTCTTGATCTTTTCCTGGAGAATCCAAAATTCTTGCAAAAAAGAAAAAGAAAACCATTGGGTTGATGCGTTTTGATCGTGTGAGCTAGCTAAAGATGGTAATTTGGTGTACGGAGCTGAAGGGCTTTACTTGGAATCTCTTGAAGTTGATAATTGGTGTATAGAGCTAAAGGGGCATACGTGGAATCTGTTGAAGTTGTGGTTTTTATGCGTTTTAGTTAATGGGTCAACTAATTCGGGATCCATTGTGTTTTGTTTCAGGCCGGTTATCAGTCTTGTGTATCCTCTGTAAGTCGGTTTCTGATCACATTAACTGAAATTTTTAGCTTCCTTTCGCTTTTACTTTGATATTGTGGTTTAATTCCTAGTTGATTTTGTATCTGATCAAAATCATTTTGCTTACAGGTATGCTTCCGTCAGGGCAATTGAGACTAAATCTCCTATAGATGATCAGCAGTGGCTTACCTATTGGGTTCTGTATTCCCTTCTCACTCTCTTTGAGCTCACCTTTAACAAACTCCTTGAATGGTAAATTGCATTCCTTTTGCTGTCCATGAAGTAGTTATTGCAGTTTGCAATGTGTTGCTATTGCATCAAAGTCACGTAAATCGCTGTTTACAAAGAATGTCAAGATGGTTTTTTGAGGATTGTGTTGCAAGAGCTGTATTCAGTGCACATCATTTTAGACTCTCATAATCAGGGTAGGTTGACCTTTTCTTATAGCCTGCAATATACTTCCAAGGCCTGTTAGCCATTCTACATTTTGGAATGAGTTGTATGCGCAAACAGCTGGGAATAGGATGTCATAAATACCAACGGCAATGCAGATGTGACCTGATTCGTAGCAATCCCCTGGTAGTTGAAGCTTTTGTCAGAGTCTTCTAGGTCATAGTGTCATCAAATGCTTTAGATATAGGACTATTCTACCTCTTGGATGTGCTTGGTTGGTTGCTGCATTCTTAAGATGGGTATCATCAGCGTCCTACTTGATTAGCATAGTGACTTTGGTAAAAAAGATGAAGATTGAGAATGATATTGTGTGGTTAGTGTTCTTGCATTAAAATCTCTGCTAAGGTTATAGAATAAAAAAGTGATCGCCAACAGCAAGCATTGTTCTCATTATGTTGTCAGGGGCTGGTACTCTCCAATCAAGGCTTTGTTTATTTATGTCATGTTAAATAATAGAAAGTGATCTGTATCATTCCCTCGGCCTTTCCTGATTGTATTACGGACTTGCGGTTCCGTGGAGGATTACCTAGTAAACAGAAGACACATATAACATGTCTAGGACATGTTTTTGCATAGGCTTTGTGGTCTTCACATATTTACAGATTCTTGAATCTTTGGCAGGGTCCCCATATGGCCATATGCAAAGTTGATTTTGACCTGCTGGTTGGTCATACCATATTTCAGCGGTGCTGCATATGTATATGAACATTTTGTGAGGCCTGTCTTTGTCAACCGTCAGACTATTAACATCTGGTATGTCCCAAGGAAGGAGGATGTCTTTAAAAAGCCAGATGACATTTTGACGGCTGCAGAGAAGTATATTGAAGAGCATGGAACTGAACAGTTCGAAAATATCATCCATAGGGTACGTCTTAGCTAGATTCTGAAGAGTAAACATTTCTTGATGCAATCTCTCCTATGTCTCTGGTTGACTACCACCAGAGCACCAAATTATTTGAGAAATTTGTGTTTCATAATCTGATTTGGAAGTCTCGGGATAGCTGTGAAGCCACTTAATTTCTTCTCTCTTTCTGTGCAGGCTCATAAGTCCTGAAACTAGGGGGGCTTTTGCAGGATTTGAAGAGGACTATCATTATTCATAATGTTCTACTTCAAATTCTAGAGTTGGTGATGCCTACGAACAGAGATGTACAATGTCAGGGTGTGTTGTGTTGCAGTACCACATTTCACTGGCTTTCTGCTTTCCGTGATAATGTACATGCACCCTTTTGTTATTTGCAGTAGTTCTACCGTTGCAGTTGCTGTCACTGTTCTTTTGCTTCTGTGTATTTAGGGCATGTAATGGTGTAAATTCTTCAGATGAACTATGAAGTACTTGGGGTTGGAAGGTTGTGTTGCTTTATTTTCACCTCTTGTCCATCCCTTGCCTCATGTGTCCCAGCATCTCACTTCTCTATCAAATTAACGTGGATGGGATCGGGCTGAAACTTTTGGGGAAGCGAGACATGATCTCAGCTTCTTGTAAGCTTTCTTTGAACCTGGAGCTGTGATAGGCATCGTAGGAGTGTTAGGAATCCCTTTTCTTTTAGCCAAAATCTGTGCATTCCTAACCTACTAGTTACACTCTGTGAATATTTGCAAGCCAGCTTCTTTCTGCTCAAATCATCTGGCTTTATCCAAACTATATTTGTAATGCTGATAAACCAAACCAGGGGGAGTTGTTTGCAGAAAATGTAGGCAAACAGTCTCCCCAAACTCCTGAACTGAAATTTTGTGTAAATGAGAAAAATAGAATGTGCAAAGATCGATTTACTTCGTTGTGAATCACCACAATTCATGTTATGGCGTGACCAGTACGGATAAGCTGTTAACTGGGATCTTCATCAACAATTTGCAGTTTTAGTCTCACGGCACATGCAATGTCTGAAAGTACATTGTGGAGATCGAACTGCATGTTCCGACATGGTGAAAGATATCCTAGTTCTGTAATGAGAAGACATCACACGGTTCAGTCATGATTGGATTTCCGCATGTATTCCCGAGCTTCTTCAAGGGCCGATTCCTTTGCATCGGCAGCGTACAGTATCTTCTTCACGGCCATTGACATCTGTATCGAAATTCATATATTCATCAGAGAAAAGAATGACGAGATGTGTCTTCATAAAAGTACAATGACCAAAGGATGAGATGGAGAAGAAGATTTCATCAGTATAAATGAACGAGTTCTTGAATCTCTTACAGGGATATCCTCCAATTCGGGAGTCTGACAAAGTATCTCTATATCTCGCAATTTTGCAAAGTAAAAATCCCGTTCTTTTTCCAAGAAATCCACAGATAGCTTGAGATCTGCAACCTGTAAAATGTGAAAAATATAGTCGTCTGAAGAATCTATCTAAGAATGACGATCCGCCCAGATGAGCGGACAAAAACAAGGACATATCCCCGAAAATCCTTTAAAAGGTAAGAAAATATGGAACAGCCTCCACTGACATGAAGCATGCATGTATACAAGTGTGGATGCGAGCGAGCGCGCACAGAGATTGTACACAATGCACTAGCATGTATCAGCATCATAAGTTTCTGATGTAAGGAAACAACTAAATGTGGCAATCTACTAATCTCATACCAAATTTCTTGCTTTGATGCAAACATTTTAATAGCAAAACATGAAGGCAAGAAAACAACTTCCCAATCCTATTTCGGTTACCTCTTTTGACAAAGCTTGAATTTCCCGAGAAGAATCAGCAGCACCCACCGTTTCACTCATCCTCCCTTGACGAGGCCCTACAAAATTACAACCAACTCACTATATAATTGTCAAGTAGGGGGGAGAGAGAGAAACTTGTAACAGCTCCTGAATTTCTGCCAAGCTAACCAGAAGCTTTGGTGACACCAACTGTATCCGTCGAGCTTATGTTACAAGCATTGTTTGCTTGCAACGATTTTGAATTCTTCTGCGAACTCCTAGGAACTCTTTCCCTGCCACCCTTAGAGCGTCTTTCCACAGGATTGTAGTTTCTGCCGAGTTGAGACAAAAAGGGATTCTTATCAAGAAATACCACCCAAAAGTTTAAACAATGAAAACATTATTTG
Source organism: Eucalyptus shirleyi (assembly GCA_017140165.1). Classification (NCBI taxonomy): domain Eukaryota; kingdom Viridiplantae; phylum Streptophyta; class Magnoliopsida; order Myrtales; family Myrtaceae; genus Eucalyptus; species Eucalyptus shirleyi. The sequence continues at coordinate 4,309,900 of CM029447.1, read as the reverse complement.
GAAGGAAGCGTGAATGCAACCATAGTTAAACAGGAAGTTGCATACTCATTCATTATGCCACCATTGACAGCATCACAGTAGCGCTTCAACCATTGTAGAAACTCCAAATTGTCCAGGGGTCGGCCTTTGACAAGCCTGTTGACTTCAATATGCTGCCAAGAAAGCCATAGATTAGAACAACAGATCTGAACTGGTGGTTTCTCTTTTACATATGCTCCTCAAGCACAACAAGACAGCTATATATTACGGACATTGCCTTTCTCAATTTCTGCAAAATGTAGCTACAAGTCGAAAGTGCTTATTTTACATACCAATCCAGTTCAGGCTTCAAACAAAGTGCTCAAACAGAAACAATGCCACTTGGACAATTGGAAGACTAGTTAGTTCACCAATTACACGAATTGCAACGCAACTGACTTATACAGAATGAATTTCAAATTGACACAGTTGCTATGAACATCTCGCAGTTTTTTGCTAAACCTGGCGGGGAAAAAAACCATTTAGCTGGTCTTCCAGCTTTGAAGTTGTCTGACAGGAAATGAGCCAAAAAATCAAGTACACTACAAAAACTTTTCATCACAAGCTGTACTCACACACACACTCATACTATGAAAGGCAAATCTTTCACCACAAAATTCCTTAGAGCTTAATATTCAATGCAGCCATTCACACAGCAGGTCAAGAGGTGGTCACGGATCAGAAGCACCCAAATGAACTAACATCTGAGTTACCTTTCTCAAATGGATCAAAATTATGTTCTCGCTGCATTGTAAAAGCATACTAAAACTTTGACATTAAAAGAATCTGCGATCCAATGCAATATCACTTATTACCTTGTCAATCTTCAACTTGTTAAATGCTTCCTGCAGAACCTTGTAGTTTTGAATCATATCATATTCTGTCTTTGCATCAAAATTCACCTGCAAAACAGTATAATCAAGTCAGGATGGAAAGGGCTATTCTGTGAAACAGAATAAACCTAACAAGGAAACGGAATTGTGCTATTACCTTGTGCATGGGAACTACTCCTGGATAGGTCATGTCCATCAATTGGCATTGGACTGCGCCAGATGCAGCCTGTCAAGATATGTTGCATTAAAAGCATTTCGACCAGTTAAGTTTGACAGGAATTAACAGAATGCACCGATTCATAAAAGTGAACAATCGCTGATATTCTTCAGATGAAGAAACAATGACTGATGTTCTGTCATAAAAGAAATTCAAACTAGTAATTGGAATTTCTTACAACATACATAACCAACGTCAATTTTTAAGGAGATCATCAATAGTATGAATTGTTTCGGTTTTATTCTAAGAATCACCACAGAAAGTGCAATGTGGTATAGTTTGATGCACTCGATATAAATATTAACACACTTTGGGCATCAGATTGGATTGATATGACTTCTCCGAAACTGCAATCAGAAGTAAGCATATAAGTAAGATCATTTTTTTGACCTAAAAAAAAGAAGTAAGATTATGCCTAAGACTCTAAGACTCGCCCATAGAAATCGATGGATGACAGAATAATTAGATGCTGTCACCATCATTATCGGACCACATTCCTACCTCAACCGACATTGACACTTCTCAATAAAAATCACGACCTGATTTGCAGTTCTAAACATTCCCATATCTCATTATTAATGAACCATTGCAGTATCCAATTTCATTGGCCAAGAAAGCCCATTAATACAGAAAATCTTCGAATTTAGCATGACACCACCAACTTTGTAAACTTGTCATACAGACATATGGTGATCTCTGTTTGAATCGCTGAATTTTCTTGAATTTTCTTCGAACCATTGCCCATACCATTCTCAATTGCTCTGATTAAATGACTGTAGCCATCATTTGATGCATACAGTGCATAAATATAGACTCATGTGCTGGTAACTTACTTGAAATTTTTCTTAACTAGACGAAACTAACCAGGCTGAAAAGTGAAAATTTTGAACTATCGACTATGTTTCATCTTACACCTTGCCAACACAGAGAAAATTTAAAACAACGGGTTTGATCTAACACTCCAACAGAAGCCTTATTAAGCCTTATCTAATCCATTCTTTTCAAAGCTACAGAACGGAGGGTTCCCATACTGACCCACATATCCATAGTTTAACGAAGGATAAAACCTCACCATCAATTTGTGAAAATGGGCGGAAAAAAATAACTCAAATTCAAACAACCCACATGCCGTATCAACGCCCAGATGGAGAGAAATCAAAGTTATACCTCTTCAATGCGAGAGAGACTGAGCTGCAGCCTACCGTTGATCCAAGTCAGAATCTCGTTCCTCCCCACGAAGTAAGCGCTGTCCATCATCCCGATAGTAGTCGCCATCCTGTTTGGACTCCCACAGGAACCAAACCCAAAGAGAAAAACTCCTCTTCCTGCCTATTCCCGAACCCCGCTGTTGCCACCACAAAAATTTCAAAGATTTTCCGACCCACGATGGCCTCAGAGACCCGTATAAACTCGCAGACCACGTAACGGACGAGAACCCGATGATGGGTCCTCGGGTTCTTGATTCCGGGTGTAAAAAACAACGGCGAAAACCAAGAAAATGAAGAGAGAGATGCGAAACCGAAAAGGGTAGAGAGAGAGAGAGAGAGCAAGACACCGTCACCCCGGAAGACAAAAAAGGATTCTTTTCGTTTTCCCTCCAACGTATAGAAAATCTGAAACCGGATTTGGGATGGCTCGGATCGAAACGAGGGCAATGACGAAGAGAATTAAATGCGAAACGAGCGTGGGAAGCTTTCCACGTTCGAAAAAACAGAGGGAAATTCAAGATATGGGTTCATATCAAGCTCGGATTTTTTTATTCCAAAACGGGGGGATTATCCCGTTTAGGCCCGATATAGGAATCGAGATGGAGATATCGATGGCGACAGGAGGCGAGCGTGCGTCACTGTTTGTCGTGTCGATGATTGGGACGGCTCGTGAATCTGCTCTTCGGCCTAACTTCCAAAATGATTGATCGATGAATCGTACGTGATCGTAACTTCTTCAGCCCACATGCGATGGTCACACATCAAAATCGAATCAGGATCGGATAGATGAATTTGGTAAGAGGATTGGGTCAGGGACTCAGGGCTGTAACTCTCGTGAACTTTAATGATGAGATTTCATTTCATTAGTTTTCAGAACTTGACACAAAAGGAATAATAACTTAAATGGTGCATATTTGGTTCAATGTACAATATAATATGACTTATAGGCTTTTAATACATACTCAACTTAGTCTCTTAACTTATGAAGATCTCCGATATTATTTTTCATTAATTCAATTTTAGAAGTAATATTGAATATTTTCATATAATTCAATGATTAAATTAAAAATGTATCAAAATTTCATAGATCATACTAAATAAATTAAAATTTCAGAAATTACACTAAAGTTCATAAATCATATTATGCAAATTAAAAGTTTAGGGAAGACATCACATGTTGGCCCAAAGTTCGGAAACTATTTATGTCATTTTCCCCTTCCACAAAAGCCGGACCTGACTCGAAGAGCGGATGAATTAAACGTGGGCCTGAGGGGCCCAAGATCAAGTGGACCCTCGGATGAGACAGTACGGCCCAATAAGCTCGGGAGAGGGTTGCCTGTGGGCCTGTGGATTGGGCCCTCGGGACCTTTTCGACGGGTTGTTATTGATGGAAGATCCAGCGTTAGGGTTTTTGAGGGTTTTCCTTACCCCCTTATAAGGCGCACTTAGAAACTCAAAGAGCCATAAAGATTGCATCTTTCTCGGGGAGAAGGCTTGATTTTCCGCCGCCACGATCCCGGTGGGCAGCCGCAGAGCTTAGCTTCGCCGGAGAGGAGCCATGGTGCACGTCTCCTTCTATCGCAACTGTAACGTCTCCCTCTCTGTCTCCGTCTCTGTGGTTTTGGGCAGTAGCTTGTGTAACCTCTGGTGGGTGTCCGCATGTTCTTGAATGCATGCCTCTTCGTTCTTGGGATGTTGGAAATGTGTGATCCGATGCGGTTCTGAAGGCGTTGGTGTTTCGGGTCCTATGATGATTTGTGTATGTCGCTCGATCTGTTTGGTTTGGGAGAGATCGACAAGGAGATCTTTTGTCTTGTCTTTTGTCTTTCGGGGGTTGGGGTGGTTTGAAGTGTTTTCATTTCGCATTTTCGTTCACCCTCTAGATGAAAAATGTAGCGAGCGAAAAAGGGTTGTGGGCTGACCAAGTGATGAGGTTGAATTGAAGACTATTGCAGATGCTCTGTTTTGTGGGTCTCCGATCTTTTCACGGTTGGATCCAGTTGGTCTTTACGTTTAGCGATATCTGCTCGTTGGAGCAACGGCAAAGATTCTGAGAAAAGGAATTGCTTGAATTAGTTCACATTTGCAACACCAAATTGAGTTCTGAGTTCGGTATTCATAGCTTCAGATGATGGATTGGAGCGAGCACGTGCTTAGAATGCTACTCAGTTGAAAGAGGAAAGAGGTTCTACTCAATTGTAAAGAACTTTATTTCCATGGACTAGGATGGAAATGATGGGAACTTGTACTTTACATATCTCCTTTATGTTCCTGCTGCAGTAGACTCATAGATATGTTGTCAGTCACCTAGATATGCAGCATCTCTGTGGTTGACAATGAGTGAGTGATTTCTAGGAAACTCTTTACATCTTCATTTGTTTTGACTTCAGATGGGAAGACATTTAAGAAGCCCCGTCGCCCTTATGAGAAGGAGCGATTGGATGCTGAGCTGAAGCTGGTGGGAGAATATGGCCTTAGATGCAAGAGAGAACTCTGGAGAGTTCAGTATGTTCTGAGCCGTATCCGCAACAACGCAAGGATGCTTTTGACCCTTGATGAGAAGAACCCTCGTCGAATCTTTGAGGGTGAGGCTCTTCTCCGGAGGATGAATCGCTATGGTTTGCTGGACGAAAGTCAGAACAAGCTTGATTATGTCTTAGCCTTGACTGTTGAAAACTTCCTGGAGCGTCGCCTGCAGACACTTGTCTTCAAGTCTGGAATGGCAAAATCAATCCACCATGCCAGGGTGCTCATCAGGCAGAGACATATCAGGTTAGATTTTTAAAGTTAAAATAGGTACGTGGTGTATCACAGATGTAGATGCATGTGCAGGGCCTGTTTTGTACATTGATGCTTTGTGTATTGAGGAATAGCAACTTTGGATGTTTATTTCTTAGAGGTCTCATATGATACAGTAATTTTGTGTTGGGTTGTTTTGTAGTTAACAATTGCAGCATCTAGTTCCTTTGAGTTGAATATTAGATGAGCCATATAAGTATCTTGGAAAGATTAGATCATGCAATGGGCAGTGGAGAAGTTTCTGTAATGGATATTGGAAAATGGATTAGTCTTCTTAGTGGTTTAAAGGCTGTGAGTCTGGGTTGTGGTGAGTATGTTTCATTCTCGTGTCATTCATAATTCTTAGTAATATCATGCAACATGAGGTGTGAAATTTTGATAAGTTTCTATAGTCAGGAGGGTGGTGAGACTGTGACAGTAGCAGTTTGAACATTCAGTTCCCCATGTTTTGATCAATCAAAGTAACAGCTTCCTTGCATTTCTCTAAATCCTGTGAAATCTGAATCAAAAGCTAGCTGCTTGTGTGTTCCCCTAATGCTACCAAATAACATTGCTGTCTTAGATCATGGTTGATGTACTGATTTGATCTTGCTTCTAATTTGGCAGGGTTGGGAGGCAAGTCGTGAACATCCCATCTTTCATGGTGAGGGTCGATTCGCAAAAGCACATCGACTTCTCACTTACGAGCCCATTCGGAGGAGGGCGACCTGGAAGAGTGAAGCGAAAGAACACCAAGGCTGCTGCTAAGAAGGCTTCTGGTGGCGATGGAGATGAAGAGGACGAGGATTAGATCATTGGACGGGTTCTTGTTATCCAATGCTAGCTGCCATTCCATGGGCCAATTTTTATTCTTTTTTGGTGTTGACGTTGCAGTATAATTTAATTTTGGAACTTTTCGCGGTTCTACTCGGGTAGGGACTCGCTTGCATTATGACAGCATTTCACCCTTTTGGATCACGGTCAGGTTATTTGTATAATTTGGTTTCAAGGTGACTATTCTCGGCCACTGGTCATAACTTCAAGTTTTGCCAATTGCCGTAGTTGAATTGATAATTCAGGTGTTCGTAAAAGCTCTTAAACGCGGCTAAAGATTCGATCTTGATTGTAAGGTATGATAGGATTGGAAATGCTAAAACTACCCAATGACCTTTAGTAAATTACCGTGGATGGATTTGGAAATTTTGAATGCCGGGTCGGTCTAGAAGTGAATTGCAGGAAGAATTCGGAATTCTAACTCAATTTAGAACGTTGGATGGGCAAGCTCTTGCACGTTGATTTGTGTTGGGTCGTAGGTAGGCGCTTGACTTTGTCGTTTGGACGATGATAAACTATGGAAAATCAATCGTGGGTTTGATGTCTGGAATTCTGAGTCAGCTCGGAAGATGTCAAAACGCTTGTTCACGAGCCTCTTCCAACATCCATCTCCCTCATCTTCTTCGCCTCCTGCACAAGCAAAGAGAGAAGAAACTAGCGACACGAGCATGGAATCCATCAACGTCTTGAAGGGCTACGGCAGACTGAACAGCCCCGAGGCTCCGATTTCGCAGCACCACAGAGCCAACAAGCGACCTCTGATAGTCGCCTTCACCGTCTCGTCGATCGTTCTGCTGACCATAGCTCTCGGCTTCCTCGTCGGAGCCCTCATCCGGGAGTCGAACACCGACGCATCGGAGTCGCAGTCGCTCAGATCCAGCTCGGCCCAGTCGATCCGGGCAGTCTGCAGCGTGACCCAGCACCAAGACTCGTGCTTCGCGAGCATATCCTCCCTCAACAGCTCCGTCAAGCCCGACCCAGAAGCCATCTTCGAGCTCTCCCTTCGGGTGTGCGTCGACGAGGTGTCCAACGCCTCCCTGTTCGTGCGGGACCTGGTCAAGAGCTCGAACGACGCGGGCTCCAAGGGCGCTCTCGGGGACTGCGCGGGCCAGCTGGAGGACGCGAAGAGCCGGCTCAACGACTCGGTGGCGGCCATGGACGTAGGGCCGGGAGAGAAGGCCTTGACGGAGCTGAAGATGAGCGACATCCAGACGTGGGTGAGCGCGGCCATGACGGATCAAGAAACGTGCCTGGAGGGGTTGCAGGAGATGGGGTCGACGGTTCTTAATGAGGTCAGGGATCGGTTCACCAGGCCGAGGGAGTTCATGAGCAACAGCTTGGCGATTTGTGCTCAGATGAACGCCATTCTCGACAAGTTCGAGATGGGTATGCATTGATCTTTCTTGAAATTGAGTGTGAGAGAATGCGTTGATGCAGAACTGCAGATTGACTGTTGTGGACTGGTGTGTTGGTCCCGGTATAGAAACTCAAGTGGGTGTCGATTTGGTCTGCAAGTATTATGTGAATTTCGAATTGTGGGAGGTTTCCATCTATAAGAGGATGATCACTTCCCAATGGCAATGATTCATTTATCTGTAAGAGTGCCTTTGTGAAGTTTATGGTGCTTGATCTGTAACTTCCATAGTATGCAAAAACTTGTTTCGATTTACATAAAACTCTGCTAGATGCTCTGTAGATTGTACATACTAAACTCCATGAGGCCTGTGAAAGAGCAGTAGATCTCTTGTTTGGAAGCAGCTTTACTTTTCTTGCTTTGCTGCTGGCTTATCACTTGTCCTAATTGCATGATTTTTAGCAGAGGAGAGAATGCTTTTCGGTCCATTCTTTCTCTGTGTAATGGTTCCCTTAGTATTCCCTTAGATGCAAAGCATACTTTCTTGATCCTGCCACTCGGCACGGCATGGCTGTCCGACCAAGATGGGCTATGATGGCACAGATCGATTTCATTTTGTTGTAGCTCCCACAGCGGTGTCCTTTATCGTCTGTGCCTCTTCAAGCAACCAGATGAGGCCTGGCTAGGGAGAGAGGTTGTGGTTTACTCTCTGTTAGTGATTCTTTGCCTTGACAAGTGATTGTGTCTTAGACATTCCTTTTTATGAACCTGATCTTTGGCCAGGCATGATGATTTTGAAGCCAAACCAACAAGCACCGAGATGATATGTCGTGATTCAAAGTAACCAACACCAGACGGTGACTGAAATTACTGGCTATTTTTGGTCATGAAATTCATCCACAGTGTGCTCCAGCCCTCAGTGAAACTATGAGGATAACTTGCAGAACCTGTGGCACTGGTTCATCGACCCAAGGTGCTGGTTCATTGACCTGGGCGACCAATGGTTTGCCCACCTGGACTTGCGCTACATATCGGGCATCATCATTTCTTCAAAAACCATGGTCCAACACAAGCTTTGTGATACGCGTGCTTGCAGCATGCGAGCAGTGGACACACTTCACCGGCCTTAGAATCCCTTGGCAAACAACACAGTCCGTGTTCTTCGCCTCTGTTTCATTGCTATTGCACGGACGATCTGGGGTGAGGCCGAAGAAATGGGTTCATTTCAATGAAAGCCAGCCACCAACCTACAAAGAGTAAAGCTAGAGATACTACATCTTAGCAGATATTTATAGTCAGTATGACCAGCAAAGATTGATTGTGTTGTGAAAGCATATGGTTGCACATCAACATCGGCCCTTGTGATCTTGTTCATGAAAGAGCTCTTGCCAACATGAGGGCACCCACAAATCAAGATCGTCGGAGTATTCGGGTCGATAGCCTGGCCATGTGCTGCCTAATCTGTTCCCAAGTAAAGCCAAACTGCCACTACACTTCTTAATCAAGGCACACAATCGTCCAAGAGCAGTACCCTTCGGAGACTTGCAGCGATAGTGTGAGTCTCCATGCTTCAATAGCTTAACATAGTCTATGGCAACCTTTCCAATTTGATTAATTGTCGTATCGACAGCCCCAAAGCAACAACGTTGGATGGTGATGAACACCACGGTCTGAAATGGGGGGAAAGTGCCAAAAAAGTCCTAAACCTTCTATCTTTGTACCGATTTAGTCCTAAACCTTTTTTTAGTGCCGATTCAGTCCTAAACCTTTTTAAGTTGTGTCAATTCAGTCATTTCCGGTCAATTTTGGCCGGATCTTGCTGACTGGACGCCGGCCGGCTGACGTGGCCTGATCGGCGCTGACGTTGACAACATTTAATAATATTTTAATATTTTTATTTTTAAAAAAATATTTTAAATATTTTATTTTTATTTTTTTATTTTTGTCTTTTTCCTCTAGCCGGTCGCCGAGGTCCGGCGACCGGCCAGAGGCGACCTCCAGCGAGGGCGAGGGCGAGGCCGACCTCGCCGGATCTGGCGAGGTCGAGCCTCGCCGGCCATGGGCGAGGCTCGCCCTCACCGGATCTGGCGAGGCGAGCCTCACCCATGGCCTGATCTGGCGAGGTCGGGCGAGGCTCGCCCTCGCCGGATCTGGCGAGGGCCGGCGAGGCTCGACCTCGCCAGATCAGGCCATGGGCGAGGCTCGCCCTCGCCGGATCTGGCGAGGTCGAGCCTCGCTAGCCCTCACCGGCCGTGGGCGAGGCTCGCCCATGGCCTGCGAGGCTCGACCTCGCCAGATCCGGCGAGGTCGGCCTCGCCCTCGCCGGAAGTCGCCTCCGACCGGTCGCCGGACCTCGGCGACCGGCTGGAGGAAAAAGACAAAAATAAAAAATATAAAAATATTATTAAATATTATTAAATATTGTCCACGCCGCCGACAGGGCCACGCGTCGGCCGTCGGCCGGCGTCCAGTCAGCAAGATCCAGCCAAAATTGACGGGAAATGACTGAATTGGCACAACTTAAAAAGGTTTAGGACTGAATCGGCACCAAAAAAAGGTTTAGGACTAAATCGGCACAAAGGCAAAAGGTTTAGGATTTTTTTGGCACTTTTCCCTCTGAAATGGATATGAGGACATAGCGTCGAAATTTAATCGACGACACTGGACAATGATAATAACATCTAGTACAAACTGCTCTTAGATGCGTATGGGAATACAATATTAGAATCTAATCAACAATGCTGGATCAAAGTGACATTTAACGAACATCGTCTCTAGATAAGGATGATGACATAATGTTGGAAAAAGAATTTGACTTTGGACAATGGGTTAGTACTATAATCTAATTGACAGCACCTCCTGAGATATAGACACTCGCAAGAGTTGAATCTACGAGGGAAATTTTAAGCTACAACTAGGTTAAGGTTAAGTAAAGATAAAGGCAATATAGCATAATTTTGTACGTTGTTCCCGAGGGGCTCTCTATTAGATGGCTTGTGGTATTTATAAGCTAACTTGGTAACTGTCAATGATTAGTTACTTCCTTCTCAAGAGTCGCTCCACGTTTCAAGTCGAGCCGCCTTATCCATGCTTGTTTGACAATTATGTCATGGCTTACCTAGCAAGTATTAGTCGCTCCTCTTTCGAATTTGGCGCCTTTTAACTTGTTCCTGCCTATCTTTACTACCAAGGTTGCATATTTATCATTGATCTTTAGCTTCAATGCGTGGTGCCCCGTTACTTCATCATGATATTAAGTGTCTTGGTCTATCGAAGGTCAACTTGAAATTCCTCAAAATCCTTAATTATCCTTTTTTGTTCAAATATTTATGGGCCGGGCTAATGTAAATTATGGCCCATATACGATTGCGATGACTGTTTCAAAGCTTTTTGTCCCTCATGCCTTGCACATTCCCGTAGGGGTATTTTTGGGTGTCAATAATTAGAAAATAACTACAATATTGAATGCAAAAGAGTGTAGAACGCAATAAAGATTGAGGATGCGGTATTACAAATGTATTTTATTGGGAGTCAAATTATCGACGGATTTGATCGCTAAAGAATAAGGCCTTTGAGTGAAAAATTTAGGTATCAACGATAATATTTCTTCAATATTAAAAGTGGGGGAATTCAACTCTTGGACATGACGATGAGGACAAATAAGAGGGCGAGCGAATACACGGCTTGTATCTGCACTTTCTCTCTACGCCATTTCAATCGGAAGAGAGGAGGATCCTCGCTGATGGAAAGAAAGTGCAATCAAGGACGAAAGGAAACGCCCCCCTTGACCTGATCCGCTCCTCCTGGTTTTAGGGCTTCTTTCTCATTTTGGGCGGTGTCGCTCTCCGCCCGCTGAAGGAACACCCCGCGCGTCGCACGTGTTGTGGAATATCTCACTTCCACGGTTCCACCTTTTTGATTTTTTGGGATATCTGCACTACCGGTTCTAAAACTCATCATAAAAATATAATGAAATTTTAAAACTTTTAAAACATGCTATTCAATTCTAAAATATATCAAATTGATATAATTGAATCTTTCTGTTAACACCATTAATTTGTTTTACGGAAAATACTAAAGTGACATTTTAAATTTATTTATTTATGCTACGACGAGGTCATCGGCCCCTTAGACGGTGGTAATATCTCTACCCCTTTTTTTCCAGTTTCTTTTTTTAAAATTATTTTAGCTTTTTTTACCGTTATTTTAATGAAATTTAAAGCAAAAAGTAATGAAAAACACCGCATAAGAAAATAAATTAATTTAAAAATACCACTTCAGTGTTTTCTATTAGACAAGTTTATGGTGTTAACAAAATAACTCAATTGAATCAATTTGACAATTTTTATGACTCAATTTCTACCATGGTTCCATTAGATCATTAAATATCCCTAGATTATTTTATCGAAATCTAACATATGATGCATTTTTAGAAAAGATCAACAAGGTTCTCCAATCAAGAATACGTCAAGCATCATTGCATGTTCCATAATTTTTGCTTTTTTGGCAACCAATATAGGGGCTGGTATATCACCGTCTGCGGTAGCGTAATTGGCTTTAGGTTCTCTTATCTTCAAGAATGGGAGGAGTTTGAATTTCGGAGGCGTCGCATTGGTGCGACTCATACGTGGCTGGGTGTGTGGTGGTGGCTCAGATTGCCATGGGTTTACGCCACCGGTTGCCAGCTGTATGGTACTTCTCGGGTCACCAAAAACTAAAAAATACAGGGGGCTGGCACGTGCCGAGGTCCGACCGTGGTCATAGGCACGCTCGAGGTGGGACCCACCTGCCTTGTACCCCAACAGAGACAAGAGAGCAAAAAAGGGAACGTAGAGAGAGAGAAGGAGAGAGAGAGACTCCTGTGTGTTATTCCCGCAGATCCTCAGATCTTCTTCAAGCGCCTTTTCTTGCCGGGCCTCCGGTTTTCGCTTCTCCGGTTCCTTTCGTTCGCCTCGTCGCCTACGTGCCCCTGAGCGGGTTGCGGGTCGGCGCTCGCCGCGTGATTTTGGGGTGTCGAAGTTAGGGTTTTTGGATCGCTTTCTTCCGGGGCGAAGAAGCGCGGATGGCGCTCGCCGCGTGATTTTGACGACAAAGATGTGGAAGGCCATTACCCTGTACTCTTGATGCTCCTCTGGATCCATTCTTAGTGTGTAAGTGCTGCTTAAGATTCTCCTTCCCCCGCGTGTTCTCTGCTTACATAATCCAGAAGTTCTCCTCCTTTTTTCGGTAAGTATCATCTAATTTTCCTTTGTTAATTTCCGCTGTGTAGATCTAGTGGATCTCTCTCTGCTCGTGCTTTTGTTACTGGTGAAATAAGGAGAGAGATCTCTGTACTTTGGGCATACACAAATCAGGTGGTTTGGATCTGTTAGGAGGATTCAAGGATTTTGCATCGATATCAAGTCTATCTGGTCAGCTAGCTGTCAACATGACTTGGGAATGCTTTATGTTTCTATATGCATCTTTTTTTATTGATCTTGTCTGTTTTTAACCGTTCTGTGCTTTTGCTTGGCATTGTCTATGTTTTTCATGTCATGTCCTCTTTGTAGGTAATAGCAAAAAGAATGCCTAGAGAGTCGGATCCACTTTGGAAGTATGTGCAACGTGGGGAGAACGGCACGAGGAAGTGCCGGTTTTGTGGCAAGGAGTCCAAAGGAGGTGCCACAAGGATCCGGGCGCACCTCGCTGGAATTCCAGGCAAAGGTATTAAAGGTTGTGAGAAAGTTGATCATCTTGTGAAAGCACAAGCCTTGCAGGAAAATAATGGTGAAGGCAGCATGTTGGATAAAAGCACGGGAGGCACATCAGGCGAAGGAATGGAAGGAATAGATTTTGGCGCGAGTCAAAGTGTACTCCCAAGTGACTATGCGTCGAATCCCACTGACACACAGAACTCGAATCGACATGGGCGCGCGCTGCAGCAACCATCTTGCAATTGGCTGACTGGAACTGGTACTGCTTCAGCATGCCCTCAGGATCAAGTGTCTTTGCCTACTAGTGATATGCCCCTGGATAATCTGGATACCTCCCAGCAACCCGATCTATTGAACCATAGGTTGGATGCAGTACATGGAAATGAAAATGCTTCATCTATCCAGCAAATTCCGATGGACTCGTCAGCTTCATCTTCTCTTGATTTTAGTGAGCTACAAGCACTTCTTGAGCTACCAACTCATCTTGAATCCGAGAGGGAACAACAAGGTTCAAGAGGGCTATCATCATTCCCAAATGATCAGTTCCTTGGCAGCAGTATGTCAAATGGTCAGCAGGGGTTCATCGGAGGTGATGTTTTACCCATTCCTCTACTCATTAATATAACTACGACCAGCATTCCCTAATACTGAAAGGAACAATATGTAAGCTTTGACGAACAATTTGCAGATGGAATCACTCCAGATTCGCTGCTACATTCAACAAATTGGTCAAATAATCACCACTCTCTGCTGGAGAATCTTCCGGAATCTCGTGATGAAATTGTCAACACTTTCGAGGAAATACAAACGAATGAACTGCATAATCCGACAGTAGTATCATCATTACAAATTGATTCATTCCTTGATGTGGACGGCCCAAATCGTTGGCAGGATTGTGGTCAACCGTGTGTAGTGGAAGTGGATCCTGTGCGCAGCAATATACGTCCGACCGACAATGTCCAGCATCCTAGTCAGCTTCCCCCAAGGTGTGACAAGGAAGAGGGGAATGGTATTTGTCGGTTTCCTTCGCGAACTCCAATGGACAAAGATCCCTCGATTGCATCACAACATACAAGTGTCCTTGATTTGCTAGATCCAACGGCTTCAACAAATGCAATGGGCCCATCATCATCACACGGTGTGTCTGGATTAATCTACATCTCTACTATGGTTCCATTAGACCCTTACATATCACTGGATTGTTATATTGAAATCTAACATATGATGTGTTTTTAAACAAGATATTACCGGGGGTTCTCCAATCAGGAACACGCTAGCGTCATTGCATATTCCATATGTTTAATATCACTTCCTTTTCATTGCACCATTCCTTTCATCAAAATATTTAACTTTTGTGGATGTTGTTTTTCATTGTAGATATTTTGTGTAATTAAGTTCTAGATGTTTTTTTACCCATGGCTTGATTGAAAGTCCAATTGTTGATTGATCTTACACTTAAATATTTTATTGCAAGCAGCTTTGGTGCTCCCTCAACGTCAAATTGTTCCACATCGATCAATTAATCTCAATACAATGCATCAGAATCCAACCTTGCCATCATCATCGTCATGGAAAAACCACATAGCCACATGTCACCCGCAAGCTCCACTGGACATGGATCCATGTATGCCATCATCATCACAAGCTCCAAATAATGCTCCTCCACCTCCTCATATTCTACCTTGCGGCTTGATGGGCCCATCGTCATTACCAGGTCTATGGTTATTTACAAAAATTAATCCTTATGTAATACAATGTTACATTATTATGGGACAGTAAGAATGCTATCGTGAGACTCTAACCGATGGAATTTTTAAATTGCAGAAATAGATATGAATGAGGAGGCGCCTGGGACGAGTCATCCGAACATAGGCAACAACTATGAAGAGAATAGAAATTTGAAAAGAAAACTAGAACTACTCTATAGAAAAGAAGCTGATGTAAGGGATGAGTTAAAATTTGCTGCATCTCTATCCCTAAAGAAGTTGAGAATGGAAGTTGCAAATTGGTTGGTGAATGTGGAGAAGCTTAAAAATGATTGTCCTGAATTAGCGAGCAAGGATTGTTTGCCCCCACATCAACAGGTGGATAGACTAATGCATGAAGCAGAAGACCTTATGAGACAAGGCAAAGGACTATTTGAGGCGAGAGAGACCAAAGCCACTAAATTGTTGGAAGATAAGATGGTGGGGGAGGCATTTCGGAGAAATACTACAAAGATTTTGGAGTTGCTAGTAGGGAATCAAATATCCCGACTAGGCATTTATGGAATGGGGGGTGTTGGTAAAACAACTATTATGCTACCCATATATAATAGACTCCTCGAAGAAGCAGCCTATGGCAATGTGTTATGGATCACTGTGTCACAAGATTTCAAAACGGAAAGGCTGCAAGACGCCATTGGGAAGGAACTAGGTTTGGGCATACTACAAGAAGAGGATGTGAGGAAACGAGCAGCAATGTTGTATGATTGTTTAATGAAAAGAGGCAAATCTACAATAATCCTTGATGATGTGTGGGAACGGATTGATCTTAAAGAGGTGGGAATCCCATATGGAATTAAGTTGGTCTTAACCACTCGATCCTTCGAGGTATGCTGCCAGATGCAATGTCAAGAAATGATAAAAGTAGAACCTCTATCTCATATAGAAGCTGAGAGTTTATTTTTGGAGGAGCTTGGATCCGAAGTGGCCCTTGATTCGAAAACTAGAATGGCTGTAAAGTCCATTGTTCGAGAATGTGCAGGATTGCCACTTGCAGTCATCACAATGGCAAGAAGCATGCGAGGAGTGACCGATGTGTATGAATGGAATGATTGCTTGGAGAAATTGAGAGAATCAGATATGGGGCAAATGGATATGGAAAATGTGGTCTTAAAGAAACTAGAATTCAGTTACAATCGCCTTGGTAATCATGAAATCCAACAATGTTTCCTATCTTGTGCACTTTATCCAGAAGATGAACAGATTGATAAGTTCGAGTTGATAGAATTCTTTATTGACCAAGGATTGATTGGTCGATTGAATACAAGGGAGAAACAATATGTCAGAGGCCTCACCATACTGAACAAACTAACAAATGTTTGCCTATTGGAAGTTCATAGGAGCACGATGAAGATGCACGATTTGATTAGAGACATGGCATTGCACATCATGAGTGTGACTTCGATTGTAAAAGCAAGAAAGGGGTTGCGAAGGATACCATCCGAAGAATATTGGACGAATGGTTTGGAGAAAGTTTCTTTGATGAAGAATTTTATTGTAGAATTTCCCTTGAACATGTCACCAAATTGTCCTAAACTATCGACTTTTCTTTTGAATAGAAGCTTGTTGTGTGAGTTCATCCCTAATTCTTTCTTCAGACAATTATGGGGGCTAAAGGTTCTAAACTTGAGTGGATGTTACCTTAGAGAACTTCCGAATTCCATTTCAAACTTGGTAAACTTGAGAGCACTATTACTTAGAGAATGTGATAGATTGCATCGTATCCCTTCTTTGGGGAAGCTCAGATCTTTGAGAAAGTTAGACATTTTTCGCTGTGCTAAGGTTAAAGCGCTTGAGGGTTTGGAAATGCTGGTGAATTTGAGATACCTTGACCTATCTGATACATGCATATATAGATTACCCAAAGGAACATTGGGGGCTTTGCAAAACTTGCAATATCTTAAAGTTAAGGTAGCAAATGGAGAAGACATTACAAACTTGTGGGCATTGGAGACACTTGCATATTGCTTTGAAAATGTGGATGATTTCAACAAGTTTGTGAGGGTAGCTTTTAAGAAGATAAATAACCTTCACTATTACAATCTCAAGGTGGGTCAACAAGAATTCAAGGATTTTGATCAAGTAGGTGATGATGCTCATTTAAATAATTGTGAGAGGAGTGTCAACATTGAGACGAGGAGTCATGCTATTGTGAGCGTGGGAAGGGAAATCAAAGGCAATGGCGTTTGTATTTTGATTCCCCAAGATGTGCAAGTATTGAGAGCAACCGATTGTGACGGTACAACAAATTTGTCTGACGTGAGTCTGCTTGAAAACCTCGAGACGCTAATAATAGTCAAATGGAAAAACTTGCGAGTGCTTAGTGGAGGACAAGATGAAGAAATAATCAACATCTCTGACTCTCCTGCCCTAGCCCCAACCCCTCTCCTCTTCCCAAGCCTTAGGGTTTTGATAATAAGGAAATGTCCAAAATTGAAGTATCTCTTTGATCACGGGCCTAAATTCTACCTTCCACATTTACGAGAGATTGCAATACATGAGTGTGAGGAAATGGTGGGGATAACATCACCACCACCGCAACCGGCCCCAGACCTCCCTAGTCTAGAAGAGATTTATGTTTGGGGGTGTAATAAAATGAAGAGAGTGGTGGAATCTGAGTGGCTGCCCCACTTCTCTAACCTGAGAAATATATTAGTATACCATTGTGAGAACATGGAGGAGATTATCAGAGGTCCTCCCCCATACATGCTAGTTGAAGAGATTTCTTTGGGACGGCTTTCGGTAGAAAAGTGCTATAACATGAGAAGGCTGTTTTCCCATGAGTGGCTGCTCCATCTTCGAAATCTTCAAAGTATCAATACCATAGGCTGCAAAGGAATGGTGGAGATGATAAGCGGCATGGGACAAGACCAAGAAGGAAGCATAAGGACTCCTGGAAACAACACCTCTCCATCCTCCCGGTCTTCAATTTCTCTCCCAAAGCTGAAGCATTTGTGCCTATACAATCTACCCCAGCTGAAGAGCATATGCGATGTCCCAATAACTTGCGATTCCATGGAACGTTTGATGGTGATCAAATGCCCAGAGTTGAACAGGATTCCTTTGCAACTACGATTCCTTCGTATTGCTAACCTTCCACATATTGAGGTGGAAGGTGAGGAAAAGTGGAAGACGCTGATATGGGATCATCCCGATGCTCAGGCTCTTCTTCAATCTCATCTCCATTTTTGCTTGGGTAAATGTATTCTAGAAGGCCAGCGCGAATCTCGTGAGTTATCGATACAATTACCTTCATTCCTGATAGAAATGAAATTGAAGGAATTATGGATTGTATTGCTTCATGTTTTGCACATGTACATAAGTCTATTCATAATACTAAAAAGATAAAATAGGAAAAAATATACAAGATAACAGTTTTCATATTTTACGTTCTAAATATATGATCTTACCGATTGATTGAATCAATTAGTCCATAATCAAAATTAGAATCAGAATCAAATTGAATCGTATATCCGGCAATGGCTTAAACATCGTTACGAAGATGTAATAGTTCTTTTTATATTCATGCAGTGAACTAGAGTCGTGCAGCTCTAACATTGGCTTTCGCAGGATCGTCCGCCAAGAAGAAGTGAATCCCCCCAATGCTGCTTTCGAAGAAGTTCTACTGAAAGGCCTTCAGCTGCTATTTTAATTACTTGAGCATGCTTTGCTGCAAACTTTCAGGTTGCCATATGAATTACTTTTCTTCATATGCCGTGCTGGCGGAGGTCCTTCACGAGGCAGTGGAACTTGGAGATGTCGGGCGGGCAGGGCTGGACCTGGGCAAAGGAGTGCGGGCAGTAGGTGCTGAAGGTGCGCGCCTGATGCTGCCTTCTGGGAGGAAACCCTGGGCAGCTCGGCGACGGCAGCTTGAGCGAATTTAGTCATGGTAGCTAAATTAAAGGATCAAAGTTTGCTTTGCCCTCACAGGGCATTGCAAGCTAACAACTCCGATCCATAATTCAATAGATTGGATATGACATTTGGTGTTATTCAATAGATTCATGTATATTGACGTTGAATCTGAGTTCGTATTAGGTTTCTTAATTCCCCGTCTGTAACTTCATCAGCAAGCTTCAGTTACTGACACCTCAATTTATGTGATTGGATTGTCATTGCATTTCATAAAAAATTTCAGGGACCAAATTTGCCAATAATGGTGGAATTCCATCCCTAACCGAAATCACCTATGCCGCAGGGTTTTTGCATTCATTCCATCACGTTCGTGATCAGAGGCATGTTGATTTTGATCAGCCCTACTCACGAGTTTCCTGTACATCTTCATCCATCCGAGGCGCTGGTTTTTGGCCTCTGTCCTCCCCTGTTCACGGGATATTTCGTTGAACGGAAAGAAGCCAACGTCACCGTGGAGAGGCTGCTCTCCTGACCAGCCCCGGAACCACCATCGCATCATCGTCTCGCGCTCACATCACTTCATAGACTTCAACGACAACCGCTAAGCTATAAATCGATCACTGGACAGAGTTGCCGATTATAACTGCACGGCCGTTTCACCATCACCGCCGTTCAACCGAGACATCATAATCAAGATTGAGTCGTCACCGGCATCGCTCGCTCCGATCGTGTTATTCTGTTCCGTGGCTGATTCCAAATCAAGATTTGTTATTGCCCCCGACGAAACCGGGGCTGTCTCCTTTCTTAGTATTCTCTAGAGCTGTTTCGCTTTCTACATTCGATTCCTGCCTTTGCTTCGTTTTTTATCTGAATTTTGTTGTCGTGCATTGGATCGTTGCATCGAGCAATTGACGGGTCATCGCATCATGATTTTTAACCTTTGCTTATTTGAAATTTAACCTTATGATTTGAGTTAGCAGAGGTGAGAAAGAAAGACAAACGATTTATTATCTCAAAAAGATTTTTAAAAAAAAAACGATTAGATAGTATTTATGTGTTTTTATATCTAGTTTAATTACTAATTTAGTATTCATGACTAGTCTCGTTCTTATCACAATGGAATTTGACTTCTATATATTTAGATAAATAAAATTAACATTTATTAACTCAATCCATGCTTATTTTTATACACCACTCTTGGGGCAATCTTGTCCCAAGGTGTAATAACAAGGCCTTGTGTATTCTCTGCCTGGAATTTCATTATCGTTGTACTTGATTTTTGTGTTTTTGTTTTGATCACTTGGATGTGGACATATGTATATATGGCCTATTAAGTTGAGTTCGATTGTGCACAGACATGTAGAGGAACATGTTTAGGGAATTAAAAGTGGAAAGATTGCATGATTCATGTTTTTGATAACCAAAGCGAGATTAAGTACCGAAAGTGCGTTAATTAGACTATTAGTGTAGTCAAATCTCCGGATCTAAAACTCTAGTTCGTGGAAGTAAAGCCACCTCACACGCTTAGCTCCTAACCGGCCTCCAAGAAAGTTAGTGGCAACTCTTAAGATATATATATATAGATGTGAAAGTCTGAAAGTTTTCTTGGTAAGCAAGGCGGGACAATTGCTTCCCATGTGTTCCGTTTTCAAATTGTTTCGCATCCACAATTTTGTGATATTTAGAGTTTTTTTGACTCAATAAAACTAGTTCAAGAGTTTATTCTTTTTCAAAACCTACCCGTGAAGCCATTTCTTATTATTTCTCTATCTTTTTACATAATTATTGTATTGATATTAATAAAGAAAAATGCCAAATATAATAATAAACGAATGCCAAGATTAAAGCAGTGCTTCGCGAGGGTACGTTGTCTCGAGAAGAGGAAGCTACCTCGGCCCTCACAGGGAAGGGGCATGTTTTTCGCCCCGTCACGTGTCCGTCACTGGGATTTCGTGATTTGGGAGTATTGTTATCATAATACATCTTGTGCACATTTCAAGTAACTGTTACTATTTATTTTTATATTTTTTCTTTCTACAAATCTTGCTATTTACACAATGACTTTTTACGAATGTTAGGCGTCTGTAACCCTTGCAAAATATAGGTCTTCACGTGCAAATGCACATATCATTTTCTTCCATAAATTTTTACACTTTGAATAATATTTTATACTGCAACAGAGAAAAAAAAAAGGATAATTACATCGACATGATTTGCGTAGTCCTATTATTTGGGTCAGACAAGGGTGTGATGTCCATGTTCATTCAACATGATAATAATGACATTTTTTATTTGCATAATTTCAAAGATCTCATTGTAATACTGAGGAAGAGCACGTTGAATAAGTGTGTAAAGCTACAATTTCAATTGCAATAACACGCATATATAGTGGATGCAATTAGTGCAATCGATGTCTGGTCTCTCAAAGTAATCCTTCATTTTTCTATCATATAAATCTATTCTTCAAAAGCAAATCCCATGATTCCCCTAATCATCATCCACGTGGAAATACTCAGAAAAAAAAAATACCATTATTAAAAAAATTTGATATAAAAAAGGAAAAAAGAGAAAAAGAGAAAGATAAATAATGGAGAGACCAGAGAACGACGGATGACTATAATGATCTGACCCGACCCCTAGCTAAGGCAGTTGACACCAATCATCATCACCGGGGCTCCTCATCGCTGCGTATCTCTGTCCAAATTGACTCCTCGGCCCACTCTTGATAACTGTCACGTTCACAACAAACTCGGCCCACGCGCCCCCCTCGCCAAGCCGGAGGGACGATCCTCGCCGACTCTGTGGCGAGCCGGCTGGAGGATGCGGCGAGCCGGCTTGCCGACTCGGTGGCGGCCATGGACGCAGGGCCGGGAGAGAAGGCCTTGACGGAGCTGAAGATGAGCGACATCCAGACGTGGGTGAGCACGGCCATGACGGATCAAGAAACGTGCCTGGACGGGTTGCAGGAGATGGGGTCGACGGCTCTTGATGAGGTCAGGGATCGGTTCACCGGGCCGAGGGAGTTCATGAGCAACAGCTTGGCGATTTGTGCTCAGATGAACGCCATTCTCGACAAGTTCGACATGGGTATGCATTGATCTTTCTCTGGTCGCGAAATCGAATCTGAGAGGATGCATTGATACAGAATTGCAGATTGACTGTTGCAGACTGGTGTGTTGGTCCAGTATAGAAATTCGGAGTATATCGATTTGGTCTGCAATTGTTATGTGAATTTGTGAAATGTGGGAGATTACCAACTATATGAGGATGATCACTTCCCAATGGCAATGATTCATTCATTTGTAAGTTTGCCTTTGTGAAGTTTATGGTGCTTGATCCGCAACTTTCATAGTATGCAAAACTTGTTTCAACTTACATAAGACTCTGCTAGATGCTCTGTAGAATGTACATAATAAACTCCATAAGGCCTGTGAAAGAGCAGTATATCTCTTGTTTGGAAGCACCTTTAGTTTTCTTGCTTTGCTGCTGGCTTATCACTTGTCCAAATTGCATGATTTTTAGCAACGGAGCGAGTGAAATAAAATCCTTGAGAGTGCAATAGGTGAAGACGTTATGAGTTTTTCCCCTAGATGCAGAACATACTTTCTTAATGCTGCCATTCGGCATCACATGGCTGTCCGATGAGATGGACTACAATGGCACGGATCGATTTCTTCTGTCATAGCTCCCACAGTGGTGTCCTTTATTGCTTGTGCCTTCTTCAAGCAACCGAATGAGGCCTGGCTAGGGACACAGGTTGCGGTTTACTCTCTATCACTGATTCTCTGCCTTGACAAGTGATTATATCTTAAACATACCTTTTTATTGGCCAGGCATGATTGGCTCTCTCTATAGATTAGTCTTTTATTGGTGTCGCACGAAGTTGGTTTTAAAGCCAAACCAACAAGGACATTGAATCATCTCCAAGATAATATGTCATGATTCAAAGTGACTAACACTAGACGGTGACTGAAATTGCTTGGCTACTTTTGGTCATGAAATTCATCCACATTATGCCCCAATCCTCAGTGGAACTATGAGAAGAACCTGCAGAACCTGTGGCACTGGTTCATCAACCCGCTGTGCTGGTTCATTGACCTAGGCGACCGCTGGTTCATCCACCTGGAGCTTGCGTTACATATCGGGCATTGTCATTTCTCCAAAAACCACAAGCCAACACAAGCTTTGTGCTACGTGTGCTTGCAGCATGCGAGCAGTAGACACACTTTGTCGTCCTTGAAATCCCTTGGCAAATAGCACCGTCCATGTTCTTGGCCTTTGTTTCATTGCTATTGCACGCGACGATCTGGGGTGAGGCAGAAGAAATGGGTTAATTTCAATGGAAACCCAGCCACCAACCTACGAAGAGGAAAGCTAGAGACACCTCATCTTAGCAATATTTATAGTCAGTTTGACCGGCAAAGAGTGATTGTGCTGTGAAAGCATATGGTTTGCACATCAACATCGGCCCTTGTGATCTTGCTCATGTAATAGCTCTTACCAACATGATGAGGCCACAAACTCGGGTCGTTAGCCTGGCCACGTGCTGCCTAATCTGTTCCAAGTAAGCCGAACTGCCACTAATCTTCTTAATCAGGGTGCACGTTCATCTAAGAGCAGCAACCTTAAGAGACTTAGGCGATAGAGCGAGTCTCCATGCTTCAATAGCTTAACATACACCTTCGCAACCTTACCAATTTGATTCCTTGCCGTATTGACTGCCCCCAAAGCGAGCTTGCTGTATAGAACGTGAAGAAGATTGCCGTAGAAAGGATGGATGTCATCCAGTCGAGGCAACTCAAGATAGTCGAGAGGCTTGTCGTGAAAGTTCTGCTGAGTGTACATGGATTGCCGAACAAATGAGGATAGACGGCGAAACATCGAACTTAGCCTACATTAAATCAATCACCCATGCTTGCATTTGTGCGTAGTGCAAAGAGCAATTAAATTCTCCTATTAGCTCTGCTTCGGATGACAAGCTGACAAGACATTCATGACATGCGCGGAAAACTGAAGCAAATGACACTGTTAATATAACTTCCAGTAGCCCTCGAATCCTTCGAATAGACGGGCTCGCCATAATATTGACAGACGCGAGACTAAGGAGCGGCATAGATGAGTTCAGCTCACCTAGACAAAATTCGCCGCAACCAGGGCTGTCGATCTGCACTTCGTGTTCTGACACCACTCTTCGGGCATTGCTTCGTCGTCAGTCGCCGCTGGAGATGCCTTAGGCTTGAAGATTCGTCTGCTAAGCTTGGGAGAGTTCATGGATGGATACGAAGTTGTGCCCATCTGGCCTAGCTCGCCTCATTTAGAAAGATTTCCCACATTTTTTTTTTGGACCGCGCTATTTTTAACCCTATGATGAAATTCACCAGATTTGTGAACTATTAAGGTGATGTCTCCAAATTTATTCGTTTTTCTTTTTTTTTTTGTAAATTCTTTTTCTTTTTTTATTTAGGATCTAATTGTCATAATTAAATATTTTACATTATTTTATTTTTATTTATTGTGTGTATCTCATGTATATTAAAGGTATTGTGTTTCTCTTTTACATTTAGATTTTACATCCGCTGAAATGATTTTGATCATAAAGGGAATTTTCCGTGAAATCTGATTCTTATCTACGTAGTCAAGCAGATTTATAGATTAATTGTCGAGTAGAATTCAAAAAAAAAAAAAAAAAATTTATAGTCATGCAACTCTAACACTGGCTTTTGCAGAGTCGTCTGCAAGTGGAAGTGAATCCTCCGATGCTGATTTCAAAGAAGTCAGATGAAAGGCCTTCAGTCGCTATTTTAATTACTCGTGCATGCTTTCCTGCAAACTCTCAAGTTGCCATATGAATTACTTTCTTCTTATGCCGTACTGGCAGAGGTCCTTCACGAGAGGAGCCTGGAGATGTCCGGCGGGCGGGCGCTAGACTTGGGCGAAGGAATGCGAGAAGTAGGTGCCAAAGGAGTGGCAGAAGGCCGCCTTCTAGGAGGAGATCTGGGCAGCTTTGCAACAGCGTCTACAGCGAATTTAGTCACAGTAGAAAATTGAAAGATCGAAGCTTGCTTTTCCTTCACAAGCACCGCGAGCTCACAACTCCGATCCATAATTCAATAGATCGGATATGGCATTTTGTGTTGTACAGATATGATTTTCAGAAATTTGTGTATTGACCTCGAGTCTCAGTTCATATTAAATTTCTTAATTCTCTGTCTGTGACTCTATGAACAAGCTTCACGTTCATTGACATCTAAATTTTTGTGATTAGATTGTGGTTGCATTCCATAAAATAGTTTAGCGACCAAATTTGCCAATAATGGTTTTGTCCTCTGTCCTCCCCCGTTCACGGAACATTTTGTTGAATGAAAAGAAGCCAACGTCGCCGAGTGTAGACTGCTCTCCCGACCAGTCCCAGAAGCAACCATGGCATCGTGGTCTCGTGCGCACCTCACTTCATAGACTTCGACAACAACCACGTAAGCTAAGTCGAGCACGTATTTTCTTCTCCTTTCGATTTTGCTCGGTTCCGATACCTTCCCGTACTTTACAGAGTCGTTGTCGCCAATCCTCGCCGAATTCTCTTCACGAGCAAATACGTTTCTCTCGACAGATTCAGCTTCGCTGACTCTTCAAATCGAAGTGGACGATATCGCTCTTACAAGCAACAGGGACGGGAGCATTCGTTGAGTTTCAGAGTTTTCCTTGGAGAACGTTGCGCGCCGCCACGTCTACCAGGTTGTTTCCCTCCAAATAAGCTTCAAAAATGGCTTCGATTCATTCCGGATTCATCTATTGGGTTTCTGCTTTGTTTTGTTTCCGGGAGGTCACTGAATTGCGGCGTCAAATGCCAAGACTTCGCTGAACCATGTCTGAATAACGGTTGCTCACGCCCTCTCGTTACAATAAGATCGTTCTGTCCAACCGGTCTTAAGACTTTGTTCGTTTCACAGAAATAACTCCCTGGATAATATTTTTCAGATTTTTCGACATTCGTTTCATGGAAAATGAACTAATTAAAGAAACACATTTTCACTTCATCTTTATGTTTTGGTTTTCTTTTTTATTTTTTTTAAATTGAGTTTTTAATTTTTCTTTTATTTCTTTCCTTCTCTTCTTCTTCTTTGGCCTTGGCCGGTCACCAGCTACCGTCGTGGCTGACGACTGGCCAAGGTTGAAGAAGAAGAGAAGGAAAGAAAGAAAAGAAAGAAAGAATTTAAAAATAAAACAATAAAAAAATATTTAAAATGAGTGCATGCAAGAAAAGATTTTCCTTACAGTAACGAGGTAAAAAATATTTTATAGTTCATTTTCAAATTTCAGCCAAACACCGGAAAATAATGATTATTTTCTTGAGAAACAATTTTCAGAAACCCTGTATTTTCCATGAAACTAATGAAGGCTTAGAGTTAATTTTACCTGCAGTTTTTCTCCCTTGCTTTGTTTCTCTACTCCTGGTTATGCATGTTTCTTTCCAACCGGACGGAGTTGATGATTAAAATGGCCCGGCCGTTTCACCGTCGCCACCATTCAACCAAGACATCACCAACGACCATAACCAAGATTGAGTGTTATCCCGTTCCGTGGCTGATTCTAAATCAAGATTCATTATTGCCCCCACAAAACCGGGGTTGTCTCCTTTCTTATTATTCTCTAGAGTTGTTTCGCTTTCTACATTTGTTTCCTGTCTTTGCTTCGTTTTTGATCTGATCTTGTTGTCGTGCATTGGATCGTCGTATTGAGCGATCGACCAGCCATCGCATCATGAATTTTAGCCTTCGCTAATTTGAAATTTAAGCTTGTGATTTGTATTAGCAGAGGCGAGCAGAAAAGACAAACAATTTACTTACTCAAAAAGATTATATATAAGATTAAAAAAAACGGTTAGATAGTATTTAGGTGTTTTTATTTCTAGTTTCATTCCTAGTTTAGTATTCATTACTAGTCTCGTTCTATTAATAGTGGAATCTGTTAGGGAAATCCCTTATGATGTTTTGAAGATGACAAAATAAATCAAAGGCTACTAACATATTTGATAGTTAAGTAATAGACCATGTAGATGATAGAACATGTAAATGATATTATCAAAGTCTGAAGACGGCCAGAAGACTGAACGTAACACATATCTAAATTATATTCTGAAGATTTCCAAACTTCTGTGTCAAAGTTTAAAGACTGCCAGACTTTAGTGTCAAAGTCTGTTCTACATTAGAAGTTTGCTCACTCTGACAAATTCCAGACTGAACGTGAATGAAGAACCAGAAGACAGACTCTATGCTGAAACTAACCAGAATACAGACTCTATACTGAAGCTAAACTTATTCATACGGTGTTCAGACCTTAAAGCTAAATCTGTTCAGAAGCAGAATATGTTCAGACTCAAATTGTAAAGTCTATTGCACTCAGACCCAGATTGTAAAGTCTATTACACTCAAACTTGGATTGTAAAGTCTATTGCACTCAGACCCAGATTGTAAAGTCTATTACACTCAAACTTGGATTGTAAAGTCTACACTCAAACTTGGATTGTAAAGTCTATTGCACTCGGACTTTACATCCAGATTCGACAGAACGTAATACGAGCCCAATCATATAACGGCTAGTGATCTAGTTTGGACTCCACATTAAGATTGATTTGATTGACTCAATCTAATTGATTGACTGACAATTGGATATTGAAAACAAGAACTTTCTATACGAAGAAGCTCTACTTATGGAAACCAAGATTCTGTTTGTATGGGCGATCAGAATCAATTTGGGATTTTACCTTTGTTACTCAACGGCTACCAAATCTTTATATACAAATCTGTCCAATGGGTATATTGGAAGACGATTCTCTGAGATACTGTCCAACGGTTAGTTTGGAAGTGGATGAGTATTTAAGGAGATCAAGGATTGATGAGCAAGTAAGAGACGGAGCGTAGAATTTATAATTCTAAAGTTTGAGCGACCTTCGATTATATACTTGTCTCTTGTGAGCTTAAACGTTTATGATCGTGAGAGAAATACCAAAAGAGTGACTTAGTGAGATAGTGTTATCTACTAAGTGTTTGCACTCAAAGTTGTAATCTCTTGTTGATTGCATAGTGGAATCCAGCCAAGAAGGCTGTTAGCGTGGGAGAGTGGACGTAGGCTTGGATTAAGCGAACCACTATAAACCTTGTGTTCTTATTTTCTTCCCTAGCTCCTTTGTTTTGTTTGAAGTTTATTTTATTCCGCATATATTTGCCAATATTTATTTTAAACACCTATTCACCCCCCTCTAGATGTTCATACTAACACTTTCAGAATCTGTCTTCTATATAGTTAGATCAATAAATTTGCATTTAATAACTCAATCCATGCTTATTTTTATACACCACTCTTGGGACAATCCTATCTCGGGGCATAATAACAAGGCCTTGTGTATTCTCTACTCGGGCCTTGTGTATTCTCTACTCAGCTCATATTGGGTTTTACTTATTGAAGTTTAATTATTTCATGTGCCCATATTCTCACAACACCACAATCCTATTCTCGGACAATTGGTCCTCCAAAAATGTATACCAATTGTTCCATGACCTCGATTGCCTTGTTTCCTAGTGACTTCGAACTGGTAACCATATCTCGAGGCTCCTCATGCATTTAGTTTTCTTCTAACACCTTGACAAGATCTTATCAATACTCTTGTCAATCGTCGTTACTCACATGTTGCCGTATATCGACAACCGATCAAGAGTGAATATAGACGTGTACTAATATCGATATCGATCTTAATAATTGTCAACAATGCATCACGTGCTTGGTGATATCCATGCATTAGCCATGTGCTCATCCATGCCGATGACTTGGTCATTTTTTTGGTGTAAATAGATTCGATATATCGGATTCGGCAATTTGTGTTATACAGATATGATTGTCAGAAATTCGTGTATATTGACGCCAAGTCAGAATCCGTATTAGGTTTCTTAATTCACACGGCGTGAATGCTTCGACGGGCGGCGTTATTTTCCTGCTTTTTGTTTGCTATTTTACTCTTCAATCTTGCTGAAGATGTGGTCATCATGAGTGGGTGCTGGATTTACACTGCCACGTCCTTTTGGACGCCTTTTGACGCCACTTTCAATCACCCTTTTATTTAACCTTGCACGCAAGAACGTCGTGTTGAGAGTGGCCTCAAGTCGACCATTTCGGTCAACCGGAAGGAAGGAGCGG
Source organism: Eucalyptus shirleyi (assembly GCA_017140165.1). Classification (NCBI taxonomy): domain Eukaryota; kingdom Viridiplantae; phylum Streptophyta; class Magnoliopsida; order Myrtales; family Myrtaceae; genus Eucalyptus; species Eucalyptus shirleyi. Next base: position 4,281,159 of record CM029447.1, on the reverse strand, counting down.
CAAGGACTTGAACTCGGAGAGCGTACCGCGTCCAAAATCTTTTATGAGAACTCCCCGCTTAAATTCGCCTAGGAAAATTCAGAGCCAGATAAGGTCGTGCACTAATTGGTTTACAAGAATTCGTAATTTTATTAGGAGGATCTACGATATTGAATGCGAAAGAATGCACTAGAGATTGAGAACCATATTTTAACCCTTTTTTTCATTGAATAACCATATTTTAACGTTCAATAATAGCTTTCCACCTTATTTGGTACACTGCTTTTTAAAATCTTTATGTAATTCGTACTATTTCAGGTGGGGAAAAATTAATAAGTAGGCTCAAAAGTTCTTGGCCGCGCATTAGTTTCCTTACAGCCAAAGCTGAGATTATGTCAAAGGTGAACGCGTTTTCTTGAGTAGTTGACGACAGTGACATGGGAGACAATTGCCTTGTACTCTTGATGCTCCTTTGGATCCACAGGGCTGCTTGAAATTCTCCTTCCAAGGCGTGTTCTCCTACTCAGATAATCCAGAAATTTTCCTTCTTTTTTTCGGTAAGTATAACCTAATTTTCTTTTGTTACTTTCCCGTGTAGATCTAGTGTATCTCTCTCTATCTTTACTTTTGTTCCTGGAGAAATGAGGAGAGAGATCTCTGTACTTTGAGCATATACAGCTCAGTTGACTTGGCTCTGTTAAGAGGATTCAAGGATTTTGCATCAATATCAAGTTTATCTGGTCAGCTAACCGTTAACATAACCTAGGAATCGTTTACGTTTCTACATGCATCTTCTTCTTCTTTTTATTGATCTTGTCTGTTTTTAACTGTTCTATGCTTTTGCTTGGCCTCTTCTCTGTTTTTCATGTCATGTCCTCTTTCTAGGTAATAGCAAAAAGAATGCCTAGGGAGTTAGATCGATTTCGTGAGTTTGTGGAATATGTGGAGAACAACAAGTGGAAGTGCCGGTTTTGCGGCAACAAGTATGGTGGAAGTGCTACAAGGATCCGGGCGCATCTCGCTGGAATTCCACGTTATGGTATTAAAGGTTGTGAGAAAGTTGATCATCATGTGAGAGCAGAAGCCTTGCAGAAAATTGAAGGTAAAGGTAGTGCGTTGGATATAAGCACGGGAGGCGCATCGGGTGAAGGAACGGAAAGAATAGTTTTTGGCACAAGTCAAATTGTATTCCAAAGTGACGATGCGTCGAATCCCAATGACACGCAGAACTCGAATCAACCCTGGTGCGCGCCGCAGCAACCATCTTGCCATAGGTCCACTGGAATTGGTAGTGCTTCAGCATGCCCTCAGGATCAAGTTTCCTTGCCGATTGGTGATATGCCTCTGGATAATCTAGATACCTCCCAGCAACCCGATCTATCGAACCATAGGTTGGATGCAGCACATGGAAATGAAATTGCTTCATCTCTCCAGCAATTTCCGATGGACTCGTCAGCTTCACCTTCTCTTGATTTTACTGAGTTAGCAGCGCTTCTTGAGCAACCAACTCATCTTGAATCCGAAAGCGAACAACAAGGGTTAAGAGCATCATTCCCAAATGATCAGTTCCTCGGCAATAGAATGTCAAATGGGCAGCAGGGGTTCATCGGAGGTGATGTTTTACCCATTCCTCTACTCATTAACATAACTACGACCAGCATTCCCTAATATTCGAAGGAACGATATCTAAGCTTTGACGAACCATTTGCAGATGGAATCACTTCAGATTCACTACTACATTCAACAAGTCGGTCAAATAATCACCACTCTCTGCTGGAGAATCTTCCTGAATTTCGTGATGAAATTGTAAACACTTTCGAGGAAATACAAATGAATGAACTGCATAATCCGACAGTGGTATCATCATCACAAATTGATTCATTCCTTGATGTGGACGGTGCAAATCGTTGGCAGGATTGTGGTCTACCGTGTGTAGTGGAAGTGGATCCTGTGCGTAGCAATACAAGTCCGACCGACACTGTCCAGCATCCTAGTCAACTTCCCCCAAGATGCGACGAGGAAGATGGGAATGATATCCGTCGGTTTCCTTCGCAAACTCCAATGGACAAAGATCCCTCGATTGCATCACAACATACAAGTGTCCTTGATTTGCTAGATCCAACGGCGTCAATAAATGCAATGGGCCCATCATCATCACACGGTGTGTCTGGATTAATCTACATCTCTAGATTGTTATATCGAGATCTAACATATGATGTGTTTTTAAACAAGATATTACCAGGGGTTCTCCAATCAGGAACATGCTAGCATCATTGCATATTCCATATGTCTAATATCACTTCCTTTTCATTGCACCACTCCTTTCATCAAAATATTTAACTTTTGCGGATGTTGTTTTCCATTGTAGATATTTTGTGTAATTAAGTTCTAGATGTTGTTTTACCCATGGCTTGATTGAAAGTCCAATTGTTGATTGATCTTACACTTGAATATTTTATTGCAAGCAGCTTTGGTGCCCCCTCAACGTCAAAGTGTTCCACATCGATCAATTAATCTCAATACAACGCATCAGAATCCAACCTTGCCATCATCATCATCATCATCATGGAAAAACCATTTAGTCACATGTCACCCGCAAGCTCCACTGGACATGGATCCATGTATGCCATCATCATCACAAGCTCCAAATAATGCTCCTCCACGTCCTCATATTCTACCTTGCGGAACAGGCTTGATAGGCCCATCGTCATTACCAGGTCTATGGTTATTTACAAAAATTAATCCTTATGTATCACGATGTTACATTATTATGGGACAGCAAGAATGCTATCGTGAGACTCTAACCGATGGAATTTTTAAATTGCAGAAATAGATATTAATGAGGAGGCGCCTGGGACGAGTCATCTGAACACAGGCAACAACTTTGAAGAGAATAGAAATTTGAAAAGAAAACTAGAACTACTCTATAGAAAAGAAGCTGATGTAAGGGATGAGTTAAAATTTGCTGCATCTCTATCCCTAAAGAAGTTGAGAATGGAAGTTGTGAATTGGTTGGTGAATGTGGAGAAGCTTAAAAATGATTGTCCTGAATTAGCAAGCGAGGATTGTTTGCCACCACATCAACAGGTGGATAGACTAATTCATGAAGCAGAAGACCTTATGAGACAAGGCAAAGGACTATTTGAGGCGAGAGAGACCAAAGCCACTAAATTGTTGGAAGATAAGATGGTGGGGGAGGCATTTCGGAGAAATACTACAAAGATTTTGGAGTTGCTAGTAGGGAATCAAATATCCCGACTAGGCATTTATGGAATGGGGGGTGTTGGTAAAACAATTATTATGCTACACATATATAATAGACTCCTCGAAGAAGCAACCTATGGCAACGTGTTATGGATCACTACATCACAGGATTTCAAAACGCAAAGGCTGCAAGATGCCTTTGGGAAGGAACTAGGTTTGGGCAGACTACAAGAAGAGGATGTGAGGAAACGAGCAGCAATGTTGTATGATTGTTTAACGAAAAGAGGCAAATCTACAATAATCCTCGATGATGTGTGGGAACGGTTTGATCTTAAAGAGGTGGGAATCCCAGATGGAATTAAGTTGGTCTTAACCACTCGATCCTTTGAGGTATGCCGCCAGATGCAATGTCAAGAAATGATAAAAGTAGAACCTCTATCTCATACAGAAGCTGAGAGTTTATTTTTGGAGGAGCTTGGATCCAAAGTGGCCCTTGATTCGAAAACTAGAACGGCTGTAGAGTCCATTGTTCAAGAATGTGCAGGATTGCCACTTGCAATCATCACAATGGCAAGAAGCATGCGAGGAGTGACCGATGTGTATGAATGGACTGATTGCTTGGAGAAATTGAGAGAATCGGATATGGGGCAAACGGATATGGAAAAGATGGTCTTAAAGAAACTAGGATTCAGTTACAATCGCCTTGGTAATCGTGAAATTCAACAGTGTTTCCTATCTTGTGCACTTTATCCAGAAGATGAACGGATTGATAAGTTCGAGTTGATAGAATTCTTTATTGACCAAGGATTGATTTGTCAATTGAATACAAGGGAGAAACAATATGTCAGAGGCCTCACCATACTAAACAAACTGGCAAATGTTTGCCTATTGGAAGTTCATGGGAGCACGATGAAGATGCACGATTTGATTAGAGACATGGCATTGCACATCATGAGTGTGACTTCGATTGTAAAAGCAAGAAAGGAGTTGCGAAGGATACCATCCGAAGAATATTGGACGAATGGTTTGGAGAAAGTTTCTTTGATGGAGAATTTTATTGTAGAATTTCCCTTGAACATGTCACCAAATTGTCCTAAACTATCGACTTTTCTATTGAATAGAAGCTTGTTGTGTGAGTTCATCCCTGATTCTTTCTTCAAACAATTATGGGGGCTAAAGGTTCTAAACTTGAGTGGATGTTACCTTAGAGAACTTCCAGATTCCATTTCAAACTTGGTAAACTTGAGAGCACTATTACTTAGAAAATGTGACAAATTGCGCCATATCCCTTATTTGGGGAAGCTCAGATCTTTGAGAAAGTTGGACATTTTTTGCTGTGCTAAGGTTAAAGCGCTCGAAGGTTTGGAAATGTTGGTGAATTTGAGATACCTTGACCTATCTTATACACGCATATATAGATTACCCAAAGGAACATTGGGGGCTTTGCAAAACTTGCAATATCTTAAAGTTAAGGTAGCAAATGGAGAAGACATTACAAACTCGTGGACATTGTAGACACTTGTATACAGCTTTGAAAATGTTGATGATTTCAACAAGTTTGTGAGGGTAGCTTTCAAGAAGATAAATAACCTTCACTATTACAATCTCAAGGTGGGTCAACAAGAATTCAAGGATTTTGATCAAGTGAGTGATGATGCTCAATTAAAGAATTGTGAGAGGAGTGTCAACATTGAGACGAGGAGTCATGCTATTGTGAGTGTGGGAGGGGAAATCAATGGCAGTGGCATTTATATTTTGATTCCCCAAGATGTGCAGGTATTGAGAGCAATCAATTGCGACAGTACAACAAATTTGTCTGATGTGAGTCTGCTTGAAAACCTTGAGAAGCTAATAATAGTCAAATGGAAAAACTTGCGAGTGCTTAGTGGAGGACAAGATCAAGAAATAATCGACATCTGTGACTCTCGTGCCCTAGCCCCAACCCCTCTCCTCTTCCCAAGCCTTAGGGTTTTGATAATAAGAAAATGTCCGAAACTGAAGTATCTCTTTGGGCATGGGCCTAAATTCTACCTTCCACATTTACGAGAGATTGCAATACATGACTGTGAGGAAATGGTGGGGATAACATCACCACCACCGCAACCGGCCCCAGACCTTCCTAGTCTAGAAGAGATATATGTTTGGAGGTGTGATAAAATGAAGAGAGTGGTAGAATCTGAGTGGCTGCCCCACTTCCCTAATCTGCGATATATCAATTTACTCTATTGTGAGAACATGGAGGAGATTATCAGAGGTCCTTCCCCATACATGCCAATTGAAGAGATTTCTTCGGGACGGCTTTCGGTAGAAAAGTGCTATAACATGAGAAAGTTGTTTTCCCATGAGTGGCTGCTCCATCTTCGAAATCTTCAAAATATTAGTGTCATAGGCTGCAAAGGAATGGTGGAGATGATAAGCGGCGTGGGACAAGTCCAAGAAGGAAGCATAACGACTCCTGTAAACAACACCCCTCCATCCTCCCGGTCTTCAATTTCTCTCCCAAAGCTGAAGCGTTTGTGGCTATGCAATCTACCCCGGCTGAAGAGCATATGCGAAGTCCCAATAACTTGCGATTCCATGGAACATTTGAAGGTGATCAAATGCCCAGAGTTGAACGGGATCCCTTTGCAACTGCGATTCCTTGATATTGAGGACCTTCCATTTATTGAGGTGGAAGGTGAGGAAAAGTGGAAGACGTTGATATGGGATCATCCCAATGCTCAAGCCCTTCTTCAATCTCATGTCCATTTCCGCTGGGGTTACTGTATTCTAGAAGGCTGGAGCAAATATGGTGAGTTATCAGTACAATTACCTTCATCCCTTATAGAAATTGAAAAATATTGAAGGAATTATGGATTGTATTGCTACATGTTTTGCACATGTACATAAGCCTATTCATAATACTAAAAAGATAAAATAGGAAATATACAAGATAATGTTTTCATATTTTACGTTCTAAATATCTGATCTTACCGATTGATTGAATCAATTAGTCCATAATCATAATTAGAATCATAATCAAATTGAATCGTATATCCAACAATGGCTTAAAAATCGTCACGAAGATGTAATAGCTCCTGTTTTATATTCATGCAGTGAACTAGAGTCGTGCAGCTCTAACATTGGCTTTCGCAGGATCATCCGCCAAGAAGAAGTGAATCCCCCGATGCTGCTTTTGAAGAAGTCCTACTGAAAGGCCTTCAGCTGCTATTTTAATTACTTGAGCATGCTTTCCTGCAAACTTTCAGGTTGCCATATGAATTACTTTTCTTCATATGTCGTACCGGCGGAGGTCCTTCACGAGGCAATGGAACTTGGAGATGTCGGTCGGGCGGGCAGGGCTGGACCTGGGCAAAGGAGTGCGGGCAGTAGGTGCTGAAGGTGCGCGCCTGATGCTGCCTTCTGGGAGGAAATCCTGGGCAGCTCGGCGACGGCAGCTCGAGCGAATTTAGTCATGGTAGATAAATTAAAGGATCAAAGTTTGCTTTGCCCTCGCAGGGCATTGCAAGCTAACAACTCCTATTCATAATTCAATAAATTGGATATGGCATTTGGTGTTATTCAATAGATTCATGTATATTGACGTTGAATCTGAGTTCGTATTAGGTTTCTTAATTTCCTGTAACTCCATCAGCAAGCTTCAGACTTTAGTTATTGACACCTCAATTTATGTGATTGGATTGTCATTGCATTTCATAAAAAAAATTCAGGGACCAAATTTGCCAATAATGGTGGAATTCGATCCCTAACTGAACGGCCGTTTCATTATCACCGCTGTTCAACCGAGACATCATAACCAAGATTGAGTCGTCACTGGCATGGCTCGCTCCGATCGTGTTATTCCGTTCCGTGGCTGATTCCAAATCAAGATTTGTTATTGCCCCCGACAAAACCGGGGTTGTCTCCTTTCTTAGTATTCTCTAGAGCTGTTTTGCTTTCTACATTTGATTCCTGCCTTTGCTTCGTTTTTTATCTGAATTTTTTTGTCGTGAACATTGGACCGTTGCATCGAGCGATCGACCGGTCATCGCATCATGACTTTTGGCCTTTGCTTATTTGAAATTTAAGCTCATGATTTGAGTTAACGGAGGCGAGCAAAAAAGACAAACGAGGAGTGGGGGAACGTCAGTCAAGAGATAAAAAGGAAACGGCAGGGATGATAAAAAAGGAGGAGATCCCTGAGATCCCTACATATATACAATTCTAGATCCTCTTAATTTGACGGTGGAGATTCAATTTCACTATATTTACAAGATTTCTCTAGAATCAAGCATACAATTACAATATTGCCACTAAAAATAAGTACTATGAATTTTTCTTGGGATCTTCAAGTAGAGAACAGATGATCCATATGTATATCAAATCTGGACGCTTCAACTATGCTCAGCATTCTGGTTTGGTTGATGAAGAGCTGAAACTTTTGGATCTCCCTCTGGACGCCTGGCCAATGTGATTCCGAGAAAGAGAGACAACAACAAGGCAGAGAGGATGGATGATGGGTGCGATCAAGAAGGTCAATGCAACGTGAGAGGTGCGAGGCAGATAAGAGAGACGAGTGAGGGACTAAGCAAGTTTATGATGACCATATGGACTGGAGTAGGAGGGATGTTCCCAACAGTGGAGGTGGTCATGGCATGCCTAGGCAGCAATCATATATAGTTTTCATGACTACGATAATTAAAATAATCTTTTCCAAATCTCAACAAATTGATTTTTTGTTTTTTTCACATTTAATCCAGTTTTGTCCATAAATATCCGGACATTATCAAATGTTACATAAGATATTTCAAATCCTATCATATCCTTATCCTGTCCAAACTTAACCTATCTAGTAAAATTGTTCAAACTATTAATGGCAGCCTTAAAAGTTTCAAGGTTTGCTTGATCATCCTAGCCATTCCTCAGCCTATTGTGCCTTGAAAACCTCCCGTCCATGGAAAGTCACTTGGAAGAAAATTCTAGGTGACATGATGCCTATGGTAAGAAAGAGTGGACGATCTTCTGGGCTTCAATGGTCATGTGTCCGAGCCTGCTCTTAACATAAATCCAAAAACAAAATCAAAACAAAGAGAACTTCGGTAAGTAAGTAGACAAAATTTGAGTTAGATGGACCAAGTCGAACTGAGTCAGGTCGACCCCTCCAAGGCGGGCCTACCAGCCCACCTTTTAACACCAAAATGTGACAAGCTGAGCCCGATAGGTAAAGCCCAAAGGTCTGGCCCAACCGGACCTAGTCAATTAGAGCAGCGTACAGCCTGACTCAGAATAAAGGCTCCACATTTTCACTGAATAATGTGTAAAATCTCAATAATTAAGAGAGAAATTGTTGGGATTATCCCACATCGGTTATGAAAGGGCAGATAGTCAATTTATAAGTGTGAGAAAAGCTTTATCCTTTGGATTAGCTTTTGAAGGAAAAGAGATTCAAAACCACTCAATAAAAATACATTCATTTGCTTTTTCACTGAACAATGTGTAAAATATCAGTAACTAAGAAAAAAAAATTGTTTTTCAATCCTTGAATAATGTGAAAATCTCAATAAATTAACTGAAAAATAAAATATTTAACTAAGAAAAAAATTGTTGGGATTATCTCAGGTTCCTTATGAAAGGGGCAAGTAGTCGCGAGTAGTCAATTTATAAATGTGAGAGAAAGTCTCTCACTCTTTAAATTAGCTTTTGCTTTTGAGGTGAAAAAGGCCCAAAACCACTCCACATTCACCTTTTTGGTCCTGAATTAGAGCATAATGTAGGAGAAGAACCCATGTGACAGAAATTGTGTGAATTGCATTGCATGTTTCACCACTCACGTGACAGTACTCCCAGCAGCAACAAAAGAATTTGGTCCAGCTCGCTCTTTTTCCCCATGTTTCCACTTTCCACAACTGTACTTTCTTGGATTATGTTATGTAGAGAACAAGAAAAATCTAAATTATCCATTTTTCCTTTTATGCAGAATCTGCAGTGGAGGGGGACCAATGTGCAGAGCAAGTCCAAAAGAAGTGGCATTGTCCACAATTCCTGTTTCATTTTAGGTAACAACTAAGAAACTTGGGTCAACAAGACAATGTAGATGGATGCCGCAGCAGAAACTAGTGCTTTCATTGAGTTGGTAAGTTTTAAATGAACTCTGAAGTAACGGAGTATTAGCACATTGTTGATGTTGAAGCAAAACATAAAGTATGTTCACTCAGTTAATATGTTTAACACCCTCTAAGGTTAGCAGCCAAAAATGAAACAAAAGGAGTCAAATAAATTTTTCAGTTAATGTCTGCTATTTTATGTCTTAAAAGAGGGGACTTATACTCCTGGTTCTTTATGTAGGAAAATCAATTATGCCCTCCGAAGACAAGTCCTTTTAGAGGAAATGATGCTTAACCTTGTTATAGGAACGGTAACCTTGGACATGACTCGATCACAAGACACGGCAAGCCACCATGCAATTGATTTAGACTAACTTGACACTACTTTATTTTAGTGCTATAAAAAACCGATAATCCCTTCAATAAAATCCCTAATATTTCACAGAAAGGCATATCTTTCCCATCCTTAATAATAAGGCTGGAAAGACATGTTAATGCCTTCTCGAAGTTGTGCATAAAAAGAGGTCAAAAAGAGCACAACACAGAGAGAGACAGACTACAGCTATGTGTGCCCAAATGTTCTACTAGTGTCAATTCATGCAATGCAAAACGACAACACTCGTTCGAACCTGAGGGGTTTCCGGAAAAAGGCTTCACGTAAAACTTGCTCGCGAGCATCCCCAGCAAGAAAGCAATCACTCGGTAAAGAACAAGTTTTCTACAGCAGAGAGATATCAATAGCCCATTTTGCCCTGTTCTCAAACCGTAACTTTCCTCGCATTGTTGTTACCAATTTGTAAGCCTTTGCATGAAAAAGAGGCACCGAGTGTGAAGCAGAAAGTGAGCCAAAGTACGGCAATGTGAGTGAACGATCTACTGGTGTCAATTCATGCAAGGAAAAGGACATTTATCACCATGTAACCGTTTCAATTCCACAAAGAAACCTGCAAACAAAGACTTATCTGCAACCATTATGGTTAAGGAAGCGTAATTGAGAAGAAAAGGAGCTTTTCCAACAGATAGCTATCAGTAGTTCTTTTCCCATGTTTCTTGCCCCCACTTTCCTCACGTTTAAGCGAGTTACCCATTTAAAGCATTTGCATCAAAAGAGATCCGATCATACACAGAGAGCCAAAGTACAGTTATACAATGAGCCTGAATGTCTTCCTAATGTCCTCCGTGCATGAAAATAAGACATCATTGATTAGGAACCTTTCATAAAGACATAGCCGGTGTCTTTCTCACCCATATTTCCCACGCTTTTAAGGGGGTTACCCATTCAAAGCTCTGCATCTAAAGAGATTGTACACAAAGAAAGCCAAAGTGCAGTTATTCCATGAGCCCGAATGTCTTCCTGGTGTCTTCCATGCATGGAAATGAGACATCATTGACCAGGAACCGTTTCATAAAGATATAGCTGGTGTCTTTCTCGCCCATATTTCCCTCGCGTTTAAGCAAGTTACCCATTTAAAGCTCTGCATTGAAAGAGATCCGATTGTCCACAGAGAAAGCCCAAGTACAGTTGTACCATGAACCTGAATGTCTTCCTAGTGTCTTCCATGCATGGGAATAAGACATCATTGACTAGGAACCGTTTCATAAAGATATAGACGGTGTTTTTCTTTCCTGTATTTCCCTCATGTTTTAGCGGGTTAGCCATTTAAAGCTCTGCTCGAAAGATATCCGATTGTACACAGAGAGGGCCAAAAAACAACCATACCATGAGCGTGAATGTCTTCCTCATGTCTTTCATGCATGGAAATGAGGCATCATTGACTAGAAACCGTTTCATGAAGACATAAATGGTGTCTTTTTCGCCCGTATTTCCCTCGCGATTGAGCGGATTAGTGGGTTACCATTTAAAGCTCTGCATCAAAAGAGATCCGATTGTACACAGAGAGAGCGAAAGTACAGCTATTCCAGGAGTCTGAATGTCTTCCTGGTGCCTTCCATGCATGAAAATGAGATGTCATTGACTAGAAATTATTCCATAAAGATATAGCCAGTGTCTTTCTCGCCTGTATTTCCCAAATGTTTAAGCAGGTTACCCATTTAAAGCTCTGCATCAAAGAGATCCGATTTTACATAGGGAGAGCCAAAGTACAGCTGTAACAGGAGCCTGATTGTCTTCCTGGATTCTTCCATGTATGGAAATGAGACATCATTGACTAGAAACCATTCGACCAGACTAACTTACAACCTTAATAATTATTGAGAAAAACAAAACTTAGTGCACCTGGATTTTCTGTTAAACAATGCTTTAGAACACTAGAGGAGAATTTACAAATGGCCAAATTATGTTCTAGGGTGCATCCAGCATTACAGCCATATAGTGCACATTGCTCTAAAAATTACATTGTGAGCTACGGCTGATTATAAGCAAATGAAAAATCAGACACTTAAAGAATGAATGGAACTATCTCCTGTTTTCTACATTACAAGGTGGCATCTTAAACAAAGTTAGTTCTCAATCCTTTACACCCAAATATTAGACAGGCTAGACAGATGGATCTTCCAGTTACGAACTCTTTGAAAACAGGCTCACTTGTCATTGCATCCAAGTGATCCTACTGTCACCTTGCTACCTTCATCAATACCTCAGCTTTTCTGTCATAAAAGAAATTGCACATATACTTAGAAGAATGGTGCAGTATGCTATTTTTCCATAATATTAACTGGTGGCAAGTTAATTAAAATTACTCTGATCACTTCCAATGAATTATCATTACATCTTAACAGAGTTTCCTGAAATTGAATCATGAAATAAGGGTGGCACAATAAGAATGATCTTAGAACAGGTTATGCTCATTGATGTACTAAAACGAGAGAAATTAAAGGAAAACAAATTGCTTTCTCAAATAACCATCCTAATTGATATTTTCCTGGTGAATATCAAAGATTGGCAAGTCTCGACAAACATGTAATATTAATTTAGCTTTCACTGTGATGTAATAATGTCACCTAATGATAGTATGTCAAAACCTTAGAAGAGGGAAGCTAGCATCAAACTTGAAAATACATATCCACAGTGGGAACTTGCCATAGGTAATCAAATAAACACGAGATTGCACCATACAATATATTGTGTAAATTGTCAACTTGGACGACCAAGATCCAAAAAAGAGGGCACATGCTTGCTCCAAGCTCTGAGATTTCCAAGACAGTGGTTGCATAATAAAATAACCAAATGTGATCTTAACTGCATCTCATTTCTTTCCCTAAGGGCTGAAATGCATGATCATGAACACAGACTGAGCTTATCATCAAATGGCTGGCCAAGGATCTTATAAAGATGTAGTGATCAAAGAAACATGGTTGCCAAAGCTCTGAGACTGCCTAGACACTGAACGAAACATAAGTAGCCAGAACTAAAACGTGCTTCGATTGAAAAAGAAACTTATTGTGGAAGGACTACACAGAGCATACATTCATGTTTACAACTGTAATTGTAGGACTTTCATGCCTATTGCGAAAAAGATAATTACAAGGATATGTAAATTGCTAACATTCATGGCAGTTTCCGAAAGATAAACTTACTAGGCATTAGGATTCCAAAATATCATTTATATGCAATGTAGATTTAAATTAGAAATTCATTTAAAATTTACAGCATTAGTCGAATCAAATCTATAGGACTTTGATTCTCAACCTGAGAACCATAATGTCTATCGGGCAGTCTTTCAAACACGATCTAATGGCAAACCATGAGAAATTGAATCGTCAATTCCATGCTAGCCCAGAACTCAACTTCTACAGCACAATGTTTTGCTTTTTCCTTTTTTATTCTTTTTTTTTTTTTTTTTTTTTTTTTTTTTTTGGTGGTGACTTGCTACAGGTAATGTGTTCCCTCCATAGATTCGACATTTAGATGCATATACCGCTGCCTTTATTGATCCATCCAGGATCTACAATTTCATGGCTATCACTTCAAGGTCATGAATAACAAGAACATAAGGATTTCAATTTCCTTTTGTGCATAACATGAAATAATGTACAAGGGATTCAAGGTTTGCTTTCTAACTCACACGAACACTTGACATGCTACGCCTTTCTACTCATTAGGCAGCTCAGAAAAGATACGTCTTTATTTGACAAACATCAGTTCATGATTTCATGTTAGGCTGCTGCTTTCTCAGACCCATCTTTCAGTGCATATACAACTTTCTTTTGGTTTATTCATTCATTTAACATCATGCATCCTGTGCTTTCCATTTGGTTCATAACATCTTTTGGGATATGTTGATTATGAATTTGTTCAACAAATACATCTGGTTGCCAAGTCAAAAACATTCAACACATGAGATTGGCAAAGATTTTTACAGTTTGCAGTGATGCCTCAATTTTTTGTGAAGAGCAGACATTTTTACATCATTTGGTGCTTCCGATATTCACATGTACCTCTCTACATGGCACCCCCCTTGGAAAACTTTAGAAGGTGAATACGACAAGAAAGACGCAATGTGAAAAAACAGAATATGTAACGGAAGAAAAAGAACTCTCCAGACCCTCCTATTAATTTATTTGCAAATCTAGATTACTGAAGAGCAGAGATTACCATCCAGCTGACACCCTTCTCTATAAAAGCCGCCCCTTCCATTGAGCTCAAGCGGCGCCACAGGAAGCTGCACCAGGAGCCTCAGCATCCCATCACAGCACAGTTATACACAAAAGTACCTGATGGTTTTCTTCTGGCTAGCAGCTTCCACTGTGGTGGCCCTTCACTGGGAACCCAGGAGTTGAGTTCAATAGTTCCACCTGCTGAAGCCCTGGGTCCACCGATAACAACTATCCTCTCTCCACATCCCCGAAAAGCAATACCCCAACCGTTCGATGACATGGCACGCTCTGGCAAGCTCCCCACTGTAGACCATGAGTTCCTGACCTTGTCATACTTCCTGACCTCCTTCGCTGCATGATCAGCTGCGTAGAGCTCATTGTTCACAACCGCAAGGAGGGGAGGAGCCTCAGCCGCAGAAGGAGCCTCAGTCGCCCCAGTCCCGCCATTCCAGGCTGGGAACATATTAGGTATCTCCCTCCACGTCCTAGTCTCCATATCGTACACTTCTCCGCAAGTGAGAGACTTCATGTTCCCTGGTCCAGTCCCGCCGATCACGTAAAACTTCCCATCCATGAATACCCCAGAGCACATCTTTCTGGCTTTATGCATGTCTGGCAGCATCTCCCACCTTCCGGTGTCCGAGTTATATAGCTCAGCGGAGCTCAGGATGTTGCCTCTTGGATCACAACCACCAGCTAGGATTCCGATTTCTCCAAGGCTGGCCGACCCGAACAAGCACCTAGGCACGTTCATCTCCATTCCCGATGTCCAAGTGTTCGTCAGGAGGCTGTACTTGTATATGATATGAGACATTATCTCCCTTCCAAAGACAAGGAGTTCAGTACCGACAGCCAGCGACTCCTTATCAGTGGAAGCAAAACACTCGTCCGTACTCATCTTGGGCAAGTGCAACCAACGGCGACGAATGGGATCAAACGCGTCCCACTCCAGGAGATTGCAGGAGAAGTACACCCAATGTTCGAGGATTCCCATTTGCCTTCTCAGCCGGTAGAGCTCGCCGCTCTTGATCAAAGAACGAAAGCTCCGGTTCACAGCCGCAAGGGAGCCGTAATCAGACCTCGAGCAGCGGAGGAGGCAATTGATGGAGTTATCGCGGCCAATCTGATGGATGAGGGAACTCGAGTCCTCTTTCTCGCCAGCTTGATGCTTGTCACCAAGTCGAGCAACTTTAGAAACAGAGCGATCCCGAGCACCCTGCATCGTATCCCACCTGTAATGTGTGTCCAGTGGCCTGGAAAACTTTGTCAGTGAGAATTCATCTGCATCATCCAATTGTTTCGAATGCTCAAGCACACGAAAAGTATTATAAACCGATCTGCTCTCTTCCTGGCACGAGCTAGGCAAGTGTCGCATAACAAGGTAAGATAGAGCTTCCAACATGTTTGCCAGACTTTTTCTACTATCCAAGTCCAACGAGCTTTCCTTCTTGCTCATCAAAAAACACAACGCATTTCGAATCAGTAACTAGTCCGCATTTATAATGGAACCAATCACAGAACAATCTACTCGACCTGATACGCGATCTCCGGTGGGAATCGAGCAAACCCACTCACGCATTTTCCAGAAAGCAAAGACATTTCGGGCAGGAACTAGCCATAAAAACACACACAAGAACAAACTAAAAGCGGATCTTCGAAACTTTTTATTCATATCCATGCAAATGCCAGTGCCAGAACGAATCAAAATCCCGCAAGTTCCCGTAGCCCGGAATTCAACGTCTAAAAGAAACAAAGACTTCACGCTTATTCCACACTCGGAAAGGATCGTAATTACGTGGGTGGCAAAAAAAAAAAATTTAAAAAAAAAATCGGATCTTTAGCTGCAGAGAGAAGACGAAAGTCGAGTAAAAAAGCACCGGAAACGAGAAGAACATGCAGCAACCTCCGGCACCCAACAAACGAAACGGAACAGAATTCGACCGGAACGCATTCACGCCCCCGAAACGCGACGCCAAGGAAGCCGCGGCCGACTCAAGCACGACGGACCCGAGATTCCTCCTCCCTCACCTGAGCCAACGAGAAGAGAAGAAGGGACGCCGGCGGGCATTCCCAGAACCATCGGGACCCGCGGAAAACGTCGCGGCGAGAGAGACAGAGAGAAACAGAGGGAGAGAGGAGAGGGAGAATTTCCCCGGGCGGCCGAACGCGAACGCAGGCGAACGGGGGAAGGGGGAGAGGAAGACAGAGAAAATCTCGGGAACGATCCAGCTGCGTGCGTGCGTGCGTGCGTGCAATGCATATAGAGAGAGACAGGCGCAGAACAGAAACAGAGGCAGATGCAGGGAGGCAGGGGAGGGAGCTTACACGTCCGCTAGGCGGGATTTTCTTTTTTCTTTTTTTCCCTTTTAGTTTTTCCTTAAAAAAAATTTCCCTTTGTTTTTCTTTTTTCTTTTTTTTTCGTCGGGGGTGGTATCCTGGAATTTGTGTCGCTGTCGCTGTCGTCGTCGTTGCCGTCGCCGTCGCCGTCCGCTGCGGTAAATGGCGCTATCACAGAATCCCTCTTGGTCTCTCTTCTCTCTCTCTCTATCTATCGCTTTCAGTGCAGAAAATTCACAGAGCCCCAAGCGCACTTTCTCTCTCTATCTCTACCTCTGTAGATTCTCCACGCATAATAATTTTTTTTTTTTTTTTTTCTTCGGTGGTTTGGTGGGGGG
Organism: Eucalyptus shirleyi; assembly: GCA_017140165.1. NCBI lineage: Eukaryota > Viridiplantae > Streptophyta > Magnoliopsida > Myrtales > Myrtaceae > Eucalyptus > Eucalyptus shirleyi. Next base: position 4,264,661 of record CM029447.1, on the reverse strand, counting down.
GCCCCCTCCAGGGACACGCCCCGTTTTTATAGTCGCGGCCGGCCCGCGCGTGGGCGAGGGACGGTGGGGAGCTGCGCGTGGGTGAAATTTCCTTAACAGAAAGTGAGCGACGTGGGGGGCCCACGCGCCACGTGGCCCTTCTTCCCCGCTGAGAAACTTTCCTTCGCGTGAATATGAAGGAAAAAAAAAAAAAAAAAGCCATTTGAAATTACTACAATTTACTCATGAACTAATAATCGAGTTACAAAAATTCAAACTGAGGCACTGAAATCCCAAATTGATCCGCCATCTATTAGCTTTTTTGCCCAATATCACTTGTGTGACCAGTAAAATGGGTGTCATAAACGACGTAGTTTTCGGGGAAGCCGTTTGATCTTAAGAAAATGAATTTAGGTTGGAAAAAATATGTCGCTTTTGCCCTTATAACTACCTTATATTTCAAAGATTTGCTTAAATTATGCAATCTTTCACCGCAACTTTATTTTTAAGATTGTGAGAGATTTATCATAGTGTATTAATTTAAGATTTTTGTGATATGAAAAGTAATCTAAGATGGATGTAAGGGTGTATAAATTTGAAATTTCTGTGATGTAAAAATTAATTTGGCATAAATCTGTTACATATGTTTCAAATTGGGATTTTTTGTGATATAGAAATTAAATTTGCCTTAACATGGCACAATTTAAACTCTTGTTCTTTTGACAAAAGTGGTTGAAAAGAGTGCTTGATTATTGATAGAACATGCATAAAGAGTAAGAAATTATATTTTCTTGAAAAATTTTAAATTTTTATATAACATGAAAATACCAAAATATAAGATAAAACGAGATTTCGACTCAAACATGTGAAAGGCGTAAATCTTTGAAAATCATAGACTCATTAAGACTCCATAAGAACTATAAATTCATGTCTCTATTGAAATATTACTAAAAATGAATATTGAAAAGATGTACAAATCGCGACAAATTTATAACACACGATTCATTTAGGATTTTTAATTTTCTTTTACTCTAGCGATGAGAGCATAAGCACAATAGTTCAACACATGAATATTGTGAAATTTTGTGAAGCCATAATTATAATAACTTTAAATCGACGAATAAAGATGCATATTAATATTTAAATATTTAAACAAGAATTGATGAGATTATGGCGAGGCACCGGTGCCGGGGAGTGGGCACCGGAAGGGGGCCGGGGAATGGGAACCGGTAACCGCCATCCGCGCAACGTGCTGCGGCAAGCCCCCACGCGCGGCGTGTAGGGCTTGCTTGTTTTGGTGGATTTTTTTCGGTTTCTTTGCTTTTATTTATTTCTTTTTCCTCTTTTTTGGCATTTTCCTTCCCTTTTTACTTTTTTAACCTTTTGCATGAGGGAAATCTGATTTTCCATTTAAGAGCAAAAAGAACCCGGGAAATCGTGAAGCGGTGGGGAAAAATTTTGTTTGAACGTGTGGGCTCACGATTTTCATGTTCTTTCGAGGGGAGGGCAGTTTCTTTTTTTTTTTTTTTTTGGTTTTTTTCTTTTTTTTGTCGAAAAAGAGAGCAAATTTGGTGTGATAAGGGTTTTCAATGGTTGGCGGATAATAGGGAAGTAAATCGCCCTTCGTAAGCACTAGTTCCAATTTAGGAAAAAAAAATCGGAGTGGAATTGGTAAATATTTGATATCATGGTCCAGTTAATTGGGTAGGGGCATAAGTGGCCAACGAATAGAAATGGTAGGTATGCCATTTTTTTTTTTGCTATTTTCTTTCAAAAGTGAAATGGTGCGGCGAAATGTTCGGCATGGGTTGTTTTCTTTTTTTTTTTTTTTTTAAGTGAATTTGCATTACTGAATATTTGGTTTAAATCATAATTATTCTATAACGCCCTTTAACTTGAGGGGCCTTGCACAAGGTATGTCACAAGCAGAGAAGCACAGGCCCTTCAATGTATCCTTGCGATATGAATCAAACTTGTGATAGACGAATGACTTCTTTATTACTAAACCAATCACTTTGGTGGTCATCGTATGCTTTGCATCTAGTGGATAATAGGGCATTGTATCAAATTTAATTTGGGAATTTCTTGATGCTTTAATTATAAGGAAAGAAATCCATATGTTGATCAAATATGGGGCGTAATCTTGCATTTCTTTTCGTTGCTCTCCTTAAAGATTTAGCAACAACATTATCTCCTCAAATCAAACTTAAGGAAAGTAGCCTTTCTATGGAAACCAGCACACAAAGGTATCCTCCTAACATTTTTGAAGTTCTTTCTAAAGATTACCTATAATATCTATCCAATCAATCATGGAACACTAAATATCAAGACGAATAATTTGATTAACGCAAGATCGAGGACGAGGAATGATGAAATGTATAATATTTTGTGCAAATGATGTGGGATCATCATTGATCATTGTTCAATGATGTTTTGAATGTTGGTTCAATATATCAATAATGACGAAATTCAATGATTTCAATTCAATGCGTGCTTTATCTCAACTAGGAATGTTTTGTATGTTTTGGAGAAAATTGAACAATTAAGTAATTATCATGGGTTCAACGCCATGAGGTACGAAATAGTTACAAAGCCTATGCCATGCCTCTTTTCAAAAGTGATTTCTCATGTTTAAAATAGAAATATGCAATCAATAATTAATAGTAACATATTGATGATTGATTACAATATGTAAAGTTGCAAAATGCGATCTTTTGCCCAGGAATCTTTCACGCGCTAACTAATTGTCTCCATGAAATAGTATCTAACAATCGCACTACGCGCCTTTTGTCTTAGGAATCTCTCACGCGCTAATTGAAACCAAAATCGAAACTCAAACTATCAACGACTAGAGACCTAACAGTATCGAGCCACCAATTACAAGGAAAGTGTGATGGTTAGGCAAATTGGTGGTCATTTCATAAATCAGTGAAATAAATATGCCAATCATGAGTTGGGTGATACAATCGAGCCAAGCATTAATTCGCTCTAATCTTCATATCTCATACTACTTTTGGTATATGCCAATCATGAGTCAGGTGTTACGATCGTGCCAAGCATTAATTCACTCTAATCTTCGTATCTCATACTACTTGTGGTATGTGGGTAAAAATTTGAAAGTTGAACCAAAAGCCTAAACTGAGCTAGTAGTTGCTAATGTAGTAAGTATACAGCTGAAATTAATAAGCAAGGTTAGCAACATTTGGTTTTGTTAGAAGAAATAAAAGAAAAAGGAAAAAAATTTAAAAGGGAATATTTGCAAAGTCATGCCAATATAATTAACTCAGCAAAAAAGTACAGAAAATATTAAAAATTGGAAAAAAAAAATATAGAGGTAAAATGAACTTAACCATAAATATAAATAATATATAAATGCGATTGACTTTCGGGCCTCAACGTGCGGTGTCTAAATAGCAGTCCTATTTGTGTTGATAGTGACTGCTTTTTCATCATGCTCTTTTCAGAGCTTTTTAATTCTTTAAAATATACCGACTAGAAAAATGCTTTAAAAATATACAAAAATCAATAAAAATTGTGAAAGAGGAGTATGAAATATAACGATAATAAATTATACAAATTCATATATTTTTTCTCAATCGATATTTGATTTCTTTGGTTACTATTAGTTATGAGTTGATTGAATTTTGTGTTTAAGCAAATTTCCTCAATTTACTTAAATTCTAAATCATTGTGATTCTTGAATTATGATAGGTCCCTGGACATAACAACCAAACCCTAGATCACATTCACTATCAACCTATTCATAAAGAATCTTTTTTATTTCGAATGTCTAATATTGCATCTGATGCTATGGGCAAATAAATAAATAAATTAGATTTTGTGAATTCTATTCGATTGTAACAGGCTATTTTCTCAGACGATCGATAATGCTTCTGCCAGCAGAATAACATGCAACTTTATTGTTAATTATTCCTTATTAATATTTTATCCCAAAAAATATATATTTGATTACAGAATCGAATAATTAAGTTGTAGAGATTTGATTGATGTTATTGCCTTTTTGTCATCTCATGCTCACGTCATTTCTCACATCATCTTATTCCCTTTTGTGAGTGCTGGATGTCTCCAAAAAAATTCAACTGTACACTTTTCAGGAGCGGTACTTTTGGCAAGGAGCCTTCTCAAGTTGCCACCCAACCCACCGGAATCCAGATTTGGGCAGCGATTTGGAATATCCATGCACACTTACTTCACATACATGAGACGTGAAAAGGTTATAAAGATTTAATAGTGATTACGTGCGCTTTAAAAAAATGCTCCCAAAATAGATCGCGGTTTTTACATGAACAGGACCATCGCGTACATATTCCCTCTTGCATTTAGATATAAAAATGGAAAAATAGGAATGAAAGAGTGCCTATAAGGGCCATGTTGATTTTATTGATCTATTGCAATCATTGAGCTAATTACTGCAAAAGTTTTTATTTGAATTGGTAAAAGAAAAGTTTACACCTCAAGAAAATTGAGCTAATTACCGCAAAAGGTGGGGGAGGTCTAATGATAAAATCAAGAAAACGTCTCTACCTCTATGTTCGATAATCATTCTATTTATCTATTTTTATATTCTTTTTTTTTTTCAAAACAAAAAGAAAAATAGTAATCCATTTGATAACATTAAACTAATTTTTTTTTTTTCTCTAAATAGATCGGTAGCCAAGAAATTAATTTAGAATAAAAACAAGAAAAAAAAAAAAAAAAAATACATCTTTGATCCTGGAAACAATTTCTAAAATAAGATCATTTTTTTTTTCTTTTCTTCTTCTTCCTTAATTTAGCTAATCACCAAGTCTTAAGAGGAAATAAGAAAAAAAAAAAATTTAAAAATTTAAAAAAAATTGTACATCACAAAAAAAAAAAAAAAATGCAAGTCATATTAAATACATTCATTTTTTTCTATCCCAAGAAAAGAAATTTTGTAATTATCATACATGTTTTTCTACTTAGAAACTTGTTTAAGGAATAAAAAAATAGAAAATACTATATGTAAACATAAGTTATTCTTAGAAATAGAAATGTTATCAAGTGCATTCTAAGATGTATTTGATTTCCATTCTTTATGAGCTAATGATAGTAGTAGTAGTAAATAATAATAATTATAATAATAAGGGCACCGCTATCTCCATTCTAGTTTTGGTTAAGACACTCCTTTTGTCAATTAATTGACCGAAATATCCTTCTCTCTCTTCAATTTATTGTTTCTTGTTTTATCAACCTAATCAACAAAGCTACCTTTAAATCTATTATCTCTCTTTTTTAACCATGCATCTTATTATCCCTTCGCCTAGAGAATGTTACCAATTTTAATTTATAGTCTTACAATTTCAATCAAAAGAAGTTTCTATTCATGACAGCATTTGAAAACATAATTAATTGCCTATTTTTTCAAATAATGTAAGCAAAGATATGTTTTAAAGTCGAAAATGAAAATTCAATTTAATTATTTTGCCAATCTCAATCAAAAATGGAAAAGAAAAATTGATCAATATATGAAAAAGGTTAATTTGTTAGAAACATGATCAAATGTCAAACATATTTTTATTCAAATCATATTCAAATATCAACAAAAGATAATCACATAAAGGGAAAAAAGGAAACTTCTTGTTATTCTACTCCTATTATGAAGAAAGTAATGGATATTAATTGTAGATTCAATCTCATAACAAGTGGATCAAAGCTTTAAAATATGCTTAAAACTTTCCCTATAAAAATCTGATGTGAGTTTGAAAGTGTGGAATGTGAAAATAAATTTTCTAATCCATCTTGCAATTCCCATTAAAATTGTAAATTGTTTAAAAGAAAGCATAAATCAATGGCATTTAACTTTGGAAACCTACAAACTTATTTCGGAAAAACACCCACAAGGTCAAAATTGGTTAGATAATTAGATTGAATTTTAATTTTCAACTTTGAAATAAAGATTCCTGAAATTTTTTTATGAATAATGGGCAACTAATTGTGTGTTCATAAGCCATCACAATTAGAAATTTCTAACTTTCTATGTAACTTTTGTGATTAAAAATATAAGACCATAAATTAAAATTGACGATCTTCTCTAAGCAAAGTGATAACAAGATACATGACAAGATAATATCTTGTTGGATGTAATTTGACATATATATTGTGAAAACGATAAAATAGTGGAGATTAGAGAAATAAAGGTAGTTTTGTTAATTAGATTGATTTTTTTTTATTAAAAAGAAAGGGAAAATGACACAAACAATCCCTCAACTTTGGCACAATCCCTGAACTTTTAATTTATTCAATGTAGTCCTTAAATGTTTGATACATATTCAATATCGTTTATAAATTGTATGAAAATCTTCAATATAGTCACTCATCTTTAATTAATGAAAAGATTACATTGAACATTTGCACATAATTCAGACATTGTATTGAACATATATCAAAAGTTCAGAGACTATATTAAACAAAATAAAAGTTTAAAAATCACATTGTACGTTGGGCTAAAGTTCAAGGACCAAATTACACATTGAGCCAAAATTCAAGGATTGTTTATGTCGTTATCCCAAAAGAAAACAATAAATTGAAGAGAGGAAGAATATTTTGGTCAATTAATTTTTAGCTAAATTATGGATGGAAATAGCACTGTCCAATAATAATAATGATCATCGTAAGAGATTGCTATCACTGTCAATGAACTATAGGAGCATCATAAACAATATTCGGCCTCTAGGAGAATGGTTATCTTTATTAGGAATTGGTCAAATACAATTTTTACTCCCTTTTATTTTTATTTTTTCAGATTCATGGACAAGAATATTCTACACTCCCTCTTAATTATTTAATTTTCTACACAGCTACTAGGTCACTGACAGCTGACTTTTTGATTAATAAAGCCCCCATATAAATCAGATGAACAAAAGGCAAATGGACAAAAAGAAGCACGTAGGAAAAGCATCCTCTTTATTTAATTAAACAAAAAAAATAGATAAACTAATAAATATATATTTTTAAAAAAATTTAGCTTTTTGATTATACCTACAGAATCTTTGTCAAAACCCTAGTGGTGGGAATCTTGCAGTTAGGTGAAGTGCAATTGGATGAAGCAGAAGTGAATTTAGCCTATGTGGAAACTAGTCCTAGTCAATGGCATGCGCAATACATTTATTATTTTTCATTTTTTTTAAATACTTTTATTTCAAGAAAAATGAATAATTTTAAAAATTATAAAAATGATTATCTGAAATAATTAATCAGTAAAAATTATTTTCATTATTCCAAATATTTTTGTGAATGATTAAAATATTTTTCATTTATTTATTTTTTCAAGCGATATATAAATGATTATTTTTAGAAAAATAATTTTTTGATCATTCTTTTTTTTTTTTTTTTTTTGTGAAATAAACATTGCATGCTTAAGAAAGTTTTTTTTTTTTTGTTCATTCATTTTTCAAAATGATATATAAGAGATGATTATTAATATACTATTTTTTAAATAATTTATTTTCTTAATGAAATAGACAAAGTCTAATTTTTTTTTTTTGGGTATTGTGCTTTAGGATCAGATAATGTGGTCTTGCGATTTAGAAGTGCAAAAGGAAGACGTTGGTTTGGTCCTAAGTGGCCAGTGTCTTGCACACATTTAGTATTATCCTCTAGAGAATTACTAAATCTCTGCTCATTATTGTTGCATCTTCAATTGTGATCAAAAGTATATGGCCCAAGAATTTAATCGTACCAAGTGCAATTCAAAGACAATGAGTTCTCTTATCGGTTCATTAATTTCTTTTTTCATCCCTACCATCTTATCGGCATGATTTATGTTATTGAGCCCGTTGAATCCATTGCCCAATAAAACGTTGTACTGGGACATGAAAAATTTCATATTGTTGCAGAGCAATTCTTGACCAATTGGGCATTCCATTCGCCCCATACTTTGACACGTCGCTTTTCTTTATTGTATTTTTATAGGGGAATGTAAATGATGGGATTTGATTTGACACTGATGTCATGTCGGTTATTCAAGAAATTTTGAATTGTCGTCGGTAAATTAGTATACAGTTTTACGCTATGTGAATCGTATCGTCTAAAATCAATTAAAAGGAAAACCAAATTGAGCTCCTCATCCTGAACCGACGAGGAGGAAGATGCATGGGCCACTGGAGAAGCCCAAATCGTCATCAATCCTTTCTCAATCGCGACCATTAGGGCCCATTTCTTTTGTGGGCTTGGGTGCTATCCATTGTCAGCCCGAATCAAATCTTATATCTGGGTCGATAAGATCACTTGTTTATGATACTGCTAGGTCCGTGAGATTTCGAATGGGATGAACTAAGGTACCAACCGAAATGCAAAATCTGCATCGGAGCATAACAAATTCCAAAAGGGCCCGAGGAAGATTTGAAACCCAATTGCGAGGAAGGGCTTGTCTATAATGTGTTTTGACAATCTAATCCACAACTTTTGTAACTTCTCTCGAGTGGACCCGCTCAAAGTCTGGAAATAATAGAAGCAGGTCTTCAATGTCTTTGATAAGGGCACTCACTTCTCAAGCCAGGAGATTATCTTGAGAATATGCACTTCACTTCGAAAAAGCCCACACAAATTCTTTTGCTCGAGGCAAACAATTTACATGTGTTCTAGCCATCCCGAGCCGATTGCCTTGACAAAATCGACTCAGTCCCAAACTTGGGACCAATTCACTCACAATATTGAATGGCTAACTCTCTTCCAGATCTTCGGTTGTATTATTTTCCAAGCTGGGTACGTAAGCCATCTATCTAGGAGAAATTTAAAGGGTGTTCGATTTTTAAGTCTTGCCCCCTTTGTAAGTAACCTTTTCCCAAGTCAGCCGAAGACGGATTCCCGTTTGGATTGATTTTTACTCTTCAATTTCCGTTTTAATCTAAATCTTGCAATTCACGTATTCCGACAACAACCAATTTTGACAAGTACGTTCACATGTCGTCTTCTTAAAAATAGAAGTACAACGACCCATGAATGAAAGAGTCCGAAGCTAGAAATGATGGTCCGACATGTCGGGTCACCTGAATTCCGATGCCACCGAAGCCGCCCTGCCCTCGCTTCTCCAGATTCTTGAATTCGAGCACCGCCAAGCACCTCGACCCGTTTCGAGAAATCGCCTCGCGCCTGCAATCATGCACGCGCGCGACCCACCTCGACCAGATGCACGCGCACCTGACCACCACGGGGCTCCTCCTCGACCCGGTCGTGGCGGGCAAGCTCGTCGCGGCTCTGTCGGCAAGCTCGTCCCCCTCCGCGGTTTCCGCGGCTCATTCCGTCGCTCGCAGAATCGAGGGTCTCGACTCCTTCACGTGGAACGCCGTCATCAGGGGTTACTTGAGAGGAACGACCCTCAAAATGCCATCTTGGTGTATTCCCATTTGAGGGGACTGAACAGGACGGTGGACTCCTACACTGTTCTGTTCGTGATCAAGGCTTGCGGGTTGATTCCCGCGATTGATGAAGGGAAACTGATGCATGCCCAGATTTTGAAGATGGGTTTTGTGTCGGAGATCATCGTGCAGACTGCCATCCTTAATATGTATGCGGTGTTTGATGAAAATTCGGAGCATGCAGAAAGTGTTCGACGAAATGCCTCGTAGAGACTTAGTTGCTTGGAACTCTCTTATTGCCTCGTATGTTGGACGGAACTGCTCTAAGGAAGCTCTTGAAGTTGCTCGCAGTATGGTCCGTGACAATGTGAGCATGAATGAAGTGACTGCAGTGAGCGTTCTCTCGGCTTGTTCGGTGATAAAGGCCTCGAGAGAAGGGAAATCTTTCCATGGTTATTTGCTAAAAAACGATGTTGATCTGGATGTCTTTGTTCAGAATGCCTTGATAGGGATGTACTCCAAATGCAGTTCTTTGCTGAATGCTTGCAGGATTTTCCGTTCAATGGCTACAAGGAACGTTGTTTCGTGGACTGCAATGATCAATGGCTATGCATGGAATGGTCATTTTAATGAAGCATTGTCTGTTTATAGACAAATGGAGTCTGCCAATGTAAGACCAGATGAGGTTACTCTGTTGAGTGTTATTTCAGTGTGCTCGGAGTTGGGAAGCTCCGAACTTGGTGAGTGGATTACTCTGATAGTTGAGAAATGTGGACCTAAAAGGGAGAGGACTGCTCTGGCTAATGCCCTTATGAGAATGCATGCAAAATGTGGTAACATCTTGAAGGCTTGTCAAATTTTCAATGGGATGAAGGAGAGAACACTAATAACTTGGACCACTATGATTCAGGCCCTAGCAATGCACGGACACGGCACAGCTGCTTTGATGAGGTTCGTTCAAATGCAGAGGCAAGGCTTAAAACCTGATGGGGTTGTCTTCCTCTGTGTACTATTCGCTTGTAGCCATGCTGGTTTAGTAGAATATGCAAGAAAATGTTTCAATCTAATGATAAAGGAATATAATGTCAAGCCATGGATGGAGCACTGCGGCTGCATGGTGGATCTATTATGTAGAGCTGGGCTAGTTGAAGATGCATTTGACTTTGTGGCAAATATGCCAGTTGAACCAGATAAGATTCTGTGGCGAATGCTCCTCGTGGCTTGTCAAAACCAAGGACGCCCCGAACTGGTGAGTCAAGTTATGGATCATATACATGAATTGGGGCCTAAGAGTAGCGAGGACTACGTGCTAATGTCAAATGTGTGCGCTTCAGTGGCTGAGTGGGATGTCGTGAAAGAAGTAAGAGAGGAGATGAAGCAAAGAGGAGTCACTAAGGAGGTTCCTGGTAGCAGTTTTCTCGAAGTAGATGAAAATGTGCATACATCCTGATCCCTGACAAGATTAAAAGCTTGATAATCACTTCAAAGATGAAAAGAAAGGTCCGAAAATTTGGCCGTGTGAAGAACATCGGTTTCGGCATAGCAATTTGTAGTTACAGTAGTATCAGTTCTTTTTCGTTTGTCTTTACATATGCAATTGGCATATGAATTTGCTCGGAATCTCACTCATTCGACACAACAAGTCTATTCTTCAAGATCATATGGTTCCTTTCCTCCATCAGAGCGTTCTGTTTGTCCTCGGCCCATTGTAATTCTTATACCAATTAGCAGCAAAAAAGGGCAAATACAAAAGCGAAGAAGGGTAAAAAATTGTGGAGCTGTGGGTCAATGCTTGTCCTGATATTTTTGTTTCTATTTCACGGGAATTACCTTGCCTTTGCTTTTCATGTATTATTTCTTGAACTGCATCTAACACGTCCATGCCCATTCAAGAATCTTGAAAGAAAGAAAGAAAGAAAAAAAACCTTTAATTTTTTCGAAGTCTTGTTTAAAATTGGTGAAATATCAGTCAACTAACCCAATGATGAAGATAAGTGGAAGTCAACGCCTACCAGAAAAGAAAGCAAGATTCTTTTATTAAACAGCACATTACAATTGGCCCTATCAAATTTGGTGATTCTGTTGCATGTTATACCCCACTTTTAATCTGCCGGCAGAAACAAAAAGAAAACAGATTAAACTCGGTCTGAAAGCAATGATCTATCCGAATCCAATTCCAACACCAACACCAACACCAATATCCCTAACTGCTATTACTGCGTTCTCCTGCTTCACTTCAAAGTCACTACTTACCTGTTTGATTGATTGATTAATTCTCATTAAAGTAATGCTTCCAAGACCCAATAAATACCATTCAATATCCACGAGTGCCTAAAATACAATTCTCTCTCTCTCTCTCTCTCTCTCTCTGAGAAAAGACGGCAAGCACAGCAATGTTTCCACATCTCTGTGAGGCATGGCAGCCTCAAGATTCTGTGCCTGAAGAGACCCTTTCACAACACGATGAGTTCTTGATCGAAATCTATGCAAATTTTGTGTATGTAAGGATGGGGAGCGATGATGCTGATAGCAGCAGTAATCCACACATAAGCCCCACAACTTACAAGCCCTTCAGGCACAGCCGCGACCATCTGATACGAGATGCCACATCCTGGTCGACCATCTCCAGCATGCTTTCCCAGGTCAATGTTCCATACCATGTTCAGCCGCTCATGATCCGGAAAATCCATGAAGCAGCTCGGTCAATCGCCAATGCGTCAGTAAACAAGGACTTGAGGACTCTTCCAATGGTCGTGTCCATAAGGGTGGTTCAAGAAGTCCCTGGAGAGACATTGCCTGTTCCTGAGGTACAGGCTGAACTGATGAGCATTCACGCAAGCGGGTCAGGGGCTGCGAGCTGGTCATCAATCCAGGCTCTAGAGAAAGTCAAAGTTGGAGGAGGGTCAGAGGAAAAATGCGTGATTTGTTTGGACCGTATTATGGTTGGTTCAGAAGCCGTTCGGATGCCTTGTTTGCACAACTATCATGAAGAATGCATTGTGAACTGGCTGCAGAGGAGTAATCTCTGTCCATTGTGTCGGTTTCCAATGCCTATGTGATTCTCAGCCTTTCTTGACGAGGAGTAGCGGCTTTAATCAGGTCTTTGAAATTTATTAAAATTCGGGAGCAATATCTGCCCGTGTAGTCCTTTTCATGTTCCTGTTAGGTTTCTTTTCTTGCAGTAATCTCTAAGGTCAATCTCAATCATGAGGTTGTTGGCCTTTATCTTTAGTAGTTGTTCAACAGAAAAACAAGTTTAGCATTACTATTATTATTATTATTATTTTTTTTATTGGCTAAGGTACTCGTACATACAAGTTTTTCATTGTATTCTGGTCTGTATGGGCAAAGATTGAGGTGCTTCCGAGCCTTTTCTTGTGGTTCTCGTTCTTCTTAACTTTTGCAAGAACGAAAGTTCCCTCTGGTGAATCTGATAAGGAGATTGATAGAACCCTTGAAACGTTCCCTTTCTTCCGTCTGAAAATGAAAAGACTTTGAACATCCTTGTTTCTGGTAAGTCTCAAACCAAAACGAAGACGTTATGAAGTCGTTCAGTGACGTGATGATAGATATATTAATCTAGTTCTCTTCTCAATAATTTAGGTTGTTAGCTATCTCTATCTGGCTAGCCTTTTTTTTATAAATATATATTATGTTGGTTGGCCAGTTCCATCATTGGCTGGTTAGATCACTGTTTTGAGAGTTTGCTATCATCTTTAGCATCTGAAAAATACAAATAGTTTCGTCGTTTCCACATTCAGATGGCAATTTGATTGACTATCTAATATAGACTGGTGGATCTAACTCAAGAACAAGTTGATGTCAAAAGATTGATCAGCTATCGATACCAGTTTTCTGAAATTTCATAAATTGGACCAGATCAGTGCATAGAAAATATTCTTCCTGAATGCTCATAACCATCTCTACCAAAAAATCAACATAAAACGATGGTCAATAACATCGACAAGATGGTAAGGGAAAAAGTTCCTGGTCTTGAGCATGTCTCAAAAAACAACTTCTAACGAAGCTGGAATTTAGTGAGCTGAGAACCGAAAGACCATGACATTCTCATAATGCTGTCCAGGATTCACTATCTGCGAGGGGAAATTTGGGTGATTCACTGCATCAGGGAACCCTTGTGTCTCCAAGCAAAGACCGGCGTATTTCGTGTAAACAAATCCGCCTTTCCCTACCACATGATCAATCATATTGCTTGTGTAAAACTGCACTCCGGGCTGATTGCTCCACAGTTCCAACTTCCTTCCCGAGTGGTTATCTTGCACGATGGCAACCTTCTTCAAGTGCTTGGTTCCGGTGTCATCTAGCACGTAGTTGATGTCATACCCACCGGGCACCTCATTGATCCGGCTCCCGATTGTGCGAGGTTCTAGGAAGTCGTATGGCGATCTTTGGATGTCGCGGATTTCACCTGTGGGTATAAGAGCACTGTCGACTGGAGTGATTTTCAATGCAAAAAGCTGGATTTCATGAGAAAGGATGTTGCCACTGTTTTGGCCTGCGAGGTTCCAGTAGGTGTGAAGGGCGAGATTCACCGGAGTCGACTTGTCAACTGCCTTGGCCTCCAGTTTGACGCCTAACTTGTCGGTCCCAATGAGCAGATAAGTGACGTATACAGACAGATCACCGGGAAAGCCTGCAGAGCGAAAAAAAAAAAAATCCAATCACGTCTCATTTGATCTCTTTAGGCAGCGATTATGGATTAAAGTCTGTTCAAGGATATTGTACAAAGAACCGAACTTTGCAGCAATTATGGATTGGAGTTCAGGTAATTCATCGCTGGCCGCATGAACAATATGTATATCAGCACTTCAAATCAAACGAAGCCAAAACAAAAGTAATGATTTGGTCGAAAGGCAGACTAGGATTCGAGTTAAGCAGCCGGAGAACTGACAAAACGTCTAGAACATCATGGAAACATTCAGAAAAAGATTTTACCTTGTTCGCCATTAAAGCTGTCGTAAGTAAATGTAACATGACTCTCTGTGTCATAGCTATGCACCCTCCAGATAACATCGGCGAACCCTTTGCTGCCACCTGATATTCAATTGCAAGAAAGTTTCAAGCCCGAACAACAGTTCAGGCCAGACTAAATTAAAAGACAAATCGCGGACAAAGGAGAATACAGCAGGCAAGGGAAAGATATGAGCTACCATGAAGAGTGTTATTGCCATCATTGGCTACCAATTTGTAGGCAGTCCCGTTCAGAGTGAATTGAGCCCCTCCAATTCTGTTGGCGACGCGTCCAACCACAGCTCCAAAGTAGGTAGTATCATTCTGCAGCAGATTTAACAAATAAGCGTGAGATATTTCATGGACCGACGCAAAACGAAAATTTAAATTTCATGGAGACATCCCTGCATTCTCATCGCCCTGTTAAAACAATATTTTCTATCGATCCTCTATCTTTCATACTGAACACGAATGCATGCTGATTGAGTCGTTGAAAATTCCATGCGGTTTAGTATACACTGATTTTGGTTAATCCACATGACCGATCTTATTAAGTCATCGATGCCGGAGAATCGGTGGTGCAAAGGAAGACGGGCAAGGCCATACCTTGTAGCCCTTGAGCGAATCGAAGCCGAGAACGACGTCATCCAATTTACCTGAGAAAGACAAGGTGTGAAAAAGAAGTGTCCGGGACACGTGAAAAACAACCGGCAACGTTCAAAACAAGGCCACATGACCCCGGGACCCCGGAAGGCCATACGAAAGCGACCACAAGACACTGTTCAAACGAGAACGATCAATCCGAACCTGATCAGAACTAGGAAGAGCAAGAGGGCGTGCCAAAACGTACCGTTTTTATCGGGGAGAACGAGGGAGAGCATGGTTGCACCGTAGTTCGTGAACTGCGCGGTGAAGTATCCGCTCCTGAGCTCGTACACGCCAATGCCTGGATGGTCACGCGCACCGACGCCGCCGACGACGAGGAACGCCGCCAGAAGAAGAGCAGACAGGAAGCCGACGTTGCCCATCTTTCGAGACCGGAACAAGGCAAAGAACCAGAGAGAGAGTAGAAAATTCGCTTGGGAGAGACTGATGGTGATGAGGAGAGGTAAGAATGAATAAATAGGGAGAGGGTGAGTAGAGAGATAGAGATGGGATTCAGTTGAGGTAATTTTTTTGGGTTATGGATAAGGATGAGTAAGCAACTTATCCCGAGTTTTTCTTATATGGTAATGGAATTGAACCGCGCCCGATTTAGTGCACGAACGAAAGTTGATCCAAGATGCTACCTAATAGCCCTTGTTAAAGTGATGATGATGGCGACGGCGATGATGATGATGAGGACGATGATGGGAAAGTGCGTGGCAGGATTCTTGGGAAAGCTGCTGGCCACTCACGTGTTTTTTTTTCTTCGGCGAAAGGCGAGGGCGATGGGCATTGAAATCGTGAGTTCGATGGGAGGAAAAAGCATATTCCGTGATGCAAATCATTGAATTTTCCGGCTGTTTTTTCCTTTGAATGATGGGTTTTCTGACAAGGCACGTGATTTCCTAAGACCCAGAAAGTTCAAGAATTGGGTTACAAAGGACTTATTAAGCGTACGATAAGTCGTTTGTTTGGAGAGAAACGTGCAATGAGGTAAGGAATGAATTGAGAGAGATGAGCGCAAAGAGGGGGTTTTGGCAACGTTGAGAAAGGAGTCTCGAGCACGATCGGCGCTTGGCACGATCTCTGGGCTAAGGTGTAGATTAGGAATGTGGAACAAAATCCGATATGTATGAGTTGGCTCGAGACACTTATCTTTGGAATGAATCTCTATTGATTTATTGAGAAATCAAAAGTTGCACTAATCATTGTTTATAGACAATAGATGGCTTAAGGGCAGTTATTACTCATCTCTTGTTGCATCTTCATTGTTGGGATTATGGCCTTAATTAGTCGATAAACCATGAATACTTAGCACGAAACCTTTTTGATTTCCTTTCTTGCTTACCGAAAATTCAAAGTCGAAGCACACCAAGTTGGAAAATTTCATTATCCTCCGGTGGCATAGAAACTTGGCAATCTCAAGAGGATAGGATTCGATCTTAGTACAATTTTCAATTGTTTGACCGGATTTGCTAAAAAACAGAGATTTTTCAAAAGATACGGTTCAAACAACTGTCTATTCGAGAGTAGAGATTGACGATTTGTAATTTTTCTCAACCTTTTCAACACTGAAAAACATACTTTTCAAGGATTGTCCTTAATTTCATGCAGGTGCATCGCGCGTACACCCGTTTACTTTTCAGGGATTGTCCTTCCCAGTTTGAGTTTTTTATTTTAATAGTAGGAAAAGTCCTTTATAAAGTGTTATTTTTCCTAACATCATTTAGATCAAAATTTTTCTAAATACACTTTAAAATTACAATTTATCAATCACTATTACATTTCAAAAAAGCCCTTTTATCCTCAATGTATTTTGCATTTTTATAAACAGTTTGCCTAAAAAGGCCAACCAAATGCACTCATCCAAGAAAAGCAACTGAGAGTCGATCGTCGCTCCAAGAGCCCCCCAACTTAATGTGCCGCTTGAGTCATATGTCGTGGACGATGATGACCAATCTACATTGCCTCTTACAAGCATCTAAGTCCAGCCTTCTCACGAGAATTTACAGGCAAAGAATGATTAAGAGGCAAAAAGAGAATCTAAATTTGAATAAACCAAGCACACTAGAAACATCAGCAGAATTAATCATCAATCGGTGCCACACGTTACAGATGAAAATGTTCACCATGCCTAACATCAGCGGACCAACAGAGGTAGCTAAACAGATGCACAACTATACAAATATGCATGTATGGTACCATAGTACTGACCAATAATGAGTTCAACACTATTTTGAGACATTAACATGGTGAGACTCCAAAAATCATGATGTTACCTGCACTAACAAATCCAACTCAAAGTCTAGAGAACCAGCAAACCAGACACCCCGAATTAAGCTTCAAAACTAATTCTTCTACAGAAATCTGCACACAATGTTTCTTGAATTAGACTCGAACCATAGTGTTTCTGAAAGTCACCTTCTCCACTCAGCCTTCCCTGTGAAATTGAAACAATAAATACCATCCTCAATAAGTAGCTAAATAACAAAAAATTTCTAGTTTCGGAATTTAATGATTCTTTTGTGTGTGCGCGTGCCGGAGGGGAGGTGGGGGGAGTATTTCCCTAGGATCTTTCCAAAGGCCGATTTCACTTAGATCAGTACAGAGTATATTGCAAGATTAGTTTCTCTAGAAATCCTTCTTATCAAAACAGGCAAATATCAGAAAAATTTAAGTCTGATAGGGTGACATGCATTTGGGACCATTTCTCGCTTGCCATATTCACTAGCATAATGTGATTTGACTTAGGTAAAAGATTTGGAAAGTACACATAACCAACTTCATTTATAGGATTTGCCCCACACAGAGAAAACATGTAATTCCAAAAGAGAGTTGAGAGCAAGCATTCTCTAAATTACTTCATCTACCCTTCAATCAAATCCAGTATTCCAACACAATAGAATGACAAACAAAATACTCGAGTTGTCGAAGAAATAAGTAGTAATTCATAGTTTCTTACCATTTGAATCTCTTGATGATCTGTCACTTTTATTCCCACCTTTGCCACTTCCCTGATCAGGTTTCTGGGTTCTTGGTGACTGCGAGTTGATTTTGCTGTTAGCTGGGGAAGGAAGAGAGTGACGTCTCGACAGATTACTCTTTTCTGCCCCATCCTGTCCAAACCTCGGAGAACCTTGCGCTCTCAGTTTGGCCTTTGCAGATGCAGTTGCTGCCATATAACTTGGAAGTGCCGGACTGCTCCGTGAGCCATTCTCCTCATATTCTTGCTTTGAGGGTGTGGAAGATTTACGGCCTGATCTACGTTTCTCATCGCCAACTGAATCATCCCTCTGGATCTCGACTTCTTGATTTTTGGATTCCTGATGGCCATTTGTTACAGGACCACTGTCATCTTCAACATGGTTCTTCACTGAAGCATTTGAGTCAAATACTACTTGACCATCAAAAGGAATATCAGCTCTGTCATCTATTTCCAGTGGCTCCTGAATCTTTTCTGCATCAGGCAAATTTGATGAGGTCAATATTGTCTCACTCTCCATTTTCTCATCAGAAGTTTTATTGTTCTGCTCAAAAACATCAACTCCCCTAGTGATGGATGGCCTTTCCAAACTGTCCTTGGGCTCTACACTTTCAATTTCAGACTGGATCACAGCATTCTCTACAATAGGATTGTGGACCTTTCTCAAACTACGTTTGACCTTTTGGATCTCATTCTGTGGACTATCCTGTGAAGGATCCAAAGAATGGCCAGACACCTTCCTTACATTGCGTTTAGGCGTCTCTGTGGTTGTGCGCGCTGAAATAATGTCAACATTGGAAGCAGGAGTTTTCTGGACACCACGCTTCGTCCTACGAGTTTCAGTTTCTGAATTTTGTGAGTAACCCTGCTTTCTCTGTGATTTGGAGATTTTTCTCGGTTGGGAAACTGGTTTCCAGAAAACAGATGCTGACCAGCATGCTAACCAACTCGAAACTGAATTTGGCTCCGCAGAATCATAATTGAGGTGCAGAGGCATGACAGTTGGTGATGAAGCAACAAGCTACAGCATCATGCAGTGGTTGCATGGAGGGCATGTAGGAACGAAATCAGAAGAATACTTTTGAATAGCAAACTTGCAATTCAATACTTCATGATACTGTATTACCTTTCGAATGAAATCATTTGCTGAAACATTGGCAAGCTGAGTACTTAAATCAACTTTGGCAGAATCCCCTGACATGCCCTGTCAGATAATTTATAAGGAAATGTAACTCAGTCAGTAATCCATCATCATGAACACAGGAGAAAAATGAAAGGCAGCAGAGGAACAAAGGATTCAAAAGTAATGTAAGAAGAATCACCCCCCCCCCCCCCCGCCCCCCCCCCCCCCCCCTTCCTTCCTCCTTCCTCCTCCTCCTCCTCCTCCTCCTCACTCCCTCCCTCCCTCCCTCCCTCCCGCACATGCACAAGTGTGTGCCCGTGACAATGCATACACAGTTAAATCCTGCCTAGTAGGCACTTGTGTCACACATCACTGTTCAAAGAAATGACACTTCAAAGTACCTTCAACTAACCAGAGAAGTGACATCTCAACAAACAAGTAGCAGACACCCCATGAAGCAAGTTGCAGACATCACTGTTTGTTGATTTCATATAAGTAAAGCTATACAAGACTGTTGGCATATTATCATTCAGCAATGCGACGTCAAAAATAAGCAGATATATCTATCTTAGAGTGAATGATCCAAGCAGTTCACACCATAACAAATATTTAATCTGTGACATGTTAATTTTACTGACAAACACTATGCTAACTTCGCTTTCGTCTACATTGTTTATCAATGGCCCACCACTCCAAGGCATGTGAGGCATAAGGCCCCAGTGACATTATAGTTGGATAGGATGCCATTTTTGTCACAAGTAAAGACATCCATATGAAAGAAAAGGAGCTATTCTATCATCCGCTATAAGCATTGCTTCACCCTGAAGTACCTGACATATTAGTAACTTGTGTACTTCAAGCCCAGTGGTAGATTGCCTGACGTTTCTCCCTCGAACAAGTGCCTGCAATTTAACTATTCCCAGCATGCAGGACAAAGTAGCAACTGCCTGTCTCCGAACCAAATGCCCACGGATAAGTGCTTGTAACCGAATGATTCCCTTGAGAGCTCGAAATGCACGACGAGCCTTCATCATGAAAACAAAACAAAATCCATAAACAAGCCTGGTCTAAGTAAACAGTGGCCATTCAAAAGAAAGGAGGTTTTATTGAAGAATAAACTATTAGGAACATTCTCCAGAGCACGTTTCATATTCAGATAGTTATCCATTCTTTCAGTACAATGTCTAAGGACAGTAGGGAAGAGTAGAGAAGATAAATCTCAGAATAAATACCAAATAACCCCTGAAAGCAGCTTGCGTCTTTGTTGCTGCCATCTCTTGCCTGATTATATCTGGATTTTGAGGTGCATCCTGATTTTGAGCCATGTCCAGATCCTCATCAGTCTCAATCCCTCGATCTTGGAGTAGAACTTCCTCATTCTTTCTCTCTGATTCTTGTTTTCTGCTATTCCAATCATCACTTTCAGCAATAGGCTGAGAAGCCACGTGATAATTAGCTTCAGGTGCCCTAGCACCAACCTGGACCACTGCGTCATTTGTAATTTTCTGCGCATGATGGTACCTTAGTCAGACGAAAAGAACACAAGCACTGGGCAGGAACTGTCATATAACTATCAGGCTTTTATTTACAACATACAAGAACGTCGGAACATTAGGAAACAGGATTGCCAACATTAAACTAAGAAGTTACAGGGTTTGTTGTAGCTAAAAAGAATACCTCTCTTCCCTTAACATTGTGTTTTGATGTTTTTTTCCCAAATAGCAATGTCTTGATCCATCTACCAGGTGATTTAGCTCTACCCATGGCAGGAAGGCAGGAACCAATGCAGCAATAACCTCAACCTCAGCTCCTGCACAGCCCGAAGTAAAACAGCTCAGGCGTCGATAGAGGAAAAAGTCCCAGCTGGAGTAGTTGAAGTTTTAGCTCATCACAGAACAAGACGACCAGAACAAACCAAATTACTCATCTTGAAGAATAACGGTTAAGAAGTTTAAACAAGCGTGCAAAACAGGGGCCTACTAGGACTGTCAGCACTACAATCCCAAATCCTGACCAGAAGTTTTGCTCATTACCGCTTTGTCGACTTCACTGAGCGGCCACATATTGCACGACGCTCGACAATAGAACAGTAAAAGATGGGAACATGCTAGATCTTCACCCATCACCATGACCAACACCAATTCATTCCGGACTCTCTACCGCCTGTAAAATGGATCCATATAACGGCAACCTAACCTTCTTGTCGCGTCCTTCAAGGATCATCGATTCTTTCGCAGAAAGACCAGTTTTTTTTTTTAAATCCCCAAGCCATCAATTACAGGACAGTTTCTCATTTCAAATTCAAACAACCAGACCAATCAACAAACGCAGTCCGTCCTGTGATCTCCCAGCTAACATCGAAGCGATTCAGAAACAAGAAGCAGACAACTGACCCCTAAACAAGGCAAGGACACACCGAATGGAGCTCAGCAGAGCACAACCCACCAAAACCAAGTCAACCCAGAAACCGCGAGACGGAGAAATCGCCAATGTAGCTCGAGGGTGAGCCAGATCTGCAATTTACCTGCCCAATGCGCTACCCCGGAACGCACCGCCTAGCATTCCTGATACAAGCCACGACCAAGGATCAAGAGGACACGACAACCCACGTTTCGACACGAGAACGTTTTATACAAATCACAGGCACATAAAGAGAGAGAGAATGTACCAGGGCTGTGCTTGCAAATCAAGGAAGCTGCGATCTAGTTGCAGCATCAACCCCCCTCTCTCTCTCTCTCTCTCTCTCAGTGAAGCTGGTGGAGCAAAAAAAACTGCTGAGATTTTTGAAAAAAATATCATAAATAAAGGAGACGGTCCTCGGTAAGCCCGGCGAGCTCCGCCACTCGATGGCTTCAGCCGCGGGCCCTCCGGATGGAACCGCCCAACTGCGGCTCGACGCGTGGCGGTCGCAGTGGGCTCAAGCTGGGCTCGGGCGCAGGGAACGCCGGCCCGATGCTTTAAAGTGCGTGCTTTTTTGTTGGGACACCTAAAGCGCTGCAGTTACTTCGGTGCAAAGTGTTCTGCTTCTTCGGTCCGACGGCATCGCGGCGAATTTACACGCCTGCCCTCGCGGGCGCGGGGTGGGGGAGCTCCCCGCGTGACTCGCGCTTGGAGGGCGTGGAGGGCACGCACGGCGAAGATTATCCCACCGGCTCGGGGGGTTGGCGTGGGAGCGCGTGTCACGGAGCGTGATGGCTACCGAGAGTGGGCCGGGAAGTCGGTCTGGACAGAGATTCGCGGCGACGAGGAGGGCGCGGGTGATGATGACCGGTTTCAACTGCCTCGGCCGGTGACCGGGTCGGGTCATTATGGTCATCCGTCGTTCTCTGTTCCCTCTATTATTATTATTTTATTTTTTTCTTTTAAAGCTTTTTAATAATAATATTTTTTGCTTGCTATGCTCACGTGGAGAATCATTTAGGGGATCATGGGATTTGCTTTTGAAGATTAGTTTTATATGATGAAAAATGAAGGATTGCTTTGAGAGTCCAAACACCCGATTGCACTTATTGCATCCACTGTCTATGCATGTTATTGCAATTGAAGTTGTACCTTAGTACACTCATTCAATTCAACGTGCTCTTCCTCATTATTAGCATGAGATATTTCAAACTATGCAGATAGAAAATTTGTTATTATTATCACGTTGAACAAAGATGGACATTGGATGTATGTCCATTATTTATTTATTTTCAAATTATGCAAATAAAAAGCTTGATTCCCAAACATGATGAGGACAAGTGATGATGATCGATGTCAATTGCCTCAATCAACAGGTGAGGTCGTCATGGTCATCTATCATTCTCTAGTCTCTCCATTATTATTTTTTTCTTTTAAAGCCTTTTAATAATGATATTTTTTGCTTGCTATACCCACGTGGAGTATCATTAGGGTAGGGGATCATGGAATTTGCTTTTGAAGATTATATTTATATGATAGAAATTACTTTGAGAGTCCAAACACCATATTACATTTATTGTGTCCACTATATATGCATGTTATTGCAATTGAAATTGCAACTTGATACACTCATTTAAATGTGCTCTTCCTTATTATTACAATGAGATCTTTGAAATTATGTGGATAAAAATCTTGTTATTATTATCGTGTTGATTGGATGTGGACATCAGAAATATGTTTGACTTGAATAATTAGATTGCACGTGTCTAAGTAATTGCCTTTTTATTTTCTCAGCTGGAGTATAAAATATTATTCAAAGTTTGAAAACTTTATGAAAAAATAAACGTGAAGACCTTCAAATGTAACATTTGTAAAGAATCATCGTGTAAACCGCAAGATTTGCACCCGACAAAAAAGTAAAAAAATAAATAGTAACGTTCATTTGATATGTGCTTTTGCTATATTCACATAAATTCTAAGGACGGGCGTACGGTGGGACGAAAAACATGCCTCCTTCCCCCTTGAGGGGGGGGGGGGGGGGGGGGCGCGGGGCTGGCTGAGGTAGTTCTCTTCTCGGAACAATGAATCCTTGCGGAGCACCGCATTATTTTTGGCATTCACATATTATTATATTTTCCATTTTCTATTTATTATTATTACAATAATTATGTTAAAAAATATAGAGTAATGATAAGAAATGGCTTCATGGGTAGGTTTTGAAAAAGAATAAACAGATTTTGTTGAGTCACACAAAATCTAAATATCACAAAATTGTGGATGCAAAACAATTTGAAGGCGGAATACATGGGAAACAATTGTCTCGCGTTACTTGCCTAAAAAACTTTCAATCTTGCATCTGCCATAAATCAAGGCTTGTAAGAAGAAGAGATTGTTCTTAAAGTCCTTTATATATATATATAAAACTTTGAAAACAGGATGGATTCATGGGACGGTGTAGAGCTAATGCTAGCTCTACGCCATCCTACCTCTTGGCCTGCAGTGTATGTGTAGGTTTGTCAAATAGTCTAACCCAAATTATCATATAATTGCAATGTACATTTCTTGATATATACTTGACTCGACCAATATCCGATCCATACCTGACCAAACTTGAGATTCTTTTGTTCTTTTTTTTTTTAAGCATTTTTTCTCCTTAAATTATTGCTTGTGAAGAAAGAGCACCTCCAACAACTGGCTTGCTTGTTGAGTTAGTGAGGGAGTTTTTGGTATCAAGTTATAAATAGGAGCATGAAGGTGACAGTGAAAGTCTAGCTCAAGCCATGTATAAATCATAAAACATGTTTCAACTTCGATTTTGAGTTAAATGAAGATGGGTTTTGGGCTGTAAACTTACTAATAAATAAAATCGCCCCATAGATTGCTCTCCACATGGTTGCCTGCATAAGACAATTGAGTAATTGGACCCAAACTAACCAATATCTTGCATAGTGCTAAGTATCAAATATATTCTAGATGTTGAAATAGGGAGGATATATGAATATTCTAATTTACATAACTAATTTTAATCTATCTATGCTGAAATTTTCAAGTCAAATTCCTTCAAGAAATTTTCACGAACACTTATCTTCTTTGAATTGCAGAGCCAAATTAACCCAAGACAGGGTCAAAAAGCAATATTGTCTTCCTATACTAGCCATCATCTAAGAACCCACCTTCCAAATCCAGAAAAATGGCTTAAAAAAGACAAAGCAAGATTGATATGTGGAATTCTCACTGTTGAATAAGAAATAATTCAAACTAAAATAAAGCAACAACGATACAAAAATGGATTATGAATACATATCGATCATCAACAACAATTAAGCACACATGCCATGAACAAATAATCAATAGCCAAGCACGCTGTTTAGGAATTTCATCAAACACATTATAGGCGCTAAACTCTCTCGAGAGGGCTTAATTGAACAGAAATCATAAAACTCACAACCAATGCAAGTGATTCTGAAATATCAACAGGGCTATGAACAGGGCCGTGAAGGCCGTGGTGAAAGTTTGGCCCATGCCATATACCAATCATAAAATGGGTACAGGTTGGTTTTGGGTTAAATATAGACAAGTTTTGGATTGTAAACTTACTGATAAACAAAACCACACTATATATTGCTCTTCATACGAATAGGTTGCATGCATAAGACAAGCAAGTACTTGACCCAAACTAGCCAATATCTTGGACAATGCAAAGCATAAAAAATTCTAGGTGCTAAAATAGTGAGGTTTTATGAACATTCGAATTTACACAATGGACTTGAACTATATATGCTGAAATTTTCAAACTTTCAACTCAAATTCCTTTGAGAAATTTTCATGAGCGCTTTACGGGCAATGACAACAAAGTGGAAACAAATTTCATTTTCCAACTCTAGTCATCTTTCAACAGCAGAGTCCAATTAACCCAAGACAGAGTTGAAGCAATATTGTCTCCCTATACTAACCATCATCTCAAAATCCACCTTCCAAACCTAGAAAAATGGCTTAAAAAAACAAAGCAAGCTTGATCTGTGCAAGTGTCACGGCCCGAAAGAAAGCCGATCCAAGAGGTTCCTATGGGCCGGCCGTGAAACGTTTATGGACCCAACGACCCTCGGCTTGTGTCCTCGACACTGAGGGTTTTCTCGAGTCTTCTAGAATACTTCTAGGGGCGGACGATACGGTAATTATATTCGTATGTAATAAATGCGGGTAGTTGGTAGTTGGGGAGATGTAATTTCCACCGTTAGATCGAGGAGAGATCTACGGATACGATGTGCCTTGTATTTATATAAATAAGGGTCTCCTCCCCCCATTTGTATCATCTCATTTTCACAAGTGAATATAATCCAGAGTTTCTCTCTCTAGAGTTTCTCTCTCTACGATCCTTGTGAGTGAGTGTAGGAGAAATTCTTAAGGCCGCACAGGCAAGGGAACGCTAGATCGATCGGCCCGTGACACAAGTCTCATGGTTGAATAAGAAATAATCCAAACTAAAATAAAGCAGCCCGTGGATTATGAATGCAAATCAATCATCGGCAACAACTCTCTCGAGAGGGCTTAATTGAACATAAATCACAAAGCTCACAACCAATGCAAGTGATTCTGAAATATCAACAGGGCTATGAACAAGGCCGTGAAGGCCTTGGTGAAAGTTTGGCCCATGCCATATACCAATCATAAAATGGGTATAGGCTGGTTTTGAGTTAAATATAGACAGGTTTTGGATTGTAAACTTACTAATAAACAAAACCACACTATATATTGCTCTTCATATGAATAGGTTGCATGCATAAGACAAGTAAGTACTTGGACCCAAACTAGCCAATATCTTGGACAATGCAAAGCATAAAAAATTCTAGGTGCTAAAATAGTGAGGTTTTATGAACATTCGAATTTACATAATGGACTTGAACTATATATGCTGAAATTTTCAAACTTTCAACTCAAATTCCTTTGAGAAATTTTCATGAGCGCTTTACGGGCAATGACAACAAAGTGGAAACAAATTTCATTTTCCAACTCTAGTCATCTTTCAACAACAGAGTCCAATTAACCCAAGACAGAGTTGAAGCAATATTGTCTCCCTATACTAACCATCATCTCAAAATCCACCTTCCAAACCCAGAAAAATGGCTTAAAAAAACAAAGCAAGCTTGATCTGTGCAAGTGTCACGGCCCGAAAGAAAGCCGATCCAAGAGGTTCCTATGGGCCGGCCGTGAAACGTTTATGGACCCAACAACTCTCGGCTTGTGTCCTCAACACTTAGGGTTTTCTCGAGTCTTCTAGAATATTTCTAGGGGCGGATGATACGGTAATTATATTCGAATGTAATAAATGCGGGTAGTTGGTAGTTGGGGAGATGTAATCTCCACCGTTAGATCGAGGAGAAATCTACGGATACGATATGCATTGTATTGATATAAATAAGGGTCTCCTCCCCCCATTTGTATTATCTCATTTTCACAAGTGAATATAATCCTGAGTTTCTCTCTCTACGATCCTTGTGAGTGAGTGTGAGAAAGGCTGACTTAGGAGAAATTCTTAAGGCCGCATAGGCAAGGGAACGCTAGATCGATCGGCCCGTGACACAAGTCTCATGGGTGAATAAGAGGCCCGTGACACAAGTCTCATGGTTGAATAAGAAATAATCCAAACTAAAATAAAGCAGCACGTGGATTATGAATGCAAATCAATCATCGGCAACAACCAAGCGCACATGCTATGAACAAACAATCAATAGCCAAGAACGCTACTAACTGAAAAATTTCATCAAACACGGTAGGCGTTAAACTCTCTCTTGACCTCTAACACTTACAAATATCACAGATTTATCTAAGAGATTTCGATTTGTTTTCAACGACTGGGCGATTGCGAGTGTGTTTTCATATCAGTGAACTACAACAATCCAAGTACGAACAAGGCCCGAATTACAAACACACATCATTAACAAATGGAAGAGAAACACCATGAAACACCATGAAGCTTGCTCATGGAGTCGCAAATAGAGAATTAAGAAACGTAGTACAAACTCAAGACTCAACGTCAACACACGTGAATCTCTGAAAACCATACCTGTAACACAAAATGCCATACCCAATCTATTGAATTATGGATCGCAGTTGTAAGCTCGCAATGCTTGTGAAGGCAAAGCAAATTTCTATCCTTCAATTTTCTACTAAGACTAAAATTCGCTGTAGTTGCTACCGCCAAGTTGCCCAAGATCTCCTCACAAGATGCAATATATAATCCCGTCTTGCAACCTACCTTTGCTCTAGAAGGCATCTCAGAGTTTCTCGTGAAGGACGTCTGCTAGTATGGCATACGAGAAAGTAATTCATATGGCAACTTGAGTTTGCAGGAAAGCATGCTCGAGTAATTATAATAGCCGTCGAAGGCCTTTCATCGGACTTCTTCGAAACTAGCATCGGGAGGATTCAAGGCAAAAGCCAGTGTTAGAGCTGGCATCACTCTAGTTCTTATCCTAGTCTCTATAGCTACATGACTATAACAAGAAGGGCAACATCATCTGCATAACGAATTTAAAGGAATTGTTGGAGATACGATTTGATTTGATTCTAATTCTAATTATGATTACAGACTAATTGATTCAATAAATCCATAAGAGTAGTATTTTGCACAGTAAAATAGGAAAATGTTATCTTGTATATTTTTTTCCTATATTGTTTGTTTATTATTATTATTATTATTATTATTATTATTATTATTATTATTATTATTATTATTATGAATAGGCTTATGTACATGCACAAAATATATAGCAATACAATTGATAATTCCTTCGATATTTTCGATTTCTATCAGGAATGAAGGAAATTATATTTGTGCCGGCCTTCTAGAACACAAAGACAGCCATTGAAATGGAGATGAGATTGAAGATTAGCTTGAGCATCAGGATGATCCCATATCAGCGTCTTCCACTTTTCCTCACCTTCCACCTTAATGTACGGAAGGTCCTCAATATCACGTAATTGCAGCTCCAAAGGAATCCTGTTTAGTTTTGGGCATTTGACCACCTCCAAATATTTCATGAAATTGCAAGTTATTGGGACTTCACATATGCTCTTCAACTGGGGTAGATTGTATAGCCTCAAGGAATTCAGCTTTGGGAGAGAAATTGAAGACTGGGAGGATGAAGGGGTGTTGTTTACAGGAGTCGTCATGCTCCCTTCTTGGCCTTGTCCCACTCTGCTTGTCATCTCCGCCATTCCTTCACAGCCAATGACTTGGATAGTTTGAAGATTTCGAAGATGGAGTGGCAACTCATGGCATCCTTCTACCAAAAGTTGTTCCAGAGAAATCTCTTCAATTGACATGTATGAGGAAAGACCTTCGATTATCTCCTCCATGTTCTCAGATCTGGATACCTTGAGGCTTCTCAGATTAGGGAAGTGTGGCAACCACTCAGATTCCACCACTCTCTTCATTTTATCACACCCCTCAACATTTATCTCTTCTAGACTAGGGAAGGCTAGGGGTGGATACGGTGGTGGTGATGTAGTTGCCATTGTTATCCCCACTATTTTTTCACAAGACAGTATATCAATCCTTTGTAGATGTGGAAGGGAGAATCTAGGACTTTAGTTTTGGACATTCATATATTTTCAAATCCCTAAGACTTCTGAAGAGGAGAGGGGTAGGGGAGTCATGGATGTCGATTACTTCTTCATCTTGTCCTCTGCAAAGCACTCGCAAGTTTTTCCAGTAACTTATTTGTAGCTCCTCAAGCTTTTCAAGTGGACCCATGTCAGACAAATTTGTCGCACCATCGCAAAACTATGCTGTCAAATTCCGCACATCTTGGGGAATCAAAGTACAAATGCCGCTGCCACTACCACTGCTTTCCCCTTTCACGCTCACAATAGCATGACTCTTCAGAATGTTGACACTCCTCTTACAATCCTGTAATAGAACACCAAAACCTATTGGCCCAATAGCCGCAAAAGATTTTTGAAGCATGGTGATTTTGTAATAGCAAGGGTTATTCCCTCGCTTACTAACCACCCTCACAAACTTGTTGAAATCATCCACATCGTCAAAATAGCAAAGAAGTGACTCCAATGCCCACAATTTTGTAATTTCTTCTTCATTTACTAGCTTAGCTCCAAGTTACTGCAAGTTTAACAAAGCCCCCAATATTCCTTTGGGTAATCTCTCTATGCATGTATAAGTTATGTCAAGGTATCTCAAGTTCACTAACATCTCTAGACCCTCAAGCGCTTCAACCTCAACACAAAAAGATATGTCCAACTTTCTTAGAGATTTGAGCTTCCCTAAATGAGGGATACGATGCAATTTAGTACATCTTTTAAGCAATAGTGCTGTCAAGTTTACCAAGTATGATATGGAATCTGGAAGTTCCCTTAGTCTACATTCACTCAGGTTTAGAACCTTTAGCCCCCATAAATGCTTGAAGAAAGAATCAGGGATAACTAAATCATGCAATGATATTGTATTCAATAGAAAAGTTGATAGTTTAGGACAATTTGGTGACATGTTCAAGGGAAATCCTTCAATATCGTTGTTCATCAGAGAAAATTTCCCCAAAGCATCCATCCAATATTCTTCAGATGGTATCCTCTGCAACCCCTTTTCTACTTTTACAATCGAACTCACACTCATGATGTGCAATGCCATGTCTCTAATCAAATCATGCATCTTTATCTCTCTCTCATGATCTTCCAATAGGCAAACATTTTCCAGTTTGTTCAATATGGTGAGGCCTCTATCATATTGTTTCTCTCCCGCATTCAATCGACCAATCAATCCTTGGTCAATAAAGAATTCTATAAACTCAAACTTATCAATCCGTTCATCTTCTGGATAAAGTGCACAAGATAGGAAACACTGTTGTAGGAAACACTGTTGGACTTCATGATTACCAAGGCGATACTGTTGGACTTCATGATTACCAAGGCGATTGTAACTGAATTTTTGTTTCATTAATACCTTCCTTTCCATATCTGTTTGCCCCATATTTGATTCTCTCAATTTCTCCAAGGAATCTTTCCATTCAAACACATCGGCTAGGGGTGAGCAGTGATCTAGGGTCGACCCTGGACTGACCCTGGATCGGCCCAACCCTGCCGGTCCTGGTCTGGTAAGAGGATTGGATCGGTCCTTAGTCCTGAAATTCCAGGACCAACACTGTACGGGTTAGTTCTCGGTTCTAAGAATTTTGGATCGGTCCAACCCTGGATTAACCCTGTATATTATATTATATTATTTATAATTCTTTTATATATTCAAACCAAAGTAAAATGTCTGTTATATTATATTATATTGAGATGTTCTATCAATAGTACTAATAGTAATTTCAATTTAAAATTTTTGTTGAGTATTAATTATGTGTCGTTTGTTTTGTTTTCAGGTGTTTAGAAGTTTAAGTGAATTAACAAGATGTGAAGTTATATATTCATGGTTTATATTAAATATTTTGAACTTTTTATGGTTTAATTGTATTTTACTAATGAATTTCAATTGTACTTTGCTTTTCAATTTGTATTAAATGGTAGAAGTTTTTGAAGAGTAGAGTAGTACTGCAGTTGTTACGGTGATTTGCTAGTTAAGTGGTGTGAAGCTCATTTTTTGGTTGAGTGAACTCTACATGATCAAATGCAGGAAAACGCTTTTGCATATGGTGTTATGAATATTAAAGATAGATGATTACAAGAACTTTCCATTTTATCCCATATCTCGATGAGCGGTTAGCAAGTACGAAATTTCTATTATTGTGTCATCTTAAATTTGCTAAATATGTATTAGTATTTATAGTTTAGTTGCACAATGCCGCATTGTCGATGAATGTGTAATTTGAATTTGTAAGTTTGCTTTTTTAAGAAGTATAAAAAATAAGACGAAAAAAATTATTGATCGGTCCTAGGTTGACCTTGGAACTGGACCGAACCCATTGGGTTAGTTCGGTCCTTGGTCCCAGGTTCAATAGGGTTGGTCCTTGGTCCTAAAAATTGAGGACCGACACTGTACGGGTTGGTCCTAGGATTAGGGGGTGGCACGGACCAACCCGGACCATGCTCACCCCTAACATCGGCCACTCCAAGCATAGTTCTTGCCATCGTGATGATTGCAAGTGGCAAGCCTACACATTCTCGAACAATGGACTTCACAATTGCTTCAATTTCCAAATTAAGAGTGATTTCGGACCTAAGTTCCTCCAAAAATAAACTCTCGGCTTCTATTGGAGATAGAGGTTCAATTTTTATCATTTCTTGACAATGCATCCGGCGGCATACCTCTAAGGATCGAGTGGTTAAGACCAACTTTATTCCATCTGCTCCTGTTGGGATTCCCACCTCGTTAAAATCAAAGTGTTCCCACACATCATCGAGGATTATTGTAGATTTGCCTTTTCCCATTAAACAATCGAACAAACTTGCTGCTCGTTTCATCACATCGTTTTCTTCTAGTATGCCCAAACCTAGTTCCTTCCTAATGACATCTTGCAATCTTTTTATGTTGAAATCTTGTGACACGGTAATCCATAACACATTGCCATAGTTTGCATCTTTGAGCCTATTATATGTGTGCACCATAATAGTCGTTTTACCAACACCCCCCATTCCATAGATGCCTAGTCGGGATATTTGATTCCCTACTAGGTACTCCAAAATCTTTGAAGTATTTCTCTCAAATGCCTCTCCCACCATCTTCTTTTCTAACAATCTACTGACTTTGGTCTCTCTCTCCTCAAATAGTCCTTTGCCTTGTCTCCTAAGGTCTTCTGCTTCATGCATCAGTATATCCACTTGTTGATATGATGGCAAACAATCCTCACTTGCTGCTTCTGTACAATCAATTCTATGCTGCTCCACATTCGCCAACCAATTCAAAATTTCCATTCTTGGCTTCTTTAGATATAGAGACGCAGCAAATTTTAACTCATCCCTTGTGCTAGCTTCTTTGCTATAGAGTAGTTCTAGTTTTCTTTTCAAAGCTCTATTCTCCTCGAAGTTGTATCCTGTCTTTGGATGACTTGTCATTGGCGCATCCTTGTTCGTATTTAATTCTGCAATTTAAAAACTCCACCGGTTAGAGTCTCATGATAGCATAACACGGTGATATATAAGGAGTAATTTTTGTAAATAACCATAGACCTTGTAATGACAACGGGCCAATCAGGCCTGTTCCACGAGGCGGAATTTGAGGAGGTGTAGGAACATCATTTGGAACTTGTGATGATGATGGCATACATGGATCCATGCCAATTAGAATTTGAGGAGGTGTACTAGCATTGTTTGGATGACTCGTCATTGGAGCATTCGTTTGTATTTCCTTAGAAGTGTTTAAAATTACATCACGAGATTCAAGAAGATTCTCTGGCAGAGAGGGGTGATGATTTGACCAGTCCGTTGAATATAGCAGCGAATCTGGAGTGATTCCATCTGCAAATTGTTCCTCAAAGGTTAGATGTTGTTCATTAGAATATTGGGGAATGCCGGTTGTAGTTATGTTTACCGAGTAGAGGAGTTGGTAAAACATCACCCCCAAATTCAAATTGAGTGGGTAGCTCAGGAATCGCCGGTAGCTCACTTAGATCAAGAGAAGATAAAGCCGACCAGTCCATCGAAAGTTGCTGGAGAGATGAAGCAATTTCATTTCCATGCGATGCATCCAACCAATGGTTCGATAGATCGGGCTGCTGGGAAGTATCTAGATCATCCAGCGGCAAATCACTAGGAGGTAGAGAAACTTGATCCTGAAGGCATGCTAAAGCAGCACCAATTCCGGTCGGAAAATAGCAAGATGGTTGCTGTGGCGTGCACCCAGGTTGATTCGAGTTCTGCGTGTCATTGGGATTCAACGCATCGTCACTTTGGAATACGATTTGACTCATGCCAAAAGCTGTTCTTTCCATTCCTTCGCCTGATACACCTCCCGTGCTTATATCCAACGCACTGCCTTTACCTTCAATTTTCTGCGAGGCTTTTGCTCTCACATGATGATCGACTTTCTCACAACCTTTTAATACCATAACGCGGAATTCCAGCGAGGTGCGCCCGGATCCTTGTAGCACTTCCCCCATACTTGTTGCCGCAAAACCGGCACTTCCACTTGTTGTTCTCTACATCTTCCACATACTCGCGAAATCGATCTAACTCCCTAGGCATTCTTTGTGCTTTTACCTACAAAGAGTACATGACATGAAAAACAGAGAAGAGGCCAAGCAAAAGCATAGAACAGTTAAAAACAGACAAGATCAATAAAAAAATAAAAAAAGATGCATATAGAAACATAAAGGATTCCTAAGTCATGTTGACAGCTGACCAGATAGACTTGATATCGATGCAAAATCCTTGAATCCTCCAAACAGAGCCAAACCACCAGATTTGTGTATGCCTAAAGTACAGAGATCTTCGACCCAAAAAAAAAGAAAGAAAGTACAGAGATCTCTCTCCTTATTTCACCAGGAACAAAAGCACAAGTAGAGAGAGATACACTAGATCTACGCAAAGGAAATTAACGAAGGAAAATTAGATTATACTTATTGAAAAAAGGAGAACTTCTGCATTATCTGAGCAGGAGAACACGCCTTGGAAGGAGAACCTCAAGCAGCCCTTACACATTGAGCATGGATCTAGAGGAGCATCAAGAGTGCAGCGTAAGAAGTGGCTGGTCCTACTCAAGAAAACACGTTCGCCTTTGAGGAAAGTAATGTGTACCCAAGAAACTTATGAGCCCACTTATCTTTCTTCCCCACCCCAAATGGTACTAATTATGTAAAGATTTTAAAAAAGCAGTGTAGCAAATGAGGTGGAAAGCTATTATTGAATGTTAAATATGGTTATTCGAATAAAAAAAATGTTAAAACATGATTCACTTAATTGCAAAACTCTTGACTTTGCAAAGAAAATGAAAAATTGAAGACAAAACTTGCCTAAAAAAGCCACCGCACTATTTTCCACTTCATACTCCCCCCATCTTACTATATAAACACAATTACACATCCATATATATATATATATATCCATCTTTCTTATGTCTAGCGCTGCTCTTTTTTCCCTCTAGGAACGAGTTAAATTATGCTGCTTATTTACTATCCATAAATTTTGTGTCAAATTTAGAACTTTACCTACACTAATCACTTTTGCCCATAAGAAAAAAGGCTTTTTCTTTTCCAAATCTGAACAAAACAGCTCAGATTGCAATGTTAATATCTAAAGAAATTCTACGGTCCAGTCTAACAATTCACAAGACCGGGTTTCATATGCAGTCTAGATAGTTGATAGAAAAATAACAACAAAGTTTCACCCAAGGGATTATTTAAAAAGAAATAATAACTTACTAATATTTAAGGGATATTATTATTAACACCTAAATTTTTCGCTTGAAGGCCTCATTCATGTTTTCATGAAAATATAAGTGCTCAAATCCGCCAATAATTTGATTCTTGATAAAAATACATTTGTAACGCCGGACCCTCAATCTCTATTGCATTTTTAATCTTTATTGCATTCTTTTGCATTTGATATTATAGATCCTTTCTAATAAAATTATGAATTCTTGTGAATCAATCTGTTACACAACTTGATCCGATCCTGAATTTTCAAACGTGAATTTAAGCAGGGAATTCCTATAAAATTTTTGGATGCGGTCCGCTCTCCTAGTTCTAAGTTCATGCCGCTCCTTTCTCCTAGTTGACCCAAATGGTCGACTTGAGGCCCCTCTCAACACAACAATAATGCGTGTGAATGAAGGAAATTAGCAGTATGAAAACACGCACGGAACAAAAGTAGGCTTAGAAATTCTGCAAAATAGAGGGCAACTCGATTGAAAAGGACAACAGAGAAAATCCAGCACACGCTCATGATGACCCCGTCGAACGGGGGGCTTTGGTCAAGACTCCCCTCAAAGCATTCACGCTGTGTGAATTGGGAAACCTGATACAAATTCAAACTCATCGTCAATATACACAAATCCTGAAAATCATATCTGTATATTATAAAATGCCATATCTAATCTATTGAATTTATTTATACCAAAAGTTGTCATGGATGAACATGTGGCTAATGCATGGATAATACCACGCACTCGATGCATTATTGACAATTATTAAGATTGATATCGATATTAGTACACGTTAATATTCACATTCGATCTGTTATCAATATATGGCGACAAGTGATTAACAATGATTGACAAGAGTATTGATAAGATCTTGTCAAGGTGTAAAAAGAAGACTGAATACATAAGGAACCTTGAGATACAGTTACTAGTTTGAAGTCAATCAAGGTCATGGTGCAATCGGCATGTGTTTTTCGAGGAGCAACTGTCGGAGGATAGGATAATTCAGGAGAATATCGGCACAAAATCCACAAAGATGGAAGAACATTGATACAACCGCCAAAGATTGCTCAAAAGTAATTATGGGACTACCACTATAAATACAATCACTCATCTGCTAAAAAGTACCGCACAAATCAAATAAATTTACTACTTTTCAGTTATCTTTACTTCTGGCACAATATATATATTGTCCACATGTCGTCAATTGAATTTCGACTGTTCCTTAGTTGTAGTTTTCGTATCCACGTCATTGATAAAATTCAGACGTGTATTTTCATTTTGATATTTTCAGATTTTGCCGCGGATTAACAATTGGTCTGTTGGTCTCTCTCACACACACAGTGTAGCTGGTGGTGCAAAAAACTGCTGATATTTTTGGAAAAAAGATCACAAATAAGGGAGCGGTCCTAAGATGGCCTCGCGCTCACGGTAAGGCCAGCGAGCTCCCGAGAGCATCACCCCACGATGGCTTCAACCGTTGCCTCTCCGGCTGGAATCTCCCAACCGTAGCTCGATGCGTGGCGGTTGCAACAAATTCAGTCTGGACTCGGGCGCAGGAAACGGTGGCCGGTGTTTTAAAGTCTACAATAGCGGCACTACTCTTAGCCCATATGCTCATGAAAATTTCGGTTTGGGTTAGGTCGGCTTAATCTGAGTATTATGGACACCCCTATGACACGATTCTTAGCCCGTGTCCTCATGAAATATCGCCAAATACCTTATGTGATGTGGCACTTAGTAAATTGCCACGTGGCAACATCTTATTCGTTAGTATCTCATAAACACTTTCTTAGGACTAGCAATTATCTTCACATTTTTGGTCAGTGTCACCATTGATCACGGTAACTGTCGAGTTTTACCTTCAAATTATCATTATTGGGTGAATCTTCACCTTGTTTTAAGCACGGTAACAAAGTGCAATTTCTCCAAACGGTTTGTAGAGTTGGACCACGAATAGAATGATGTTCCATCTTTCAAGCTTGTTCTGGGCACTTTTCTCGAGTCAATTTCCTACAAAAAGAAGAGAAGATACTCATGAATTGTGATTGTTCCTAAAGATCCCATTCAACCCTCTTAAGCTTAAGGTTTTGTTTGTTTCGCTAGAAACAATTTTTAGGAAAACGTTTATGAATCATTTGGAGAAATTGTGAACATTGAAAAATAAGGACAAGTATCTATTCAAAACTTGGCGATTGACAAGTATCTATTCAAGAAAAGTATTCTTAAGAACAAGTTTTTGGTTTTGGCCATGCTTTCTATTCTCAAGAGAACTTCAGTCGTGCCGTGTTCTTGGGGGATACTTGCTTCGAATAGGGCGGTTTGCCGTGCTTAGAAATCTTGGCAATCGAAAGCGAGTCATTCAACCAAACAATCTAATAAAAGCCTGGTCACTGATTTTTGTTGCACTCATTCAGTATTTTAGGTTAGGCATGTTGGACCGGCATCCTTAGCAGCCCAAGGTGGACGAGAGAGGAGAAGAAGCAACCAAGGGCACGTCCCCGCCATAGAAAATTCTCCCGCCAGTTATGGCGAAACGAGAGAACATGCACGCGGCCACGCAATTCGGGAAGCATTGGCTTCTTGTCACGATTTCATTGGGCGTCCATCCTGCTTCATGAACATCCAAGGAACTGGTCGTGCTACGTTACATCTCATCGAGTGATTGACGCAATGACGCCGCAAGAAGTCGGCTGCTGACCATCTTGGAATAATAAGCTCTTCATATTCGAATCTTAGGCCATCGAGTTGCATATTAATAGTTGGTTTAGGTCCTTATGCCGAACATCTTTGGAGATCAGCATCTGGGGTTCGGCTTTGTTCCCTTAGTTTTTCTCGTAGTCGTTTCGACAAAATGAGTAACAAGATTGTTATGGCTTCGCTAATGCTCGCTCTCGGCCTGCTACTAGCGGGAATAGAACTGACAGGTTCCTTCTTCTACTTTTCCGTTAGTATGTATCATTCTGTAATGAGAACAGATGTTTTCTTTGAACCCAAGGTATCGACCAAACGTATCCAGGACATGTCTAAATCTAGATGGTATTGATAGAGTGATTGGAGTAGATGCTCCTATCGAACACTATAGTAGAAACAAATTCAGTTGCTAACTGCGCTCAACTGTTTGATTGCTCGTGAAACTGTAAAAAACGTTGGGTTCTCTTTTCATCACTGCATCATTTCATTTTCAATTCAGGTGCGCAATCCGTAGGCGTCTGCTATGGACGAAATGGTGACAATCTGCCTAGTCAAGCAGAAGTGATCGAGCTATACAAGGCAAACAGCATTGGAAGGATGAGGATTTACGATCCAGACCAAGCTACTCTCCAGGCCCTGAAAGGATCCAACATCGAACTCATCCTCGGCGTTCTTAATGACAACCTCCAGGCCCTAACTGACCCCACCGCAGCGTCCAACTGGGTCCAAAACAATGTTGTAGCATTCTCGTCCGATGTCAAAATCAAGTACATTGCGGTCGGGAATGAAGTCCCCCCGGGTGATACAAAAGCCCAATATGTCCTCCCCGCAATGCAGAACATCCAAAACGCCCTCGCATCCGCCAATTTGCAGGGCCAGATCAAGGTCTCCACGGCAATTGACACGAGTCTGCTAGGCGTATCCTACCCCCCATCGAGCGGGGCATTCAGTGACGCTGCAAATCAATTCATAAGCCCCATAATAAGCTTCTTGGTCAATAACGGCTCACCGCTCCTGGCCAACATCTACCCCTACTTCAGCTACGTACAGAATATGCAGAGCATTGATCTTGCCTATGCTCTCTTTACATCCCCAGGAGTGGTGGTAACGGATGGTGCATATCAGTACCAAAACCTGTTTGATGCATTGGTGGACTCCCTCTACTCCGCCTTGGAAAAAGCTGGTGGGTCAAGTTTGGCAATTGTGGTATCAGAGAGTGGATGGCCATCAGAAGGAGGCACCGCAGCTTCAGTAGACAATGCAGGCACTTACTATGCAAAGTTGATCAGCCATGTGAAGCAAGGCACGCCCAAGAAGGCCAGCCAGGCCATCGAGGCATACTTATTCGCAATGTTTGACGAGAACCTAAAAGCTGCCGGGATCGAACAGCATTTTGGACTCTTCACTCCGAGCAAGCAACCTGAATATCAAATCTCTTTCGCTTGAGAGAAAAAACCACGTGAGGCTATACTCGTAATTGTAATAAGGATGCTTCTCTGCTCATCCACTGGAAAATGTAGCTGGTATGATTTCGAATAAAAAATGGGAACTGTGTACCATTACGAGACAGATGGGTCAACATTTACAT
The DNA here is from genome assembly GCA_017140165.1 of Eucalyptus shirleyi. Lineage (NCBI taxonomy): Eukaryota > Viridiplantae > Streptophyta > Magnoliopsida > Myrtales > Myrtaceae > Eucalyptus > Eucalyptus shirleyi. The sequence goes on along the minus strand of CM029447.1, from coordinate 4,225,628 downwards.
TTTGACATTCCTAGTGAGAAGAAACGGAAGATAGAACATGACCTGTGTATGAGAGAATTGTAGATCCTGAACAATCAATGGAAATACCTCAGCTTTGATATTCTTCTTCAAAACTTCTGGTTCATCTTTTACATGACTTCAACTATTATCGAATACAGAAGTAGAAGAGAGAAATCTAAAGATGAATCGAGGAAAATCAGAAGTAGAAACAATGAACTAACACACTTGACTCTTCTCTCCTTCACTTATCCTTTTATATTCAACACTTGTTTAACAACTTCTGTTATAGAACTGTTACAACAGAATAACGAATATGAGAAACACGTGCATTTCCTCTGGTTGTGCAGCTCCTTCAGTTAGCTTGATCAGCTTCTGTGTTCCAGGTTTTGATGTCATGGATTGCCAGCTCATCAGTTCAGCTCAGGATCGCCAGCTCATCTTCTTTTCTACTTTGAGTTTCGTTTAGAAGTTTGCGACCTTCCTCTGCTTCAGCTTCCTCTGACTCAGTAACTTCCTCAGGTTCAGCTTTTCTACTATCACCAGCTTCTTCATTCATCTGTACTTTTAATATCTGTTTTATTTCTTTAACACCTAGTAGAAACCATGAATCCTGTTATCCTCCAAGAAAAATAACTCGCAAAAAATAGGGAAAGTATGTCTGCTATCTACAAACAGTGATATCCAAGCATCGAGCAGTCACAAGAAACTGAAATTTTCCAGCTGCTTGATGAGGTGATAATCCAGTCTTTATAGAACTGTCACTAGTAAGAGTAATGAAGCGTGACCACAATCTAATTTGCAGTCCATACGAAACAAAATTTAGAGTCTGCAGGATTTTCTACAATTGCAACCATACCAGGCACTGACCTTTATCTTCGCCTCTTCTGAATATAGATCCATGAACCAGTCCATATTTTAGCTCAACGAGAGAACATAGAAAATTTATTTTTCACCTAAAAGTGAAAGATGAAAAGAGCAGTCAAGATTAGAGAAAACTACAAGATATCCACTCGCTCTCTCGCCATGTTTTTCAAGAACTTGGAAACTGCATTCTGTATAGGCTTTGTATAACCAGCAGCAAAGCTCCCGCTGCTTCCACCGGATAAACCTAGGCTTCTTTACCCTTAGGCAATGGCATCAATCTTCCTTCTTCAAATTCCATCGAATTGGAACAAGCAAGCGCCACTTTGGTGTGACTGGCCAATACGATTCACCTCATAACTACATATTCTTCCACTTTCTTATATATCCTAATTACCTTGGCACTGGTTAACGAATGGCAAGGATGCCCAGATGTGATTTTGTTTATGAACTGAAATACAATCCTCGGGGTATTTATTTAATTTATACCCACATTAAACAATATGTTGGCGTATAAGCAAGACTCAGTAAAAGTATGCCACATGTATACAGGTATAGTATGAGAACATCAGGATTAGCTAAGGAAACCACAAGAAGAAGATAGAAAGCCAGAGAAAGGAGAAGAAGGGAGAAACTAACTAATTAGACTCTTGTACTTGCCGTCAAACATAGGAACTTGGTAAGACTACCATTAAAAAACGAATAAATTGCGATCTTATTTTCTCTGGCGTTCTTATACTATGATCTAGAAATCACCAATGGGAAGAATATACAGTAATATCTATCTTTTATATGAAATTAACTATGATTTACACTACAGGTAATTCGCTATTTGTTTAATTTACAACCGCATACAAATGACATGAGCCTGTGATCGCCATTCATGCTGGAAATGTTCTAAGAGATGTAGCATCATTTCCCAACAAAAAGGAAGAAGAAGATAGCCAAAGAAATGAAGAAGAGCGGAAGCATAATGGGCCAACTATACTAGGACACTAGGCATCAGCAAATAGGAAGTGGTAACACCATTTTGAACTGATAATGCACATCATGGCAAGCTCTCGTGCTTCTGCATTATTGCTTCGAAATTTGAAGGTGATATTTACAGTCATGATGCCACAGCAGTCCAGTAGTTCGCCCCACATAAGCTCGTTGGCGTCCCTATAATACGTGACCCAGGTCAAATCAGTTCGCCTACGACTCGGCTGGAAAAAATAGACAAAACCTGGAATAGAGAAACAAAGCAAGGGCGAAGAACCGAACGCAAAAAGAACTCAAAAGACTCGGTTGGACGGAAACGACCTGATCGTAACGGGAGGGCGTGAGCAACGGCTACTCAGAGACGGTTTTTGCAAAGTCTCGGCATTTGGCGCCGCAATGCACTGACCGCTTGGAAACGAAACGAAGCAGAAACCCAATGTATTAATCCGGGATGAATCGAAACCCGTTTTTGAAGCTCATTTGGAGAGAAACAAACTGGTGGACGTGGCGGCGCGCAACGTTCTCCGAGGAAGACTTTGACGCTCAACGAATGCTCCCGTTTCTGTTGCTCGTAAAAGCGATGTTGTCCACTTCGATTTGGACAGTCGGCGAAGCTGAATCTTTCCGGAGAAACCTTTTGCCCACGAAGAGAATTTGGCGAGGATCAGCGACAACGACTCCGTAATGTAAAAACGGACGGGAAAGTGTTGGAACAGAGCAAAATCGAAAGGAGAAGAAAATACGTGCTCGACTTAACTCAGCGGTTGTTGTCGAAGTCTATGAAGTGAGGTGAGCGCGAGACGACAATGCAATGGTTCTCCTGGGACTGTCAGGAGAGCGGTCTACACTCGACGACGTCGACTTCTTTCCATTCAACAAAACATCCCGTGAACAGGGGAGGGCAGAGGATAAAAACCATTATTGGCAAATTTGGTCGCTAAACTTTTTTATGAAATGCAACAATCTGATCACAAAAAGTTGAGAGTGTCAACAAGCGTGAAGCTTGCTCATGGAGTCACAGACAGGGAATGAAGAAACCTAATGCAAACTCAGACTCAACCTCAGTACACATGAATCTCAGAAAACCATATTTGTATAACAAAAAACCATATTTGTAGAACGCAACATGCCATGTCTAATCTATTGAATTATGGATTGGAGTTGTGAGCTCACCATGCTTGTGAGGGCAAACCAAACTTCAATCCTTTAATTTTCTACTATGATTGAATTTGCCGTTGCTGCCATTGTCGAGCTGCCCAGGATCTCTTCCCAGAAGGTAGAATTCGGCCGCTCCTTCGGCACCTACTTCTCAAACTCCTTTGCCCAAGTCCAGCCCCGCCCTTCAAACATCTCCAAGCTCCTCCGCCTCGTGAAGGATTTCCGCCAGTATGGCATAAGAAAGTAATTCGTATGGTAACTTGAGTTTGCACGAAAGCATGCTCGAGTAATTAAAATAGCGGAGATCAGAATCGGAGGATTCACTTCCACTTTTAGACTGCAAAAGCTAGTGTTAGAGCCGCACAACTCCAGTTCTGATCCTAGTCTATATAGCTGCACTATTATAAAAAGAAGGGCTACACTTTGTAACTATTTTTTAGGAATTGTTGGAGATAAAATTTAATTTGATTTGAGTATGATTCTGTTTCCGATTACAAACTAATTGATTCAATCAATCCATAAAATTATATATTTGGAAGTAAAATACGAAAATGTTATCTCATATTTTTTCCTATTTTATCTTTTATTGTATTATAAATAGGCTAATATACCTTTATAGAACCTATAGCAATACAATTGATAAATCCTTCGATATTTCTATCAAGAATGAAGGAAATTGTATCGATAACTCACATGAATTGCGCCAGCCTTTTAGAATACAGGCACCGTCAAGGAAAATGAGATGAGATTGAAGAATAGCCTGGGCATTGGGATGATCCCATATCAGCGACTTCCACTTTTCCTCACCTTCCACCTCAATATAGGGAAGGTCCTTAATATCATGTAATCGCAGTTGCAAAGGAATCTTATTTAGTTCTGGGCATTCAATCACCTCCAAACGTTCCATGGAATCACAAGTTATTGGAACTTCACATATACTCTTCAGCTGGGGAAGATTGCGTAGCCGCAAGAAGTTCAACTTTGGGAGAGAAATTGAAGATTGGAAGGATGAAGGGGTCTTGTTTACAAGACCCATTATGCTTCCTTCTTGGCCTTGTCCCACTCCACTTATCATCTCCACCATTCCTTTGCGGCCCTGAACTTTGATACTTTGAAGATTCCCAAGATGGATTGGCAACTCTTGCGGAAATAGCTTTCTTATGTTATTGCAACCTTCTACCCAAATTCGTTCCAGAGAAATCTCTTTAATTGGCATGTGAGGGGGAGGAACTCCGATTATCTCCTCCATTTTCTCACAACGGACTACTAAGATTCTTCTCAAATTAGAGAAGTGGGGCAACCACTCAGATTCCACCACTCTCTTCATTTTATCACACCCCCAAACTCTTATCTCTATTAGACAAGGGAAGGCTAGAGGCGGATGCAGTGGTGGTGATGTAACTGCTATTGTTATCCCCAACATTTCCTCACATCCTTCTATTTCAATCTCTTGTAGATGCGGAAGGTAGAATTTAGGCCCATGCTCAAAGACATACTTCAGTTTTGGACATTTCCTTATTATCAAAACCCTAAGGCTTGGGAAGAGGAGAGGGGTAGGGGTTGGGGCAGGGGAATCATGGATGTTGATTATTTCTTCATATTGTCCTCCAAAGAGCACCCGCAAGTTTTCCATTCTACTATTATCAGCGCCTCAAGGTTTTCAAGTGGACCCATGCCAGTCAAATTTGTTGTGCCGTTGCAATTGCTTGCCGTCAATGTTTGCACATCTTGGGGAATCAAAATACAAATGCCATCTCCACTACTTTGCCCTTCCGCGCTCACAATAGCATGACTCCACATCTCAATGTCAACGATCCTTTCACAATTCCCAAATCAAGCATCATCATTTACTTCCACATAAATCTTTGATGCTTCTTGACACACGTCGAGCTTGTAATAGCAAGGGTTATTCCTCTGCTTACCAACCCCCTTCACGAACTTGTTAAAATCATCAACATCTTCAAATTGGCATTTTAGTGTCTCTAATGCCCTCAATTTTGTAATATCCTCTTCATTTACTACATGAACATTAAGATATTGCAAATTTAGTAAAGCTCCCAATGTTCCTTTGGGTAATCTCCCCATACATGTACCGGCTAGGTCAAGGTATCTCAAGTTCACCAACATTTCCAGACCCTTAAGTGCTTCAATGCTAGCACAGTAAAAAATGTCCAACTTTCTCAAAGATCTAAGCTTCCCTAAGTAAGGAATACGACGCAATCCCTGACAATTTCTAAGCAATAGTGTTCTCAAGTTTACCAATTCTGAAATAGAATTGGGAAGTTCTTTTAGTTCACATTGACTAAGGTTTAGAATCTTTAGCCCCCACAATTGTTTGAAGAAAGAATCAGGAATGACCACATCATACCATGAGTTTGTATTCAATAGTAAAGTCGATAGTTTAGGACAATTTAGGGACACGTTCAAAGGAAATTCTCTAATTTCATTCTCCATTAGAGAAACTTTCTCCAAAGCATCTGTCCAATATTCCTCAGATGGTATCGTTCTCAACCTCTTTCCTGCTTTTACAATCGAAATCCCACTCATGATGTGCAATGCCATGTCTCTAATCAAATCGTGCATCTTCATCTCCCACCCATGATCTTCTAATAGGCAAACATTTTCTAGTTTGTTAAGTATGGTGAGGCCTTTATTGTATTGTTTCTCCCTTGTATTCAACTGACCAATTAATCCTTGGTCAATAAAGAATTCTATCAACTCGAACTTACCAATCAATCTATCTTCTGGATAAAGTGCACAAGATAAGAAACACTGTTGAACTTCATGATTACCAAGGCGATTGTAACCAAATTCTAGTTTCTTTAAGACCTCATTTTCCCTATCGATTTGCCCCATATTTGGTTCTCTCAATTTTTCTAAGTAATCCTTCTGTTCAAACATATCATTCAATCCTCTCATGCTTCTTGCCATCGTGATGACAACAAGCAGCAAACCTGCATATTTTTTAACAATGGACTTCACAACTACTTCAGTTTCCAAATTAAGGGCCACTTCGGATCCAAGCTCCCCAAAAATAAGCTCTCGGCTTCTATATGAGATAGAGGTTCAATTTTTATCATTTCTTGACATTGCATCTGGTAGCATACCTCAAAGGATTGAGTGGTTAAGACCAACTTTATTCCATTTGCTCTAATTGGGATTCCCACCTCTTTAAGATCAAAGCATTCCCACACATCATCAAGGATTACTATAGATTTGCCTCTTTTTGTAAAACAATTGCACAACATTGCTGCTCGTTTCCTCACATCCTTTTCTTGTAGTATCCCCAAACCTAGTACCTTCCAAAGGTCGTCCTGCAACCTTTGTATGTTGAAATCCTGTGACACAGTGATCCATAACACGTTGCCATAGTTGGCTTCTTCAAGGAGTCTATTATATATGTGCACCATAATAGTTGTTTTACCAACACCCCCCATTCCATAAATGCCTAGTATAGATATTTGATTCCCTACTAGGTACTCCAAAATTTTTGTAGTATTTCTCCGAAATGCCTCTCCCACCATCCTATCTTCTAACAGTTTACTGAATTTGGTTTCTCTCACCTCAAATAGTCCTTTGCCTTGTCTCATAAGGTCATCTGCTTCATGCATCAGCATATCCACCTGTTGATGTTGTGGTAAACAATCCTCACTTGCCGCTTCAGTGTAATCATTTCTAAGCTTCTCCACATTCGCTAACCAATTTGCAACTTCCTTTCTTGGCTTCTTTAGGGATAGAGATACAGCAAATTCTAACTCATCCCTTACGTCATCATCTTTGCTATAGAGTAGCTTTAGTTTTCTTTTCAAATCTCTATTCACTTCAAAGTTGTTGCCCGTATTTGGATGACTTGTCATTGGCGCACCCTCGTTCATATCTAATTCCGCAATTTAAAAATTCCATCGGTTAGAGTCTCATTATAGCACTCTTGTTGCCCCATAAACAATATTCAAGTGTAAGATCAATAAACAATTGGACTTTTAAATCAAGCCATGGTTACAGATAAAACAATGTCTAGAGCTTGATCACACAAAATATGTACAACGAAATCAACATCCGCAAAAGTTCAATATTTTGATGAAAGAAATGGTGCAATAAAAAGGAAGTAATGTAATGATGCTCAGCATGTTCCTGATTAGAGACCCGTTGATATCTTGTTTAAAAACACGTCAAATGGTAGACTTTGATAAAATAATCTGAGGATATTTAAGGATCTAATGGAACCATAGTAGCAATGTAGATTAATTGAGACATACCCCGCGATGCTGATGGGCCTTTTGTATTTGTTGACGCCTCTGGAACTAGCAAATTAACGACACTTGTATGCTGTGATGCAGTTGAGGGATCTGTTAAAGGATCAAGACCGTCCATAACAGAGGATCAAGGTTGTCAACATTGTCAGCTCAGTATACTACATCAAGATGAATGGTCTTACTCTACTACATCAGAAGGTAGCCTCAGGAGATCCTCAACAAGTAATAGACAGAGATCATTGGAAGTCTATCGTGAAGAGAATGAGCCGAAGACGTGGATAACTAGTTATATTAACGGTGGAGATTAATCAAAAACCGGAGATATGGATTGACGAGGATTGCCAAGTATCTGAACTGCTCCTCTGTTATACTTAGTTGTAAAAGTCTGTTTGTTAGTTTTTGGAGTCAGTTAGTTCGGTTTTAGTTGGTTATTAGTTTTGGTGCTTCCATTAGTATATAATGAAAGAACTGAGCTCGAGAGAAGTATGATGGAAAGAAGAGAGATAGAGAGGATAGAGCAGAGGTGCTCGTGTATTGATCAATTGTATTCTCTCATTTCACTTTGTACAAAGAACTTGAATACAATGGAATGAGATACAAATTCTTCTTGTTCAAGATCCCTTTTCAGTGTTATTGAGTTTATCCTTTATCTCCATCATCATTCTTCATCTTCATTATTTGCATTGTTGAATCCACAAAATTCTCATGGTATCAGAGCAGGAGTTTTTCAAGCATCAGAATGAAGAAATCTGTCCGAATCGTTCGGGCATCAAGTCGAAGAGATGATCGAACAATGAAGATCTCGGATCAAGGTAAGCACGAAAGAACTCATAGCATTACTGGTGTCATCTTTTGTCAAGCGAAAGGTTCGTAGTAATGGCAATAAGAACTCCAAAGTACCCTTTCCCGATACATGTGAATATCACAAACTTTGTCACAATCAAGCTTGCCGAGGACAACTTCCTGTTGTGGCAAGCTCAAATCCAAAGGTTTTTGAAAAGTCAGGATCTGTTTGGTTTTGTAAATGGAGATATCACTTCACCTCCTTGAATAATACAAATAGAGGATGAAGGTTGTGAAACAGATCTTATCAATCTAGATTATACTGATTGGACTAGAACAGATCAATTGATTTCATCATGGATCTCTGGAGCTGTTACTGAAAACATCCTGAGCTTGATAATTGGATTAGAAACATCATCTGAAGTATGGCAAACTCTTCTGAAAAGATTCACACATAAGTCAATTGCTAGAGAGTTCGAACTAAGGGGGAAACTTCAATCATGCCAAAAACATGAACAAACTCTTGCTGTTTATCTCAGAGAACATAAATCCATATGTGATCAGTTGAATGCAATAGGCAAACCGGTGGATGAAATAACCAAAATGTTTGGTGTATTGGAAGGTTTAGGGCCTGAGTATGAAAACTTTCGAACTACCATATATTGTTTAAAGCCTTAGCCTGAGTATGATGAGGTAATTGCTCAATTGGAAAGGTTTGAATCAAGACTTAAGACCTTTTCTCGAAATCAGTTCAATCCAAATTTGGCGTACTTTGGACAAAGACAGTTTCAGGAACAATCTAAAGATATCACAGATGAAGACTACATCTCTCAGGCTTCTGGATTTATATCTCAGAGAGGAGGTTACAGAGGTGGTCGAAGCTATGGTCGAGGCAGAGCTGGTGTTTATGGCAGAACTGGAAACAATAGAGGTCGTGGCTTTGAAAGATATCAGAATTACAGAACAGATATCTCAAATTCAGGACAAGGAAATCAACATCCCAGTCAGAAAAATGTTATCCCTACAACAAATCAAGGGTTTAGACCCTACACCACTTACTCACAAAGATATCATAATGTCAATACTTACCCATCTGTGAACTCGAGTAAGAATTTGCAGGAAAAAGAAACAAGTGGCACTCGAATAGAATGTCAAATATGTAAAAGATCTGGACATGATGCTCTTCGCCTCTGGTATCGGTTTGACAATTCTTATCAAGCGAAAGATATTCCAAGAGCTTTAACAAAGAATACATGTTGAGGACTCAACAGGAAGTGAGTGGTATCCTGACTCTGGAGCTACAGCTCACATCAGTGCCAATCCTGGTATGCTCCATACTCTTTCTAAATATCAAGGAAATGATACTGTAATGGTAGGCAATGGATCATGTTTACTTGTAACTCACATTGGCAACACTTGGCTGAAAACAAAGAATAGTACATTACCTCTTAATAATGTCCTAATTGTCCCAGAGATAAAGAAGAATCTTCTTTCAGTATCTAAACTCACAGACGACTACCCTTGTTCCTTTATCTTTGATAAAACTGGTGTTTATGTAAAGGACAACATTACCAACACATTGGTGAAGCTCGGAAGGAAAACCAGAGGACTTTATCAAGCTAATTCACAAACTGCAGAGGCCTTCTTTACTCAGCGGCAAAAGATAGTCGATGAAGACACATGGCACCAGCGTTTAGCTCACACAAATGCTCAAGTAGTTAATCATTTGCAACAACAGAAGCTTATACAGTTTAGTCCATCATCTAAGACTGTTTGTAGCAGCTGTCAAATAGCTAAAAATACAGCTTTATCGTTTCCTTTATCAGATTCTATATCAAGTTTTCCATTAGAAAGAATTCATTGTGACATTTGGGGACCATCACCAGTCGGTTCTGTTCAAAAGTTTAGATACTATGTGATTTTTGTTGACAATTTCTCTTGATATTGCTGGCTATATCCTATGAAGTTCAAGTCTGAGTTTTATGACATATTTGTTCAATTCCAGAAGTTAGTTGAAAGACAGTATAATCACCAGATTAAAATCTTTCATAGTGACGGAGGAGGAGAGTTCGTAAGCAACATATTTCAAAGTTATCTGAGACATCATGGAATTAGACAGCTTATATCATGTCCTCACACACCAGAACAGAATGGGGTTTATGAACGGAAGCATCGACATATTGTTGAACTGGGATTAACTATGCTATATCACTCAAAAGTTCCACTAAATTTTTGGGTAGATGCATTTGTGACAGCTAATTACATCATAAACATACTTCCCACACCAAAGTTGAAGATGGACACACCTTATAACAAACTCCATAATAGACAGCCAAGGTATGATAATTTGAGGGTGTTTGGCTGTGCATGCTATCCGTGCCTGCGACCATATGCAAGTCATAAACTTGATCCTCGATCTCTTCCTTGTATCTTTTTGGGTTATAGCAACCAGCACAAAGGGTATCGATGTTTGCTTCCAACTAATAATCGTGTGTACGTCAGTAGGCATGTTGTCTTTGATGAGCATTCTTATCCATTTATAAAAAAGCTCGCCAATGGGTATGGACAGTATACAAACCTGTACAAACAGTAGATTGAAGGAATACAAATTCTCGAACCCTCAAGAACCAAGTCAACATATAATGATTCCTTACATCAGTCAGTTAAAGATCAGATTCATCATGATCTACATGATTGCTATAATCCTCCTCTATATCACAGACAACAGTCTCATACCATTTCCTCAAGAACTATGCAGAATGAGGAAATAACAGATGAACAATCTCATAGGACTTCAATAGAACCTGTGCCTACAGATCTGCCTACTTCTCAGGAACAACATACTACCAGTTCTTCATCCTCACATAATGATCTTCCAGCTGAAAGCAACTCTAATGAAGGGAACTGCAATTCCAATTCCACTATGTCCTCGTCTCAAGTTACTGCTAATAATCATCATATGCAGACCCGACTAAAGTCTGGGATTCGAAAACCAAATCCGAAGTATGCTTATTCAGCTGTCTATCAAGTTCCTATGGAACCACGGTCTGTCAAATCAGCCTTAGCTAATGAAGCATGGTACAGGGCTATGAAAGAAGAAATGGATGCTCTTGATCAAAACCAAACATGGACATTGATTCCAAGAACTGACCAGATGAATGTCATTGGCTGTAAGTGGGTATATAAGACCAAACTCACATTAGATGGGGGCCTTGATAGACTTAAAGCTCGTCTAGTTGCCAAAGGCTTTCACCAAGAAGAAGGACTTGATTTCACTGAGACCTTCAGTCCAGTTATGAAACACACAACAATTCGAATAGTGCTATCTCTTGCCATGATAAAGCACTGGCCAATACACCAACTTGATGTCAAGAATGCTTTTCTTCATGGAGACTTGAACGAGACTGTATACATGGAACAGCCACCTGGCTTTATTAATCATGAAAAGCCAAGTCATGTGTGTCTACTTCACAAGTCCCTATATGGTCTTCGACAAGCACCAAGAGCTTGGTTCGATAAATTCAGCAAATTCTTACTTGAAAGTGGTTTCTTCTGTAGCACAGCAGATCCATCATTATTTGTTCTACATATAGACTCACATACAGTTCTGTTGCTTCTATATGTTGATGATATCATCTTGACTGGTAGTTCACCACATCTCCTAACTTCCCTCATTCAGAAACTTAGTCTCCATTTTCATATGAAGGACCTTGGGTATATTCACTATTTTTTGGGCATTGAGGCTAAACGAACCTCACAGAATCTCTTTTTGTGTCAAACAAAATATGCCACCGACTTGCTGAAACGAGCTCATATGGCTGATTGTAAACCAATCTCAACGCCCTTACCTCTTCGATCAATTTCCATAGCTGGTACTGCAAATCAACTCACAGATCCTATAGAATACAGAAGCTTGGTTGGTGCTCTTCAATACCTAACCATTACTCGACCAGACCTGGCTTTTGCTACTAATCTTCTCTGTCAAAAGATGCAACAGCCTACTGAAGAAGATTTTCATCAACTAAAAAGAGTTCTTCGATATGTCAAAGGTACTATGCATCTTGGAATCTATCTTCATGCCCAAAGTTCAATAAATCTCTATGGATTCTGATGCTGACTGGGCTGGTTGTCCCACTACACGATGTTCCACAACAGGATTTTGCACATTCCTTGGTTCTAATCTACTCTCTTGGTCTGCCAAGAAACAACCTACTGTTTCCAGATCCTCAACAGAAGCAGAGTATCGTGCACTTGCTTCCACAACTGCTGAACTAACCTGGATAACGTTTGTGTTACGAGATATTGGCATTTCTCTTCAATCTCCTACATTCTTCTACTGTGACAATAAATCAGCAATTTCTCTCACAGCCAATCCAATATTACACGCTCGAACCAAGCATATTGAAGTTGATTTTCACTTCGTTCGAGAGAAAGTCTCCTCTGGTTCCATTCGTGTTCAGTATATCTCTACTCATCTTCAATTAGCTGATATATTCACTAAGTCACTATCACGATCATCTCATCTTAATCTCCGAACCAAATTGGGAATGGGATCATTTACCCTTCCCAATTTGAGGGGGAATGTTAAAGGATCAAGACCGTCCATAACAGAGGATCAAGGTTGTCAACATTGTCAGCTCAGTATACTACATCAAGATGAATGGTCTTACTCTACTACATCAGAAGGTAGCCGCAGGAGATCCTCAACAAGTAATAGACAGAGATCATCAGAAGTCTATCGTGAAGAGAATGAGCCGAAGACGTGGATAACTAGTTATATTAACGGTGGAGATTAATCAAAAACCGGAGATATGGATTGACGAGGATTGCCAAGTATCTGAACTGCTCCTCTATTATACTTAGTTGTAAAAGTCTGTTTGTTAGTTTTTGGAGTCAGTTAGTTCGGTTTTAGTTGGTTATTAGTTTTGGTGCTTCCATTAGTATATAATGAAAGAACTGAGCTCAAGAGAAGTATGATGGAAAGAAGAGAGATAGAGAGGATAGAGCAGAGGTGCTCGTGTATTGATCAATTGTATTCTCTCATTTCACTTTGTACAAAGAACTTGAATACAATGGAATGAGATACAAATTCTTCTTGTTCAAGATCCCTTTTCAGTGTTATTGAGTTTATCCTTTATCTCCATCATCATTCTTCATCTTCATTCTTTGCATCGTTGAATCCAAAAAATTCTCAGGATCTACGTCCATTGGAGTTCGCGAAGGAAACCGACGGGTATCATTCCCATCTTCCTTGTCACACCTTCGAGGAAGCTGACCAGGATGCTGGACAGTGTCGCTCGGACTTGTATTGCTGCGCACAGGAACCACTTCCGCTCCACGCAATTGACCACTATCCTGCAAACGATTTGCACTGTCCACATCAAGGGATGAATCAATTTGTAATGATGATCCCACGGTTGGATTGTGCAGTTCATGCGTTTCTCTTTCCTCGGAAGAGTTTACAATTACATCACGAGATTCAAGAAGATTCTCTGGCAGAGAGTGGTGGAGATTTGACCAGTCCGTTGAATATAGCGGCGAATCTGGAGTGATTCCATCTGCAAATTGTTCATCAAAGCTTATATTGTTCATTTGAATATTGGGGAATGCTGGCTGTAGTTATGTTATTGAGTAGAGGAGTGGGTAAAACATTACCTCCAATGAACTTCTTCAGCCTAATTGACCGACTGTTGCCAAGCACCTGATCATTTGGGAATGATGATAGCCCTCTTGTATTTTGTCGTTCCCTCACTGATTGAAGATGAATTGGTAGCTCAAGAAGCGCTCCTGGATCAGTAAAATCAAGAGAAGGTGAAGCCGACGAGTCCATCAGAAGTTGCTGGAGAGTTGAAGCATTTTCATTTCCATGTGCTACATCCAACCTACGGTTCGATAGATTGGGTTGCTGGGTGGTATCCAGATTATCCAGGGGCATATGACCAGGAGGCAAAGACACTTGATCCTGAGGGCATGCTAAAGCAGTACCAGTTCTAGTCAGCCAATTGCAAGATGGTTGCTGCAGCGCACACCCAGGTCGATTCGAGTTCTGCGTGTCATTGGTACTCGACGCATCGTCACTTGGGAATGCAGTTTGACTCACGCCAAAAACTGTTCTTTCCGTTCCTTTGCCTGATGTGCCTCCCGTGCTTATATCCAACACGCTGCCCTTGCCTTTAATTTTCTGCAAGGCCTTTGCTTTCACACGATGATCAACTTTCTCACAAACTTTGATACCATAGCCTGGAATTCCAGCGAGGTGCGCCCGGATCCTTGTAGCACTTACGTGAGACTCGGTGCCGCAAAACTTGCACTTCCACTTTTTGTTCTCCAAATCTTCCACATACTTACGAAATGGATCCGACTCTCTAGGCATTCATTTTGCTGCTACCTACAAAGAGTACAAGACATGAAAAAGAGACACGGTGCCAAGCAAAAGCATAGAACGGTTACAAACAGACAAGATCGGTAGAAAAAAGACGCATATAGAAACATAAAGAATTCCTATGTTAGTAGTTAGTTGACCAGATAGACTTGACATCGATGCAAAATCCTAACAGATCCAAACCATCGGAGTTGTGTATGCCCAAAGAAAAGGGTTATCTCTATTTTTTTCACCAGAAACAAAAGCACAAGTAGAGAGAGATGCACTAGATCTACAAAGAGGAAATTTATAAAAGAAAATTATATGATACTTAACGAAAAAAGGGGACAACTTATGGATTATCTGAGCGGGAGAACACGCCTTGGAAGGAGAATCTCAAGCATCCCGGCCTTCACATCAAGCATGGATCCGGAGGAGCATCAAGAGCGCAGGATAATGGTCTCCCGTGCCACTGTCATCAAAAGTAGTGAATGGTCCTACTCAAGAAAAAACGTTCTCTTTTGAGACAATTTCAGCTTTGGCCATGAGGAAAATAATGTGTACCCAAGAAACTTTTGAGTCCACTCATCTTTGTCTCCCCACCTGAAATTGTACTAATTATATAAAGATTTTAATAAAACAGCGTAACAAATGAGGTGGAAAGCTATCATTCAACGTTAAAATATGGTTATTTAACAATTAAATAAAAAAACGTTAAATTATGATTCGCTTAATTGCCAAAGTCTCTAGACTTTGCAAAGAAAATGAAAAATTAAAAAAAAAAACCTACCTAAAAAGGCTACCGCACCATTCCTCTTCATACTCCATCCATCTTACATATATGCATTTGTCTTATGTTTAGCATTGCTCTTTTTTCTCTCTAGGAATGGGTCACATTGTTTTAATTAAGAAAACCTCCGAAGTAGTGCTGCTGATTTACTATCCATAAATCCTGTCTCAAATTTAGAACTTTACCTACACTAATCACTTATATCCATAAGAAAAAGGCTTATTCATTTCCAAATCTAGACAAAACAGGTCAGATTGCAATGCCAATGTATAAGGAAATCGGCTTCATATGTAGTCTGGATTGTTGATGAAAGAAATTCAAGCAAGGGATGATTCAAAAAGAAATATTAACTTACTAATATTTTATGAAAATTATTGTTGACACCTAAATTTTTCGCTCAAAGGCCTCATTCACATTTTCATGAAAATTATTGATCTCTCTTGCATTCTTTCGCATTCAATATTGTAGATCATTTCTAATAAAATTATGAATACTTGTGAACCGATCTATATAATGACCCAATCTGACCCTAAATTTTCTAAGGTGAATTTAAGCAGGAAATTCCTATAAAATTTTTTGGACGCGATCTGCTCTCCGAGTTCTAAGTCTTTGCCGCTCCCTCCTACTTTTGGTTGACCGAAATGGTCGACCTGGGGCCCCTTTCGACACGACATTACTGCGTGTGTGAACGAAGGAAATTAGTAGCGTGAAAACACGCAAGGAACAACAGTGGTCGAGAAATTCTACAAAATAGAGGGCGACTCGGTCGAAAAGGACACGGGAGAGAAAATCTAGCACACGCTCATGATGACCCCGTCGAAGGGGAGGCTTTAGTCAAGACGCCCGTCGAAGCATTCACACCGTGTGAATTAAGAAACCTGATACAAATTCAGACTTAACGTCAATGTACACGAATCCCTGAACATCATATATGTATAATATAAAATGCCATATCCGATCTATTGAATCTACTTGTACCAAAAGATGACCAAGTTGTCGGCATGGATGAACATTTAGCTAAGGCATGGATATTATCATGCATGCAATGCATTGTTAGACAATTATTAAGATCGATATGGATATTAGTACACGTCGATATTCACCCTCGATTGGTTGTCGATATACGACGATAGGTGATTGACAACGATAGAAAAGAGTATCGATAAGATCGGTAAGTTGTCAAGGTGTTAGAAGATGATTGAATACATGAGGAGCCTTAAGATTTGGTTACCAATTTGAAGTCACTTGGGAACAAGGTAGTTGAGGTTGTGGAACAATTGGCATGCGTTTTTGGAGGAGCAGCTATTCGAGAATAGGATCGTGGTGTAGTGAGAATATGGGCACATAATCTATGGAGATGGAAGAATATGAATACAATCATTGGAAACTATTCAAAAGCAATTATGACATGATCACTATAAACATCATCACTTGTCTATTAAAGAGCTCTGCATAAATTAAACAAATTTACTATTTTTCAGTTATCATTATTTTTCTACACTGCATATTTTATTTTTCCAAACTCGTGTCGGACATGTTTTTTAGTTGTAGCTTCGATATCCAAGTCGTCCATAAAATTTTAATATGTATTTTATTAAATTCCGATGAGGTTTCTTTACATTTGGCCCCTTTGAAATATCTTTTTCTCTCTCTCTTTGTCAGTAAAGCTGGTGGAGCAAAATGTTGGAGAAATCTTCCTGGAGTATTTTGAAGCTAACAAAACATTTCCCTCAGTCTAGTCTGAAGATTTGCAGACTCTACTATTTAAAGTCTGAAGACCTCTGGACTACCAGACTCAAGAGTCAAAGTCTATTCTCATTGACAGTTTCTAATCCGTTGAAGAAAGGCTATCCAGAACTGGATGTTTCATTAAGAATGTCACCTTATCGACTGGAGAAGATCTCTTGGCTGGATATGACATAACGAAATCCTTTATTTGATCATGATTGATTTGGAGATTAAGTGTCCGATGATTGGCGAAATATTCTTAGAAGGTTCTACTTATGGAAACCGAGATCCTGATTATATGGACGAACATGATTGATGGGTTATCGAAATGTTCCTTTAATAGCTCAAATGATCTTTCTAATTGATTCCGTCCAACGGGTAGATTGAAGGAACTCCTTTGGTAAGTGCCAATGGGTATGATGGCATAAAGGAGTATATAAGGAAGATATTCCAGTTGTTCGAGTGTGTGTGCGATAGAAGAATTCCAAAGTCTGAAGCTCCTTGTTTTTAGTCAATTCATTTGAGTGAAATCTTGTACGCAAAAGAGAGTCTATATTCGTGAGAAACCTTGAGGAAGTGTGGTAGAATATCTACATTGTGGAATCAAGGGAGAACTGTGCTGTAACATCTCTTTTGTTCATAGTGAAATCCAGCCGGTGGGCTGTCAGTGTGAAAGAGTGGACGTAGGCTTGGAATAAGCCGAACTACTATAAACCTTGTGTTCAATTTTCTCTTCCCTACTCTTTACTTTACTTTGATCGTAATTCATTTTGTTAATCAAAAGAAAACTTCCTTTCTATCGTCTGCCTAGTATCGCTGTCGTAGCTCGAGAAATTGTTTTTACACCTATTCACTCCCCTCTAGGTGCTTATATTAGCTATCTCAATTTGTATCAAAGCTTGTGTACTCACTTTGTTTGAAGTGTTTTACTTTAGAGTTAAAGATCCATGGTTAGTATGTTGGCTCCAGGGCTAGTAGAAGGGCAAAGCAATACCAGCCACCTTACTTTGATGGAAATGATTACAACATATGGAAAAACAAGATGAAGGCGTTTCTAAGATCAAAGGATCCTCTAGAATGGGACGTTGTAGAAAAAAGGAATCATTCCTAAAGCTACACCTGTCTCTGAGAAATGAAAAGATACTGTTGAGTCTTATTAAAATGTCTCAAGAAGAGATAATCAAGAGACAAGCTCTTGATGCAAAAGCAATTTATTCTTTATATTGTGCTTTATCTCCTACTGAATATAACAGAATATCTTCTTGTGTTACAGCTAAAGAAGTCTAGGATAGATTACATATTACCTATGAAGGAACCGATCGAGTGAAAGAGACTAGAATCAACATTCTCCTCGGTCAATACGAAGCTTTCAAAATGAGATTAGGAGAATCTATAACTAACATGTTTAGTCATTTTACAGAAATCGTGAATGGTCTTGCAAATCAAGGTCAACCAATTTCTGATCCCATGAAGGTAAACAAGCTACTGCGTGGACTCTCCAACAATTGGAATCACATAAAGACCTCAATCAGAGAGACCCAAAGAATCATGCCACTATGTGTTGATGAGTTGGTTGGGACTTTTCAGTCTTATGAAGTGGAACGAATCAATGAACACGAAGACCCTAAAGGTAAAAAATCCATTGCATTAAAATCCAATGATGATTATGATGTTACAAATTCTGAAGATGATATGGATGATGAGGAGCTTGCTCTCATGATAAGAAGATTTAGAAAGCTGAACAGAAAAGGAAAAAGATTCAATCCAAAGAAACAAAGTTTTCAAAAGCAACAGACTAAGTCCATTGAGGATGATGAATCAAACAAAGATGTAGTCTACTTTGAATGCAAGAAAAATGGACACATCAAACCCAACTGTCCTCTTTTGAGGAAGAAGAAAGGAAAAGCTGAAAAATATCGAAATGCTCTTAAAGCAGAAACCTGGAGTGATATAGAGTGTGAAGAAAGTGATGATGATTATGCCAACATATGTCTAATGGCATAATCGGATTCAGATTCAAACTCCGAGACAGAATTAGATTCAGACAACGAATTTGAGGTGAGTAACTTCAAAATCCCTATTAAAGTTTCTAAGTACATTGATGAGTTGTGTTTTAGTCTTAAAACTTCTCTTAAAAAGATTTTCGAACTCAAAAGAGAAAATGCTGCTCTAAAACAACAGGAAAATGTTTTGAAAGAAAATGTGAAATGTTTAGACATGAATGTTTCTTCCTTTAGAGAAAGTAAAGATAATCTTTCAAAAGAAAATGCATTCTTGAAAAATGATATCTCAAACATTTCTAAAAGATTTTCTATAGGATCGAGAAACTGAAAAAATTCTTTTGTTCAAAGACCTTATTTCAACAAATCTGGTTTGTGAATGACTGCTGAAACCATTCCTTTAATTGATTTTCCAAAAGTGAAAGAAAGAATTAAGCAAAGACCCACAAGAGATGCCTACAAAAATCATTTTAAAAGGATCTTTGTAAAACCAGTAGGTCGCAATGCTCTCAGATGCTCAGAGTGCAATAGTGCAGATCATTTTGAAAAAGAATGTCCTATGGTTTGGAAACCTGTTAAGAAAGTATGGGCAAAAACTGCATATCACTCTAACACCAATGGACCCAAGAAAATATGGGTACCAAAGAAAGTTTGAGTTTCTTTTTAAATGCAGGTCACTATCAAGAAAAATGTAAAATGATATCTGGATAGTGGATGCTCAAGACATATGACAGAAGATTCAAATTGCTTCATAAAGCTTGTTCAAGTGAATGGTGGAAAAGTCTCATTTGAAGGAAATAGCAAAGGAAGAATTGTGGGATTTGGAATTATAAAGATTGGAAACCTCACAATAAGCAATGTTTCCCTAGTGGAAGGACTCAACTACAATTTGCTCAGTATCGGTCAGTTATGCGATACCGACTTCAAAATCAGCTTTCAAGAAGGAATATGTTCAGTAACTAGTAAAGATTCTACTCAGTCATTCATGGGTCGAAGACATGGAAATATCTACCTCTTGGATGTGAAACCAAATGAATCGCAATGTCTAATCTCAATCCAAGACGAAGCAAGCTTATGGCACAGAAAGCTTGAGCACATTAATATGAAGCAGATAGCCAAAATCTCAGCAAAGAAGCTTGTTCATGGTCTACCCAATTTATCATACCAAAAGTCTGATCTATGTACACCATGCATATTGGAAAACAAGTAAGAAATTCCTTTAAACCAATAAATCAAGTTTGCACTAACCGTGTACTGCAGCTTCTGCATTTGGATCTCTTTAGACCAACCAGAACACAGAGCATTGGAGGGAAGAAATATTGCCTAGTAATTGTGGATGACTACTCAAGATTTACTTAGGTATATTTTCTGGTAAGTAAGTCTGAAACCTTTTCTTATTTTGAAAAATTTGCTAAAAAGGTTCAAAATGAAAAATGGTATGTTATTTCAAGTATAAGAGCAGATCATGGAGGTGAATTTGAAAATCAAGATTTTACAAAATTTTGTGATGAATCTGGTTTTCAGCATGTGTTCTCCTCTCCATATACTCCAGAGCAAAATGGAGTTGTGGAAAGAAAGAATAGATCGCTTCAAGAAATGGCTAGAACTCTCTTAATTGAAAGTAACATCTCTTCACATTTTTGGGCTAAAGTAGTTTCTACAACATGTTATATTATCAATAGAGTTTTTCTAAGGCCTATTCTAGAAAAAAAACCCCCTATGAGTTATTCAAAGAAAAGAAGCCTATTGTTTCATATTTTCATGTGTTTGGATGTAAAGGCTTTATATTGAAAAATGCAAATGATCGAATTAGCAAGTTTGAAGAAAAGTCAGATGAAGGCATCTTCCTTGGATATTCAACCTCAAGCAAAGCCTACAGAGTCTACAACAAGAAGACTCAATCTGTGGAGGAATCAATGAATGTCAATTCTAAGATTCTATGCAAAATGAATCTATTCAGACTCATCTTGAAGAATCTGAACCTGCTCCAGACTTTACAAAGTCTAAATCTCAGGAAGCAACTCAGACTTTGAAGGACTAGCAACAAATGACTGTTGAAGATTCAAGTGAAGGAAATGACCATCAATCTGACAAATTAACCAGCAACTTGAAGCATAAGTCCAGTCATCCCAAAGATCTTATTATTGGCGACATCAATGAAGGAATTCGCACAAGATCCAAAAGTCATGAAGAGTCTAGTGTTGTGGCTCTTGTCTCTGAAATAGAACCCAAAAGCATAGAAGAAGATTTATCTGATGAAAGCTGGATTGAAGTTACACAAGAAGAGCTCAGACAATTCAGTATCAATGATGTCTGGAAATTGACTCCTAAACCGAAAGGTTATTCCAAATGGACGTCAAAAGTGCTTTCCTAAATAGATTCATCCATGAGGAAGTCTATGTGGAACAATCACCTAGGTTTGAAGACCCAAGGAAACCAGACTTAGTATTCAGACTCAAAAAGGCCTTATATGGTTTAAAACAAGCACCTCGAGCTTGGTACGACAAGCTGAGTAAGTTTTTGATTCAAAATGGCTTTGTAAAAGGTAAAGTAGACACTACTCTGTTTATCAAAAGAGAAAGCAAAAGTTTTGTGCTAGTTCAAATATATGTTGATGATATTATATTCGAATCTCCTAATGAAAGTCTATGCAAGAAATTCTCTAAGACTATGCAGGATGAATTTGAAATGAGCATGATGGGTGAGTTAACCTTCTTTCTTGGGCTTCAAGTGAAACAATTGAAGGAAGAAACTTTTATTCGTCAAGAAAAATATGCTAATGATCTTGTTAAAAAGTTTGGACTGGACAATTGCAAAAAGGCTGATATACCAATGTCAAGTTCCTTGAAGATAGACAAAGATGAAGGAGGAAAGAAAGTCGACCAGAAGCTATACAGGAGTATCATTGGCTCATTTCTTTATCTTACTGCTTCTAGACTTGACATTTTGTTTAGTGTTTGCATTTATGCTAGATTTCAAGCAGACCCTAAAGAATCTCATTTAAGTGCTGCAAAGCGTATTATCAAATACATTGCTTCAACTTCAAGCATCGGCCTTTGGTATCCTAAAAAGGGAGACTTTACTCTTCTTGGATACTCAGACGCAGATCTAGCTGGATGCAGAGTCGATAGAAAGAGCACCTTGGGTACCTGTCAACTACTTGGAGGCAGGACAGTGTCTTGGTTTTCAATGAAGCAAAGTACAGTAGCTCTTTCTACAGCAAAAGCAGAGTATGTAGCTCTTGGAAGTTGTTGTTCACAAATTCTGTGGATAAAACAACAGCTAAAAGACTTTGAAATTGAAGATTCATGCACGGAGATTAACTGCGACAACACCAGTGCAATCAATCTTACCAAAAATCCAATTCTTCACTCAAGAGCGAAGCATATAGAGATTCGACATCACTTCATTAGAGATCATGTTCAGAATGGAGAAGTTTCGATTTAGTTTGTTGCTTCAAAGAACCAACTGGCGGATATATTCACAAAGCCTTTGGAGAAAAATCAATTTGAAACTATTCGTTCCAGACTCAAAATCCTAAAGTCTGAGGAAGTTCAGACTCAGGACTGAAAATTTAAAGACGATCAAGATTCGGGATTGTAAGTTCTTTTTAATTTTATTTCACAAATCAAATCTCGAAAAGGTACGATTATCAATCCATTATTATTTGTTGCTATTGTTAAATTTCCGTATTTGTTGCAATCTTTCCTTTTCGAAAAAGGAGTTATTTTTGAAATGGCAGTTATCTAATTTTTGAAAATGCAATTATTTTTAAAAAGGGCATCTTTATACTTTCTTTTTTACGACATTTCGTATGCCTCTATTCCAGTGCTTTATATTCTGCCATTCCTCTTCGATTCACTCATAAAAACCCTAGAAAGCACCGATCTTCCATTTCTGTTGTCTTCCCTTGTTTAATCTTCGAAAAAGTTGTCATCTTTCTTGGGAAAGTCAAGCAAGGAATCTTTCAAAGACTGAGAAAGATGTCGTCTTCAAGAAAGTCTTCGAGGATCGCAAGCAGGGGACCACAACGAATGAGTGAGGGGCCTACTCACTTTGATCTCACCGAGGAAGAGGAGTCACCAAGTCAGCTCGTAGAGGTTTCCTTCAAAGATAAATGACACCTAAATTTAAACCATGCAAAATAAATATGCAAATGCTAATTGTAATGACATTTTTTTTTATATAAAAGAAATGGACTCAAATAAATGCAATGTCATGCAATAAAGAATGCCATGTAAATGCAATGATTTGGTCAAGAACATATATTTCAATGTGCCTATGCTCAATGAAATGCAAATGCAAAATGAATGCAAAATGAATATGGAATGTATATGCAAATGTTAATAACCTCTTTTTCAAATAAATTTAATTCTTTTTGAAATGCAAGGTCATGCAATAATGCAATGATTTTGTCGAGAGCATATATTTCTATGTCTCCATGCTTAATGAAATGCAAAATGCAAAGAAGAACACGTACCTGTCATACTTATCTGGATATTCAGAAAAGTATTATTAGGTGTGAAATGATTCCTATGAGACCTAACAAACATCTGCAAATCTCTTCAGATAATTGAAAGGCTCAAAGTCTGGAACTCTCATTAGATCCCAAGCACCCGGAATAACCCACCTTCAAGAAGGATAGAGTAGTTCTAGGCAGTCAGTGTTACATGTCCAGGACCCGTACCATTCTACGGTCACCCAGTATGATAGTGTTCGGTTGTGTCTAGGACCCGTACCATTCTATGGTTGCCTAAACGGGGATTTACCTTCCAAGACCCGTACCATTCTACGGTCGCCTAAATAGGGAAATAGGTTTTGTCTAGGACCCGTACTATTCTACGGTCGCCTAAATGAGATTCACTTTCTAGGACCCGTACCATTCTACGGTCGCCTAAATAGGGAATAGGTGTTGTCGAGGATCCGTACCATTCTACGGTCGCCTTGACGGAAAATTGATTTTTCAGGACCCATACCATTCTACGGTCACCTAAATGGGGAAACTGCTTTTCCAGGACCCGTACAATTCTACGGTCGCCTATTAGAGCAATAAACGTTGTTTAGGACCCGTACCATTCTACGGTCGCCTAAATCAAACTGAATCTGAAGAAATTTTTTGGGGGATTTGGGACTCTCATCAAATCCTAAGCACCTGGAAATTGCATCAAGTACTTAAAAATTCTAAACATCTGGAAATCACATCAAACGCTCGAAAAGACAAATACTTGGAAGTCACATCAAGCATTTAAAGGTTCAAATTCTGGAATTCATGCTGGACATTTGAAAACATTTACTAAACATCTGGAAATCACATCAGATGTTTTAGAAGGACAAACACTTGGTATCACATCAAGCATTTAAGGGTTCAAATATCTAGGGTTCACACTAGACATTTGAAAATATTTACTAAACATCTGGAAATCACATCAGATGTTTGAAAAGACAAGCACTTGGAAATCACATCAAGTGTTTAAAGGTTCAAACATCTGGAACTCAAACTAGACATTTGAAAACATTTTATAAATGGGTACTTGGAATTCTCATCAAGCACCAAGATGATTGAACAAACTCAGGGTTTTAAAGACAATTTTTTGGTCTTTGAGAAAAAATTCATTCATTTTTTTTTTCATTTTTTTTTAATTCAATGAAGGACCATACATGATGGCTTTTTTTTTTTTATTTTTCTTTTTTCAAACTTCCACTGGAAAAATTATCATTAAGACAATTTTCACTAAGCTGTGAATTTCTTGAACATGTTAAATGAGACACTTTTGGTGTGAAAAAGGCTTTTTCACTCGCTCTCATTTAGGAGGGGTTATTTGTCCCGACCATTGATGCGGGAATATATCACTCAATCTTATTATCATCTTGTCGACAAGAGTTCGAATTTTCTTGCAATCAGTACGACCTTACCAATCTGAGAGGTCTTTGACAAGGATTGTAATGTGGGTTTGGTCAATGGCTTAGCAAAATGGACTCTTTGAGTCAAGGCTATTGAAAGAACCATTATGTAATCATCTTTGGGTTTACAAGTCAAGAACCCTGCAAAATGAGAAAGAAATAATCTTGCTCGCACTTCTTCGAGCAATGCTTAAAACATATGAATTCCTATGTTAATTCAAGTGCCCTAATCTGAAGAGACTTTGTAAGGGACGTAACACAGGCTTGGGTATTGGGTTTGAGAAATGAAATGATCGTTAGGCTCAAAGATGTGTGTAAAGGGTGAGAGTTGGTGATCATCTGGACATTACCACCAGTTTTCTTCGCCATGGATTGTCTTCTTGACAGATTTCTTTATTGGCTCAAGAGTTTATCACTAATGCCAATGATTATTCAACTGGAGATCTTTTCTCAAAATCATTTTCTTTGATGATGGGCATCGATCAGGCACACCGCTTTTATATGTGCCCCCCCAATTCATCAGTCATTTCTCTTTTCTTTTCATGGGCATTGGCCTTGCTTTTACCAGGCACACTGTTTTTTCATGCCCCTTAGTTCTCTTTTGATTTTAGTTCTTGCGCACAATGCGTGTGTCAAGTATATTTTAAATGACACTCGAACCTTCAAAGGTCTTCATCTGTCTCTTGCCTTGCCCCAGTGTGGGGGATGATCACCAACTGGGTTTAAAGAAATGAAATTGCAGGTTCAAGTGGGCTATGCAAATGGTATAAGTGTGTAGGGTAGTGAAAGAAATGCTCTTCATCATCCTAAGGCACTTAAATTACCACATGAATTCAATGTAATAGCATGACTTGAAGATTAATGCAAGTGAGAGCAAGAAAATTTCTATCCATTTCACTCTCCTTCAATGTCAACTTACCTCCATTTGCCCCGATGTGGGGTGGTCCTTGACAGGGGTAGTATGAAAGAAATTCTTCAAGTATTTGGGCTTAAAGAAAGGTTAAACAAGGGTTCACCAGTATTGAAAAGAACTGCCCCTTGTCATTTTAGTTGTCGTACTTCTTGCAAGAAAACTTTTCACCTTGAAACACAAAACGTTTCCATACTCACATCACAATGTGTAAACAAGGGAATTGTGTATGTGATTAGGCTTGCCTTTCACACCTCATTTAGCATCATTTAGCATGTTCAAGTAACTTAACATCCTTCGCTAAATTATCCATTTTGATAAATTTCAAGTGGAATTGGTGAATTGCACATCATGTGAAGCATTCTATAATGACAAAAAAGGCCAAATCATAAAGTCAAAGCTGTTAAATGCCCATGTCTTGCCTCTCTTTGCAAGAGAGCTCGTGGAGGTTCCTTACAAAGATAAAAGACACCGTTGCTAATATCCATCCTTTGCCCCTGCAAAAATAGAACATGCAACATTATACACTAGAGATTTGACCAACTTTGAGTGAGGAAAAGGTTTTTTTACAAGCCCTTTTATTCATGGATAGTATTTCTTTACAGCATCAGAATTTACAGGATTTGTGAATTCACGCCCATCCATTTCTGCCAAGATTAAAGCACCTCCGGGAAGTACTTTCTTCACGATGTATGGCCCATTGTAATTTGGAGTGAACTTGCCACGAGGATCAAGGATAATTGGTAGCATCTTGCGTAGCACCAAATCATGGACCTTGAAACGCCTTAGGCGAACCTTCTGATTAAAGGACTTGGCACCCGCTGTTGATAACATTGACCATGACATATGGCCTTCAATCACTTTTCATCAATCAAATTGAGTTGGTCATACCTCTGTTGTGCCCATTCAGCTTCCGTAAGCTTAGACTGAGACAAAACTCTTAGAGAAGGGATTTCTACTTCAATTGGCAGGACTGCTTCCATGCCATACACCAGAGAAAAAGGAGCTACCCCAGTAGAGGTACGAACTGAAGTCCTATACGCCATCAGAGCGTAAGGAAGTCTCTCATGCCAGTCACGATAGTTATCAACTGCTTTGACAGAATTTTCTTGATATTCTTATTCGCTGCTTCAACCGCACCATTCATCTGAGGGCGATAGGGTGATGAATTCAAATGATGAATTTTGAATTCTTTGAACAAATCATCGACAAGTTTGTTGTTCAGGTTTGTCCCGTTATCTGTGATAATGGCTTCAGGCACGCCATAACGGGCAATAATATCTCATCGCACAAACTTCACGACATTCTTTGCGGTGACAACTGCATAGGATGCTGCCTCTATCCATTTTGTGAAATAATCGATAGCAACAAGGATGAAACGATGACTATTCGAGGCTTTCGGATTAATCGGCCCGATTACATCGATGCCCCACATCGAAAAAGGCCATGATTCTGACAGTTGATGCAACTCATTTGGAGGAACATTTATCTTGTCTCCATAAATCTGACAACGGTGACAACTTCGGACATGTTGAATGCAATTAGTCTCCAAGGTCAGCCAGAAATAGCCTAGTCTCATAATCTTCTTTGCTAACATGTGGCCACTCATGTGAGGACCACACACTCCTTCATGTATTTCTTCCATCAACTGAGTGGCTTCCTTAGCATTGACACATCTAAGTAGGACAGAATCGAAGGATTGTTTGTACAATGTATCCCCACTAATAAAGAATTTGGAGGCAAGTTTCATGAGATGCTTTCGGTCAGCTGGATTGCTACCTTCTGGGAACTCTCGCTTTTGAATATAGGTCATGATGTCATGGTACCATGGTTTTCCATCCGGTTCCTCTGTCACTACCATGCAATAAATTGGCTTCGGCAAAACGTCTATTTTCAGAAGCTCAACCTCTAACCCATCAGTGACTTGCAACATGGAAGACAACGTCACAAGTGCGTCTACAAATTGATTATGAGACCTCGATAAGTACTCGAACGAAACTTCCTCGAACTTTTCCACCAAATCTTCTAAATACTTGTGGTATGGGAGCAGCTTGGCTTCCTTGGTCTTCCATTCACCTACAGTCTACATTATGATTAGTGTGGAATCTCCGAACAATTTTAACTTGTCCATGCCTATATCAATTGCAGCCTGAAGCCCGATGATGCAAGCTTCATACTCAGCCACATTGTTAGTGCATGAGAATATCAATTTTGCAGCCACTGGATGGTGTTGTCCATCTGGGGATATTAGAACTGCCCCAGTACCAGAACCAGACAAGTTTACAGCTCCATCAAAGAACATCTTCCACAAGTCTTCATTCACATTCAAGACACGGTCATCAAGGAGATTATCATTGTCATTAGAGATTCCTGAATTCTTGGCCAATAGGTTAGCGATCACTCGTCCCTTAACCGACTTTTGTGGCATGAATTGCACATCAAATTCGGAAATTTAAATTTTCCATTTGGCCATCCTACCCAACAAAGCGGGTCGATGAAGTAAGTACTTGA
The DNA here is from genome assembly GCA_017140165.1 of Eucalyptus shirleyi. Lineage (NCBI taxonomy): Eukaryota > Viridiplantae > Streptophyta > Magnoliopsida > Myrtales > Myrtaceae > Eucalyptus > Eucalyptus shirleyi. Next base: position 4,197,391 of record CM029447.1, on the reverse strand, counting down.
TGGGGTTGTTCTCAGTCACGAGGAAAGTCTGGTGATGCAATGTGTATTGTCGCAATCTATGCAATACCCACACCAAAGCCGCACAAGTCTTTTCGACATCAGGATACTTCGGCTCTGATACAGTGAACTTCTTGCTCAAGTAATAAATGGCTCGTTCTTTTCTGTCAACGGGACTTTCTTGAGCCAACATTGCCCTTAGTGACTCACTATGAATGGTGAGGTAGAGAATTAAAGGATGCCCCGGTGATGGCGGGACAAGCATTGGTGGATTCATCAAGTAACACTTCAACTTGTCGAACGCTTCTCGACATTCATCATCCCAATTGACTCGTGCATTCTTCTTTAGAAGCTTGAAGAACGGCTTAGCGGTTTCAGAAAGTTGAGAAATGAATCGAGCAATGTAATTCAACCTCCCCAAAAGACTCCGAACTTCTTTCACCGTTGACGGAGGTCGGAGCTCACAAATGGCCTTAGCTTTAGCCGGGTCAATTTCAATCCCTTTACTGCTCACAATGAATCCAAATAATTTACCAGATGTTGCTCCGAACACGCACTTAGCGGGATTTAGTCGAAGCTTGAACTCACGGAGCCGATCAAACAGCTTCTTCAAGATCTCGACGTGGCTTTTCCCAGGTCGAGTCTTTGCAATCCTATCATCAACATAGACCTCAACTTCTTGATGCATCATGTCATGAAACAGTGCTATCATGGCTCGCTAGTAAGTTACCCCGGCATTTTTTAGTCCGAAGGGCATAGCCTTATAATGAAAGGTTCCCCATGGGGTGATAAAGGCAGTCTTCTCCTTGTCTTCCTCCTTCATCCTTATTTGATTGTATCCGGAAAAACCATCCATAAATGAGAATAGTTCAAAACCAGCGGTACTATCCATAAGGACGTCTATGTGTGGTAACGGAAAATCATCTTTCGAACTAGCCTTGTTCAGATCCCGATAATCAACACAAACTCGAACCCGACCGTCCTTCTTCATTACTGGAACAATGTTGGCCACCCATTCGGGGTATTGTGAGACTTCAATGAATCCCACCTTCAATAGCTTCATCACTTCCTCCTCTATCTTCTTTGAAAGCTCGGGCTTAGTTCTCCGCAACCTTTGCTTCTTAGGTGGCACATTCGGATTAGTAGGTAGGTAATGCTCCACAATTGACGGGTCTAAACCAGGCATATCAGCATAGGTCCATGCAAAGATATCTTGATATTCCTTTAGTAGCTGAATTAAGTGCTTGGCCTCATCTTTGGGGAGACTTGCCCCAATTTTCACCTCTCTGGCTTCTTCAGTGTCACCTAAATTGATAGTGACGGTTTGCTCGGATGTGAGAGCCTTGGCTTTTTCGTGCTGCTCCCAGCTACGTTGCATCTCAATGGAATCTTTGATCGAGTCTTCGGGATCATCATTATTGGCACATGTCGCATTGGATTGGATCATTTCCATGCCTTTGCATGCTATACGATCATCCCTGAAACAGAATGTAGATGGATCAGAAAAACAAAAAGGGTCACCCAGATTTTTTGAAATTCTTTTTACGAAATTCTTTGGCGAAAACCCTTTTTATTTTAAAATTCTTGACACGAGGAAGCATGATGAAGCCTAGGCCTCAGAATTCTCCTTGGATTTTTCTTTTCTTTTATCGGCTGGATATCATCACCGGGCCGGTTTGGTGTACTTCAACATGCCCTCAAAACATGAAAATTTTATTGGATGAAAAAGCAAATTACATGATAAAAAACCTAGGAATGAAAATGCAAATACGGAAAGCAATAAAAAAAACTCCTGCGTAGAGGAGTGTGCAAATAATTAAAATTCTCCTACTCCTGAACTTCGTCGATGGCAAACACGAAATTCTCTTTGAATAATTCGGCCATTCCTCCGAGTGCGTCGTCTTTTCCAGTGGATTGAATGGTGTTTGCAACTGGCTTGTCTGCTTCTCTCCATCCGACAGGAATAACATCAACATCAACACCTAGAGGCTTGGGGTATTGAACATAGGTATTGATCGCCCCTTCTTCCTCATGCATCATTTTCGCAGGCCCAGGGAATGTGGACCTAATATGGGGTATAATGAAACCAGTTCGTCCTTGTCCTCTTCCTCTTCCTCTATAGGATCGTCCACCTCTACTACGATAGCCCAATCCAGTAGTATATGAATTCTGCCCGGCCTCAATTGGTTGGCGAGTGCCCTGACCATGTCGGCCTAAACCATTACCTGGAACAAAACCGCTCCCGACCATGGTTTTGCCTACCATGATCGCTGACTTTGATAACTTTGGAGTGGGTAGGGCAGTGCCTTCAGAGATATGAATGGTTGAAACCAACTCAAATGCTTGAAAACTAGATTCTTCTTTGCAATCCGGCTCAATATAAGGGATAGTCGTTTCGTGATAAATCTTGAACTCATCCTCTCCTCGAACTGTAATAAGCTTCCCTTCTGTCACGAACTTCACTTTCTGGTGAAGACTTGAAGAAACTGCCCCTGCTGCATGAAGCCATGGACGACCTAACAAAAAGTTGAAGGTTGTAGGTATGTCCAGGACCTGAAAAACTGCATTAAATAACACTGGCCCTATTTGCAAGTCTAAATCAACTTCTCCAACTGCTTCTTTTTTGGTTCCATCAAATGCTCGAACAGAGGTTTTAGCCGTGCGAATTTTCCCCAAATCATACCCAAGACGTTTTAGAGTTGCAAGAGGGCATATGTTTAAAGCCGATCCATTATCTATAAGCACACGGGACACCAAGGTATTTCGACACTTGGTTGAGATATAAAGGGCTTTGCCGTGTCCTTTTCCTTCTCACTGTTTCTTCAAGATTTTCAATTTGTGCTTTATGAGTGGGCTTCATGGTCACTTCAGGTATCACGGGAAGTAGAGCTTGAGGGATCTCGTGATGATGGATATAATAATCCGAGGCATGAAAAATCCTCTCATTTCCTTTCAATCTTCTAGGCACCACTATCTTTTCTGGATGACATTCCTTCCATGCATTTTCAAGATGCTCGATCTCATCGAGGTATTTGTGATCCTTGCGCACGAAGCGGGCTTGAAATAGATCCACTCGAAGAGGAGGTGGGATATCTTGGAGCACTCGATACTGGTGGGCCACTCTATAAGGATAGTAAGATGTTGCACTAGTAATTCCCATCAGTGGAATTGGATTATCTGTCTTGTGAGAGAAACAAGCTACGCTAACATGGAACCATTTAGCATACCATAGAAAGCCCTTGAGATCTGGATCTTTAAGAAAAGTCACCCAATCGGAAAATGATTTTCCGGTATATTTTTTTCCTAAGATTGAAAATCTTTTTATTGGGTGATCAATTTCACCTCGACGCATAAAATGACCAAACTCCTTCATGTGAGAAAGAAACCAAATCTGTAAAAGCTCAGGAGAGGCATTCATGATTTTTTCTCCATTTTGTTTAAAGCGGTTGAGGGACAAAAATGTCTCAGCCAAAATCATGTTTATAAAGTTCATGCCAGCGCATGCTTGTCTGACCACCCATGCAATCGAGGGATCAATAGCATTTTTTCGATGAGGAAATATTATAAGTCCAAAGAATGCTAAGATGAATATCCTACCCTTTTGGCGCATTGAAGACTGATTTAAAAACTGATTAGCCAAAAAGGAGAAAGGGCATGCATTACAATTAGCTTTCAAAACTTTCTTAACTTCATCAGTTTTAATTCTTAGAAATTGAGATAAAATTGATGTGGGTTCCATAGCAAGAGGTGGCCTAACAAGTTCAGTCTCAAGGGGCATTCCTATGATGACGCTATACTCTTCCGAGTGTTGGAGTTAGCTCATTCTTACCAAAAATAAATGTAGCCGTCTCGGGACACCAAAAGTGCGATATAGCTTGCAAAACACCACTATGGACTCCAATATCCAAAGGGGGATGAGCCGTCCCAAAGATCGACTCCACATAATCTTGACCTTCTTTACTTAAATTGTTCCACCACCCTCTGAGCTCAATCTTGGGAGTTGGAATGAATTGAACATCGGATCTCCCCATTGCATATAAAATAAGACCGACGACGAAACCTATTGTCATGGACCAACGAAATTGCAATAAATAAATTGCGAAGAACTTAAATAACTTACTTTCACTGCTTACTTTCACTGGAAATAGATGACAATCACATAGACACACGGATGAAAAGTGAGGCTCGATTTCTGTCTAGACGGCTTAACAAAGTAGAGCTAAGAGGATGATCTGACCGTTACAGTCTCGCATTAACGTGTCAGGTCCTCCTAACCCCGGCTCAGTCGAATGGAATGTCTAATATCACGCAGTCTCGCGGATATTGACAAACACATTTGACACCATGAAGAACTTTCGGGGAAGAGAATGTCAACCTCTATATAGCAGTTTTGCTTTAGAGGAAGTATCATTCTCAACACCATCCTAAGAATCCTATCGCAGCCCAGGTCCGGCAGTAGGTTGTGTGTGCAATAGTGTAGTGCTAAAAATAAAACATGCACAACAGTTTAATTGCAAACAACACTTCTATAATTTAAATTCAACCATTCATCCTTAACTCCAACCTGCAAAACAAGGGTTAGCAAAGACTACTCCCCTTATGCCTCCCATCTGCAAAAACATTTAACACTTCATGTTAGGAGTGTACCTGTTTCCATGCTGCCAAACAAAATAATTTTCTTAAAATAAAATAGGCCTATGTCCACTATGAGTTTTAACTCTGTCCCCAGCGGAGTTGCCAAGCTGTCGCGACCAAAATTTTCAGGGCAATCCTAAAGTTTAGGTTAATGGATTACTAAGTCCGAAAACTTGGCACGGACCCTCCCAAGTCCTACCAATCGCGACTTGATGGAAATTAACTCATTTAAACATGCAATTTCAATTCAATTTGGAGCTGCCACTAATCAATTAGGGTTTGATTAGAAACCCAAATAAAATATGGGAGAATACTTTATTTTTACGAACCAGAGATTCAATAAATCTGGGGACATGATTACGCTAGATTAGTCTAACGCCCTTTCGGTACCTTTTATTTTAATTTTAAAAAATATTTAGCAGGCAATGTTAATTAATTTTACCTAAACTACTAACATGCAAATGGTGGTCATGCAGGTGCACAATCAATAAAATAACATTCAAATAAATATATAAATAAATGCTAATAAAATGCATGTCCTAAGCATGATTTCTAAATGACAGGACACCTAATTTTTCTTTTTTTTTTTTTTTTTAAAATGTCAATTATATGCAATCTTAATCTAAATTTAATATGCATGGATTTATTTTAATGACATGCAAGATGCAATTCATATGGTATGACTAGAACTATCACTATATGTATGCAATCTTATTTACATAGTTCTAAATATGCATGTACTACATGATATGAGGTGAATGATGTGGTAATTCTATGTGCATGTTCTTTTTGTGATTTTTTTATTTTAAAATAATGCAACTTTGATAAAATATACTTTATACATATGCACCCTATATTAAACAATGATAATATGAAATGAGATTAATTATGAACTAACCTATTAACTAAGTAAATGACTCTTGTATTTTCCTTTTTTGAATAATTAAAATGAAATGACCTGATAATTTTTATTAAAAAAGTAACATAATGATGCAATGCTAATTTTTGGCATTTTTTTTATTATAAAAAAATACTACATGATGAGAATGTTAAAACATTAACCTATAACCCACTAACGCAACATGTAATGTGCACATTATAAAATCTATATAACCTAAATAACACATTTTTTTTTTGTTTTCGTTTTATTAAAGGAAAATCATTCTAATTCTACATGAATCTTAAAAAAAAATAAAAAAACTAAAATACGTTGCTTCAAATGTGAAATGTGTATAGACCTAAATACCTAATATGATGCATGATATGTGATGAGCAAATAATAACACGCCAAGATAAAAATCCATCAATGTAATCAATGGCATATTATTTTAATATGAATCAATGATGCAAAGCAATTCATGAATTTCGCCATAAAAAGTCGAAATAATCAAAAATCTAACCCGACGTCTCGCGGGTCAATATTTTTGATTATCATAACTTAATATGACAAATTTCCTAATGATAAAAATAAATCAAAGCAAATCAAGTTAGAATATATAATAAGTAAATAAAAAAACTATGAAACCAAATACCTAAAAATTTACCTAGTCTAACTCACGGTGGACTTGAAGAGGTGGACTTGAAGAAATAGCGAGGACAGTAGTAATGGCTGAACTGCGATGGTGGCTCGCCAAGGGTGATGGGTCCTAGTGGCCGGAGCTGGGGCTGTCCGTCGGAGGTCCGGCGAGGTCCTGCAGCAAAACAGAGGAGGCAGCAGATGGTGATGGTGCAGCAAGGACAGCAGCAGGTCGTGCAGTGCATTCGTCGGTTGCGGGGGACGCCAGTGAGAGGACGACGGGCTTCGGGGCGGCGATCTGCGCGGGTCAGTAGGGCGTCGAGGGAAGTGAGCGCCGCGGGTCTGCTTGGCTTCGGGGCAGCGAGCGACGTTTGGAGGGGTGATGGAGCAGCGGCGAGCCCTTGTGGTGTCGGCAATTGTGGCAAGGAGACTCAGCAACAGAGAGTACACGGACAACAGAGACAACAGAACAGGGGAGTTGCTTAGAAGGAACTCAGATCAGCACAGGAGCAGCTTCATCGGGCGAAGTAGGGGTGTGGCACACGTCGGCGGACGGCGGCACAGCAAGGCGGCAGCGAGCAACGGGGGGTGAGGCGTCACGGGCTTCGGCTGCAAGCGGTATCGGCGCGATGAGCAGGTACGGCGTCGACGTTCGTGGGTCAGGCGGAAAGGAAGCTGAGGTGTTGCTGGTGCTTGGGCGCAAGGCTGGCAGAGAGCAGCGAGGACAAGGGAGCGCGAATGGATGCCGACAGGACTGCGAGCGAGGCAGACGGCGGGTGCGGCGCTGGCTTGGGGAGCGGTGGTGCAATCGTGGCGACGCGGGTGGCGCAGGCGTGGTGGGCAACAGCAGGCACCGGCGGCTTCAGAGAAGACGCACTGTAGCCCCTTTTTTTTTTTTTTTTTCTCCCTGCTCTCAAGTCTCTCTCTCACGTCACTTCTCTCTGCTCTCACCTGTCCCTGTCTCTTTCTACAGAAGCAAAAGCTTCTGCTGACCTTTTACTTTTTTTTCCTTCAAGAACTGAGCCCCTTTTTCTCTTTCTTCCACTCTTTTTCCTGCTCACGTCAACTTCTTCTCTTTTTCTCTGTAGTTTGCTATTTTTTGGACGAACAATGAAGAGAAGCCCCCCCCTGAACCGAAGACTTGCCCTCTTTTATAGAGGAAGGACTCAAAATCGTTGAAGATTTCCCGATATCTACTCATCTTCTCAACAAAAAATGTCTCCAAAAATCAAACGGTTAATTTTTTTAAATTTTGAAATGAGAATATATTTTCAACAACAAATATTTTCAAAACAAACAAATTTTATTTAATTTATTATTATTTTTAAAATATTAGGTGTCAACAAATAGCCTGGGCATTGGGATGCTCCCATATCAACGGCTTCCACTTTTCCTCACTTTGGAGCTGAATATACGAAGGGTCTTCAAAATCACGTATTCGTAGTTGCAAAGGAGTCCTATTCAATTCTGGGCATTTGAGCACCACTAAATGTCGCATGGAATCGCAAGTAATTGGGACTTCACATATGCTCTTCAGCTGGCGTAGATCACAAAGATGCAAGGAATTCAGCTTTGGGAGAGAAATTGAAGATTAAAAGGATGAAGGGGTGTTGTTTATAGAAGTCATTATGCTTCCTTCTTGACCTTGTCCCACTCCGCTTATCATCTCCACCATTCCTTTGCATTTATAGACTTCGATAGTTTGCAGATTTCGAAGATAGATCAGCAACTCCTGCAGAAATAGCTTTCTCAGGTTTCTACAAACCACTAGTGAAAGCTTTTCTAGTGAAATCTCTTCAACTGGCATGTATGGGGGAGGACCTTCGATTATCTCCTCCATGTTTTTACAATGGACTACTCCTATGGTTCTCAGGTTACAAAAGTGGGGCAGCCACTCAGATTCCACCACTCTCTTCAGTTTATCACACCATGCAACATAAATATATTCTAGACTAGGGAAGGCCGGGGGCGGATGCGGTGATGGTGATGTTCCTACTACTGTTATCCCCACCATTTCCTCACATCCCGCTATGGTAATTCCTTGCAAATGCGGAAGGTAGAATGTAGGCCCATGCCCAAAGAGATACTTCAGTTTTGGACATTTCAATATTGTCAAAAGCCTGAGGATTGGGAAGAGGGGAGGGGTAGGGTTTGGGGTAGGGGAGTCACGGATGTCAATTATTTCTTCATCTTGTCCTCCACTGAGCACCCGCAAGTTTCTCCATCACTATATAAATAGCTCCTCAAGGTTTTCAAGCGGACCCACATCAGACAAATTTGTTGTACCATCGCAATTGTCCGCTCTCAATTTCCGCACATCTTGAGGAATCAAAATACAAATGCCACCTCCATTGCTTTCCCCTCCTACGCTCACAATAGCATGACTCCTCATCTTAATGCGGACACTCTTCGTCTTAATGTGGACATTCCTCTTGCTATCTTTAACAAAACTAAATCTATTTAAATTCACAAAACTCCACCGTGGTTCCCGACACATGTGGGAGACTATAATAGCAAAGGTTATTACTCTGGTTATTAACCAACCTCACAAGCCTGTTGAAATCATCTACATATGCTAACTAGCATTTGAGTGCCTCCAATGCACACAATTTTATAACGTCTTCTTCATTTATTGCGTGAACGACAAGATATTGCAACTTCCGTAAAGCCCCCAATGTTCCTTTCGGTACTATTGTTATGCATGTATAAGCTATGTCAAGATATCTCAACTCCACCAACATTTCCAAACCCTTGATCGCTTCAAGCTTAACACAACAAAACACGTCCAACTTTCTCAAAGATGTGAGCTTCCCTAAATAAGGAATACGGTACAATTCCCTACAATATCTAAGCAATAGTGCTCTCAAATTTACCAAGTCTAAAATGGAATCTGGAAGTTCTAGTACTTCACATCCACTCAGGTTGAGAACCTTTAACCCCCATAATTGTTTGAAGAAAGAATGGGGGATTACCATCAAATTAAATAAGTTAGAATTCAATAGAAAAATTGATACTTTAGGACAATTTGGTGACAAATTCGAGAAACATTCAGTAATATAATGATCCATCAGAGAAACTTTCTCCAAAGTATCCGTCCAATATTTCTCAGATGGCATCCTTCTCAACCCCTTTCCTGCTTTTACAATTGAAGTTGCACTCATGATGCGTAATGCCATTTCTCTAATCAAATCGTGCATCTTCATCTCTCTCCCATGATCTTCCAATAGGCAAACATTTGCTAGTTTGTTCAGTATGGTGTGGCCTCTAAAATATTGTTTCTCCCTTGTTTCCAATTGACCAAACAATCCTTGGTCAATAAAGAATTCTATTAACTCAAACTTAGCAATCAATTTATCTTCTGGATAAAGTGCACAAGATAAGAAACACTGTTGCACTTCATGCTTACCAACGCGATTTTAACTGAATTGTAGTTTCTTTAAGACCTCCTCTTCCATATCCATTTGCTCCATATCTGAGTCTCTCAATTTCCCTAAGGAATCATTCCATTCATGCACATCGGTCACTCCTCGCATGCTTCTTGCCATCATGATGATTGCAAGCGGCAAGCCTGCACATTTGTTAACGATGGACTTCACAATCTCTTTAGTTTCCAAATTAAGGGTCTCTTCAAATCCAAGCTCCTTCAAAAATAAACTCTCCACTTCAATATGAGATACAGGTTCAATTTTTATCACTTCTTTACATTGCATCTGACAGCATACCTCAAAGGATCGAGTAGTTAAAACCCACTTTATTCCATTTGCTCTAACTGGAATTCCCACCTCGTTAAGATCAAAGCATTCCCACACATCATCGAGGATTTTGTAGATTTTCCTCTTTCCTTTAAAATATCGCACAACATTGCAGCTTGGTTCTTCACATCATTTTCTTTTAGTATGCCCATACCTAGTACCTTCCAAAGGTCGTCTTGCAACCTTTGTGTGTTGAAATCTTGTGACACGGTGATCCATAACACATTGCCATAGTTTGCTTCTTCGAGGAGTCTATTATGTATGTGCACCATAATAGTTGTTTTACCAACACCCCCCATTCCGTAAATGCCCAGTAGGGATATTTGATTCCCTACTAGGTACTCCAAAATCTTTGTTGTATTTCTGCAAAATGTCTCTCCCACCATCTCACGTTCTATTAATTTATTGACTTTGGTCTCTCTCACCTCAAAAGTCCTTTGCCTTGTCTAATGAGGTCCTCTACTTCATACATCAGTGTATCCACCTATTGATGTGGTAGCAAACAATCCTCACTTGCTGGTTCTGTACAATCATTTCTAAGCTTCTCCACATTTGGCAACCAATTCACAACTTCCATTCTCAGCTTTTTAGGGATAGAGATGCAGCATATACTAACTCGTCCCTTATGATAGCTCCTTTGCTATGGAGTAGTTCTAGTTTTCTTTTCAAAGCTCTATTCTCTTTAAAGTCATTGCCTATGTTTGGATGACTCATCATTGGCGCACCCTTGTTCATATCTGTTGCGACCTCCCCGAAGCGGGTTGGACCACCTAAGGGTTCGGCTAATGGATTGTTAAGCTTAGACTTAACTTGGGTTCTCCCAAGCCCATACCAATTCGCGACTTAGGTTCAAGTTCTTAATATGCAAATGATTTTTATCATGGAGTCGCCACTAATCTATTTTTGGTGGGTCGATTAGAAACCCAAGTAAAGTAATGGAAGAATTACTTCACTCCTACGAACCAGAGATTAAATGAGTTCGGGGACTTGATTATGCTAGATTTCTCTAACGCCCTTTCGGTACCTTTTATTTTGAAAAAAAAAAATATTTGGCAAGCAGCTTGAATTGATTTTAATTTATCTCCCTAACATGTGAGGTGATCATGCGGGTGCGCAAACCACCAATTTAACACCCAGATGAAGCAGTGAATAAATAGCAGGACTTACCTCATAGCAACGAAAGCATCTGCAATGTTAAATCAGAATTCATATCAACAGTCCTAGATATGATTTCTAATTAACACGCAGTTTCCTTTTTTTTTTTTTTTTCTTATTTAATGGGAATCATGCAATATGCAATGCATGCTACTAACATGGAATAATATGACATGATAATATGGCCTAAACTTTATGATGCAAATGCGATGTTTTTGTGTTTTCTTAATAAGTATGCAATATATCCTAGAGAATAAAATTAATTCTAAGACAATTCTTTTTGGTATTTTTCATGCAATTTGAAATGAAAATTGTCGAATAATTAAATGCGCAATCTAAATTAACCAAATGGCCTAATTATAATGACAAGCAATTTCTAATTAAATGAACCTAGCGATAATTACTAAATGACGTGCATTTCATGAACCTAATTCTACATGACATGCGCATGATTTTTTTTTAATGAAAATTCGTAATTAAAATTGCTAAAATAAAATAAAAAAATCTAACTAAAGCGAGACATTATCTATTTTAAGTTAGGATTAGACTAATCTAACTCCTATCTCAACTTAGAAAATTATCTCATCATGCAATTTAATTCAAAAGATTTTATCTAACCTAGAGGCCATCTAAACATGCATTTTTAAAAAGACTATCTATTTTATCATGTAATTTTATCTAGAAAAATCAATTCTAATCTACATGAAATGCAAATGCAATTTTTTTTTTTTATTTTGAAATAAATAAAGCAATTACAAAACACAAAATCCTCCATGGTTGTTTCGTTAATAAAATCAACAAATTGATCTTAGGCCTTAAAGACCAAGATATCAATTTTATTATCGCGTGATTAATTATTCCATTTAAAGCCTTATAGATGAAATAAAAAATCATTGTGCGGGTGCGAATTAGGTGATAGTCGGGGATTTTAATCATGCATCTAGAAATATTTCAAATAAAGAGATAAAATAAGTCTATCTAATTTGGTTCAAGAAAACTACCTAGTTTTTGATGATTCGTTTCCAAAACGGGACCGGCAAAAGGGGACTCACGAACGACAGCGATTACACGGCCACGAAGCTTAGGGACCTGCGATTCAGTTGCCAGAGGCTCTATGGGTGGCTTGGGATAAGCTACAGCGTTTGGTTCGAGCAGGAAACATCTTTCTCCAAAAGGCAAGGGATGACCTGCAACACAAAATTTACGAAGGAAAGAAAGTCCTCGTTGAAAGCATAACTACAGGACTTCACCAGCCAACGTGAATATCCTGCAAAGAAAAGGAAAGTGGTCTTTTATTCCTGTTTTTTTTTTTTTTTTTTTTGCTCTTTATGTGCCCCCCTTTCTCTACGTTGGTGGACTTAGAAGAACGGTGATTCGCTGGTGCTGCAACTTCTCAGTTTAGAATGGTCCAGCTCGAGCTTGGACAGCAGCTCGCCGTTGTTGCCGGGGATTCCGCTGATGACCGGAGCTCAGGCGAGTGGCAACAAACACGGACCAGCAGCGGCAAAGTAGCAACCACCGCTGGTGCAGGAGAAGCAGAGGGCGTGCGACTCGCTAACGTTGGGGTCGGGCTGTGGCGGTTACAGCAGCTTCTGGTCAAGCTCATCGCGGGCTTTGTGGGGGCAGCTCAGGCGGGCCCGGGGCGGCGGTGAAGGGACAGCAGCAACGGGCGTCGTTCAGGCGGGCTGCTGCAACGGTTGCTGCGGTGGTGGCGACAAGCAGAGGCGGCTACTGGTTGTAGGTGTCCGGGATGGTGCTGCTGGTGCTCGGGCGAAGAGCAACGCCAGCGCGAGCTGCTGGGCGTCGGCTAGGTGCAGCAGCAAGGGCGGAGGCGGTGGCGTCGGGCAGAGGTGTTGCCGGTGTCGTGGACGGGTAGAGGCGCAGGAGCAGGGGCGCGGCAACAGCAGGGACGGTGGTGCTGCGACGAAGGAGCTGAGGCGTGGTGACGGGTGCTCGCGGCGTCGGGCGATGGTGCAGCGACACAAGCTCGCGGGCGGAGGAGGGTTCCGGCGGCAGGCAAGACGACGGGTAGAGACGCGGTAGCGTGAGGAGACCGGCGGCGCAGAGGTGGCGGAGCGGCGGTGCGGCACACGCGCGATGGGCAGTAGCGGAACGGCGTGCGGTTTTGCGAAGAAGGAACCCACGAAGAAGAAGCACAGTGCACGCCTTTTGCTTTTATTTGTTTTAGTCTCTCCCTCTCTCTCTCCTCACGTCTTCTTTTCGGTTTTTTCTTTGACAGACTCTTTCTATTCACCTCTTTTTTTTTAACATCCTCCCTCTGACTTCATTTTTTCCTGTCCGAAGGAGGAGCCCCTTCACAATGAATATTTTTTAGCTCTCTCTGACACTCTTCTTCCCTCCACTCGTCTGATCGAAGGAGAAGCCCCTCATCATGAAATTTTTTTCTTTTTCACTCTCCTCCTCTCTCTCAACCCGTGTCTCTCTCTACGGACTCTCTATTTTAATAGCTCTCACAAAACCTCTCCAGTGAATCTTCGTTCTCCTCCCCTCAAGCCAAGGATCCTTGATTATTTATAGGCAACAACCGGCTTTTAGTGTGACTTGTGAAAAAAGGCAGCCGTAACCTTTCCTTGCTGTTCACGTTCGGCTTTTTTCAAATATGGTGGCTGCCCCACACTTGAGAGGGATAACATTAAAGAAATGTTAGTCCATCTTTCAGGAGAATTTTCACGTCCCCCTTTAATGCATGCATGTGCATGCATTAATGAGGGAGAGATAACGGACGTGCAGGAACTTCTTTCTTCTTTCTTCTTCGTGCTTGAAGCTTCTTATGCGGCTACTTGTTCCCCCTATCTATAGGATTACCGTAACTTTTAACTTTTCTTGTTTATTATTTACTTCCTCCTTCAGCAAATTTCTCGTTGCTTCTCCTGACAACCCACACTTGAGAGAGAGCATATTATATAATATATCATGGGCTCATTTTGCTCCTCTGAGGATTCCTCTAGAATTCGCACATCCGCCAAATTTGTGCGTGCATGCGCATGCATTAATGAGGGAGAGACAACGGACGTGCAAGAACTTCCTTCCTCTTTTTTTTTTTGACTTTCGCTCTTTTGCGTGTTCAGACCAGCAAAAAGAGACCATCCTTTTGTGCATGTAATCGACTGCGAGCCGTTGCGTCTTGTTGCGCTTTTAGTACCGATGCAAATGCGACTACATGAAATGCAATTTTACTATTTTTTTATTTTTTTAAATTTTTTATGCAACTAATTAGTAAATGATTAAGCAAAATTTAGGTGTCAACAGCTACCCCTCTTTGAAGGTGAGCTCGCAGAGGTTGCATTCAAAGACAATATAATACCTAAATTTTGACCATGAACATGCAATAGATGATATTTTGATGGGACTATGGATTTTTTTTTTTTTTTTTAATATGCAATGTCATGAAAATGTAAATGTGAGATATTGAAGAGGAGAGCATGCCTGTAATTACTTACCAGTCAGAGCATCATGAAGTATAGGATGAATTTTTATTTGCTCGGCAAGTATCCAGGTTCCCTGAAGAGTCCACATGAATTTATCCAACAGACGCTCAATGTTAGGTGAGATGCCTTGTTGAATTAAGATGACTCAAAATACCTAGATTGACACTAAGGTATAACAAGTAAGATTGACGAGATTTGAGACATCCAGATCTAGACTGAGATGTCAAGAAATTGGGGACTTAACCAATAGACACTCAATGTTAGGTGAGATGAATATTGGATTAAGAGGATTCGAAATACCTAGATCTAGACTAAGGTACAACGAAAAAGATCAGAAAGCATTTATATCCAGAATGAAATGCTTAATGAATAGCTTTGAGACATCCAGATCCAGACTGAGATGTCAAAAATTTGGGAACTTAACCAATAGACACTCAATGTTAGGTGAGATGAATATTGGATTAAGAGGATTCGAAATACCTAGATCCAGACTAAAGTATAACGAAAAAGATCAGAAAGCATTCATATCCAAAATGAAATGCTTAATGAACAGTTTTAAGACATCTAGATCCAGATTGAGATGTCAAAAATTTGGGAACTTAACCAATAAACACTCAATGTTAGGTGAGATGAATATTGGATTAAGAGGGTTCGAAATACCTAGATCCAAACTAAGGTATAACGAGAAAGATCAGAAAGCATTCATATCCAAAATGAAATGCTTAACGAATAGTTTTGAGACATCCAGATTCAGACTGAGATGTCGAGAATTTGTGAACTTAACCAATAAACACTCAATGTTAGGTGAGATGAATATTGGATTAAGAGGGTTCGAAATACTTAGATCCAGACTAAGGTATAACGAGAAAGATCGGAAATCATTCATATCCAGAATGAAATGCTTAACGAATAGTTTTGAGACATCCAGATCCAGACTGAGATGTCGAGAATTTGTTAACTTAACCAATAAACACTCAATGTTAGGTGAGATGAATATTGGATTAAGAGGATTCAATGTTAGGTGAGATGAAAATACCTAGATCCAGACTAAGGTATGACGAGAAAGATTGAAAAGCATTCACATCCAGAGTGAAATGCTTAACGAAGAGTTTTGGAACATATATCAAGAATTTGGGAATACCTAGGACAAACCTGGGGATATTAGTGAAGGTCACTTGCCTCTTGGTAGAAAAAAGTTTTGGAACATCGAGGAGGTGTTTCAAATATTCATGGAGGTTTTTCACCTCGAGGCTTCTGAAAAGCAACATAAATGTCAGGAGCTCTTGGGTCTTCAAGGAAACATTACCTGTCAGACATGATTAGAGCAAAAATGCATGCATTCGCCAAAGAGGTAAGCAATTCAACACACTCGAAAGTCCACTAAAGCTTTTATCCATTCAATCAAGATTTATGCATGATGGTTTTACCATATTTGCACCACCAAATTTCCACTGGGGAGAATCATCGTTTAAGACAATTTTCACTCATGACATGGATTTTCAAGAATACCAAATGAGAGACTTTCAGTTAGAAAGGACTTTCACTCACTCTCAGTAAGAATGCTATTTTGTCCCGACCATTTAATGTGGGATCATAGGAATCACTCTATCTTACTTTCATCATGTCAACAAGGGTTTGAGTATTCTCGTGAGCAGTATGACCTTGTCAATCTGAGAGGTCTTTATCAGGACTGTAATGAAGGCTTGGTCAATGGCTCAACAAAGAGGGACTCTTTGAGTCAAGGCTAATGAAAGAACAATACTTCGCAATCATCTCCGGTTTTACAAGTCAAGGAGCCTACGAAATGAGATAGAAATGGTCTTGCTCGCACTTCTTCAAGCGATGCTTATAAACATATGAATTCCTACATTAATTTCAGTGCCTTAATTTGAAGAGACTTTGTCAGGGACATAACGTAGGTTAAGTTCATGAGTTGAGAAGTGAATGGATTATTAGGCTCAAAATGTGTATAGGGGGATGAGAATTGGTGATCATCTTGGCATTGTCACCGGTCTTCTTCTTCACCATTGGGATTTTCCTCATAGGTACTATAAAAACTTGGCATTTGAGTTCTTTGAGTACCACTCCATTGGGAATATACCCTTTTACAACTGATAATCATTTATCCTGACTCTTTCTTTCATTTATGGACATTGGCCTTGCTTTTACCTGGCACATTGCTTTTTCATGCCCCCCCCCTTTTTTTTGAATAACCACGTAATGCTTTAACATTTGGCTTCTTGAGGAGTTTTCATTTTTTGTCAGCACTCGAAAATCTGCTGCTTGAACATTTACCTTTTGCCTTGCCCCAGTGTGGGGGGAATGATCACCAATTGGGTTTAAATGAAATGAATTTATAAGCTCAAGGGGGCTATGCAATGGATAAAGTGTGTAGGATAGAGAAAGAACTGCTCTTCATCATCCTAAGGCACTTAAATTACCGTATGAATTCAATGTAATAGCAATACTTGAAGATTGATGCAAGTGAGAGCAAGAATGTTCCTATCAATTTCCTCACCTCATGATGTCGTCTTACCTCCAGCCTACCCCAATGTGGGGTGGTTCTTGACAGGGGTAATTTAAAAATTATCCACGTGTGTGGGCTCAAAAGGGTTTAAACAATGGATGATCATGTAGTGTTTGGGATAGAGAATGAACCGCCTCTCATCATTTCAATCATCGTACCTTTCGCGAGAGAACTCTTTACCGTACAGACATGGAACTTCATACACTCATCTCACCAATGTATGAGCAAGGGACTGTGTATGGGATATGATTTGCCTTTCATCATTCTGACATGTCTCATTTAGCATGTTCAATCCATTCCACATCATTCATTAACTTGATCTGCGATGATAATCTTTAGTGGAATTGGTAATTCAAACAGGTAAAACTATAATGCAAAATTCTTCTTTGAAAGGTCACAATCACAAAGAGTTTGCAGCTCAAAAAGAAAAGGATTGACAATTATTTATTTATTATTTGTTTTTCATGTGGCAACCTTGTTGCTGTTTCCAGGGATCGAACCCTGGTCGTTCTTGGACCCCCTCATTCCCCATACTACCAGGCCGAGGTGCTGGTAGTGTCCTCAAGGCATTTCTTGTTTTTCATGAATTCGATATGTGCATGGAACATGACCTACTTTTCATCTCATTCAATCCATTCCCACACAATGAAGAAATGAGTACCTTTAATTCTATCAAGGGTAATACTTCTTCACAGCATCAGAGTTAACAGGATTATAAAACTCACAACCATCCATTTCTTTAAGGATTAAAGCACCTCTAGGGAGTATCCTCTTCACCATATACGGGCCGCTATAATTTGGAGCAAATTTGCCTCCAGGATCAGGAAAAATCGGCAACACCTTTCTTAGAACTAGATCATTCACTTCAAAGTGTCTCGGCCGTACCTTTTGATTGAAAGACTTGGCTACTCTTTGTTGATACATCTAACCATGGCAAAGAGCTTTTAACCTTTTCTCATCAATCAGATTCAACTGCTTGAACCTTTGTTGTGTCCATTCTACCTCGGACAATTCCACATGGGATAAAACTCTCAAAGAGGGGATTTCTACTTCCACAGGCAAGACTGCCTCCATGCCATAAACCAAGGAGAAGGGGGTTGCCCCGGTAGATGTTCGGATCGATGTCCCATACGCCATTAGAGCAAAAGGTAACCTGTCATGCCAATATCGATAATTCTCGACTGTCTTAGCCAGGATCTTCTTAATGTTCTTATTAACTGCCTCAACGGCTCCATTCATTTGTGGGTGGTAAGGGGATGAATTCCAATGCTTGATTTTGAACTCACTGAACAACTCATTTATTCAGATTTGTCCCATTGTCAGTGACAATTGCTTCGGGGACACCATAATGGGCGATTATGTCACGCCTAATAAACTTCACAACATTTCGGGCCGTGACATTAGCATATGATGTGGCTTCAATCCACTTTGAAAAATAATCTATTGCCACCAATATAAATCGATGCCCATTTGAAGCTTTGGGATTTATTGGGCCAATCACATCAATCCCCCACATTGAGAAAGGCCATGGCTCAAATAGCTGGTGCAATTCTGTTGGAGGAACATTTATTTTATCTCCATGAATTTGGCAACGATGGCAACTTCTAACATGCCGTATGCAGTCAATTTCCAGCGCAAGCCAATAGTAACCTAGTCTCATAATCTTCTTGGCTAACATGTGCCCATTCATGTGTGGGCCACAAATTCCTTCATGCACTTCTTGCATGATTTGGGTGGTTTCTGCTTCATCTACGCATCTCAATAAAATTGAATCATCAGACCTCTTGTATAAATTCTTACCACTGACGAAGAACTTTGAAGCCATCTTCATTATGTATTTTCTATTAGCTAGAGTGCTCCCTTCAGGAAATTCCTGCTTTTGAATATAGTTCATGATGTCGCAATACCATGGCTTCTCATCAAGCTCTTCATTCACGACCATACAATAAGAAGGTTTGGCTAGAACCTCAATTTTCAAAGGCTCAACTTCTAAACCATTAGTAACTTGCAACATAGATGACAACATTGCCAGGGCATCGGCGAACTGATTATGAGATCTAGCCAAATAGTCAAATGAGATTTCGTCAAACTCCTTTACTAACTCTTCGAGGTACTTATGATACGCCAGTAATTTGGCATCCCTGGTCTTCCATTCACCTACAGTCTGGAGTATGATTAGTGCAGAATCTCCATATACTTTCAATTTGGCCACTCCCATTTCAATTGCGGCTTGAAGTCCAAGAATACAAGCTTCATATTCAGCTATATTGTTAGTGCATGGGAATATTAATTTCGCAGCTACTGGGTGGTGTTGTCCATCTAGGGATATCAGTACTGCTCCAATACCAAAACCAGACAAGTTCACAGCTCCATCAAAGAACATAGATCATGCATCTTCATTTATGGCCAAAATACGATCATCCAGAGGACAATCATCATCATTCAAGGTTCTAGGATTCTCAACTAATATATCAGCAATTACTCGGCCTTTAACTGATTTCTGTGGCATGAACTGCACATCAAATTCCGAAATCAAGACTTGCCATTTGGCTAACTTACCCACCAAAGTTGGTTGATTAAATAAATACTTGATGGGATCGTTCTCAGTCATGAGAAACGTCTAGTAATGCAAGGTGTACTGTCGTAGTCTATGCAATACCCATACTAACACAGCACAAGTCTTTTCAGCATCAGAATATTTTAGCTCTGAGACAGTGAACTTTTTACTAAGGTAATAAATGGCCCGTTCCTTCTGATCCATGGGACTTTTCTGAGCTAACATCGTGCCAAGTGACTCACTATGGATTGTGAGGTACAAAATCAAAGGATGCCCCGATATTGGTGGGACAAGAACTAGTGGATTCATCAAATATTGCTTCAGCTTATCGAACGCCTCTCGACATTCATCATTCCATTCAACTTGTACTTTTTTCCTCAAGAGTTTGAAGAATGGTTTAGCAGTCTCAGAGAGTTGGGAAATGAATCGCGCAATGTAATTCAGTCTCGCTAGGAGACTCCGAACCTCCTTCACTGTCGACGGAGGTTGTAATTCACATATTGCTTTAGCTTTAGATGGGTCAATCTCAATCCATTTACTACTCACCATAAACCCAAGTAATTTTCCTAATGCTGCCCCGAACACACACTTGGCAGGGTTTAAACAGAGTTTGAATTCATGGAGTCGATCAAATAACTTCTTGAGGGTTTCAACATGACTTTTCCCAGGTCGGGTTTTTGCAATCATATCATCAACATATACCTCAATTTCTTCATGCATCATGTCATGGAACAACGTAACCATGGCTCGTTGGTAAGTCGTCCCTACTTTTTTGAGTCCGAAGGGCATGACCTTATAATGAAAAGTTCCCCACGGGGTAATAAATGATGTCTTCTCTTTGTCTTCATCTTTCATTCTTATCTGGTTGTACCCAGAAAAACCATCCATGAAAGAAAATAATTCAAATCCAGCAGTACTATCCACGAGAACATCGATATGTGACAATGGGAAGTCATCCTTTGGGCTGGCCTTGTTCAAATCGCGGTAATCAACACACACTTGGACTCGACCGTCTTTCTTCATGACTGGTACTATGTTGGCCACCCATTCAGGGTATTGCGAGACTTCGATGAACCCCACTTTGAGAAGTTTCATTACTTCCTCTTCTATCTTCTTCGAGAGCTCCGGTTTAGTCCTTCGAAGCTTCTGCTTCTTAGGGTGCATGTCTGGATTAGTGGGCAAACAATGTTCCACAATTGATGGATCTAAACCTAGCATATCAGCGTATGTCCAAGCAAAGATATCCCGATATTCTTTTAGTAACTAAGTTAGGTGCTCGGCCTCATCTTTGGGAAGATTTGCCCCAATTTTTATTTCTTTGGGATCTTCGGCATCACTCAAATTGATAGTGACGGTTTGTTCGGAGGTGAGAACTTTGGGTTTTTCATGTTGCTCCCAACTATATTGCACTTCAATGGAATCACCATTTGGATCATCAGGGTCATCACTATCATCGCTCATTGCATTGGATTGGACCATTTTCACCTCCTTGCTTGCCATAAGGTTGCTCCTGAAACGTAAAATGGATAGTTCAAAAAGACAAACAGGGCTAAACGGCATGGATTTCTTATCTATTATTTTTTTCGAATTTTTCTTCCTTTCGATTTTTTTTTCTCGAATTTTTATTTTATTTAAAGAATTTTGGCAAAACATTTTGGAAAAACTTTTTGACACGAGGAAGCATGATGAAGTCTAGGCCTCAAAATTCTCCTTGGATTTTTCTTTTCTTTCATCGGTTGGATATCATCACCGGGCTGGTTTGGTATACCCCATCATGCTCTCAAAATAAAACTTGTAATTGTAATTGATATTCATTAAACGAATTACATTTATTGGATTGAAAAGTATGACAGTCAAAGTGAAATGAAACCCTAAAACATCCAAACCCTAACAAACATCAACTCCTGACAAACGATATGCAAAATATGATAATCAAACCCTAGAAAACATCAAATCCTAAAAGCAATAAGATTCCCACACAGGGGAGTGCAGAAAAGTAAATGTGTTACTCTTGTGGGCTAGCACCCATTTCCTCTGATGGTTCTTCGTCAATGGCACCTATAAGGAGATCATCAAATAGGGTCGTGATCCCTTCCATCCCATTATCTGGATCCTCTGTCTTTGAAGTTGTCGGGTCATCCATGCTACTCCATCCATCAGGCACAATACCTTGGGTGGTGATCACTCTTCCTTCATCATGCATCATTCTAGCAGGGCTGAGGAATGTCTTGCGGATATCAAGGAGTAATGAGTTTTTCCTCTCTTGTTCATGTCCTCCACCTTTTCCATGGTACCCTAATCCGACAAAACGAGACCTTCGAGGGGCTTCAATAGGATTCCGGATACCTTGCTCTTTTTTACCAAGTCCACGGCCAGGAATAAAGCCATTTCCAACCATCACTCTTGCTACCATAACTGCTGCATTCAACACATCAGGGATGGGTGCTGTCGATCCTCTAGATGCATGAATTGTGGATACAAGCTCGAACGATTGGTAACTCGACTCCTCCCTATGTTCCGGTTTGACATAGGGGATAGCCGTCTCATGATAGATCTGATGATCCTCCTCGCCATGAACAATGACTAGCTTTTCTTTGACAACAAATTTCACACTTTGGTGGAGACTTGATGGCACAGCTCCAGCAGTATGAATCCAAGGACGCCCTAATAGGAAATTGAATGCGGTAGGAATGTCCATCACCTGGAAAAGGACGTTGAACATCACCGGCCCTATTTGTAGGTCAAGGTGGGTCTCCCCTATCAGCTCCTTTCTCGTACCATCAAAAGCTCGAACGAAGGTCTTTGCAACATTTATTTTTGAACGATCTACTTTAAGGCGGTGAAGAGTCGCCAATGGACAGATATTCAAGGCAGACCCATTATCAATGAGTACTCGAGCCACATGGGAAGCCTTGCACTTGATGGATATATATAAGGCCTTAGTATGTCCCCTCCCCTCAAGAGGGAATTCTTCATCATAAAAGGCTATTAAATCCTTAAGAAGAATCAACCCTATAAATTCCTCCAACCTATTTACCTCAATCATCTCTAGTACACGAACTTTGCTTAGAACCTTCATTACAGACTTTTGATGTGTAGGAGATGTTTGCAAGAGTTCAAGTAAAGAGATCTGAGCGGGCAATTTCCGCAACTGGTCGACCACGTTATACTCACTTACTTTGATTATAGCCAGAAATTCTTTGGCCTCTTCGTCAGTAACTGGCTTTGCAGGTTGGGCATTAGCTTGAGCATAAGTCCAACCAGACCTTGTAATCAAGTCAACATCTAGCTTGTATGACCAGGGGACTGCTTTGTTATCCTTGTACTCATACAGCTGGGGCATCTCAATAATTATTTCTTCATCAATTGAAGGCACTTCCACTATCAGTCCTTCCTGGTCGAAGGCGTCCTCAAGTAGGGGCATGTCCTCGATCAATGGATCTAGTTCACTCTTTTCAGCATTTAGCTTAGCAAATTCTTTCTCCCAATCAATGATGACTTCAGAGATAGTTGACACTATTCCAGCTTAATCAGCATACACGATCACGCTAGCCTTAACCATTTCTTGAGCCCTTTCCTTCATGGTAGGCAAGGGAGGATTCTCATCTGTCGGATAGTAACCAACTCTAACTAATCCTCTATAGATATCTTTGATAGACACCTTCAAGTTCATCTTTTTGCCAGCATTGAACTCAAAGATTGCATTTACGTTTCCCTGATGTTCCAGCAACGGATTCCTCTTGACATTCGGTTGGGTGGTACAGAAAGAAAATGCCTTAGTATCCAACAAATTTTGGATCTTATGCTTCAAAGTCAAACATTCACCAGTTGAATGGCCAACCTCTCCCATATGATACTCACATTTTTTGGAGGGATCATAGTTGGAGAATTTTTCAGCATTGGGCCGCTTTGGTTCATGGGAGATCAATCCCTTCTTTTGGAGTATCAGCAGGACCTGAGATAGAGGGCCAAGAAGAGGAGAGAATTGCCTTTTGGTGAATTGTCGTGATGCAGGCACTCGGCTTCCATCTTGTTGATTCCCAGGGACACGAACCATATGAGGCTTACTAGGGGCTGGTTGCGCATATGCAACATTGATTTCAGTGGTTGGTTCTTTATCTTTCTTCATGGTGAACCTTTTTCCTTGATGAGTCGGTTCATTGAACCATCCATCCCTTAGCCCAATCTCAATCTATTCACCCACTGGGATAAGTTGGTCGCAGTTCTCAACGTATGTGCTAGCCATCCGATTACGGAACTCATACGAGAGAGTCTTGACGAACAACTTCATCAACTCCTTGTTTGTTGGCTCAGGAGTGATTTGAACTACCAAGTTTCGCCACCTTATAGCATACTCCTTAAATGACTCACTTTTCTTCTTCTCCATCCGCTTAAGATCCTCTCGGGAAGGTGCAATGTCCATGTTGAACTTATACTGCTTTAGGAAAGCGTCAGCCACATCATTACAAGTGTCGAGAAGGTTTACATTTTTCATTATGTACCAGTCGAGTGCGGGCCCAATCAAGCTTGCATGAAACGATTGGATCATGAGAGGCTCGTTCTTGACGTATTGGGCCATGCGTACGTGGTACATCTGCAAATGGGCTTTTGGGCAGGAAGTACCATCGTATTTCTCGAACTCCGGCATCTTAAACTTCTTTAGCATTTTGACTTTCTCATAAACCGACAAGTCGAACGGGAGTGAATTCCGCGACTCTTGCAATTGTTTCAATTTCTCTTCAAATTTGGCGAAGCGTTCATCTTGCTCCACCTTAGGGACATTGTCGGGCTTAGCCTTTTCGGCTGTGATGAACAATGGGTCATCCTCCAACTCAGGCATGTCGTCATCACCCATTTGGGCCTTGTCCGTTTGCTTTGGGACTACTATCTCGGGGAGAGTGGGCACAAGAATTTGATTCACTTGAAGGAATTGCATTTGATCTGTCATAAGTTGCATAGAGGTGAGCAACTGCTGGAGTTGGTTTTCCATAGCGGTCATACGATTACGCATTTCGGTTTGGTCGGCCATTTTTGCTCTTGATCGTGTAATGATAGGAGAACGTGGAGGATCTGTTATCACATAATTTGAAGAAATGAATACACATAAGCATTTCGTATAAAACATGCCGGTCCATGACGAAAGTCTAACTGCTTTTATTTATTAATGAAATTGTTTGACATTGAAAATGTAAAAACTTGAAAGGCCCTAAACAAATCAAGTAAAATGACTCAACTTCCTAAACATTAAGCTAAAGTAAAAAGACTAAATAGATTCAAGCCACTTTATTTGGCCCGATCTATAAACAATCAGGAAGCCAACGCTTGACGTAATTACCTCTTCTCCTTAGCGTCCTTCTTGGCTTGCTTTTCAAGTTCTTCAATCTTCCTTTTGTGACGATTAAGCTCTGCTTGTCAAGTGGGCTTTTTAGTCACATCTAGCACTTTTGGGAGAAACTCGATCGGGATCTTATGCTGACGAATGTATCGAGCCGTGGCGTAGTAAGTCTTTTCCTTCCCCTCAAGCTCATCTTCAGGCAAGCGCAATTTTTGTTTGTGACATGCGAGCCAATCCTGTTCGATATAGCGAAGCTCCTTTTTATGATCATCATCCTTGGTAGTGAATCGGACTTGGAGTGGGTAGTAGGAAGTGGCACCAGTGATCCCCAATAGCGGGATCGGCTCATTATCGCCATGAGAGAGACGTGCCTTGGAGACTTGGAACCATTTAGCATGCCATAGGAAAATCTTGGTATTCGGATTTTTCAATAATTTGACCCATTTTGAGAAAGAAAGATTTGGAGTTTGATCTTGATGATTTTTGAACACCTCGATGGGATGATGGGAATCAGTAAGATTAATAATTTTCATGCGAATATCAATCCTACTCATATGAGAAAAGAACTAGATTTGTAAAAGCTCAATTGGCGCACGAAAAGTTTTATCTTCATTTTCCTTAAATTGGGTGAGTGACAAGAATGTTTCAGCTAAAATAGTGTTGACAAAACTAATCACAGCACATACTTGTTTGACCACCCATGTGACAGAAGGATTAATGGCGCCTTTACGAAGAGGAAAAACAATAAACCCGAAGAAGGCTAGAAGGAAAATCTTACTTTTTAAAAGAGTGTCAGCATTAACAAAATTCTGATCTAGGAAGGAGAAAGGACATGCATGACAATTATCTTTTAACACTCTTTTTATTTGATTTTTATCCATCCTAAAAAAGTCAAACAAAATTGATTCAGGTTCTAATCCAAGGGGTGGGTTTATTAATTCCAATTCCAAAGGTTTTCCCATGGCAATGTTGTATTCCTCTAGAGTCGGAGTCAACTCGTGCTTACCAAATATGAACGTTGATGTTTGGGGGCACCAGAAATGAGCAAGTGCTTGCATGACGCCACTTTGGACATCGATATCAAGGAGGGGAACAAGGCGATCAAGTCTACTTTCCACATAGCTTTGACCATCATTGCCGAGACGATCCCACCATGATTTGAGTTCAACCTTTGGTGCAGGCATGAATCGAATGTTGGACCTTCCCATTGTTTATAGACCAAGACTCAACCAACCTAATGGACCGACCAAAGACATAATAAGGTAAGTAAATTGCAAGAGTAAAGGGTAGAGAACTTACTTTACCAAGCGATTAAAGCAATCACATAGACAAGCACATGAAAAGTGGGGTTCGATTTCTAACTAGGAAGGCTAAGCAAAGTGGAGTTAAAAGGGTGGGATGACTAGTCACAACCTCGCGTACTAAATCAAATCTTCTTAACTCCGGCTCAATCAAGAATGATACCCCAATGCGGCACAGTCTCGCGGGCAGAGGTAAACATTCCTAACACCAAGAAAGAAACTTTCGGGATTGAGTTGGGCAACCTTTACTACGCGGCCTCGCGGTCGAAGTCGTATCCAACTCAATACCATCCTAAGTGTCCTAGTGCGGCCCAGGTCCGGCGGCGGGTTGTGTGTGCAATAGTGTAGTGCTAGATGCAAGGCATGCATGATAATTTATATCAAGTAACACTTCATAAGTGAAAGTAAACCATACATTCCTACACCTCCCTACAAAACAAAGGTCAGCAAACACTTCCCCTTATACCTCCCATCCTGCAAGAACATTTAACACCTTAAATATTAGGGATGTACCTGGGATCCTTGTTGCCAAACAAAAATATTTTTTCAAATACAAGAGAGAATTGGCCTAAATCCACTAAGAGTTTTAACTCAAGTCCCCAGTGGAGTCGCCAAGCTGTCGCGAACTCTCCGAAGCGGGTTGGACCACCTAAGGGTTCGACCAATGGATTGTTAAGCTTAGACTTAACTCGAGTTCTCCCAAGCCCATACCAATTCGCTACTTAGGTTCAAGTTCTTAATATGCAAATGATTTTTATCATGGAGTCACCACTAATCTATTTTTGGTGGGTCGATTAGAAACCCAAGTAAAGTAATGGGAGAATTACTTCACTCCTACGAACCAGAGATTAAATGAGTTCGGGGACTTGATTACGCTAGATTTCTCTAACGCCCTTTCTGTACCTTTTATTTTGAAAAAAAAAAATATTTGGCAAGTAGCTTGAATTGATTTTAATTTATCTCCCTAACATGTGAGGTGATCATGCGGGTGCGCAAATCACCAATTTAACACCCAGATGAAACAGTGAATAAATAGCAAGACTTACCTCATAGCAATGAAAGCATCTGCAATGTTAAATCAGAATTCATATCAACAGTCCTAGATATGATTTCTAATTAACACGCAGTTTCCTTTTCTTTTTTTTCTTATTTAATGGGAATCATGCAATATGCAATGCATGCTACTAACATGGAATAATATGACATGATAATATGGCCTAAACTATATGATGCAAATGCGATGTTTTTGTGTTTTCTTAATAAGCATGCAATATATCCTAGAGAATAAAATTAATTCTAAGACAATTCTTTTTGGTATTTTTCATGAAATTCGAAATGAAAATTGTCCAGTAACTAAACGTGCAATCTAAATTAACCAAATGGCCTAATTCTAATGACGAGCAATTTCTAATTAAATGAACCTAGCGATAATTACTAAGTGACGTGCGTTTCATGAACCTAATTCTACATGACATGCGCATGATTTTTTTTAATGAAAATTCGTAATTAAAATTGCTAAAATAAAAAAATCTAACTAAAGCGAGACATTATCTATTTTAAGTTAGGATTAGACTAATCTAACTCCTATCTCAACTTAGAAAATTATCTCATCATGCAATTTAATTCAAAAGATTTTATCTAACCTAGATGCCATCTAAACATGCATTTTAAAAAAAACTATCTATTTTATCATGTAATTTTATCTAGGAAAATCAATTCTAATCTACATGAAATGCAAATGCAATTTTTTTTTTTGAAATAAATAAAGCAATTACAAAACACAAAATCCTCCATGGTTGTTTCGTTAATAAAATCAATAAATTGATCTTAGGCCTTAAAGACCAAGATATCAATTTTATTCTCGAGTGATTAATTATTCCATCTAAAGCCTTATAGATGAAATAAAAAATTATTGTGCGGTTGCGAATTAGGTGATAGTCGGGGATTTTAATCATGCATCTAGAAATATTTCAAATAAATAGATAAAATAAGTCTATCTAATTTGGTTCAAGAAAACTACCTAGTTTTTGATGATTCGTTTCCAAAATGGGACCGGCAACAGGGGACTCACGAACGACAGCTGCGATTCAGTTGCTCGCCAGAGGCTCTATGGGTGGCTTGGGATAAGCTGCAGCGTTTGGTTCGAGCAGGAAACGTCTTTCTCCAAAAGGCAAGGGATGACCTGCAACACAAAATTTACGAAGGAAGGAAAGTCCTCGTTGAAAGCATAACTACAGGACTTCACCAGGCAACGTGAATATCTTGCAAAGAAAAGGAAAGTGGTCTTTTATTCTTTTTTTTTTTGCTCTTTATGTGCCCCCCTTTCTCTACGTTGGTGGACTTAGAAGAACGGTGATTCGCCGATGCTGCAACTTCTCAGTTTAGAATGGTCCAGCTCGAGCTTGGATAGCAGCTCGCCGTTGTTGCCGGGGATTCCGCCGATGACTGGAGCTCAGGCGAGTGGCAACAAACACGAACCAGCAGCGGCAAAGCAGCAACCACCGCTGGTGCAGAAGAAGCAGAGGTCGTGCGACTCGCTAGCGTTGGGGTCGAGCTGTGGCGGTTACAGCAGCTTCTGGTCAAGCTCGTCGCGGGCTTTG
This sequence comes from Eucalyptus shirleyi, assembly GCA_017140165.1. NCBI lineage: Eukaryota > Viridiplantae > Streptophyta > Magnoliopsida > Myrtales > Myrtaceae > Eucalyptus > Eucalyptus shirleyi. The sequence continues at coordinate 4,168,567 of CM029447.1, read as the reverse complement.
TGGGGGCAGCTCAGGCGGGCCCGGGGCAGCGGTGAAGGGACAGCAGCAACGGGCGTCGTTCAGGTGGGCTGCTGCAACGGTTGCTGCGGTGGTGGCGACAAGCAAAGGCGGTTGCTGGTTGCAGGTGTCCGGGATGGTGCTGCTGGTGCTCGGGCGAAGAGCAACGTCGGCGCGAGCTGCTGGGCGTCGGCTAGGTGCAGCAGCAAGGGCGGAGGCGGTGGCGTCGGGCAGAGGTGCTGCCGGTGTCGTGGACAGGCAGAGGCGCGGGAGCAGGGGCGCGGCAACAGCAGGGACGGTGGTGCTGCGATGAAGGAGCTGGGGCGTGGTGACGGGTGCTCGCAGCATTGGGCAATGGTGCAGCGACACAAGCTCGCGGGCGGAGGAGGGTTCCGGCGGCAGGCAAGACGGCGGGTAGAGACGCGGTAGCGCGAGGAGACCGGCGGCGCAGAGGTGGCGGAGCGGCAGTGCGGTGCACGCACGATGGGCAGCAGCAGAACGGCGTGCGGTTTTGCGGAGAAGGAACCCACGAAGAAGAAGCACAGTGCACGCCTTTTGCTTTTATTTATTTTTGTCTCTCCCTCTCTCTCTCCTCACGTCTTCTTTTCGGTTTTTTCTCTGACAAACTCTTTCTATTCACCTCTTTTTTTTAACATCCTCCCTCTGACTTCATTTTTTCTTGTCCGAAGGAAGAGCCCCTTCACAATGTATATTTTTTAGCTCTCTCTGACACTCTTCTTCCCCTCCACTCGTCTGACCGAAGGAGAAGCCCCTCATCATGAAATTTTTTTCTTTTTCACTCTCCTCCTCTCTCTCAACCCGTGTGTCTCTCTACGGACTCTCTATTTTAATAGCTCTCACAAAACCTCTCCAGTGAATCTTCGTTCTCCTCCCCTCAAGCCAAGGATCCTTGATTATTTATAGGCAACAACTGGCTTTTAGTGTGAACAGGTGAAAAAAAGGCAGCCGTAACCTTTCCTTGCTGTTCACGTTCGGCTCTTTTTTTCAAATATGGTGGCTGCCCATCTGCTCTTCAGCAGGGATAACATTAAAGAAATGTTAGTCCATCTTCTGCAGGAGAATTTTCACGTCCCCCTTTAATGCGTGCATGTGCAGCATTAATGAGGGAGAGATAATGGACGTGAAGCACTCTTCCTTCTTCTTTTTTTTTTTTTTATTGTGTGTTTTCATACCAGCAAGAGAGAGACCATCTTTCGCCCATCTCATTGATCGAAGGCCCCTACCACATCCGCCGAAATTAATGCATGCATTAATGAGAGAGAGACAATCCTTTTGTGAATATTATCGACCACGAGTCGCTGCGTCTTGTTGCCCTTTTAGTATCGATGCAAATGCGACTACATGAAATGCAATTTTACTATTTTTTTATTTTTTTTATTTTTTTATGTAACTAATTACTAAATGATTAGGCAAAAATTTAGGTGTCAACAATATCTAATTCACCACCGGCCGCGGTGGCTCCACTGGATAAGGCTCTGCTGATCCTCAACGAAGAGGTGAAGAGTTCAAAACTCAGGGGAGGCGCTAGGTGTATTAAGTGTGACTCAGGGGTGGTGGGTCCTCCTGCTTAAGTGTCACCTGGGGGTTTACGGCGCGGCTGTCGACTGCAAGCTAGTTCCTCCAGTACAAAAAAAAAAAAAAAAAAAACAATATCTAATTCTGCAATTTAAAAATTCCATTGGTTAGAGTCTCATGATAGCATTATTGCTGCCCCATAATAATGTAACATGGTGATACATAATGATTAATTTTTGTAAATAACCATAGACCTGGTAATGACGATGGGCCTATCAGGCCACAAGGCAGAATTTGAGGAGGTGGAGGAGCATTATTTGGAGCTTGTGATGATGATGGCATACATCGATCCATTTCCATTAGAGCTTGTGGATGACCTGTGACAAAACGGTTTCCCCATGATGATGGCACGGTTGGATTCTGGTGCACCGTCTGGAGATTAATGGATCGATGTGGAACAATTTGACGTTGAGGGGGGCACTGAAGCTGCTTGCAATAAAAAATTCAAGTGTGGGATCAATCAACAATTGGACTTTCAAATCAAGCCATGGGTACAGGTAAAACAACCTCTAGAACTTAATCACACAAAATATCCATAACAAAAATCGACATCCGCAAAAGTATAATATTTTGATGAAACAAATGGTGCAATAAAAAGGAAGTGACATCGGACATCTGGAATATGTAAGGATGCTCGGCATTTCCTGATTGGAGAATCCCCACTGATATCTTGTTTAAAAACACATCATATGTTAAATTTTGATAAAATAATTTTGGAATATTTGAGGATCTAACGAAACCATAGTAGCAATGTAGATTAATCGAGACAGACCGTGTGATGATGATGGGCCTATTGGATTTGTTGACACCCCTGGAACTAGCAAATGAACGTTTGTTGCCTCAAAAATGTGAGAGTCGCTTGGATGCTGTAATGCGGTCGAGGGATCAATGACCATTGGAGTTTGCGAAGGAAACAGACTGATATCATTCCCATCTTCCTTGTCCCACCTTTGGGGAAGCTGACGAGGATGCTGGACAGTGTCGGTCGGACTTGTATTGCTGCGCACAGGAACCGCTTCCACTACACGCGGTTGAACACAATCCGGCAAACGATTTGCTCTGTCCACATCGAGGGATGAATCCATTTGTAATGATGATCCCGCTGTTGGATTATGCAGTTCATTCGTTTGTATTTCCTCAGAAGTGCTTACATCTACATTATGAGATTCAAGAAGATTCTCTGGCAGAGAGTCGCGAAGATTTTCTGGTGACTATAGCCATGTATCTAGAGTGACTCCATCTGCAAATTGTTCATCAAAGCTTAGATATTGTTCATTTGAATATTAAGGAATGCTGGTCGTAGTTATGTTAATGAGTAGAGGAGTGGGTAAAACGTCACCTCCAAGAAGCAAATCATCAGAAGGTGAAGACGACAAGTCCATCAGAAGTTGCTGGAGAGATAAAGCAATTTCATTTCCATGTGCTGCATCCAACCTATGGTTCGATGGATCGGACTGTTGGGTGTTATCCAGAATATCCGGAAAAATATTTCCAGGAGGCAAAGACCCTTGATCCTCAGGGCATATTGGAGCAGTACTAGCTCCGGTCGGCAGATAGAAAGATTGTAGCTGCGGCGCGCACCCAAGTTGATTCCAATTCTGCGTGCCATTGGGATTCGACGCATCGTCACTTGGGAGTACACTTTGACTCGCGCCAAAATCTATTCCTTCCGTTCCTTCGCCCGATGTGCCTCCCGTGCTTTTATCCTTCTGAGGCAGAGACACTTCGTACTGAGGGCATGCTGGAGGAGTACCAGTTCCAAATTCAGGATGGGTTGATAGCTCAAGAAGCGCCGATGGCTCACTTATATAAAGAGAAGATAAAGGTTGGAGAGATGAAGCATTTTCATTTCCATGTGCTGCATCCAACCAATGGTTCGATGCATCCGATTGTTGGGTGTTATCCAGATTATCCAGAGGCACATCACTGGGAGGCAAGGACACTTATCATTAGGCCATGCTGAAGCAGTACCAGTTCCAGTCGGCCAATAGAAAGATTGTTGCTGTGGCGCGCACCCATGTTGATTCGAGCTCTGCGTGCCATTGGGATTCGACGCACCTTCCGTAAAATATGGATTTTGACCCAGTCAAAGAAAGAAGAAAAAAAGAAAAAGGTAGAAGCTTTAGCAGAGAGAGAGGAATCGAGAGTTTTCGGTAGAGGGAAAAGAGAAGAGAGAGAGAGAGAGGAAGGAAGAAAAGAAAGAAAAAAGGAAAAAGAAAAGAAAGAGGAGGAGATAAAAGGGAAAGAGAGAAGGAAAGAAGGGGAGAGAGAGGGATGACAGAGAGCACGAACACAGAAAAGAAAAGAAAAGAAAAAGGAAAAAGAAAAGAAAAAGGAGGAGATAAAAGGGAAAGAGAGAAGGAAAGAAGGGGAGAGAGAGGGATGGCAGAGAGCTCGAACACAGAGAGTTTTTGGGAGAGGGAAAAGAGAAGAGAGAGAGAGAGAGGAAGAAAAGAAAGAAAGAAAAAAAAGGAAAAAGAAAAGAAAAATGAGGAGATAAAAGGGAAAGAGAAAAAGAAAGAAGGGGAGAGAGAGGGACGGCAGAGAGCTCAAACACAGAGAGAAGAAGAAAGAGAGAAGGAAGAAGAAGAGAAAAGAAAAAGAGGGGCTTCGTGTGTTCTCGTCGTGGGAGCCTCGCCAAGCCACGTTAGTTAATTACGTAATGCAACTCGTGCTCCTTCTTCATTCAATCGGAGTAATTTTGGACCTAAGACTTGAAATTCGAAATTTTGGGAAAATTGAGTGGCCAAATATGATTTTTGAGTTGTTGAGCTACATATTTTTGTAGAAATAGTAATTTGAGATTAGTCATTGGAATGGACCATCGACGTGTAATTTCATTTTATTATCAATGTATGGTTTGATGAAATTAATCAATGGAACAGACCCTTAATACATATTTTATGAGATTGACCAATGGGTTATACCACTGGCATTTGCCTATTATTATCTTGAACATATTGTGTTAAAGTAAGAGAGATTATATTTTGACCTTGAAGGTTTGTTAAATTTCTGGGTTTGGTGTGGTATAAGATTAATCAATGGAATGAACCATTGGCATGTGAATTAGTGAGATTGATTAGTGGATTAGACCATTGATATTTATTTCAATGTTATTATGAAATTTCTATTTTTGCTATAAATATAGCTATGTTGAAGCGTATATAACCTATTCTTTTTACTGTATGTTTGTTATATTCTAGATTTGAGTTAAAATAGTTGTAGTTTGGTTTTGTAAATATGTATAGTGGGTGCCCGATCCACTTAGAAGAGATACACTACTCACTAAGCTGTGGTTGCTCATCCCTCTATTTTCCAATCTTTTTCAGGTTCCTCGAGTAACAATGAGTAGGTACGAGAGCGATATGGATGTAGGGACTTAAGAGTTGGATTTTGGGTGCTTTGAGGCTGCGTCCTTTGAGTGGAAGGACGGCCATGTCATCCCCATTCATGTTGGTTTTGGGGTGTGACACCTTCACTTGGGAGTACACTTCGACTCGCGCCAAAAACTGTTCCTTCCATTCCTTTGCCCGATGTGCCTCCCGTGCTTTTATGCAACCCGCTGCCTTTACCATTAAATGTCTCCAAGGCTTCTGCTCTCACTGCATCTTTTAACTTCCTTACAAGCTTTGATACCACGGCCCGGAATTCCAGCGAGGTGTGCCCGGATCCTTGGAGTACTTCCGGCAAATTTCTCCTTGCAAAACGTGCACCTCCACTTTCTGTTCTCCAAATCATCCACATACTCACGAAATCGATCCGACTCTCTAGGCATTCTTTTTGCTATTACCTACAAAGAGAACGTGACATTAAAAACAGAGACGATGCCGAGCAAAAGCACAGAACTGTTAAAAACAAACAAGATCAATAAAGAGAAGATGCATACAGAAACATAAAGGATTTCTAAGTCATGTTGACAGTTAGCTGACCAGATAGACTTGATATCGATGCAAAATCCTGGAATCCTCCTAACAGATCCAAACCACCTGATTTGTGTATGCCCAAAGTACAGAGATCTCTCTCCTTCTTTCACCAAAAACGAAAGCACAAGTAGAGAGATTCACTAGATCTACAGAGAGGAAATAATTAAAGGAAAATTGGATTATATTTACCGGAAAAAAAGAGGAGAACTTCTGGATTATCTAAGCAGGAGAACACGCTTGGGAGGAGAATCTCAGGCAGCACTTACACATTAAGCATGGATCCAGAGGAGCATCAAGAGTGCAGGGTAATGGCCTTCCACATCTTCGTCGTCCAAAGGAGTGGTTGGTCCTAGTCAAGAAAACGCGTTAACCCTTTGAGCCGATACAGCAAAAATTTCAACTGAAAAAAAAGGCAAAAAGAGAAAAAAGGTGATCAGCAAAATCAAGTCAACGACGGACCCACACGAGGTAGATCTCGCGGAAGGATCCACCATCGATCTTCCTGCCGACCTGCGACCCACAACCCGCGAGGGGGCACGTAGGCGATGAGGCAAACGAAAGGAACGGCGGCGAAACCGGAGAAACGAAAACCGGAGGCCCGGCAAGAAAAGGCGCTCGAAGAAGATCCAGGGTTCCCGGGCTTCTCAAGGCACGAATCAATAGAAAAATCAAAAGGAAGAAGATGAAAACTGCCGAAGAGCTTCAGCACACCACCACCGCGCTCCTCGTCGACGTCGTAATGGTCTTCGCCATCTCTGTCGTCAAAAGCAGTGGACGTTTGCTTTTGAGCCAATTTCAGCTTTGACCATAAGGAAAGTAACGTGCAGCCAACAAACTTTTGAGCTCCCTCATCTTTGTCTCCGCACCCGAAATCGTACTAACTATATAAAGATTTTAATAAAGCAATGTCCCAAATGAGGTGGAAACCTATTATTCAACGTTAAAATATGATTATTTGATAATAATAAGAAAAAAAAGTTAAAGTATGGTTCACTTAGGGCCTGTTTGTTTATGTTTCTTTTTTCTGTTTTTAAACATTTTTTCTGTTTTTTTGTTCTTTTGTTCCCAGGAACAAAAAAGAAACAGAAATAAGAAACACATCTGAGAAACACAAAATTTGTTTCTATTTTCTTCTTCTTTTCTCTTTCGCCGGTCGCCGGCCTCGGCCATGGCCGGCGACCGGCCGACGAGGGCCGGCGGCCTCGCCCAGCCATGGTGAGGCTCATCGCCCCCCTCGCCGTCCCCTGGCGAGGCCGAGGCTCGCCGTAGCTAGGCGAGGGTCGGCCTCGTCTGGCTGGGCGAGCTCGGCCTCGCCGGATCTGGGTGAGCTCGAGCTCGCCCAGCCAAGGCGAGGCCGACCTCACGCCGGCCTGGGCGAGCTCGATCTCGCCCAGATCCGGCGAGGCCGAGCTCGCCCAGCAGTCGGCGAGGCTCAGCCTGGCTCGGCGTCGCCTGGCGGTGGCTCGGCGAGGCCGAGCCTCGCCGGCCGCTGGGCGAGCTCGGCCTCGCCGGATCTGGGCGAGCTCGGCCTCACCGGATCTCGGCCAGGCCGAGCCTCGCCCAGCTACGGCGAGCCTCGCCGTGGCTAGGCGAGGCCGCCGGCCAAAAGAAGAAAAAAAGAAAAAGGAAAAAGAAAAAAGAAAAATAAGGAAAAATAAGAAAAAAATAGAAAAAATAAAAGAAATAAAAAAATTATACAAATTTACCAAACGTGTTTCTGTTTATTTTTTATTCCCGAAACAAGTTTACCAAACGCGTTTTTTTGTTCAAAAATTGTTCCCCGGAACAGAAACACTTTCTGTTCCCTGGAACAATTTTTAAACAGAAACGCAAACAAACGCACCCTTAATTGCCAAACTCTCTAGACTTTGTAAAGAAAATGAAAAATTAAAAACAAAACCTACCTAAAAAAGCTATCGCACTATTTTCCTCTTCATATTCCATCCATCTTAATATATACGCACACACTTATATGTATAGATCCATATTTCTTTTTCCCTTTAGGAATGAGTTACATTGTATTAATTATGAAAATCTTGGAAGTAGCTCTGCTTATTTACTATCCATAAATCTCATCTCAAATTTAAAATTTTACCTGCACTAATCACTTGCGCCCGTAAGAAAAAGGCTTCTTTATTTTCAAATCCACACAAAACTGGTCAAATTGCAATGCCAACGTCTATGGAAATTCTACGATCTAATCTAATAATTCACAAGACCGGCTTCATATGCAGTCCGGATTATTGTCAAAAGAAATTCACGCAAGGGATGATTCAAAAAGAAATATTAACTTACTAATATCTAATGAAATTATTATTATTATTATTATTATTATTATTATTATTATTATTATTATTATTATTATTATTATTATTATTATTTGATGTTGAGGATCTGGCCTAGCTCATCTTATGGGAGCACAATACTGACTATATCTCAGGGGAGACTAGCCCAACAACTCACCAGCCAAGGCCCCCCGCTTAAGTCACGGAACTGCTCTGGGAGTTGTGGCGGACTCTAGGAGTCGAACCCCTGACCTGACGATCAGGAGGCCAGGCCTCAACCAGCGCAACCATGCGTGAGTGGGTTAATGAAAATTATTATTGACACCTAAATTTTTGCATAAAGGTCCCATTCACATTTTCATGAAAATTATCAATCTCTATTGCATCCTTTCTCGTTCAATATCGTAGATCCTTTTTTATAAGATTATGAATTCTTGCTAATTGATTTGTTACACGACCCGACCCTAAATTTTCCAATGTGAATTTAATCAGGTAATTCCTATACAAGTTCTTGGACGCGGTCTGCTCTCCGAGTTTTAAGTCCTTGCCGCTCCCTCCTCCCTCTGGTTTACCGAAAGGGTCGACTTGGGGCACTTTCAACACGACATTCATGCGTAAGGAAATTAGCAGCGTGAAGACACCCAGGGAACAAAAAGGGAGCCGAAAGTGGCGTCAAAAGGCGTAAAAAAGGACACGACATTGGAAATCCAGCAACACGCTAATAATGACCATGTCTATAGCATTCACATCGCTTGAGTTAAGAAACCTAATATGAATTCTGACTAAACAAATACCAAGTCTTCGGAATGGATGAGCGTGAAGCTAATAGTGACATCCTGATTTTTGAGTCTGATTTCGATGAAACGAGTTGGGCTTTTCATCGACGTGTCTATAGCATTTTTATCTGAGTTGGCCACTCACGAGTTAACTAGCTTATCGGATGAAGCCGTTAAGGAATTTAAACACAATAGACATGAGAATTCGACTAGGAATCGACTGCTCGACAATGTTAATCTGTAAAGCTCATTACGGCATCGTCAAAATTGATCAGAGATCGGAGATAGGTCAATTTGATCGAGATATGTGATTAATATGTGGGTGATTCCACCTAATTGCAAAATTTCCTTCGAACAGCACTAGACCGATTTTTCTGTCATTTTCGTACCCCGTGCTCCTATTTGAAACCTCGAGATTTTCACGACAATCGAGAGTTGCCAATGAGTCAAAGATGTACGTTGTGGCTCAAAAATAATCGACCACGAGTCAATTGTATTAAAAATTCCTAAAAGTTACCCAGTATATTAGGACGAGCTAAAATCACATCAGATTGAAATTAACTGCAAAATTGAACTCGATTTTCAGAAATTGAAAATTCTGTCGTGTCACGATTCATTTTAGGAATGTCGACTCACTTTCCGAAAAATTTTCGGAAATTCCGAGATTTTTACAGAAAATTGATTCGGAAAGACGAACAGAAATTCGGATGGGCTCGTTTGAAGGAAATTTGGACTTCCAAGTTGAGCTATATGCTTATGAGAATTTATAGAATTTATGTGGACTTTTTCTTCTTCAAAATAGGACTTCGAATTGGAGAAATTGAGGATGAAACTGAAGCCCCAAAGTGTGAAATTCGGATTTAGGCTTGGACAGCAAATTTTGGCTTCAAAATTGGTTTTATTGGTGGAATTTAGGCTAGAAAGAAATATGGGACGTTGTGATAAGTTTGAAGACCAAGGGGGAATCAAGCATTTAATTAAAGAGATAGGTTTTGTTGAGTTTTGGCTCCAGCCTTGGCTTCCTTCGCACGCCTGTCCACCGCCTCTCTCCCTTCGTGCGACGTCTTCTACTTCTGTCTTACTTTCATCTTCCCCGAATTCTCTTCTCTGCATCCATCTTCATCGAACAGCCCACTTCTTCCACTAAGCTTTGTTCCCCGCCGAGTCAACCTCCCTCAGAGATCGCCACCAACGTTGACTCCCCCTGCAGCTCGACTTCTTGGCTGCTGCTGCCACGAAACCAGCGCCTGCAGCTCATCTTCTTGCCTTTGTTTGCCACAGAAGCCGCTCCAGTCAACCCTGCCAACTCCGCTGCAGTTTTGTTGACCGGATTTTTCAAACGCCTACACAAGCTACCATCTCTGAAGCCCACAAAGCCTCTCGGCCAGCTGCCATCTTCCTCGTGTAATTCCCCTTGCACCGAAGCCCCTCCAACGTTGACTCCTCTGCCGAATTGCCAAGCCAGCTTCGCTCAGCCACCGAAGACCGAAGCAGCCGCGTCTTCTTTATTCCTCGTCCGTAGCCCAGCCCAGCGGCAGCATCTGCAGGCCCATCTTCGGTTGTATTCAAGTCCAGCAGCCCAAGAAGCCAGCCCATCCGAAGCCCATCCGAAGCCAACCACTTGAAGCCCAAGAAGCAAGCCCAAGCCCAGCATTTGCTGTGGGCTTGCAAGGCTTTTTGGCCCGATCCGAGTGTCTGTCGACGCCACTGAAAATTCAGATTTCGGCCGCCGTAGCGTCGTCATCGTGGTGAACCGGTTTCCACAATAAACTGGTGAGTTTATGCACTAAAATCTTCTTGGTAGGCTAATAACGTCTAAATGGTGTTTTGTTCAATTTAATTAGGAATTAAGTGATAAGTTAGATTAGATTAGTGATTTAATTAGTTAATTATGCATGTTAGGTAGTTATATTAAATTAATCAAGGCCTAGATAGGATGTACTATTTATCTAGAAGGGTTCGGGAATATTCTGGGTCCGTATCGGTATTTAATTTAGTGATTTTGGCATAGGTTGGTATTTTTAGAAATTAAATTGAATTATTTATTTAATTTTAGAAATTAATTAATTATTAATTATTTTTCTGAAAATTAGAATAGGATAACCGGTGACCGGAATTTCGTGCCAATTGCAATAGTGTTGTTAATTTCTGGAATTGAGCGTTAAATTATGCCAATTGAGTGCTGAATGGAAATTTGAATATTTAATTCCAAAATTTATGAAATTCTAATATTTATTCAGAAAATCCTGAGTGTCGGGTTTTGACACCAAAAATGGATTTTAAGTACTATATCAAATAGTGCGGTTTGAAAAGGAGAGATCACTTTTAAAGTTCGACTAAATCGTGTACCCACACACGACTATTTCATCGTGTATTTATAATACGAAGAAAATAGGCCAGGTTCACCATTGTAATTGAGGCATTTGTGTGCAATGTATGGTTTCCTAAGCCGAAATTGATTGTTCGTATGTTGATTAAAGAGAACTCGTCCTAGCATTTAAGTCGGATGTTACTAAATCCCACTTTTAGGTTACCCATGCGTTAGGGTAGCAGGTCGTAGTAGATTTTCGACCTAAGCTCCTTCGGGATAGCCGTCAATGTAACGTAGCCGTGCTCTATGGGGAAGAGACGATGCCTAGCTATGCTAGTAGATTGTCGAACATGGAAGTCGGCAGTGCCTTAAGTGGCTTAACTAACAATTGGAACGCATGATTGTCTAGGTTTGATGCGCCGAATTATGGGACAAAATTGTGTAGCATGGTATAGGATGTGTCATAACGATTTGGCCTTATAATCAGAACTCCTATTCTTACTTGAGAATTTCAATATGACGTTCCAGTTAATTGAGCTTAGTTGTTGTTCATGCTTTCATGCTATCTGAGATATAAACTGTATTGACCTGCAAGGTGGATCTGGGATGAGGTAAGTCTCTTTGGTTATGTGCTTGTATGATTAAGATGCCTCTAGGCGTATTTCCCTCCTAATTGGAGTTTAGAGCATGGACTTGCTGAGACATTGTCTCACTGGTTATTGTATAATCATTTTTAGGGTCGTCAAGTGGAGAACTTGGAGCCAAGAGGAGGTGATCGGAAGTGTAGGTAATTAGGACCACTTCTTTTTGGAGGGCTAGTCTTTTGTAGTCTTTTGGCCACAGACTTTGTACATGACTTAGTATGTTTATAAAGACATGTTTGTTTGTGAATTTGTTATCCTGCTTTTCTATCCCGAGATGATTACTGTTATGAGATTTATTATTTGCTTCCGCATGTGCAATAAAATGTAAAGGGTCGGCGACTAGTCCTGGGAAGTCGCAAATTTTATTGACCAGAGAGGAATGGGCATGCGCTTGGGGTTCAGGGCGTGACACTAATGCTTGGATATCACCAAGTCCAAGCACGTGATGTTGACAGTTATTAACAACGATAGAGATATTAGTACACATCGATATTTACACTTGATCAGCTTTCGGTATACGATGACGAGTGATTAATGCTGACCAACAATAGTATTGATAAGATTAGTTAGTTGTTAAGGTGTTAGAAGATGACTAAATACATGAGGAGCCTTGAGATATGGTCACTAGTTCAAAGTCACTTGGGAACACGGCAATTGAGGTCATGGAATAACTAGGGTGTGTTTTTGAAGGAGTAACTAGTTGAGAATAGGATCGTGGTGTTATGAGAATATGGACACATAATTCAAGAAGATGGAAGAACATGGATAGGAAACTGCAAACTGCTCAAAAACAGTTATGGTACTATTACTATAAATATCATCACCTCATCTACGGAAGAGTTCCACACAAATCAAATAAATTTACTATCTTGAACTGATGCAAAATCCTTGAATCACGAATATTAAGTTATGTTAATAATTAGTTGACTAGATAGACTCGACACCGATGCAAAATCCTTGAATCCTCCCAACGGTGCCAAACCATCTGAGTTGCGTATGCCCAAAGTAGAGTTTATGAAAATACACGGTCCATGTTCAAAAGAGAATTCTTGTCTAGGCTGTGATATTTGAATGTTACTCAATCGTCAATTAATTTACAATTTTAGCTTTGACCGTTGGAACAACCGTTTATAGTGACTTTTTTCCAATAACTTATGTGATTCAAATTGAAGTTGTGTAGCAGTACTTTGCTCCAAACATTAAATGAGCTTATACATTTCCAAAATATATTATAAGCTCATTTAAGTCTACATCAATTTCGTAATTGGAAATGTGTTCAGCGCTGGCTCGGCCGAAATCCATGGCGTCGCAGCAGAACGGGTCGGGATCGAGCCTGAGCTCGAGCTCGTCGACGATCCGGGCGGCAATCTCCGCGAGCCTGCTTGTGGAGTAGCTGCTGAGGCTTGGGGATGAAGAGAGCATCGCCGATGCCTGCATCTCTGCATGTACTCTGTTTCTGCTCTGCTTTTGGAAAGAGAGAAAGAGATGCAGGGGACCCACCGAGGTCGCATGATAATTGCTTAAAATTTACATGGCACGATTATTTTCATATGTCATAGGATTTATACACACACACACTCAATTTTTCCCACTCTGCAATCCTGAAAATTGACCTCACTATGATCAAAATGGCTTGTCTCATGACATGAAATTGAGCTCAGATTGTGAGATTTTGTGGTACATCTACCAATTATTCAAAGAGTAAATCTCATAAACTTTTGTATGGTATCGGTTCATGAGGTCCTGAATTTAAATTTTTTGAGCTCTTATATGTATTTCCAATTATATATATTTGTTTTGGTATCCAAGATTCGGCCTGGCGCAACTTTACGGGTGCCCACGGCCTCCGAGAGTCTGACATGCCCAATGGCGACCACCGACTATAACTAGAGGGGAGCTGGCCCACGAACCCACCACCAGGGCTCCCCACTTAAGACTCTAGCTACTGGAAATTCGAACTCGTTCCCTCGGCGATGAGGTAGTAAATCGCAAACGATCACGACTACCTACTCTTAACACTAGACAAAAAGATCAAATCAAGTGCAAGGGAGAGTATTAGAATATTAAATAATAAATTACATGCCAATCTAATATTTTAAACTTTTTAAATAGTTGATAGGAATCCCACACAATTCCTCATGAACTTAGGATTTTATTCCTTGAGGGTTGTGCCGAGGCTTTATTCCTTCTGCTGATTTATCTCTTATGCTTCACTGATCACCATTTTCCGTTGCTTATTCATTTAGGGTTGCTCGCATTCACTGATTATTGTTGATTTTGGGTTGCTCTTTAGTTGTTATGCTTCAACTCATGACTTTTTGTCTTCTACCCCGAGGCTTTGTCTGGAAACTTTAGAAAAAAAAATGGAGAAAACTTCGGTTGGGTGGCACTTTTGAGAAATTGGAAGTTCATGCGTTTGCGTTTTCCCTCTCATCCTGGTCAAGTTTAAGATGTGGGACTTCTCTAATATAATTAACTTCTCTAATATAATTCATACGTACATCCTAACAAGAATCACCAAGGCAAAAAAGTAGAGGCAATCATATGTCGATCGGCCTAGCTGCATTATGTCAAAATGAAATGAAGTGTATAATTTATGCTCATAATCAATAAAAAGATGAAACGATCCTTAATAATTCTAAGTAGGGGTCGAAAAAGATTAGTACTTAAACTGAATACTCCATCGAAGACAACAAACTACCCACTTTCGGTGAACTTAGCATATATAGAGAGTGATAAAAAAACTCTATACTTAGACACGGGAACCTTAATTCAAGGGGCCTCGACATCCGGGATCAAGTGCTTGCACTTGGGTCCATTAAGACTGAGTCCATGACCTACGCTTGTGCTCAAGAACCTGCGCCCAGGATTGAGTCCTAGTCGCCTAGACTCGGGTCCTAGCGTCCTTGCTCGAGTTCGGGTCCATCAAGGTTGAGCATAGGCCTTGTATTATGACATTGTATCACCTATGTAACGAGTGTGACGCACGTGTGGCAATGTAAGACAAATCACGTCTCTGGCTTTTTCTGTCTATTGAATTGAAAAAAGACCAAGGATGACATAGATATTTTCACTTTTGCAGCCCCAAAATGCGTGATTGCCGTAACTTTAAGGGCGATTGCACATGGGCAACGCGGGCGGAAGCACTTTTTCTCACTACGGAAGATGGACGAGCACCGTGGATGTGGGTTTTGTGCATGCAGGCTTTGATTCTCTTCGTCACATGGAACGCCAACGCCATGCTCATCTCTTACATATTTTTAAATTTCAATTAACATTGTTTCCAACATCATTTAACTTTGATGTTACTTCACAAAGATCTGACGTCATTATTTTGAAATATAAAAGGAACATGGATGCTCAAAGCCAAAGATCTCCAGTCACCTGACTCTGATACTTAGACAAGAGGACAGATCTAATCACCAAGAAAATCATTGAGGTCATGTCAGCAAAACCTAAGAAGAGGATTATTTTTCCCTCTCATGTCTACTGGATAGTGTTCTAAGTATAAATCTCAGTTTGATTTGTCACATATAGTTTTGGATATCATGGTTCTTATGCGCACAAGAAGAAATCTAGCCCCAACATTTGGAAGCAAATTACTCAACATCATCTCCAGTGACTTTGCTAAGAATTTTCTTTTGATAAGCAAAAGAAATTTATCGCACAAAGGCATCAAGCAGATGCTAGCCTGCATAACAAATCATGCACCGCGACCTAACAGAAATTCAGGTGCTTCAATAACGGCGTATCAATGCTGATGTGCGAGACTTCATTTTGATGCAAGATAAAAGTCTCATGCCTTCATCATTTGAAGGTGACTACGAGCAAACCCAAGTTAAGTATGCGTTTCAGTTTATCAAGTCTTGAAATAATTTATAATTATCCCGACGATGCGGGGTGGGTTTTCACCTTGAATTTTCTCTGCTATTTTCCAGGGACCTAGTTCATCTGCTGTTCCCAGTGGTGGGTTTTCAGTATCTGTTGCCAAGCAGCTTATAGAACATCCGACTACTCAGTCACCAAGTATGGGAAGATGGGGTCTCGGATTTCAGGTTTATATGATTGCCTTGTGTGAATTGTTGAACAGTATCATTATTCTGCAAGTAAAACAATGTAGTGAACTTGTTGTGATGTCTGACTTGTATGTGTACTTTCTTGGTTCCTCCATCTTGTGTCCATAGAATCGGTGCTACATTACCAGTGTATTGTTTCTTGTGATAACTGAAATTTTTGTGGGATAGCGAAAAGTTGTCTTTCAATTTTTAAAATTCGTAAACTAATATGTCCTTAGATGAACGGATATAGTAGACGACTCGACAGCAACACTAATAAAACAGCATGCCAACCAATTTGATAGCAACATCGGTAAGCATTGATATCTATTGAGACACAATTAGAACTTAGGGTTCATGTGGCTGTCGCTACATTACATGCCCAGTTAGAACTTCTGCTTATTCCATTCTGTTGCTTATGTAGATGGTAGTCGTGGTAGAAGACCTGTAGCTTATGGAGATGGTTGTGCCTTATGGAGATCCAAATGACCCACACTACAGAAAAAATGCTTTCGATGCAGGCGAAGATGGCCTTGGGAAGAATGCACATTCTCTTAAGAAGGTCTGGAACTAATTCAGTAGTGAAATGAATATGAGTCCCTTCATGTTAGCTTTGTCATCTCTTTAATTGACTTTACATTTTTCCTGGAACATGGAACTTGAGGAGTGTCACGCCCCAAAACTCGAGCGCGCCAACATCCCACCATGGTCATTCAAATGCGACATTTCCAAGTAGTGTGGCCGACCCCATTCAATTATTATGCGCATGCGGAACGTATTATAAAATCCATGACAATGAAATACGGGATATCGAAATCATATCGGCTGACAAAGCAATTCCATCACAATATGCCTGGGATGACAACGGCAATTAGTTACTACTAACAAGATGAAGATCATTTAAGTCGGCATATGAGAATGATTCGCAGAATGAATAGGAACCATACTTGGATTCATTTTTTATGAATTTTACCTGATCATAAAGGTTTGTCCTATATGAATTCTCTTTTGAACATGGATAATGATCTTATGCATGAGATATATGTTACGAGACAAGATTATAACTATTATTAATTGACGAAAGATAAAAATTGGTTGAATAGGCTACAAGATGACCCGTTTATAGCGGGTCATCCTGTAGCCTATTTACCTACTAATATAAAGGTAAATAGGCATATCAATATGTGGATAGAGTATTGTCCCTCCACGAACTACTCCGATAATTAGTACTCATGGCAATTAGTTACTACTAACAAGATGAAGATCATTTTTATGAAGATCATTTTTAAATAATGTATAATTTCATCATAAACAATTTTTATAAATTTCTCAATTTTATGACCCTAAAGAAGGTACAAGTATTATAGAATCACATATTGTAAAGTTTCTATAATTCAGCGTAATTGTATAGCATAACTGCTCTCAGACTATTAAGGATAATAGTACGATGGAAAATCATTGTGTCTTTGTCTTTGCCTATACAGATAATTGTGGTACAGACAATTGGTTCATTGGCTATGCTCTACAATTACGTTGAACTATGGGCGTTTGATACCTATGTCCTCATAATAGTAGTTATATGTACAAACTATTGCCACGCGCAAATATTTTCAGTCAATAAATTTATTAACTCATATCTACAAATCAATAAATTTTATAGACGGAATAAAAAAAAATAAACATTATGCAAATATTTTCAGTTTTCCTTGATAGACACTGTCATGATCACAAACTAGACCTTTTGTATCCAGGTTACCCAAAAATTTGAGTTCGTGGTTAAACAAAACTTTGACACACCATTATCTTTGATCAGCGAGTCTAATTTACAGAATGATTCGTGTGTCACGAGATCATGATAAGGAGACTGTTAAGAAATTTTTATTTGATTCAGACGTGAAAGGGACTGTTTGAAATAACCTAAATTGAAGACAACTTTGTCCCGACTACCAACCGTTAGTCTATGAGTTTAGTTCCTTCCGTGCATTTGCTTTCGATTCCCCGTAGTTGGTGCTAAAGTTGTCTCTACTCAAATCCCCTCCCTTGAATCTCAAGATCTTCCTGTTAAGTTCCACTCTGACTAGATGGGTCGAGAGGACCATGGGGCCACATTTTAAACAATCTTTAACGCGTGGGGCATAACTTGTTAGAAAAGGAAATGGTCAAAGTTGGCAAAGAACCAGGACAGATGCTCACTTTAGAACTGCTTAGCTACCAGCGGCATCAGTTGCATTAGAGAGAACCTTATATGCTTCCATAGATCGTTCATATTGAAGATCCTTTTCGTCATCAGTCCATGAAAGTAAAACCGTACCGGGCTTCACAAAACAACACATATTATCAATATGTTCTTCTTTGACGGATACTGCCGGTTCTGCTGCATAACATCGAAACATCTCCCTCCAGTCGAGCAGTTTTGGAAAGCATTGTGAGCTGGAGTCCCGAGCATCGAGCACAAATCCATCAGCTTCGGAGCGTGAGAATCAAAATGCTAGAAGGATACACAAACCAATCAATGATGCCATAAAAAAAAAATAATTAATTGCCCAATCAGGGGGGCTGGTGCTATTTTATGATTTCTACGTTAATGAAATCGGAAAATTTAGTGCTTTCGACAATTGGCAACGGCAAAAGGACGGTGATGGTTGACTTAAGTATTGGCGTGAATCGAGTCAATCGAGAATCTGTCCTTGAATCCAAAAAATTAAAATGAAAATATTATATTTATTAGGGTACCGACAATTCATCCTACAAGGTCTTTTAAATCAAAATTTGATTTCAATTATATTTTTAAAACAAAAGTCCCATGAGGAAAATTGTTATTCCGACGTGGCATAAATATCTCTCGCTCTTTCTTCAACTTCTTCAATCATCGACGATGGTGGTGTGGTCGCATCTATTAGTGCCCTCAAATCAAATTTCAGCTTTTGCAACATCAGATAGAATTAGACCCCCAAAAAAAAAAAAAAAAAAAACACCATATAGAAACAAAGGCTGATGCTGCAAGGCTTTTTATATTATAATTGATGTCTTTCAATAGTTTCAACAACTTCCTAGGTATCCTTAGAAACGGAATTGTTTTTGGCTACATATGACAAAGCATATTGGGATGATATGCTCCAAATAAGTGGCATTCTAGAATTAAATTTAACTTTTTTTCTCCCCAAATCATGTCCGGCATAAAGTAGATCCGATATGTCTGCACAAGCATATTATTCAAGAGTCTCGTGCAACAAGACAAAATCGATAGGGATATCTTTCCATCATAACATATTAAGACAAAACGGTGCGTCTTAATTGTACCCCATCATGGATGTATTAATAAAATACAACAGACTTCAAGTAGATTTCACAAGCTTTCCATAGACATATTGCATACTTCATTTTGTCTACACATGGATGTTGACGTTTAACTGTATGTGTGTGCAACAAGTTACCTGATTAAATTTTGTGTTGTTATTGTGGATTTCTCATGACAGAATCCCTTTTCTTTACCAGGTCCCCCTCCGTGTTAGTGGGTAAGGATTCCAAAGTTGATAATCTCAGTCCTATGGAGAGGGCTGTAAGTGCTTCTACCATTGTTAACTTCCCACCGTACTTTACCTGCTGAGTTTTTTAGCTGCATTCTATGTAATACATGGCACCAATCTGTTTGCGCATTTCCTCACCCTGAGTATAAAAAATGGCAATCAACAACAGGGACCGATGTACACCACAGGAAAAATATTGCTGACCGATAACAGAAACCTAACTTGAGCAGTGGTCACAGTGATGGCTACTTAAGTTGATATAGTATACCGGTATACATCAAATTTGAAAGAAACTTGGTGAGTCTTGACAAGTTATGCTAGAGTCTATTGCTTTAGCCTAGCTCATTTCGCCAAAAACCTATCGACTCAGGTCTTTTTCTATATGTATTGACAATCAAGCATGTTGGATATCAAACTAATATTTCATATTCTCATGGAGCTTCTTTTTCCATATTTGAATTCATCATAGACAATTTATTAATGTAATTAACAACCCCATGAATTAGGCTCATGAGGGTAAGAACAAATCACTTGTTAATTTAGTAATGTACTATTAAATTTTATTTTCTCTCTTAAGGTGAGAATAGTGTAAGATTGCGATAAAAATCCTCGATTGACTTTATCCCGTACTCCTCGCATGCAAAAAAACGCGTAGCCATGCTCATTGGCCGGCCATTATTTTCGATAGCGACAGGGGAGAAATGTGTTTTCTTTCTCGAATAAAAAATGCCTCTGAAAAGGCACAAAACCTACCCGTGCTCATTGGCCGCTCCAAGGGATTTTTGGGCCTTATTCTTTTTCCGCCAAAGATGGGTTGCTTCACGTTTTTAAGCTTCCAATGAATCTAAATCAACTATGACGGGGCATGCTCATTTCCACATTTAGAATGGTCGGAATCACAGGATTTTCTCTGACCTTTAGCCACTTTTGGGTTGGGCCTAAATAGAGTATTACCTCGCCCACATTTGGGGAGGGCCGCGGCTCAGCATACCATGGGTTCTAAAGCCCGTCTGGCCACAATTTGAGTGGATGAATTGGTTAGAGTACTACTTTAATCAGGAATATAGCATGTGGATTTCCTACCCATACTTAAACAGGCTAAGAACCAAGGTTGCTTCTTATTATGTAAAGTAAATTAATTAGTTAATTGTTTGATTGTTCTCCACCACAACATTTTTCGGGAAAATGGACTTTTTGGAAAACATTTTTCCAAATTGTCATATTTTCTAGGAGAGTAAAGCCTTAATCGACCAACGTGGAGGAAACCATGATTGGAAAAATTGAAATATGACAATAGACATAGAAGAACCTCGGTTTTCCTTTAATGGCGAGGAAGCCATCTTTTAAGTCGACAAACCAGTGATCAGGAGACTAGTCGTTACCTCCGCTAACGGGGACATTGAACTGCTGTACACCTAAATCCGCAATGTTTAGCCCGACATAATTGCTCCATAATCTAAATCGTGCGTGTATATGTGTAGGGAGATGAATAGAGACGAACAAAAGTAACGTTTTGGGATAAGGAGCCAGACATACATCGAGGATAAACCAGGACTTCACATCTTGGGAAGCACTAAAAGACATAAACTATCTCTTAAACAGGAAAGCATCAATCAAGGAGTCAAGGTATGGCAGACTCCCATAGAGTGTTGACCATGATCCATTTATTTAAAGGACCACTTGCAGTTGGCCAATTCACTTTGTATTCAAATTTTGTAGACTAGTTTAAGTAAATCTATCATGACTCTTTCTATATTGACAATACCGTTTTTTTTTTTAAAGTAATGTTGCTTATGTCTCGAGTCCTTGATTTATTGAGGTTTCTAAGTTATTTTACCTACTTTATTTTCAAAGCTAATGAATTTTACCAAATCATCTGATGGACCGGAGGTGATAACCCCTTGTTCTCTCAGATAATTCAACAATGTATGTCTCAATCTCACATGTCTTCGCTTTGAATTAAAGAAAGCATTCTTGACGACTTGGACAGCTACTTGATTATCACAGAATAGGCTTAAAGAGTTAATCTTTAGTCGAGTCAAAGGAATATCCATAATAAGATTTTTTATCCACTCAACCTCTTCATCGGCTGAGACTAAAGCAAAAAGTTCCATTTCCATAGACGACAATGCAATATAAGTTCATCGTTTGGATTTCCAAGTAATAGTAGCTCCAGGTGAATACATATCCACTAGTGGACTTAGTTTATATTATAACAATACTTTTACAAGCATTTTCTCTACGAATCCTCTTTTCCTTTTACATCACAATATAAGTTTCCACATAGGTCAGGGAATTCTTATCTCATCTAGCGTGATTGTAGCTCTCAAAACTAACGTGAGACTTCCATGCCCACAAGATTGAAAGATGAACGGATAATATGAACTATTAATAAATACTACCATGAACGATTTGTAATAATCCAAAATATCAGTTGTAATTAACGCATATTCTGATAAACTTACAAATAATATCATTTCAGCAGGTAAAGTTTGCATGGCAACAACCTAGGATACCCAACTAGGCAGCTAGCAACTCAGACCTCCATCGAATTTAGATCAGTTTAATATACCCAACGAGAGTATCACTCATGTGAATGTGACAGGAACAATAAATCTTAGCCCTCAAATTACACTTCAAAATGTCATTTATGTCCTAGAATTCCAATTTAATCTTATTTTTGTATCGAGAGTATGCAAGGAAAATTCATGCCGGGTATTCTTCGATGCTAACACATGTTTCTTTCAAGCCCTTTCAACTGGCAAACTGATTGTCTTGGGTAGTCATTTTGAAGGACTCTTTTTCTGGACAAACTTTCCAAGTATTTTTTATTTTTCCAGCACTTTTTTCAATAAGCCTTCATTGTGTAATTTGACTACCAATGATTTTTACTTTTATTTTTTTGAAAATGGACATGATTTCCAGTTACAAGAGCAAGTCAAAACGAAAGGGAGGGGTGAAGGAGAAGTCAAAACGAAAGGGAGGGGAGTCAAAACCCGACACCTGGGATTTTCTGAATAAATTTCATATTTTCACAATCATCACTCAATTTGCACAATCCAACCATCAAATGCATAATCTGAACACACCACAGCAGTCAGCACGAAATTCCAGTCACCGACTATCCTGGTCTAATTTCCGAAAAATAATTAAGGAGAAGCGGAATATTGGACTTCTTAATAAAACATCAAGAAGAGGGATTTTGAGAGGGAAATTACACTGATTTTTCGGAATATGTTTTGTAAACCAGCTTTGGCTATGAACCCCCTTGCGGTTTTCAGCCACCATTTGGCTTTTGTTGGAGACCCGGCAATTGCAAGATCTCACCGCTGTCATGCCACCGTTGCCATGAACCCGCCACCATCCTTATCCGAAAAAATTATAAAATAACCACAAACCAAATGTGACCTATTCATATAGATATTGCTTAAGGTGAATAGTTTATTAGTCAATCAATTATTAATTGTAGATATGAGTTAATAAATTAACTAGTCCCATCAGGGTGCAAATTAATAGTGATAAGAATGAAAAAATATAACTGTTTATTCCATTTACTCTTGGTTTTATCCCTTGAATTTTCTCCAATAATATACTAGTTATATTAAACGTCTCCAAAGAACTTAAGGTGAATAGTGTTTGAGATAAGTAATTTATTCATCAGTTGAGTCAATCTAAAATTGACGGTTATGTTAGTAAGTGGGGCTTTTTAATTATAAACGGTTGTCGCCCTCATCCTTTTTCACATTTGTTTTACTCATCATGCACCTTTCCCTAATCGATCAATGCTTTATACATATTCCACATGGCAACTAACCATTTCTTCAGAAACTTTACTTGGAGGTGAGATTCCTCAAGTTGTCTTTCTTAGTGACAATCTATTGCAAGACCATGTGGAGATGGGTCAAAAGAACATGGAAGTGTCACCATTCATCGGCCATGGCTAAGTATCAGGCACATGGCAGAGGGATGTGATGAAAAAGAAAAGGAAAAAAAAATGATAAATTTTTTTAAAAATTAATTTAAAAAATTGAAAAAAATTAATAATTAAAAAAAAATTATGCTTCAGCGTTAGTTGTATCACATAAGACAATTATGTCTACATCAGCAATTTTAGGCCTAAATTGGTTGGATAGGCTGAAGTGATACCAAAATTGTAATGTATCAGCCAAAGTAAATAGGCTAGAGAAAGACACCTTCCCAAGTGATGCCCCTAGATGCATAAATAGAAGCCCCGGTCTGCACCAGAATCTGAAAAAATAGACAGATCTCCCTGTCGAATACCTCAGCCAGCCGGGAAGAATCCATGCAGTTCACCATTAATTGAAACAGAAAACTTCAGTGTACGAACACAAACCATTATTCGTTGAATAATTCAAGGAGGGAACCCAAAAGCATCGAGAGTTAGTTCCAAAAAGTCCCAATCTACTGTATCATAAGCCTTCTAAAAATCAACTTTAATAGCACATTTCGGAAGGTAGGGATCCAAAAGCATCGAGAGTTAGTTCCAAAAAGTCACAATCTACTATATCATAAGCCTTCTAAAAATCAACTTTAATAGCACATTTCGGAAGGTAGGGATCACGGTGAAAACCAGCAAAAAGCTCCATAGGCGATCTAACACTATTTGCCATTTTGGTGGAAGAGTGTTCATTAGGGTCGGCACCTTCTAACAATCCGAGAAAAGATAACCGTTACACTTTTTGAAAGTTTTAGGACTCAATTGCATTTTCATGATAATTTTTAAGACTTCTAATACACTTATCCCAAAGAAAAATGTGAGGTGTCGAGTTTGGGACGCCAAATTTTACAGGCCAGATAAAACAATGGGGTTTTAAATGGAAGTGTGCTAGAGTCCGTAACTCCTCCAGGTGAAAATGATAACCTTCCACGTGTCTTCCTAGGCCTCCATTGGCCCTGATTGCTAAGTCATATTCTCCCACCTGACCACCTTGTGGTTGGCACATTACTTCTATGCACTACCTTCAATTTTTCTCTTGCTTTAGCTGCAATGAGAGCAACACTAGCCTTTATTCTGAATTCCTTTTTATATACTGCGGCGCCTCCAGAGACCATACAAGCACTAGACTCTACACAAACTAAATCTTCCAAAGCGAGACACAACACCGCATAGTCAACGACACCCATGGGGTTTGCTTGAAGTATGGGTTCACTCTGGGCTTTTATGTGGTGAGTGGGCTGAGGAGTGCGAGGCAATGGTTAATGTGGTCTGGGTCACTATGGTTAGTAGGTATGTGTGGAATGGGGAGTTTTGAGAGTGCAAAGGAGGGGTTTGTGGAAATGTGCGGCTTGGCATTGGAGTTGCACCGGCATAGCTTGACCACCGCTTACGTCGTGATGGATGTATTTTCCCTGGCCGTTTTCTTGGTCATGGTTCGGTTGCGTTTATGTTTGCACCTGCCCGCTATCGCATTTAGGTGAGCGCTGTTCAATGCGGGCTCATTCAAGTCAACGGAGAGACCATAACTTATGTTGGTTGTATCTGACTAGTCCATCTGATTATAAACTAGTCTGAAAAGGAGACCTAGAGGAAGTTAGTTCAACAGTCAATCATGATAGCAATCTTGATTGCAGGACTCAATGGGTTAATTCTCTTATATTGAACACACCTTAAATTAAGTTTAAATTTTTCAAAAATGTATCAGTTTGGGGTTTTTGATGATTAAAAAATTAGTTTTTAGTAAATTTGTCACAGGTGTACTAGCTTTGGGTTTTTTAGGATATTAATCCTAAAGAAAATCTACACAAAGATCTTTGGAGACATAAATTTTAAAATTCCTTTTTGACTACACCAGAAAGCCCCAACAATCAAACCCATTTTATTAAACTTGTCTAAGTGGGCCCTAATAAAAGTAACTTGAACATAATGGAACTAAAGTATCATTTTCAGCATATATAGGCAATTGTTTAAACTCTTGATTATATAGAGGGCCTGAAGTTTACAATGTTGTAGCATCTTTCTTCCTAACTTGTAAATTGTGCTGTTTATCATAACAGGACATTTGTGAACTTCTTTCCAATGAATTACACCACGGATATTGCATAATCCTTTAGTCTAAACATCTTCATACATTATAGTAAATATCAACATGTCAAACTTAGCACACTTCCATTTAAAACTCCATTGTTTTATTTGGCCTGTAAAATTTGGCGTCCCAAACCTGACACCTCACATTTTTCTTTGGGATAAGTGTATTAGAAGTCCTAAAAATTATCATGAAAATGCAATTGAGTTCTAAAACTTTCAAAAAGTACAATGGTTATCTTTTATTGGATTGTTAGAAGGTGCCGACCCTAATAAACACTCTTCCACCAGAATGGCAAATAGTGTTAGATCGCCTATGGAGCTTTTTGCTGGTTTTCATAGTGATCCCTACCTTCCAAAATGTGCTATTAAAGTTGATTTTTAGAAGGCTTATGATACAGTAGATTGGGACTTTTTGGAACTAACTCTCGATGCTTTTGGGTTCTCTCCTTGGATTATTCAACGAATAATGGTTTGTGTTCGTACACCGAAGTTTTCTGTTTCAATTAATGGTGAGAAAAAATCTCTTTTGGGCATGGAAGAAAATTCCTTATTGATTTAGTCTTTATTAGAGTAATATATTATTTTGATCATGATCACAACCGTTTAGAGAAGACTCAGCGCAATAGTGGAATTGACATGACATATCATATATTATGCATAATATATGATATGTCGTGTCAATTCCACTATTGACATTTCAGAATCAAAGTTCACACCAAAAGACAAATAATGACATGTACACAAACCAAATGTCGACCTAATATTTTTTGGCGCTTTGAGAATTTATTAATTTTATAGCTTCTGCCGTACAGTTATGTTTTTCCTCAGGGAATTTTCCCTCAAGTCATTGTTTAACCACGAACTCAAATTTCTGGACAAACAAAGACCCATCATCTCCGTCAAGCGTACTCATAACTATAATCTTCGGAGGTGCATATTTTACTCATTCCAATGATGTTAATATATGGATTTAGCTTAGAGAATCAGAATCTGAGAATGATGAAGTTGTGACCAAAGAAGCCGAACTTCGAAAGAGTTAAAGTTCTCAAATTAAAAAATCTTTTGGACCTAATTTTCTAACATACATGTTAGAAGGTGAGCCCCAAATATTTAAAAAGGCCATGTCATCTCCGGATGCTCCTTTCCAAGGTTTATTACGTAAGTTTTGTTACCAACTTTGTCATCCATTAAAGCCATCCCAAGATTATAAAGAATGATAGGTCATTTTTTGACGAAAAGGTACAGAATGAAGCCTTTGAAAATATAGAAGTGTTCTTGTGGGGCATCGGATGCGACCTCGGTGGGTCCCCTGCATCTCTTTCTCTCTTTCCAAAAGCAGAGCAGAAACAGAGTACATGCAGAGATGCAGGCATCGGCGATGCTCTCTTCATCCCCAAGCCTCAGCAGCTACTCCACAAGCAGGCTCGCGGAGATTGCCGCCCAGATCGTTGACGAGCTTGAGCTCGGGCTCGATCCCGACCCGTTCTGCTGCGACGCCATGGATTTCGGCTGAGCCAGCGCTGAACAGCTGCTGCCACAGCCGCCGGGCGAAGAAGCAGGGGGCGAGGAGAGCGCGAGCACCACCCAGTTTGGTGACGAGGACGTTGGGGAAGCGGGAGAGGGAGGAGAAGAAGAGGAAGGAGTTCGAGTTCGCTTTCGTGTCCAAGGGCCAGGCTCGTCTCCGATTTCCGCCGACGAGATCTTCTACAACGGCCAAATCATGCCCGTGTTTCCGGTCTTCAACAGGAATATGGAGTATAAAATATATTCATATGGTACGGACTTCAGGTATATTATACGATAGCCGTAAAATCGTGTGCACATCCTACTTTGTGTCCTATTTCTTGCTAAATCGATGGAATAGGAAGAGCACATTGCTTGGCTTCACAATAGTGAGTGGAGTGCTGAGTGTGGCATGTGCTTTTGTGGGGAGTGGGAGGGAAATTTTTTTACAAATTGAAAATGTGAATTAATGGAAGTGCAATTATGGTCTTCAATATTAAATTATTAAATATCTCTCTAGTTATGTCCACAAGGCCTTTTATGTGGAAAAATGAAGAAGCAGAAAGAGGAGGAAAAGAAAAAGACAAGCAAAAGCAAGCGGTGTTCTCTTCTCAGTTTACTGCAACATCACTCTGCTTGCCCAACCCTTCTTAAGTCATAAACAGAATCCAAGTAAGTTCCAGAGATTCCAGAGAATGCTTCTCCATCAAGTTCGCATTCTTGCATTCTGCTTAAGAATGAATTTTCACCAAGCGAAAATATGTATTTTGGGAAAGAAGTATTTGGTAAGAGGTAATATCACACAATCTGGTTTAGTCTATATAATTCATCGAAAATGTTTTTTTTTATTTTTTATTTTGCTAATTAGAGCATCTGTCGTCTCAGAACAAATTAGTCTATAATCAAACATGAATTTTCACCAAGCGAAAATATATATGGGTTTTGATGCATATATGTATGCATCTCCATGAGTTGTACCTTGAGGGGTTAATACCAAAAATATCCCTAATGTCTGACATAATCTCTAGCAATATTCTCTAATATCCATACATATACTTTGTCAACTTCTCACACAAGGAGCTTTATCTTATATTATATGCACGAGAATGCATTCATAGAGAGTTTCTCCCTCGTCTCTTTGCTAAGTGGAGGCCGCCTTCCACGACGAAACGTTTACAGAGCCAATCCCCAATTAGACTAAATCTTAATCGATTGCTGCCGCCCGCACCTGCTCGTTTCGTTCTTTTCGTCATCACGTGCGCACTCCAATCCCAAAATAGTCCCAACCAACAAGCTTCAAAGTTAAGTCCTATCCATTTAACCAATTTTGACTAAAATAGCAATCTGACTAATTACATAAGCAACATAAAGTAGATTAAATTCATCTCCTAAGTATATTAGGGTGATTGGTGGCAAATACTCCATGCACTATGGACATTATGCAAGATCATGATTCGCACTCCTCAGCCCACTCACCACATAAGCGCCCAGAGTGAACCCATACTTCAAGCAAACCCCATGGGTGTCGTTGACTATGCGGTGTTGTGTCTCGCTTTGGAAGATTTAGTTTGTGTAGAGTCTAGTGCTCGTATGGTCTCTGGAGGCGTCGCAGCATATAAAAAGGAATTCAGAATAAAGGCTAGTGTTGCTCTCATTGCAGCTAAAGCAAGAGAAAAATTGAAGGTAGTGCATAGAAGTAATGTGCCAATCACGAGGTGGTCAGGTGGGAGAATATGACTTAGCAATCAGGGCCAATGGAGGCCTAGGAAGACACGTGGAAGGTTATCATTTTCACCTGGAGGAGTTACTGACTCCTAGTCTTTGTAGGTCTAGAAGGGTGAAGACAAACCAAGAACTCGTTGGAACTGTGCAAAAGCTTGATCGGATGCAATAGTAACTACTAATATTTGTTTTCGTGGTGTATAAATAGCTCTAGCAAAGTATATTGGATTAGCGTGAGGCTTTTGGGTAGTCAAATGCGTGATCACAATCCGATTACAGTTAGGCCAGGCAGGCTATGGCTCCATATACAAAGGCAAGCTTCAAGATGGTCAACTTGTGGCAGTGAAGCTGCTAAAGAAGCTAAAAGGTGATGCAGAAGAATTTTTCAATGAAGTTGCAAGCATAAGCAAGACTAAAGGTTTACATTTAGCCGTAGATAGACAAACTTTATAACCCTTATGACAAATCATCCGCCTAGTATTATACAACAGTTCAAAGTAAGCAAGCAAATAGGCTCACCCTAAAAATGGGAGGGGTCGACGGCCATACCCAATTTGGTTATGATAGTAAAATGAGCCAAGCGTGACAGTGATTTGGTAAAAATATCAGCAAGCTGATGAGCGCTGCGAACATAGCACACACTGAGAGAACCCAAGGAAACTTTCTCTTGAACAAAATGGAAGTCGACTTCGATGTGTTTGGTGCGAGCATGTAGGATAGGATTGGCAGTTAGAGAAATGACAAACTAATTATCACGAAACAAAAGTGTTGGTGAGGAGAGACATAGACCAATATCACGCAGAACAAAACTGACGCATGGACGGGTTCATTATCCCGCATATTCATACGCATCAGGGTATTAGGTGATCACATGAGCATACCATACTCAAGTCCATTGTTATCTTTCTCATTAGCCAAGAACACAAAAATCTCTTTTCAAATCATAAACCTTGTAACTTCTTTTTTTTTTTTCAAGACTTTCTAAAAAAAATTCGTACGCGGTTACATACTCAAAATCAATCCGTCAAATTTTACACACTTCTACTATAAAACCCTATTGTTTTATTGAGCACATAAAATTTGACATCCAAACCTAATACTTTATTTATTTTTTATTTTCTTTTTTAACCACCATTTTTGGAACTAAACTTGGGTAATCCCTTTTTTTTTTCTTTAAAACTTTTGGAAAGAAATTCGTAGGAGCTCACGTACTCAAAATTAATCCATCAAACTTTGCACACACCTAATTCAAAATCTCATTGTTTTGTTGAGCAAATAAGATTTGGTGTCCAAACCCGAGACCTCATTGTTTTTTTAATAATTGCCCATAAGGCCATCTTTTGCAATAATAATAGACAATCACCATAGAACAACAATTCACATAATATTATAAGTATAAATTCTAAGCATGCCAAAAGTCAACTAAATCACCAAATATACATTTTCTAGCAAGCAAGACACTAAAAAAACCACTAGACCACAACCGGCCCAAACCAACAGAACTGGATCTACTCGCGCGTCTCCAAGATTAATTCTAGAATCATAATCAAACGAGTTCAGAAAATTCTAAAATTTGAATATGTTATAAAGAACACTTAAAAAAAAAATCATGAAGATACCTTGACCCAAATATTTCTAGAATAAGAGCAGTAAATCGCCCAAACCGTTGCCAAAACTGTGTCCGTGTCCAGAAATTACGTTTTTCAAAACCAGCTTGGTTCGAGGTTCAAAACTTGTCCGTTTGATCTGAAATTTGATTAATTTAAAGTACAAGATGTGATAAAAAAAATTTTGTAAATGAGCTCTTTCGAAAATTGAACTCTAAGAGTTCATAAAAATCCTTTAAACACCAAAAGGTCACTGGTTCCAGCACAAACCGAGATTCTGCCCTACATGTAACAAAGTTGAAATCTTATTCTTTTAAATCCATAAAATCTTGAATAAAATATATGTAATAATTGAAGATGTTAAGAACATTTTTCAAGAATGAAGCAAACTCAAAATCGTAGCACATGTTAACCCACAAAAATAGCAAACGGCGAGTGTCCAGTAACTAATATGAAGTTAAGCTAATCCAACTTAACACTAATCTAAACAAGCTAATTAACACAAATCTAACCTCCTAAGCGCAATCAACAAACTAATCAAAGATCTCACCAGAATTTGACGGCGGCAGACTAATGACGACGGCAACGCGATGGCGGCGAGAACCCGAGTATCTCCAACGGAGGCTCAACGGCGGTGGACTTGGCCCTACAAGCTCTCGGCCAAGGGCTGGTCAGGCGGGCTGAGGGTCTCGACTTGGGCTGGTCTGCGATGGAGGTGGCTGTTGGCAGGCTGGTCTCGGTGGCTCGGCTGGACAATGGAGAAGTTGCGGCAGCAAACATGAAAGGAACGGAGAGCTGAAGTTGCTGGTGGTGCGGACGTGTGAACGTGAGGTTGCTGCTGTGCGGGGATTGAAGAAGATGGTGTGATGATGGTGCTGTGGTGTATGCGGCAGCAAGATGAACGAGTGATGTGGCGGTGGTGTTGTGGTGACAGCAAGAAGATGAAGGAGCTGCTGGCGTGGGATGGCAACTGGGATGTGGTGCGGTGGAGGAGAAAAAATGGAAGGGGAAATGGAATTGTGGGCTGCGGTGGAGCAAAAGAAGGGAAGGGATGAGGAAGAAAAGAGAATGGACAGAGGGGGAGGGTTCACGCATGAAGGGGGAAGAGAAATGGGAAAAGAGAGAGAACAACAAGTCAAGGTAACAACCAATAGGAAACCTAGCCCAAATATTTATTCACTCGTTACAATTTATCCCAAAGTCTTCATCCTTAAAGCCAATAGCTCAACCACTCACAAAATAGCTCTAATTTCCCTAATTAAGCCATTTTTGGTGGTAGAAGAATGCCTTTCTTCAGCCCATCTGAATTTCCCTTTCTCTTTTGTTCGAAAATCGATTTTCCGCAAAAATGCCGAACACGATGAATTTCTCTAAAAGATGAGACGACATCCTATGAATGAATCGTAAAACACTCGAATGTCTGATTCCCGAAACTGAATTCAATTTCATAGTTAAAATCAACTGGACGTGATTTCAGTACGACCTAACCTATCGGATAGCTTTTAGGGATTTTAGCATGTTTAACCCGTGATCGATAATTTTCGATCCATGTTTGTGCATCTCTGTATCGTAGACGACTCTCGGTTGTCATAATATCGCAATATTTCAATTACGTGTCCCGAGTATAATATCGATAGAAAATCGGTTTACTGTCATTCGACACGAATATCATAGTCGTGTGGAATTACCCACAATTTGACTATGTGATTCCATCGAATCAACTTATATCCGATTACAATTCGATTATAACAGTGTCGTATTGACCATTGTCGATTATTATAGTCGAGTAGTCGATTTCTGATCGAATTTTCTAGTCTGTCACGTTTATATCATTTAACGGCGTCACCAAATAGATTAGTTAACACGAGAGTAATCAGTTCCGAGTAAATTAACCATAAGTGCGTCGAAGAAACAACCATTTCATAAATTCGAGATGGAGTCAAATTTCAGGATGTTACACGCAATTTCTCATTTCAAATTCAAACACCCAAACCAATCAACCAAATGCAATTTGTCCCATGATCTCTCATCTAACATCGAAGTGATTTAGAAAATAGAAGTAGGCTAAATGGTTCGTTTGGTAATGCTTATGTTCTGAGGAATAATTTCCTTTTAGGTATAGTTTTTTTTATTTCTATTTCTCAAAAAAAAATTATTAAAAGAATATGTTTGATAATTATATAAAATTTCTATTTTTGGAATGGAAAAAAGGATAAGAATGCGTTTGGTATAATTCACAAAATTTATTATAATGTAGAATTTTTTTTAACTTGTTTTCTTATTCTTCCTTACCGTTGCGAACCGTCGTTGCTAATGACGGCCGCCAACCCTTGCCACTGATGACCTTTGACGATGCCGCTCACTGCCACTGACTGCCATAGTTGATGGCAGCAGCGATCAGCAATGTCAGTGGTCATCGACAGAGGGCGACATCGGCAATTAGTCCTTGACAAGAGGCAAAGGGAGGTGACGGCTAACAAAGAAGAAGAAAAGAAAAAATAATTTATTTTTAAAATTTGTTCTTGGGAACAAGCTCCTTTTTTTCTATTTCTTCTTTCCGTTCCAACTATATTCCCCGACCACTTTTCTATTTCGGAGAATAGAAAATGTAATTAACTTATCAAACCAATTTTTATTTTTTTTCTGAAAAACAAAAAAATAAAATTTGAGAGAAATTGAAACATTACCAAACATGATCTAAACAAGACAATGACACACCAAATGGAGCTCCGCAGAGTACAACCCACTAAAACCAAGTCAACACAGAAACCACACTTACCAGCTCGAAACCGCGAGATGGGAGAAAACGCCAATGTAGCTCGAGGGTAAGCCAGATCTGCAATTTACCTGCCCAATGCGCTACCCCGGGACGCACCGCCTAGCATTCCTGATACAAGCCACAACCAAGGATCAAGAGGACACGACAACCCACGTTTCGACACGCTAACGTTTTATACAAATCAATGGCACAGAAAGAGAGAGAGAATGTGCCAGGGCTGTGCTTGCAAATCAAGGAAGCTGCAATCTAGCTGCAGCATCGACCCCCTCTCCCGCTTCTCTCTCTCTCCTCTCTCCCAGAGTGAAGCTGGTGGAGCAAAAACACTGTTGAGATTTTTGAAAAAAATACCATAAAGGAGCGTTCCTAAGCTGGCCCCGCGCCCACGGTAAGCCTGGCGACCTCCGCCGCTCGATGACTTCAGCTATGGGCCCTCCGGATGCAACCACCCAACGGTGGCTCGACCCATGGCGGTCGCAGTAGGTTCAAGCTGCGCTCGAGCTCAGGGAACGCCAGCCCTATGTGATGGATTTATAAGGTGGGCTTAAGGCCCGTTCGCCCAAGTTGGGCCCAAAAAGGCCCGGCTCACGAGAATAGGGCCCGTGAATGGGGGGAAAATATAAAAGGGAGGAGAGAGAGAGAGAAGACACCCTTTGGCACAATTCCAACGTACGCTTCTCACTCTCTCTTTCCCTCCGAACGCTTAAGGCACGTTGCTTCCCTTTAAGGCAAATTGGCATCATCGAATCAGAATTTCTTCCTCGGTCTTCGACATTGGTGTTTAATATGTGGCTAACAAGGTACGCTCGAATCCGTGGTGTGCTTTACGATCGGTGATACGTGTTTTCCAGGGCTTCGTCTTCCGCATTGATTTAGGGGTTCGATTCAGTGTCGAATCCGGTTTTCGGGGATCCGTTATTCCCAACATTTGTGACATCCCGATTTTCCGATTCTATTTTCAATAAATTGAGACCGGCATTTCGTTGGCACGCATATAGTTCTTTTCCTTGAGTCAGCCACTCATGTGAAAACTAGTCTATTGGGTGAAGCCGTTAAGAGTTTCTAATGCATCAGACTCGAGAATTTGACCAGGAAGCGACCTTTCGACCGAGCTAATCTACAAGGGTCATTACGGCACAAATAAAAATCGATTAAAGGCCGGAGATAGGTCGACTCGACAGAGGCATATGATCGAGTGTGGGTGATTCCACCGGATTGCACAATTCTTGTCGATCGACACTGGACCGACTTTTCTATCGATTGGGTACCCTGTGTTCGTATTTGAAATATTGAGATTACCCCGACAACCGAAAGTCGTCCATGTTTCAAAGATGTACATCGTGGCTTGAGATGATCAACCATAGGTCAAATGCATGAAAATTTCTAAAGGCTACCCGGTAGGTTGGGCCGCGCTAGTATCATGCCAAAGTGAAATTAACCGTGGAATTGAGATCGAATTCAGAAATTGGAAGTCTGGGTGTGTCACAAATCATTTTAGGATCATTGACTTATCGTTGGAAGATTTTTCATGAAATCAGAGTTTTGCAGCAATTAAATCAGAAAATGGTTAATTTGACTCTAGAAATTAGTAGGCCCGCATTTGATCGCGCTTTTGGGATTTAAGTTTGTTCTATGGACAAGTGAAGATGTGAATTAAAGTGTGGTGGCATTGAATTAATTTTATGAACTTCAATTTGATTCAATTGGAAGAGAATCAAGTGGAATTGAAGAAATTGTTGAACAAACTTTTGGACCCCGGCGGAAAATGAAAGTGCACCCATTGGAATAAGGTTGTGGGAGTTTTGAGTGAGTGGAGTATGACATCATGGATGATGTCATGGTGGGCCATTTTGTGGGATTAAAGAAAAGGAGAAAGAAAAGAAAAGAGCCCCCACTCCTTCTCTCTCCTCCCTCTCTTCTTCCTCTCTCCCGTTGCCTCTCCCCTCCATCTTCTTGGTGCGAAGGACCAGAAAAATTTGCAGAGAAGAAGAAGGAGCAGCCATGGCCGGCCACCCGCTCGCACGCCGTCGTCGCTGCCGCCGCCGTGCGTCCGTCCCGCGCCGCCCGCGCGCGCTCGCCGGCCCGCCGTCGCACCGTCTCCGCCTCCCACTCGCCTGCCCTTGCGTCGCAGCTGCTGTATCGGCCCGTGCCGGAGTCGTTCGGCCACCTCCGGCCACCATTCGGGTCCCGCCTTGGTCCGGTTCGACCCCCAAACCTTCCCCGATCCTTCCCCATCTCATCCAAGCTCCGGATCTACCCTTCCTCGGCCTCAAACCGCCATGGACAGCAACCAAGGAAAATGGGTATGCAGCGGGTGTTTGGCCCGTTTTGGCCGCCTTCCCGAGCCCAGATGCTCGGCCCGCTTTGAGGAAAGTCGATCCTCGCGTCGTCCCCGTCGTTTTGGTTCGCTCGGCTCGTTAATCCAGTGAGTTTAACTCACTAAATCTTGATTAGAGGGTTAATGATGCCCTAAGTGTGCTTAGTCTAAGTTAAGTAAGATTAGGTTGGTAGATTAGTTTATTTAAATATGGATTATATTAAGTTGTTTAATTAAAGTTAAACATGTTTAGTTTAAGGGTTAAGTAGGTTTATTTTAAATAAACCTAGATGTGACATAAAGGAATTTACTTTTGATTTATTTAAACATTTCGAAATTATTTAATAATTTAATAATAAATCATTATTCGAAATTATTAAAATATGATTATTTAATTATTTTCGGAATAAATTTAATTATTTATTAAATTCCGAAAATTTTGTCGGGACCCTAAATTCTCATAATTTCGTGCTTGGCCATCCTATTGTGTATTCGGATTTTGAAATTGATGGTCGGATATTATAAATTTAATGTGGATTGTGAAAAATATGAAAATAATTATTTAATTAATTTTCGGAATAAATTTAATTATTTAATAATCCGAAAAATTATTTTGGGACTCTAAATTCTCAGAATTTCGTGCTGATCAGCGCATTGTGCATTTAGAATTTGAATTTGATGAATGGATGTGGCAAATTGAGTGTTGATTGCGATAAATATGGATTTTATTCATAAAAACCCAAGTGTCGGGTTTTGATGCCAAATTTGGATTTTAATTATTATATTAAATAGTGGGATTTGAAAAAGTGAGATATTGGCTTTTGATTCGAAATTAGCGTGTCCCCACACACGCGAGTAATTTCTGGAATATTTTTAATATGGAGAAAAATGACCGGGATCACTATTTTAAGTGGAAGCATTGATTGAATTATAAAGTGTCCTGAGGCCGAGTATGTTCTGGCTGTGTGATAACTAAGAGGAATTGTCCTGGGCTGTTGAGCCGGACTTGCCCCTATTAAGGATGCCCACGCGGTGGATGCGGGTCGCAGTTGATTCTGGGCCCATGCTCCTTCGGGAACGCCGTCGACGTATTGACGAAGCCGCGCTCCATGGGGGGGAGGCGATGCCTGGCTATATGCCAGTAGATAGCCGAACTGCGAGTAGGCTATGCCCTTGTGTGGCAGTGAATAATAATTGGAATGCGTGCTAAGTACGATTGTGATTATATGAAAGTGATGGCGTTCCAATTGTTTGAGTTCCTATTACTATCTGTGATTGGGTGATTTGAATTGTGCTAACCTGTAGGAAGGAACTGAGGCGAGGTAAGTTCTCTTTGTGATGTGTCTAGGCCACCCTGGGGCGTATTTTCTTTCTAATAAGGGTTTAGGGGGTTGAACTTGCTGAGACATCGTCTCATCCCGGTTGTGGGATTAAAATTTCAGGTCCCTAGATGGCGGCCGTGGAGGACCCGAAGCCCCCAGTCTGAAAAGGTGGATACTGAAGTGTCGGTGAACGTGTCCTGCTAGTTGGTGTTAGGATAGTTCCCCTTTTGTCGAGCT
This sequence comes from Eucalyptus shirleyi, assembly GCA_017140165.1. Classification (NCBI taxonomy): domain Eukaryota; kingdom Viridiplantae; phylum Streptophyta; class Magnoliopsida; order Myrtales; family Myrtaceae; genus Eucalyptus; species Eucalyptus shirleyi. The sequence continues at coordinate 4,131,923 of CM029447.1, read as the reverse complement.
GGTCTATTTTGTAGACGGTCCAGTGTTGTATTTAAACCATTTGTGTTTGTAAATGAGTGTTTGGTATTGTGATTGATTGCCTGCTTTTCTATCCCAAGTTAAATGTTGTCATGAGATTTATTTCGCTTCCGCATGCGTAAAATAAATGAATGGGTCGGCGACATATCTTGGGATGTTGCGTATTTGATCGACCGCGGTGGGATGTGCACGTGCTCGAGGTTCGGGGCGTGACAACATTGGTATCAGAGCCCTAGTTCACTTTTTTCCCGATCAATTTGATGTTTTTGATTGATTTTTTCCGCAAAAGAACTTCGGTTGTACGGATAGGGGCAAAAATCCCGACACCCGAGCGTTTTTCGGCCATTTTTCCGAGTTTTCGTAAGTCGAAATCAAATTCTGAACACATAGGGAGAAATGCGACGTCGAGACGAGTCCGGCGACATGTCGCACGCCGCCGTACGACGCCGCACGCACCCACACGCGTGGCCAGAAGGCGTTGCGTGTGGGCGCGACGTGCCTGAAGCACTGGCTATGGCCAGCACGTGCGCCACACGCGTCGGTGACGAACCAACACGTGCGCGACGGCGACCGGCAAAACGGCACGCGCCGGTCGGTGAACCGACGCGTGCTGACGTCACCCGCTGACGTCATCGTGACGTCACCCAACGGTCGATAACCGTCGGGATGACGTCATTGATGACGTCAGCGCCGACGACGGTTGGCCGGCCGGTCACCGGCCGGCGACCCGACCCGACAGCAACAAACCCGACCCAATCAGCCTAGCGCATGCCGCGCACGTGCGGCTGACGTTTCGGTGACGTCAGCATGCTCACGCGCGAGGCACATGCCAGCTGACGTCTGCGTGACGTCAGCCAGCGCACGCGCGCAGCAGGTGCGGTCGGTTTGTCCGACCGTCACGGCCGGTCCGACCGGCCCGACCGGTCCGTCCGGTCCGACCAGTGCTCCGACCCGCGCGCCCGTTGACTTGACCCGTTGTCCCGTTGACCGACCGTTGACCCGTTGAACGACGACCGTTGACCGTTGACCCGAAAAAAAAAAAATTATGTGGATTATAAGTAATCCATTTTTAATTCTGCATTTGTTGCATGAATTTTGGAAAATTATGTATTTTCCCTTATATTTATTATGGATTATAAGTGATCCATTTTTAGTTCTGCATTTGTTGCAGGAACTATGATGCGTTATGCAAGGATACCTGCAATCCCGAGAACGGACGAGGGAAATGCAAGACTTAAAAGGATGATGTCAGAATTAGCTAATTATTGGTGGCATGATGGTGATTAAGTATCACATGTGGTCTGGGTCAATCAGATGATACAGGAAATCATCTGGAATGGTTATCTTATGCCGGATTTTGAGAAGGTGCCGGCTTTGATGAACACTCTTCCACCTGAATGGCAAGCAGTGTTGGATCGGCTATGGGAGGTCAACGTGGTCCCGGGTTATAGGAGGCTGGTGGAAGCTTTTTGTAAGAGAGCACTATAGGATTGAGTTGGCCAAAACTTCAACCCTTAGATTGAGCGCCACATGGCGCCGAGTGAATGCGCCTTGGAGGCGACATGAAAGCTCTCCAAAAGTTTTTCCATGGTTGGCAAATGTGCCTTCAAATTTCTCAGATATTATGGCTGATAGATTAGAAGGGACATTCCCTATTTATTTCTTTGATTAATTATGTAATTGTTGTTGATGTAACAACTGATATGTTAGTCGTATTATGTGAAAGCATTGTTATTTTATTGGATATTAGATTTTATTTGCTTTCTGTTATTGCTAGTTCCTGTTGGTAATAATAGAAGTTTTTGTAACTTCATAGAATTGATTTTGCATATGACAATCATATTAATGATAGTTTTAAGTTAGGATTTTTGGAGGATGATTGGAAACATAGTGACATTTTGATTCTGAAGCCTTACTTGAAATTATTCATTAATATGATGGGTCTATGCAAATAGGGATGCATAAATGATAGGCATTAATTATTCGTGCATGTATGTCTGATGTGTTCAGAACGATGGTTCAGCAACTAAGAATATAATTGTTGATATGAACGGCAACAATTGTGAAATATTGAATAAGAAGATTCAATATGTGCTGGAAAAGCAAGAAGCACTAGAAGCTCTTGACCATATTATGGAAGATCTTGAGGATGCCATGCGCCACCTTGAGCTAGTAGAGGACCGTCTAACGGTATTTGAGCCGAAAATAGATATTTGCTATGCTGGTTCTAGCTCATAAATGACTTTGTGCTCTAAGCGCAAGCGTATTGATTCGTTCAATATGTGGGAATGCAAAGGATCAAGTCTTTATTGCAAGAAATCAAGAGTTAACCAACACAAGAGAGGAAAACGTCCTCAAGTGAAGAAAATGTCAAGGGTGAGGTGTTACAATTGTGATAAGAAATGTCACTATGCTTGCAACTGTTGTGAGTCAAAAATAAAAAAGGTCTAACACCTCTTGTACATTTGAGAACTTTGCTTATGTGTCAAGTTCAATATTATTGGCTAAATCCAATCCTTTGTGGACTGTAGATTCAGGAGCGACAGACCAAAAGGGTAGAGGATCCTTCGTGGAATTCCGACGATACCAACTGGAACTAAGTGGATCTATAATGGAAATAACTCCAGAGCTGAAGTTAAAGGGATTTGCACCTGCCAATTGAACATGCATGGTGGACGCATCTTGATGTTCTATATGCTCTGGAGATTTGTCGAAATTTAGTATCTGTCTTAGTGTTGGTTAAGCTTGATTTTGGTATAAACTTCCATAATAAAGGTGTAGATTTGTGTTTAGATACAAACTACTATGGTTGTGGTCACTTACTGAATGGTTTTATTATACTAAATGTTGACTGTGATGATGTCAATATGTTATTCCCTTGTTTCACGTCTTCTATCTTATATGATAATGATGTGAATGTGGTGGCATGCTAGACTTGGTCATATGGGCCAACAACATATGAATAGACTAGCTAAATAGGGCTTGTTGGGCAATATTGAAAAAGTCGATTTGTCCATAAGTGAGCATTATTTAGTACGGAAAATGACAAGGAAACCATTTGGAAAAGGTAAAAGAGCTGAATTTTCTCTGCATTTAATCCATTTAGGCGTCTGTGATTCAATGAATGTGAGAGGAAGTCAATGGGCTATTTATTTCATCACTTTTTATAGATGATTATACTCGAGTCGGATATGTCTATTTGATTTCTCATGAATCTGAAGCATAAGTTGTTTCAGAAGGTTTATGAACCTGGCAGAAAATCAATTAGACAAGAAAATAAAGGTATTTAGATCCGATCGAAGTTGAGAACATTTATCTGATAAATTCAGAAAATTATGTGATGAAAAAGGAATAAAAAGATAGTTGTCTATTTCATATACTCCTCAACAAAATGGTGTTGCAGAGAGAATAAACAAAACCCTACTGGAATGGTTAGGTCCATGATGGCACATGCTAACTTACCTATCACTTTTTGGAGTGATGTGTTGTTAACTGCTGCCTATATACTTAACCGGGTGTCTTCCAAATCAGTTATTTCCACTTCATATGAGTTATGGACAGTTAGAAAACCGGACTTAAGTTTTCTTAAGCCATGGGGTTGTGCTGTCTATACTCATGAGTCCTTTCACAAGTTTGGGAAATTGGGTCCCGAAGGAAAGAAGAGTATTTTAATGAGATACTCCGAACACTCAAAAGGGTATATGTTCATAAGTGAGCAGAAAAGTGGGAGTATAACTGAATTTGAATCACGGGATGTCACATTCTTAGTGGATGAATTTCCTAAGAGGGGCGAAATAAGGGAAAATAACTCCCTATTTGAAACCTTGGATTAAGATAATGATGTCAGTGGAGTTTGTCCAAGTGGGAGTAATATGAGATGTAATGAATTGAATTCAACTCATTCTCAATTGCAACCACCTGATGTGACGACATCATCATTACCTAATCCAAGTGGGAGCATGATGGGGAATGATGTGCTAAGTGTACAATCTCACATACGGTGAACAAGTCGCCAAAGTATTCCCCGTCGACGTTTTGACATTGAATGGGAAACTTTTATAATTGCTCCACGAGATAAGGATGAGCTAAAAGGACACAAAGTTATTGGGAACAAGTGGGTTCTCAAAATAAAGCGAAAGGCCGATGGCTCGATAGAAAGGCATAAGGCTCTCCTTGTGGCGAAGGGGTATAATCAACAGGAAGAAATTGATTATGAAGATACATTTTCTCCAGTAATGAGATTTACCTTGATTCGCATTATTCTGGCAATAGTGACCAGTATGGATCTTGAGTTACATCAAATGAATGTAAAGACTGCTTTCCTCAATGGAGAATTAGAGGAAGGAATATATATGGAACAACCTGCTGGTTTCATAGTGAAAGGCTAAGAAGAAAAGGTATGTCGACTTTGGGGGTTGGTATATGGCCTTAAGCAGTCGTCAAGACAATGATATATACGTTTTCATAATGCCATAATGGCATATGTCTTTACAATGATAGATGATGATCATTGTGTATATATCAAAATATCCAATGATCAATTTGTGATCATATAATTATATGTTGATGATATACTGATTGCCGGAAGCAATATGGAGTTGGTTAATACTGTCAAGAGATGGTTGTCTTCTAACTTTGAGATGAAGTATATGGGTGAGGCTGCATACATTCTTGGAGTTAAGATTTCAAGAGATTGTTTGAAGAGACCGTTGTCTCTTTCGCAAGAAACATATATAAATAATGTTCTTGAACGATTTCGTATGCAAGACTGAAAACCCATAGACACTCCTATTGCAAAAGGTGAAGGATTGAGCCATAGACTGTGTCCAGGGACTCCACAAGAGAAGGAACAAATGAAACATGTTTCTTATGTTAGTGCTGTTAGAAGCTTTATGTACGCTATGATGTGTACAAGATCTGACATATGTTTTGCAGTTGGAATGGTGAGTAGTTACCAATCCAATCCAGGTCAAGCACATTGGAAAGCCGTTAAGAGAATACTGAGGTATCTAAAGGGGACTACTGATTATACGTTGAGTTATTAAGGAAAGGATCTGTAACTCAAAGGCTATTCTAATACTGATTGGGGAGGAGATTTAGATGAAAAAAATCTATCTCTAGGTTTGTTTTCTTACCGAATAATGGCACCATATGTTGGAGCAGTAAGAAACAAAAGTATATAGCCTTGTCCATGATGTAAGTTGAGTTCGTGGCATTATCAGCAGCAGTGTAAGAAAGTGTTTGGCTTAAGAGATTTTTTGGATCATTTAGGTGTTATTGGAAGTGCTGCAGATTAATTGTTGGTTAACTCTGATAGCCAAGCAGCAAAAGCGTATACCAAAGATCCAAAATATCATGGCAAGACCAAACATATAGATACCAAGTATAATCTTGTCAAGGATATGGTTGCACGAAAAGATGTGAACTTAGAGTACATATTATGCATAGAATGGTAGCAGATCCTATGATAAAGCCAGTACCTAAAGATGTGTTTTGAGGCAATATAAAATCTCTAGGATTGCGTAGAGACTGATGTACTGAATATTGTATTTTCCCTAAGTGTTCACAATTTGATGAATTTGTGTTTTCATCATTAATGCCTATGAATCTTTGTTTGATCTTTATGCATCTTAATGCTTAGTGCATTACTTTAAGTTGAGAAGTATGTCGGACAGATATAAGATTAGCCCACTCACACGGGTAATCGCCTCTATTTACTGTGTGATAAATAGAGATGAGATTGTTTTTAAGCTTATTATCTAGGTGATAATCGAGAGCTCAAGCTTAAAACACGTATGTCGCATTAATTGAGTATTAAGATGATGACATAATACTTACTATGTCCGAAAGTAAAATACCCCACATGTTTTACTTTATCTGTCTAAGATGCCAGATGTGAGTTCTGATGAATTTTGTGAATGAGTAGATACATGAACTCAAGTTAGACATTGGGTATGCCTGAACTATCATCTGTACGGTATTGAAAGGTGTAGACATACGCTCCATGGGAATTGAGTTAATACCGTAATACGTATTTCATACTACGTATGTATGAGACGACCAATAAGAGTGGCAAAAGTTTGATCTCAACTTTTATGTCGTGTGAGACTCTTGAGGAAGAGAGTTCCTCAATTTCTTAGTCCCCTCATGACTCTTACTTATTCTCAAGATTTCTATTTAGTGTTTGCTATCTTAGGATGTTACCAATGGTCATGAGTGATTCGATCTAATGGGACATTTCTAGAAAAGCAAGCTAAACTGAAATTGAGAGTTTGAAAGAAAGAGGAACATCGATTTTGGAGAATCACATTATAGTTTTGTATTCACCGGTTAACCAATTATGACTGTCTTTGTGATAATCATAATTGTGAATACAATATATATATATATATATATATATATATATATATATATATCATTGTTTAAAAGAGATCAAGAGAGATATAAATGTGATCGATCGATATAGGGTACTGCATACTAAATTTACTCGGAGTGTGATGCCCATTATGAGCTGCTATATATTCCTAACAGATGTATGGCAACGAGCTCTTAAAGTATACTGATCACACGGATTATTCACCGGTATGAATGTTGAAGAGAGGAAAAGAGGATTCTGTTCGGCCCACCATGTTAAGTGAGAGTCTATGATGGTTTTTTCTCTGATGGGGTTGAGTAGGGCCTGTCTGCCCATGTTGGTTTTGGACCATCATGTGCGAGTGGGAGATGATGGATTTATGATGTGGGCTTAAGGCCCGTCCGCCCAAGTTGGGCCCAAAAAGGCCCGGCTCACGAGAATAAGGCCCGTGGATGGGGGAAGATATAAAAGGGAGGAGAGAGAGAGAGAGAGAGAAGACACCCTTTGGCACAATTCCAACGTACGCTTCTCACTCTCTCTTTCCCTCCAAACACTTAAGGCACGTTGCTTCCCTTCAAGGCAAATTGGCATCATCGAATCAAAATTTCTTCCTCGGTCTTCGGCATTGGTATTTAATCTGTGGCTAACAAGGTACACTCGAATCCGTGGTGTGCTTTACGATCAGTGATACGTGTTTTCTCGGGCTTCGTCTTCCACATTGATTTAGGGGTTCGATTCAGTGTCGAATCCGGTTTTCGGGGATCCGTTATTCCCAACACTATGCTTTTTTTTTTTTTGGGTCGAAGCAGCCCTATGCTTTAAAGTGCGTGCTTTTTTGTCGGGATGCCTAAAGCGCAGCAGTTACTCCGGTGCAAAGTGTTCGGCTTCTTCAGTCCGACGGCATCGCCGAGAATTTACACACCTACCCTCGCGGGCAAGGGTGGGCAGCTCCCTGCGTGACTCGCGTTTGGAGGGCGTAGAGGCCACGCACGGTGAAGATTATCCTGTCGGCTTGGGGGGTGGCGTGGGAGCACGTGTCGCAGAGGGTGACGGTTACCGAGAGTGGGCCGGGAAGTCGGTCCGGACAGAGATTCGCGGCGACAAGGAGGGCACGGGTGATGATAACCGGTTTCAACTGCCTCAGTCAGGGGCCGGGTCGGGTCATTATGGTCTCCAGTCGTTCTCTCTGCTCTCTCTATTATTTACTTTTCCCTTTTTTTCTTGAAAGCTTTTTAATAATGATAATGATATTATCATGGGATTTGCTTTTGAAGAATAGACTCGTATGATGAAAATTGAAGGGTTGCTTTTGAGAGTCCAAACACTGTATTGCACTAATTGCGTCCACTGTATATGCATGTTATTGCAATTGAAGTTGTAACTTGATACACTCATTCCATTGAATGTGCTCTTCCTAATTATTAGGACGAGATCTTTCAAATTATGCAGATAGAAAATTTGTCAGAATGTGGACATTGGTTATATGTTTGACCCAAATAATTGGACTACACAAATTGGACTTATAAAATAATAGGACGAGATCTTTTTATTTTCTCCGTTGGAGTATAAAATATTATTCAAAGTTTAAAAAATTTATGAGAAAAAATGATGTAAATATACACTTGAAGACTTATAAATTGCAAGAGTTTCAAATGCCTAACATTTGTAACGTCAATGTGCAAATCGCAAGATTTGCACACAAAAAAGAGAGTCAAAGACTAAATAGTAACATTCACTTGAAACGCGCACGAAATGTATTATGATAACAATACTCCCAAATCATGTAATTCCTAGGGATGGCACTTGACAGGGTGAAAAACATCCCTTCTACCTTCCGTGAGGGTCGAGGTAGTCTTCTCTTCGCGGGATAATGAATCCTTGTGGAACACCGCATTATATTTGGCATTCGTTTATTATTATATTTGCCATTTTTCAGTGTTATTATTACAATAATTTTGTAAAAACATAGAGTAATAATAAAATAAAAAAAAATGCCTTCATGGGTAGGTTTTGACAAAGAATAAACTGATGAACTGATTTTATTGAGTCGAACAAGCTCTAAATATAACAAAATTGTGGATATGAAACAATATGAAGATGGAATACATGGGAAACAATTGTCCCGCGTTGCTTACCTGCAAAACTTTCAAACTTGCATCTCCCGTGAAAGCTAGGCTTGTAAGAAGAAGAGTGTTCTTAAAAGTCCTCTTCATATCTATAGTACTTTATATTTATATACAATGAAAACTATACAAAAACAGCGGATTCATGGGCAGGGCAGGGCTAGTGTTAGCCGAACCCTACCTTGCGACTTGGGCCGCAATGTACCTGTAAGCCCATTAAATGGGCGAGTTAAGTTGAGTTTGGATTTGGTTATAAATGGTTAAACTCAAATTGACCTATTTAATTCTTTTTGACCAATTTATTTACAATATAAATTTCTAGACCTATACCTAACTTGACTCATATACGATCCATATCCAACCAAACCTGAGATTCTTTTCTTTTTTTTAGCATTTTTCTCCTTAAATTATTGCTTTTGAAAGATGAGAATGAGCGGCTTCATGGATTGGCTCGTCGAGCTAGTGAGAGATTCGGGTATCGGGTTATGAACAGGGGCGTGAAGGCGATGGTGAAAGTTTGGTCATGCCATAAATAAATCATGAAACAGGTTTGGGCTAGTTTTGGGTTAAATATAGACGGGTTCATAAACTTACTAATAAACCATAGATTGGCTTCATACGAATACAGTTGCATGCATAAGATGATCAAGTATTTGGACCCAACTAACCAATATCTTAGTGCAAAGTATCAAATATATTCTAGGTGTGGAAAGAAGGAGGCTTTATGAACATTCTAATTTACACAACTGACTTGAGTTATATATGCTGAAATTTTCAAACTTTCAAGTCAGATTCCTTTGAGAAATTTTCACGAACACTTTGCAGGCAATGACGACAAAGTTAAAACAAATTTCATTTTCCAACTCTGGTCATCTTCTCCGAACTGCAGCGTCAAATTAACCCAAGACAGTCGAAATAATATTGTCTTCCTACACTAGCCATCATCTCAGAACCCACCTTCCAAACCCAAAAGATGGCTTCAAAAAAACAAAGCAAGCTTTATCTATGGAAATCTCATGGTCGAATAAGAAATAATCCAAACTAAAGTAAAGCAAGGATACCAGGTGGATTATGAGTACATATCAATCATCAACAGCAACCAAGCACACATGCTATGAACAAACAATCAATAGCCAGGCACGTCGCTGAGTTAAGAATTTCATCGAATGCATTATACATACTAAACTCTCTCTCTTGACCTATCAAATTTACAAGTTTTATAGATTTATTTGAGAGGCTTAACTGAACAAAAATCACGAATATCAACATTTTGATTTGAATTTGTTCTCAGTAACAGGACAATTCTAGATGTTTTTTTCCATATAAGTAAATTGTAACAACGGAAGTTTGAACAAAGCTTGGCCCAAATTACAAACATACACATCATTAACAAATGGAAGAGAGACAACGTAAAGCTTGCTCATGGAATCGCAGACAGGAATTTAAGAAACCTAACACGAACTCAAGACTCAACGTCAATACACATGAATCTTTGAAAACCAGACCTGTATGACACAAAATGCCATATCCAATCTATTGAATTATGGATCGGAGTTGTAAGCTCGTGATGCTTGTGAAGGCAAAGCAAACTTCAATCCTTCAATTTTCTACTATGACTAAATTCGCTGCAGCTGCCATTGCCAAGCCGCACAAGATCTCCCCCAGAAGGCAGTATTAGACCACTCCTTTGGTGCCTACTTCCCGCACTCCTTTGCCCAGGTCCAGCCCCACCCCCCAGACATCTCCAAGCTCCTCCACCTCGTGAAGGACCTTCGCCAGTACGGCATATGGAGAAAGTAATTCAAATGGAAACTTGAGTACGCAGGAAATCATACCCGAATAATTAGTATAGCAGCCGAAGGCCTTTCATCAGACTTCTTCGAAATCAGCACCTTGGAGGATCCACTCACTGTCAGTCCATTCAATTTTACTGTTGCCCATGCTGCAAAAGCCAGTGTTAGGGCCGCACAACTCTTCATAACGATTTTTAAGGAATTGTTGGAGATACAAAATGATTTGATTCCGATTCTAATTATGATTATGAACTAATTGATTTAATCAATCCCTAAGATTAGATATCCAAATTAATAAAACAAGAAAATGTTATTTCATTTTTTTTTTTTTTTGCCAATTTTATCTTTTTTGTATTATAAATAGGCTTATGTACATGTACAAAACATATAGCAATCCAAATGATAATCCCTTCTATATTCTTCGATTTCCACCAAGAATGAACGAAATTATATTGACAACTCACGAGAATTGCGGCTTTGTAGAATACAGCGATGGCCACAGAAAAGGAGATGAGATTGAAGAATAGCCTGAGCATTGGGATGATCCCATATCAACGTCTTCCACTTTTCCTCACCTTCCACCTCAATATACGGAAGGTTCTCAATATCACATAATCACAGTTGCAAAGGATCCAGTTTTGGGCAGTTGGATACCTCCAAAAATTCCATGGAACCATAAGTTAGTGGGACTTCACATATGCTATTCAGCCGGGGTAGATTGGATAGCCGCAAGGACTTAAGCTTTTGGAGAGAAATTGAAGGCTGGGAGGATGAAGGGGTGTTGTCTACAGCAGTCATTACGCTTCCTTCTAGAGAAACCTCCTTAGATGGCATGTATGGGGAAGGACCTCTGATTATCTCCTCCATGTTCTCACAAAAGGATACTTTAAGTCTTCTCAGATTAGGGAGGTGGGGCAACCCCTCATAGTCCACCACTCTCTTCATTTTAGGACATGACCAAACAGTAATATCTTCTAGACTAGGGAAGGCTAGGGGCAGATGCAATGGTGGTGATGTATCTGCTACTGTTAGCCCCACCATTTGCTCACAGTAAGATATGTCAATCTTTTGTAGATGCGGAAGGCAAAATTTAAACCCATGCTTAAAGAGATACTTCAGTTTTGGACAATTAGATATTTTTAAAACCCTAAGGCTTGGGAAGATGAGAGGGGTAGGGGTTGGGGCAGGAGAGTCACAAATGTCGATAATTTCTTCATCTTGTCCTCCACAAAGTACCCACAAGTTTTTCCATCCTACTATGTTCAGCTTCTTAAGGTTTTCAAGTGGACCCACGTCAGACAATTTTGTTATACCATCACATTTGCTCGCTGTTAGTGACCGCACATCTTGGGGTATCAAAATACAATTGCCACCGCTTTCCCCTTCCACACTCACAATTGCATAGTTCCAAGTCTTAATATAGACACTCCTATCGTAATTCCTAAATCGAGCATCATCACTTACTTGCACATAAATGTCTGATGCTTCTTCACGCACGTTGAGCTTGTAATGGTGTGGCTTATTCCTCTGCTTACTAAGCATCTTCACAAACTTGTTGAAATCATCCACATCCTCGAAGGAGCATTCAAGTGTCTCCAATTCCCACAATTTTGTAACGTCTTCTCCATTTACTGCCTTAACTTTAAGATATTGCAAGCTCAACAAAGCCCCCAATGTTCCTTTGGGTAATCTCTCTATGCGCGTACCACTTAGGTCAAGGTATGTCAAGTTCACCAGCATTTCCAGATCCCTGATCACTTCAAGACTAGCACATTCATAAATGTCCAACTTTCTCAAATATTTGAGCTTCCCTAAATAAGGAATACGGCACAATCCTTGACAATATCTAAGCACTAGTGCTCTCAAGTTTACCAAGTCTGAAATAGAATTTGGAAGTTCTCTTAGATTACATCTACTCAGGTTTAGAACCTTTAGCCCCCATAATTGTTTAAAGAAAGAATCAGGGATGACCACATTATTCAAGTAGTTTGCATTCAATAGAAAAGTTGATAGTTTAGGACAATTTGGTAACATATTTAAGGGAAATTCTCCAATTTCGTTCTGCATCAAAGAAACTTTCTCCAAAGTATCTGTCCAATAATCCTCATATGGTATCCTCCTCAACCCCTTTCTTGCTTTTACAATTGAAGTTGGCCGCATGATTTGCAATGCCATGTCTCTAATCAAATTGTGCATCTTCATTGTGCGCCCATGATCTTCCAATAGGCAAACATTTTCTAGTTTGTGCAGTATGGTGAGGCCTCTATCATATTGTTTCTCCCTTGTATTCAATTGACTAATTAATCCTTGGTCAATAAAGAATTCTATCAACTCATACTTATCAATCAATTCACCTTTTGGATAGAATGCACAAGATAGGAAACACTGTTGGGCTTCATCATTACCAAGGTGATTGTAACTGAATTCCAATTTCCTTAAGACCTTTCTAATATCCATTAGCCCCAGATCCGATTCTCTCAATTTCTCCAAGCAATCCTTCCATTCAAACACATTGGTCACTCCTCGCATGTTTCTTGCTATTGTGATGACCCCAAGCGGCAAGCCTGCACATTCTTGAACAATGGACTTCACAATTGCCCTAGTTTCCAAATTAAGGACCACTTCAAATCCAAGCTCCTCCAAAAATAAGCTCTTGGCTTCCGTATGAGATAGAGGTTCAATTTTTATCATTTCTTGACATTGCATCCGGCGGCATACCTCTAAGGATCGAGTGGTTAGGACCAACTTAATTGCATCTGCTCTAACTGGGATTCCCACCTCTTTAAGATCAAAGTGTTCCCACACATCATCGAGGATTATGGTAGGTTTGCCTCTTTTTGTTAAACAATCACACAATATTGCTGCTCGTTTCCTTGGATCCTTTTCTTGTAGTATGCCCAAACCTAGTTCCTTCCCAATGACATCCTGCAAACTTACTGTCTTGAAATCTTGTGACATAGTGATCCATAACACATTGCCATAGTTTGCTTCTTCAAGGAGTCTATTATGTATGTGCGCCATTATAGTTGTTTTACCAACACCACCCATTCCATAAATGCCTAGTCGTGATATTTTATTCCCTATTAGGTACTCTAAAATCTTAATAGTATTTCTCCGAAATGCCTCTCCCGCCATCTTTTCTTCCAACAATTTATTGACTTTGGTCTCTCTCGCGTCAAATACTCCTTTGGCTTGTCTCATGAGGTCTTTTGCTTCATCCATTAGTACATCCACCTGTTGATGTGGTGGCAACCAATCCTCGTTGTTTGCTTCAGGACAATCATTTCTAAGCTTCTCCGCATTCGCCAACCAATTCGCAACTTCCTTTCTTGGCTTTTTTAGGGATAGAGATGCAGTAAATCCTAATCCCTCCCTTATGCTAGCTTCTTTGCTGTAGAGTTGTTCTAGTTTTCTTTTTAAAGCTATATTCTCTTCAAAGTTGTTGCCTGTGTTTGGATGACTCGTCATTGGCGCACCCTCGTTCACATCTAATTCTGCAATTTAAAAATTCCATCAGTTAGGGTCTCATGATAGCATTCTTGTCGCCCCCTAATAATGTAACACAGTGATACATAAGGATTTATTTTTGTAAATAACCATAGACCTGGTAATGATGATGGACTTGGTAATGATGATGGATTTGGTAATTCTCCAATTTCATTCTGCATTAGAGAAACTTCCTCCGAAGTATCTGTCCAATAATCCTCAGATGGTATCCTCTTCAACTCACATTCTATTTCTACAAGTGAAGTGATGCGCTTTCGCATATCCATTAGTCTCATAAACGATTCTCTCAATTTCCCCCAGCAATGCCTCCATTCAAACACATTAGTCACTCCTTGCATGCTTCTTGCGATCGCGATGACTACAAGCGGCAAGCCTGCACATTCACCAACAATGGACTTCACAATTGCTTCAATTTCCCAATTAAAGGCCACTTCAAGTCCAAGCTTCTCAAAAAATAAACTCTCAACTTCTATATGAGATAGAGGTTCAATATTTATTATTTCTTGACAATGCATCCGGCGGCATACCTCAAAGGATCGAGCGATAAAGACCAACTTAATTCCGTCTACTCTAACTGGGATCCCCGCCTCTTTAAGATCAAAGCATGCCCACACATCATCAAGGATTATTGTAGATTTGCCTCTTTTCTTTAAAATACCGCACAACATTACAGCTCGTTTCCTCACATCATTTTCTTGTAGTATGCCCATACCTAGTTCCTTCCAAGGGTCATCTTGCAACCTTTGTGTGTTGAAATCTTGTGACATAGTGATCCGTAACACATTGCCATAATTTGCTTCTTCGAGGAGTCTATTATGTATGTGCATCATAATAGTTGCTTTACCAACGCCCCCCATTCCATAAATGCCTAGTCGGGATATTTGATTCCCCACTAGGAACTCCAAAATCTTTGTTGTATTTCTCCGAAATGCCTCTCCCACCATCTTCTCTTCTAGCAATTTACCAACTTTGGTCTCTCTCACCTCAAATAGTCCTCTGTCTGGTCTCATAAGGTCTTCTGCTTCATTCATCAATATATCCACTAGTTGATGTGATGGCAAACAATCCTCGCTCATTGCTTCAAGATAATCATTTTTAAGCTTCTCCACACTTGCCAACAAATTCACAACTTCCATTCTCGGCTCTTTTAGGGCTAGAGATGCAGCACTCGGCTCTTTTAGGGCTAGAGATGCAGCGCTCGGCTCTTTTAGGGCTAGAGATGCAGCAAAATCTAACTCATCCCTTATGATAGCTTCTTTGCAATAGAGTAGTTCTAGTTTTGTTTTCAAAGCTCTATTCTCTTCAAAGTTGTTCCCTGTGTTTGGATGACTCGTCATTGGCGCACCCTCATTCATATCTAATTCTGCAATTTAAAAATTCCATCGGTTAGAATCTCATGATAGCATTCTTGCTGTCCCATAATAATGTAACATGGTGATAATAAGGATTAGCTTTTGTAAAAAACCATAGACCTGGTAATGACGATAGGCCCATCAGGCCTGTTCCACGAGGTAGATGCTGAGGAAATGGAAGAGCATTATTTGAGGCTTGTGATAATGATGGCACAAATGGAGCGATGTCCATGTGTGCAAAAGCAACTGGCAGCTGAAAAAGCGGTTCTAGCTCAGTAAAATAATGATAAGGTGAAGCCGACGAGTCCATCGGACGTCGCTGGGGAGATGAAGCATTTTCAATTCCATTTGCTGCATCCGACCTACAGTTCGATGGATCGGATTCTTGGGTGTTATCCAGATTATCCCGAGGCCTATCACGAGGAGACAAAGACTCCTGATCCTGAGGGCGTGCTGGAGCAGTACCAGGCAGTGAATCTAGAAGGACTTCATTTGCAAATTGTTCGGCTAAGCCTGGATCCTCTTCATCTATACCTGGGGAAATGCAGGTCGGAGTTATTTTATTGAGTAGAGGAGTGGGTAAAACATCACCTTCAAATTCAAGATGAGTTGATAGGTCAGGTTGCGCCGGTGTCTCACTTAGATAAAGTAAAGATGAAGGCTGGGAGGTATCTAGATTATCCGGAGGCCTATCATCAGGAGGCAAAGACCCTTGCTGCGGCGTGCACCCAAGTTGATTCGAGTTCTGCGTGTCAGTGCCTCTCGTTCCTTCGCCCGTTGTGCCTCCCGTGCTGTTATCCAACCCACTGCCTTCACCTTTAAATGTCTTCAAGGCTTCTGCTCTCACTGCATCTTCAACTTCCTTACAAGCTTTGATACCTTTTCCTCGTTTTCCAGCGAGGTGCGCCCGGATCCTTGGAGTACTTCCGGCAAACACGATGCCGCAAAACGTGCACCTCCACTTTCTCTTCTCCACATATTGTACATACTTACGAAATGGATCTTGCCCTTTAGGCATCCTTTTTGCTATTACCGACAAAGAGGACATGACATGCAAAAAAGAGGCAATGCCAAGCAAAAGCACAGAACGGTTAAAAATAGACAAGATCAATAAAATAAAATAAAAGATGCATATAGAAACATGAAGGTTTCCTAAGTCATGCTGACAGTTAGCTGACTAGATAAACTTGATATCGATGCAAAATCCTTGAATCCTCCTAACAGAGCCAAACCACCTGAGTTGTGTATGCCCAGAGTACAGAGATCCTTATTTCACCGGGGACAAAAGCACACCTAGAGAGAGATTCACTAAATCTACATGGAGGAAATTAACAAAGGAAAATTAGTTTATACTTACCAGAAAAAAAAAAGGAGGAGAACTTGTGGATTATCTAAGCAGGAGAACACGCCTTGGAACGAGAATCTCAAGCAGCACTTACACACTAAGCATGGATCTAGAGAAGCATCAAGAGTACAGGGTAGTGGCCTTCCACATCTTTGTCGTCTAAATCACGCAGCGAGCGCCGACCCGCGACCCGCTCAGGGACACGTAGGCGACGAGGCGAACAAAAGGAACCGCGACGAAACCGGAGAAGCGAAAACCGGAGGCCCGGCAAGAAGAGGCGCTCGAAGAATATCTGAGGATCTGCGAGAATAACACACAGGAGTCTCTCTCTCTACCTCCTTCCCTCTTCTGGTCTCTTGTCTCTGTTGGGGGTACAGGGGAGGTGGGTCCCGCCTCGAGCGTGCGTAGGACCATTGTGGGGCCTCGGCACGTGCGAGCCCCCCGTGTCGGTGCGCCCTTTGGTTGCCGAAAGAGCAAAAATTATTGAACGAAGGAACTGTCCACAGTTTAGAGAGAGAGAGAGAGAGAGGGAGAGAGGAGAATATCTGCTCTCGCCTTTTGCACCGGAATCCCGAAATTGCCCATTCCTCTCTTGCTGGGTCGCCCTCGCCCTGCCCTTTTCTGTTCCTCGCTTTTGTTTTTCTGTCCCACCGCACACCACGTTTTCCCGGGCTACTACAGGCACGAATCTGGACAAAACAGGTCAGGTTGCAATGCCAATGTCCAAGAAAATTCTACAGTGCAGTCTAACAATGCGCGAAACTGGTTTTATATGTAGTCTGGAATCATTGATAAAAATAAATAAAGTTCACCCAAGGGATGATTTAAAAAGAAAAATTAAAGGAAAATTATTATCAATACCTAAATTCTCCGCTCAAAGGCCTCATTTACATTTTCAAGAAAATATGAGTGATCAAATCTGTCGATAATTAGACTCAAGATAGAAATACATTTGCAATGCCGCATCCTCAATCTCTTTTACATTATTTCACGTTTTCTAATAAAATTACGAATCATTGTGAACCTTACACGGCCCGATCCAACCGTGAATTTTCCAACACAAATTTGAGTGGGGAATTTCTATAAAAGATTTTACTATACATACCATCACTTATCTACTAAAGAACCCCGTACAAATCAAACAGACTTATTATGCAAAGTCCTTGAATCACAATTATTAAGTTATGTTAATAGTTAGTTGACTAGATAGACTTGATACTGATGCAAAATCCTTGAATCCTCCTAACAGTGCCAAACCACTTGAGTTGTGTATGCCCAAAGTGCAAAGATCTCTCTCCTTATTTCACCAGGAAAAAAGCACAAGCAGAGAGAGATCCACTAGATCTACACAAAGGAAATTAGCAAAGGAAAATTAAATAACACTTATTGAAAAAAGGAGGAGAATTTCTGGATTATCTAAGTAGGAGAACACACCTTGGAAGGAGAATCTCAAATAGGCCTTACACATTGAGCATGGATCCAGAGGAGCATTAAGCGGGTAGTGTCACTGTCTCCCGTGTCACTGCATCAAAGGAGTGACTGGTCCTACCCAAGAAAACGCGTTCCCAATTTCAGATTTAGCCACGAGGAAGTAATGTGAAGCAAAGAAACTTTTGAGTCCACTTACTTTTTTCCCCACCCAAAATTATACTAATTATATAACGATTTTAAAAAACAGTATACCAAATGAGGTGGAAAAATATTACTAAACGTCAAAATATGTTTATTTGATAAATAAATAAATTTTAAAGAATGGTTCACATTGCCAAACTCTCCACTAGGCAGGCGGACCTAGTTGTAAAGGAACTCAGGGGTGGGGGCGCTAGTATGATGGGTCTGCCGTCAATTCCTACACTTTACAAAGAGACGGATAAAAATTTGAAAGTGAGATGAGAGTTAGAGATACGACTGACAAAAAAAAAATTACCAAACTCTCTAGATTTTGCAAAGAAAATGAAAATTTAAAAAAAAATTACCTATAAAGCCTACCACACTATTTTTCTCATCATACTCCATCCACCTTAGTGCACACACATAAATCAATATGTATCAATTTTTCTTATGTCTAGCATAGCTCCTATTTCCATCTAAGAATGAGTTACCTTGTATTAATTAAGAAAACCTCGGAAGCAGGGCTGATTATTTACTATCCATAAATCTTGTCTAAATTTAGAACTTTAACTACACTAATCACTTATACCCATAAGAAAAATGCTTTTTTATTTCTGAATCTAAAGAAAACAAGTTGGATTGCAATGTCAATGTCTAAGGAAATTCTACGGTCCAATCTAACAATTCGCAAGACTATTTGATACGCAGTGTGGATTGTTGATTAAAAAGAAAAGAAATTTCACCCAAGGAATAATTTAAAAAGAAATATTAACTTACTAATATTTAAGGAAAATTATTGTCGGACACCTATAGTTTTCATTTGAAGGCCTCATTCTCATTCACATTGTCATAAAAATTAGCAATCAAATCTGTCAATAATTTACAGTGATCAGCAGTCAAATCATCAATCTGTTTGATGAATTTACAGTTGTTTGATCCGCAGGGGCTGGCATGATAGGCGAAAGTCCATCCTCATCCTCTGTCAAGTCTACCCTGCGTTGCTGATCACCATGAGATGCTGTCAATGAGGCGTCCCCATTTCTCTCTACATCAATTATCTGGCAACCGTGGTAGTGATCAGCAGTCCAGTCGATCCCATCGAGGGACTTCTCATAGTAGTCAATCAGAGCCTAGCTCTTATACAGCTATCTCTGTCACACAGTCCACAGATGAGGGCAATCAACATTCTGAAGAATCGGCATCATGGAATGGCCAAATTGCAGACACTCTGAGTTCACGGTAAAGTTCAATCGTTTCTTATGCTGCTCATGGATGATGATTGCTTCTCATCTATTCAAATTGAATTTCAATTTGCACGTTGTGGGATTGTTGGCATCATTCAGAATAACCTAGTCTATACAATCTATGATAGATGGAATCAACAGCTAATTTCGTTTTTGCAGAATTAGTGGGCTGGTGGACCATTTCAAGATGGCCTTAGACTGTTTTTTTGCTGTATGGTTTGTTGTCGGCTATGTGTGGATTTTTGGAGGTCACTCTTCACCTTCTGATACTCCGAAACTGTTCTGTTCTGTCTATACATGTAATTGCTGTGCTTGATGAAATATGTGTTGTGGCCCTTTTGCAGGTTATGTATAGTATTTCTAACTTTTAGCTGTATTGGATATGCCATGCCTTTTATACTATGTGCAACAATTTGTTGCTGCCTACCTTGCATAATGTCTGTTCTGGGCATCCGAGAAGACTTTTCGCAGACAAGAGGAGCCACCTCAGAAACCATCAATGCTCCTCCTATCTACAAATTCAAGGTGAAGCAAGACTTAAATGCTGACGGTGAGGAATTTAACACAGGAGGAAGTGAAGGCGGGGTCTTGGCTCCAGGGACAGAAAAGGAGTGTTTCTTGTCAGGAGAAGATGCGGTAAGCATAAAATCCACTTATGTCCTCCCATTCCAATTCTGGAGTTCAAGCACCCTCCTGCTGAATTTTGACCTATAATGTAGGGCTAGCATTTGATTTCGCGTCCTAAAAAGAAAGGCCTCGCCTCACATCTGCTTATACGTTCCTTAACATGGTGAAACTATCATGATAGCAGCAAGTCGCAAATGCTTACTATCGGCAGCTAGGCATGATATTTATCTTCAAGCAGACAAAGTGATGTTGCCATTGTATTTGTGCAGGTTTGCTGTATTTGCTTGTCAAGATATGCAGATAACGATGAACTTAAAGAGCTACCTTGTCACCATGTCTTCCACGTTGAGTGCATTGATAAATGGTTAAAGATCAATGCCTCATGACCCCTCTGTAAAAGTGAGATTAGCGAGAGCAGTGGGCTTTCGCAATCTGACAGAGACAGCTAGAACTGAGGACGAGTTTCAAGTAGCTCAAGAATTTGCATAAGGGAGCTGCCCATGAATGTGCCAACTACAATGTTTGCTCATCGGACTTACGATGAAACAGGGCCTCTTCGCAGATACGTGTATTGACTTGGCACAGGTAGCAAGAGGTTATATCTGCAAAGAGGTTCTCTTGTGACGCATCGGATGATTTACCATTGCTACACTACACTATGTAGAAGTGAATCTCTTGCTTGGGAGTGGTCCCACCTTCTCAGGACATGTAAATGTGAGGTCGAAGTTGAATGGTCGGCTCATACGCCGGGTCCCGTGAAACGATCTGGGGGTGCTGCAATGGCAAAGGAATCTTTGCGCACAGATCCTATCTCGGGATAATGGTAATGATGTATATAGCTTGTTCGAAAATACAGCACATGGTGTATTTAATCATGTAAATTGCGATAAACTGTAACTATTCATCGTGTCATGTTCTCCTATTTTGGAGCCCTAGAGTGGGCATGCTTAAGATAAATGGAGGACCTCAGTACTATTGCTGTTACAGACAGTTACCAAAGGCTGATCAAGAAATAGCTAGCATAGTGCGTAATCAAAGTTGTAGCAATATGCTAAAAAATTGCTGATATTTGCAGAGAACAACTTTAGTTTTATCTTTCCTCTTTTAAATAAAAAGATTGAAGACAGATGAGCAATAGAATTTGGAAGAACGTGATGGACAAAAACTGATCATGGATAGAGCAATAGCAATTTAGTCTTTGGTTTTGTTTTAGATTCTGTTTGTTTCATAGATTTGGAAAATATTTTTTTTAATATTAATCACTTAGATCAAATTCAAATAATTAGTTCATGAAAAGTTCTCTCCATCCCTTGCAATTATGCATGTCTAAATATTTTTATGAACGTTAAAAATCTCTTATTCATTAATTTTTTATAGGCAATACAAGTAATATTCATTTTTAAAAGTGATACAAATGCATAATTTTTAAGATACACTGTACACAGTATCAAAGATCATTCCACACCATCCCTCACAAGATATGAGAGCATTGAGCAAGTGGTCGGTTTGGGACTCAGAAAAGAAGAAAAATGGCTTTTTCTTGAACTTACATATTTTGTGCCATTCATATTACTATTCTGGTTGTGGTCTCAGAAGGGAGATGAGGCTACATAATTTCAACCTCCTTATTTTGGTGCGAAAACAGCAAAAATGGCATACCATTATTTTCGCATCTTCTAAATTTATTTTCGGAGTTTCAGACGACTTAAAAGCAGGAGAAATTGCCAAAGGCCTCAAGAGATAATTTCTTTGAAGGTTGTTTCAGGGAAAACTAGAAGAAAGAAAAAGAAAATTAAACATTTTCCCTACAATCTAGGGAAATTTCCGTAACAGAAAAAAGATAAAGTCCAGCAAAACATATGGCTCCTCTACAACAACAACCCATTAGGAGACCACTTGTCTTCAGCCATTTCATTAGTGATACGAAAAAATCAAAGAAGATAAATTAGAAGATAAATTAGGAGGTTCATATTAGCAAGGATAACATAGAGCCAAGGCCCGAATCACTCACTTGCATACCAAAAATAGAAAACTTTCATGACCTGAAACTAGAAAACGAAGAACAAAAACCAACCCAGGAGAGCATGTCTTATTGATGCAAAATCTATCATTTGTAACATCTCATTCCAAAATTTTTCACAGAACGCAATGTTTTATACAAAGGAAAAACAATGGTGGACATAAATAAGGGAAGTACAACATGTCTCCAGAAGTAAGTTTGCAGAGGCCACTTGTTCTTAAGGCTGATGAAGCATCCGTTCTTCAAAATTTCTCCTATGGCTCCACCTCAGGATGTCCTATAGATTGTAAAACTAACAATGCAAAAAGGGAAACCTTAGCTTAATGCATATTCCCATTGCCCAAAATGAGCTTTCAACTCCACTTGTTAGATAGAGAGGTCCTTAAAGCTTCCAGTTTTCCATTTGACGCAAGAGAATCCATGCTTATGCCACCCGCAGGATGGTTGACTCCATTTTCAGGATTACTAGAAATCTGGTTGTACGAGGACTTTAGAACTGCAGAACTGCGACTTCCTTCAAAATATGTGGAGTGCGGGAAGTATTCAGCACAACGTAATTTCCATCCTGTTGAAGATGTATTTTACAAGTGTCAGAGACACCATCTCAAAAGTCAAATCTAGCTTTATCCAATCATAATATCCCATCTTTGTATTCAGTAAAATGAGTAGGCCAATGAGGAAGTAGGGATAGAAGAATGGTCATCAGTAACGAAATTCACCGACGAGATCCCTCCCTGACTCTCACACCCCAACACACACCCACCCAGCCACCCACTTGCTACCCTATACTGCTGCTACTCCAATTATTCCAACAGATACTCCACATTTTAAGCATAACTTTACCAAAAACAGTTGATGAGATCAAAACTTACTTGATGCAGCATCCATATCAACTACTGCTGAGGAGAGTAGCTTGTGAACCGCAATATAATCCTTGAGTTTCCATTCCTTAACTGATCTGAGTGCTCCATTTCTATGCAACATAACGTGGACATGCTCAACAGATTATCAAGGGGATGGCAGCGTCAAACGGTCCAAAACAAATGAAATGAAGATGGTAGACCTTCGTTGCACCAAACAGTACCTTTGCACCAAGTTGTTGCTTGAATCCTCAATTAATTTCACACAGCCTTGCCCTTATTGCTGGGTTCCAAAAGATACAGCATTTCTGCAGCAGCTGCCTTGTGCATCAAGGAATCTGCACACACACAAAAAAAAGACCAAGCACACTTAGAACCTGTTATAACACACATAAGAAAATTGTCTGACGTTGAGGATACCTTTATGCTTATTGAGGAATGACTCATTTGCCTCTAACAGAGACTTCCCATGCAAATGACTGCAAGATGAACAATTGTATGTGTTAAAAGACTGCCATATTGAAAAAACAAACAAGAAAGATATAGCAAGTCCAAAAGACAGGTTGTAAAGAACCTGATTTATGGTCGTTCAGCTTCTAATACAGTGCAAATAAGTTTCTCAGAGTCAGTAGCTGGGGCAGCCATGGAACTAACTACATGGAAAAACTTTAACTGCAGCATAAGAAGCATCCATCAGGAACAACACCAAGCCGTCAAAGTCTCTAGCAACCGGGGAAACAATATAGACCACCACTGAAAAGAATTGAGGAAAAAGCAGCAGCAACACAGATCAACATACTATGACTTGCATCAAAATTTACAGACACCCAAAAGATGCGACAAATATATCAACAGCTCAACCCAAGGAGTTAAGAGGACATATGAGAATGATAAAATATCTCGAGTGCAAACTAGAGAGGAACTAACCAGGCAACTATGTGTGTCAGGGCTTTCTGCGTCCAACCGGAGCAGCTGCTTCACCGCCTGGGTTTATGAAAAGAGCAGCACATAAAGATGCATATATTAAAATGGAGGTAAGTAGAAAATTAAATTGCAAGCAGCACATATATAGGAAAAAGAAACAGAACATTTATCAGCTTGTCATTAAGTTACTCCGAACAATATGTTTCAAGAAGTTTCAAGAGTAAGAAAGTCACTGGACAAAAGAAAAAAGAAGAAGCAAAGTAACCCCCAGGCAAAATTACCTGAAAAGCAAGCAAAGTTTTCCACTTTCTCATATTTACTTCAAACGGAAGAATGTGTGTTTCCAAAGAATCAGGTGAGCTCCTTTGAAGCCGCTTCAATTACTTTGTTGCCTCTGATAGTGGATCCTCGACCTACCACCACATATACATAATGGAATCCAGGTCACAGCAGCAACTTTTAATAAAAAGGAAGTTACATAATATATGAAGCCAAAAAGAAGATTGCGCAGGAATATTACATACACTAATTTATCAGGAAGAAGCTGCTCATTGGTACATATCATGCTCTCTCTAGAAACGATAAAGCACATTTTTTGGCGAAAGGAATGTAATCACCAGTTCCAATATTAGTATTTTCATGTGCTATTCAGAATCAAAATGCTCTCAATCTGTGCCTTCAGGAACCCGGCCGGCGCGAGTTCCGACTTCCTCAACCAGTAGTGCCCGACCATGCGGCCCTCGTCTGGGCCAGGTTCGCGATCGCGCCCTTCCCCAGCTCCTCCATCGCCTTGAACGCGGCCTGGAACCGAGGCTCTATCTCCTCCACGAACTTGTCCGTGGACCCGATTCGGCTCACGTCCAAGGAAAAGCCCTAGCTCCGGTGCTGGTGTAGCCAGTCCACGTACCTCATCCACAACGAGCGGGAATCCTCCCCAGCCCTCTAGCCCGCACCTCTCCTTCTTCGCCGCGCCGTCGGCCTTGCCTAGGTCCACCAAGATCCCCCTCGCGACCGATCGAGCCAGCGACAGGGACAACACCTGGTCGACGGCGGGGAGCCCGGCGTCGCTCGGGAACGAGACCGAGGCCGCCTCCCTCCTACCGGAGGCCGACGGCTTCGCGGCGGAGGCGGGCGACGTCTTCGGCCTGAGGGAGGGGGAGGACGAGCAGATACCAGAGACGGAGGACGCCATCGGTGGCGGCGGCGGCTCGGAGTCGGAGTTGATGACGAGTTCGTCGGAGGGAGGCGATCGGACGGAGGCCCAGGAGTTGCCGAGAGACCAACACGAGCACAAACCTCGATCTCCACGTTGGAAACAGTCGGAGGCGAAGGTTTGAGAAACCAGCTGCGACCGGCGGGGCTCTTGGAGGAGGCGACGTGACAGAGGTAGATGATCGGCGAGGCTTTTTGGAGAGGCGGAGGCAGAGGGGGTGGGATGCGCTGAGAAGGAAACGGAGGAAGTAAAGTGCAGCTCGTTCCGTCTGCTCTTCCATGGAAGAGACGAAACCAAAAAAATTCAAGCGAGGAGAGAGAAAATTTAAGCGGGATGTTGCGCATTTATTACCTGTCCTTTCTTCTACCAGCCGAGTCGAGCCGAGCCGAGCCAACAGCCAAGTTATTTGGGAGATAAGAGAGAGAGAGAGAAAGAAGTGCTGAGTCGTGATCGAGGAGAGGAAGATGGCGCCTGACCTTATGGGTCCCACGAGGACACGTGTCGCGCTCCCACCGCCTTCTTGTTTGCCAAGCTGTCTACATAAGACGTACCCAATATTTTCTCCTATTGTTGGGGTACAGGGGAGGTGGGTCCCGCCTTGAGCGTGCGTAGGACCACGGTCGGACCTCGGCACTTGCTGGGCCCCTGTCTCGGTGTCGGTGCGCCCTTCGGTTGCCGAAAAGGCAAAAATTGTCGAACGCAGAAAAGAGGGAAAGAGAGAGAGAGAGGAGAGAATATCTGCTCTCGCCTTTTGAACCGGAATCCCAAAATTGCCCATTCCTCTCCGGCTGGATCGCCCTCCCTTTGTATCTCGATTCTCCTTGCCTTTTTCTCTTCCTCGCCTTTGCTTTTCTGTCCCGCCGGTCGCCCCGTTTTCCAGGGCTTCTCAAGGCACGAATCCGGACAAAACAGGTTAGATTGCAATGCCAATGTATAAGAAAATTCTACAATTCGTGAGACTGATTTCATATGCAGTCTAGGGGATCATTGATAGAAAAAAAAAAAAAGAAACAAATTTCACCCAAGGGATGATTTAAGAAATATTAACTTACTAATA
The DNA here is from genome assembly GCA_017140165.1 of Eucalyptus shirleyi. Classification (NCBI taxonomy): domain Eukaryota; kingdom Viridiplantae; phylum Streptophyta; class Magnoliopsida; order Myrtales; family Myrtaceae; genus Eucalyptus; species Eucalyptus shirleyi. The sequence goes on along the minus strand of CM029447.1, from coordinate 4,105,874 downwards.
TTTAAGGAAGATTATTATTGATACCTAAGCTCTTCGCTCAAAGGCTTCATTCACATTTTTATGAAAATATTAGCAATCAAATTTACTGATAATTTGACTCATGACAAAAATACATTTGTAATGCCACATCCTCAAGCATTCTTTCGTGTTTTCTAGTAAAATCATGAATTGTTGTGAACCTTACATGACCCGATCCAACTCTAAATTTTCCAACGCAAATTTAAGTGGGGAATTCCTCTAAAAGATTTTACTATAGATACCATCACTTCTCTACTAAAGAGCCCTGCACAAATCAAACAAATTTACTATCTTTCATTTATATTTACTTTTCTACATTGCATTTATAGTTTTCAAATTTGCGTTATTGATTAAATTATTGCTTGTTTCTTAGTTGTAATTTATAGATCCACACAATCAATTAAATTCTGGGGTGTATCTTTATCTTGGTGTTCTCAAGCTCGTCCTCAATTAAATTCCAACGGGGTTTGTTTATGTTCGGTTCGTTTGTAATTCTACCACGGTTGGCATTCGTAAAGTTTTGTTCGAAGGGAAGGAGTTGATTTCCTTATTTGCCTAGATATTTCTTATTCAGAGTCGTCACGAAACCTGTCTTCTTTAATTAAAAGCCAAAGAAAGATTTTCAATTAAAACTATTTCATTGCACAAGTAATTTCAACAAATCGGAATCATAGATTGGAGTTGTGAGCTTGCGATGCTTGGGAGGGCAACACAAACTTCGATCCTTAAATTTTCTATTGTGAGTAAATTCGCCGAAGCGCCGTTGCCGAGTTGCCCAAGATCTCCTTGTAGAAGGCGGCATTTGGCCGCTCCTTGATCTTTTACTTCCGGTGCTCCTTCACCCAAGTCAAGCCTCACCTGTTGAACATCTTTGACCTTCCTCGCCTTGGAGGACCTCCACCAATGCGAGATGCGCCTCAAGACTGAGCTCCTCGAGCACAAGATCATTCGAGAGATGGCATCCTCATCGCAGTGCTGGTGGGCGTGATTTGTTCCAAGAACATCGAGAGTGCCAAGTCAGTGAAGTGAGTAGAAGAGCTCGAAGCATTAACCAAGAGGCTGAGGCACACATTGGAGGTGTCCAAGGCGCGATTTGAGGAAGAGAGAGAGAGACGCATGAGTCCTAAGTGGATTGATGCTGCATTTGCTTTAACTTTCCCAAAGAATTTGGGGAAAATTTGAGTTGTTTAGCAAGTTTTCTTAATGGACTTTAGGCAAATTATTAGCTTTAGGAAAGTCAAAAGCTCAAGGTAAGCCCCTACGCTGAGATCTTTAATTAATGAAATTTGGTCAATTTCCTTCTTTGTCCTCAAAAGCTCATTAGAAATCCGAGTTTGCCCATTTTAGAAAACAAAATACTACTTCCCATATCATTACATGCCTCTACTTGCTCCTTTGCAGGTTCTCTCTCTCTCTCTCTCTCTCTCTCTCTCTCTCTCTCTCTCTCTCTCTCTCTCTCTCTCTCAAGTTTACCCAGTCTTGCCATTGGATTGGTTGTTACTTTCTTAGGTTTTGATTTTTATTTCCCCGCTTGGACATAAGAACAGACTCGATAACCCTTTAGGGCGACTGAACAGGATACCCACAAGGATCGGGATATGTTAGTATGGGACTTGGGAAGGAATGTAAGCATAGCCTTGTCAAATTTTAGCTTTCCGACAAAATCAACCTAGCGTGTCCAGTTTTGTCTTGCAACGGTCAAATTTACCTTGTTATAATTTGTGATTGCTCTGGAAATTTGAATAATGGATTAACAAGGTTATTACTTTGGCAAAAAATGTCCTATGTTTCTTCTCACGGAGGCATCAGGCATCGATACAAATTAACTTCAGATTTCGGGACTTGTCTTTGTAAATTCATTTCTCTTATTGTATTGTTTGTCTTTGCTCTTACTTTGCAATGCATGCTCCAAGCATGCAACCTCCACTTTTCTAATATGTTGCTTGAATTACTTAGTTTATGAGTTTCAAGATTTCTATTTGAGGAAGCAAAAAACGCCAAATTCCCATTGGATGCTTTATTGGCGTTTCCACTTCATTTTTCAGTTTCAAAAGTTGATACACTACAAGAGTTCAGTGAGAATAAAAGTTGCATTTGCCTCATGGGATCTTGTGGAGATAGATTTAAGAGACCTTTACTTCCTGGGAATAGAAAATAATTGGCTTTTCTTCTTATGTTTATCTTGTTTATTTGTGCCTCTCAAATTTGTTCGGGTCACTTTATTAGTAGATGGTAAATTCATCAAAGGAAAAGACATGTTGAAGTTTGGAAGAAATAGAAACCTTTTGTAAGTTGTCCATTGAACAAATTGAAAAAAACAATCGTCCTGCAAACCACAAAAGGGATGAATAGACAACCATAATTAACAAGTCTATGGAACTAAGAGGCAAAAAGTATGATAAAAATTAAATAAAGAGCAAGTGGGATATTGTTAAGGAAGAAAACAACAAATGGAGGCAATTGGCTTGGAAGAAAACAAGATTAAGACAGGATCCAAAGACGAAAACCATTGATACAAGTAATGAATGGTGAGAGAGGAAATTTCAAGTTTTTTTCCCTTCTTTTGTTACTTTTTTTTTTTAAGTTCATCTTTTATGATACAACTCGTGCACATATTTATTGTAGCATGAAAATCCTAAGATTAAAGGTTTTAGAATGAGAGGTATACATGTGGATCTTGAAGATTTGTTGGATAGAATATTCAGAGATATAGTTGCTACTGAAAGTATTACTGAAATCATACATAAGGTTTTTCTGTTGATGAAGATATTATGGCCACATAACTTGATATCGGTGATTGTACATAATCTACTAATGATAATAATATAGAGTGTAATGTAGGTGAAAAGATTATTAAACATGCTTAAAACCATAAATAAATAAATAAATAAGTTGCATAGAGTTTAATGAAGCAAGCTCAAAAAAGGAAACAAAAGAAATTGACTATGGCTGCTAAGCCAACAATGCAAATAGACATAATTTTTTCTATTATTAAAAGTAAGAGTGTCGCGACCTACCATCGGGAGGAGGGAACATGTTTAGAGGTATTGCCTAAAGGACGGACCTAAGGCCCATGATTAGGTGCGGGCTCTCCCAAGCCCATACCCCGCGTGACGTTGAGATATTCTTAAAAAATTCGCAAAAAGGAGTTGCCACTAGCCTATTGGGGTCGGCTAGAAACCAAGTGAGGTATGGGAGTGTACCCCACTTCCTACGCAACCAGAGAATCTAGGGTCAGGGACTTAATTACACTAATTGATTAATTAGTGTCATTTCGGTACCTAATCTTGTTCATTTTATCAAAATAATTTTTGGCAGGCAGTTTGGATTGATTTTATACCATATCCATTAACATGTGAGGTGATAATGCGAGTGCACAACCATTAAAGTAACAGACATAGCTACTAAGATCTTAATTGCGGCAAAATTAAACACGTGCAATTAAACATAACAGATATGTAAATTACACACATGATCTAAGAGTAAATAGAGGTCTAATTACACTAAGAATGCAAAACATAGCAATTCCTAACCAAACCCTACACTTTTTGGATTTTCGAAATTTATAATAATTTTTTTAATTTTTTTAATTTTTAATATTTTTTGGGATTTTCGAAATTGTTTTTCTTAAATGATTTTTTTTTGGGACTGGATTGGGTCGGGTTGGGTTCGGCTCGACCGGGTTAGGTCCGACTTGGGCTCAAGAGTTGGGCCCAAACGAAAATAGGAGCAGAGTGGGCCAGATCTGCGATCGGGCCCACCTAGCCTGCACCCCCCTTGGTCGCGACTGCCTAGTCGCGACTAGGGGTGTCAAAATGAGTGCATGCTAGTGACGGTGCTGCCATGGCTAGGCGAGGGGGATGGTCCGGCTTCCCTAGCCACGGCGGCGTCCTTCGGCAACCAAGGGGTCCTAGGGCTCTATGTGGAGGAGCTTCACGAAGGTAGAGCCCGCTCGGGCATTACGACAAATAGGTGGAGGGCAAAAGCGGACCAAGGGGCTTTCGACCAGAAAGAGACTCGAGGCGGTGGCGGCGGTGACCAGCAAACAACCAACAACAAATAGGAACATAAGGGGGACCTATGGAGGCCGGAACTCACCTGAACGGACGGAACGAGCTCCGGCCAGCTTGAGCTCAAAAATGCACACCAGGTATTCGCTGAAATGCCAACCTGAGTTCCAATGGGGATGGCAGCTTGGAGACGTGTCTGCGGCAGCGGCGACGGCGGCTCAGAGATGCGTCGGTGGTGGTAGCAGCGATCGAGAGACTCGTCGGCGGCGGTTGCAGCGATCGGGAGACGCGTTGACGGCAGTGGCCTCGGTGAGTTCCCCCTCTTTTTCGCTTTATGTTTCTCTCGCTCAACTCTCTCCCTACTTCCCCCTCTTTATTTTGTCTGTTCTACTTCCTTCGTCCCTCCCTCGAGATCTCTCCCTGCTTCTCTTCCGTTCGACTCACGCGTGTGTGCTCTCAGCTGACCAACAAGTGGACTTTGCCAGCTAGCTCTGACCTCAGGATTCCAACGCTCGCTTGCACCCACGAGATGATGTTGTCCCCTGCTGCCTTGGCGGCCCTGCTTTCGGTTTCACCATTTCCCCATGCAGACGGTTGCTTTTTGTTTTTGTCTTCGTCGGTTCCCCGTGTAGAAAACGGCTGAGGGAGAAGACAACGGGGCGGGCCGGGTCGGAGGGAAGAAGAGGGCTAGGCCGGGGGAGGGGAAAAGAAAAAAGAAAAAGGAAAGGAGAGGGGTTGGGCCCAGGCCCACACGGGGATAAATAAGAGGAAAAGGGCATTGGCCAAGGCCGGATCCGGCCCGACCCGGACCCACACGGCTTTGTTTTCTTTTTTTCTTTTTTTTTTTAAGGAAAATTAATAATTAAAATTTTTTATTTTGATTTTTTATTTGATTTTGATTATATATATATATATATATATATATATATATTATATATATACTTTTTGAAAGATAAAAATTAGGTGTCAACAGGTGCCCTTCTTTAAATGTAGCCTTGAAGAGGTTGCAATCAAAGACAGAAGACACCTAAATTATTTTGGCAATAAAAAGACCCTAGGTGCATATGCACGTATCAGGTCGACAGAAAGGACTCATAATTATGGAAGCGTGTCTTGTCAATAAGAAAAAAGAAAGCCCTCTAGGCTACGAAGCTTTCTGGGTCATAGGAAGAAGGAAGGACTCAGGGCTACAAAGCTCTCCGGGCTACAAAGCACTCTGTGTCATAGGAAGAAGGAAAGACTCTGGGCTACAAAAGCTCTCCGTGTCATAGAAAGAAGGACTCCGAGCTACAAAGCTCTCCGTGTCATAGGAAGAAAGACTCCAGGCTACAAAGCTCTCCAGGCTACAAAAGCTCTCCGGGCTATAAAGCTCTCCGTGTCATAGGAAAAAGGAAAAACTCCGGGCTACAAAGCTCTCTGGGTTACAAAAGCTCTTTGGGCTACAAAGTTCTCTGTGTCATAGGAAGAAGGAAAGACTCCGAGCTACAAAGCTCTCCGGGCTACAAAGCTCTCCGTGTCTGTTGCGACCAAATTTTCAGGTGAACCACCTAGGGTTTGGCTAATGGATTGTTAAGCCTTGACTTAACTCGAGCTCTCCCAAACCCATACCAATTTGCAACTTGGGTTCAAATTCTTAACATGCAAATGGATTTTATCGAGGAGTCGCCACTAATCAGTTTTCGGTAGATTGATTAGACACCTAAATAAAATAATGGAATGATTATTTTACTCCTACGAATCAGAGACTTTGAATACGGGGACTTGGTTACACTAGACTTCTCTAATGCCCTTATGGTACCATTTCTTTTTATTTTCAAAAAATGTTTTTGCAGGTAGTTTGGATGGATATTAAATCTATTTCCCTAACATGCGAGGTGATTATACGAGTGTGCAAACCACCAATTTAACATCCAAGAAAGCAATGAATAAATTGCAGGACTTACCTTATAGTAACGAAAGCATCTGCAATGTTAGATCAGAATTCACATCAACAATCCTAGATACGATTTCTAATTAACACGCAATTTCTTCTTTTTTTTTCACTTAATTAATGAAAATCATGTAATATGCAATGCAATATAACTAAATGACCTAATTCTAATGACATGCAATTTCTAATTGAATAGACCTAGCAACAACCACTAAATGGCATGCATTTCATGAATCTAATCCTAATGATGTGCACATGACATTTTTCTTTTTTCTTTCTTTTCCTTAAAAGAATGCAATTTATCCTAGAAAATAAAACTAATTTATTCTAAGACATTTTTGTATTTTTTCATGAAATTCGGAATTAGATAAAATGTGAAAATTATCTAGTTAGATTAAGATTCTATTCAATTTGTATTAGGAATTAGGTTGAGCCAAATCCTAATTCAAACTAAAATATTATCTTAACCTAAATAATCCAAATACCTAAACACATAATAAATTAAGAAAAATATTATGTAAAATTAAACTAAGTGCAATTTTACCATAATATGCAATGACGTATAAAAGATGCCCTAATTCTATATGACATATGCATGATGATTTTTTATGCTTTTTTTCTTCTTCTTTTTTTCCAAAATTTAAAATTGCCACATAATTAAACATGCAACTAAAATTAAACAAAAACTAACATCATAAATGAATGCATTTTTTTGATTTTTTTATTTAACAAAATAAAATTGATTCAACCAACATGACGGCATATATCCACAAATTGGCGAACCATATCTCGCGCATGAGATCGGGTTAGCCAATTTTTAAATAAATCGCGAATTGAATCTTGGACGGGAGATTGAATATGCGATTTTTCAAGCGATGGCGATTGCGAGTCGGATTTCGGGCGCGAAAATCGGACTGTCAATCCCAAATTTCATAAATGGCATCAAGAGAGTATTTATTCTGTATTTTTTGCGATGATTCTTCTTAGGCAATGTCTGGTGGGGTAGCTCTACTATAATAAAGCTTATGAGGTTGTCTCCAATTGAGTCTGTTAATCTTAGTGACTGACTCATTATCGGTATCGCCAGAGTGTTTGGTCAGGGTACTGATATTGGGTTGGTCCGGAGTGTCTTTAATGATAAGACTCTGGAATTTAGGAGTGTCAAGTATAGGATCGGGTTCTAACTTTGATTTTCCTAAGAGTTTTTTCTTTTGTTCTATAGCTTTAGCAAACTCTGGACGTAGATTTTTTGGAAATTCAAAAGCTTTAAAAATGGGGTTTTTGAGAGTGTCAACTTGTGGTGTGATGAGCTGAGTAGGATTCTGGATGTTGGATTCTATCCTATTCAACTGTTTTCCTATAGTCGCCAAATGTTGATTAGTAAAGTTGTTTTGTTCAATGACTTTGTGGGTAAAAAGAGAGTCTCATTTGTCTAGAAGCCTAAAAGGAGTAGCTGTTACTTCGCTATCTCCATGTTATATTTTTATTCTCCCAAGAGGCGGATGGTTGGATTCTATGGTTTCACCATTATCTAGTTTCCACTTATAATGATGATCTAAAACAATTATTTCTTTTGGTTCGAGAAATTGTTCTTCTAACCAATCAAAGAAAAATATATGGACTTCATATTCATATATGTAGTCGTAATATTTTTGTTTGATGTCTTTTGCTTTTTAGCAAAGGTTTTGAAGAACCATTCTCTGATTTGCCTGTTGTTTTCAGAATTAAATTCTTTATTAAGAAAAACCTTATTTGGTTCAAAATGTTTTTCTAAAACATTAAGTTTGGCATCTATCATTTGCGAATAAGTGGGAGAATGATGAGGGGAATCTGTATTTTCTGGGACTGGTTCAGGCCGGTTTTGTTGATAAACTAGCCTGGAAATCCCTGATCTATTATCTAAACCACTAATTTCCGGTTCAGGTGGTGTCTTGTGATTACTTCTACTGGTGGAAGGAGGTAAAGGTGTTGTATCGTGTGTGGGAATGTCTCTATGTATACTAGGAGGAGGAGTGTTTCTATGCGTACTAGGAGGAATGGTGATTATAGGAGGAAGATTAGGATTAAGATCTATGGACCTTGTATAGGAATTATGAAAAGAAGGACTAGATCTTGAATCGAAAGATCTTTTGGGAAATCTAATTGTCACTCTTCATTCTGGATGTTGAATGACATTAGTCGGATCTGTATTTTGAACAACTTGTTGGGGAATTTGGTTTTCTAATTCCCATTGTTCTGGTAAAGTAACTTGGTTCCAATTAATAGACCTAGGAATCGTCGTATTAGCTCTAGAAATGTTAGTTTGGAGGAGAAGTGTTTCTCCTCGAGGACTATGTTTGAAAGCATTTTCTCAAAAAGCGGAGGACATGGCTTTATAATGAATTCTATAGACAAGAGCTAAAGGAATAGATCTATCTGCCACTTTGTAATTATGGGTTTTGATTTGGAGTGTGAGGGCTCTAAGAATGTTCTTATCTTTGAGAGATGTAGAAAAATTGGGGTAACAGTCAAAATGCATGGGTCCTCTGTAGAGACTTGTCTCAACAGTACCGGGAATGGATTCATCATAGTTTAAAAGACATGAATCTCGTAAGACTAAGAGAATGGAAGTATTAAGGCATTCTTTTGTAAGAGGTTTGACTCCTACTTGGACTAGTCCTATATGAATGTAATTGTATTTTTGTTTATGTTTTTGGATGGACTCTTTATTCAAAAGATGTATTTTTCTTTTATAGTTAGAAAGAGGAACATCCCTTTCCTAAGTGGTTATGACATAATCTGATCTTTTGAAAAATTTCAATTTTGATTGTTTGTATATTTCCTTAAGCTGTATTTTAGAAATTTCCCAATTTTCTATAGATTTGTTGAAATCTTCTATCCTTACTTCTTCTCTATGTATAGGACTTGGATCTGAGTCCATTTGTGATAGAGAACTAGAGGAAGACGTAGATCTTCTATGTAAGCTCATACTTAAGATCGGAACTATTCCTTCTTCAGAACTGTTACAGAGCTAAACCAACGGTCTAACAGCCACTCAGGGACTTACGACCTGGACCACTCTGTAGAAACAAGAAGGATGCCAACGAATGGCTCTCGATCTATGTGTATGCTCTTACAAAAACTATCTATACCTTCCTATTGGCTCTATATATATATATATCATTTACTCTATTTCCCAACGCTTCATAGGAGATCCCTCACATATTAGAGATATGAATCAAGATCTCATATCCAACATGAGATGCAAATCCTTAGGGAGATTTAGAGAATACAAAGAACTTTTCCTTCAAAGGGTCATTGCTAGACCAGATTGCAACCAACCCTTTTGGAAAGAAAAATTCTTAGCAGGTTTACCCCAAATAATAGGTGACCAAGTTAAAAATAGAATTAGAGAAGAATATTGTGACCAAATACCTTATGATCTACATTCTCCTACGTTTATAGGTAATGAACACAAATGTGTAATACAATCAAATTACAAAGACAACTCAAGGAAGAACAATCTCTCACCAACAAAAGTTTGGGAGACTTATGTGCCCAATATGACCACTCTTATAATGAAAAAACAAAATCAAAATGTAAAGGAACTTATCATTCTGAAAAAGGATCAAAGAAACACCACAACAAATCACAACCTCATAAAAATAAAAGGAGACACCAAAATAGGCCTCGATTGATAAAAAAAAAAAAATTAAAGACATTAAATGTTACTCTTGCGGTAGAAAATAACATATATCAAAATATTGTAGAATTAATAAAATATTGAATGAATTATCTTTAGATGATAATACTTTATACCAGTTAAACAATATCCTTGTAGAAACTGATGATACTTCTTCTGATGAACTTCTTGAAGAAGAAGGTCTTCAAATAAATGAAATAGAAACCTATTCAAAATCAGAATATGAAGACGTCTCTCCCAAAAAAACCTATCCCTGAAATAAATATGTTAACAAAAGAAGAAAAATGATTACTTTTATGAAAGTAGATAAATGTTTGAAATGCTATTCTATGTTAGGAGAAGACCAGAACATCATATATATATATATTGTGATGTAATCTGAATAAGGATTGAAAATTTCATTCATGATTCTCTGGAATTTTGAAGGGGCATTTTTTAGACCAAATGGCATAACATTCCATTCATATTGGTCGAAAGGGATAGTAAAAGCTGTTTATTCATTTCACTGATTTGTATTTGCCAAAATCCTGATTTCATATCAAATTTTGAAAAGATTTTTTAAATAGTCTGTTTAGCAAGTCTTTTTTTAATTGGATATTGGATATCTTATCCATTTAAGAGCTATATTTAAAGGTTTATATATATATATGGTGGGACTATTTGCAAGTTTAGCTATGGTTTTTGGGCTCTCAGATCATATTTTGCTGACTTGATCGAAGAATTTGTTCCCCCAAGGCACGCAACACTTGGCGATTTAGTGAGATGTGGGAGTACGGCGGATTAATGTTGAACAGCGTCTTTCTCTTTCGCTGATTGTGAAATTTGATTTTTTTTTTTACTCGTTCAGGAGTGGTCCATTTTTTTTCGTTGTCTGTACTAGTTCTTTATTAGCGTGCTTTAGCAAGAGCTACGGTGATACGGTGATTGGGCCGATGCTTTTAGGGTCATTGTATTGATTCGCGATGCGGCACTCTTTTTTGGATTGTCTACTCAGATTCTCAGACGTGGTGTGGACTTAATAGCATGAGATTGTTCGTTGTGGCAGCTCCTTCAGTTCCTCTTTCCCTACCTATTCAGAGAGGTCGGAAGCAGAACAAAGTGATGTTGATCAAGGGACTTATGAAATGTTGGACCACCGTGTTTAAAGGTTCTTGTACAGTCACTGAACTTAGATGCATAAAAACTATCTTCTTCAGCAGTGCGTACTAATAACATAAAAATTCATTAATTGAGGAGCAGAAACAGCCAACTTAGCTCTACAAACTATCCAGGAGACTGGTTTTAACTTCCACATGTATTATGTGACGTTCAAAACTACTTTTTGTTAGCAACATTTCAAAATTTATCCAAAACTAATTAAAAGAAAACCTCTATTCACTCTTACAAAATGCTAATTTGAAATTTGCACCATGCGAAAATATTCACGGTGGACAAGTTGATGCGCAAATTCCACCATCTAGCTTATTCCAAAGAATCTATTAAACTTTGCATTACTTATAATTTCATACTGGAGGACAAACCGGGATGACAAAGTTATCATTCACAGGACAGTCTATCACTAAGTGCGAAAGTCCAAATTGTTGGACTTTCAATCACAACGACATTTCTAGTAAGCCAATTCACTTCAGCACAAGAGCTACATGCAACTAAACTGCATGCAAGTCCGAAGCGCACCAAGAACAAATGTCTCCCAAAACAACCTGCTTAGCTCAAAACTCTAGTCCCACTCCCACACAAAAGTTTCTGCTTTTTATGGACCGGAATAAGTGATTGGGGGTTCCCGGTTCCTTGATGGGATTGGTCCGGATCGGAAATCGATCATCGCTACCACGACCTCAATTGTCTTGTTTTCCAGTGACTTTGAACTTGTAATTATATCTTGAGGCTCCTCATGTATTCAATCTTTTTTTAAAACCTGGACAAAATCTCATCAATTTGCCGTTCATTGTCAATCACTTGTAATTGTATATCGATGACCGATATTGACATGTACCAATGTCAATATTGATCTTAGTAATTGTCAACTATGCGTGATGTGCTTGGTGATATCCATGCATTAGTCACATAATCATCCATTCTGAAGAATTGGTCAATCTTTTTGGTATAAATAGATTCGATAGATCAGATATGGTATTTTGCGTCATACATATATGTTTTTCGGAGATTAGTGTATATTGACGTTGAGCTCGAACTCGTGTTAGGTTTCTCAATTCACCCGATGTGAATGCTTCGACGGGAGTCTTGACAAAAGCCTCCCCTTCGGCCCGGATTTTCCGGCTTTTTAGTTGCTTTTTACTCTCAATCTTGAGAATAGACCAGAAAAGGAAAGGAGGTACAGAGAGACTCCTGTTTGTTATTCCGGCAGATCCTCAGATATTCTTCGAGCGACTTTTCTCGCCGGGCCTCCGGCTTTCGCTTCTCCAGTTTCGCGGCGGGTCCTTTCATTCGCCTCGTCGCCTAGTGCCCCTGAGCGGGTCGAAGTTAGGGTTTTTGGATCGCTTTCTTCCGGGGCGAAGAAGCGGAGATGGCGCTCGCTGCGTGATTTTGACGACAACGATGTGGAAGACCATTTCCCTGCACTGTCGATGCTCCTCTGATCCATGCTTGATGTGTAAGTGCTGCTTTGAGATTCTCGTTCCAAGGCGTGTTCTCCTGCTTAAATAATCCAGAAGTTCTCCTCCTTTTTTCCGATAAGAATAACTAATTTTCCTTTGTTAATTTCCTCTGTGTAGATCTAGTGTATCTCTATCTACTTGTGCTTTTGTTCCTGTTGAAATAAGGAGAGAGATCGTTGTACTTTGGGCATTCACAAATCAGGGGGTTTGGATCTGTTAGAAGGATTCGAGGATTTTGCATCGATATCTAGTCTATCTGGTCAGTTTACTGTCAACATGACTTAGGAATCCTTTATGTCTTTATATGCATCTTTTTTTATTGATCGTCTGTTTTTAACCGTTCTGTGCTCTGGCTTGGCATTGTTTCTGTTTTTCATGTCATGTCCTCTTTGTAGGTTATAGCAAAAAGAATGCCTAAAGAGCAAGATCCATTTCGTAAGTATGTGGACGATTTGGAGAACAGAAAGTGGAGGTGCAAGTTTTGTGGCAACAAGTTTGCCGGAAGTACTCCAAGGATCCGGGCGCACTTCGCTGGAATTCCAGGCAAAGGTATCAAAGCTTGTGAGAAAGTCGATAATCTTGTGAGAGCAGAAGCCTTGCAGGAAAATAAAGGTGAAGGCAGCAGGTCGGATAGAAGCACGGAAGGCATGTCGGGCGAAGGAATGGAAAGAACAGTTTTTGGCGCGAGTCAAAGTGTACTCCCAAGTGACAGTGCGTCGAATCCCAATCACACGCAGAACTCAAATCAACTGTGGTGTGCGCCGTTTCAAATGTTTGGCGGAGGTCTGTGGTTGTAGCTGTGGTTCTTCTCCTTTTGGTCTACGTGCCTTTGGCTTTTGTCACAGCTCCCTTCCACTCTTTGGTGCTCCTTAGAGTGTAAGCCTTTGGCGCCGTCTTTTGTAATTTTGTCCAAAGCTATATTATTCTTTACCTTTACCGAAAAAAAAAAAAAAAAAAAAAAAAAAAAACTGTGGTGTGCACCGCAGCAACCATCTTTCTATCAGCTGACTGGAACTTGTACTGCTTCAGCATGCCCTCAGGATCAAGGGTCTTTGCCTCCTGGTGATAGGCCTCTGGATAATCTAGACAACACCCAACAATGCGATCTATTGAACCCTGTCACGACCTCTTTTTTTCGGTGCCCGCAATCGAGTACGGACGCCTAAGGAGGCTAATGGCTCGGCTGAATTGATAAATCCCGGACTCTCCCAAGTCCGCCAATTCATGACTTTAATAGTCTGAGTTTTTAACCTGTAAATCAATTTTTAAAATGGAGTCGCCACTAATCGATTTGGGGTGGGTTGATTAAAAACCCAAGCGAGGTATCGGGAGAAATACTCACTCCTGCGCAACCAAAGAAATTAGATCGGGGACTTGATTACACTAGTTAATCACTAATGCCCTTTCGATACCTAATCTTGTTTAAACCCTAAGGCTTTTTGGATTTTTGACAGATTTTCCATGATTTTTGGGAGGAAAAACATTTTTGAGTATTTTTCTAATTTTTTTTGGATATAAAAGGGATTTTTTTTTTTTTTACCTTTTTTGGTATTTTTGGCAAAATACAAGTCTTTTTGGATTTTTCTAAATTTTTTTGGCTTTTTCATGGATTTTTGGCTTTTTTTGGATTTTTGGCATTTTTTTTTTTTTTGGATTTTTGTCATTTTTTTGGATTTTTGGCTTTTTTGGAAAATATGGAATTTTTTTTATTTTTTTATTCTTTCGGAAAATAGATATTTTTTGGAAAATAAAATATATATTTTTTGGAAAATAAAATACTTTTTACTGTTTTTAAATATTCTTTGAAAATAAAACATTTCTTGATTTTTTTGAAAATAAATTATTTATTATTTATTTATTTATTTAAAATATTATTTTATATTTAAAATAATATAAAAAATGACCCGGTCGGATCCGCAGATTGGGTCCGACCCGAGCCCACAACCCGAACGAGGATGGGCCCGCGTTGTGGGCCCGACTCGGATTTTTTGTCTTTTTTTCTTTTTAATTGAAACGGCGTCGTGGCCGGGCGCTCGGGGACACCCGGCCCGGCCCAACGACCCGGCTCCACGACCCAGCTTCCCAACGAAAACCCTACCCAGTTCAGACCCACGCCCGACCCGCTTTCTGACTCAGCTTGTAGCCGCGACCTGATTCCTAAAACCCTACCCAGATTCGTGACCCGTGAGATCTCGCCGACCCGACCTGCGTGTAACCCTCGAGCTTCGGCGATCCGCGGCGTTGAGGCTGGGACGTCACTGGCGGTGACTCGACGGTGACAACGCGATGGACGGCGACTCGGGGTTTGGCGACGAGCGACTACTGGATTCGCACGAAGCGGCGACAACGACGGGCAACTGCTGGGTTTTCAGGGAGAAGGCGGGGCAACAGTGATGATGCGGGTGAGCATGACCTTTACCTGTTCGCGACAAGGGTACGGGGAGACGGCTGTAGGGATGTTGCTGGTCGGCTTTGGGGCTAAGATGGCTCGGTGAAGTAGTGTTAGGCTCCCAGATCTAATTAGATCTGACCTTTCCGCAGACCCTCGCCCTCGGATCTTCAGATCTGGACCTTGTCTCTCCGGCTCCTCTCGCGGATCTGGGACTCCCTTGGAACCAGACCCTCTCTGCTAGACCGAATCTCTCACTCCGGCCAAATCCAAGCCTCCACCGGCCAGATCTGACCTCCTCGAACTCGCTCGTCGGCGGCCTCCCCCGAAGTCTCTCAGTGGGAAGATCTCAGAGCTCGCTCTCCTTCGACGGCGATTGTGCCCTCCTATAGGCGAGGAGGTCCGGTCGACGGAGGGACTTAGCCACCAGTCTTTGGCTTGCCGATCGGACTCCCATGGCCGAACCGATGTCTCATCTCAGCATTAAAGGCGCACATTGAAAGCGCATGCACGTCGTCCTCTCCTTCGGCGGCCTACCTCCGTGCCTCTCTACCGTAGGCTACCCTTGAGCGCGTCGCCGACCACCGCGCGTGAGATGCAGAGGCGTCTGAGGAAGAAGAAGACAGGAGGGAGAAGAGAGGGGGGGCTCGCATGGGAAAGAAAGAGGCGGCTGCTTCTTTTTCTTTTTTGTTTTTTTGTTTTTGTTTTTTTTGTTATTTTTTTGTTATTTGTTTATTATTCCGAAAAAAGACAAAATAAATAAAATAAAAACTTAATTAATAAAATAAAATAAACCTAATTAAAATTGAGGTGTCAACAACTGCCCCTCTTTGAAGGTGAGTTCGCAGAGGTTGCATTCAAAGACATGCTGATGCCTCAATTTTATCCATGCATGCGTAGCAGATTATACTTTATTTGGGACTTATTATTCTATGCAGGAAAAAGAGTAATATAACTTTACATATACTAAGACAGATAAAAAGATACCTATAGTTACTTACCGGGAGTGAGTGAGATAGGGTGTGAACCCCGAGTTTTGGCAAGTATCAAGGCATCATCTTACCTGGTGACATGAGGAGGTTGCTTTTCCAGGACCCGAACCATTCTTCGGTCGCCTGTTAGAGCAATAAGTGATTTGTTTAGGACACGAACCTTTCTTCAATCGCCTTAACGGGGAATTGCCTTCCCAAGACCCAAACCTTTCTTCGATCGCCTGTTAGAGCAATAAGTTGTTTTGTCTAGAACCCAAACCTTTCTTCGGTCGCCTTGACGAAGAATTGCTTTTCCAGGACCCGAACCTTTCTTCGATCGCCTGTTAGAGCAATAAATTGTTTTGTCTAGGACCCGAACCTTTCTTCGGTCGCTTGATAAAGCAATAAGTTGTTTGTCTAGGACCCGAACCTTTCTTCGGTCGCCTTGATGGGAGATGCGCCGACCTTTCTCAGGGCATCTATTTGTGGGTGCCTAATTTATATCGATGACACCAGTTGGTACCCAACCTTTCTCAGGAGATGCACCAACGTTTCTCAGGACATCATATTTGTTGGGGTGTCTGACTTCTGTCAAAGACACCGGTAGGAACCCGACCTTTTTCAGGAGGATGCGCCGACCTTTATCAGGGCATCGATTTGTGGGGCGTCTGACTTCTGTCGAAGACACCAGTTGGAACTCGGCCTTTCTCGGGAGGATGCGCCGACCTTTCTCAGGGCATCGATTCTGGAAGATACCTGAACATTCACAAGCATATCAAAGAGTACCTGGATATTCACAAGTGTTAACCTGAAGGATATTTGAGCCTTTGCAAGCGTCAAAAGGGGCATTTGGCTTATCATAAGCATTGGAGGGGCACTTGGATGATCACAAGTACGAATTCTTGAAGGATACTTGGGATATTCGTGAATGTCTCTCACCTTCTAGTAATTGGGAATATTGAGGGCGTGCCCCGCATATTCATGAAAGTCTCTCATCTCCTAGTAATTGGAAATATCGAAGACGTACCTTGGATATTCATGAAGGTCTCTCACCTCCTAGTAATTGGAATATTGAGGATGTGCCCCGCATATTCGTGAAGGTCTCTCACCTCCTGGTAATTGGAATATCGAGGACATGCCCCACATATTCATGAAGGTCTCCCACCTCCTGATAGTTGGAATATCGAGGACGTATCTTGAATATTCATGAAGGTCTCTCACCTCCTGGTAAAGGGAATATCGAGGACGTACCTTGGATATTCAGGAAGGTCTCCCACCTCCTGGCAATATAAACTTGAATATAGCACAAGACTTACTTGGATGGCCGCAGGCACTCAAAAGGGCTAGAACATCTGGGTAGCCATAAGTGTACAAAGTATTGGAATACTTGGATGAACACAAGTATTTAATGACATGATCTGGGACTACTTAGACAGGTCCAAGTGTTATGATGATAAGAGAGCATACCTGATAATCGCAGGTGCACAACGCAGTGGAATACTTGAACAGCTACTAGTATTCAAAGATACAATTTTGAAGACAACCTGGATAGGTCGAGTGTCACGGAATTAGAGTACTTATACAATGAAAGGTACTCAAAGGTAGTGGGATACTTGACAATATGGGGATACCTAGACAGCAGTAGGTATTCCAAGAGATACTTGGTCAGTCACAAGTATCAATACTTTGAGAACAACTTGAACAGATCGAGTGTCAGGAGAAGGGAGTATCCGAACGGTGGCCGGTATTCATAGACAATAGTAAATACCTAGACAGCAGCAGGTATTTAACGATAAAGGGATACTTGGTCAGTCACAAGTATCAATACTCTGGGGACAACTCGAACAAGTCGAGTGTCAGGAAAAAGGAGTATCCGAACAGTGGCCGGTACTCAAAAACAAGAGGAATACCTAGACAGCAGCAGGTATTTAACGATAAAGGGATACTGGGTCAGTCACAAGTATCAATACTTTGGGGACAACTCGAACAGGTCGAGTGTCAGGAAAAGGGAGTATCCGAACGGTGGCCGGTACTCAAAGACAAGAGGATACTTGGACAGTCACGAGCATCCAAACTTTAAAGACAACTCGAACAGGTCGAGTGTCAACAGAAAGAGCGCTTGAGTAACGGCAGGCACTCAAAAATAGGGGGATACCTGGACAGTCGCAAATATCAATACTCTAGGGACAACTCGAACGGGGCGAGTGTCGATAAGAGGGAGTACTTAGCAAGTGGTGGGTATTTAAAGACAATGTGATACTTAGACAGTTGCAAGCACCTGAACTCAAGGGACGACTCGAATAGGTCAAGTGTCAAGAAGAGAGTACTTGGACAGTGGTAGGTACTTTAAGGCAAATGGGGATAGAGATATGCTTACTTGGCAATATCTCTGATCTCTGAGAGTATGTCTGTTACTCGTACAATATGCACACATGTTTGTATATACTGTAAATTCATGAATTCAAATGAGATTCATGCATGATAATTTTGTCAGTTTTGCATCATCTGATTTCCACTGGGGAAGATTTTGAAAGACGACTTTCATTTAGAATGTAGATGTCTTGAGCATGCCAGATGAGAGACTTTCAGTCTGAAGGGACTTTTCGCTCACTCTCATGGAAAATGCTATCCTGACCATTAATGCAGGATTTTTAAGGACCACACTATCTCACTGTCATCATGTCAGCAGGGGTCCGAGTATTCTCGCAAACGGTACAACTTTACCAATATGAGAGGTCTTTGTTGAAACTGTGAAGTCTTAGTCAGCGGCTCATCAAAGGGGACCATCAAGGTCGAAGCTGATGGACGAAAATGTTGCACGATCATCTCCGGGTTTACAAGTCAAGAACCCTGAGAAAAGAGATAGAGTAATCTTGCTCGTACTTCTTCGAGCGATGCTTATGAACATATGAAATCCTATGTTAATTAAAGTGCCCCTAGTCTGAAGAGACTTTTACAATGGGAATGTAACGTAGACTCGGCTCACATGTAAGAGGGTGAGAGTTCGTGACTGTCTCGGCGTTTGTCACTGGTCTTTCTTCTCACTATTAGATAGAGGCTCTATGGATCACAACAACAACTTTTTCTTGGTTGTATTTTTGACTGGGGGGCATTGGTCTTGCTTTTACCAGGCACACTGTTTTTTTTTTTTGTTTTTTTTTATGCCCCTATTTTTTATTCCAGTTCTTCATTCATGGGCATTGACCTTGCTTTTACCAGGTACATTGTTTTTTTATACCCTACTTTTCATTCTTGTTGTCGGAGGAACTAGCCTAGGCAAGTTTAATCGAAGCACCGTCATTAGACTCTTGAGTCTTCATCTTCAACCGGCGCTTGGGCTATGGCAATAACTTCTGCTTTGTCTCAATGTGAGGGTAAAATTACAGACTCACTCGGGTTGTACAATGAATACAAGTGTGTAGAGACAGAATTGCTCTTCGTCATTTTATGGCACTTAAATTAACATAAGAGTTCATATGCAATAAGGACACCCAAAGATTGATGCAAGTGCGAGTAAGAAAATTTCTATCTCTCTTCTCACCTTATGATGCTGCTTCACTTCTAATCTGCCCCGGTGTAGGGGTTGTTCTTGATGAGGGTAGGACATAAATTTCACCAGTGTATGGGGCTCAATGGGGTGAGCGATGGAATGCCTCTCACTATTTTGGTTATCGTACCACTTGTGAGAGAACTCTTTACCCTGCAGCCATGGAATCTTCTGCGCTCATTTTACAAGTGTATAGATAGGGGATTGTGTGTAGGATATGGTTTGCCTTTCATCATTCTGACGCGCCTCATCCAGCATGCTCGATTAATCTTGTATTCTTCATTTAGCTATCTATTCTAATAATCCTTAATGGAATCAGTGATTTAGATAGACAAAATCATCATGCGAAATCCATTTGGAAAAGACATGCAGCATTTTAAATGTGATGGAGTTTGTACTCTTAGAACAAATGAATGGTTTTAACTCAAAAAGACCTTCTTGGTAGCTTTAAAGGCTAACAGAATAGTATTGTTAAATTTTGAACATCAAAAGGGTTATTCACAAAGGGGTGTCGATGGTTGTCCCTATTGATTAGGGATATGACACATGAATGATCAGCCAAGAATTGAGAATCTGATCGGGCATCTCTGCTTTTGCCCTTGTAGAAGAGAAGTAGATCAATTAGTCTAGCCAAAATCAAATGTCAGTTGAGGCTTGAAGATTTTCTGTCATTTGCTTTGGCGATTACTCAGGACGCCATTTCATTTAGGAGAGTTTGTCATGCCTCTCATTGATTTATTATCCTTGTTTTTTATAGTCAAGTGATCTTGCAACAAGACATGGTTCTCATTGATTTGTTATCTTTGCTTTTGACAGTCAAGTGATCCTGCAACAAACAAGAGGGAATGTGTTAATCATGAACTCTTTCAAGAGTCGAATAACTGGAATTGATACAACTTTACCCTTCACTAGTTTGCAGATGATTGGGTGAACTTGAAGTGAGAGGGGACACGAAGTCCTATGTCCCTTGCTTCGTTTGGTCAATTATTCTCTAAATTGGCTCCTAGATGACATGTCTTTTTACACGAAGCTAGGTAAATTTGATGTGGGTCATTTCTACGTACTAGCTTGGCCAGAATTGATTTACCAGACCTAACCATTGAGTTTGGTTCTTGAGTTGTGATGCTCCCTGTTAAATAGGGAAAATATGTCAAAAGCGGGTTCAGATAGTGGGAGTATTGGAAACGATACTAAATTATCCTTCCCCAGAGTTTGTCTATGCTAGCTAGCTCCTAAAGATATTTGAATGTCGATGATGGCCCTTTTATCTTGGCATAGTTCAATGTTTCCTTCAGTTGGCCTTCCTCATTTGTGACCATGTATGCATGATTGTTGGTCGTTGATTCATCTTCAACGCCTTCCATGGAATTTCTCCTTCTGTCTTTAACTCCAATTCTCTGATGGCAATTACTTCTTGCGAGAATATGCGTCTGGAGTGAAGCTTCTAAATTCCAAAGTCATTGTCCAGGGTGTGGGGCTATAGATCGCCTTGACTGTCTAGATTTTCTCCCTGTTGACAGTAATCACTTAAAAGGAAGAGGAGGAACTCCTTCCTTATGTTGAAGTTGATACTGTAACATCTAACCGTTTGGGCGCGTCGTGCGACAAGATAGTCCTTTGGCTTAGGATGGAGCTGGGTAGGAGTGAGGCATGTCATGGATGCTTCGATTTCAACTGTATGCCTGTACCTATTACGTCTCACCTTTTGTATCCTGTAAATAGAAAAGAGGGGTTATCATTCTCAATATTATGTTAAGGGAATAAGACTTACCCTTTTTTGAAACGGGATGCTCATTTCTATTTGCCCATGTTTTCTTGGCAGGGTGTCTTTGAATTTGGTGAGTTCACCTGATGTGCTTACTTCAAATGCCCCCTGTCACACTAAGTCAAAGGGGACGGGAATGATCTTCTGAGATATGAAGTGAATGAGTCAGAAAAACAAACATGATTAAATTTATCATCTTGTTTTAACAAAAAAATTTGGGTGATTAAATATTTTTATTTTCAAAATACATCTTTGGGGGAGAAAAAGCATGAGGAAGCCCGGCCCTTAGTATTCTCCTTGGATGATATTTTCTTTTCATGGTTGGATAACATCACCGGGCAGGTTTGGAGTACCACCTCATGCTCTTAAAACAAAATATTAAAACTGTACAATAGAGTACTTGGAATGGAAAATACAACAGTAGCACACTAAACAAGATAAGAAACATGAAATTATAAAAACAAGTAAAACCCATGAAAACTCCTGTGTAAGGGAGTGCTTTGATAGTGTTGGTTTCGAAATCAAGTGCCATTGAGTTCCTCGCCTCCAGTAGACTCGAAATATTCGCATGAGAGGACCACTTCATTGAAGTTATGGAAGTGCAACCCATGCAACCAGCAACGATGTTTACGAGGTAAAGCCCCTATGAACAGCTTTATCATTTCTTCTTCGGCCAATTGAGGGTAAGTTTGCATCATAAAAGCCTCCCATCTCCTTGCATACGCTCGGAAATCCTCCATTGGTCTTCTTCTGAAGTGAACCAAGTTTTGACAAGGCATTTCAATCCCAATATGGCTTTGATATTGAAGCAAGAATGCGGAAGACAGCTCATTCCAATTTCTCATGAGGTAGATGTCTGTTGTGATGAACCATTGTAATGCGGACCCCGTAAGACTTTCTTGAAAGGCTTGAGTTGCGAATGACATCGGGCTATAGTACCGACTCATTTCAGTGTGGAGGTATTGCAAATGAGCCATGGGACAAGTTGTGCCATTATACTTACGGAGATTAGGTATCCAGATCTCTCCAAGGGTCATGACCCTATGAGTGTAAGATGGGCTCGATGTATCTTGGTTAGGCCACTGGTTTCCCCACTGCATATTCGTTGTAGTGGTGAATTTTTCTGTTTCCCCATTGCTTTCTTCTTGGTCAAAATTTCCGAATGAGAATGAAGTATTGAAACTATCCTCATGGTCAGAGGACGAGCTTAGTACTTCGTTGGGATCGTAGTGGATAAAGACGTATGTTTCCTCTTCTGACGGACCTTCATCCCCGAATGAGAATAGGAAACAGTTATACGATGAATCGTCAGTTTCACTGTCGAAATAACGCTGGAAGTCCTTGGGATTGTATTCTAGGGCCGAGAAGTTTCAGGGTTGTACTCTAGAGGATGGTGGCCTTCAAAGCTGTATTCTTGAGAATGCTTGAAACTTTGGTGCGATGGCTCGTCGGTAGATGTTGAATCGATCTGCTTAGGTTTTCTTTTCTTGGCTTATGGTCCAGACCTTTTGAGTAAGGCCATCCATTTTGCTAACTTGATTCTGTAAAGGGAAGTGAGAGACATTAGAGTTTCACTGTCTGATTCACTTTCCAAGTTGATAGGGGTTGGTATTCTTTGGACCCTAGCTCTTGGAGTAAGCTTGGGGAGCTGTCCAGTTGTGCCCCGCTCTTGAACAGCCTCTGAGTCTATGATCTCGTACAAAGGCTCCTTGCCTTTCCTAGTGGGAAATTTTCTAGTAACAGGATGTTGCTCAGTCACCCATTTATTATGCAAGGCTTCATTGACATGTTCCTCTCTTATCTCAACGACTAACGGCTCCTCGTGCTCCACGATCATTGGCTTTTTGTAGGGCAGGGTGATGTCAGGGGTGATGTCAATATCATACTCTTAGTGAAAAACATGAATTAATTCCCTCCAGGTTTTAAAGTAACTAATCTTCCTAACAATGTACCATCGCAAGGTAGGGCTAGTCAAGCTCGATTGGTACGATTGAATCATCCTTCGGACCAAGTAGGCCTGCAAGTAGGTCTCTGGGCGGGAGGTATCGGCATACCTTTCGCATTCAGGTGCTTTGAGTTTTTCAGGGATCTCAATGCCGGCGTAATTGGACAGGTCCATGGGATTCTACTCCTGTAGCTGGTTTAACTTTTTCATGATCTTTTCAAACTGTCTATGGTGCTGGCTATTTTCCGACAAATTCACAGGTGTCATGACAGTGTTTAAGGCAACTACAGAGTTGGGCTCAGCTTAAGTAGATTTCATTTGTCTCGAGAGTTGTTGAAGGACAATGGACATCTGTCCTACGCCGTCTTCAATGTTAATAAGGCGATTTTGTACATCATTCTGATCGGGCCTTATTGCATGAAGCCATTCGCGGGCGATTGGAGGCCGGCAATTCATAATTACCTGTTTGTTGCGAAAACAATGAATGAGCATGAAAGTAACCAAAGATTGACCCATGGCAACGGCCTAACTACTTTTTTATTTATAAAAAGAGGATTTTATAGACCGCAGACTTCTGACATCTAAAACTTGAAATTGAAATGACATAATAAAATACTATATATTAAACAAAAGTCCTTAAACAATGGGACAAAACTTTCGCACTATTAGTACTAAGGGGCACATGATTGCCAATTTATATGCGACGGGGAGTCTTGCGCTTGCGCAAAGGCTTGCTTTCTTGGATCGGCTTTGAGGTGTGTATCTAGTCCATTCCCAAATCCTTCTCCATGAGCTTTGCTTGCTTGTGCTGGCTGCTCTCACTGATTTAGTGAGGGACTGATGGCTTCCATTTTGTCGGGATACGATGGTTGTGAATGTAAGACATGGAGGCGTGGTGGGCTTTTTCTTCTCCCTCAAGCCCTTTAGGTACCACGATCATTTTGCGATGGCACTTGTTCCATGCTTCCTCAATAATGTCAATCATGTATTCAAAACTTTGATGAGTGAAGAGAAGTGAAGGGACCCTCTTCTTGAAAGATGGCGGGATCTCCTGAAGGGCTCCATACTATCGTGTCACCCTTTGTGGGAAATAGGAAAAGGCACCAATGAGGCCGAGTAACGGAATTGGATAGCGGCGCTTGAAAGCAAAGCGAGCTCTCTTTTCATAGAACCAACCAGCACACCATTGAAATGCCTTAGGAGCCGGGTCTCTTAGGAAATTTATCCAATTTAAACAGCTTTGATTGGGAATGTATGGTCCTAAAACCATAAATTTTTGTAATGGATTTTCGAAATCATTCATTCCAGATGATCACATGAAGCCTCAGAATTCACTTAGGTGAGAAAAGAACCAGACTTGTAAAATTTTCGGAGAGACCCGCATGATTTTTTCCGTGTTTTCTTTAAAACGATTAAAGGACAAAAATGTTTCAGTTAAAATCATGTTGACATAATTTTTCCCCCTCAAAATTTGATCAACTATCCATACCATATTAGGACTTATGACATTTCTTTGATGGGGGAAAATGATGAACCCAAAAAAGGCTAGGAGGAAAATCTCGCTTTTTTAGGTCATAGGCTGATTTTGAAAATATGCATTCATAAATTCTAGTGGGCAGGTATTATGGTTGTCTTCAAGAATTTGTCTCATGACATGGATTTCAGTTCCTAAAAGTCGCGCTAACTCGTGCCACGGGAGGGCGTCTGTCGATGGCCTAACAAGCTTTTTCTCGAGAGGCATTCTAGTGATGATGCTGTATTCTTCCAGAATTGGGGTTAGCTCAAACCCACCAAACATAAAAGTAGTCGTCCTCAAGCACCAGAAATGTGCCATGGCCTGCATGACTTCGGGACGAACAGTGATTTGAATCAACGATAGGAGATGACCGATTTTGGCTTTCACGTGCTCTTGGGCAAACTGATCCAATTGACCCCACCATCTGAAGAGTTCCGCTTTGGGAACAGAAATGAACTAGATATCGTCTTTCCCCATCGCATATAGACTAGGACTTTGAAAAGCTTATCCTAAATTGCCATGGGCCAATAAAAAAGACTAAATAAAAGTAAAGAAATCACTTTGCTTTTAAATAAAATGACAAGCACAAAGACATACAGATGGGACGTACGGCTCGATTTCTAACTCAGAAGGCTTGATGAAATTAAAAGGATATCCGCCCGTCACAGTCTCGCGTTAGCAGCATATCCCCTTAACCTCGGCTAAGAAATTCGGGGAAAAGAAAGACAACCTCTACATCGCAGTCTTGCATTCGAGGTCGTATCTTTCTTAACACCATCCTAGAAATCCTAGAGCGTCCCAGGTCCCGCGGCCGAGTTGTGTGTGCCATGTGTAGTGTTAAAACAGTAAAGCATACACAGCAGTTTATAATCACAAGATAATCTATTTTAAGCAAAATTAAAATAAATTTCTAAGCTTTTGACCTGCATACAGAAAAAACCTAAGTCAAAAAAAAAAAATTTAAACAAGACAAAAATGGCCTAAGTTCTCAAAATCCCCAGTGGAGTCGCCAAGCTGTCGCGACCTCTTTTTTTCGGTGCCTGCAATCGGATACGGGCGCCTAAGGAGGCTAATGGCTTGGCTGAATTGATAAAGCCCGGACTCTCCCAAGTCCCCCAATTCACGATTTTAATAGTCTGAGTTTTTAACCTGTAAATCAATTTTTAAAATAGAGTCGCCACTAATCGATTTGGGGTGGGTTGATTAGAAACCCAAGAGAAGTATCGGGAGAAATACTCACTCCTGCACAACCAGAGAAATTAAGATTGAGGACTTGATTACACTAGTTAATCACTAATGCCCTTTCGGTACCTAATCTTGTTTAAACCCTAAGGCTTTTTGGATTTTTGAGAGATTTTCCATGCATTTTGGGAGGAAAACATTTTTGAGTATTTTTCTAATTTTTTTGGATATAAAAGGGATTTTTTTTTACCTTTTTGGTATTTTTGGAAAAATAAAAGTCTTTTTGGCTTTTTCTGAATTTTTTTGGCTTTTTCATGGATTTTTGGCGTCTTTTTTTATTTTTGGCATTTTTTTTGAATTTTTGGCATTTTTTCGGATTTTTGGCATTTTTTGGAAAATATGGAATATGTTTGATTTTTTTTTATTTTTTCGGAAAATAGATATTTTTTGGAAAATAAAATCCTTTTTACTTTTTTTAATATTTTTCGAAAATAAAACATTTTTTGATTTTTTTGAAAATAAATTATTTATTTAAAATATTATTTTATATTTAAAATAATATAAAAACTGACTCAAGTCGGATCCACGGGTTGGGTCCGACCCGGCTAACGACCGCCGAGCCGGCTTCCCGCGAAAACCCTACCCAGTTCAGACCCACGCCCGACCCGCTCTCTGACCCGGCTTGCAGCCGCAACCCGATTCCTAAAACCCTACCCGAATTCGTGACCCGTGAGATCTCGCCGACCCAACCTACGTGTAACCCTCGAGCTTCGGCGATCCGCGGCACCGAGGCTGGGACGTCACTGGCGGTGACTCGACGGCGACAACGCGATGGACGGCGACTAGGGTTTTGGCGATGAGTGGCTACTAGATTCGCACGAAGCGGCGATGACGACGAGCAGCTGCTGGGTTTTCGGGGAGAAGGCGGGGCAACAGTGACGATGTGGGTGAGCACGGCCTTTACCTATTCGCGACGAGGGTATGGGGAGACGGCTATGGGGACGTTGCTGGTCGGCGTTGGGGCTGAGATGGCTCGGTGAAGCAGCGTCGGGCTCCCAGATCTAATTAGATCTGGCCCTTCCGCAGACCCTCGCCCTCGGATCTTCAGATCTGGACCTCGTCTCTCCGGCTCCTCTCGCGGATCTGGGACTCCCTTGGAACTAGACCCTCTTTGCTCGACCGAATCTCTCACTGCGGCCAAATCCGAGCCTCCACCGGCCAGATCTGACCTCCTCGGACTTGCTTGTTGGCGGCCTCCCCCAAAGTCTTTCAGTGGGAGGTCAACCGAACTCACGACCCAAGTTCTCTCTCGCTCACTCTTTGATTCCTCCCCCGAAGTCTCTCAGTGGGAAGATCTCAGAGCTCGCTCTCCTTCAATGGCGGTTGTGCCCTCCTATTTATAGGCGAGGAGGTCCGGTCGACGGAGGGACTCAGCCGCCAGTCGTTGGCTTGCCGACAGGACTCCCGCGGCCGAACCGATGTCTCATCTCAGCATTAAAGGTGCGCATTGAAGGCGCATGCACGTCATCCTCTCCTTCGGCGGCCTACCTCCGTGCCTCTCTACCGTAGGCTGCCCTTGAGCGCATCGCCGGCCACCGCGCATGAGATGCAGAGGCATCTGAGGAAGAAGAAGATAGGAGGGAGAAGAGAGGGGGGGCTCACGTGGGAAAGAAAGAGGCGGCTGCTTCTTTTTCTGTTTTTGTTTTGTTTTGTTTTTGTTTTTTTTTGTTCTTTTTTTGTTATTTGTTTATTATTCCGAAAAAAAGACAAAATAAATAAAATAAAAACTTAATTAATAAAATAAAATAAACCTAATTAAAATTGAGGTGTCAACAAACCCTAGGTTGGATGCAGCATATGGAAATGAAATTGCTTCATCTTTCCAGCAACATGTGATACACTCGTCGGCTTCAGCTTCTCTTGATTTTAGTGATCAGCTTCTTGAGTTACAAACTCATCTTGAACTAGAGATTGAACAACAAAATGCAAGAGGGCTATCATCATTCCAAAATTATGAGCTCTGTGGCAACAGTAGGTCAAGTGGGCTGCAAAAGTTCACTGGAGGTGATGTTTTACCCACACCTCTACTCATTAACATGACTACGACCTGCATTCCCCAATATTCAAATGGACAATATGTAAGCTCTGATGAACAATTTGCACATGGAATTACTCCAGATTCACTAGTATCTTCAGACTGGTCAAGTCTTTTCTGCTCTCTGCCAGAGTATCTTCTTGAATCTCGTGATGTAGATGGAAACACTTTTGCAGGAGTACAAACGAATGAACTGCATGATCCAACAGTACAAATCGATTCATCCCTTGATGTGGATAGTGCAAATCGTTTGCAGCATTATGGTCAACCGTGTGTAGCGGAAGGGGTTCCTGTGTGTGGCAATACTAGTCCGACCGACACTGTCCAGCGTCCTGGTCAGCTTCCCCCAAGGTGTGACAAGGAAGATGGGAATGATATCCGTTGATTTTCTTCAAGAACGCCAATGGAGATAGATCCCTCAACTGCATGACAGCATACAAGGGTTGTTGATTCGCTAGTTCCAGAGGCAGCAACAAATACAATAGGCACATCATCATCAAACGGTGTGTCTGGAATCACACATATGATGTAACATATGGTTCCATTAAATCCTTAAATATCCCCAGATTATTTTATTGAGATCTAACATATGATGTGTTTTTAAAAAAGATATCAACTGGGGTTCTCCAATCAGGAACATCCCGAGCATTATTGCACATTCCGTACCTTCAATATCACTTTTTATTGCATCATTTCTTTAATCAAAATATTTAACTTTTGCGGAGGTTGATTTTTGCTGTAGATATTTTGTATGATCAAATTCTAGATGTATTACTTGTACCCTTGGCTTGATTTGAAGGTCCAATTGTTGATTGATCTTACCCTTGAATATTCTATTGCAAGCAGCTCCAGTGCCCCCTCAACACCAAAGTGTTCCGCATCAATCCGTTAATCTCGAGATAGCACACCAGCATCCAACTGTGCCATCATCATCATGGGGAAACGATTTAATCACATGTTACCCACTAACTCTAATGGACATAAATTCATGTATGCCTTCATCAGCACAAGCTCCAAATAATGCTCCTCCAGCTCCTCAGATTCTAGCTTGTGAAACAGGCCTGATAGGCACATCGTCATTACCAGGTCTATGGTTATTTACAAAAATTAATCTTTATGTATTGCCATGTTGCATTATCATGGGGCAACAAGAATGCTATCATGAGACTCTAACTGATGGAATTTTTAAATTGCAGAAGTGGATATGAATGAGGGGCACCTATGATGAGTCATCCAAACACAGGCAACAACTTCGAAGAGAATAGAGATTTGAAAAGAAAACTAGAACTACTCTATAAAAAGGAAGCTGACATGAGGGTTGAGTTAGAATATGCTGCATCTCTATATCTAAAGAAGCTGAAAATGGAAGTTGTGAATTGGTTGGCAGATGTGGAGATGCTTAGAAATGACTGTACTGAAGCAGCCAATGAGGATTGTTTGCCACCACATCAACGGGTGGATACACTGATGCATGAAGCGGAAGACCTTATGAGACTAGACAAAGGACTATTTGAGGCGAGAGAGAACAAAGTCGGTAAATTGTTAGAAGAAAAGATGGTGGGAGAGGCATTTTGGAGAAATACTACGGAGATTTTGGAGTTCCTAGTCGGGAGTCAAATATCCCGACTAGGCATTTGTGGAATGGGCGGTGTTGGTAAAATGACTATTATGATGCACATACATAATAGACTTCTCGAGGTAGCTAACTATGGTAATGTGTTGTGGATCACTGTATCACAAGATTTCAACACAGAAAGGTTGCAGGACGCCATTTGGAAGGAACTAGGTTCAGGCATACAACAAGAAAAGGAATATTGTACGATTGTTTAATGAAATGTGGCAAATCTACAATAATCCTTGATGATGTGTGGGAATGCTTTGATCTTAAAGAGATAGGAATCCCAATCGGAGCAGATGGAATTAAGTTGGTCTTAACTACTCGATCCTTCAAGGTATGCCACGAGATGCATTGTCAAAAAATGATAAAAATCGAACCTCTATCTCAAATAGAAGCCGAGAGTTTATTTCTAGAGGAACTTGGATCCAAAGTGGCCCTTGATTTGGAAAGTGAAGCAATTGTGAAATCCATTGTTAAAAAATGTGCAGGCTTGCCGCTTGCAGTCATCACGATGGCAAGAAGCATGCAAGGAGTGACCAATGTGTTTGAATGGGAGGATTCCTTGGAGAAATTAAGAGAGTCGGACATGGGGCAAATGGAAATGGAAACGAAGGTATTAATGAAATTAAAATTCAGTTACGATCGCCTTGGTAATCATGAAGTTCAACAGTGTTTCTTATCCTGTGCACTTTATCCAAAAGATTATTTGATTGATAAGTTCGAGTTGATAGAATTCTTTATTGACCAAGGATTGATTGGTCCATTGAGTACGAGAAAGGAACAATATGACAGAGGCCTTACTATATTAAACAAACCGGTAAATGCCTGCCTATTAGCAGATTGTTGGGGACGGATGAAGATGCACGATTTGATTAGAGACATGGCATTGCACATCATGAGCACGACTTTGATTGTAAGAGCAGGAAAGGGGTTGTGGACAATACCATCCGAAGAATATTGGACGGATGCTTTGGAGAAAATTTATCTGATGATGAATGAAATTAAAGAATTTCCCTTGAACATGTCACCACATTGTCCTAAACTGTCGATTTTTCTAATGAATTGGAATTTCTTTTATGATGTGGTCATCCCTGATTCTTTCTTCAAACAATTACAGGGGCTAAAGGTTCTAAACCTGAGTGGATGTAAACTAAGAGAACTTCCATATTCCATTTCAGACTTGGTAAACTTGAGAGCATTATTACTTAGAGAATGTAAGGAATTGTGCCGCATCCCTTATTTAGGGAAGCTCAGGTCTTTGAGAAAGTTGGATATTTATAACTATGAAAGGGTTGAAGTGATCGAGGGTCTGGAAATGCTGGTGAACTTGAGGTACCTTGACATACTTCACACATGCATAAAGAGATTGCCTAAAGGAACATTGGGGGCTTTGGTGAGCTTGCAATATCTTGAAGTTGAAGCAATAAATGAAGAAGACATTACAAAATTAAGGGCATTGGAGGAACTTTCATGCTCCATTGAAGATGTGGATGATTTCAACAAGTATGTGAGGCTGGTTAGTGAGTGGAGGAATAAACATCACTATTACAACTTCCACGTGCGTCAAGAAAGACCAAATGTTAGACTGGCGGCAACTGATAATGCTCGATTTGATAATCATCAGAGGACTATTCGCATTCACCCGTGGAGTCATGCTATTGTGAGCGTGGGAGGGGAAAGCAGTGGCATTTGTATTTTGATTCCCTAGGATGTGCAGAAATTGACGGCGTTCAATTGTGATGGTGCAACAAAGTTGTCTGACATTGGTCCAATTGAAGACCTTGAGGAGCTAGAGATAAGAATCTGGAAAAACTTGCGGGTGCTTTGTGGAGGACAAGGTGAAGAAGTAATCGACATCCATGACTCCCCTGCCCCGCTCCTCTTCCAAGCCTTAGGGTTTTGGCAATATATCACTGTTCAAAACTGAAGTATCTCTTTGGGCATGGGCTTATATTCTGCCTCCCGCATCTCTAAAGCATTACAATACATAAATGTGAGAAAATGGTGGGGAGACAATAGCAATAACATCACCACCACCACATCGGCCTCTAGCCTAGCCTCTAGCCTTCCCTAGTCTAGAAAAGATTACTATTTCAAGGTGTGATAAAATCAAGGGAGTGCTGGAATCTGAGGGGCTGCCCCACTTCCCTAATCTGAGAGAAATCAACATATCTAATTGTGAGAAGATGGAGGAGATAATCAGAGGTCCTCCTCCATACATGCTATTTGAAGAGATTTCTCTGGAACGGCTTGACGTACGCTGTTGCCATAACTTGAGAAAGCTGTTTCCACATGAGTTGCTGATCCATCTTCAAAATCTTCAAGATATCCGAGTGAGTGGTTGCAAAGGAATGGTGGAGATAAGGCCAAGAAGGAAGCACAATGACTCTTGTAAAGAACACCCCTTCATCCTTCTGATCTTCAATTTCTCTCCCAAAGCTGGAGACCTTGGGGCTACATGAGCTACCCTTGAAGAGCATATGTGAAGTGAGAATAACTTGCTATTCATTGGAATTCTTAATGGTGCTCTGAGGAGGACAAGATGGAGAAATAATCGAAATCCATGAATCCCCTACCCCAACCCTTGCCCCTCTCCTCTTCTCAAGCCTTATGAACCTGTATATCTTGAATTGTCCGAAGCTAGAGTATCTCTTTGGGCATGGGCCCAAATTCTCCCTTCCGCATTACAAAGGATTGAAACATATAACTGTGAGGAAATGGTGGGGATAACATCACCACCACCACAACCAGCCCCAACCCTCCCTAGTCTAGAAGTGATTAATGTTTGGAAGTGTGGTAAAATGAAGAGAGTGGTGGAATCTGAGTGGCATCCCCGCGCCGAGAAGCACAACTGCCATGAACAAGCTCCATGAAGCCACCATGAAAAGCGACCTCACAGCCCTCCAAGACCTGCTGTTGTAGGACCCCCAGATCCTCCACAAGCCCACTTCTTTGTCCCAACGGCACACCCATGCACGTGTCCTGCCTCTCAGGCCACGCGTCCTTCACCAAACACCTCCTCACCCACAACCCAGAGCTCGTCAAGGAGCTCGACTCCCGCGGCTCCCTACCCCTCCACGTGGGGTGCGCGAAGGGCGACGTGGAGATCGTCAAGGCCCTCTTGGCCGTCAACCCAGACGGGTCCCTCTGATGGGACCGCGAGGGGAGATGCCTCTACACTTGGCCACCATTAAAGGAAGGGCTGAGGTCATGGCCGAGTTGATTCGGGCCAAGCCCGAATCGGCCCGAGTGGTGATGAGTCAGGGGGAGAGCACGTTTCACCTCTGTGTGAAGAGTAACAGGGTGGAGGCGTTGAAGGTGGTGGTGGACTGCGTTGGGAGGAACGATGAGTTCGTGGGTTGTAGGGATAAGGACGGGAACACGATCTTGCATCTTGCTGTGGCCAGGAAGCAATGAGGTGAGAAAGCTGGTTTTCTCTTCTTGTTGGTTTTTTGTGTGGGTAATTCTTGGCGTTCTTGATATAACTTAATGTGCTCAAAATTGAATTGGAAGTGGATCTAATGATGCTAGGAAGTGGGAATTGCTTCTTTTAGTATAGGAAGTTCGGAATTTGCTTGCAGGTTCATGTGTGCCCCCTTTTGGTCAAACATAGCTGAGTTGAGTTGACTGAAAAGGTAATAAGAGAGAGAGTAAATCTGGAGATGATCTGCAAATAGGACACCATTTGAAATGCGATGTTCTGAGGAGGAAGCATATCAATAAAAATCATATTAAGAATGTATCAATTGACATAAAATTAGATCCTAATTGCGCTGCTTCCTCCTCATAACATCGCATTTCAAAAGGTGTCCTGTTAGCAGATCATCTCCAGATTTACTCTCTCTCTCTCTCATTGCCTTTTCAGTCAACTCAACTCAGCTATGTTTGACCAAAGCAAATTCCGAACTTCTTATGCTAAAAGAAGCAATTCCCACTTCCTAGCATCATCAGATCCACTTCCAATTCAATTTCGGGCACATCATTATATATCAAGAACGCCAAGAATTACACACACAAAAAAACCAACAAGAAGAGAAAACCAGCTTTCTCACCTCCAATTGCTTCCTGGCCACAACAAGATGCAAGATCGTGTTCCCGTCCTTATCCCTACAACCCACGAACTCATCGTTCCTCCCAACGTAGTCCACCATCACCTTCAACGCCTCCACCTTGTTACTCTTCACGTAGAGGTGAAACGCACTCTCCCCCTGACTTGTCTCCACTTGGGCCGATTCGGGCTTGGCCCGGATCAACTTGGCCATGACCTCGGCCCTTCCTTTGATGGTGGCCAAGTGCAGAGGTGTCTCCCCTCGCGGTCCCATCAGAGGGACCCGTCCGGGTCGACGGCCAGGAGGGCCTTGACAATCTCCATGTCGCCCTTCGTGCACGCCACGTGGAGGGTAGGGAGTCAGGCTCCTTGGTGAGCTCTGGGTTGCGGGTGAGGTGGTGTTTGGTGAAGGATGCGTGGCCCAAGAGGCAGGACACGTGCAAGGGTGTGCCGTCGGGACGAAGAAGTGGGCTT
Organism: Eucalyptus shirleyi; assembly: GCA_017140165.1. NCBI lineage: Eukaryota > Viridiplantae > Streptophyta > Magnoliopsida > Myrtales > Myrtaceae > Eucalyptus > Eucalyptus shirleyi. The sequence goes on along the minus strand of CM029447.1, from coordinate 4,072,069 downwards.
GTGGAGGATCTGGGGGTCCTGCAATAGCAGGTCTTGGAGGGCCGCGAGGTCGCCTTTCATGGCGGCTTCGTGGAGCTTGTTCATGGCGGTTGACGCGTGCTTCTCGGCGTGGGGAGGCCACTCAGATTCCACCACTCTCTTCATTTTACCACACTTCCGAACATTAATCACTTCTAGACTAGGGAGGGCTGTGGCCGGTTCGGTGGTGGTGATGTTATCCCCCCATTTCCTCACAATTATATGTTTCAATCCTTTGTAGATGCGGAAGGGAGAATTTGGGCCCATGCCCAAAGAGATACTCTAGCTTCGGACAATTCAAGATATACAGGTTCATAAGGCTTGAGAAGAGGGGAGGGGCAGGGGTTGGGTAGGGGATTCATGGATTTCAATTATTTCTTCATCTTGTCCTCCATAGAGCCCATTAAGAATTCCAATGAATAGCAAGTTATTCGGACTTCACATATGCTCTTCAAGGGTAGCTCATGTAGCCCCAAGGTCTCCAACTTTGGGAGAGAAATTGAAGACCGGAAGGATGAAGGGGTGTTCTTTACAAGAGTCATTGTGCTTCCTTCTTGGCCTTGTCCCGCTCCACCTTTCATCTCCACCATTCCTTTGCAACCACTCACTCGGATATCTTCAAGATTTCGAAGATGGATCAGCAACTCATGTGGAAACAGCTTTCTCAAGTTATGGCAACGGCGTCGTCAAGCCGTTCCAAAGAAATCTCTTCAACTAGCATGTATGGGGGAGGACCTCTGATTATCTCCTCCATCTTCTCACAATCATATTAGGGAAGTGGGGCAGCCCCTCAAATTCCAGCACTCCCTTGATTTTATCACACCCTGAAACAGTAATCTTTTCTAGACTAGGGAAGCCTAGAGGCCGATGTGGTGGTGGTGATGTTACTGCTACTGTCATCCTCACCATTTTCTCACATTTATGTATTTTAATGCTTTGGAGATGCGGGAGGGAGAATATAAGCCCATGCCCAAAGAGATACTTCAGTTTTGAATAGTGATTTATTGCCAAAACCCTAAGGCTTGGGAAGAGGAGAGGGGCAGGGGAGTTATGGATGTCGATTACTTCTTCAACTTATCCTCCACAAAGCACCCGCAAGTTTTTCCATATTCTTATCTCCAGCTCCTCAAGGTCTTCAAGTGGACCAATGTCAGACAAATTTGCTGCACCATCGCAATTGAACGCTGTCAATTTCTGCACATCCTGGAGAATCAAAATACAAATGCCACTGCTTTCCCCTCCCGTGTGTTCTGGAATTGCTCTTGTGCATGTCGCGATGATGGAGGAGGGTTTTGATTTACGATGTTAGATTAAACAGATTGAAAGCGTGGGAGAGTATCTTGCATGAGATATTACGATTTAATCTTGCCTGACGACTTGTCTCATGATTTTTCTGGGCGTTTAAGTTGCATATGTGCTGGTTAAGCATTTAATGAGTCGGTTTGTAGACTTATTTGATACTTGATCATCAACTCTCTTGTGTTTGTTAGAAATCTTGACTGGTTCATGTAATGCTGATTAAGACATTTTACTGCTATAGCTGCATTAGAAGTGCGCTCCATCTATGTAAACTGCTTGGTGATGCTGCTGCGATGGCGCTGTGTGTAGGACGAGGCCCTCACCCTCGATGAGTAAAAAGCATGGGCATTCTTGATCTCTCTGGGAAAGGAGGAATCTGCCAAGCCCATCCAGAAGGCTGTCCATCCCTGCTAAGTCCAGTGTGAATCCAGCTCCTAAATTGGGCAGCAATGCGACTCCAATCACCGAGGCAAGAGCGAGGAGACCTGTGAATAGTCGAGCAAGGAACGGAACCGATGCAGTCATAACCTGAACCTCAGCTCATGCAGAGTCCAAAGAAAAACAGCTCAGGCGTCGATGAAGGAAAAAGTTCCAGCTGGAATAGTTGAAGTTTTTGCTCATCACAGAACAAGACGACCAGAAGAGACCAAATTTCTCATCTTGAAGAATAACAGTCGAGAAATTTGAACAAGCATGGGAAACAGGGACCTACTAGGACCGTCAGTCCTACTCTCCCGACTCCTGCTTGACTACTTAAAAAATCCCAAATCCCGACCAGAAGCTTTCCTCATTACTGCTTTGTCGATTTCACCGAGCGAGCGGCCACATATCGCATGACGCTCAACAATACAACAGTAAAAAATGGAAACATACGAGATCTTCACCATGATCAACAACAATTCATTCTGGACTTTCTTCCACTAGTAAAATGGATCCCTATAATGCCAACCTAATCTTCTTGTCGTGTCCTTCAAGGATCATCGATTCTTTTGCAGAAAGACCGGTTTTTTAAACTTTTTAAATCCATGCTGAACCTAAAACAAGTTCACTTCTTACAAGCACAGTTTCTCATTTCAAATTCAAACACCCAGACCAATCAACAAATGCAGACAGTCCCATGATCTCTCAGCTAACATCAAAGTAATTCAGAAACAAGAAGCAGACTACTGACCCCTAAACAAGGCAAGGACACACCGAATGGTGCTCAGCAGAGCACAACCCACCAAAACCAAGTCAACCCAGAGACCACACTTCCAGCTCGAAACCGCAAGACAGAAGAAATCGCCAATGTAGCTCGAGGGTAAGCCGGATCTGCAATTTACCTTGCCTAACCCGCTACTTCCGAATGCACTGCCTAGCATTCCTAACACAAGCCACAACCAATATCTTTGACAATGCAAAGTATCAAATATTCTAAGTGCTGAAATAGGGAGGCTTTATGAACATTCAAATTTACACAACCGACTTGAACTATATATGCTGAAATTTTCAAACTTTAATCAAATTCCTTTGAGAAATTTTCACGAACACTTTACAGGCAATGATAACAAAGTGGAAACAAATTTCTTTTTCCAGCTCTAGTCGTCTACTCTGAACTGCAGAGTCGAATTAAACCAAGACAGAATCGAAGCAATTTTGTCTTCCTATACTAGCCATCTTCTCATACCCCACCTTCCAAACCCAGAAAAATGGCCTAAAAGAACGAAGCAAACTTGATCTATGGAAGTCTCACGGTTGAACAAGAAATAATCCAAACTAAAATAAAGTAGCGATACCATGTGGATTATGAATACATATCAATCATCGACAACAACCAAACACACATGCCATGGAAACAATTAATAGCCAAGTACGTTGTTGACTTAAGAATTTCATCAAACACGGCGCTAAACTCTCTCTTGACCTATATAACACTGACAAGTTTCACATATTTATCTAAGAGACTTAATTGAACAAAAATCACAAATCTCACGACCAATGCAAGGGACTCTGAAATATAACAGTTTGATTTCGCTTTGTTCTCAACGACAGGCAATTGTGGGTGTTTTTTCATATCAGTAAACTGCAACAATGCAAGTTTGAACAAGGCCGGAATTACAAATACACACATCATTAGCAAATGGAAGAGAAACAACATGAAGCTTGCTCATGGAGCCACAGACAGGGAATTAAGAAATCTAATATGAACTTAGACTCAACATCAATACATATGAATCGTTGAAAACCATGCCTGTATAACACAAAATGCCACATCCGATCTATTGAATTATGAATTGGAGTTGTGACCTCACAATGCTTGTGAAGGAAAAGCAAACTTCGATCCTTCAATTTTCTACTGACTAAATTCGTTGTAGCCACCGCTGCCGAGCCACACAAGATCTCCTCCCAGAAGGTGGTATTCGGCTGCTCCTTTGTCGCCTACTTCTTGCACTCCTTCGCCCAGGTCCAGTGCCATCCCCGGATATCTCCGAGCTCCTCCGCCTCATGAAGGACCTCCACTAGTACGGCACATGAAGAAAGTAATTCAAATGGAAATTGCGTTTGCAGGAAAGCATATTCGAGTAATGAAAATAGCTGCCGAAGGCCTTTCATCACTCCTTTGAAATTAGCATCGGAGGATTCACTTTCACATTTGGACACATTTTCACCATCGGACCATTCTGCAAAAGCCAGTGTTAGAGCTGCACGACTCTAGTTCTGAACTTCTGATCCTAGACTTCTGAAGCTGCATGACTATAGAAAGAAGGGCTACATCTTTGTAACGATTTTTAAGGAATTGTTGGACATACGAAATGATTCGATTCTGATTCTAATTCTGATTATGGACTAATTGATTCAATCACTCTGTAATAATAGTTAGACAGTAAAATAGGAAACGTTATCTTGAATATTTTTTCCTATTTTATCTTTTTTGTATTATTAAAAGTTACACGTACAAAACATATAGCAATACAATTGATAATTCCTTCAATATTTTTCGATTTCTATCAAGGATGAAAGAAATTATATCGATTACTCACGTGAATCAAGAATATAGTGACCCCGACGGAAATAGACATGAGGTTGAAGAAGAGCCTGAGCATTGGGATGATCCCATATCAGCGTCTTCCACTTTTCCTCACCTTCCACCATAATAAATGGAAGGTCCTCAGTCTCACGAAATCGCAATTGCAAAGGAATCCCTTTCAGTTCTTGGCATTCGAAGACCATCAAATATTCCATGGAATTACAAGTTAGTGGGACTTCACATATGCTCTTCAGCTGGGGTGGATTGTATAGGCACAAGGAATTCAGCTTTGGGAGAGAAATTGAACATTGGGAGGATGAAGGGATGTTGTTTATAAGAGTCGTTATGCTTCCTTCTTGGTCTTGTCCCACTCCACTTATCATCTCCACCATTCTTTTGCAGTGAACGACTTCGATACTTAACTCATGCGGAAACAGCTTTCTCGAATCATCACAATATGATACCCCAAGCTCTTCCATTAAAATCTTTTCAACTTGCATGTATGGGGGAGGACCTCGGATTATCTCCTCCATGTTCTCACAACCATATAGTCCTAATGTACTCAGGTTAGGAAAGTGGGGCAGCCACTCAGATTCTATCACTCTCTTCATTTTATCACCCTCCCAAACATAAATATCTTCTAAACTAGGGAAGGTCGTGGGCAAATGCGGAGGTGGTGATCAAACTGCTACTATTATCCCCACCATTTTCTCACATTTATATATTGTAATGCTTCGGAGATGCAAAAGAGAGAATAATCCCATGCCCAGAGAGATACTTCAATTTTGAACATTGATATATTCTCAAAATTCTAAGGTTTGGGAAGAGGAGAGGGGCAGGGGAGTTATGGATGTCGATTACTTCTTCATCTTGTCCTCTACAGAACACCTGCAAGTTTTTCCAGCTTCTTATGTCCAGCTTCTCAAGGTCTCCAAGCGGATCCATGTCATACAAATTTGTTGCATCGTCGCAATTGGATGCTATCAATTCTGGCACACCTTGGAGAATCAAAATACAAATGCCACTGCCACTACCACTGCTTTCCCGTCCCACGCTCACGATTGCGTGACTCCATGAGTGAATCCAAATAGCCCTCTGACAATTCCCAAATTGAGCATTACCAGTTACCTCCACACTACGATTCGGTCTTTGTTGATGCACATAGATCTTGTTATAGCAAGGTTTCCTCTGCTTACTAACCACCCTTACAAACTCATTGAAATCATCCACATCTTCTAAGAAGCATGTAAGTGTCTCCAATGCCCCTTTTGTAATGTCTTCTCCATTTATTGCCTTAACATCAAGATATTGCAAGTTCAACAAAGCCCCCAATGTTCCTTTGGGTAATAGCTTTATGCGTGTTCAATATATGTCAAGGTATCTCAATTCCGCCAAACTTTCCAGACCCTTGAGCGCTTTAAATTTATCACAGTGAATAATCTCCAACTTTCTCAAAGATCTAAGATTCCCTAAATAAGGAATATGGCACAAGTTCGTACATTCTCTAAACAATAATACTCTCAAGTATACCAAGTCTGAAATGGAATCTGGAAGTTCTTTTACACAACATCGACTCAAGTTTAGAACCTTTAGCCCCTATAATTGTTTGAAGAAAGAATCAGGGATGACCACATCATAGCAGGGATTCTCATTCATTAGAAAAATTGATGGTTTAGGACAATTTGGTGACATGTTCCTGGGAAATTCTCCAATTATATTCTCCATCAGAGAAACTTTCTCCAAAGCATCCATCCAATATTTCTCATGTGGTATTGTCCTCAACCCCTTTCTTGCTTTTACAATCGAAGTCATGCTCAGGATGCGCAATACCATGTCTCTAATCAAATTGTGCATCTTCATCTCGCTCCCATGATCTTCTAATAAGCAAACATTTTCCAATTTGTTTAGTATGGTGAGGCCTGTATTATATTGTTTCTCCCTCGTGTCCAGTCGATCAATCAATCCTTGGTCAATAAAAGATTCTATCATATTGGACTTATCAATGAATTCATCTTTTGGATAATGCTGAAATTTTCAAGTCAAATTCCTTTGAGAAATTTTCACGAACACTTAGCGGGCACTAACGACAAAGTTCAAAAAAATTTCATTTTCCAGCTCTAGTCATCTTCTCAGAACTGCAAAGTCAAATTAACCCAAGACAGAGTAAAAAAGCAATATTATCTTCCTATACTAGCCATATTCCAAGAACCCACCTTCCAAACCCAGAAAAATGGCTTTAAAAAGACAAAGCAAGATTGATATGTGGAATTCTCACGGTTGAATATCCAAACTAAAAGCAGCAATGATACCACAATGGATTATGAATACACATCAATCATCAGCAACAACCAAGCACACATGCCATGAACAAACAATCAACAGCCAAGCATGCTGCTTAGGAATTTCATCAAACATATTATAGGCTGGTTTTGGGTTAAATATAGACAAGCTTTGGTTCATAAACTTACTAATAAACAAAACCACACTATAGATTGCTCTTCATATGAATACGGTTGCATGCATAAGACAAGCAAGTACTTGGACCCAAATTAACCAATATCTTGGACAGTGCAAAGTATAAAAAATTCTAGGTGCTGAAATAGGGAGGCTTTATGAACATTCGAATTTACACAACTGACTTGAACTATATATCCTGAAATTTTCGAACTTTCAAGTCAAATTCTTTTGAGAAATTTTCACTAACACTTTACAGGCAATGACAACAAAGTGGAAACAAATTTCATTTTCCAGCTCTACTCATCTTCTTTCAACTGCAGAGTCCAATTAACCCAAGACAGAGTCGAAGCGATATTGTCTCCCTATACTAACCATCATCTTAGAACCCACCTTCCAAACCAAAAAAAATGGCTTAAAAAAACAAAGCAAGCTTGATCTGTGGAAGTCTCATGGTTGAATAAGAAATAATCCAAACTAAAATAAAGCAGCGATACCGCATGGATTATGAATGCAAATCAATCATTGACAACAACCAAGCACACATGCTATGAACAAACAATCAATAACCAAGTATGCTGCTAACTTAAGAATTTCATCAAACATGTTAGGCGCTAAACTCTCTCTTGACCTATAACACTTACAAGTATCACGAATTTATCTAAGAGATTTCAATTTGTTTTCAACAACAAGGCAATTGCTGAGTGTTTTTTCATATCAGTGAACTGCAACAATCCAAGTTTGAACAAGGCCCGAATTACAAACACACATATCATTAACAAACGGAAGAGAAACAACGTGAAGCTTGCTCATGGAGTTGCAATGTGACATCCAGATTTCGGGCTCTGATTTCGATTAGATAAATTGGGCATTTCGTCAATGCGATTACAGTGTTTTTCTCTGAATTGGCCACTCACGAGATAACTAGACTAGCTAGGTGAGTTATTAAGGACTTTAAGGCAAATAGACTTGAGAATTCGACTAGGAATCGACTTCTCGACCGTACTCATCTTTAAAGATCATTGCAACACAGTATAAAATCGATTTGAAATCAGAGATAGGTCGATTCGACTAAGATGAATGACCGATCGTGGGTGACTCCACTAAATTAGAAAACTCTCGTCGACTAGCACTAAATTGATTTTATTGTCGTTTTGGTACCTTGTATCCGTATTTGAATCCTAGAGACTTTCACGACAATTGAGAGTCGCCAATGTGTAGAGTGGGTTCATTGTGGCTCGAAAAAAATCGATCACGGGTCATTTGTCTTAAAAGTTCTGAAAATTACCTAGTAGCCTAGGTTATGCTAAGAGCATGTCGGAGTGAAATTAACCGTCAATCTAAGTTCAATTTTGGAAATTGAAGAGTCTGTCATATCACAGGTCATTTTAGGAGCGTCGACTCAGTCTCAGAAGATTTTTCTGACAACCGAGACTTTTTGGAAAAAAGTTGAGTTAGGGTCATTTTTTATCGGAAATTGCAGAGGACCATTCTTGAAGTCGAAATTGGGATGTCAGTAGGCTACAAAGGAAAGGAAGAATATCAATTTAATTGATGAGGTGTCGAATGATTTAATTCAAGTGGAATTAAGGTCCAATTGGAGGGAAAAACCTAGTAAAATTCGTATGCTACCTTTACCCAACACCTTAACCTACCTAAATGCTTCTAGAATGGGGCATAATTGTCATGAAATGGTGAGTGGAAGGTGACATCACATGAGGTCATGGTGGGCCAAGTTTGTTATGACCTAAGAGAGAGAGTGTGTGAGAGGAAGAGGGGAAATTGGTTTCTTCTTCATCCCCTCTCTCCTCCGTCGACCAAACCCCCCATCTCCCTTTTCGGTTTATTCGACTCCATGGAAGCCGCAGACTAGCGAAGCAGAAGCGGCTTGCCATCGCAGCCAACAGCCGAAGCTGGAGTCGCCGCTGCCGCTTCGCCTCGCCCGCGCCGCTGCTCCGCCCTCCGCCTTCCTCTTCGCCCTTCTGCTACCGTCGGATACTTCTGCTTCTTCTTCTTCGGTGGCTATTCGACGTCCTAACAGATCTAGGATGGACGCTAGAGCAACCAACGCCGCGCGCGCGATGCCACCTACCTTCGCCTATCGCCGCCCTCGCACGCCACTGCTGCCGCACGCCTTTGCTCATCTCAGCCGTCGGTCTCTGCTCATACATCTAGGAGGGGCGGGCTATTCAACTAGTTCAGGCCGCGGTTCGGCCACCTGCGGCCACTGTCAACCTCGCCGGAGCTCCGTCTCGCCCTTAGCCTCCCTTGGCCGCCTCAACTAGCCCCAAATCCGCCCCAACCAGCAGCAAATAGAGGGTTGCAAAAATGGGTATGATAGTGGGGTTTTGGCCCGTTTTGGCCGTCTTCCCGAGCCTGGATACTCGGCCTGCTTTGAGGAAAGTCGATCCTCGTGTCGAGCCCGTCGTTTTGGGTGAGTTTTACTCAGTAATGCCTTCTTAATTTGCTAATTATACTTAAATGTTGATTAGTGTTAATTAAGTGTAATTAAGTCGTTAGATTAGAATTAATTAGCTATTATTAGTTAATTGCATTGCATATTAGTTGTTTGATTAGTGTACTTAGATAGATAATTGCCTATACTATTTATTAAATGCTTCTTGGGATTTTTCCCAACTCTTATCAGGCTTCAATTTGGCAATTTGGGCCTAAGTGGAATTTTTAGTAATTAAATATTAATTTTCGAAATTAATTTATTTAATTATTTATTTTCCGAAAATTCAACTAGGAAGGCCAGTGACCGAAATTTTATGCTGATGATCGTGGTGCAGTCCGTTTATTTAATTGAGTTTTATATTGTGCTAAATTGAATTTATTGTATTTATTTATTTAATTTTCGAAATTAATTATTTAATTATTTATTTTCCGAAAATTCAACTGGGATGGCCAGCGACCGAAATTTGGTGCTGATTGTTGTGGCGTAGTTGGTTTATTTAATTAAGCTTTAATTTGTGCTGAATTGAATTATTTGTGAAATTGGGAATTATTCTTTAATGGAATAATCTTTGATTAATAATTGGAAAATAACCGGGTGTTGGTTGACAGAACCAAAAGTGTTTTGGTGGACTACAGATAATTGTGGGATTTGTGGAAAGGAAATTATATTATTTTGGCTCAAGCCGACCGTGTGCCCACGCACGGGTATTTTTATTAGAAAGAATAAAAATGGTGATTTGATTAAATAATTATTTTTGGCATACTATAAATGTATGGCTGGCAGCTTCTGGTGAGCATCGGGGGTATACTATATCGGCCTTCGGGCGATATGTCAGCTTTGGATGAGCAGTATACCAGTATACTATATCGACCTATGGGTGATATGTCAGCTTTTGGTGAGCAGTATACTTTATTATTAGCTTTGGGTGAGCATATGATATACTATATCGGCCTTCGGGCGATATGTCAGCTTTGGATGAGCAGTATACCAGTATACTATATCGACCTACGGGCGATATGTCAGCTTTGGGTGAGCAGTATACTTTATTATCAGCTTTGGACGAGCTATATTATCTAATTGTTAGCTTTGGGTGAGCAGTCCTAATTTGATAGGACTTTATAGATAGTATGGAATGTGCTGACCAAGCATGGGTCGTGTTGACATGTGATCGACTAAGTCGATTGATCATTATTTTGATTTGATGTTGTGAATTGATTGATTGAATGGAAAGGACCGTGAGTGGTCTTGTTGGCGTGTAATCGACTAGGTCAATTCGATTGATGCTTCGATCTAAGATGTGATTGCATGGATGCCTATTTGATCTGCACTAATATGCAGGTGGAATCTAAGGTCAAGGTAAGTCCTATGACTCATGTTGTGCATAGGCAGTTCTAAGGTGTATTAGTTTACTAATCGGGTCTTAGGGGGTAGAACTTGCTGAGACGTAGTCTCATCCCAGTTTGAGGAAAACATTTCAAGACCCTAATAAAGAACCTAAGGAGAAAGAACTCGAAGAGGAGTATCTAAAGAAGAACCCCGAGAATGATCCAGAGTAGGATCTTGATGACTGTTGCTGTAGAATCTAATTGAGTAGAACCCAACCTTTTTAGCATGGTTTGTATATATACATGTATGACTGAGTCATTATAAATGTACATAAGGGTGTTGGTTTTCAGGTTCAACTTTCTAGTCCTACTTATATATCCCATTACTTTATTGTCTGGGAATTTTTATAATTGCTTCCACATGTGCTATTAAAAAGGAAATGGTCGGCGATATGTAGTCTTGGGATATCGTATTTTAAAATCAACCAAAGATTGAAGGATGGTCACGTGACCGAGGGTCAGGGCGTGACATTCCCTTTTTGTGGTATTAGAGCAATGGTTAGGTATTGGAATGATAAGATGCGATGACCTATGGGATAGTAGTAGAAAAGGCCTTTAAATTCATGCTGATTCGTGTCTGTAATAGTTGATTTGTAGCTTGTTTGTGGATCACTCGAATTCTAATGTGGTATTAGAATTAGAAAACAGGTTTCTATAAAGATCTTGTAGTTTGAGTGATCAGGAGCTTAGGGTTCCTAGTAAGAGGACAGTAGCCTCTGTGACTCGGGAATGAACGCCGACAAGGATCGGTGACCAAGGTGGTTGTGGCAAAGCGCCGGCTTAGGCCAGTGCGCGTGTAAGAGTATCGTCGTAGGTCAGTATTGAGAGTGTAGCAGCACCGAGCAATCCTAGGTCTAGCAGGATTGTTCAGGCGCAAGTTTTCCCAAGGAGCTTGTCGAACCAGTAAGTTCGAGATCAAGTCGAAGTTATTGCCACACTTGCCGAGGTTTAGTAAGGAGACGTGATTTGGGAGCAAGCCGTTGCAACTGAGTTGAGGTTCAAGTTCAGTAGAGTTGGAAATCAAGTTGGAAAGGAGCCTATGACCGGAAAAGTGTATTTTATTCCGTCCCTCAAGAAAGACGGGATAGGCAGGTCAACGTCGGATCAAAACGTTGTGGGTCATGGAAGTCGACATGGATCAGCCCCGTGTCCTATTAAGACGGGTGCTTGTTCTATCTGTGACCGATAAGGTCACTTGGCAAGAGACTATCTTAGAAGGCCGATGGGATAGGTTGGAAGGAGTGAGGCACAAAGCGTACAGTGGAGTTTTTGAAACAAGCCTCCAGTGCAATTGAGAGGGTATGCTGTCACCTGACATGAGATAAAGGACTCACTAGGTGAGTGCCAAAAGTATGGAAGGAATGCATGGATTAATCATGTGTTCGAGAATGACTAGAACGTGCTTTGATGGTAGTGAGCATGGCCATCAGGTGAGGGACTATCAGTTGGAGTTTAGGAAGAACACCAACAATATTACTACCAATATGACGCCACTAGGATGGCAAAGAATCAGGAACGGAACTGACCATGCTTTGATTAATGGAAGAATGTTTTGAGGTGATTCTTATCAGAATAGTGCCTCAGAGTGTTGGGAATGCAATTGTGGAATTTCAGTTATGTGTTAAGGTTGTAGGAAAAGAACTACCAACTAGAGTTTAATTGATTGGCTGTTGGTGTACAACTTATTCATCAAGTGTGGAAAGAACTGGTTCCAAAGCATTTTGTGGTGATGAATTGTTATAGTGGAGTAACCCAGTTTATTCCAGGAGAAGGTAGAAGTGCCAAGTTTTATTGAGAGTCGAGAAGGGTCCTCGACTTCTTTAATCTCGTAACTTGAGGCAATCAGTTTGTTAGATAGAGGTTGCCTAGATTACTTAACGATTGTCAAAAATAAGACAGGTTGAAGAATTGAAAATTGAGAACTCCTTAGTAGTCCAAGAAATCTTAGAAGTATTGCCAGAAAAGTGGTTAGACTATTGCCAGAGAAAAAGATAGAATTACATAGGAGCTAGCATCTGGAACGGAACAATTCTCTAAAGTTTTTTACCGATTGTTGTTGCCTGAATCAATAAAACCAATGGTGCAAATGTGAGGATTGATAAATGAGGAATTCGTGCATATCGGTGCATTACCTGGGGGAAACATCAGCCTCATAGTGAGAAAGAAAGAAAGATGGTTCGTTGCAATTATGCATCAACTGTAGTCGACTCAATCAAGTGACAATCAAGGATAAGTGTTCATTGTCAAAGGTCCATGAATTGGGTGATTTGTTATAAAGAGTGTTGATGTCTTTAAGGATCAACATGAGGATAGGTTATCGTTAGTTGAGAACCATGAAGGAGGTTATACTGAAGACAACATTTCACTCTTGAATTAGCCCTTGAGAGAATAATGTAAAGCCATTTGATTTGACGAACGCTTTAGCCGTTGCCCTAGATTTGACAAACCGAGTGTTCAAAGGATATCTAGATCAATGGTGATCTTGTGGTGTAGTGACATTCTAGGGTATTCATTAAGTGTTTATGATCACGAGAGCCCCTAAGAATGGTCATGTGAGTACAGGTAAAGGAATCTTCATGGACCCAGCCAAGATCGAATCAATTGTTAATGGACTGAGACCGACATCAATCTCAGAGATCAGAAGCCGTGGGGATTGGACAGATTACAACAGAATGTTCGTGAGAGAATTTTCAGCATCAATATCATTGCGGGCTTGACTCTTAAGAAAGAAGAGAAATTCATAGGCATAGACAAGTGTAAAGAAAATTGCCAAAGCTTAAGTAAGAACATGCTACCGCACTTGTGCTAAACTCTACATTTGGCTCTAGAAAGCATGAAACCTTTAGTGATGTGTCCTACAGAGAACTGGGTATGTATTGATACAACATGAGAAGATCGTTGTATAACCGTCCCGCCAGTTGAGACCAATAAGTTGGATATGAAACAGCATCGTGAATTAGAATTTCGGCAAGACTATAATGGTGATATTAGGTATCACCTTGGAGGAATGAAATGAGTCATTAATGTGTTGAGCCAAGAGTCTCCCATTGTGCATAGACTGGTTAAAGTATAGACTTTACTTAAAAATGGTTCGAAATTTGGTTTTCAAATTTGAGGTAGGCTACCTTTTGAATTTTATAGCCGCCCCCAAAATTGAACCAGATGTTCAAGTTAGAATCGGCGCCTAATTGACGGACAAAGATGTTCAGAAGATCTTATAAGAGGATACTGGTAAGAAAGAATATGACTTTACGATCTCTAAGGATGAAACATTCAGGTTCCGTGAGTAATTGAGTGCACTTGACAGTGTAGCACTCAGGGAAAAGATCTTGTTAGAAATTCATTATAGAAGTTGCAGTTTTTTATCAAACAATTCAAGATAGATCAAAATTGGCGTCAGCTAGATTGGTAGACTGATATGAAGATGGATACCGCCGGGCAGTTTGCAAGTGCTAGAGTTGTCAATAAGTGGAAGTTTAGTAATGCAAATCAGGAGGACTTTTACCATCACTTGAGAGTCCCAAGTGAGAATGATAATATATCACAATGGAACATTGTGACAGGCTTAGTACTGATACCATTTGAGAATAGTGGTCAATCGATAGATGGAGTCAATCCACTTTGATACGCTACGAATAGATCTCGTCCTGAATGGGTCTACTGAAGTGTGTGTGCATCAGATAATTCACCAGCATGGAGTGCTAGGGATGAATTATATTTCGAATCTAGATCAGAGATTATAAGTTTGGAAAAGTTCTCAGAGGGTTCTTTCTTAAGCAGTGTATAACAGAGGGTACAGAATTTCAGTGGTGAAAAGAAAGTGAAGAAAGATTACAGGACAATCAGCTCAGTAATAAGTGTTTGCAGTGGTCAGATCAGTGTCAAAGTAAATACTACACAAAACTGTCAGAAATTTTGAATTGTTGAGCTTCGAAGGTTCATTAAGGAGTCAAGAAAAAAATATCAAATGTGAATGACAGAGTGTCATATGTGAGAAACTCGATGTAGTTGTTGGTTTAAAAAAAAAAACAGATTTTGTGTACCAAGATAGTCTCTTAGTCAAAGTGGTCAGACAACACCATGAGACCAAAGGATTAGCATGGAAAAGTGAGACTTAATGAGACGACAATACCCCCACCTTTTGTATAAGGATTGGTAAAGGTTTAAATTTCGATGACGAAATTTTTATAAGAAGGGAAGAGTTGTGACATCCAAATTTCGGGCTCTGATTTTTATTAAATAAATTGGGCATTTCATCGAGGCGATTATAGTGTTTTTCTCTGAGTTGGCCACTCACAAGATAACTAAACTAACTGGGTGAGTTATTAAGGACTTTAAGGCAAATAGACTTGAGAATTCGACCAAGAATCGACTTCTCGATCATGCTCATCTTTAGAGATCATTACGACACAGTATAAAATCAATTTGAAATCAAAGATAGGTCGGTTCAACTGAGATGAATGACCGATCATGAGTGACTTCACTAAATTGGAAAACTCTCGTCGACCGGCACTAATTTGATTTTATTGTCATTTTGGTACCCTGTCTCCGTATTTGAATCCTAGAGACTTTCACGACAATCGAGAGTCACCAATATGTTGAATGGGTTCATTATAGCTCGAAGAAAATCAATCACGGGTCATTTGTCCTAAATAGTTTTGAAAATTACCTGATAACCTAGGTCACGCTAAGAGCGCATTGGAGTGAAATTAACCTCCAATCTAAATCCGATTTTAGAAATTGAAGAGCCTGTCATGTCACAGATCATTTTAGGAGCGTCAACTCAGTCTCAGAAGATTTTTCTGACAGCCGAGACTTTTTGAAAAAAAAGTTGAGTTAGGGCCATTTTTTATCGGAAATTGCAGAGGACCGTTCTTGAATTCAAAATTGGGATGCAAGTAGGCTACAAAGGAAAGGAAGAATATCAATTTAATTGATGAGGTGTCGAATGAATTATTGTGGATCAATTTGATTTAATTCAAGTAGAATTAAGGTCTAATTGAAGGGAAAAATCTAGCAAAATTCGTATGCCACATTTACTCAACACCTTAACCTACCTAAATGCTTCTAGAAGGGGGCATAATTGTCAAGAAATGGTGAGTGGAAGGTGACATCACATGAGGTCATGGTGGGCCAAGTTTGTGATGACCTAAGAGAGAGAGTGTGTGAGAGGAAGAGGGGAAATTGGTTTCTTCTTCCTCCCCTCTCTCCTCCGTCGACCGAACCCCCAATCTCCCTCTTCGGTTTGTTCGACTCCATGGAAGCCAAAGACTAGCGAAGCAAAAGCAGCTCGCCGTCGCAGCCAACAGCCGAAGCTGGAGTCGCCACTACCGCTTCGCCTCGCCCGTGCCACTGCTCCGCCCTCCGCCTTCCTCTTCACCCTTCTGCTACCATCGAATACTTTTGCTTCTTCTTCTTCAGTGGCTATCCCAGATCTGGGATGGACACCGGAGCAGCCAAGGCCGCGCGCGCAATGCTACTTACCTCCACCTATCGCCACCCTCACACGCCACTACTGCCGCACGCCTCTGCTCATCTCAGCCATTGGTCTCTGCTCGTACATCCAGGAGGGGCAGGCTGTTCGACTAGTTCAGGCCGCAGTTCAGCCACCTCCGGCCACCGTCGACCTCACCGGAGCTCCGCCTCACCCTCAGCCTTCCTTGGCCGCCTCAACCGGCCCCGAATCCGCCCCGACCAACAGTGAACAGAGGGTTGCAGAAATGGGTGTGACAATGGGGTTTTGGCCCGTTTTGGCCGCCTTCCCGAGCCCGGATGCTCGGCCCGCTTTGAGGAAAGTCGATCATCGTGTCGAGCCCATCGTTTTGGGTGAGTTTTACTCACTAATGCCTTCTTAATTTATTAATTATACTTAAATATTGATTAGTGTTAATTAAGTGTAATTAAGTGGTTAGATTAGAATTGATTAGCTATTATTAGTTAATTGCATTGCATATTAGTAGTTTGATCAGTGTACTTAGATAGATAATTGCTTATAGTATTTATTGGATGATTCTTGGGGTTTTTCCCGACCATTATCGGGCTTCAATTTGGCAATTCGGACTTAAGTGGAATTTTTAGTAATTAAATATTAATTTTCGAATTTAATTTATTTAATTATTTATTTTCGAAAATTCAACTAGGATGGCCAGTAACCGAAATTTTATGCTGATGATCGTGGTGTAGTCTGTTTATTTAATTGAGTTTTATATTGTGCTAAATCAAATTTATTGTATTTATTTATTTATTTTTCGAAATTAATTATTTAATTCTTTATTTTCCGAAAATTCAACTGGGATGGTCAGCGACCAAAATTTGGTGCCGATTGTCGTGGCGCGGTTCATTTATTTAATTGAGCTTTAATTTGTGCTGAATTGAATTATTTGTTAAATTGAGAATTATTCTTTAATGAAATAATCTTTGATTAATAATTGGAAAATAACCGGATGTCGGTTGATAGCACCAAAAGTGTTTTGGTGGACTATAAATAATTGTGGGATTTGTGGAAAGGAAATTATATTATTTTGGCTAAGGCCGATCGTGTGCCCACACAAGGGTATTTTTATTAGAAATGATAAAAATGGTGATTTGATTAAATGATTATTTTCAGCATACTATAAAGGTAGGGCTGGCAGCTTCTAGTGAGCATCGGGGGTATACTATATCAGCCTTCGAGCGATATGTCAACTTTGGGTGAACAGTTATCAACCTACGGGCGATATATCAGTTTTGGGTGAGCAGTATACTTTATTATCAGCTTTGGGTGAGCATATGGTATATTATATTGGCCTTCGGGCGATATGTCAGCTTTGGGTGAGCAGTATACCAGTATACTATATCGACCTACGAGAGATATGTCAACTTTAGGTGAGTAGTATACTTTATTATCAACTTTGGGTGGACCTATAGTATACTATATCGGCCTTCGGGCGATATGTCAGCTTTGGGTGAGTAGTATACCAGTATACTATATCGACCTACGAGCGATATGTCAGCTTTGGGTGAGCAGTATACTTTATTATCAGTTTTGGACGAGCTATACTATCTAATTGTCAGCTTTTGGTGAGCAGCCCTGATTTGATAGAACTTTATAGATAGTATGGAATGTGCCGACTAAGCATAGGTCGTGTTGACATGTGATCGACTAAGTCAATTGATCATTACTTTGATTTGATGTTGTGAATTGATTGATTGAATGGAAATGACCGTGAGTGGTCTTGTTGGCGTGTAATCGATTAGGTCGATTCGATCGATACTTCGATCTAAGATGTGATTACTTGGGTGCCTATTTGATCTGTACTAATATGCAGGTGAAATCTGAAGCCAAGGTAAGTCTTCTAACTCATATTGTGCATAGGCAGCCTTAAGGTGTATTAATTTACTAATCAGGTCTTAGGGGATAGAACTTGCTGAGACGTAGTCTTATCCCGGTTTGAGGAAAACATTTCAGGACCTTGATGAAGAACCTGAGGAGAAAGAACTCGAAGAGGAGTATCTGAAGGAGAACCCTGAGGATGATCCAAAGTAGGATCCTAATGACTATTGCTATAGAATCTAATTGAGTAGAAACCAACCTTTTTAGCATGGTTTGTATATGTACATGTATGACTGAGTCATTATAGATGTATATAAGGGTGTTGGTTTTCAAGTTCAATTTTCTAATCCTACTTATATATCACATTCCTTTATTGTCTAGGGATTTTTATAACTGCTTCCGCATATGCTATTAAAAAGGAAAAGGTCGGCGATATGTAGTCATGTGATATCGCATTTTAAAATCGACCATAGATTGAAGGATGGTCACGTGACCGAGGGTCAGGGCGTGACATGCAAACAGGAACTTAAGAAACCTTACACAAACTCAAGACTCAATGTCAATACACATGAATCTCTGAAAACCATATTTGTATAAAACAAAATGCCATATCTAATCTATTGAATTATGGATCGGAGTTGTAAGCTTGCAATGCTTACAACCAATCGATATGGCCCCGGTATGCGATTCAAGAGTAGTAACCATTCCAGAAATTTATGAAGTTCAAACCATGACTAAATTCGCCGTAGCTACCGTCACCGAGCTGCCCAAGATCTCCTTCTTGAAGGTGGCATTCAGCTTCTCCTTCGACGCCTACTTCCCGCACTCCTTTGCCCAGGTTTAGCCCCGCTTGCCAGACATCTCCGAGCTCCTCTGCCTCGTGAGGGGCCTCCACCAGTATGGCATAAGAAGAAAGTAATTCATATGGCAACTTGAGAGTTTGCAGGAAAGCATGCTTGAGTAATTAAAATCACAGCGGAAGGCCTTTCAGCAGGACTTCTTCGAACGCAACATTGGGGGGATTCACTTCTTCTTGGCTGCAAAAGCTAGTGTTAGAGCTGGCACGACTCTAGTTTTGATCCTAGTCTCTAAAGCTGCATGACTATAACAAGGAGGGCAACATCATCTTTGTAACGAATTTAAAGGAATTGTTGGAGATACGATTTGATTTGATTCTAATTCTAATTCCGATTACGAACTAATTGATTCAAACAATCCATAAGAGTAGTATTTTACACGGTAAAAAAGGAAAATATATTTCTTTTCCTATTTTATCTGTTTTGTATTATAAATAGGCTTATGTACATGTATAAAATATATAGCAATACAATTGATAATTCCTTCAATATTTTTCGATTTATATCAAGAATGAAGGACATTATATCAATAACTCACACGGATGGTGCCGACCTTTTAGAATACAATGACTGCCCTCGAAAAGGAGATGAGATTGAAGCATCGAGATGATCCCATATCAGCGTCTTCCACTTTTCCTCACCTTCCACCTTAATATATGGAAGGTCCTCGATATCGTGTAATTGCAGCTCTAAAGGAATTCTGTTTAGTTTTGGGCATATGATCACCACCAAATATTCCATGGACTTACAAGTTATTGGCTCCACATATGTTCTTCAACCGAGGTAGATTGTATAGATCCAAGTAATTCAGCTTTGGGAGAGAAATTGAAGACTGGGAGGATGAGGGGGTGTTGTTTACAGGAGTTGTCTTGCTCCCTTCTTGGCCTTGTCCCGCTTCGCTTATCATCTCCTCCATTCCTTCGCAGCCAATGACTTGGATAGTTTGAAGATATCGAAGATGGAGTGACAACTCATGGCATCCTTTTACCAAAAGCCGTTCCGGAGAAATCTCTTCAACTGACATGTATGAGAAAAGACCTCCAATTATCTCCTCCACGTTTCTACAATATTGTACTTCGATTCTTCTCAGATTAGGGAAGTGGGGCAGTCACTCAGATTCCACCACTCTCTTCATTTTATGGCACCCCTGAACATTAATGTTCTAGACTAGGGAAGACTAGGGATGGATACAGGTGTGGTGATGTAGCTACCACTGTTATCCCCACTATTTCCACACAATACCATATTCCAATCCTTCGTAGATGCGGAAGGGAGAATTTAGGCTCATTCCCAAAGAGATACTTCAATTTTCGACATTCAGATATTTCCAAATTCCTAAGACTTTTGAAGAGGACGGGTAGGGGAGCCGTGGATGTTGATTACTTCTTCACCTTGTCCTCCGTAGAGCACCCACAAATTGCTCCCGTATCCTATTTGTAGCTCCTCAAGCTTTTCAAGCATACCAATGTCAGACAAATTTGTTGCACCGTCGCACTTATACACTACCAATTTCAGCACATCTTGGGGAATCAAAATACAAATGCCACTGCCACTACCACTGCTTTCTCCTCTTGCACTCAAAATAGCATGACTCCTCGTCATAATGGTGACACTCCTCACACAATCCTGATATTGAACACCAACATTTGTGTGGTCAAAATTTGTAAACACTTTTGGAGCCACACTGATATTGTAATAGCAAGGGTTATTCCCCGCTTATTAAGCACGCTCACAAACTTGTTGAAATCATCCACATCGTCAAAGAAGCATTCAAGTGTCTCCAATGCCCACAATTTTGTAATTTCTTCATCATTTACTAGCCCAGCTCTAAGACACTGCAAGTTTAACAAAGCTCCCAATGTTCCTTTGGGTAATCTCTCTATGGATGTATCAATTATGTCAAGGTATCTCAAGTTCACCAACATGTCTAGACCCTCAAGTGCTTCAAACCCAACGCACTTAAAAATGTCCAACTTTCTCAAAGATTTGAGCTTCCTTAAATGAGGGATACAATGCAATTCATCACATCCTCTGTAAGTAATAGTGCTGTCAAGTTTACCAAGTCTAAAATGGAATTTGGAAGTTCCTTTAGGCCACATCCACTTAGGTCTAGAACCTTTAGCCCCCATAAATGCTTGAAGAAAGAATCAGGGATAACTAAATCACACAATGAGTATGTGTTCAATAGAAAAGTTGATAGTTTAGGACAATTTGGTGACATGTTCAAGGGAAATTCTTCAATAGCATTCTCCATTAGAGAAACTTTTTCCAAAACATCTATCCAACATTCTTCGGATGGTATCCTCCGCAACCCCTTTTCTACTTTTACAATCGAAGTCACACTCATGATGTGTAATGAAATGTCTCTAATCAAATCGTGCATCTTCATCTTGCACTCATGATCTTCCAATGGGGAAGCATTTGCCAGCTTGTTTAGTATGGTGAGGCCTCTAACATATTGTTTCTCCCTCATATTCAAACAACCAATCAATCCTTGGTCAATAAAGAATTCTATCAACTCGAACTTATCAATCCATTTATCTTCTGGATAAAGTGCACAAGATAGGAAACACTGTTGGACTTCATGATTACCAAGGCGGTTGTAACTGAATTCTAGTTTCATTAAATACCTTCCTTTCCATATCCATTTGCCCCATATCTAATTCTCTCAATTTCTCCAAGGAATCCTTCCATTCAAACACATCGGCCACTCCGTGCGTACTTCTTGCCATCATGATGATTGCAAGTGGCAAGCTTGCACATTCTCGAACAATGGACTTCACAATTGCTTCAATTTCCAAATTAAGGGCGACTTCGAACCTAAGTTCCTCCAAAAATAAACTCTCAGCTTCTATTTGAGATAGAGGTTCAATTTTTATCATTTCTTGACAATGCATCCGGTGGCATACCTCTAAGGATCGAGTGGTTAAGACAAACTTTATTCCATCTACTCCTACCGAGATTCCCACCTCGTTAAAATCAAAGTGTTCCCACACATCATCGAGGATTATTGTAGATTTGCCTTTTTCCATTAAACAATTGAACAAACTTGCTGCTCGTTTCATCACATTGTTTTCTTCTAGTATGCCCAAACCTAGTTCCTTCCTAATGACGTCCTGCAATCTTTTTATGTTGAAATCTTGTGACACAGTGATCCATAACACATTGCTATAGTTTGTGTATGAGTCTATTATATATGTGCACCATAATAGTCGTTTTACCAACACCCCCCATTCCATAGATGCCTAGTTGGGATATTTGATTCCCTACCAGGTACTCCAAAATCTTTGAAGTATTTCTCTCAAATGCCTCTCCCACCCATCTTCTTTTCTAACAATTTACGGACTTTGGTCCCTCTTGCCTCAAATAGTCCTTTGCCTTGCCTCCTAAGGTCTTCTGCTTCATACATCAGTATATCCACTTGTTGATATGGTGGCAAACAATTCTCACTTGCTGCTTCTATACAATCAATTCTAAGCTTCTCCACATTCGCCAACCAATTTGCAACTTCCGTTCTTGGCTTCTTTAGGAACAGAGATGCAGCAAATTCTAACTCATTCCTTATGTCAGCTTCTTTTCTATAGAGTTGTCCTAGTTTTCTTTTCAAATCTCTACTCTCTTCAAAGTTGTTGCCTGTGTTTGGATGACTCATCATTGGCGCATCCTCGTTCATATCTAATTCTGTAATTTAAAAATTCCATCGGTTAGAGTCTCATGATAGCATTCTTGCTGCCTCATAATAATCTAATGTGGTGATACATAAGGATTTGCTTTTGTAAATAACTAGAGACCAGGTAATGATGATCGGCCTGTCAAGCCTGTTCCATTTGAATATTGAGGAATGCTGGTCGTAGTTATGTTAATGAGTAGAGGAGTGAGTAAGATGTCACCTCCAGTGAACTCCTGCAGCCCAGTTTCCTCAGAAGCGTTTGGAATTGCATCAGGCAATTCAGGAGGATTCTCTGGTGGAGAGCAGTGAAGATTTTCTGTTGAGTCTACCGCTGAATCTAGAATGACTTCATCTGCAAATTGTTTGGCAAAGGCAGGATACTGTTTATTTGAATTTGGGGGAATGCTATTCGTAGTCATGTCACTGAGTAGAGGAGTGGGTAAAACGTCACCTCCAATGGTAGCTCGCCTGGATCAAGAGAAGGTAAAGGCAACCAGTCCATCGAAGGTTGCCGGAAAGGTGAAGCAATTTCATTTCCATGTGCTGCATCCAACATATGGTTTGATGGATTGGATTGTTGGGTGTTATCCAGATTATCCAGAGGCATATCACCAGGAGGCAAAGGCACTTGATACTGAGGGCATGCTGGAGCAGTACCAGTTCCAGTTGGCTGATAGAAAGATGGTTGCCGCGGCGTGCACCCAAGTTGATTCGAGTTCTGCGTGTGATTGGGATTCAACGCATCGTCATCTTGAGGGCATGCTGGAGCAGTATCAGTTCCGGTCAGCTGATGGAAAGATGGTTGCTGCAGCACGCACCCAAGTTGAATCGAGCTTTGCGTGTGATTGGGATTCGACGCATCATCACTTGGGAGTACACTTTGACTAGCGCCCAAAACTGTTCTTTCGGTTCGTTTGTCCGATGTGCCTCCAGTGCTTACATCCAACGCAATGCCTTTACCATTAAATGTCTCCAAGGCTCCTGCTCTTACTGGATCTTCAACTTTCTCACGAGCTTTGATACCATAGCCCGGAATTCCTGTGAGGTGCGCCCAGATCCTTGGAGTACTTCCAGCAAACTCAGTGCCACAAAACTTGCACTTCCACTTTCTGTTCTTCAAATTGTCCACATACTTATGAAATGGATCTCGCTCTTTAGGCATTCTTTTTGCTATTACCTACAAAGAGGACATGACATGAAAAACAGAGACAATGCCAAGCAAAAGCACGGAACAGTTAACAAGAGACAAGATCAATAAAAAAAAGAAGCATATAGAAACATAAAGGATTCATCAGTCATGTTGACAGTTAGCTAACCAGATAGACTTGAAATCAATGCAAAATCCTTGAATCTTCCTAACAGAGCCAAACCACCTGAGTTGTGTATGCCCAAAGTATAGAGATCCTTATTTTCACCAGGGACAAAAGCACATGTAAAAAGAGATTCACTAGATCTACAAGGAGGAAATTAACATACTTAGATTATACTTACTGGGAAAAAGGAGGAGGACTTCTGAATTATCTAAGCAGGAGAAAGGAGAATCTCAAGCAGCACTTACACATTAAGCATGGATCCAAAGGAGCATCGAGAATGCAGGGAAATAATCTTCCACATCGTTGTTGTCAAAATTACGCAGCGAGCGTCCATCCCTGCTTGTTCACCCCGGAAGAAAGCGATCCAAAAACCCTAACTTCAACCTCCCCCAAAATCACGCGGCGAGTGTCGAGCCGCAAGGGGGCACGTAGGGCGACAAGGCGAATGAAAGGAACCACGGCGAAACCGGAGAAGCGAAAACCGGAGGCCCGGCAACAAAAGGCGCTCGAAGAAGATCTAGGGTACCCAAGCTTCTCAAGACACGACTCAATGGAAAGATCGAGAGGAGGAAGATGAAAACTGTACCAAATGAGGTGGGAAGCTATTATTAAAAGTTAAAATATGGTCACTTGATGAGGTACGGACATTTGCAGTGCCAAAACTTGGCACGGATGGATGCTTAATGCCAAAACTTAGTCCGTACCTCATCGAATGACCATATTTAACTTTTAATAATAGCTTCCCACCTCATTTGGTATAATTTTCATCTTCCTCCTCTCGATCTTTCCATTGAGTCGTGTCTTGAGAAGCCCAAGAACCCTGATCTTCTTCGAGCGCCTTTTGTTGCCGGGCCTCCGGTTTTCACTTCTCCAGTTTCGCTGCGGTTCCTTTCGTTCGCCTCGTTGCCTACGTGCCCACTCGCGGCCTCGCGGGTTGGCACTCGCCACGTGATTTTGGGGAGGTCGAAGTTAGGGTTTTTGGATCGCTTTCTTCCGGGACAAACAAGCGGGATGGCGCTCGCTGCATGATTTTGACGACAACGATGTGGAAGATCATTTCCCTGCATTCTCGATGCTCCTCTAGATCCATGCTTAATATGTAATTGCTGCTTGAGATTCTCCTTCCAAGGCATGTTCTCCTGCTTAGATAATCCAGAAGTCCTCCTTTTTCCCGGTAAGTATAATCTAATTTTCCTATGTTAATTTCCTCCTTGTAGATCTAGTGAATCTCACTCTTTACATGTGCTTTTGTCCCTGGTGAAATAAGGATCTCTGTACTTTGGGCATACACAACCTCAGCATGTTAATTTCCAAGAAAATGCAAGCCTCAGCAGGCCAAGGTGAGCAACCTCGCAGTTGCCCTGCAATTTAACTATTCCCAGCATGCAGGACAGAGTAGCAACTGCCTGTCTCCAAACCAAAATGCCCATGGATAAGTGCTTGTAACTGAATGATTCCCTTGAGAGCTCGAAATGCACGGCGAGCCTTCATCATGACAGCAAAACAAAGTCCATAAACAAGCCTGATCTAAATCAACAGTGGCTATTCAAAATTAAAAGTAAGTTTTATTGAAGAATAAACTATTAGGAACATTCTCCAGAGTACATTTCATATTCAGATATTTATCAATCCTTCAACCGCAAGGAATGTCTAAGGACAGTAGGGAAGAGTAGAGAAGACAAATCTCAGAATAAATACCAAATAACCCCTGAAAGTAGCTTGCATCTTTGTTGCTGCCATCTCTTATATCTGGATTTTGAAGTGCATCCTGAGTTTGAGCCATGTCCAGATTCTCATCAGTCTCAATCCCTCAATCTTGGAGTAGAATTTCCTCATTCTTTCTCTCTGATTCTTGTTTTCTGCTATTCCAATCATCACTTTCAGCATTAGGCTGAGAAGCCATGTGATAATTAGCATCAGGTGCCCTAGCACCAACCTGGACCTCTGCATCATTTGTAAATTTCTGCACATGATGGTAGTGGCACGTTAGTTCAAAAGAGAAGAAATAACCGAATTACTTTAATCAAACGAAAAGAACACAAGCCCCTGGCAAGAACTAACCTATAACTATCATGCTTTTATTTACAACATACAAGAACGTTGGAACATGAGGAAACAGGATTTCTGACGGTTTAACTAAGAAGTTACAGGGTTCGTTGTAGCCAAAAAGAGTACCTTTCTTCCTTTAACATTGTGTTTTGATGTTTTTTTCCCAAATAGCAATGTCTTGATCCATCTACCAGGTGATTTAGCTCTACCCATGGCAGGAAGGCTGGAACCAATGTAGCAATAACCTGAACCTCAGCTCCTGCATAGCCCGAAGTAAAACAGCTCAGGCGTCGATAGAGGAAAAAGTCCCAGCTGGAGTAGTTGAAGTTTTAGCTCATCACAGAACAAGATGACCAGAACAAACCAAATTACTCATCTTGAAGAATAACGATGGAGAAGTTTAAACAAGCGTGCAAAACAGGGGCCTACTAGGACTGTCAGCACTACAATCCCAAATCCTGACCAGAAGCTTTGCTCATTACCGCTTTGTCGACTTCACTGAGCGGCCACATATCGCACGACGCTCAACAATACAACAGTAAAAGATGGGAACATGCTAGATCTTCACCCATCAGCATGACCAACACCAATTCATTCCGGACTCTCTACCACTTGTAAAATGGATCCATATAACGGCAATCTAATCTTCTCATCGCGTCCTTCAAGGATCATCAATTCTTTTGCAGAAAGACCATTTTTTTTTACCCCCAAGCCATCAATTACAGGCACAGTTTCTCATTTCAAATTCAAACAACCAGACCAATAAACAAACGCAGTCCGTCCTGTGATCTCCCAGCTAACATCAAAGTGATTCAGAAACAAGACGCAGACAACTGACCCCTAAACAAGGCAAGGACACACCGAATGGAGCTCAGCAGAGCACAACCCACAAAAACCAAGTCAACCCAGAAACCGCGAGACGGGAGAGATCGCCAATGTAGCTCGTGGGTGAGCCAGATCTGCAATTTACCTGCCCAATGTGCTACCCCGGAACGCACAGCCTAGCATTCCTGATACAAGCCACAACTAAGGATCAAGAGGACACGACAACCCACGTTTCGACACGAGAACGTTTTATACAAATCACAGGCACAGAAAGAGAGAGAGAATGTACCAGGGCTGTGCTTGCAAATCAAGGAAGCTGCGATCTAGCTGCAGCATCAACTCCCCTCTCCCGCTTCTCTCTCTCTCTCTCTCTCTCTCTCTCAGTGAAGCTGGTGGAGCAAAAAACTGCTGAGATTTTTGAAAATAATATCATAAATAAAGGAGCGGTCCTAAGCTGGCCCCGCGCCCACGGTAAGCCCAGCGAGCTCCGCCGCTCGATAGCTTCGGCCGCGGGCCCTCCGCATGGAATTGCCCAACTGGGGCTCGACGCGTGGCGGTCGCAGTGGGTTCAAGCTGGGCTCGAGCGCAGGGAACGCCGGCCCGATGCTTAAAAGTGCGTGCTTTTTTGTTGGGACAACTAAGGCGCTGCAGTTACTTCGGTGCGACGGGTGGGGGAGCTCCCCCCGTGACTCGCGCTTGGAGGCCGTGGAGGGCACGCACGGCGAAGATTATCCCATTGGCTCGGGGGGGTGGCGTGGGAGCACGTGTGGCGGAGCGTGATGGTTACCGAGAGGGGGCCGGGAAGTCGGTCTGGGCAGAGATTCGCGGCCACGAGGAGGGCGCGGGTGATGATAGCCGGGTTCAACCGCCTCGACCGGAGACCGGATTGGGTCATTATGGTCATCCGTCGTTCTCTAGTCTCTCTATTAATTTTTTTTTCTTTTTTTTCTTTTAAAGCTTTTTCATAATAATATTTTTTGCTTGCTATGCCCACGTGGAGGATCATTTGGGGGATCATGGGATTTGCTTTTGAAGATTATATTTATATGATGAAAAATGAAGAATTGCTTTTGAGAGTCCAAACACTGGATTGCACTTAATGCATCCACCATCTATGCATGTTATTGCAATTGAAGTTGTAACTTGATACACTCATTCAATTCAACATGCTCTTCCTAATTATTAGGACGAGATATTTCAAACTATGCAAATAGAAAATTTGTCATTATTATCGCATTGAACAAAGGTGGACATTGGATGTATGTCGATTATTTATTTATTTTCAAATTATGCAAATAGAAAGCTTGATTCCAAACATGATGAGGCCGAGTGATGATGACCGGTGTCAATTGCCTCAATCGGCAGGTGAGGTCATTATTGTCATTTGCCATTCTCTAGTCTCTCCATTATTATTATTTTTTTTGCTTTTGAAGCTTTTTAATAATGATATTTGTTTGCTTGCTATACCCACATGGAGTATCATTAGGGTAGGGGATCATGGTTGCTTTCGAAGATTAGATTTATATGATAGAAATTACTGTGAGAGTCCAAACACCAAATTACATTTATTGTGTCAACTATCTATGCATGTTATTGCAATTGAAATTGCAACTTGATACACTCATTTAAACGTGCTCTTCCTTATTATTACAACTAGATCTTTGAAATTATGCGGATTGAAATCTTGTTATTATTATCATGTTGATTAGACATGGACATCGGAAATATGTTTTGCTTGAATAATTAGGCACAAATCATGTCTAAGTAATTATCTTTTTATTTTCTCAGTTGGAGTATAAAATATTATTCAAAGTTTGAAAATTTTATGAAAAAAATAATGATATGTGAATCTGCACGTGAAGACCTATAATTTGCAAGGGTTTCAAACGTAACATTTGTAAAAGAGTCATCGTGTAAACCGCAAGATTTGAAAAAAAAAAAAAAGTCAAAATATTAATAGTGACCGTCACTTGAAACTTGTTATCGCGATAACAGTACTCTTAAATCATGTAAGTTCTAAGTATGGGCACATGATGGAGGAAAAACATGCCCCCTTCCTCCGTGAGGGGGGCTGAGGTAGTTTTTTCTTCTTGGAACAACGAATTCTTGTGCAGCACCGCATTATATTTGGCATTCGTTTATTATTATATTTGCCATTT
Organism: Eucalyptus shirleyi; assembly: GCA_017140165.1. Lineage (NCBI taxonomy): Eukaryota > Viridiplantae > Streptophyta > Magnoliopsida > Myrtales > Myrtaceae > Eucalyptus > Eucalyptus shirleyi. Next base: position 4,043,263 of record CM029447.1, on the reverse strand, counting down.
TTCATTATTATTATTACAATAATTATGTAAAAAGATAGAGTAATAATAAGAAACGGCTTCATGGGTAGGTTTTGAAAAAGAATAAACAGATTTTATTGAGTCAAACAAAATCTAAATATCACCAAATTGTGGATGCGAAACAATTTGAAGGCAAAATACAGGGGAAACAATTGTCTCCCGTTGCTTACCTAGAAAACTTCCAATCTTGCATCTCCCATAAATCAAGGCTTGTAAGAAGAAGAGATTGTTCTTAAAAGTGCTTCTAATATCTATATTTGTTTTTTTTTACATACAATGAAAACTACGAAAACAAGATGGATTCATGGGATGGAGTAGGGCTAATGCAAGCTCCACCCCCCCCTACCCGTTGCTTGCAATGTATGTGTAGGTTTGTTAAACAGTGAGTTGGGATAGGTTTGGATTTGGTCATAAATGGTCCAACTCAAATTATCATATAATTGCAATGTAGATTTCTCTATTTATACCCGACTCGACCAATATCCAATCTATACCCAACCAAACTTGAGATTCATTTTCTTTTTAGCATTTTTTTCTCCTTAAATTATTGCCTTTGAAGAAAGAGCAGCTCCAACGACTGGCTCATTGAGTTAGTGAGGGAGTTTTTGGTATCAAGTTATAAATAGGAGCATGAAGGTGATGGTGAAAGTTCAGCTCAAGCCATGTATCAATCATAAAACATGTTTGAACTTCAATTTTGAGTTAAATAAAGATGGGTTTTGGGCCGTAAACTTACTAATAAATAAAATTGTGCCATAGATTGCTCTCCATATGTATATGGTTGCATGCATAAGACAATCAAGTATTTGGACCCAACTAACCAATATCTTGTATAGTGCTAAGTATCAAATATATTCTAGATGTTGAAATAGGGAGAATTTATGAATATTCTAATTTACGTAACTAATTTTAATCTATCTAAGCCGAAATTCTCAAGTCAAGCTCCTTTGAGAAATTTTCACGAACACTTAGTGGGCAATAACGACAAAGTTGAAACAAAATTCATTTTTTTTGCTCTAGTCATCTTCTTTGAACTGTAGAGTCAAATTAACCCAAGACAAAGTCAAAAAGCAATATTGTCTTCCTATACCAGACATCATCAAAGAACCCACCTTCCAAACCCAGAAAAAATGGCTTAAAAAAGACACGGCAAGATTGATACGTGGAATTCTCACGATTGAACAAGAAATAATCCAAACTAAAATAAAGCAACAACGATACTGCCATGAATTATGAATACATATCGATCATCAATAACAACCAAGCACACATGCTATGAAAAAACTATCAACAGCCAAGCATGCTGCTGACTTAGGAATTTCATCAAACACATTATAGGCGTTGAACCCTCTTGATAGGGCTTAATTGAACTAAAATCACAAGTCTCACAACCAATGCAACTAATTCTGAAATATCAACAAGGCTAAGAACAGGGCTGTGAAGGCAATGGTGAAAGTTTGGCCCATGCCATATACAAATACAAAACGGGTTCAGGCTGATTTTGGGTTAAATATGGGTTTTAAATCGTAAACTTACTAATAAACAAAACCACACTGTAGATTGCTCTTCATACAAATACGGTTGCATGCATAAGACAAGCAAGTACTTGGACCCAAACTAACCAATATCCTAGACAGTGCAAAGCATAAAAAATTATAGGTGCTGAAATAGCGAGGCTTTCTGAGCATTCAAATTTACACAATTGACTTGAACCATATATGCTGAAATTTTCAAACTTTCAAGTCAAATTCCTATGAGAAATTTTCATGAACGCTTTATGGGCATCGACAACAAAGTGGAAACAAATTTCATTTTCCAGCTCTAGTCATCTTCTTTCAACTGCAGAGTCCAATTAACCCAGGACAGAGTCAAAGCAATATTGTCTCCCTATACTAACCATCATCTCAGAACCCACCTTCCAGATCCAGAAAAATGGCTTAAAAAAACAAAGCAACCTTGATCTGTGCAAGTCTCATGGTTGAATAAGAAATAATCCAAACTAAAATAAAGCAGCGATACCACGTGGATTATGAATGCAAATCAATCATCAACAACAACCAAGCACATATGCTATGAACAAATAATCAATAGTCAAGTACGCTACTAGCTTAAGAATTTCATCAAACACGTTAGGCGCTAAACTCTCTCTTGACCTATAACACTTACAAGTATTACAAATTTATCTAAGAGATTTCGATTTGTTTTCAACAACAGGACAATTGCAAGTGTGTTTTCATATCAGTGAACCGCAACAATCCAAGTTGGAACAAGGCCCGTATTACAAACACACACATCATTAACAAATGGAAGAGAAACAACGTGAAGCTTGCTCATGGAGTCGCAGACAGAGAATTAAGAAACGTAGTAGAAACTCAAGACTCAACGTCAACACATGCGAATCTCTGAAAATTATACTTGTAACATACAATGCCATATCCAATCTATTGAATTATGGATTGGAGTTGTAAGCTTGCAATGCTTGTGAAGGCAAAAAAAATTTCTATCCTTCAATTTTCTACCAAGACTAAAATTTGTCGTAGCTGCTGTCGCCGAGCTGCCCAAGATCTCCTCACAGGATGCAGTATACAATTCTTCTGGGCCATACTTTTGGCATGCCCTCGCCCAGGTCCAGCTTCACCTGCTAGGCATCTATGAGCTTCTTTGCCTTGTGAAGGACTTCTGCTAGTACAACATACGAGAAAGTAATTCATATGGCAACTTGAGTTTGTAGGAAAGCATGCTCGAGTAATTAAAATAGCAGTCGAAGGCCTTTCATTGGACTTCTTCGAAACCAGCATTGGGGGGATTCAGGGCAAAAGCTAGTGTTAGACCTAGCACGACTCTAGTTCTAATTAGAGCTGTTAAACGGGTGGGTCGGGTCGGATTTGAGTCAAGTCATTAATGGTCTGACTCAAATTAACCCATTAACCCATTTCTGCCTAATATAAATTTTTCAACCCATACTCCAACCCGACCCATATTAATAAAATATTTTCATATTTAACCAAATTTAGGAAAACTTATTCTTATGTTTTTTTTTTTAAATATTATATTACTAAAAAACTTCCAAGCAATACAAATCCAATCAATAATTTTTCAAAAAAAAATATATTTTTTCTTTTTCTTTCTTCCAAAAAAATTATGTATAATTAAGCAGAAAAAATCCCATCAGAGCATGACAAAATGCACATCCAAAGTTAACAATACAACAAAACTATGCTCAAGGAGCAAGAAGTTGAAAAGAAGACATTAATACAGAAACGGTCTTGAGAATAGTGAATGCTATATGAGCAACTGAATGTGGTACCTCTATATAGTTAACATATCATAGCAATAGATACTGTCTCTCATGTGCTAAGAGGTGCTTTCATCTTACAATGCAAGAGCCATCAGATTGATAAGGACAACAAAGCATACACATTAAAAAAAGAAAGCCCTCTGCAGCTAACAATCTCATTGGTAATACCTAATTTTGCAGACAACAAAGGTAGGAATTATACCTTTATGTGAGGATGGAAAACAGAAGGCGAATGTGAAGTCAACACCAATCCTATAAAGATCAAAGCCTCAGTTTTCAAATTTGATGTAGATAACTTGTCCTGGTACATAAAAAAACATGACGGTTAGTAGCCAGAGAAATAACCGATAGATCATTTACATCATGAAGTCAAAAAACTCTTAACAAAACATTTGGAAAACGAAAATGTACATACACTTGGTGCCTTTTCAATTCCAGGAATAAATGATCCAATGTGGTCAGCAAGACAATCTGGCAATACAACCACAAGTTCTTTCAAGACAGCAAAAGCACCAACCTGCAACAATTGCATATATTAAAATTTACTAGGAAGGAAAAATGTCTAAAAAGACTAGAGGACTGCACCACCTTAGTTTTGATTGATTTCTCACACAGCTGTTTGTTAATAGATCTAACAATTTTTGCTACTTCTTGTTTCAACAACCATCTTGGACTGCATTACACACCCAAACCATTAGCACCATAATTTATTGACCAACAAGATTTTTAAAAGTTCAGAATCTCAAATACACAAGAAAATACAACCAGGTATCCTAACGACAGAACAGTAATTCTTGATCCTCTAGGAAATATTGATCACTGACAAAAATACAAATTGAATTGTATGATCACTGACATAAATATTGATCCTGAAACTCTAGGACTTGATAACTCATCATCGAGAAAGTTTCTATCTCAAAAGCTCTTCCATCAGGGTAAAGCATGCATTCAAGTTGAATTATTTCTGGTTAAATCTCGATGTAACTGCAACTTAAATGAGAAAGCATATAAAACTACAACAATGCTTCCCTAATTTCTAAATCACCATCAAACTCAATTAGATGTCAAGAAAATTGAATCTCCATTGTCCTGATAATGACAGCAATGAGAGAAATGGTCCATCCAATACAAATACAAATGATAATCATGTCTAACTTCAGCCCAAATCAAAATCAGATGCTGTATGTAGCATCATCTCTGCAATTTCATGTCAACGTTCTAAGAACATAAAAATGTGCACAATCCCCCCAATTTTATTGTCATGTAGTGTGACAGTCAGACTAACTTGTCCTGACACATAAAGCAAGGTAACTGCCCCTCACAGTCCATTTAATACTAAGCATGAGATTCTACAAGAAACTATAAAAGATACCTTTTGTTTCTTGTTCGGAGCTGGGTTAACAGCTTTTTTGATCTCTGGCATAGAAGCTTCAACAACACTTCTCCTAGTAGGTTTAGTTGCCTCTGGTGCCAACTTTGGTTTGGCTGTGTTAGTACTTATTGGCTGGTAACTTATTACGCCAGAAAGCTTTTCGCGAAGATCTCACACACCGGAAAAAGTCCCCTTTGCACCTTGAGATGCTGGCTGTGGACCCTTCTTCTAGAGCTTCAAATGCAGATCACAGCCCTCGACCCTGCGATCTTCGCCTGCGAGTACCACAAAGTCAAACTCATAAGAGGACCATTTTCCAATAGAATAATAGTAGAAAGACATTTTTCCGGATTGATATGATCTACCATACTTGAAATTTGAGGTTCATCATTCTCGTAAAGATCATGTTCCCACTTATCGTCTTGCCTCTGCCTGCAGAAACAAGGCAGCAATTCAATCCGCACATGTTCCATCCAATAAATTAAGACATTTGAACCAGGTAAAAGAGAACAGTCAAAAGAGTACCCCAAGCAACTATAATTGTGCTCAGAAGTCCATAATGCACCATTACTACGCTTAAAAATCAACTTACAAATGCCTATAAGTAGAGGAAAAAAAAGCCAGAAGCAATCGTATATGGGCAATATGCTCACCAAAATGGAAATCCAACCGTCCACATTCTAACCCTCGAGCCACAGCAATTCGGCGGCGGCCCACCATAAAAAATTTAGTAACCAGACCACCCGAAAGATCAGCACCTAGACAAAGACCAGGAAAACGACCGCTCCAAGGACACCGATAGCTCGCAATGACACGAGACCAGAACGAGAACCCAAAAGAAAGGAGGGGGAAGGGGGGAGGATAGAGAGAAGGATAGCAACTCACAGCAGAGTTTAGGTTTGCGGCCCAACCGCGCCGGATGACAGCAACGGAGATCTAAAAGACCGCAGATCCGCCCAATCAAAGCGCAATCGCTTTCAGCGAGAGAATTCGATCGCCCCCCTTTTCGCAGGAGGCGAAGACGGTGCCGTCAGTGGCATCAGTGAGGGCGTTGAAGGCATCGGCCAAGGCATTGAAGGCATTGGCGAAGGCGTTGAAGGCATCGGCGAAGGCATTGGCGGAGGTGGCAGCGTCAACGAAGGCATCGGTGGCAACGACGAAGGCGTCAGCGGCGTCGACGATGGCGGCGAAGGTGTCGACGAAGGTGGCTAAGGCGGCGGCGAAGGCGGTGACGGCGGTGGCGAAGGTGGTGGCGGCAGCGGCGACGGCGGCGGCAGCGGCGGCGTCGGCGTCAGTGGTGAAGGCAGCAGCAAAGGCGGTGTCGGTGATGGCGGCGGCAGCGTCGGCGATGGCAGCAGCAGCGTCGGCGATGGTGGCGGCGGCATCACCGATGTTACCGGCAGCGGTGGCGAAGGCGGCAGTGACGTCGACGAAGACGGTGGCGATGTTGAGGACAGCGTTGGCAAAGGCTGACGGCGGAAGGAGAAAGAGGAGAAGAAGATGGAGGTTAAGCGAGAAAACAAAGAGAACAAAGAGGGAGAGTAATTGCGTCTATGTCCCTGTAAATGGGTTCATTAAAGTCCTGTAAATGAGTTCATTTTTAATAGGTTGATAAATGGATCTTAAATGGGTGTAGATTAGACCCATTTAAGACCCATATATCTCAATCTCTTTATTTTAAGAACTCATTATGAGTGCTTTGGGAAATAAGGCTTGATCCATTAACGATCCATCTAAACAAATATGGGTTCATAAATAGATTGTGTACCCATTTTGACACCTCTAGTTCTGATCCTAATCTCTATAGCTACATGACTATAACAAGAAGGGCAACATCATCTTTGTAACGAATTTAAAGGAATTGTTGGAGATACGATTTGATTTGATTCTGATTCTAATTCCGATTACGGACTTATTAAATCAATCAATCCATGAGTACTATTTTACACAGTAAAATAATTCCTTCGATATTTTTCAATTTCTATCGGGAATGAAGGAAATTATATTGATAACTCACATGAATTGCGCCGGCCTTCTAGAATACAGCGACTGCCCTTGAAAACGAGATGAGATTGAAGATAAGCCTGAGCATCAAGATGATCCCATATCAGCGTCTTCCACTTTTCCTCACCTTCCACCTCAATATACGGAAGGTCCTCAATATCACGTAATTGCAGCTCCACAAGAATCCTGTTTAGTTCTGGGCATCCGATCACCACCAAATTTTTCATGGAATTGCAAGTTATTGGGACTTCACATAAGCTCTTCAACTGAGGTAGACTGTGTAGATACAAGGAATTCAGCTCTGGGAGAGAAATTGAAGACTGGGAGGATGAAGGGGTGTTGTTTACAGGAATCGTCACGCTCCCTTCTTGGCCTTGTCCTGCTCTGCTTATTAGCTCTACCATTCCTTCACAGCCAATGACTTGGATAGTTTGAAGATTTTGAAGGAGTGGCAACTCATGGCATCCTTCTACCAAAAGCCATTCCGGAGAAATCTCTTCAACTGACATGTATGAGGAAAGACCTCCGATTATCTCCTCCATGTCATTACAATATTGTACTTCGATTCTTCTCAGATTAGGGAAGTGGGGCAGCCACTCAAATTCCACCACTCTCTTCATTTTACCACACCCCTCAACGTTTATCTCTTTTAGACTAGGGAAGGCTGGGGGTGGATATGGTGGTGGTGATGTGGCTGCCACTGTTATCCCCACCATTTCCTCACAATACAGTATTCTAATCCTTCGTAGATGCGGAAGGGAGAATTTAGGCTCATGCCCAATGAGATACTTTAGTTTTGGACAGTAAGATATTTCCAAATTCTTAAGACTTCTTAAGAGGAGAGGCGTAGGGGTTCGGGTAGGGGAGTCATGGATGTCGATTACTTCTTCATCTTGTCCTCCGCAGAGCACTCGCAAGTTGCTCCAAAATCTTATTTGTAGCTCCTCAAGCTTTTCAAGCGGACCCATGTCAGACAAATTCGTCACACCGTCGCAACACCATGCTTTCAAATTCCGGACATCTTGGGGAATCAAAATACAAATGCTGCTGCCACTGTCATTGCTTTCCCCTTTCGCACTCACAATACTCCTTAGAATGTTGACACTCCTCTCACAATCCCGTAATAGAACACCAAAACCTGTTGGCTTAACAACCCCAAGATCTTTTTGATGCACGGTGATTCTGTAATAGCAAGGGTTATTCTCCCGCTTACTAACCACCCTCACAAACTTGTTGAAATCATCCACATTGTCAAAGCAGCAAATAAGTGTCTCCAATGCCCGCAATTTTGCAATTTCGTCTCCATTAACTTGCCTAACTCCAAGATACTGCAAGCTTAACAAAGCCCCCAATGTCCCTTTAGGTAATCTCTCTATGCGTGTAGCAATCATGTCAAGGTATCTCAAGTTCACCAACATCTCTAGACCCTCGAGTGCTTCAACCCGAACACAAAATGAAATGTCCAACTTTCTCAAAGATCTGAGCTTCCCTAAATGAGGGATACGATGCAATTTATGACATCCTCTAAGCAATAGTGCTGTCAAGTTTACCAAGTTTGATATGGAATCTGGAAGTTCCCTTAGTCTACATCCACTCAGGTCTAGAACCTTTAGCCCCCATAAATGCTTGAAGAAAGAGTCAGGGATAAATAAATCACGCAACAAGCTTGTATTCAATAGAAAAGTTGACAGTTTAGGACAATTCGGTGACATGTTCAAGGGAAATTCTTCAATATAATTCTCCATTAAAGAAACCTTCTCCAAAGCATCCGTCCAATGTTCCTCAGGTGGTATCATCCTCAGCCACTTACCTGCTTTTACAATCGAAGTCGCACTCATGATGTGCAATGCCATGTCTCTAATCAAATCATGCATCTTCATCTTTCCCTCATGATTTTCCAATAGGCAAGCATCTTCCAGTTCGTTTAGTATGGCGAGGCCTCTAGCATATTGTTTCTCCCTCGTATTCGATTGACCAATCAATCCTTGGTCAATAAATAATTCTATCAACTTGAACTTATCAATCAATTCATCTTCTGGATAAAGTGCACAAGATAGGAAACATTGTTGGATTGCATGATCACCAAGGTAATTGTAACTGAATTCTAGTTTCTTTAAGACCTTTTCCATATCCGTTTGCCCCATATTTGATTCTCTCAATTTCTCCAAGCAATCCGTCCATTGAAACGCATTGGCCGCTCCTCGCATGCTTCTTGCCACTGTGATGACTGCAAGCGGCAAACCTGCACATTCTTTAACAATGGACTTCACAACTGCTTTATTATCCAAATTAAGGGCCACTTTGGATCCAAACTCCTCAAAAAATAAACTCTCGGCTTCTATATGAGATAGAGGCTCAATTTTTATAATTTTTTCACATTGCATTTGGTTGCAAACCTTGAAGGATCGAGTGGTTAAGACCAATTTTATTCCATTTGATTCAATTGGGATTCCCACCTCTTTAAGATCAAAGCTTTCCCACACATCATCGAGGATTACTGTAGACTTGCCTCTTTTCTTAAAACAGTAGCACAACATTGCTGCTCGTTTCCTCACATCCTTTTTTGGTAGTTTGTCCAGCTCTAGTTCCTCCGCAATGGCGTCTTGTAACGTTTGTGTGTTGAAATCTTTTGACACAGTGATCCATAACACATCGCCATAGTTTGCTTCCTTGAGGAGTTTATTTTGTATGTGTACCATAATAGTTGTTTTACCAACACCCCCCATTCCATAAATGCCTAGTCGGCATTTATGATTCCCTACTAGGTACTCCAAAATCCCTGAAGTATTTCTCCAAAATGCCTCTCCCACCATCTTATTTTCTAGCAATTCTTTGACTTTGATCTCTCTTGCCTCAAATAGTCTTGTGCCTTGTCTCATAAGGTCTTCTACTTCATGCAACAGTATATCCACCAGTTCTTGTGGTGGCAAACAATCCTCGCTTGTTGCTTCAGGACAATCATTTCTAAGCTTCTCCACATTCGCCAACCAATTTGCAACTTCCATTCTCGGCTTCTTTAGAAATAGAGATGCAGCAAATTCTAACTCATCCCTTACAATAGCTTCTTTTATATGGAGTAGATCTCGTTTTCTTTTCAAAGCTCTATTCTTTTCCAAATTGCTTCCTGTGTTTGGATGACTTGTCATGGGCACCCCCCCTGCAATTAAAAAACTCCATCGGTTAGAGTCTCATGATAGCATTCTGGCTGCCCCATAATACTGTAACATGGTGATACCTAAGGATTAATTTTTGTAAAAACCATAGACCTGGTATTGATGATGAGCCTATCAGGTCTTGTGATGATGATGGCATGTCCATTAGAGCTTGTGGGTGACAAGTGACTAATTGTTTTTTCGACGAAGATGATGCCAATGTTGGATTTGGATGCATTGTTGTGAGATTAACACATCCATGTGGAACAGTTTGAAGTTGAGGGGGCGCCGAAGCTGCTTGCAATAAAAGATTCAAGTGTAAGATCAATCAACAAGTGGACTTTCAAATCAGGCCATGTGTACATGTAACATCTAGAACCTGATCACACAAAATACCTACAGCAAAAATCAATATCCGCAAAAGTTATATATTTTGATGAAAGAAATTGTTCAATAAAAACGAAGTGACATTGGACATATAAAATATGCAAGGATGCTCAGCATATTCCTGATTGGAGAACCCCCATGATATCTTGTTTAAAAACACATCATATGTTAGATTTAAATAAAATAATCTGGAGATATATATATATATTGAGGATCTATCGGAAAATTGGGTTAGCTCAGGAATCGGCGGTAGCTCACTTTGATCAAAAAAAAGTAGAGGCGACGAGTTCATCGGAAGTTGCTGGATAGATGAAGAATTTTCCTTTCCATGTGCTGCATCCAACCTTCGGTTCGGATCGGATTGTTGGATGTTATCCAGATTATCCAGAGGCACATCACTGGGAGGCAAAGACACTTGATCCTGAGGGCATGACGAAGCAGTACCAGTTCCAGTCAGCCAATTGCAAGATGGTTGCTGCAGCGCGCACCCATGTCGATTCGAGTTCTGTGTGTCAGTGGGATTCAACGCATCATCACTTGGGAGTACACTTTGACTTGCGCCAAAAACTGTTCTTTCCGTTCCTTTGCCCGATGTGCCTCCCATGCTTTTATCCAACCTGCTGCCCTTACCATTAAATGTCTCCAAGGCTTCTGCTCTCACTGGATCTTCAACTTTCTCACAAGGTTTGATACCATAGCCCAGAATTCCAGCGAGGTGCGCCCGGATCCTAGGAGTACTTCCGGCAAACTCCTTGGTGCAAAACGTGCACCTCCACTTTCTCTTCTCCAAATCGTCCACATACTTACGAAATGGATCTTGCTCTTTAGGCATTCTTGTTGCTATTACCTAGAAAGAGGACACGACATGAAAAACAGAGACAATGCCAAGCAAAAGCACAGAACAGTTAAAAACAGAGAAGATCAATTAAAAAAAATGCATAGAGAAACATAAAGGTTTCCTAAGTCATGCTGACAGTTAGCTGACTAGATAGACTTGATATCGATGCAAAATCCTTGAATCCTCCTAACAGAGCCAAACTACTGAGTTGTGTATGCTCAGAGTACAGAGATCCTTATTTCACCAGGGACAAAAGCACAACTAGAAAGAGATTCACTAGATCTACATGGAGGAAATTAACAAAGGAAAATTAGATTATACTTACCGGAAAAAAGGAGAACTTCTAGATTATCTAAGCAGAGATCCTTATTTTACTAGGGACAAAAGCACAAGTAGAGAGAAATTCACTAAATCTAGACGGAGGAAATTAACAAAGGAATATTAGATTATACTTACCCGAAAAAAAAAAAGAGGAGAACTTCTGGATTATCTAAGCAGGAGAACACGCCTTGGAGGAGAATCTCAAGCAGCACTTACACACTAAGCATGGATCTGTCAGGGTAATGGCCTTCCATATCTTTGTCGTCAAAATCACGTGGCGGGCGCCATCCCCGCTTCTTCGCCCGGAAGAAAGCGATCCAAAAACCCTAACTTCGACCCCCAAAATCACGCGGCGAGCGCCGACCCGCGACCCTCGGACACGTAGGCGACGAGGCGAACGAAAGGAACCGCGGCGAAACCGGAGAAGCGAAAGCCGGAGGCCCGGCAAGAAAAGTCGCTCGAAGAATATCTGAGAATCTGCGGGAATAACGCAGAGGAGTCTCCTCTCTCTCTCTCCTCTCTCTCTACCTCCTACCTCTTCTGGTCTCTAGGTACAGGGGAGGTGGGTCCCGCCTCGAGCGTGCGTAGGACCACGGTCGAGCCTCGGCACGTGCGAGCCCCCTGTGTCGGTGCCCCCTTTGGTTGCCGAAAAAGCAAAAATTATTGAACGAAGGAACTGTACACGGTAGAGAGGGAGAGAGAGTGAGAGAGGGGAGAATATCTGCTCTCGCCTTTTGCACCGGAATCCCGAAATTGCCCATTCCTCTCTTGCTGGGTCCCCCTCCCTTTGAGTCTCGGTTCCCCTGCCATTTTCTCTTCCTCGCTTTTGTTTTTCTGTCCCACCGCACAGCACGTTTTCCCGGGCTTCTACAGGCACGAATCTAGACAAAACAGGTCAGGCTGCAATGCCAATGTCCAAGAAAATTCTACAGTGCAGTCTAACAATTCGCGAAACTGGAATCATTGATAAAAATAAATAAATTTCACCCAAGGGATTATTTAAAAGAAATATTAACTTAATAATATTTAAGGGAAATGATTACCAATATTTAAATTCTTCGCTCAAAGGCCTCATTCACATTTTCATGAAAATATGAGTGATCAAATCTGTCGATAATTCAACTCGAGATAAAAATACAATTGTAATGTCGCATCCTCAATCTTTTTTGCATTATTTCACGTTTTCTAACAAATTACGAATTGTTGTGAACCTTACACAACCCAATCCAATCCTAAATTTTCCTACACGAATTTAAGTGGGGAATTCCTATAAAAGATTTTACTATAGATACCGTCACTTATCTACTAAAGAGCCCCATACAAATCAAATAATTTTACTATGCAAAGTCCTTGAATCACAATTACTAAGTTATTTTTTTTTTGGTAAAGGACAATTAGTAAGTTATGTTAATAGTTAGTTGACTAGATAAACTTGATATTGATGCAAAATCCTTGAATCCTCCTAACAGTGCCAAACCACCTGAGTTGTGTATGCCCAAAGTACAAAGATCTCTCTCCTTATTTCACCTGGAAAAAAGCACAAGCAGAGAGAGATCCACTAGATCTACACAAAGGAAAATTAAATAACACTTAGGGTTCATTCGTTTCACGAAAAATAGGCCATTTTCGGAAAATATTTTCTCAAAAGTCATTTTCCAGAAAAATGACAATATTTTCTAGTATTCGGCTAAAATCAGAAAATGTTTCGGAAAATATTTTCCGGTATTCGGTAAGAGAAATATTTTCCGCTCCCATATTGGCAAGCGCGAGCATCAAGTTCAAGGCTCGCCAAATCGATGAGCACGAGTTTGAGATTGACGAGCTTGAGGTTCACAGTTCGACGACTAGCCAAGAAAGAAAGAGTTGGAAAACAAAGAAAAGAAAAAGAACAAAAAGAACAAAAAGGAAAGGAAATTAAAAATAATTCGAATTAAAAAAGAAAAAGAAAAGAAAAAATATAATTCGAATAAAAAAATAAAAGAAGAAGAAGAAATGGGAGGAAGAAGTGATGATTTGTAAAAGTATGAAATAAGAGAGATCACTTCGGGGAAAAATGTTTTCCACTTTTCAAAAATGAAAAACATTTTCCCCTACTTTAGAAGACATATTTCTTTTGATGGAAAACATTTTCCTTAAGAAATTCATTTTTCATAAAATGAACGTCGGAAAATCCGGAAAATGTTTTCTTGGAAAAAATATTCCGCGAAACGAACGGAGCCTAAATGAAAAAATGAGGAGAATTTATGGATTATCTAAGTAGAGAACACGCCTTGGAAGGAGGATCTCGAACAACCCTTACACATTGAGCATGGATCCGTAAGAAAGTTAAGTGTGGAGTGGCTGGTCCTAGTCAAGAAAACGCGTTCGCAATTTCAGCTTTGGCCACAAGGAAGTAATGTGAAATGAAGAAACTTTTGAGCCCACTTACCTTTTTTCCCCACCCAAAATTATACTAATAATATAAAGATTTAAAAAAAAAACAGTATACCAAATGAGGTGGAAAAATATTATTGAACATTAAAATATGTTTATCTGATAAATAGAAAAAAGTTAAAGAACGGTTCACTTAATTGCCAAACTCAACTTAGTTGTGTCATCGAGCAATTTCAGCTTTGGCCACAAGGAAGTAATGTGAAATGAAGAAACTTTTGAGCCCACTTACCGTTTTTCCCCACCCAAAATTATACTAATAATATAAAGATTTAAAAAAAAAAAACAGTATACCAAATGAGGTGGAAAAATATTATTGAACATTAAAATATGTTTATCTGATAAATAGAAAAAAGTTAAAGCCAAACTCAACTTAGTTGTAAAGGAACTCAGGGGTGGAGGCGCTAGTATGATGGGTGTGCGGTCAATTCCTATACTTTACAAAGAGACGAAATAAAAATTTGATAGTGAGATGCAAGTTAGAGATGAGATTGACAAAGAAAAAATTACGAAACTCTCTAGACTTTGCAAAGAAAATGAAAAATTTTAAGAAAAAAAACTTACCTATAAAGGCTACCGCACTATTTTTCTCATCAAACTCCATCCACCTTAGTGCACACACATAAATAAATATATATCCATTTTTCTTAGGTCTAGCATCGCTTCTTTTTCCATCTAAGAATGAGTTACCCTGTATTAATTAAGAAAACCTTGGAAGCAGGGCTGATTATTTACTATCCATAAATCTTGTCTAAATTAAGAACTTTAACTACACTAATCACTTATACCCATAAGAAAAATGCTTTTTCATTTCCGAATCTAAAGAAAACAAGGTAGATTGCGATGTCAATGTCTAAGGAAATTCTACAATCCACTCTAACAATTCGCAAGACTGATTTGATGTTGATTAAAAAGAAAAGACATTTCACCAAGGAACTTTCACCAAAAAAAAATAAATTCACCAAGGAATAATTTAAAAAGAAACATTAACTTATTAATATTAAGAAAAATTATTATCTGACACCTACAGTTTTCGTTCAAAGGCCTCATTCTCATTCACATTGTCATGAAAATTAGCAATCAAATCTGCCGACAATTTGACTCCTGATAAAAATATAACTACAATGCCGCATTCTTGATCTCTATTTTTGTGTCCAATATTGTAGATCCTTTGATAAGATTATAAATTCTTGCGAACCGATCTGTTACACGTCCTAATCCAAATTTTCCAAGTCGAATTTAAGCCGGAATTCCTATAGAAGTTCTTGAACGCGGTCTCCTCTACAACTTCTAAAAGTCGTTGCCGCTCCCTCCTCCTTCTGGATGACCGATCCGAAATGAGAAAATATTCAGTGGTTCGTGCGCGCCAGGTCATCTGCTGACGTGGCGCACACGTTCCATTCAGATATCGACAGGTGTCCTGTGGGACTCGCCAAAAGATGGGAGGGCTGGCTCGGCTCGGCTCGGCTCGGCTCGGGTCGCTGGCAGAAGAAAAGACGTCACGCTCCCGCTCAAAACATTTCTCCCTCTTCAATTGAACTTTCTGCAATTTTTTTTTCTCTCTCTTACTTTCTCTCTCTGCGTTTCCTTCTCCACGCATCCCACCTCCTCCTCTTCCGCCTTCGGCTCCGACTCCACCTCCGACTGTTCCCGTGGAGATCGAGCACAAGGTTTGTGCTCGCGTTGGTCTCCACCTCCCGCCGGCCTCCGCCGCAAAGCCATCGGCCTCCGGCGGGGGAGATGGCCTCGATCTCGCTCCGGCGGCACCGGGCTCCCGCTGGCGGCAGGCGTTGTTCTGATTTGGGCCGCTCGGTCGCGAGGGAGATCTCGGCGGACTGGGCTGGTCGACGGCGCGGAGAAGAAGGAGAGGCGCGGGTTGGAGAAGGATTCCGCTTGGCCGTGGAGGAGGTACGTGAACCGGCTGTACCGGCAAGGGAGTTAGGGATTTTCTACGGACGTGAGCCGGATCGGCTTTACGAGCGAGTTCATGGAGGAGATGGAGCCCCAGTTCCAAGCCGCGTTCAAGGCAATGGAGGAGCTGGAGATGGGTGCGATGGCGAACCGGACGAGGGCCGCATGGTCGGGCACCACTGGTTGTGGAAGTCGGAGCTCTCGCCGACCCGATCCTGAAGGCGCAAATTGAGAGCACGCTCGACCCCGTCTGCAATTTCGCTGTCGACATGGTCAGCGGTAAGGTCAGCTCTGGAATTCCGTTCGTTGTTACTCTCCCTGTGGTAAGAGAGGCTGTATTTTTATTTTTTTTTCTTTTATCAGTTTGCTATCGTAGTTGCCTGTGTCAGATTTCTGGTAAATGTGAACATTGTCTTAGTCGCTCCTGAAAGCATGAGCTGAGGATAAATTGAAGTGGTTTCTGGTGGAATAGATGGAGAGCTCATGTACGAATCAGTCACTTGAAATAACCGTGTATGGAAAGCTCCTACTCTGAGGCGTAGTAGTTTCAAAATGACAACTCAGAAGATTCCGATTAATGAATGTGTATGAAAAATATCTTTTTCCATTTGATCTCCATGGGCAATACAGTTTTGTGTACTACGAGACTCGGTCGGGTATTAGCTCTTCTAGTATGCATTATTGTGTATGAAAAATATCTTTTTACGTTTGATCTCTCTGTTCTATCGATATGCGTTTGTTCTTTAGGAAGCAATAGTCTTGCCTCCATGGATTGCCCTTGCTGTGCGTCCTAGGCCCGGTGTGTGGGAGTAACATTAGGGTAAATATCCATGCCCTTGTTGTTGAGGAGTTGCAAGTGACTGAGTTCCTTCATTTCAAGGAAGAACTTGTCGATGGAAAGTAAGTCTTTCTTTTTTCATTTTTGGCTTTTACCACCGCATGGATGCTAGCACGCTTTGCTTTTGGCGGAAGGACTGTAGGTTACTCGAATTTGTGGATTGTTGGCAGTCACGGCATTACATCATGAGATCTATAATATGCAAATGAATGCCGCTTACTCTGTTGCAGTTTGAATGGAAACTTTGTGCTTGAATTGGACTTTGAGCCATTCACTAGCCCAATTTCCCTGCCCAACTCTTTCGAAGTCCATTGGAAATGGAGTGGAGATTCTCAACCGCCACCTTTCGGCAAAGCTCTTCCATGACAAGGAGAGCTTGCACCCTCTGCTTGAGTTCCTTCAAGTTCATTGCTACAAAGGAAAGGTAAGCCCATGGGCAGATAACACTCATCTCACTCTCTTGGATCTACTTCTTATGTGCCACGCGTATCACTCAATTGTATTAACAAGATTGTGTAATGACAACTCAAAGGAAACATTGCAACATTCACATAACTTCATGACTGTTGAAAGGACAGTTCAGAGTTGCTCATATTTTAGATGCATGGACTGAATCCTTTTTTTTTTTTTTTCACAAACAATTACTTGAGACTCATTTATGCTGATCTGTAATGCGAGAACATGATGGTCAACACAAGAATTCAAAATATCTTCTCGCTCAACATGTCGAGGAAGGCAGAGGAGTACCTCTCTGCCCTCAAACCTGAGACACCTTACTCTCAGTTCAAGCACAAGTTTCAGGAAATTGGGCTAGAGAGGGGCTGGGGCAACACTGCCGAGCGTGTGCTTGAAATGATTCGGCTTCTTCTGGATCTACTTGAGGCTCCCGATCCATGCACCCTCGAGAATTTCTTGGGAAGAATACCCATGGTCTTTAACGTTGTTATCATGTTGCCTCACGGTTACTTTGCCCAAGACAATGTCCTTGGATATCCTGATACCGGTGGCCAGGTCATTGATTGTCTCAAATATTGATTTAGCATCTCTTGCCAGTATTTTTACATGCAATTCCATCATCATGCGTTGTTCACATTTTGTAGGTTGTGTACATCTTGGACCAAGTTCATGCATTGGAGAGAGAGATGCTTCACCGTATCAAACAACAAGGGCTGGATATTACTCCTCGGATCCTCATCGTAGGTTCTTGCTTTTTTGCGATGCGAAATAGTTTTTGCTGGCCAATCCAACTAACTCATTATGTTTGTTTTGTGTCACGCCCTTTTGGTCAAGGGTCACTCATCTTCTTCACGATGCGGTAGGAACCACGTGCAACCGAGGCGTCTTGAAAAGGTTTTGGAACAGAATACTTCCACATTCTTCGAGTTCCCTTTAGAACGGAGAAAGGGATGGTGCGAAAGTGGATTTCACGATTTGAAGTGTGGCCTTACTTGGAAACATACACTGAGGTATATTAGCTCATAAGATTATACTTTGCGAGGATTTCTTGTTGACATTCCAATCTTTCGTAATATGAAGATTAACTGAAGAATTTAGAGAAAAGAATTGTGATAATTCTCTATATTTCTGTACCAGGATTACAAAGCTATTTATAGGACTTCTACAAGTACTAACTAGGAAAAAACAGATCTGTAAAATACAGCTATAATCCCACAAATCAAGGGATACTAATAAACCATTTCCTAACTAATTATTTACAGCTATTTCCTAATAATTAGGACCCAAAAAATCAGGATTGAATATTCCTAATAATCGGATCCTAAAAATCGGGATAATTCAACACTCCCCCTCAAGCCGAGGAATAGATGTCTTCCATTCCCGGCTTGGAGATTATTTCGTGAAAGATCCCACCATTAAGTCCTTTGGTTAGCACATCGGCTAGTTGATCTCAGGAAGGTATGTAGGACATGCAAATCAACCCCTCTTCTATCTTTTCTTTGATGAAATGCTGTCAATTTCAATATGCTTCGTCCTATCATGCTGTACGGGATTATGAGCAATATTAATTGCTGATTTATTGTCACAATACAGCTTCATAGGACCCTCCCACTTGATTTTCAAGTCTTCTAAGATGATTTTAAGCCATAATAGCTCACATATTCCTTGGGCCATTGCTCGAAATTCGATTCAAAGCACTTGATCTTGCAACTACATTCTGTTTTTTACTATGCCAAGTCACTAAATTTCCGCCAAGAAATGTGCAATAACCAGATGTTGACCTTCTATCCACCATGGATCCTGCATAGTCGCATCGGTATAAGCTTGTAGCATCGTTTTTGATTTCTTTTGAATAGGACTCCTTTTAAGGGACTTCCTTTTAAATAATGTAGCACTCGATTGACGGCTTGTAAGTGTGATTCTCTTGGGTCATGCATAAATTGACTAATCACACTTGCGAATAGGCAATATCGGGTCTAGTGTGAGCCAAATAGATGAGTTTCCCAACTAATTTTTGATACATTTCTCGATCTACGCGGGTTCTTCCTTTGCATCTCCAAGCCTTTTATTAGGCTCAATAGGTGTGGCTTGGTTTACAACCAAGTTTTCCAGTTTCTTTCAAGAGATCAGTCACATACTTCTGTTGTGAGACAAAAATTCCTTGTCTAGAGTAAGAAACTTCAATGCCAAGAAAGTATTTGAGTCTTCCTAGCTCTTTTATTTCAAACTCTTTAATCAAACACTTTGCTTTATTTTGCTTGTTTCTCCTCATCATCATCACTGTGACAATAATATCGTCGACATACACTAGAAGTGCTGTCACTCTCCCTCTTGCCAAATGTTTAACAAAGAGAGTATGATCACCCTGGCTTTGTTTGTAGCCTGAAGCTTTCATAACTCTGGAAAATCTCCCAAACCAGGCTCTAGGTGATTGCTTGAGCCCATATAATGCTTTCCGTAATCTACATGCTTTGTTTGTTGTTTTTTCTCCTTCAAATCCCGGTGGAATACTCATGTAGATCTCCTCTTCTAGGTCTCCATGTAAGAATGCATTCTTCACATCATCCGCTGAAGTTGCCAATTAAAATGAGCCGCCAAAGAGAGTAGAATTCTCACGGTGTTCATCTTTGCCACCGGAGCGAATGTCTCCGATAATCTACTCCATAAGTCTGAGTATAACCCTTTGCCACCAATCGTGCTTTATATCTCTCAAGAGAACCATCAGCTTTGTATTTCAAGGTAAAAACCCATTTGCGGCCCACAAGATTCTTTCCTTTAGGTTTTTCGACAATCTCCCAAGTCTGGTTTTTTTCTAGTGCATCCATTTCTTCTCTCATTGCATTCCTCCATTCTTCTTTAGACAATGCCTCAGATAAAGTATTTGGAATTGAAAAGGTATTTAGACTCACAATGAAATTTTTTTGAGATGGTGATAGGCGGTCAAGTGACACATAGTGAGATAGTGGATATAAGGGTCGCTTTGTGCATTCTCTAGTACCTTTTCTAACAGCAATGGGAAGATGTGAGTCATTTTCGGGCATATCAATTGACTGTTTATGCAAAGGAGAGTTAGAACTTACCGGAAATTCATTTGCAAAACTCGGATGGGAATCTTGAACTTGTGTTTGGTCAGGCAATTTGTCTTTCTAGAGTATACTTGAGGAAATCTCATAGAGTCATAAATACGGGGAGATATGGGAGTAGACTCTTGCTCGGAATAGGCTCAATCGTAGAGAGTGAGTTTGGGATTGAAGTAGCACGAACCGAATCATCGTAAACTGATTCATGAGGACTGTTGATCATAGTTGGAGGCTGATTGGTCGGGAGTTGATTGATTAGGGATTGGTTGATCGAAGTGCGAGCTTGGATTGGAAGATTATTAGGAGGTAAGTCAAGATTAAGGACCTCAAAATTTTTATCTTCAACTAATGACTTCTCCCCTGAAGATAAGATTGTGAAAAGTAAGGTTTGTTTTCTACAAATGTAACATCAAGCGATATATAGGTCTTTCGAGAAGGAGGATGATAACATTTATACCCCTTTTGTGTAGCGGAGTAACCAAGAAAGATACACTTGATTGCTCTAGGATCTAGTTTTCCCCTTTGCGATTATGAACATGTACAAAAGAGGTGCAACCGAAGACTCTAGGTATGAGATTATTTGTTGTCTGAAATGAGGATAAAAGCTAGAAAGAAGCGCCATAGGAGTTTTGAAATCTAATACTCTTGATGGCAATCTATTAATCATGTATGTAGATGTAAGGACAACTTCCCCCCAATAAGACTTAGGGACATTTCCATGAAACAACAATGCTCGAGTAGTGTTGAGCAAATGACCATTTTTCCTTTCAGCCACCCCATTTTTTGTGGTGTGTTTACACAAGATGACTCATGGATTATCCCTTCCTTTTGGAAATAGGTTGACAAAATCTGATTAAAGTAGTCTCTAGCATTATCGATCTAAAGTTCTTAATTTTAACTCCAAACTGATTTTGAACCATAGAATTAAAATTAGGAACAATATTACTTACATCGATTTGTGTTTGAGTAAGAATATCCATGTGACCCTAGTGCAATCATCGATTAGAGAAACAAACCATGCGAGCCCCCGAGATATTTGGAATTGTGGAAGGACCCCAAATGTCCTTTGTGAATCAAATCAAAAGGATGAGAACTTCTTTTATTGTTTATAGGAAAAGATACACGGGTGTGCTTAGCAAATTCACAAGTATCACATTGGAATTGACTCATATCTAATCCTTTAAACAGAGAAGGAAACATGATATTTAAGACACGAAAAGATGGATGACCAAAACGAAAATGGTAAAGCCAAATGACATCCTTATTTGAAGCACTAAGAAATGACAAGGGTGAATTGTTCATGACTTTTTTTGAAGTCCTCGGTGTCTCAAGATAGTACAACCCATTCTTTTCCTTAGCAAGTCCAATCTTCCTCTCCGAATCCCGTTCTGAAAAACGCAGTAGGTAGGGTAAAAAATTGCATAACATTTGAGGTCATTAGTAAGCCTTTGTATGGAGACTAGGTTGGCTGATAGTTTTGGCACATGGAGGACATCTTTTAGAGTGAGAACAGGTGTAATATAGATATCACCAACTCCCGCTTGTGGCCAAAGAACCATCGCCACCCCTATTTTTCTATTGCTTGGACAAGGAGTGTAGGTACTAAAAAAATGTGAAGTGTGAGTCATGTGATCAGTGGCACACGAGTCTATTATCCAAGCTTCACTTGAAAGTTTTTCCGAGGCATTTAAACTAAAAGAGAATGGAGACTTACACGAGAGTGCTAAGGAACATGCACCGGAGGGTTTATCAAGAGACCCTAAAAGCCCTTTAATTCTTTCTATTTCCTCATTCTTTGAAGGATTCTTTCACCTGTCCTTCACCGTGACCGATTTGCTGGTTGGTCTGTTCAATTAGATGAGCTTGGGGCCTTGGCTGTCCTCCTTTGTTTCCCCACTCTCGGCTTGAGGTTGCTGGTTTGCCATTCGGTTTCCAGCAACGTTCCTTTGTATGCCTTGGCTTCTTACGTAGGTACACCACAAACTATCTCGATTATCCCTCCATGTAGACCTCGAAGCATCCACCTTTCCTCTTTCTTGTGTTGACGAGCACGAGTTACTAATCTTTGAGCCTTCCACGACTTGAGGCTCTAGCATTATTCCCCTTCGACTTTCTTACGCCGGATTAGGAGATTGTCTCTTCCAAAGAAGGGATTTCTTCTTTTCAAGTATCGAATTCGACTTGGTCAAATTCGAGTTAAGACCAGCCAGGAAATCATATACTCGATCCTTTTCAATGAAGGTTTTTAGAGTTGCAGCATCATCATCGCACACTTCATCTCAAATACTCGATAATGATCGAGTTCTTGCCATAGATTTTGAAGAGAATTGGCATATTCTCGTCACCGTTTTGCTCCCTTGTTTTGTTGCACTTGTCTTTACCTTGATTTCATATACTTGTGCTGCATCTCGAGCCTTCGAATAAGTCCTGCGAATAGAATCCCAAATCTCCTTTGCGTTTTGAGAAACATACATGTATCACTTATGGCCGGATCCATTGAATCCCAAAGCCATGACATGATCATTGAATCGCCTCATCCCATGCGTTAAATGTGGGATCTTCTCGGGTGTTGGACCCGTTCCGAGAAGATGGTGAGTCTTCCTTTACCCTTCAAATAGGTCTTGACGAATTGTGACCATTTGAGATAATTCTTTTCATTCAGCCTATAAGTTGCTCTCACATTTTGTAGATCTCCAGTCATATGGTTGGTGTTGGCCTCCTCATTTTGACCCGAAGTATCTCCAATCAATTTTCTCTCAGACATGGATAATTCCAGGCACAAAGAAAGTACTTGGAAAGGAAGAGCAAAAGAAAACAGAAGCAATAAAGGCTGCTGCAAGTGAATAAGGTTTTAGGGCGAAAGAAAAAAAAATTGCGACAAGTTTAGAAGCGAAGAGGGAAAAATATAGCTAAAGGGATCACAATAATGATAGTTGCGATCAGATTGTTAAGGACATACAAATCCAGCAATGAAGGCTGTGATTGGAAGATTATTGCATCAATGAAGGATGCAATCGCAACACTATCCCGAGAGAAAAAAAAAAATGAGCCTAATGCTCGATACCATGAAGAATTTAGAGAAAAGAATTGTGATAATTCTCTATATTTCGTACCAGGATTACAAAGCTATTTATAGGACTTCTACAAGTACTAACTAGGAAAAAACAGATCTGTAAAATACAGCTATAATCCCACAAATCAAGGGATACTAATAAACCATTTCCTAACTAATTATTTACAGCTATTTCCTAATAATTAGGACCCAAAAAATCAGGATTGAATATTCCTAATAATCAGATCCTAAAAATCAGGATAATTCAACACTAACCTTATCTTCTCTCATCAGGATGTCGCCAATGAAATTGCTGGAGAACTACAAGGCAAGCCCAATCTGATCATCAGCAATTACAGTGATGGTAACATTGTTGCTTCTTTGCTGGCCCATAAGTTGGGCGTTACGCAGGTTTGTCCCTTCCTATTATTACTCTCTATAGTGGCACTATGATTAATCAAAGACCAAATGCTAAATATTAGTTTCTTCTAATTTATTATGCAGTGCATGATAGCTCATGCCCTTGAGAAGACCAAATACCCGAGAATCGACATCTACCGGAAAAAGTTCGAGGAAAAATATCATTTCTCTTGCCGTTTACGGTAGATCTCATAGCCATGAACCACACCGACTTTATAATCACCAGCACCTTCCGGAGATTGCCGGAAGGTAAAGCGATCTTGCTTTCAGATGTGGATTCATGCTAAAATGCTCCTCCATCCACCGCAATGTGCTAAAACTTGCTCATATAATTATATGTTTTCAGCAAGGACATGGTTGGGCAATATGAAAGTCGCACCGCGTTTTACACTTCCGGATGTACCGAGTCGTCCATGGCATTGATGGTTTCGATCCCAAATTCAACATCGTGTCGCCAGGAGCTGATATGAGCATTTATTTCTCCTACACGGAGGAGAAGCGGAGGTTGAAATCTTTCCATGCTGAGATCGAAGAACTTCTGTTCAGCGATGTGGAGAACAAGGAACACCTGTGAGTTTTTGGAGTTTTTTTCCCTCCCATACTGGACTTGGACCTACATTAGCATCCTGTGTTTTGACTGATAATGTTCAAGCTCAAACAAATGCTGACATGGATGTGTTGGTTAATGTCAAAACAGATGCGTATTGAAGGACCGGAACAAGCCAATCTTGTTCACCATGGCAAGAATGGACTGTGTCAAGAACTTAACTGGGCTGGTTGAGTGGTACGGAAAGAACACCCGCCTGAGAGAGCTGGTCAACTTGGTTGTGGTCGGTGGTGACCGGAGGAAGGAATCTAAGGACTTGGAAGAGCAAGTTGAGATGAAAAAGATGTACGGGCTGATTGAGACGTACAATTTGAATGGCCAGTTCAGGTGGATCTCCTCCCAGATGAACTGGGTGAGGAACGGAGAGCTTTACCGGTACATCTGCGACATGAGTGAGGGGAGCATTTGTGCAGCCCGCTCTCTACGAGGCTTTTGGACTGACCGTGGTGGAGGCCATGACATGTGGATTGCCGACCTTTGCAATTTGCAAAGGCGGTCCTACTGAGATCATTGTGCACAGCAAGTCTGAATTCCACATTGATCCTTATCACGGGGATCAGGCAGTGGAGATCCTTGCGGACTTCTTCGAGAAGTGCAAAGTGGACTCGAGCCTTGGGACAAGATATCACGGGGCGATGCGAGAGAATCGAGGAGAAGTAAGGACCGGGATTCTTGTTAGGTTCAATCTTTGATAGGGAAAAAGAGCACATTTCAACTTGTTCAAGAAACACGTGGGTAACATGTGGTGCTTTGCTTTTAAGCGGTATACATCGCAAATTTACTCCAAGATGCTGCTCAACTTGATGGCGGTGTACGGCTTCTGGAAGCACGTCTCGAATCTCGACCGTCTCGAGAGCCACCGCTACCTGGAAATGTTCTATGTCTTCAAGTATCGGAAATTGTTAAGAGACTCGGTTTCTCATCAGATCATGAGCGCGACAATCTGCACGCATATTTTGACTCCTTGTTTGGATATTCACACACTGCTCCTTTGTCTTGACAGGCCGAGTCGGTTCCCCTTGCCGTTGAGTGAGTTAGAGGTGAACAAAAGGGCAGATCTCAAGAGGCAGACAGCTCCAAATTCTCTCGAGAGTTGAGGAATAATTGCCATTTCATTGAATTGACTTTTTGCTTTTCTTTTTGCAACTGCTTTCGTCAATCTTTCTTTTGCTTCTTTCTGCTGTGAATGTATGTTGGGTTAGGTTCTTCAAAAAGTCAATTCAATGAAATTTCCTTTTCCCCAGTGTCCCCTCAATTTACCTGTTGTCTTCCACTTGTAAGTTCACGTTCAACCATTTTTCCTTGGCTTTTAAGCTAGGAATGTGCATCCAAATGTGTTACTCGGATCAGCGACGGTAGCGAGTCCCTTGGATATAGCACAAGACTATCCAAAAAAAAATTGCTGAGGCAAAACAAGTCTTTTAAAATAAATCACAAGGAAAACTTGTATATTGGAATTGACTATTCTAATCAGCTGTACACATCTGACGTATGGAGAGAGGACAATCAATACAAAAGAACAGGAGGTGGAGAGAGCTGATACTGTACAATTTAATTGATTCCGTTATTGATACACGCATCGATACAACACGCTCTGTCAAAATTGCCTTCTATTTCTGAGGTATTCTATTTCTATCTACACCTTCATGAGTAAAAGAAGAAAAAAAACCGGCGGAGGCTAAAACCATCTCCTATTACCGATGCGCCTACCCAAAAATAGAATGCAGAGAGTTCCATACCTTCCAAATCGTGCATCAATCCACTAGTCATGTAGCTACTCCCGTATGGGTCTTGTAAGTTCCTTTTTCATGGCGGCTTCTCTTGGATAGAACATAATTGCCAGCACCAAAGAGAATGTAAGGCCAACTATCCCACCGAATGGTTGGAAAGGATGAGTCCCCGTTATCCAAAGGGGGAAGTTGGGGTTGTAGATCAAAAAGCCACCTGATTGGAGAGTGCAACTTGAGACTAATATCCCTGCGCGGAGCCCAATTGGAACACAGAGGCTACCTTCACCGATTTGTCGAAGCCCGGCCAAGCTTAGTGATAAGAGCCACAACCCAGGTATTGCCCATGGAGACCTGAAATGCGGCGGATAAGTCAAGTATCTTTGATGTTGACTCAAAGGGAAGATCGGGTCAAAAGCAAATTGATCAAGTGCATGGCGGAAACATGAACCAGGTTTGAAGCAGACGCTTTAACCTAAAAGAGAAAGGATGAAAGATCAAAGCTAAGAAGAAAGAACGTTGTCCTCATTGTAGTTGCTAAAGAATGTGACATGACACTAACAGATCTAAGCCTTTCAAGAAGGCAAGTTTGGCAAGTCATAAGTTTGCCTTCATCATCAGAATGTTTATTGTGTAAACTTCTCTCGATTAAAAAAAAAAAACTTCTCTCGATAAAAAAACAAAAAATTTGCAAGCATGTTCAATCTAGAACCAAGATTTCAGTAAGAACAGGTTAGCAGTGTTGCATGATTACTTTAAAATAGAAAAGGGTGGTCACCAAGTTACAACCTGATTTCCAGGAGTGCTAATTTACTTGTCATATTTTGAGTAACATGCTTTTCCTGGCCCCAATAGACATTTTCCCGCAACAAATGAAGAACAGAAAAGTGAAGGAGAAAATCCAAGGACAAAAAGGAGTCAAAAAGTTGTAAGGAACATGACTTAATTAAAGCAATGTACCTCCGGAGCAGGGGAGAATGCAAGCCCACGACAAAATAATTCGGGTGGTATCCAAGATCAGCAGCAATGTCTTGATTAACCATGATCCGAAAAGCAACTCTTCCACAAGGGCAATGAAGTTGCTGTAACAGCACCTCGACCGACCAAGATGAGAATTTGCCCATATGACTTGAGCCTTGTCATGGCATCTAAAGACAATGAATGAAGACTTGGAGGCCAAGAAAAACTCACGCAGCCTAATAATGAATTAACATATTGTATGGACAAAACAAGCATAATTGCCCCAACCAAACTGCTAAAAAAAGCTTGGATCTGCAAACAAAAAGCTGAAATGAGCTCATTAAGAAGAAATCCCTAGGAAACATCTCATGCATCGCAACTTTGATGAAGTAAAGCCAGTGCAGCACCACAGAAGAATTTTTAAAAAAGAGAACAAACTGCAATGAATCTTAGGTCAGTAGCAAAGGCATATAAGAAGAAACCAAACAGCTGGATTTGTTTGAACCACATTATCCAAGCTCGTGATGTTCAACTCGCTGCATTAGCTTTTCAAATGGAACTTGAGTTTACTAAAATTTGCTTTGAATGGTATGCAAGCCAAATCTAGTATTTAGTGACTGTTATAATATGTCTAATGGCTTTTATTATGGCATTTACACTATGTCCATGATCTCTCTCTCCCCCCCCGACCCCCCCAAAGCACAAACTATTTTTTGGATTGGGTTCCCTCACTAATCATCTTTTCATCGAAGTTTTGTTCTTGTTCAACTCTGCTCTAGTTAGTATCTTTAAAGAGAACATGAAACTCAATGACTTGTCAGTGAAACTTCTATAGGTAGGGGGAAAAAACCTGGGACCAAAGCCTGTTTTGCAAATTCCAATCCCGTTTCATGAAAGGCCTTATGTACTTCCAATAAGCCATTTCTGGTTTCAGGGTTGCCACCACTCTGTAGGACAGGAAATAACAATGATATATTCTTCTAATCTGCATAAAGGAGAGATCACAAAGCAAAATACATGTAGGCACCTTTGATATCACAATAACTGGGGTAGAAGAAAGCTTAGGACCAAGGTGCGCACTTTGATGGTCAATTCCAACCGGATCTGTGTTGTCAATGAATGTAATCTGCCAAAAGTAAAATTGAGATATCATCCAAACCGTCAAAAGTCAAAAAATCGCTAACACAGGGTATTCACCCATTGTGCCGAGACTCATAACTGAACATTCATCCATAGCTTGTAATTTTACTTAAATCTGATGCGCAAAATCTAAAATTTACTAATGCTTTTTGAATACCGAATCAAAGGACGAAGACAAAAGACCTAAGTACAGTTAATCAACCAAAGTAGATCTTTTTTCATTGCGCATAAGTGAATCAAGCAGCATATACACTTGCTCCAATGTGAGCGGGAAGAATACACGGAAGGGAGTTGGATCATTCTCATATCTATAGCGATGAACTTGCAACGAAGAGCCCGAAGTGGAATGACATCACGACTAATCCAATTAGGACGTATAGCATTAAGAGAACTGCTCACTTGAGGGAAGAGTTGCCAAGACTTGAGAAATAATTTTAACTAGTAGAAACGGCAAGAAAGGACGAAGACAAACAAGCCACCACCAACTCATCTACAATGTCTGAAGACACCTTCAATGGAGGATTATTGGGAGCCAATGCCTCTACAACAAAGCGTGGCCCAAGAGTTGAACCCCCAATTCCAAGCGAAAGTACTTGAAGCGATCACGGGAGAAGTAGGAGGGGGCTTAACTTGCAAATTAAGCATCAAACATAATCAAGTCAATCATTGCGTCCGTGTCCAATGCTCAGCTAAGCACCCTAAAAGAAAACCGATGATCAAAAACTGAATTTCATGCTGACATTAATCAGAATCTTCTGAGTTGTCATTTTGAAACTACTACGCCTCAGAGTAGGAGATTTTCATACACGGTCATTTCAAGTGACTGATTCATACATGAGCTCTCCATCTATTCCACCAGAAACCACTTCAATTTATCCTCAGCTCACGCTTTCAGGAGCGACTAAGACAATGTTCACATTTACCAGAAATCTGACACAGGCAACTACGATAGCAAATCGATAAAAGAAAAAAAAAACGCAAGGAACTACAGCCTCTCTTACCACAAGGAGAGTAACAACGAACGGAATTCCAGAGCTGACCTTACCGCTAACCACGTCGACAGCGAAATTGCAGACGGGGTTGAGCGTGCTCTCAATTTGCACCTTCAGGATCGGGTCAGCGAGAGCTCCGACTTCCACAACCAGTGGTGCCCGACCATGCGGCCCTCGTCCGGTTCGCCATCGCACCCATCTCCAGCTCCTCCATCGCCTTGAACGCGGCTTGGAACTGGGGCTCCATCTCCTCCATGAACTCGCTTGTAAAGCCGATCCGGCTCACGTCCAGGAAAATCCCTAGCTCCCGGTGCTGGTACAGCCGGTTCACGTACCTCCTCCACAGCAAGCGGGAATCCTTCTCCAGCCCGCGCCTCTCCTTCTTCTCCGCGCCGTCGACCAGCCCAGGTCCGCCGAGATCTCCCTCACGACCGAGCGGCCCAACGTCAGGAACAACGCCCAGTCAGCAGCGGGGAGCCTGGTGCCGCTCGGGAGTGAGACTAAGGCCATCTCCCTCCTGCCGGAGGCCGATGGCTTTGCGGCGGAGGCCGGCGGGAGGCGGAGACCAACGCGAGCACAAACCTTGTGCTCGATCTCCACGGGAACAGTCGGAGGCGGAGTCGGAGCCGAAGGCGGAAGCGGAGGAGTTGGGATGCGTGGAGAAGGAAACGCAGAGAGAGAAAGTAAGAGAGAGAAAAAAAAAAATTGCAGAAAGTTCAATTGAAGAGGGAGAAATGTTTTGGGCGGGAGCGTGACGTCTTTTTTTCTGCCAGCGACCCGAGCCGAGCCGAGCCGAGCCGAGCCAGCCCTCCCATCTTCTGGCGGGTCCCACAGGACACCTGTGGATATCTGAATGGAACGTGCACGCCACGTCAGCAGATGACCTGGCGTGCACGAACCACTGAATATTTTCTCATCCGAAATGGTCGACTTGAGGCCACTTCCGACACGTCATTCACGCGTGTGTGAACGAAGGAAATTAGGAAAACACGCAAGGGAACAAAAAGTAGAGCAACTCGGTCAAAAAGAACCCGGCAGAGAAAAAGCAGCGAACACTCATGATGACCCTAAATTCAGCAAAGATCGAGAGTAAAAAGCAACTAAAAAGCCGGAAAATCCGGGCTTAAGGGGGGGCTTTTGTCAAGACTCCCGTCGAAGCATTCACATCGGGTGAATCGAGAAACCTAACACGAGTTCGTGCTCAACGTCAATGTACACTAATCTTTGAAAAACATATATGTATGATGCAAAATACCATATCCGATCTATCGAATCTATTTATACCAAAAAAATTGACCAATTCTTCAAAATGGATGACCATGTAACTAATGCATGGATATCACCAAGTACGTCATGCATAGTTGACAATTACTAAGATCAATATTGACATTGATACACGTCAATATTCACCCTCAATCGGTCATCGATATACTATTACTAGTGATTGACAATGAAGGCAAATTGATGAGATTTTGTCAAGGTTTTAAAACAAGACTGAATACATGAGGAGCCTCGAGATATGATTACAAGTTCAAAGTCATTGGAAAACAAGACAACTGAGGTCGTGGTAGCTGTGATCGGTTTCCAGTCCAGACCAATTCCATCAAGGAACCGGGAACCCCCAATCACTTATTCCGATCCATAAAAAGCATAAACTTTTGTGTAGGAGTGGGGCTCGAGTTTTGAGCTAAGCAAGTTGTTTTGGGAGACATTTGTTTTAGGTGCGCTTTGGACTTGCGTGTAGTTTAGTTGCATGTAGCTCTTGTGCTGAAGTGAATTGGCTTACTAGAAATGTTGTTGTGATTGAAAGTCCAACAATTCGGACTTTCACCCTCAATGATAGACTGTCCTAGACTGTTGTCCTGTGGATGATAACTTTGTCATCCCGGTTTGTCCTCCAGTATGAAATTAAGTAATGCAAAGTTTAATAGATTCATTGGAATAAGCTAGACAGTGGAATTTGCGCAACAACTTGTCCACCGTGAATATTTTCGCTTGATGCAGATTTCAAGTTAGCATTTTGTAAGAGTGAATAGAGGTTTTCTTTTAATTAGTTTTGGATAAATTTTGAAATGTTGCTAACAAAAAGTAGTTTTGAACATCACATAATACATGTGGAAGGTAAAACCAATCTCCTGGATAGTTTGGAACTTTTGCTTGCATTGTATTATTTGGTCTACGTACCGGAACTGATAACATTCAAGATTATACAGAATTATACATGAAAGATCCTTTTTTGGCTCTCTCTTTAGCCCTATGTCTCTTATCCTTAGGAGGTCTTCCTCCACTAGCAGGTTTTTTTCGAAAAACTCCATTTATTCTGGTGTGGATGGCAAGCCTATACTTCTTGGTTTCAATAGGACTCTTTAGGAGCAATATTTTTATCTATTATTATTATCTAAAATTAATCAAGTTATTAATGACTGGACGAAACCAAGAAATAACACCTCACGTGCGAAATTATAGAAGATCCCCTTTAAGATCAAACAATTCCATCGAATTGAGTATGATTGTATGTGTGATAGCATCTACTATACCAGGAATATCAATGAACCTGATTATTACAATTGCTCAGGATACCCTTTTTTAGCTTCTAGAATCTATTTCTTAGTTCAAGATCCCTCTTACTAACTGGAATAAAAAAATTAGTAGATCTGTTTTGCCCAAAATGGGAATGAGCTAGGGTTTTGAACTTATAATCTATAATCTGATGATCAAGTCGATTCCATGATTATAAGTTCATTCCATACCGGATCGGCCTGAAATAGGGTTCTATACATGCTCATTATGAGAAGGGGTCATTCGAGCGAATCGAAATAGATACTATGTTTACATATGGATCCCTACGTCGTTTCATTCCATTTAGGATTAGGAATAGGCGTAATCGGACCCGCTTTTTAAATATCTCTCCTTATTTGGGACCCTATTCAACTCTTTTAGCTTCTATTGAATCGAGAAATGGGTTTGATTGTCCATCTTTTGATTTGATATAATATTAATATATATAAGGCATCCTTCGGATAATTCAAATCGAAGCAATTGGATGTACGACTTGGGTCTATATGACATGAGCGATCAATAGAAATACTCCAACACTCCACCTTTGTTATATATTCCATACATCACACTAGATAGATATCCTATTCATGGAATACGATTCACTTTCAAGATGCCTTGGTGGTGAAATGGTAGACACGCAAGACTCAAAATCTCGTGCTAAAGAGCGCGGAATTTCAAGTCCTCTTCAAGGCATAATATTGAGAATACTCATTGAATTGGAATAAGTTTGGAAGCGGATCACGAAATCTTGGCGATCTTCTCTATCTAATGAATGGAGAGTCCGCTTTGAAATCGTCCGCCCTGCACCCACCCTCCCAGTATATGCTTCAACAGGAATCACATAAGGGTAGATTGATCCAATATAAACCTCTGGTAAAATGCCCGCCCGTAACGTAACCCAGCAGATAAAGTACATTCCATAGTTTGTTTTAGGGATTAACAACTTACCCATTCAATGACTTTGGCAGTGGACGTTCCCAAAATGGGTATTATCGCATCGGGTGAATTCAATACTAGACGCCTGTTGGCATTCCAGTCTTCCTTTTCCTTTCAGGGCCTATCTGAAAGAGAATACAGTACTTCTTGGTTGTGAATATCTGAATAGTACGAACCGTTTCGTGGATATCTTTGCTTCGGAACAAAACAATTAGAATTAGGCTCGGTCAATTGGTATGTGTATTATCCATATAGGGGATCTTCCAATCGAGACGATCTATCGACCTGAGACGAAAAGAAAAAGTCTATCTATTTTATTTAGTTATTCAGTTAAACTTAAACCAATGATTCGTTATTGGAGCAGATAGCAACAACTATTTCATCCAACATGTGTAGTTTTGATTTTCCAATGGATTTACATCTTTCATTAATGGAAATTTTTTGATATAGTGAGTAATAGCTCTGGTTATACGCTGTTCAAAAATTCTTGTTTAGGCAGTTCATACCATCCATACATAGTGTTTTGATCTAAGATTTCAATTCTTCCGTGTTTCATTGAGTAGCATATTGTTCCGTGGAGCTAAGGTCCAAAATAGGGAAGAAAAAGGTGTTTCCACGACTCTACCACTTAGTCAATTTTGTTCCACTTAATCCCTATTTCATGGCCACATATTTTTTCAGCTAAGTAATGGGAAACCTTTCTACTGTTACATGAATCCGATTTTCATTTCATCCAGGAAAAAGCCATCTTTTTCTCAACAATGTCTTTGTCATTTGATCCAATAGCCTTCCGTTTGACGGGAACCGATTTGATAAATACTGATAACTCTCGGATGGAGTATTAGAACGGAAATATCCATTAGATAATGAACTATTGGTTCTAAGCCATCTCTGGCGATGAATCAATAATTCGAAGTGCTTTTCTTGCGTATTCTTGATAAACCAGCGTTTATATATAGATGTAGGGGAATTTGTTTGGGAAGTAAGAAGCCCCTTTGACATCTCTTCATCTGCAAATAATTCTCGATGTGAAAACACAGACACAAAGGGCTTATCTTTGAATAGGAAAAAGAGTGGATCTGTAGGGTCCCAAATGAATTGGCTTATTCGAAAAAAGCCTTATTCTTTGGAAGATCTATCTCGTGTCTGGTACTGCATGGTTACACTCTGCAAGAACTCCGAATCATTCTCTTGAAGCTCCTCCTTTTCATCATAAATGATCCACTTGCCCCGAAATGACCTGGCCCAGTAGGGAAATCCCATTGAATTAGGCATTTCGATACAATCAAATAGAAAGCCCCAAGGGCGCCATATTCTAGGAGCCCAAACTATGTGATTGAATAAGTCCTCCTCTATCTGTTGCGGGTTGAGAACTCCTTCTCCTTCCCCTTCTTCAAACTCCGATTCATATTTTTCATATAGAAATCTCTGATCAATGATAGAACAAGATCCATTTTGCATCATATCTAAGGGATTCCTTGGTTTGGGCCGAAGAAGCAATGTCACTCGATCATTATCAAACTGACTGTAATCTTTTTCTGTCCGTGATGATCCCACAAGATCCCTTCTACTTCTAATAGGCCATGAATTAGATCAGAATCATTCTCAATGAGTCCATAAGAAGTGATCTCATTTTTTTCATCGAGTCCGAGTAGAGACCAAAGGTCTTGAGCGATCGATCCGGCAGAACAACTCAAAAGATAAATAAGTATCATTAATTTCTTCATGCTCGTTCCAAGTTCGAAGTACCATTTGTACAAATAAGAATCCTCTTCATTACATGATTTCTTCTTCATATAGATAGATATAGGATCAATGGGGCAATTACTTAGAAGTACATTTTGTGCAATAGCCCTTCCCATCCTCGCAGCTAGTTCCAGAAAGAACCTTTCAATCTAATACAAGAAAACAATGTGTGCATTACGAATACTGATTATTTCAATTCTATTTTTTTTTGTTCTCTTTTTTTTTTTTCCCAATACTATCTACCCCTTTTACTTGTTACTCTACGAGGAAACAATTCCTCTTAAAATGTAAAATGAAAAAGAAAAAAAAAAAGATTCCAACAAAAAAAATTTCTACAGTTTAAGCTTATATCTTTGAAAAGGAGATTTTTCAATTTCGCATCGAATTGAATTGTGGAAAAAATGGAGAGAAAGAAACCTTAAAGAAATTGGAGAAATTCGATATTGAATAATACATGCATGATTCTACATCGACAAGCAACATGTAAATTAGGGATTTGCATCCTTAGGTGGTTAGTTCACAGGTACAACCTTTGTAACTTCATGGTATACCCATGGATTGGCCAGTTCCTATTTGGAAGGATGCAACTTCTTAACCGCTGCAGTTTCTACTCCGCCTAATAGTTTAGCACATTCTTTGTTGTTACTATGGGGTCCTGAAGCACAAGGAGATTTTACTCGTTGGTGTTAATTAGGCGGTCTGTGGACTTTTGTGGCTCTCCACGGCGCTTTCGGACTAATAGGTTTCATGTTACGTCAATTTGAACTTGCTCGATCTGTTCAATTGCGACCTTATAATGCAATCGCATTCTTTGGTCCAACTGCTATTTTTGTTTCTGTATTCCTTATTTATCCACTAGGTCAGTCCGGTTGGTTCTTTGCGCCTAGTTTTGGTGTAGCAGCTATATTTCGCTTCATCTTTTTTTTTTTTTTTTTCCAAGGGTTTCATAATTGGACATTGAACCCATTTCATATAATGGGAGTTGCAGGTGTATTGGGCGCTGCTCTCCTATGTGCTATTCATGATGCTACCATAGAAAATACTTTATTTGAAGATGGTGATGGTGCAAATACATTCCGTGCTTTTAACCCAACTCAAGCTGAAGAAACTTATTCAATGGTCACCGTTAATCGCTTTTGGTCCCAAATCTTTGGGGTTGCTTTTTCCAATAAACATTAGTTACATTTCTTTATGTTATTTGTACCAGTAACTGGTTTATGGATGAGTGCTCTTGGAGTAGTCGATCTAGCTCTGAACCTACGTGCCTATGACTTCGTTTCCCAGGAAATTCGTGCAGCGGAAGATCCTTAATTTGAAACTTTCTACACCAAAAATATTCTCTTAAACGAAGGTATTCGTGCTTGGATGGCGGCTCAAGATCAACCTCATGAAAACCTTATATTCCCTAAGGAGGTTCTACCTCGTGGAAACGCTCTTTAATAAAACTTTAGCTTTAGCTGGTCGTGACCAAGAAACCATTGGTTTCGCTTGGTGGGTCGAGAATGCATGACTTATCAATTTATCTGGTAAACTGTTGGGGGCTCATGTAGCCCATGCCGGATTAATCGTATTCTGGACCGGAGCAATGAACCTATTTGAAGTGGCTCATTTTGTACCAGAAAAGCCCATGTATGAATAAGGATTAATTTTACTTCCCCACTTAGCTACTCTAGGTTGGGGGGGTAGGTCCGGGTGGGGAAGTTATAGACACATTTCCATATTTTGTATTTGGAGTACTTCACTTAATTTCGTCTGCGATATTAGGTTTTGGCGGTATTTATCATGCACTTCTAGGCCCTGAGACTCTTGAAGAATCTTTTCCATTCTTTGGTTATGTATGGAAAGATATAAATAAAATGACCACAATTTTGGGTATTCACTTAATCTTGTTAGGTATAGGTGCTTTTATTCTAATATTCAAGGCTCTTTATTTTGGAGGGGTATATGATACCCAGGCTTCGGGAGGGGGAGAAGTAAGAAAAATTACCAACTTGACCCTTAGCCCAAGTGTTATATTTGGTTATTTACTAAAATTTCCTTTTGGAGGAGAATGATGGATTGTTAGTGTGGAAGATTTGGAAGATATAATTGGAGGGCATGTATGGTTAGGTTCCATTTGTATACTTGGTGGAATCTGGCATATCTTAACCAAACCTTTTGCATGGGCTCGTCGAGCACTTGTATGGTCTAGGGAGGCTTACTTGTCTTATAGTTTAGTTGCTTTATCTGTTTTTGGTTTCATTGCTTGTTGCTTTGTCTGGTTCAATAATACCGCTTATCCTAGTGAATTTTACGGGCCTACTGGGCCAGGCATTTACTTTTCTAGTTAGAGACCAACGTCTTGGGGCTAACATGGGATCCGCTCAAGGACCTATTGGTTTAGGTAAATACCTAATGCGTTCCCCAACTGGAGAAGTAATTTTTGGAGGGGAAACTACGCGTTTTTGGGATCTGCGTGCTCCTTGGTTAGAACCTCTAAGGGGTCCAAATGGATTGGACTTGAGTAGGCTGAAAAAAGATATACAGCCTTGGCAAGAACGTCATTCTACAGAATATACGACTCATGCTCCTTTAGGTTCTTTAAATTCTATGGGTGGTGTCGCTACCGAGATCAATGCAGTCAATTATGTCTCTCCTAGAAGTTGGTTAGCTACCTTTCATTTTGTTCTAGGATTCTTTCTATTCTTAGGTCATTTATGGCACGCTGGAAGGGCTCATGCAGTTGCAGCAGGATTTGAAAAGGGAATTAATCGTAATTTTGAACCTGTTCTTTCCAGACCCCCCTTAATTGAAACAGGAGTCCAATGTTTGAAGTTAGAATCAATTTGATTCCACTACCCTACATATTGGTAGGATGGGGTCATACTTCAAATAAAAAGTATTCCTTTTCCTCTCTTTTTATTTCTATCTAATCTATTTTTTTTTTTCTGGCTTGGCTATACCACTTAGCCGAGCCGTTTCCTTTTATGATACTAAAAAGCCGAGCAACTCAAATAAGGTAAGGAAAGAAATATTTTCACCAAGCAAAAGAAAAGGAGAGAGAAGGATTCGAACCCTCAATAGTTTTTTGTTACGAACTATACCGGTTTTCAAGACCGAAGCCATCAACCACTCGGCCATCTCTCCGAAAGACAATTTCTATTATATTTTTATTCCACCGATAGAACATGGCCATATGAGTTGATACCATCACTATCTAGAGAAAGGTGTTAGGTTTGAATCCATCTATATATACAGATAGATGCATGATCCATCTATGCCTTGTGAAGTAAAAAAAATGACCCGCGCCTTCATGTCCGAATA